>JAIOJX010000030.1:36043638-37341971 GCA_022376925.1 Tragulus kanchil
AAATCATAAGGAATTATTTTGCTAGACACAAATGAATTTTTAACCCTGGCATGAATAAAACTACCAACATAAAAGGAATAGACAACTTCAATACAATTTAGTTCATTCAAAGAGTAGAATAAGAATAAAGCCTTCAAAGTCTCTTGCAAAAGCAGCATGCTATTTTAAATATCAAGTAAGAACAGAAACAACAGTATACATAGACCAAAATTTTTCATTATAAAAACATACCAAATACACATACAACTGAATAACAATGGATTAGTTTTTATGGTATTATGAAACTCTAAGTAAATACTAATATGAGATGTTCAAATGATTCCTGGGAGACAAACTGCCTAGCTATAGGTTTTGCATGTTGCCATGTTCATTGGATATTAGCAAACAGATATCTAAAGTGCTTATAATACTTTCCCTGGAGTGTATGTGATTTCCACGTCACTCCCTATATAAATGAGCATTGGTATTGTCGGACTCTTGGTGTTCTCTAGTCTGGTAGTTATGAAATAATATCTCATTGTGCCTTTAATTTTAAATCTTTTTGAGTTGTACTTTTGGTTGAGATAGAATCATGATGGTTGTAATCAAGAGACTTTACAGTGACTTGAACATCAAGCAGTAAATCTTAAATATACATAAATAAAAACTATAAGACATAAAAGGAGAAACATAAAAACAAAGATTAATTAGAAGATAATTTATTTCCATAAGCATTAAAAATGAAAACATAAATAAATATAAAAAATAAAATGAATCTTTTAGAATTTAAACTTAAAAATAGAAAGTAAACTTCCTATTAGCTTTAGACTTTTATAATACAAACTAAGAAGGGATGAAAGTTTATTGACCATTAAATCCAAGAAGTTAGAAAAAATACAGAAAATACAGAAAAATAGAACAAGGAAAGTTCAAAGAAAAACTAAGTATATTATAATATAAAAGCTGAAGTTAATGAACTAGAAAACAGAAAATCAGACCCAATAAATGAATCAATGATGTGGTTCTTTGAAAATGCAAATGAGAAAAACAATAGATCAACCACTAGCTAAGCTAATTCAGTGGAAATAAAGAAGAAAATAAAGGAAAATGGAAAAGTACATCTTCAGAATACATTAGGGAAAAATCATAAGGAATTATTTTGCTAGACACAAATGAATTTTTAACCCTGGCATGAATAAAACTACCAACATAAAAGGAATAGACAACTTCAATACAATTTAGTTCATTCAAAGAGTAGAATAAGAATAAAGCCTTCAAAGTCTCTTGCAAAAGCAGCATGCTATTTTAAATATCAAGTAAGAACAGAAACAACAGTATACATAGACCAAAATTTTTCATTATAAAAACATACCAAATACACATACAACTGAATAACAATGGATTAGTTTTTATGGTATTATGAAACTCTAAGTAAATACTAATATGAGATGTTCAAATGATTCCTGGGAGACAAACTGCCTAGCTATAGGTTTTGCATGTTGCCATGTTCATTGGATATTAGCAAACAGATATCTAAAGTGCTTATAATACTTTCCCTGGAGTGTATGTGATTTCCACGTCACTCCCTATATAAATGAGCATTGGTATTGTCGGACTCTTGGTGTTCTCTAGTCTGGTAGTTATGAAATAATATCTCATTGTGCCTTTAATTTTAAATCACTGATTATTACTGAAGTTGTATACTTTTGGTTGAGTTCCATTTCAGTGAATAACCAATTTGTAATGTTTCCTCAAGCTTTATTTTGTATAGTATATAGATCACTATAAATCTCTTTGAAAGGTCTGGGACATCTTTTCAATTTTTATATCATTGTTGATGTCCAGTTGTTGGTTGATTACATTTACTTTTATCCTTTTATCATATATACATATATATATATATATATATATATATAACACACATATATATAGGCCACTTCTATTGATCTTTCATCCACTTATTGTTTTTTTTCGTTCTTGGCCTGTGTGGGCCTCCCATCGCAGTGGCCTCTCTCATTGCAGAGCACCAGCTCTGGGCACACGTTCTCCAGAGCTCCAGTTTGGTAGTTGGACACATTGGTCCAACTGCTCTGCACCACATGGGATCTTCCCAGGTCAGGGATCGAACTGACACCCCTTGTATTGCAAGGCAGTGTCCTTACCCACTGGGCCACCAGGGAAGCCCCCATCAGTTATATTTTAAGGACTATAATTTTTTCATATCTTATATAAGAAAATCTTCACTATCCTGTAGTGATAAAATAGTCTCTTATTTTCTAAAAATTAAAACTCTTCATTATCATATATTGACACTTAACTCAACCTGGAATTGATTCTGTGTGTTTTACATTTATTTGGCTTTATGGATAACCAAAAGCCTCAACATATTTCCAAAGAGTCCTCTGATTTAACATTCTATCTATTTTGTAACTCCATTTTCTAAGTGTGCATGGGTGTGGTTCCCAGATACTTATTCTATCTGGCCCATCTTTTTATCATTGCTTCAATATCACACTGCATTTAATATACCTTTCTTATATTTTGGACTGCAAAGAAGTCCTTCTCCAACTTCTCAATTCTTCAGGCGTGTCTTTGATATATTTGTAGTTTGGATTAGTTTTTATGGTATTATGAAACTCTAAGTAAATACTAATATGAGATGTTCAAATGATTCCTGGGAGACAAACTGCCTAGCTATAGGTTTTGCATGTTGCCATGTTCATTGGATATTAGCAAACAGATATCTAAAGTGCTTATAATACTTTCCCTGGAGTGTATGTGATTTCCACGTCACTCCTATATAAATGAGCATTGGTATTGTCGGACTCTTGGTGTTCTCTAGTCTGGTAGTTATGAAATAATATCTCATTGTGCCTTTAATTTTAAATCACTGATTATTACTGAAGTTGTATACTTTTGGTTGAGTTCCATTTCAGTGAATAACCAATTTGTAATGTTTCCTCAAGCTTTATTTTGTATAGTATATAGATCACTATAAATCTCTTTGAAAGGTCTGGGACATCTTTTCAATTTTTATATCATTGTTGATGTCCAGTTGTTGGTTGATTACATTTACTTTTATCCTTTTATCATATATACATATATATATATATATATATATATATATACACACACATATATATAGGCCACTTCTATTGATCTTTCATCCACTTATTGTTTTTTTTTCGTTCTTTGGCCTGTGTAGGCCTCCCATTGCAGTGGCCTCTCTCATTGCAGAGCACCAGCTCTGGGCACATGTTCTCCAGAGCTCCAGTTTGGTAGTTGGACACATTGGTCCAACTGCTCTGCACCACATGGGATCTTCCCAGGTCAGGGATCGAACTGACACCCCTTGTATTGCAAGGCAGTGTCCTTACCCACTGGGCCACCAGGGAAGCCCCCATCAGTTATATTTTAAGGACTATAATTTTTTCATATCTTATATAAGAAAATCTTCACTATCCTGTAGTGATAAAATAGTCTCTTATTTTCTAAAAATTAAAACTCTTCATTATCATATATTGACACTTAACTCAACCTGGAATTGATTCTGTGTGTTTTACATTTATTTGGCTTTATGGATAACCAAAAGCCTCAACATATTTCCAAAGAGTCCTCTGATTTAACATTCTATCTATTTTGTAACTCCATTTTCTAAGTGTGCATGGGTGTGGTTCCCAGATACTTATTCTATCTGGCCCATCTTTTTATCATTGCTTCAATATCACACTGCATTTAATATACCTTTCTTATATTTTGGACTGCAAAGAAGTCCTTCTCCAACTTCTCAATTCTTCAGGCGTGTCTTTGATATATTTGTAGTTTGGCTTTGTACTTTCATGTAAATTTTATAATTAGCTTTTCAAGTTTCATTAAAACCTTGATTGGAACTTTGATCCGAATTACATAGAACTTATAATTCAGGGAAAATTAACACTTTTATCATATTATCTAACCATGCACAAACATGTATATCTCTCTATGAATTAAGTTTTCTTGAACTAATTTAAAATGGTTCAATACTTTTTTTCATAAATGTCTTCCTGGGTCAGGAAGATCCCTTGGAAAAGGAAATGGCAACCTAGTCCAATATTCTTACCTGGAGAATCCCATGGACAGAGGACCCATGGCGGGGCACCATGGGGCTGCAAGAGTTGAACACGACTTGGCAACGAAACCATCAACACCAAATGTCTCAGTTAGTCACAGATGAAAATTACAGAATTTGAAATGATAACTACAGTGGATGGTCTAAATAAAATAATAGAGTGTAGAACAGGTATCAATTAAAGAAAAAGAAATTGAAAGTTTCCAAGCTGAAGCACAATTTGTTAAAAAGATTAAAAATATTAGCATATTAGTCTAATACATGTATAGTTGGAATTCTTAAAAGAAGACTTTAGAAAAAAATTGATATAAAGATATCCAAAATTTTTCTAAATTTGATAAATATGATGAACTCATAGATCTAAGATCTTAGATTCAAGAATCTCAATGAAACTTAAGCCACACACAGAGATCAGAACAAAGCACAACCTAGCAAACTGCTAAAAATCAGGGATGAGAAGGTTTCCCAGGTGGCGCCAGCGGTACAGAACCCGCCTGCCAAGTCAGGATACATAAGAAACATGGGGTTCAATCCCTCGGTGGGGAAGATCACCTGGAGGAGGAAATGGCAACCCACTCCAGTATTCTTGCCTGAAAAAATCCATGAACAGAAGAAACTTGTGGGCTATCGTCCATGGGGCCACAAAGAGTCATATAGGCTGATAGAGAAAAAAAGACACATCATGTACATAGGAATAGATACGAGAATGACAGCAAACTTTTTCTAAAATGTGTTTTGAACCACAGAAGTAGCAGCATCTTTAAACTGTTGAAGGGAATAAAAAACCGTCAGCTTAGAATTCAATAATTAGTCAACAGCTTTAGAAAATAAAGGTAGAGTAAGATTTCTATGCCTTCTAGTGCAGCACAAACTTCTCTTGGGACAAGAGAGGAATTTAGAAAAAATCCATGAATTCAGACAGGCTGAGAACACCTTCATTGCACCTCAACTCTTAGCAATGTCTCTAGGCTTGAGGTGAGGTTGAAAATTCTAAGGACAATCAGGTAATAAGGTAACACTTTTTATAACTTTTCCAGGAAGCCAAAAATGGTTCCTGGGCCTCCAAGTAGAATCAGACATATTTTAGTAGCTGTAGAAGTGAAAGAGGACCTCTCTAGGTCTTCCAGACCACCATGAGAGTTGTTTGGACCCTGGAAGAGACTTGTGACTTTACGAGGAGCTTGGCCAGGTAACTGGCATGACCACTGAGTTTCAGTTTTCGGCATTGTTGGTTTGGGGGTTCTCAAGTAAGACAGAAAGTCCTGAAATCACTTTGACAGGGGTAAGTCTCCACTGCTTCCAGGAAAGCAAGAGAGGTTCTGGGCTCTTATGGTGTATGTCTGGCAGCCCAATGAGCCCTCTGGAAACGCACACAAGCTTTTGCTGGGCCCCCCGGAGGGAACTTACACACCTTGCTATACGTTCAAGCAAACTTAGAACTTCATCTTTGTGGCGCAGGCTCACTCACACAACTGTTCATTCGGTGGTTAGGATGAAGGCTGGATGTTCTACAAATGTCTTTGATAGTTTGAAATCAGTTTCAGAGTATCATAGGAAAGATCAGCAATTGCAACAAAGAGTGAAAAGAGATTTTTTACTCACTGTATCAAGGATTTGACCAGGAAATCTCTTAGTCTTGACTGACCTTCCAATCATTTATATCATTACTCAAATATTCTTTTATTACAGGAGACATCTATCACTTATCTTATATGGATGTCTACACCATTAGGTACTGATTTCATTTTCTAAAAACAAACAAAAAGAATTAAAAATCGCTATTTTCAGAAATTTCATGAAATTTCATTCTCTGTCACAAACACACATTCACAGAGAAACCTTTCACTTTGACCATTTTATGTCTACACTGGTAATTTCTTTTTCTAAAATGTGTTTTGAACCACAGAAGTAGCAGCATCTTTAAACTGTTGAAGAATAAAAACCGTCAACTTAGAATTCAATAATTAGTCAACAGCTTTAGAAAATAAAGGTAGAGTAAGATTTCTATGCCTTCTAGTGCAGCACAAACTTCTCTTGGGACAAGAGAGGAATTTAGAAAAAATCCATGAATTCAGACAGGCTGAGAACACCTTCATTGCACCTCAACTCTTAGCAATGTCTCTAGGCTTGAGGTGAGGTTGAAAATTCTAAGGACAATCAGGTAATAAGGTAACACTTTTATAACTTTTCCAGGAAGCCAAAAATGGTTCCTGGGCCTCCAAGTAGAATCAGACATATTTTAGTAGCTGTAGAAGTGAAAGAGGACCTCTCTAGGTCTTCCAGACCACCATGAGAGTTGTTTGGACCCTGGAAGAGACTTGTGACTTTACGAGGAGCTTGGCCAGGTAACTGGCATGACCACTGAGTTTCAGTTTTCGGCATTGTTGGTTTGGGGGTTCTCAAGTAAGACAGAAAGTCCTGAAATCACTTTGACAGGGGTAAGTCTCCACTGCTTCCAGGAAAGCAAGAGAGGTTCTGGGCTCTTATGGTATGTCTGGCAGCCCAATGAGCCCTCTGGAAACCCACACAAGCTTTTGCTGGGCCCCCCGGAGGGAACTTACACACCTTGCTATACGTTCAAGCAAACTTAGAACTTCATCTTTGTGGCGCAGGCTCACTCACACAACTGTTCATTCGGTGGTTAGGATGAAGGCTGGATGTTCTACAAATGTCTTTGATAGTTTGAAATCAGTTTCAGAGTATCATAGGAAAGATCAGCAATTGCAACAAAGAGTGAAAAGAGATTTTTTACTCACTGTATCAAGGATTTGACCAGGAAATCTCTTAGTCTTGACTGACCTTCCAATCATTTATATCATTACTCAAATATTCTTTTATTACAGGAGACATCTATCACTTATCTTATATGGATGTCTACACCATTAGGTACTGATTTCATTTTCTAAAAACAAACAAAAAGAATTAAAAATCGCTATTTTCAGAAATTTCATGAAATTTCATTCTCTGTCACAAACACACACATTCACAGAGAAACCTTTTTCACTTTTTGACCATTTTATGTTACTGGTAATTTTAGTCTAGTAGAATAGTTTTCTTCTTGTTAAATAATAATGAGTTTCTAGCTCAGTCTCAGATTGATGCATTTTCTAACTTATTGAACACCCCCAGAAATAGCATGGTACCTTCTTATTTGGGAGGAATGATCCAAACTACATTGTTCTAGAGGGTACTATCAATCATTGTACCTAAGAACTCTGCTTTTTGGAGATGAGAAAAATCAGACTATTAATTTATTTCTCTAAGACTTATAAATCCAAAGGCAAGTATGATATGTAATGTGCCTTGCATAGCACAATTGAAATGCACTAGACCAAGAGCTGGCAGTGCCATAGAGAACTGACTCGTCAGCTACAAAAAGCCTGAATGAGAGAAAATGCTAAGGTGAAGATGCAAAGAATGAGAAACACCTGATATATTTCAAATCCCCGTTCTCAGTCACATCTGAGAAGAGCTAATGCTTCGTGATTCCTGAAGTCCTGGTAGGTAACTATAAATTCCCCTCTCTGAGCAAATGTGTTCCAGTTGGATTTCTGCCATGTGCAGTCATAATGAATCCTCGCTGAATATCCTGATGAATGCCCTATTTTACCTGGGGCAGCTTTTTCTCTCACCCATCTACTAGATTCAGTAGCTGCACATTCTGAGTCTGGATTCATGCTCATCACAGAGAGAATCAGGCTTGAAAAACAGAAGCACTTGTCACCCTTTCTATTCTAGATTTTAACAGCTTATTTTAGATCATAGAAAGATGCAAAAATATTTTCAGACTCTATTGATGAGTCAATATTTTGGCAACAAAAATCACTGCAGTATGTTAATATGAGTTATAAATCAAAATAAAAATTAAATCATTGCTCAGAAATTTAAATCTGCTGTTACTTATCCAAAAATAATGGTCTTTCTTTTTTTTTACAAGGCCTTTATTTTTAGTACAAGCATATTGTTATCTGTCCATTCACTCAGAATGTATTTGCTAAAAGCCCAATATGTTTCAGGTGAACAATGGTAACACACTATTAGACAAACTTTATAATATGATGGAAAATTAGTATTCGCTACTGTGTTTTAAAGTTGAATTTGTTACACACATTTATTTGACTTAGAAAATAAAACATGTCATATAGATTTAATAATCTTTATGTTATTTTCAGTTTTCTGTGTCAACCTCATGGGGCTAAGGGATATTCAGAAAGCTGGTAAGACATCAACTTTACTTACGTCTGTGAGAGTTTTTCTGGAAGAAATTAGCATTTGAATGGGCAGACTGAAGAAAAGTGTCCTTACCAATGCTGCTGAATATCCTCCATTCTCAGTGGGCCCAAACAGAACAAAAAAGTGTAGGAGGAGTGGATTTGCTTTCCGTTTGAGCCAGATGTCCATCTTCTCCTGCTGTGGGACACCGGCAAACTTCTCAGTCACCATCATTGCACAAGCCAATCCTTCATAACAAATCTCTTTCTTCATCTATCCCCTGTTAGCTCTGTTTTTCCAACGGGTCCTGACTATTACATCCTTTAGATTAGTTAGGTTTATCAAACCAGATGAATAAAATCAGAAGCAACTGGTTACTTATATATCATGGGAGTGGTGAGAAAATCAACCTCATATGTGAAACAAAGCTTATCAATTGGAATGAAAAGTTTCCCATAATTCTAAAAGTTGTTCTTCCTAAAATAAATATGCAATATCTCAAGGTTACAAATTTATGGGTCCCCGGAACTATTCAAATTTGTCAATATTATAGAAAGGATCTTTCCTTATTTTTAGAAAAAAAAAAAATTCTTAAGAAGCAAGATACAGAATAAGCATAGATTTCATGTAATTTTCAAGGTAACTGCCATGTAAATATTTGCTATTATCTTTCTGTGTAAATGAAAGTCATGGATAAATCCACTGCTTTGCACAATCAAAAGCATTTGTGTGAACAGTTTCTTAAATATTACCATTAAAGTTTTATCACCAAATATTAGCTTGACATTTGTGGCCTCAGGTATCAACTCCAATTTTAATCAAAATTGGATGAAAAACATCTGGGGCTTAGAACATATATCTAAACCACAAAAGAACCAGAGTTCACAATGGAGGCCACCAGACAAATATCTAAAAATATTACAAGGTAATTAGTTTGGTCAAAAGTGTTTAAAAGACAATGAAAGTACAAGGGCCAAAGAAATCTAGGTTGAGTCAGAAAAGGTTGCACAGGAGGAATGAAATTTCATCAGAATCTAGGATAAACGAGATTTTACAAGAGAAATATAAGTAGACTGAAGGCCGCAAGAATTTATTCTCTCACAGTTTAGGACTAAAGGTTCTCAGTCAAGGTGTAGGCAGGGCTATGTTACCTCTCAGCCTCTACAGGAAGATCTTTTCTGGCCTATTCTGGCTTCTGGTAGTGCCAGGAATTCCTTGATTTTCAACAGCACAGTCCCAGTCTTTGCCCTCATCTTCACAAGGCCATCTTCTCCCTGTGTCTCTTTTTATCATCACTTAAGAACACTGGGCACACTGAACAAAGAACCCACTCCCCTCCAGTATGACCTTATCTTAATTATATTTGCAATAAAAGAACTTGAAAGTGTTGGTCACTAAGATGTGTCTGACTAGTTGCAACCCCATGAACTGTAGCCCACCAGGCTCCCCTGTCCATGGACTACTCTAGGCAAGAATACTGGAGTGGGTTGTCGTTTCCTCCTCTAAGAGATCTTCCTGACCCAGGGATCAAATCCTGGTCTCCTACATTGCAGCCTGATTCTTTACCATCTGAGCTACCACGTAAGCCCTGGCTTATTACAAATCAGGTCACTTTTGGGAAGTATTGGGAGTTAAGACATCAACATATCTCTAAAAAATTAATTTATGTATTTTCACTGAACTACAGTCAGTGTATAAGATTGTGTTAGCTTCAAGTATGTAACAAAGTGATTCAGTTATATGTACATAAAATTTTCCAGATTCTTTTCCCTTATAGGTTATTATGAAGTCCTGAGAGTGGTTCTCTCTGATATACAGTAGGTCTTTGTGTGGTACATTTATGCAATGTAATAATTTGCTTATCTTTCTGTGAAATGAAAATCCACTGCTTTGCACAATCAAAAGCATTTGTGTGAACAGTTTCTTAAATATTACCATTAAAGTTTTATCACCAAATATTAGCTTGACATTTGTGGCCTCAGGTATCAACTCCAATTTTAATCAAAATTGGATGAAAAACATCTGGGGCTTAGAACATATATCTAAACCACAAAAGAACCAGAGTTCACAATGGAGGCCACCAGACAAATATCTAAAAATATTACAAGGTAATTAGTTTGGTCAAAAGTGTTTAAAAGACAATGAAAGTACAAGGGCCAAAGAAATCTAGGTTGAGTCAGAAAAGGTTGCACAGGAGGAATGAAATTTCATCAGAATCTAGGATAAACGAGATTTTACAAGAGAAATATAAGTAGACTGAAGGCCGCAAGAATTTATTCTCTCACAGTTTAGGACTAAAGGTTCTCAGTCAAGGTGTAGGCAGGGCTATGTTACCTCTCAGCCTCTACAGGAAGATCTTTTCTGGCCTATTCTGGCTTCTGGTAGTGCCAGGAATTCCTTGATTTTCAACAGCACAGTCCCAGTCTTTGCCCTCATCTTCACAAGGCCATCTTCTCCTGTGTCTCTTTTATCATCACTTAAGAACACTGGGCACACTGAACAAAGAACCCACTCCCCTCCAGTATGACCTTATCTTAATTATATTTGCAATAAAAGAACTTGAAAGTGTTGGTCACTAAGATGTGTCTGACTAGTTGCAACCCCATGAACTGTAGCCCACCAGGCTCCCCTGTCCATGGACTACTCTAGGCAAGAATACTGGAGTGGGTTGTCGTTTCCTCCTCTAAGAGATCTTCCTGACCCAGGGATCAAATCCTGGTCTCCTACATTGCAGCCTGATTCTTTACCATCTGAGCTACCACGTAAGCCCTGGCTTATTACAAATCAGGTCACTTTTGGGAAGTATTGGGAGTTAAGACATCAACATATCTCTAAAAAATTAATTTATGTATTTTCACTGAACTACAGTCAGTGTATAAGATTGTGTTAGCTTCAAGTATGTAACAAAGTGATTCAGTTATATGTACATAAAATTTTCCAGATTCTTTTCCCTTATAGGTTATTATGAAGTCCTGAGAGTGGTTCTCTCTGATATACAGTAGGTCTTTGTGTGGTACATTTATGCAATGTAATATTATACAGCCATAGAAAAGAAAGAAATAATGCCATCTGCAGTAGTATGGATGGACCTGGAGATTATCATACTAAGTAAGCCAGACAAAGACAAATAGCATATGATGTTGCTTATATGTGAAATCTAAAAGAAAAAAACAGTGATAGAAAAACAGAAACAGACTCAACAGACATAGAAAACAAATGTATGGTTACAAAAGAGGAAGGGGTAGGACAGATAAATCAGGAGTCTGGGATACATAATCAACATACCTTTTTGAGAGAGACAGTTTAGCCATGTAAAGACATTCTAAGCAGCAGAAAACCTTGAAAAAAATTCAAAAATTTCACAATTAATCTTCCTTTGTTTAGATTTAAGGGAATTTAAAGAAGATTTCTAGACCTCCAAGAATAGGTTAGATTCCTACAAAGCCCTATTTTTCTCTGTCTACTATTCAATATAATAATACCTTTATAATTTTTTATAAATAAAAATGTCTCTCTAGACATCCGTACAGCAAAGACTAAATATATTGGTAACTATTTTATTCCTAGAGACTGGTTGATTTCTTGGAACACATTAGTGCACTCAAAACATTGTTTTGTTGACCATGGGATTATCCTACATCTTGACAGCATGTTATAGTAATTAAGAACAATGTTAGAAACAGCTTGTTCAAAATGGCAATTATTGGTTCTTAGGTAAAATCATTCATATCTTTAGTTTCAATATTTAGTTAAAGACCATAATAGTGCTAAACTTTCTTGGGATTATTTGATCTTGAGCAAGCCACCATGAACTGGCCAGTCCTGGGCTCTGGTCGGTTTCCTCCTCTAAGAGATCTTCCTGACCCAGGGATCAAATCCTGGTCTCCTACATTGCAGCCTGATTCTTTACCATCTGAGCTACCACGTAAGCCCTGGCTTATTACAAATCAGGTCACTTTTGGGAAGTATTGGGAGTTAAGACATCAACATATCTCTAAAAAATTAATTTATGTATTTTCACTGAACTACAGTCAGTGTATAAGATTGTGTTAGCTTCAAGTATGTAACAAAGTGATTCAGTTATATGTACATAAAATTTTCCAGATTCTTTTCCCTTATAGGTTATTATGAAGTCCTGAGAGTGGTTCTCTCTGATATACAGTAGGTCTTTGTGTGGTACATTTATGCAATGTAATATTATACAGCCATAGAAAAGAAAGAAATAATGCCATCTGCAGCAGTATGGATGGACCTGGAGATTATCATACTAAGTAAGCCAGACAAAGACAAATAGCATATGATGTTGCTTATATGTGAAATCTAAAAGAAAAAAACAGTGATAGAAAAACAGAAACAGACTCAACAGACATAGAAAACAAATGTATGGTTACAAAAGAGGAAGGGGTAGGACAGATAAATCAGGAGTCTGGGATACATAATCAACATACCTTTTTGAGAGAGACAGTTTAGCCATGTAAAGACATTCTAAGCAGCAGAAAACCTTGAAAAAAATTCAAAAATTTCACAATTAATCTTCCTTTGTTTAGATTTAAGGGAATTTAAAGAAGATTTCTAGACCTCCAAGAATAGGTTAGATTCCTACAAAGCCCTATTTTTCTCTGTCTACTATTCAATATAATAATACCTTTATAATTTTTTATAAATAAAAATGTCTCTCTAGACATCCGTACAGCAAAGACTAAATATATTGGTAACTATTTTATTCCTAGAGACTGGTTGATTTCTTGGAACACATTAGTGCACTCAAAACATTGTTTTGTTGACCATGGGATTATCCTACATCTTGACAGCATGTTATAGTAATTAAGAACAATGTTAGAAACAGCTTGTTCAAAATGGCAATTATTGGTTCTTAGGTAAAATCATTCATATCTTTAGTTTCAATATTTAGTTAAAGACCATAATAGTGCTAAACTTTCTTGGGATTATTTGATCTTGAGCAGTCTTTATTTTTCTTCTACATTGCTCCAGGACCAAAAATCCCATCACTATGCTGCAAGGAGTTCTAGTAGAAACTCAAGTTTCGAGCTAAAGTAGTTTGCATGGTAATCCAAAACTAGTTCTGTACAGGTATTGTGCTGTAGCTATAGCTGGAGTAATTTAGGTTGTAGTTACTTTTGAGAATAAAGTACTGTTTTGTGGAAGGTTCTACTGCTAGTTTAATGCTAATCAAACTCACATGGTCCTTAAATAACGGTAGAATCCTATTGAAAAGACATCTGACTAGCAATAGGCAGAATATTTTCCCAGTAGCATGTTATAAATATTTAACCTTATAACCTACTTCATATAGCTTTTAGAACAACACAGTGCAGTTGCATTTCAATACAATCTTGATTGTTTAATGTGAGCCAACCTTTTTTTTTTTTAAGATTTATTTATTTATTTATTTTGGACGGGGGTCGGGTTGGGGAGGGAGGGGAGCGGGCAGGTCATTGGTCTTTCATTTCTCTATTTTCATCCGTCTTTGTTCTTTGGCTCCTGTGGGCCTCCCATCACGGTGGCGTCTGTTGTTGCAGAGCGCCAGCTCTGGGCGCATTGGCTCTAGAGCTCCGGCTCGGTCATTGGACACATCAGTCCAGCCGCTCTGCGGCACGTGGGATCTTCCCAGGCCAGGGCTGAAAGCGGCGCCCCTTACACTGCAAAGACTAAATATATTGGTAACTATTTTATTCCTAGAGACTGGTTGATTTCTTGGAACACACTAGTGCACTCAAAACATTGTTTTGTTGACCATGGGATTATCCTACATCTTGACAGCATGTTATAGTAATTAAGAACAATGTTAGAAACAGCTTGTTCAAAATGGCAATTATTGGTTCTTAGGTAAAATCATTCATATCTTTAGTTTCAATATTTAGTTAAAGACCATAATAGTGCTAAACTTTCTTGGGATTATTTGATCTTGAGCAGTCTTTATTTTTCTTCTACATTGCTCCAGGACCAAGGCGGTCCTGCAAGGCGGTGTCCTTACCCACTGGACCACCAGGGGAAGCCCCCCTATATTTTAAATGTATGTTTTAAGATACATACACAACTTGGAAATTTCACTTGTATTTACCTGAGAGGAGTTTAGGCTGTTTCTTAAAATTAACATATGTAGGTATTATTTTGAAAAATATTTAATTATGAAAATTATATATAATCATATATATGTATATATAAATATACATTCACAAGAGTATAAAAATAGATTGAATCTCCCTCTATCCAAGATTCAATTTGCACTCAGAGGTTAGTGTCAACAATAATTTATTTCCCTTCCAGAAAATGCCAACTACTAGATTAATACAAATATCTGCATTCATTTTATTCAGAAACAGAATAAATTATATAAACAATTTTGTATATTTCCACTTAAAAATTCACTTTAAACATCTTTACATAGTGGGAAATACAAAACTGTTTCAACTTCATTAAAGTCTATATTATATCCCATTAAAGAAATATTTTATAATTTAGTTAGCCTGTCCCTCTCCATTATGGTCTTTAGGTTATTTAAATATTTTTCTATTAAAATTGATGGTATAGAAAGCATCTGCTACATACATCTACATAGAGACATAAAAGTATATGTTTAGCATTAGTTGCTACTCATATTTTTTAATTTTGTCAGATTTCCTTTCAAAATTTTTGTATCAATTTATACTCTGACGAAGATATATAAGAATGCTCACTTCTTCAGACCCTAAAAAGTTCTGTGAATTACCTACGTTTGGGGCTCATTGGTGATATGATAATAACAAGAATACTAGTGAACGCATATATGGCATCTATTACTCATCTGAAACTATATACTATGTGTGTTTATGTGTGTATTCACACATGCAACAAACCTATACATAGACACAGAGAGACTGACAGAGAACTGTTAAAAGAAGTTGCTTTAGTCAACAAATATGCTCTGTTAAATGATATCAGGCATGCTTCTACATGTTGGAGTTCCGTCAGTAAACAAAACAGGTAAAATTCCCTGCCTTCATGAAGCTTATATCCTAGTGCAACTTGAATGAAGTGATCAATAGATTTAAGTGTGGAATTAGTATAATCAGATTTTCATTTCTTCTGTGTGAATTTGGTTGAATGAAACAGAAACAGACTAAGCATAATACCACTGTAGTTATTGGCCCCCTAAGCACCAGTCAAGAAAAAGAATATATCAGGTGTCCTATAGACAGCTTTATCCGAATATGTACTCTTCCTCTCCTCTGATATGTCATATCTGAATCACTTAAGTTAACTTAATTAGTGGTCAATTTTGTATGAAGCATTTTTTTTATAGCAATCATTCTCATTTTCTTTATTCTCCCTAATATGGATAGGAATGGGTGAATTTAATTCAGATGACCATTATATCTACTACTGTTGGCAAGAATCCCAAAGGAGAAATGAAGTAGCCCTCATAATCAACAAAAGTGTCTGAAATGCAGTACTTGGGTGCAATCTCAAAAATGACAGAATGATATCAGTTTGTTTCCAAGGCAAGCCATTCAATGTTATGAAGCATTTCTTAAAGCAAAATGTCTCCTGATCCTGATTCTAGCTTTGAATGCCATAAGGGACAAACCAGTTGGTGAGGCTGTTGCTTTTTGTTGTTATCTTGATTTTTAAGAATTTGAGGTGATTTAAATGCGGATGATATGAGGGGAATATGTAAAGGATTAAGATAAATAATTATATGATACATCCTCAATCCAATAGTTGAAAAATGCTCTCCTTGAAAAAGACCTTTAGTTGTCCTGTTATACAGGATATTATTTTTAAAGATTGATGCAGATATGGTAAGAAACTTGATGGAGTTTTGGAGTTAGTTCAATTGTAGCTTTGTCACATAGAAGAAGGATTATTACTATTTCAGGTTATAAAACATCTGATGACTTGGTTTCCTCATTTGAAAACTGTGGACAATGTCCACCCCATAAGATGCTGTAAGTATTGAAATACAAAGGATACTATGAGCCTAGTGCAGTGACAGACGACGGAAAGAATATAACAAAGGCTACTATCTTTCCTTCATGTACATATCATATAAGTGACTGGAAATTATATATTCTGGAGGTGCTACTATTATATGACCATATATATCTTAAATTTTAATTTTTTCCTCCTATCAGAATTCTGTACAAGAATTACTATGCCATATAAAAATACAGAGTTTCATTAATTGCCTCATTCAAACTGACAAATCTAAACTTAAAAAAATATTAAACCAAAGTCAACTAAAAGTTAAAATGCTTTATAGGAAATCAAATCTATTTGCTTATATTTATTATATTGGGAATATATTTATGTAAAGTTATATAGATATTTCTTATATAAAATTATGCCATGGACAGTTTTCCTCTAGGAACTAGTACGTTACAGTATTTCAAGGACTAAAGAAAGTAATGTTCATAAAATAGCCACAGGTTTCAATTATCTGTATATGGAGTACATCTGTTATTGTTGTTTAGTAGCCACGTTGTATCTGATTCTTTGTGACTATATACCACCGGCTCCTCACTTACATTGTTGGTGAATTTAATTCAGATGACCATTATATCTACTACTGTTGGCAAGAATCCCAAAGGAGAAATGAAGTAGCCCTCATAATCAACAAAAGTGTCTGAAATGCAGTACTTGGGTGCAATCTCAAAATGACAGAATGATATCAGTTTGTTTCCAAGGCAAGCCATTCAATGTTATGAAGCATTTCTTAAAGCAAAATGTCTCCTGATCCTGATTCTAGCTTTGAATGCCATAAGGGACAAACCAGTTGGTGAGGCTGTTGCTTTTTGTTGTTATCTTGATTTTTAAGAATTTGAGGTGATTTAAATGCGGATGATATGAGGGGAATATGTAAAGGATTAAGATAAATAATTATATGATACATCCTCAATCCAATAGTTGAAAAATGCTCTCCTTGAAAAAGACCTTTAGTTGTCCTGTTATACAGGATATTATTTTTAAAGATTGATGCAGATATGGTAAGAAACTTGATGGAGTTTTGGAGTTAGTTCAATTGTAGCTTTGTCACATAGAAGAAGGATTATTACTATTTCAGGTTATAAAACATCTGATGACTTGGTTTCCTCATTTGAAAACTGTGGACAATGTCCACCCCATAAGATGCTGTAAGTATTGAAATACAAAGGATACTATGAGCCTAGTGCAGTGACAGACGCACGGAAAGAATATAACAAAGGCTACTATCTTTCCTTCATGTACATATCATATAAGTGACTGGAAATTATATATTCTGGAGGTGCTACTATTATATGACCATATATATCTTAAATTTTAATTTTTTCCTCCTATCAGAATTCTGTACAAGAATTACTATGCCATATAAAAATACAGAGTTTCATTAATTGCCTCATTCAAACTGACAAATCTAAACTTAAAAAAATATTAAACCAAAGTCAACTAAAAGTTAAAATGCTTTATAGGAAATCAAATCTATTTGCTTATATTTATTATATTGGGAATATATTTATGTAAAGTTATATAGATATTTCTTATATAAAATTATGCCATGGACAGTTTTCCTCTAATATAGGAACTAGTACGTTACAGTATTTCAAGGACTAAAGAAAGTAATGTTCATAAAATAGCCACAGGTTTCAATTATCTGTATATGGAGTACATCTGTTATTGTTGTTTAGTAGCCACGTTGTATCTGATTCTTTTGCAACCCCATAGACTATATACCACCGGCTCCTCTGTCCATGGGATTTCCCAGTCAAGGACATTAGAGAGGATTTCCTTTTCCTTCTCCAAGGAATCTTCCCAAACCAGAGAGTGAAACCATGTACCTGCATTGGCAGGAGGACTCCTTAACACTGAGCCACCCGGGAAGCCTGGAGTACAGGTAACTGTGCTTGGACTGCTCCAGCTCCCCTCACTCTCTGCTAGAGGTCCTCGCAAAGTCCAGAGAGCTCCACTGTGGATGCGCAGCAGCCAAGTTCCCTACACACGCCATACATACTCTGTCCTCTTCTTCCAAGATTATCCTGAGCAAGCAACTGCCCTGATTGAATTACCTCAAATCAAGATATGCAATGATTAGAAAAGAGCCAGCTACAGACCAATCAATAGACTGATGAAGAATGTATACCAGAACAATTACAATATGAAATTTCTGATATATAGCCCTCAAAACTCCATTTCTGAGCTTAATGCAAAATCCAGAAATCAATTAGAAAATGTTAGAATACCAGTGGGTGATCAGTAAATGAATTTAGTCCTTGTGAGAATGTCAGACAGGACAAGAGAGGCTTGATACCAAATCCCAAATATTTGTGATAGAGTATTAACTGTTTCTTATCTGAGTCAGTGATTTTCAAGTCTGCATAAAGTGCAAATCCCAAATCTCACTTTTAAAGATTTATATTCAATACATTTGCACTTAAAAACAAATCAAAATACAATAAAAAGCTTTCTACACTTCAGCCATCTTGTCTAGACAAGAAACGTGGCAGAATTAGTCAACCCATGCTGTGTCTAATGTCCTCTCTAACTAGAGCTTTTAATTTCATCTGTCTTTCTCTTGGAAAGTTTTTTTCATTGTAGTATTTATGTCCTCTCTAACTAGAGCTTTTAATTTCATGCTCTCGAGTCTGGGAATATATTTATGTAAAGTTATATAGATACTTATATAAAATTATGCCATGGACAGTTTTCCTCTAGGAACTAGTACGTTACAGTATTTCAAGGACTAAAGAAAGTAATGTTCATAAAATAGCCACAGGTTTCAATTATCTGTATATGGAGTACATCTGTTATTGTTGTTTAGTAGCCACGTTGTATCTGATTCTTTTGCAACCCCATAGACTATATACCACCGGCTCCTCTGTCCATGGGATTTCCCAGTCAAGGACATTAGAGAGGATTTCCTTTTCCTTCTCCAAGGAATCTTCCCAAACCAGAGAGTGAAACCATGTACCTGCATTGGCAGGAGGACTCCTTAACACTGAGCCACCCGGGAAGCCTGGAGTACAGGTAACTGTGCTTGGACTGCTCCAGCTCCCCTCACTCTCTGCTAGAGGTCCTCGCAAAGTCCAGAGAGCTCCACTGTGGATGCGCAGCAGCCAAGTTCCCTACACACGCCATACATACTCTGTCCTCTTCTTCCAAGATTATCCTGAGCAAGCAACTGCCCTGATTGAATTACCTCAAATCAAGATATGCAATGATTAGAAAAGAGCCAGCTACAGACCAATCAATAGACTGATGAAGAATGTATACCAGAACAATTACAATATGAAATTTCTGATATATAGCCCTCAAAACTCCATTTCTGAGCTTAATGCAAAATCCAGAAATCAATTAGAAAATGTTAGAATACCAGTGGGTGATCAGTAAATGAATTTAGTCCTTGTGAGAATGTCAGACAGGACAAGAGAGGCTTGATACCAAATCCCAAATATTTGTGATAGAGTATTAACTGTTTCTTATCTGAGTCAGTGATTTTCAAGTCTGCATAAAGTGCAAATCCCAAATCTCACTTTTAAAGATTTATATTCAATACATTTGCACTTAAAAACAAATCAAAATACAATAAAAAGCTTTCTACACTTCAGCCATCTTGTCTAGACAAGAAACGTGGCAGAATTAGTCAACCCATGCTGTGTCTAATGTCCTCTCTAACTAGAGCTTTTAATTTCATCTGTCTTTCTCTTGGAAAGTTTTTTTCATTTGTAGTATTTCACCACAATTTCTCTCAGTTTTCCCCTTGGATAGCTGGCTAATTGTGATGGCTTGCTTTATTTCTCTATCAAGAAAAAGATGCCATGTGTCTAAAGCCTTGCTCTCTCAAAAGCTTTTGCCATTGCTCTCAGATTTAAACCCCTGTTTATAAAAAAGTTAGTGTCTTTGATTTTACTTTTCTGGACATCAGCAAGACCCATCTTGATTCACAGTGTCAATCCTCACATAACTATTAATAGATTCATCAAGAATCTCTGAAGTTAATACGGCTCTGCTGGTGTTAATGGTAAAATTGCAAACCCATAATTAGCATGTCAGTATATAATTTATTCTATCATTTCCACAACATATTACAATTGACACATTTTTGATTAAATGAATGAAATCAATACACATTCAACAACCATTTATCTACAACCATTTTCTGAACTACAGTAATTAGATGAAGACTGTGGGACAATGACAAAACCATTCCAAAGGCAAATTTGCAATCTCTTGAAAATGAAAACAAAAAAACCATAACAGAGAAATGTTTTGATTTTAATAATGATCAAACACTAGTACATATGTTATATGCAGACCATGTATTATGACATGTTTTATCATATCCAATTGTATCTTAGTTCAGATACTGAACATTTTTTCTGTAAAGAGACAGACAATAAATGATTTCAGATTTGTGGGCCACACAGTCTCTACTGAACTCCCGGTGAGAACCCCAGTTTACACTCTACCAATGTCTGTTTTAGTGGATATGCTTTGATTCATGGTATATTATATATTGGTACAATGAAATATAAATTTTTTTCTTCTTCAAAATCCTATATATAATGTACCTGAAGACATGATAAATTTTGATGGACTAGAATGTAGCAAGTTATTTTTATAAAATATAAAAATTCTGAATTCACACCAAGAAATATTTATCACATACTCAGTGCTGCATCATGCAGGAGGGAAAGAGGAAAACTTTCCTAACAGCTATTAGGACTTTGTTAAATTAACATTTGCTAAAGTGAAGCACAGGATGTTGGACAGTGAGCTGTGGTTCAACAATCAACCAGAGGCAAATAAAAAAAACTGAAACAGATAAGTTTATTACTCACAGGACAGGTCTTGGACTAAGTACAAAGCATGCCTCAAAGGGCCACAAGAGGAGGTCAAGGCAGAGCCAGACAGAGAGAAAGACAGGAATTAGGTGGGACACATGCCTTTATTAGAGTGTCTGCGTGGACTGCCTTGGGGTTCAAAGGTAGGGCCAGCTTGGTCAACTCAAATCAAAAGTGCAGGGTTTGGCAAGTCCCACGGGGTCTAATCTAAGGAAAGTGTAAGGCATCCAGGTGCTGGGAGGCAGGGGAGACTGTGGTCCTTTATCCAAACATACAAAAAAGGCTCTGCTGGTGTTAATGGTAAAATTGCAAACCCATAATTAGCATGTCAGTATATAATTTATTCTATCATTTCCACAACATATTACAATTGACACATTTTTGATTAAATGAATGAAATCAATACACATTCAACAACCATTTATCTACAACCATTTTCTGAACTACAGTAATTAGATGAAGACTGTGGGACAATGACAAAACCATTCCAAAGGCAAATTTGCAATCTCTTGAAAATGAAAACAAAAAAACCATAACAGAGAAATGTTTTGATTTTAATAATGATCAAACACTAGTACATATGTTATATGCAGACCATGTATTATGACATGTTTTATCATATCCAATTGTATCTTAGTTCAGATACTGAACATTTTTTCTGTAAAGAGACAGACAATAAATGATTTCAGATTTGTGGGCCACACAGTCTCTACTGAACTCCCGGTGAGAACCCCAGTTTACACTCTACCAATGTCTGTTTTAGTGGATATGCTTTGATTCATGGTATATTATATATTGGTACAATGAAATATAAATTTTTTTCTTCTTCAAAATCCTATATATAATGTACCTGAAGACATGATAAATTTTGATGGACTAGAATGTAGCAAGTTATTTTTATAAAATATAAAAATTCTGAATTCACACCAAGAAATATTTATCACATACTCAGTGCTGCATCATGCAGGAGGGAAAGAGGAAAACTTTCCTAACAGCTATTAGGACTTTGTTAAATTAACATTTGCTAAAGTGAAGCACAGGATGTTGGACAGTGAGCTGTGGTTCAACAATCAACCAGAGGCAAATAAAAAAACTGAAACAGATAAGTTTATTACTCACAGGACAGGTCTTGGACTAAGTACAAAGCATGCCTCAAAGGGCCACAAGAGGAGGTCAAGGCAGAGCCAGACAGAGAGAAAGACAGGAATTAGGTGGGACACATGCCTTTATTAGAGTGTCTGCGTGGACTGCCTTGGGGTTCAAAGGTAGGGCCAGCTTGGTCAACTCAAATCAAAAGTGCAGGGTTTGGCAAGTCCCACGGGGTCTAATCTAAGGAAAGTGTAAGGCATCCAGGTGCTGGGAGGCAGGGGAGACTGTGGATCACAAGGGCTATTGGGGAAGTTACATCAGAAACTTAGTTTTGTTGGTGACACTGTGGCTGCTCTCTAGGGCATGAGTGGTTGGCATAAGATTCCTGCAGATTCCTTGATGAAAGAAAATGAATGTCAAGGCAACGGTTCTCTGGAGTAGCCTAGCTAAACTCTAAACACAAGCTTTGTTTCAAAACTAGCTGTCCTAATTTCCTAGGACTGTTGTAACAAATTACCACTAATCAGCTCAAAACAACAGTAATTTGTTTTCTCACAATACTGGATGCTAGAGGTCTGACGTCAAGGTATCAGCAGAACCAAGCTCCCTTTGAAGACTCTGAGGAAGAATCCTTCCTTGTTTCTCCCTACTTTCCTTTGGCTCTCAGAAGTTATTATTACTCCTGGGTTTGAACCTGCCTCAATCTAATCATCTTCAAATGGTCTCTCTGTGAGTCTCCATATCATCTCCTCTTATATGGACATCAGTCAGTAGACTTAGGAGTCACCCTAAATACAGGATGAGTTCATCTTGAGATTCTTAACTATTAACTGCTACAAGGACTCTATCTCCAAATAAGATCACATTCTGAGGTTTTAGGTGAATCTGAGAGTCCTTTGGACAGCAAGGGGATTAAACCAGTCAATCCTACAGGTAATCAACCCTGAATATTCATTGGAAGGACTGATGCTGAACCTGACGCTTCAGTAGCTGGCCCACCTGATAGGAAGAGACGACTCACTGGAAAAGACCCTGATGCTGGGAAAAACAGAAGGCAGAAGAAGAAGGGGACGACAGAGGATGAGATGGTTGGATGGCAGCACTGAGTCAATGGACATGAGTTTGAGCAAGCTCTGGGAGATGGTGAGGACAGGGAAGCCTGGAATGCTGCAGTCCGTGGGGTCACAGAGTCAGACACAACTGAGCGATTGAACTGAACTGAGATAAATATGATTTAGGGAAATACTACTCAATTCACTATACCAGGCATTATTTGCTTGTTTCTCTTAAGCCCATTCTGATGACTTGTTCAACTTCTTCCAAAAATCAATTTTGCTTTTAACTCCCTAGAATTAAGAGCTCAAAAGCCTTCATCAGTTTGGTTTTGTTGAGGAACAAAGAACCAATATGAATATCAACATAATAAGAGGCATAAATAAAAGTTAGGTTTTATACAAATATGAAACTGTCGGTATGAATTCTGTAAGGCTGTAGCTGAAAAATGCACTGTAATGACTGTAGAAGGGATATAGAGCAGCCTGAGATGCCACCACTTCGCTTCATCAAAACTACAGTGAGAACTAATGGGGCACGTCTACACACTGTATGTATGTCCACAGTGACTGCAAGTTGATTGCTCAGGGAAGGTCTGCGCATGCATGTGCCCAGTTGCTTTAGTCGTGTCTGACTCTTTGCAACACTATGCACTGTAGCCCGCCAGGCTCCCCTGTCCAGGGGATTCTCAAGGCAAGAATACTGGAGTGGGTTGCCATTTCCTCCTCCAGTGGATCTGTCTGACCCAGGGATTGGATCTGTGCCTCCTTCGTATCCTGCACTGCAAGCAGATTCTTTATCACTGAGCCACCATGGAAGGTGGGAGCCCTCATGGAAGGTCTGCATACCACTGTTTATTATTTATGGCCATCATACTCTTCTGAGAGGAATAACTTCTATTTCATGTCCATCTCTAAATCTCACAGCATTTCCATTCATTGACCAAGTCAAATCTAGCACCACAGAGAACAGGATTTCATAATACATGCATCCCAGATTTGATAGGCAGTGTTGGTGAAAAACTGTCACCAGGCTAACCAGCACAGTCTGCTCCTTTGTTAACTTGGTTTCCATAACTGCCTTTTGAACTATATTTTCAAATAAATATTTTCTTATGTTTCTCCCTTAATCTCTCAACATCACGGCCATTCCCTTCCTCCTAAAAGCACACAATCTTAAGATTTTGATCAATTTTGCTCATGTATTAATAGTATCCTATCTCCCTGAGAGGAAATCTAGAACAAGATTCTAAAATAAAAATGGCATGCAACGAAGAACCTGACATTTACTGTTCTTTACCAAAAAGTCCCTCAACTAAGAACAATAATGATGATGAAATAGTCAAACTAAATATATCACTACTTTGAAATGTTTTCCATTTACTATCTTCAGGCAATACAAAAAGTGGTTTGACTGTAAATCCTGCTTTTCAGCAATAATTGTGTTTCCAATGAATTTTTCCCACAAGGTCTGTATTAACTGATTGGAATTTCTACCCAACCATTACAGAGTCATAAACTTCTATTTATTTAAATGCCAATATAGTTGTGCACAAACTATCTTTAGTATACATGAGCTGTAGAGCACCTGAATCGAAATTACATGATTTTAAGAGGCAGAGGAAGCATTAGTGCTATTGAGTTACCGCAACCTCCTCCACTAGCCTCACTTTTTAATATAATAGCAATTACACAAAAGGTGGAGAGGCACACAGAGTGAGAAATAAAAATACTCTTCTGTATTATTACAAATTAATGGTGCAAAAATAGAGGTCTTCTAGTTTTCAAACAGAATGTGATCACGTCAGCTTTCTTGGAACGGCAATGGGAGAGGGGGCTGGGACTCCTATACACAGCAACATTTACTCCAAATCACTGCCTTATAATCACATGACCAGTGAGACTTATGGCAACTTTATATGGGATAAGTCCTCAGAATGTAGTAAACACAGCATATTGACTAAATTGTTTAAATTACATTCTGTTTTTGATATTTATATGTTTTCCCACATTTTTTACAAAAATAAATTTTGGTATTTTTGCTAGTGGTGAGGTCAGTAGTTTTTAAAATTTTTTTGTTCATTGACTTATTTTTCTCTGTCCTAGATCTTTGTTGTTAGTGTACCTGGGAAGCCCTCTCACAGCCTTATTATGAGACCAAATCATCTGCCATGAGTCTGAAGGAACTACCCTTTAAACCCCAGCCTTTCTACCTCATCCATCAATGGAAACCAGCTTAGTTAAACATATTAACCTTTAACCTCTTGTTTAACTGAGACTTGTTTTATTAAACTGGTTTTGTCGCTAAAAATTGTACTTTATTTAGTGGTTCATTTGTGCCACTGATACAGTATTTTGAATTCTTAAAGAATACTGGATTTCCTTATAAAATCTTAAAAATATAATGTCTTTTTTTGAATTTATTGTTCTTAGACATTTTCTTTGTAAGAATAGTCCCACACTTAGGGTCCACATGAAAATGCAGATTTTTTTTTGAAAATATAGGTGCATTTTTATTATTTCCTAGACATTATTATTCTACCTCAAATTCAAATGCAAATGAATACATCAATACTTCAATAGAAAGGGATGTCTATGGGCTTCCCCTGGTGGTCCAGTGCGTAAGGACACTGCCTTGCAGTGCAAGGGGCGCCGGTTCGATCCCTGGCCTAGGAAGATCCCACGTGCTGCGGAGCGGCTGGACTGATGTGTCCAATTACCAAGCCAGAGCTCTGGAGCGCATGCGCCCAGAGCCGGAGCTCTGCGACGACAGATGCCACCGCGATGGGAGGCCCACAGGAGCCAAAGAACAAACACGGATGAAAATAGAGAAATGAAAGACCAATAGAAGTGGCCCGCCTGCTCCCCTCCCTCCTCAACTCGACCCCCATCCAAAATAAATATAAATAAATAAATCTTTAAAAAAAAAAAAAAAAGAAAGGGATGTCTACAAACTAACCAATTCACTTAGGCGAATGTAGGATATAGCTTTGGGTTTTCTCCAGGATGATTTCTAAAAATACTGTGTTAGTATATCAATAATTGGGTTATCTGATACAGTGTCTAACTTGTCAAAAACAGAAAGCTATAATGTATTTGTCCATGCTAAACACTGAAGTCCAGCACAACCTAAGCAATGAAAAATACATGAAAAAGATATATCCTGCTTCTACATAGCTTTACATTTCATTCCTAAGATTATACCTGAGTATATAAAATACTCCCAGATTTTATGTTTTTCTAATAAGGTGGATAGTGTTATGGACACATTTATATCATGAATAATTTTTAATTTTTTTGTTATTATAAATAAATTTATTTTAAAGCATATTTATCATCCAAAGTGTCATTGGTTAAAATTTTCTTAAAATGTTTAAATACATGATCAATTGAATGTTAGGTTATGGGATCATCTAAAAGTATATAAAAGCAGAAAAATAATCCTATTCTACCACTCCAAGAGGTAGAACTGGAGTCAAACAAAAATCCTTAAAAAAATGGTCAGATATTAACAAGTGAGAACTTCAGATCTAGGGTTTGGATTCAGCTATTCATTCTGATAGCTGACTCTTGCATAATTCAGTCACTTTTCTTAACACTGACATTCTTTCCATTTATTACTGACTCTAGATTCCAAGGAGCTGATACATGGATGCAAACAGGAGTTGCAATACATGGATGCAAACAGGAGTTGCAATACATGGAATTGCTAATACATGGATGCAAATGGAGTCATAGAATGCATGACTCCATTCTCCGTGAATGGTTTGATATTCTCCTTGGTGCATTTACAGTGAGGAAAGAGGACATGACAAATTAGATCTCTCATTTAGTGCTATTTCTTTTCAGTAATTTTTGCAGCAAGTCTCTCATTTGATCCAGCTTCAAAAATAAATGTTCATCCCTAATTTTGAATCTTGGTTCTCTGTCATTCTGATTAATAGACAAGTACATATTCAAGCTGTCATCTGGGAATAAGCCTATAGTCTACAGATCATTGGCAGGTTGGCCAAAGAGTCTCTCTACCAAATTGTATTCCCAGCAAGAGTAGATATAGACACTCTATCAAACTCTGGGCATGGTGACATCTGTATCTATGAGAAGGGATCAATTTGCATACCATCTGGCACCAGAGAATTGAACTACTTGAAGTCATATTGGAGACTCTTTTGGCTCTGGCAGTCAGGGTTACAGATATGTGGTGAGTTAAATGCTCCAACAGAGGTCCTGACAGGAGTATTACAGCCCTGAAAATAGGCAAACTGGGTGGGTATCATTGGATGGGCTAGAATGACTGTAATTAAAGGAAGTCCTCTAAATGGGGAATTTCTCTTCTTGTAAAAAATATAGAAGGGCTTATATGTGACATTAATTCACAGTACTGAAGCTTGTCCTTCAAAAATAAGTTAGTTTTTAAAATAAAGATATTAGCTTTGAGACTTAATTTAAGAAGGATAAGAATGTTCTTTCCAAGGTGCAGCATGCTGTGTCTGTAAGTAACAGCTTGAGAGAAAATTACAGTCATTAGGGTGCAATGGTAAGGAGTTTTTATTTCTATTTAATTCAAATTAAATCTCATTCAAAATACATGAGGAACAGGGGTGGTTATTGCCAGGAATGCTATTCAGGCTTCTGTTCAGTATTTCTGTAGACTCTTTTTAAAAATGAGACTGACAGCAGCATCACCACCATTGCCCTTCTGTTTACTCTTCTCAACGACCTAAGCACAAATGCTTCTGGTTAGAAGTAGGACCAGGAAGTAGAGACAGAAGAGTGAAGGAAAGGACGCTTGATGGAAAGAACTCACATATTATAGCTTAGGAGACAATAAGTTTTAACCTTTTTACTCATCACTCCAAGACTGGATTTATAAAAAGAAACTCTGTACTTGATTTGTGATGCTTACAGCTTTTAAATGAATTAAAGTATTGATTTAGTTTTCATTTCTTATAATGCCTTGCTTATGATTAAGTAATTTTCATAAAAACTTCAGCCAACTTCCAAGAAGAAAACACTTAATGTACTTGTTTTAAATTTTGTTCCCAAGCATGGATGTTTTGTTTTCTGACCACTATAATTTGTGGTGATTAATTCTGTCTATTCAGTTACTAGTTCTTATTCATATTAACCATAAATGTATAACTTATAATAAAGATTCCTTTGTTGCCTCATTTTTTGGTCATTTCCTATAATTTTTGTTTCAGTATCTTTCATTCTGGAAAGTGTACTTTAATAGTCTCCTATGGTTGCCACACCCACAAACTTAGTGATTTAAAATAACACATTTTTTAAAATAATAGAATTTGAGCTACAATTCTGAAGGACAGAGCATTGTGTCAGTTCTTCTGGAGCTAAGGGAGAATCCATTTCTTTCTTAGAGAGCTGACCACAACTCTTAGTTCATGGCCTCCAGCAGTGGCACAAATATGACCTTTGCTTCCATTATCTCCTTCTTTAAGGACCCTTATGATTACAATGGACCCACCTGGAAAAGCCAGGACAATGTCTCCATCTTAAAATCCTTAATATAACTGCACCTGCAGAGTCCCATTGCCAGGTAAGGTAACAGGTTCTGGGATTTGGACATGGACAACTTTTAAGAATATTGCTTCACATACCACACACAGAGAAGGCACCAGATGGTCATATGAGAAGGTAACAATCTCTACCAGTGCTAACTGCCATCTTGTTGTGACAGATGATGCAGTGGTGCTACAATCATCAGCAATGTTCTCTTGGATGGAAGGAAACGGAAGTCACTCACCTGCCTCTAGAGTGTCCTTGGCTGACTTATGCAGGAATGCTATTCAGGCTTCTGTTCAGTATTTCTGTAGACTCTTTTTAAAAATGAGACTGACAGCAGCATCACCACCATTGCCCTTCTGTTTACTCTTCTCAACGACCTAAGCACAAATGCTTCTGGTTAGAAGTAGGACCAGGAAGTAGAGACAGAAGAGTGAAGGAAAGGACGCTTGATGGAAAGAACTCACATATTATAGCTTAGGAGACAATAAGTTTTAACCTTTTTACTCATCACTCCAAGACTGGATTTATAAAAGAAACTCTGTACTTGATTTGTGATGCTTACAGCTTTTAAATGAATTAAAGTATTGATTTAGTTTTCATTTCTTATAATGCCTTGCTTATGATTAAGTAATTTTCATAAAAACTTCAGCCAACTTCCAAGAAGAAAACACTTAATGTACTTGTTTTAAATTTTGTTCCCAAGCATGGATGTTTTGTTTTCTGACCACTATAATTTGTGGTGATTAATTCTGTCTATTCAGTTACTAGTTCTTATTCATATTAACCATAAATGTATAACTTATAATAAAGATTCCTTTGTTGCCTCATTTTTTGGTCATTTCCTATAATTTTTGTTTCAGTATCTTTCATTCTGGAAAGTGTACTTTAATAGTCTCCTATGGTTGCCACACCCACAAACTTAGTGATTTAAAATAACACATTTTTTAAAATAATAGAATTTGAGCTACAATTCTGAAGGACAGAGCATTGTGTCAGTTCTTCTGGAGCTAAGGGAGAATCCATTTCTTTCTTAGAGAGCTGACCACAACTCTTAGTTCATGGCCTCCAGCAGTGGCACAAATATGACCTTTGCTTCCATTATCTCCTTCTTTAAGGACCCTTATGATTACAATGGACCCACCTGGAAAAGCCAGGACAATGTCTCCATCTTAAAATCCTTAATATAACTGCACCTGCAGAGTCCCATTGCCAGGTAAGGTAACAGGTTCTGGGATTTGGACATGGACAACTTTTTAAGAATATTGCTTCACATACCACACACAGAGAAGGCACCAGATGGTCATATGAGAAGGTAACAATCTCTACCAGTGCTAACTGCCATCTTGTTGTGACAGATGATGCAGTGGTGCTACAATCATCAGCAATGTTCTCTTGGATGGAAGGAAACGGAAGTCACTCACCTGCCTCTAGAGTGTCCTTGGCTGACTTATGCATGAATCTTCCTGAATAATAACTTGAAGCAATGGAAGAAGTCGCCTCTTCACAGTGTATAATCTACTATGAATTAAAAGGTATGCAGATAAGCAGTCATAAGAGAAGGTAAAACACAAGTGCCCTATGAGCTGAATCTAGTGCATCAGGAAACAGAGACAAAGAGTACACACCGGGGCTTCCCTGGTGGTCCAGTGGGTAAAGAGGCAGCTTTGCAGTGCAAGGGGAATCGGTTCAATCCCTGGCCCAGGAAGATCCCATGTGCTGTGGTGTGACTGCACCAGTGTGCCCAATTATGAGCCAGTGCTCTGGAGCACATGTACCCAGAGTTGGTGCTCTGCAGCTAGAGAGGTCACTGCAATGGGAGGCCAACACAGGCCAAAGGACAAAGACGGCTGAAAATAAATAAATAAATGAACCAATAAAGGAGGCCAAAATTAAAAAAAAAAAAAGAAGAAAAAAGAGTGCACACTGATCAGGGTTATCAGTGAAAGCTTTAATTTTTAAAATTTCTTTTTTTAGTAAGTACTTTTGCAGCTTTTTACTTTATTCTAGACATCAATTTACATATTTTCAAGAATTACTTGTTTAACTCTTATAACAACCCTCTGTGAAATATTAGTATATTTTATCCCCATTTCACAGATGAGGAAGCTGAGTCACTTTTTAAAGTTAACTAAAGTCCTACCTAGAAAGAAGTCTGAGTCCAGGCATTCCAGCTCCAGGTTCCCTTCTTCACCACTACCCTAAGCTGCCCCCTAGAGAGGGCCACTAGGGCCAGACTTTATCAACTCCTGTATTAAAAGGTTTGTGAGTGGAGAAGACAAGGAACATTGTGGGTTGTAAAAAGTGGCTTATCTGAAGGCAGGAAAGCAAAGGACATGACTGCTCAGCTAAATATCGTAGCTCAGTTATCTTGAAGAGTAACGTGATACATAGCTGTATGAAATGTGCACCCACACATTTATAGTTGAAAGAAACTCCAAATGATTGGGCCGTGCCATCTACCCCAGAGCATCTTAAACTTTCAAAGAGCATAAATATGAAGCCAGTAAAAACTTGGTTTGAAGAATTTTGATTTACTAGCAATTACCTGTCAGGTTATGTAGTTTATTTCAGGTCTGGAAATTCCTCTCTCAATCTTGGGTCATGTTTTTCTCATCATAAGAATTACTAAATCATATTAATATATAGTTTCATGATACCAAAGGACAAAACAATAAAGTGGTAAAGAGCTTCAGAATCAGACATACCTGGATTTCAATCACAACTCTGCTAGTTGCTAGTTGCATCAACATATTTGCCTCCTTTAGGCTAAGCTTCTCCATCTGTAAAATAAGGATAAAAGCAATTATTTCTTCAAATAAAGAGTGGTTATAAATATTAAAGACTGCATATACAAAACACATAAATACAGACTATTACTCAGTAAATATTAGCGACTATTACTACTATTAGCCAATCATCTAATTTTTATATTGACATAATGTGGCAGGAATTGGATTGGGAAGTGCTCATTACACAGCGAACTGAAAATTTCAGTGTGGAAAAAAGTTTTTCTGAACAATAATGAAAAAGGAAGCAAGGTATACCGGTTAAAAAATAGATTTTGGAATAAGACAGACTGGGTTGAAATTCTAGCTCCATGACTTGCCATACTTCAGATATCTGATTCTGAGTATGTTAATTAGCTTTCTGAATCTATTTTTGCCATCTGAATAAAATAATACAAATACAAACTGTATACTCAATGCATTATACATAAAAAGAAACTATTAATAATATATTGCCATAAACATCAAATTTGTTTAACAATTTTAACTGGATTCCTATTATTTCCTTCTAAATGTTATATATGATAAAAATTTCAAGAATATTAACAAAGATAGAAGAATACAACATTATTTGCATATCAATGTTACATCAGCAATGTATTAATGGTCTCAAGATAACACATATCTAGTTATTTTACATTGGGCCACAATACTTCTTTGACCAAAAATATCTTATATTTTTTAATACACAGGCGTGATACATAGCTGTATGAAATGTGCACCCACACATTTATAGTTGAAAGAAACTCCAAATGATTGGGCCGTGCCATCTACCCCAGAGCATCTTAAACTTTCAAAGAGCATAAATATGAAGCCAGTAAAAACTTGGTTTGAAGAATTTTGATTTACTAGCAATTACCTGTCAGGTTATGTAGTTTATTTCAGGTCTGGAAATTCCTCTCTCAATCTTGGGTCATGTTTTCTCATCATAAGAATTACTAAATCATATTAATATATAGTTTCATGATACCAAAGGACAAAACAATAAAGTGGTAAAGAGCTTCAGAATCAGACATACCTGGATTTCAATCACAACTCTGCTAGTTGCTAGTTGCATCAACATATTTGCCTCCTTTAGGCTAAGCTTCTCCATCTGTAAAATAAGGATAAAAGCAATTATTTCTTCAAATAAAGAGTGGTTATAAATATTAAAGACTGCATATACAAAACACATAAATACAGACTATTACTCAGTAAATATTAGCGACTATTACTACTATTAGCCAATCATCTAATTTTTATATTGACATAATGTGGCAGGAATTGGATTGGGAAGTGCTCATTACACAGCGAACTGAAAATTTCAGTGTGGAAAAAAGTTTTTCTGAACAATAATGAAAAAGGAAGCAAGGTATACCGGTTAAAAAATAGATTTTGGAATAAGACAGACTGGGTTGAAATTCTAGCTCCATGACTTGCCATACTTCAGATATCTGATTCTGAGTATGTTAATTAGCTTTCTGAATCTATTTTTGCCATCTGAATAAAATAATACAAATACAAACTGTATACTCAATGCATTATACATAAAAAGAAACTATTAATAATATATTGCCATAAACATCAAATTTGTTTAACAATTTTAACTGGATTCCTATTATTTCCTTCTAAATGTTATATATGATAAAAATTTCAAGAATATTAACAAAGATAGAAGAATACAACATTATTTGCATATCAATGTTACATCAGCAATGTATTAATGGTCTCAAGATAACACATATCTAGTTATTTTACATTGGGCCACAATACTTCTTTGACCAAAAAATATCTTATATTTTTTAATACACAGGCTTATGCATGAATTCATCTGTTTTGTTTTGATGAAAGCAGTCAAATCCATCATTGTTTGGGAACAATTGTTTCCAAAAAATACAAATTTAAATGGTATAGTGTCCCATTTTATTTGAAAAAAGAGTTAAATAAAGTCATTTGCAACAACATGGGTGGACCTAGAGACTGTCATACTGAGTGAAGTCAAGTCAAACAAAGAAAGACAAACATATGATACCCCTTATACATGGAATCTAAAAACTGGTACAAATAAACTTATTTACTAAACAGAAATAGACCCATAGAGATAGAAAACATGCTATGGTTACCATGGGGGAAGGTGGTGAGAGAAATAAATTGGGAGATCAGGATTGACATGTACACTAGGAAATCAATCCTGAATATTCACTGGTAGGAATGACCCTGAAGCTAAAGCTTACGTTGGCCATCTGGTGTGAAGAGCCAACTCACTGGAAAACACCCTTGGATGTTGGGAAAGACTGAGGGCAGGAGGAGAAGGCGTTGACATGATGAGATGGTTGGATGGCATCATTGACTCAATAAACATGAGTTTGAGGAAACTCCAGGAGATAATGAAGGAAAGGGAATTCTGGCGTGCTGCAGTCCATGGAGTTGCAAAGAGGTTGACATGACTGAACACTATATATAAAACAACTAATAGGAACCTACTGTATAACACACAGATCTCTACTCATACTCTGTAATGGCCTATGTGAGAATCGGATCTAAAAAAGAGTAGACATATGTATATACATAACTGACTTACTTTGCTGTATGCCAGAAACCAACACATCTTTGTAAATCAACTATGCTCCAATAAAAATTAATTTAAAACAATATATTGGAGCTTTAGAATTTACTTACATAGTCAAATTAATAGTTGTTGACTTGAATCAAAGAAGTCAGTTTGGAAAATTTAGTACATTTCCTGGCATCTGTTCTTGAGTCATTTACTAAAACTGCGGTTTTACAGCAGGAGGGGAAATTATTATAAAGTTAATTGATAAACCAAGCATTTCCACCAGAAGGAAAGAGTTGATTTTACAACAGCAAATGGGTCTGAAAAATTTAAAGCACATATTCAGGGAGTCCTAAATGTATATGTGTACATATCAATAATTTTAGCTAGCATTTATTGAATAACTCATAGAGCCACGTACTTTAAAAGAAGCAGCATATTTAACTGACAAATTAAACCTATGAGAGATAGTTTATCTCACATGATACCATTCTCCAGATGAATCAGCTAAGGTTTATATGAGTTAAAAAGTTTTGTTCAAGGGCTTCCCCTGGTGGTCCAGTGGATAAGGACACCGCCTTGCAGTGCAAGGGGCGCCGCTTCGCTCCCTGGCCTGGGAAGATCCCATGTGCCGCGGAGCGGCTGGACTGATGTGTCCAATTATCGAGCCGGAGCTCTGGAGCGCATGCTCCCAGAGCTGGCGCTCTGCGACAACAGACGCCACCGCAATAGGAGGCCCACAGGAGCCAAAGAACAAAGACAGATGAAAATAGAGAAATGAAAGACCAATAGAAGTGGCCCGCCCGCTCCCCTCCCTCCCCAACCCGACCCCTGGCCAAAAATAAATAAATAAATAAATCTTAAAAAAAAAAAAAAAGTTTTGTTCAAGTCATACCATTGGTAAGTGGCCAGTGTGGGACCTGAATTCAGATGGCCTATTTTAAATACTGTATTTTTAACTTCTCTTTCTACTATATTTACAGATAATCACAGAATATATCTTCTCTCATATACATTCTATAAATATTACTTTCATCATTCAAAGATGCCTCTTGCTTCTATCTTTGCCACCTTCTCCATCAGCAAGTTGTCCTCACCACTGTTAGAGGCGAGTTTTTTCTACTCCTCCCAACCCCCCAGGGTCTCGAACACGGCACCTTCCCATGCACCCACTTGCTCAGCTCTCTTTAATCTTTCACTGCATCCATGCTGCACTGAACACATGCTGAAAAGTGTCCTGGGACATGAGAGCAGAGTATGTAACTCCTACTTTCTCTATTGAAAGCTCAATGTACAAATTTTGGATGTTACATAACAACTTTGATAAAATGACTAGTATGTACAGTCTAGGATTTTCTCTGAAAAAATATATATTTTTAGATTTAATTTCTTAGGTTCACATTCTCAAAAAATTCTCTGCTTTTAACCAATTTTTTAGATCATTTTTATTTAATTTCAAGAGATAACTATAGTAGAACCAAAGGAATGAGACTTTTAAATTTTATTTTTTCTTTGGAGCTTTCAACAAAACCCATTAACAGAGAAAAAACTGATGAATAAGTAGTCTACACTGGTGATTAGAGAATGGATCAAATGTTTTAAGATTCATTTTCCATAGTAGGTCTAGGATGATATGGAGTCGTGGAAGGAAAAATGAAGGTAACTCTTCCTCAGAGCAGGAATAAAGGTTAAAGAAATTAGACATCAAAAAAGAAAGGAAAATGGAAAATATGAAAGATTTGAAAGCAGAAAATACAGGAGACAAAAATAAAACATAAATATGCAAGATTTGAAAGCACCAGATGACTTCCAAAGGGATAGTATAATGTTCCATTCCACAGACACTGGCTGTATCTATTATCCTTATCCACCAGATCTCAAATTAAAATCTCAGTTCTTCCCTTTGTATGCTTCTAAGCCTTGCAGGCTGTGAATCTTTTAAGGCCTCAGCCTCATGGTTTAGAAAGTGTCAGTAAAGACCAAATGAGATGACGTTTTGTGAACTCTGCAAACTGGGCTTCGGCAAGAGGATAGGGTTACATGCTAGGAGGTTCAAAAACCCACAGGATGAACATAACACATCCATTGATTAACAATCTACCTAAAGCATTTTCTGTATGTTAAAAAGGACATCCTTACTTACAAAAGTGAAGTAAAAGTGTTAGTCATTCAGTCATATCCAACTTATTGCTGCCCCATGGACTGTAGCCCACCAGGCTCCTCTGTCCATGAGATTTTTCAGGCAAAAATAATGGAATGAGTTGCCATTTCTTTCTCCAGGGTATCTCCTGACCAGGGATCAAACCTGGCTCTCCTGCGTTGCAGGCAGACTCTTTACCATCTGAGTCATCAGGGAAATCATACTTGGAAGTAGCATGCAAAATTCCTTTTTTTTTTTCAGATTACACACAGACCTTAAAAAAGTTAATGCATATGAAATAGCACAAATAGTCCTCGAGCTAATAAACACTATTTGATACCTTACAGAAAATTAAATGTCCTGTGAGCTTTTGACAAGCATAAGAGGTTCATGCAAAATACATTTCGGAAACATGGTATGTTGTATCTTACAATGTATGTTAGCATTAAAGGCACTGAAAAATACTACAGTAAGAAAACTTATTTAATGCATTCAACTCCAACATCAATCAACATACTTACTCATGAATTCTATCCTTCTTTGTAATACCTATTAATAACTCTATTAACACTGGAAGCCTGGGAGAAAACTTTTAGTAAGCTGCCTGAGACCTTCCCTCAACAGCTGCCATAAATATTCTTTCTCTGGGAACACACAATTGGAATTCTCAATAAATATCTTATACAGAACTTTTTAAACATAACTCACATGTGAGGTAGGAACAAATTTTTATGTGACATGATTTTTCTAAGAACTGGACCCTTTCATGTCATAATCTATGACCATAATGGAAAAAAGACAGTTCTATATACATTTCCTATATGAAAGCTGACACATTAAATAGCTTCAGTTCTATATGTAATTTATAATTTTCCTTACAAACTATAGCAAATGTATTTTTTAATTTTTTTATTTTTTTTATTTTTTGGGGGCGGGGGTCGGGTTGGGGAGGGAGGGGACGGGCTGGCCACTTCTATTGGTTTTTCATTTCTCCATTTTCATCCATCTTTGTTCTTCGGCTCCTGTGGGCCTCCCATCGCGGTGGCGTCTGTCGTTGCAGAGCGCCGGCTCTGGGCGCATGCACCCCAGAGCTCCGGCTCGGTGATTGGACACATCAGTCCAGCCGCTCCGCGGCAGGTGGGATCTTCCCAGGCCAGGGCTCGAAGCGGCGCCCCTTGCACTGCAAGGCGGTGTCCTTATCCACTGGACCACCAGGGGAAACCCCAGCAAATGTATTTTTTTGAAAAATTAAGTCTCATTCAGATCCTGAATGATTATACAAGGATCATTGTATAAGAGACTATACACTGTCTTTATTCAAAGACATTTATAAAACTAGTAAAATAAATTCTATTACTCAAATATTACAATATATGTAATTTTATTATTTCTCTGGAAACATTAACCAAGTAACTTCTAAAATCTTTAAGGATTCTATAATTTTCCTCTTTTTAAAATTTTTACGAGGAGTATAGTTTATTTACAATGTTGCATTAGTTTTAGGTACACATCAGAGTCAGTTATGTATATATATATATATATATTTTTTTTTTTTTTTTCCCATTATAGATCATTACAGAGTAGAGTTCCTTGTACTGTGCAGTATGTCCTTATTAGTTATGTAGTTTGTATGTCAATTCCAATTTCTCAATTTTTCCACCTCAGCTTGATAACTATAAACCTCTGTGATGCCCTATCATCTATCATGCCATAATACTAATATTCTTTCTCTGGGAACACACAATTGGAATTCTCAATAAATATCTTATACAGAACTTTTTAAACATAACTCACATGTGAGGTAGGAACAAATTTTTATGTGACATGATTTTTCTAAGAACTGGACCCTTTCATGTCATAATCTATGACCATAATGGAAAAAAGACAGTTCTATATACATTTCCTATATGAAAGCTGACACATTAAATAGCTTCAGTTCTATATGTAATTTATAATTTTCCTTACAAACTATAGCAAATGTATTTTTTAATTTTTTTATTTTTTTTATTTTTTGGGGGCGGGGGTCGGGTTGGGGAGGGAGGGGACGGGCTGGCCACTTCTATTGGTTTTTCATTTCTCCATTTTCATCCATCTTTGTTCTTCGGCTCCTGTGGGCCTCCCATCGCGGTGGCGTCTGTCGTTGCAGAGCGCCGGCTCTGGGCGCATGCACCCCAGAGCTCCGGCTCGGTGATTGGACACATCAGTCCAGCCGCTCCGCGGCAGGTGGGATCTTCCCAGGCCAGGGCTCGAAGCGGCGCCCCTTGCACTGCAAGGCGGTGTCCTTATCCACTGGACCACCAGGGGAAACCCCAGCAAATGTATTTTTTTGAAAAATTAAGTCTCATTCAGATCCTGAATGATTATACAAGGATCATTGTATAAGAGACTATACACTGTCTTTATTCAAAGACATTTATAAAACTAGTAAAATAAATTCTATTACTCAAATATTACAATATATGTAATTTTATTATTTCTCTGGAAACATTAACCAAGTAACTTCTAAAATCTTTAAGGATTCTATAATTTTCCTCTTTTTAAAATTTTTACGAGGAGTATAGTTTATTTACAATGTTGCATTAGTTTTAGGTACACATCAGAGTCAGTTATGTATATATATATATATATATTTTTTTTTTTTTTTTCCCATTATAGATCATTACAGAGTAGAGTTCCTTGTACTGTGCAGTATGTCCTTATTAGTTATGTAGTTTGTATGTCAATTCCAATTTCTCAATTTTTCCACCTCAGCTTGATAACTATAAATTTGTTCTCTACCTCTGTGATGCCTATCATTCCAATAGCCCCTGCTTATGTAAGGACAAATAGAGGACAAGAAAAGTGTACTGACATGAGATTATAGGCCATTCCCATAAGTTATCTCACTGAATGAAAGGAAAAAAATCACTGAATTATTTAAATTCTCACCTCATCACCTCATCAAAATCATACTCTACTAACTGAAATAGGCCTTCTAAGTTCTCACAGAAGAGTCAAAATTGCAAATACTGAATCTTCCATGGCAAAAGTCATACTCTCCCGCACACCAAAATTATGTTTTAATTAATAATCCCAAGTGAGAGTTTCAATTAAGGTGTTGGTTAATATTTTTAAAAATCTTCAAATCTTCCATACTTGAATATACCAGTTTGTATGAAAACATGTCAATCTCAACATTCTTATAATCAATTATATAAAAAAGTGATCTTTATGCTTTGTATGTTAATCACCCTGAAATGACATGAAAGCAAAATTTTCCATTTAAGCCTATGGTTAGATAAGAATTTAATCTTCAGTATAAAAGCCTGCAATTTTACAATCTCCTGAGACACTGTTTATTGACTATTTTCTCTGACTGTATTACTTCCAATGAAAATAACCGTTCAGGCAATTATGATTTAAAAACATTTAATAACTCAGAAACATATATATTACCATATGCAAAATACATAGTTAGTGGCAAACTGCTATATAACACAGGTTGCTCAATCAGAGCTCTGTGACAACCTAGAGAGGTGAAATGGGCTGGGGGGGTAAGGAGGTGCAAGAGGGAGGAGACATATGTACACTTATGGCTGATTCACGCTGTCGGATAACAGAAACCAACACATTACAAAGCAATCATCCTTCAATTGAAAATAAATGAAAAAGGACAAAAAATTATATAAAAAGCAGTAGTTTAGGAAAATGGAAAGTAACTTGTTAATATGTAAATGGGACAATTCTATGTATCTTAATCAGATGAACAAAGACTATTAGAAGTGTAAGCATAACAGTTAAACATTAGATAAATAACAGTCACTTATCTAATAAAAATTAGTAATTTAGGGATTATAATTTAAACTTCCTCTATTAAAAATGGTTTTAGGGCTTCCCTGGTGGTCCAGTGGGTAAGAGTCTGCCCTGCAATGAAAAGAGCACCAGTTCTATCCCTGGCCCGGGAACATCCCACATGCCACAGAGCAGCTGGACCGGTGTGTCCAATTACCAGCCAGCGCTCTGGAGTGCATGTGCCCAGAGTCAGAGCTCTGCAGTGAGAGAGGCCACTGCAATGGGAGGCCCACACAGGCCAAAGAATAAAGGTAGATGAAAATAGATAAATAAAAAACCAATAAAAGAGACCAAAATTTAAAAAAATGGTCTTAATTCAATGGAATGGATTCTACATATAAATGAAACCATGCAGTTTGTATTCCCCTTTGTATCTGGCTTATTTCACTTAGCATAATGCCCTCCAGTTATGTCAAATGGGAGGATCTCCTTTTTTATAAAAGGCTAAATAATATTTCTGTGTGTGTATGTGTACGTGCACCACAATTTCTTTATGAATTCGTCCACTGAGGAACACTCAAGTTGCTTCCAGATCTTGGTTATCATGAATAATGCTGCAGTGAACATAGGAATGTAAAGATCTCTGTGGTACTTATTTCATTTCCTTTGGGTATATGTGAAGAACTTGGATTGCTGAAATATGTAGAAACAGAGAGTAGAATGGTGGCCACGACAGGGGATGTTGCTTAAGCAGTACAAAGTTGCAGTTACATAAAATGAAGAGATCTAATGTACAGCGTGCTGACTAAAGTTAATAATATCCCTGAACACAGGTTGCTCAATCAGAGCTCTGTGACAACCTAGAGAGGTGAAATGGGCTGGGGGGGTAAGGAGGTGCAAGAGGGAGGAGACATATGTACACTTATGGCTGATTCACGCTGTCGGATAACAGAAACCAACACATTACAAAGCAATCATCCTTCAATTGAAAATAAATGAAAAAGGACAAAAAATTATATAAAAAGCAGTAGTTTAGGAAAATGGAAAGTAACTTGTTAATATGTAAATGGGACAATTCTATGTATCTTAATCAGATGAACAAAGACTATTAGAAGTGTAAGCATAACAGTTAAACATTAGATAAATAACAGTCACTTATCTAATAAAAATTAGTAATTTAGGGATTATAATTTAAACTTCCTCTATTAAAAATGGTTTTAGGGCTTCCCTGGTGGTCCAGTGGGTAAGAGTCTGCCCTGCAATGAAAAGAGCACCAGTTCTATCCCTGGCCCGGGAACATCCCACATGCCACAGAGCAGCTGGACCGGTGTGTCCAATTACCAGCCAGCGCTCTGGAGTGCATGTGCCCAGAGTCAGAGCTCTGCAGTGAGAGAGGCCACTGCAATGGGAGGCCCACACAGGCCAAAGAATAAAGGTAGATGAAAATAGATAAATAAAAAACCAATAAAAGAGACCAAAATTTAAAAAAATGGTCTTAATTCAATGGAATGGATTCTACATATAAATGAAACCATGCAGTTTGTATTCCCCTTTGTATCTGGCTTATTTCACTTAGCATAATGCCCTCCAGTTATGTCAAATGGGAGGATCTCCTTTTTTATAAAAGGCTAAATAATATTTCTGTGTGTGTATGTGTACGTGCACCACAATTTCTTTATGAATTCGTCCACTGAGGAACACTCAAGTTGCTTCCAGATCTTGGTTATCATGAATAATGCTGCAGTGAACATAGGAATGTAAAGATCTCTGTGGTACTTATTTCATTTCCTTTGGGTATATGTGAAGAACTTGGATTGCTGAAATATGTAGAAACAGAGAGTAGAATGGTGGCCACGACAGGGGATGTTGCTTAAGCAGTACAAAGTTGCAGTTACATAAAATGAAGAGATCTAATGTACAGCGTGCTGACTAAAGTTAATAATATCCCCTGAACACTAGAAATTTGCTTTAAGGACAAATTCAGGTGCCCTCATCACACACACACAAATGGTAACTACATGAAGAGATATGTTAATTATCTTGGCTGTCATAATCATGTCACTATACATATATATATATATATATATATATATATATATATATATAAAATCATCATGCTGCATACCTTAAATACATACCATTTTTCTTAAAAATAAAATACATAAGAAGATGGCAGGTATTTTGGATTCAATTCTCTGGCAACAACTTTATTCATTTAAAATCATCACTATATGATAGGAATCAAATAATAACTTCAGAAAAATCCTCCAATGGTGTTAGTAAAACAAATTGTTTTTAAGCACATTTGAAGGATCCATTCACATTTGGTCATTTAAAGTACTAATCATTCTTCTTATGTTCTTTCCACCTGCATTATCAGTTAGTTTCCAATCTGTTAATACGGATTTGCTAAAACTGGAACAAATGAACATTTTAATTCTAAAATTCGGACTTTGTAACAACTCAGATTTTCATTTTTCTTTATTATTCCTACATAAGAAAACTTGGCACATATGTTCCTTATATTAAATATATTACTTGTTAACTTGTTTTAATTATTATTGTTCTTTAAGCACTAAAACCACAGTATTATGTACTTCACACAATAAGTGAAGTGTTCATTTCTAACACATAACATTAAAATCTATCAGATCACAGAATCTTATGAATTATTAGCTATTTTTAGACTACAATCAGAAACACTGGAAATAAAGTAGTTCATAATAAAATGATATCATGCTCTAACAATAGTGACTGACATTAAATCTATTAAATTATGCACCTCATATTTGAGAATATATTTCAGAAAATGTGGACTAAGGATTCCTATAAATATTGTCACTTCTACTTAAACCTAGGATTTTTCTCAAAATACTATTACTAAGATTAATCTCAAAAGCGTTTTAGCACTAATAATAAAATGGTTGTTGTTTTCTGCCACTACAAAAGTATATTAGCTCTAAAAACAAAAAAAAAAAAATCAACATTTTAATCACATTTTTCTTGTAGCAAGAATATTTACATGAAATCTATACTTCTAACAAATTTTCAAGTATACAATCCAGTACTGTTAACTACAGACACACTGGTCTCCAGAGAACCTAATCATCTTGCATGACTGAAACATTATCTCCATTGTAGCAACTGCCCACATCCTGCATGATCCCATTTATATGAGGTATCTAAAATGGTCAGACACACAGAAGAAAGTTGGCTGGTGACTATCAGGGGATAGGGCCAAGGGGAAGTAGGGAGTTGAATCACCTATGTTCAAAGTACGAATGCGTAGTTGTCAATTAGTGTCTCTAACAAAGCCAAAATTGTTGAGATAATAATAAACTGGTGATTTCTTTTCAGCTATCATTACAATCAGAGGGTCAAGTATATGTGCAGTGCTAGGCATTATAGACATACATTCAAAAATCAGTCTAGTTGAGAAAGCAGAAATCCAGGCTTTGTGCTACAGCAGAAAAATACATATTCAAAATAACTTTTTGATAAAACAAATACAAATAAAATTATTCCATGTGGACAGCATGATTACAAAATATATTCATTTAGGTAAATTCTATAAATGATATCAACCATACAGACTCAGCAATAAAACTGAATCTAAAAAAGACAAATTATTTAAATATAACTACAAGCACCTGAATGAATAGATTTGAAATACAGAGTAACACTTACTTTGTAATATAAATATATATATCAATTCTGTACTTGTTCAGTTCATCATCAGATTTCAAATCAACTTGAGTTAACATCTACTAAAGTAGCCTCTTAAAAATGATTATTAAAGATAAACCAATAATCTTTGTTTCTCACATGAAAATAAAGTTAGATTTTTCACTGACATGCTCTATCAGGCAGGATAGATGAAGTTATGCTTCAGTTACAAAAAAAAAAAAAAAAATTAAGCCACAAGACTTATGTCCAGTCCGTTGTTTATACTCCATGTCCACTAGAAGCTAGCTAGTTAGGGCTCTGCTGGTAGCCAGCCTTGTGTGCGTTCCTCACATTATACTAATCACCTTTAGCCAGGGCAAAGGCTCCAAGATTCCACATGAATGTCTGAGACTGCAAATAGTAGGACAGTACTGAGGCCTATGGGCTTTCCCGGTGACTTAGCGATAAAGAATCCACCTGCAATTGCAGGAAACTTAGGAAGCTCAGATACGATCCCAGGTGGGAAGATCCCCTGGAAGAGGGCATGACAACCCATTCCAGTATTCACGCCTGGAGAATCCCATGGACAGAAGAGCGTGGCAGGCTACCGTCCACAGGGTCTTAATGAGTTGGACATGACAAGAGATTGAGCATGTACCCACAATCCCTATGTCTACTACGATATTTCCTATACAGATATGCCTACGATGAAGCTTAATTTATAAATTAGACATAGTCAGAGTATCCATAACAATAACAAAAAGAACAATTAAAACAACATCCTGTGAAAAAACACACACACGTGGTCTCTCTCCCCAAACATCTTACTATACCATACTCACCCTTCTTCCTGTGATGATGAGAGACGCCTGCTTGCTGTGATGATGAGAGACGCCTGCATGATGAGATGAAGCGAGACTACTATCGATGTCCAGAGGAGGATCAGCTGCTTCTCACAATGCTGGATCGCTGAGCGAAGAGATGCTTGACAGCTGGATGTCCAGGGCTAGTCCGTGTCTATGTTTGGGGATCCTAGGCAGGATGGAGCAAGACAGTGCTATTTTCCTCAAGTTATTCAGAATGGTGCAACATCTAAAACTTATGAATTCTTTATTTCTGGAAATTTCCATTTAAGATTTTTGCACTAAGGTTGACCTTGGGTAACTGCAGCCTTGGAAAGTGAAATGTGGATAAGAGAGAACAACGGTCATCTGATCTGTGCAGTAAGGCTGAGTTTCAAACAGCCTCAAATTGTTTTCATTATTTTGTTTTACATTATTTTTGATTATTTTATTGGCAATGTTTTCATATTGAAATAATAGTCAATATTCAGTAACATTCTCAATATTATTTCAAATTGTTTCTTTATATATTATTTTTATTTTATTTAATTTACTTTGTAATTGAGAAAGCTTTTGTGCTTGTTCCAATGCTACAGAAGCCTACTTTTGTGGGCTCTCTCTATTCCCTTCTGTTACTACTTGCATCACTGATCCTGTTTGTGAAGCCAACTGTCTTGCTGTTCACACTGTACGCTAAACCCAGGGTAGGCAAGGTGAGAGTGAAAAGGCTGGAAGAAGACAAAGGAGCCGTAGGAACTGCAGACACAATGATTCTCCCCTGTCTGGCACGGCAGCCATAAACACAGCCTTGCTCCTGGCTGGCACAGCAGCTATAACATAACCATAATTTTATAACACAGTGGAGAATCCCATGGACAGAAGAGCTTTCCCCACAGGGTCTTAATGAGTTGGACATGACAAGAGATTGAGCATGTACCCACAATCCCTATGTCTACTCGATATTTCCTATACAGATATGCCTACGATGAAGCTTAATTTATAAATTAGACATAGTCAGAGTATCCATAACAATAACAAAAAGAACAATTAAAACAACATCCTGTGAAAAAACACACACACGTGGTCTCTCTCCCCAAACATCTTACTATACCATACTCACCCTTCTTCCTGTGATGATGAGAGACGCCTGCTTGCTGTGATGATGAGAGACGCCTGCATGATGAGATGAAGCGAGACTACTATCGATGTCCAGAGGAGGATCAGCTGCTTCTCACAATGCTGGATCGCTGAGCGAAGAGATGCTTGACAGCTGGATGTCCAGGGCTAGTCCGTGTCTATGTTTGGGGATCCTAGGCAGGATGGAGCAAGACAGTGCTATTTTCCTCAAGTTATTCAGAATGGTGCAACATCTAAAACTTATGAATTCTTTATTTCTGGAAATTTCCATTTAAGATTTTTGCACTAAGGTTGACCTTGGGTAACTGCAGCCTTGGAAAGTGAAATGTGGATAAGAGAGAACAACGGTCATCTGATCTGTGCAGTAAGGCTGAGTTTCAAACAGCCTCAAATTGTTTTCATTATTTTGTTTTACATTATTTTTGATTATTTTATTGGCAATGTTTTCATATTGAAATAATAGTCAATATTCAGTAACATTCTCAATATTATTTCAAATTGTTTCTTTATATATTATTTTTATTTTATTTAATTTACTTTGTAATTGAGAAAGCTTTTGTGCTTGTTCCAATGCTACAGAAGCCTACTTTTGTGGGCTCTCTCTATTCCCTTCTGTTACTACTTGCATCACTGATCCTGTTTGTGAAGCCAACTGTCTTGCTGTTCACACTGTACGCTAAACCCAGGGTAGGCAAGGTGAGAGTGAAAAGGCTGGAAGAAGACAAAGGAGCCGTAGGAACTGCAGACACAATGATTCTCCCCTGTCTGGCACGGCAGCCATAAACACAGCCTTGCTCCTGGCTGGCACAGCAGCTATAACATAACCATAATGTAGTGATAACACAGCCATAACATAACCTCATATTACATAACCCTGATGCCGTTCCAATGTAGCCCCAGTGCAGCAGCAGCCAGGGTTTTCATGGCGAAACTCATACAGGCATACCACACAAAGTTGCCTGTGACCAAGTATCTCGTGACCAGCATGAGCAGCGCTGCTATGTAAAAATGCTACATATTTAAGTGTTTTGTCAGCATTTTTTTTCCCTTTAAGATTTTAGAGTTTTGTTGTTCACCAACATGTATGTTCCCAGATCATTCATATGCATATCCCTGGACCCTCCCCCCACCCATTTCCCCCCCTCCCACCCCTGCAGACTATCGCCCCAAGTGGTTGTAGGTACTCCTATTCCCTTAGCACAATGACAACAGCTATCTTTTCCACACATGACAGCATAGGTTTCCATGTTACTCCCTCCATGCCTCCCTCCCACTGTTCGGTCTCCACAATGTCTTAATGTCTATTCTCTGTTTTTTCATGAGTTCACTAAGTGTGTTATCACGACCATCTTACTAGATCCCATATATACGAGTTAGTATACTGTACTTGTCTTTCTCTTTTTGACTTACTTCACTTTTTATGATAGGTTCTAGAGCTAGCCACCTCATTAGGACTGAGTCTTCTGCATTTCTTTTAACAGCTGAGTAGTATTCCAAAGTATATATGTACCAGGGCTTCTGTATCCATTCATTTGTCAATGGACATCTAGGTTGCTTCCATGTTCTGGCTATTGTATAGAGAGCTGCAATGAACACTGGGGTACAGGTGCCTCTTTCAGTTTTGATTTCATCAGGATATAGGCCTAATAGTGGGGCTTCCCTGGTGGTCCAGTGGGTAAGGACACCGCCTTGCACTGCCAGCATTTATTTTTACCAATCAGTTTACTAGGTTAAGACTCAGAATGAACTATTTCTAAGTACTTAATGACTTTAAGATTAATTTTTCACTCACATTGTATGTCCTTTGCAGATCAACTGTAGCCTGTGCTCGGCATGATTCTCACTCCAAGAACAAGGCTGGCAAAGAATCCATTTCCTTGAATATCGCTGGTCACTGTTGCAGAGATGAAGACAAAGTGTAGTGGATCACATGCTGGCTCAATACAGAAATGCATCACTACAGAAATGACACAAGTCAATTTTGTTCACATTTCAATGTTCAAAGCAGTCCACATGGCCATTCTCCAATGCAAGTCGGCAGGGAAAGAGAGCCAGACATAATTGACAAACAGCACTTATGACTTCTATATACATTATTGGAACCAAAGTGGAGATATAGTTGAAAATGAGAAGCAGACACTCTAAACTAACCTTTAGATATAAACTATAAGTGCATACAAGCAGTATTGCATGCATTCCAGTGTGTGATGACCTGAAATACAGAGCATAGCAACAGAGAGCTTCCTTGCACTAAAAGACACAGAATTTTAATGACAAGTTCATTATTCTATCCACACTTGAATTCCTTCTACATTACAGCTAGTCCCTTTGGAGGAAGTCATTAAAACATCATTTTTATGCCTTGCAGTATTTATATAGAATGGGACTTTTTATCACACAATATTGTTAAAGCTTTAGAAAATGAGTGTAAACTACAGTTTTACCTCATTTGATTATATCCTTATGAACAGATTCTTGAATATCACATAAAGAGATCATCCTCATATACAAATTATACATAATAACTTACTTCTGCATGAAAGCAAGGGCAATGAGATTACGTTTCAGCAAAGTGAAAAAGAAACATAAAGGTGCATTTTGGACATGGCTATTTTGTAGTTTCTATTTTGGGGCCAGCATTTTAGTGTCCCAGGCCCTTGTGAGAGCTACTGTATGTTGGTCTTTGCTACTAAGGGATAGAGATGGAGAGTTTCATTTAATGTTTTTATTTTTATCACTGAACTAGTGCTGATTTATAATATTTTCTTAGTATTGCATATACAATACAGTGATTCATATTTTCATAGATGTATTCATTTAAAGTTATAAAATATTAGCAACATTCCCTGTGCTGTGCAATAGATCCTCATAGCTAATTGTTTACATAGTTTTGCTCTTAATTCACCTGCTCCTCCCTTTAAGATTAATTTTCACTCACATTGTATGTCCTTTGCAGATCAACTGTAGCCTGTGCTCGCATGATTCTCACTCCAAGAACAAGGCTGGCAAAGAATCCATTTCCTTGAATATCGCTGGTCACTGTTGCAGAGATGAAGACAAAGTGTAGTGGATCACATGCTGGCTCAATACAGAAATGCATCACTACAGAAATGACACAAGTCAATTTTGTTCACATTTCAATGTTCAAAGCAGTCCACATGGCCATTCTCCAATGCAAGTCGGCAGGGAAAGAGAGCCAGACATAATTGACAAACAGCACTTATGACTTCTATATACATTATTGGAACCAAAGTGGAGATATAGTTGAAAATGAGAAGCAGACACTCTAAACTAACCTTTAGATATAAACTATAAGTGCATACAAGCAGTATTGCATGCATTCCAGTGTGTGATGACCTGAAATACAGAGCATAGCAACAGAGAGCTTCCTTGCACTAAAAGACACAGAATTTTAATGACAAGTTCATTATTCTATCCACACTTGAATTCCTTCTACATTACAGCTAGTCCCTTTGGAGGAAGTCATTAAAACATCATTTTTATGCCTTGCAGTATTTATATAGAATGGGACTTTTTATCACACAATATTGTTAAAGCTTTAGAAAATGAGTGTAAACTACAGTTTTACCTCATTTGATTATATCCTTATGAACAGATTCTTGAATATCACATAAAGAGATCATCCTCATATACAAATTATACATAATAACTTACTTCTGCATGAAAGCAAGGGCAATGAGATTACGTTTCAGCAAAGTGAAAAAGAAACATAAAGGTGCATTTTGGACATGGCTATTTTGTAGTTTCTATTTTGGGGCCAGCATTTTAGTGTCCCAGGCCCTTGTGAGAGCTACTGTATGTTGGTCTTTGCTACTAAGGGATAGAGATGGAGAGTTTCATTTAATGTTTTTATTTTTATCACTGAACTAGTGCTGATTTATAATATTTTCTTAGTATTGCATATACAATACAGTGATTCATATTTTCATAGATGTATTCATTTAAAGTTATAAAATATTAGCAACATTCCCTGTGCTGTGCAATAGATCCTCATAGCTAATTGTTTACATAGTAGTTTCTAGCTCTTAATCTCCTCCCTCTACCTTGCTCCTCTTTCCTTCCCTCACCCTACTGGTAACCATTCATTTGTTCTCTATATTTGAGTCCATTTATGGGGGGTTTTGGGGGAGGGCCTCTTTTACTGTCTTTTTTTTTTCATCCATCTTTATTCTTTTGGCCTGTGCGGGCCTCCCATTGCAGTGGTCTCTCATTGCAGAGCACTGGCTCTGGGCACATGCACTCCAGAGTGCTGACTCTTCACTGGACACACAGGCCCAGCCACTCCACGGTACGTGGGATCTTCACAGGCCAGAGATCGAACCAGTGCCCCTTGCACTGCAAGGTAGACTCTACCCACTGGACCACCAGGGAAGACCACATCAACATGTTTTAATAACGCTTTCTAAAATGAAGAATTCAACACAAAGTATGAACATTTTAATTCCATTAGCTTACCACATTCTATTAGTGAAAGTGTTCATTACTCAGCTGCATCCGACTCTTTGGAAACCCAAGGACTATAGCCCGCCAGGCTCCTCTGTCCATGGAATTTTTCAGACAAGAACACTGGAGTGAGTTGCCATTCCCTTCTCCAGGAGATCTTCCCAACCCAGGAATTGAATTCAGGTCTCTCACAATGCAGAGTTGATGGATCACATGGTAGCTCTACTTGTAATTCTTTGGGGAACTCCATACTATTTCCATATTGTCTACACCAATCTACATTCCCACCAATAGTGTACTAGGGTTCATTTTTCATTTTTCTGCACATCTTTTTTTTTTTTTTTTAATTTTTTGGCTTCTTGTATTGATTTTTTCTTTGTTTTTCATCCACCTTTATTCTTTGGCCTGTGTAGGTCTCCCATTGCAGTGGCCTCTCTCATCACAGAGCACTGGCTCTGGGCACATGCGCTCCAGAGCACTAGCTCAAATTAGGACACAGGTCCAGCCGCTCTGTGGCACATGGGATCTTCACAGGCCAGGAATCGAACCAGTGCCCCTTGCACTGCAAGGCAGACTCTTTACCCACTGGACCACCCAGGAAACCCTTTTCTGCACATCTTCACCAACATTTGTTCCTTGTGGTCTCTTTGATGGTAGCCATTCTGACGGGTCACATCCCATTATAGTCTTGATTTGCATTTCTCTGATTATTAATGATTTACCTCTTCATGTGCCTATTTGCAATCAGTACCTTCTCTTTGGAAAAATGTCTGTTCAGAGCTTCAGTCCACTTTTCATTGAATTGTTTGCTTTATTGATGTTGAGCTGTATGAGCTGTGTATATATTTTGGATATATATATACCACTTGCAAATCTTCACTTGCATTCAGTAGACTGTGTTTTCATTTTCTTGATGGCTTATGAAGCTGCTGGAAGCTTTTAAGTTTAATTAAGTCCTGTTTACCTATCCTTAATCTTGTTTCCTTTTCTTTATGAGACAGAAATCCAAAAAATTACTATGATTTATATCAAGTATTTTCTTGCATTTTCTTAAGGTGCTTCTATGATTTCTGGTCTAACATGCTTTCTCTTTCTTTTGTTCATTATTAGTATATAGAAAAGCAATAGATTTTTGTATATTAATCTTTTTTTCTGCAACTTTACTGAACTCATTTATCAGTTATAATAATTTTTGTAAGCGCCTTTAAACTCTGCCAAAAGTACAGAGAAAATGGCCTAGTCTTTTGGGTTTTGTAGTGTCTTTATCTGGTTTTGGTATCAAGGTAGTGGTGATGTCACAGAATTAATTTGAAAGTACCCCCCACCCCAATTCAATTGGTCTGAAATATTTTGAGAAGTATACGTACCAGCCTTCTTCATATGTTTGGTAGGCATATAAAGGTGTCTGGTTTGGGGCTTTTGTTTGCTGGCAGCTTTTAGATTAATAATTCAATTTCACTATTGGTGATAGGTCTATTCATATTGTCAACTTCTTCCTGATTCAATTTTGGGAGATTGCTATGTTTATAAAGAAACTTATCCATTTCTTCTAGGTTGTCCAATATGTTGGCACTTAACTGTCCATTGTATTCTCTTATGATTTTTTTGTATCTCTGTAATATGAGTTGTAATTTATCTTCTTTCATTTCTTAATTTTTAAAAATTTGAGTCCTCTTTTTTTTCCTGATGAGCCTGGCTAAAGGTTTATCAACCTTTTTATTTTTTCAGAAAATCTACTCTTAGTTTCATTGTTCTTTTCCATTCTTTTTTTTGTTCTCTAATTTATTTCCTCTCTTGATCTTTATTATTTGGTTCCTTCTAATGACTTTGAGCTTTGTTGATTCTTCTTTTGCTAATTCTTTAGATGGCAGGTTAGATTTATTTATTTGAGATTTTTCTTGTTTCTTAAAGCAAGCCTGAATTGTTATAAACTTCACTCTTCAAACTGCTTTTGTTATGTCCTAGAGTTTTTGGAAAGTGGTGTTTTTATTTTCATTTGTCTCTTGAGACAAGGTTTCTGATTTTCACTTTTATTTTTTCATCGACTCACTGATTTCCTTAGTAGTATGTTGTTTAGACCCTATGTTTGTATTTTCTTTTTCTCTCTGTAACTGATTTCTAGTTTCATACCCTTGTGGTCAGAAAAAAACCATTCTTAATATACTCTCTGAAAGTGAAAGTTGCTCAGTCGTGTCCGACTCTTTGCAACCCATGGATGATCCATGGAATTCTCCAAGCAAGAATACTGGAGTGGATAGCCTTTCCCTTCTTCAGGGGATCTTCCCAATCTAGTGATCAAACCCAGATCTCCTGCATTGTAGGTGGGTTCTTGATAATGTGAGTCATGAGGGAAGCCCAAGAATACTAGAAGAGTAGCCAATTCCTTCTCCAGGGTGTCTTCCTGACACAGGAATTGAACGAGGATCTCTTGCATTGCAGGTGGACTCTTTACCATCTTAAATGTGTCAAGATTTGTGTTCTACAATGTGACCTATCCTCGAGGAAGTGGACACAAAAGCAGGTGACGAATATGGGCAGGGGCATGTGATGAGACACTCCTGGGTCAACAGTCAGAGGTTGAGATAGTTCCCAGGCCACTTGATATCAGTAATGGTTGGCCCCATCCCATTCAGATTACTTTCAGGATCATAGCCAGCTCCTTTATCATCAATAAATGATAAAGGAAAGTAAGCAAGAGATAAAAAATACAGATAAAAAATCCATATTATTATTTGTTTATATTCTACATTAAACTGTCAATTTTATAGCATCTTTCAAGTCATTTTATAGGAGTTTTTGTAGGAAAAACAAGGGTTCCCAGGTGGCACTCCTGCCAATGTAGGAGATACAAGAGATGCAGTTTTGATCCCTGGATTAGGAAGATCCCCTGGAGGAGCAATAGGCAACCCATGTCTTCTTGCCTGGAATATCCCATGGACAGAGGAGCCTGGTGGGCTACACTCTATGAAGTCACAAAGAGTCAGATACAACTGAGCAACTGAGCACACAGGGAAAATAACTTATCATTGTGCAAACAACAAGCTGTCAGAATCATAAAGGAAACAAATTCCATGAGCAGTAACAAACCTGAGATAACCACAGAGCACAAGGCTTATTAAAAATCCATGATTCTATAAAGCTTGTGAGAGAGAAGGTAATGAATGAACTAATGACAAGAACCTGCAGTGAGCTATCACTACTGTAACGACACCTTAGTGACCCTCTAATAAATGCTTAATTTGTTTCCTGGCAGGAGAACCCTGTTGGAAGGCCTAAGGTGATATGGTCAAAGCAATATGAACAAAAAATTGCTTTTTAATAGCTACATAATGAAGCTTGCCTGACTTTAAAACATTGAAATAAATATTACTATTTCATACTGGTGTTTTCCTATTCTAAATCCCAAAATAAAAATAACAGTGCTATTTTAATAAGTTTGTCATCTACATTTTTTAAAAATATTCTTTTATCCTAACCATTTACAATTAATAATATATATGAATAACATCCTATTTAATATGGCTTAATATGCCTAAACATAATGGTACATTTTACTAAATTAACAATTCATGAGTATTCGTTTAAGATGAAGCACTTAATAGTTTTGGATACCTACATTAATTATCATCCATATTTATCACGTTCAACCATTCTTTCTTGTAATTAGGATATATTTTCAAAGAATGTGGTTGTTTAAGGGATCATAGCCAGCTCCTTTATCATCAATAAATGATAAAGGAAAGTAAGCAAGAGATAAAAAATACAGATAAAAAATCCATATTATTATTTGTTTATATTCTACATTAAACTGTCAATTTTATAGCATCTTTCAAGTCATTTTATAGGAGTTTTTGTAGGAAAAACAAGGGTTCCCAGGTGGCACTCCTGCCAATGTAGGAGATACAAGAGATGCAGTTTTGATCCCTGGATTAGGAAGATCCCCTGGAGGAGCAATAGGCAACCCATGTCTTCTTGCCTGGAATATCCCATGGACAGAGGAGCCTGGTGGGCTACACTCTATGAAGTCACAAAGAGTCAGATACAACTGAGCAACTGAGCACACAGGGAAAATAACTTATCATTGTGCAAACAACAAGCTGTCAGAATCATAAAGGAAACAAATTCCATGAGCAGTAACAAACCTGAGATAACCACAGAGCACAAGGCTTATTAAAAATCCATGATTCTATAAAGCTTGTGAGAGAGAAGGTAATGAATGAACTAATGACAAGAACCTGCAGTGAGCTATCACTACTGTAACGACACCTTAGTGACCCTCTAATAAATGCTTAATTTGTTTCCTGGCAGGAGAACCCTGTTGGAAGGCCTAAGGTGATATGGTCAAAGCAATATGAACAAAAAATTGCTTTTTAATAGCTACATAATGAAGCTTGCCTGACTTTAAAACATTGAAATAAATATTACTATTTCATACTGGTGTTTTCCTATTCTAAATCCCAAAATAAAAATAACAGTGCTATTTTAATAAGTTTGTCATCTACATTTTTTAAAAATATTCTTTTATCCTAACCATTTACAATTAATAATATATATGAATAACATCCTATTTAATATGGCTTAATATGCCTAAACATAATGGTACATTTTACTAAATTAACAATTCATGAGTATTCGTTTAAGATGAAGCACTTAATAGTTTTGGATACCTACATTAATTATCATCCATATTTATCACGTTCAACCATTCTTTCTTGTAATTAGGATATATTTTCAAAGAATGTGGTTGTTTAAGGAAACATAACTCTGACTTTTTTCGCTAATACACGAGTAAATAAAATATAAAAAGTACTATACACTTTTATACACTTTTGATACTGTTTTTCCCATGATTTTACTTACATTCATTTCTTTTAACTATTGCTACTTCTGAAAAATTCAAACAGCCAGCAAGCTTGAATTAAGTCCATTATTAGGATTTCAAGTGTATGTTAGAAAGGTCAATATTTAACTGAATTATTTTTGAAGCCAATCTTATTTTCTTCTCCCAAGGCCCATGGAAAAGAGTCCAAGTGACCTACAAGAGGTTACCTCTGCCAGAGAATCTCAGTGAATTGGTTTCATATGTGCTCTTGATACTTTCTGATCAATCTCATTAAACATTGCTGCAAATCCTGAGTGCATTGTAAGTTGTTTCAGTCATGTCCAACTCTTTGCAACCCCATTCTCCATAGCCACCAGGCCTCTTTGTCCATGGGATTCTCTAGGCGAGAATACTGAAATGTGTTTCCATGCCCTCTCCATGGGATCTTCCTGACCAAGGAGTGAACCCACATAAATGTCTCCTGTATGGGCTGGTAGGGTCTTTACCACTTGCTCCACCTGGTAAGCTTTGCAGGTATATCTAAGTAAACTTTTGGTTTTTACCAGGTGTTTCTTTAATTTTGTTACTTTGAAAGTCTCTGAAAGTTGGTTTGAGAGCCCACCACTGCCTGTTGGCTATCAGTTTCTCTTTACTTCAAGTTCTGTGAATATATATCTACAAACTCTACTGTCAACAACAACAAAAAATCATCAATAGTCAATCTAAGAGAGAAATGGAGATTTTTACTCAAGGCACCCACAGTATTATAACCCAGGAGACAGTCTTTTAGAAAGCTCTGAGGATTGTTCTGCTCACTAGAGATCAAAGCACAGTTATATATATGTTTTTGAGAGAAAGGGCAATACCTCAAATGAAGTACTGACAGTTTACACAATCCAGATCTGCATGCACAAACTGAGTAGTGGGTCATCATAACCTCTTACAAGATTAAAAAGAAAGGTTATCTTATAAAGTGGTTAATACAAATGTATAGTACACACTAAAAGGGAGGGAAGAGGCTCAAAACAGAAGAAAAAATTTATTTCAGTTTTCCTTGTCTTGTCATAAAATATGAATTTTATTTCATCACTACGCATACTAAGTCTGTTTTGGGGGGCTTCAGCTCAACCCAGAGGCACTTCTATTCCTGAGAATGGCATTCAGGCAAGGAGGTGAAGCAAGGAGGTGATTCACCCTATCACCCTAAAGAAAGTCTGACTGATTCACTACTAGTGAAATGATGAAACTAAAAAGAATAAATTACTCAGACAACTCAGCACCGGAAAAATGAACAACGCAATCAAAAAATGGGGAAAGGACCTAAACAGACACCTCTCCAAAGACGACGTACAGATGGCTCAAAAACACATGAAACGATGCTCAACTTCACTTATAATTAGAGAAATGCAAATCAAAACTACAATGAGATATCACCTCACACCCGTCAGAATGGCCATCATCCACAAATCAACAGACAATAAATGCTGGAGAGGGTGTGGAGAAAAGGGAACACTCCTGCATTGCTGGTGGGAATGTAAATTGATACAGCCTCTATGGAAGACAGTCTGGAGATTTCTTAAAAAACTAAAAATAGAAGCACCCTATGACCCAGCAATCCCACTCTTAGGCTTATACCCTGATGAAATCAAAACTGAAAGAAGCACCTGTACCCCAATGTTCATTGCAGCTCTCTATACAATAGCTAGAACATGGAAGGAACCTAGATGCCCATAGACGAACGAATGGATCCAAAAGCTCTGGTACATATATACAATGGAATACTACACAGCTGTAAAGAGAAATGCAGAAGAATCAGCCCTCATGAGGTGGCTGGATCTAGAACGTATCATTAAAAGTGAAGTCAGTCAGAAAGAGAAGGACAAATACAGTATATTAACATACATATATGGAATCTAGTAGGATGGTGATGATGGCACACGCAATGAAGTGACAGAAAAACAGACATGAACAGTGGACATATGGACATTGTGGGGAAGGAACAGAGGGTGGGAGGTGTAAAGGAAGTAGCATGAAGGCCTGTACTAAATGCTTTGGGTTCATCATAACCTCTTACAAGATTAAAAAGAAAGGTTATCTTATAAAGTGGTTAATACAAATGTATAGTACACACTAAAAGGGAGGGAAGAGGCTCAAAACAGAAGAAAAAATTTATTTCAGTTTTCCTTGTCTTGTCATAAAATATGAATTTTATTTCATCACTACGCATACTAAGTCTGTTTTGGGGGGCTTCAGCTCAACCCAGAGGCACTTCTATTCCTGAGAATGGCATTCAGGCAAGGAGGTGAAGCAAGGAGGTGATTCACCCTATCACCCTAAAGAAAGTCTGACTGATTCACTACTAGTGAAATGATGAAACTAAAAAGAATAAATTACTCAGACAACTCAGCACCGGAAAAATGAACAACGCAATCAAAAAATGGGGAAAGGACCTAAACAGACACCTCTCCAAAGACGACGTACAGATGGCTCAAAAACACATGAAACGATGCTCAACTTCACTTATAATTAGAGAAATGCAAATCAAAACTACAATGAGATATCACCTCACACCCGTCAGAATGGCCATCATCCACAAATCAACAGACAATAAATGCTGGAGAGGGTGTGGAGAAAAGGGAACACTCCTGCATTGCTGGTGGGAATGTAAATTGATACAGCCTCTATGGAAGACAGTCTGGAGATTTCTTAAAAAACTAAAAATAGAAGCACCCTATGACCCAGCAATCCCACTCTTAGGCTTATACCCTGATGAAATCAAAACTGAAAGAAGCACCTGTACCCCAATGTTCATTGCAGCTCTCTATACAATAGCTAGAACATGGAAGGAACCTAGATGCCCATAGACGAACGAATGGATCCAAAAGCTCTGGTACATATATACAATGGAATACTACACAGCTGTAAAGAGAAATGCAGAAGAATCAGCCCTCATGAGGTGGCTGGATCTAGAACGTATCATTAAAAGTGAAGTCAGTCAGAAAGAGAAGGACAAATACAGTATATTAACATACATATATGGAATCTAGTAGGATGGTGATGATGGCACACGCAATGAAGTGACAGAAAAACAGACATGAACAGTGGACATATGGACATTGTGGGGAAGGAACAGAGGGTGGGAGGTGTAAAGGAAGTAGCATGAAGGCCTGTACTATCATAAGTGAAGAAAATAGCTATAGTCATTGCTCTGTGAGAAAAGGGAATCCTTCAGGGGTGCTGTGTGATGGTTGGGAGGGGTGGGATGGGGGGGATATACATATGACTAATCTGGGAATATACATATCTGTAAACAACAAAACTCTGTAAAAGTTAAAAGTAAAATAAAAGTTAAAAAATAAATAAATAAATAAAGAGAATAAATTTTAAACATGGTAACTTCAGAATTCCATGCAGGGAACAAGATGGCTGATGTGGGAAATCAATAATCTAGACAAGTTTTTCCAGAGCCCCAGAACCTAAGTCAGAAATTATCAAGACTGTCCATATAGATTTAGAGAGTCAAGAGATAAACTTGTGAAAGCTGATAAATCATAGCTGTTTCAGAGGAAGATCACGGATAAAGCAAAAGAAGGGAAAAAAAAGAGAAATAGTTATAAAGCAATTTATAATTAATTCAAAGACGAGAGGGTCTTGAATGTTGGCCAAGGAGTATGTGTAAGTTTTACTTTTTAACTGAATCAACAGCATAACATATTCCCAAAGAAACAATAGCTAACAACAAACTGAAATTCACCTTTCTTTGATTGAAAGTCCAATACAATATTATTACATAATATTTTAGTGTGTAACATAATATTACATTATAATTCTTACAAAATAATTTAAATATATTTAAGTGTCATATTTTAGAAAGCTTAGTGTCATTTTCACTTAATTAACTGTATTTTACTTAAAATACTACAATGAGCAAATAAAGAGTCCAACACTAGAATATTCCTTAATATCCTTCAAGAAATAAAACATTTAACATCAGTAGCAATCCTAAATATAAATCACCTCTTGACAGAGGTGAGTTCTACATATATACAATGGAATACTACACAGCTGTAAAGAGAAATGCAGAAGAATCAGCCCTCATGAGGTGGCTGGATCTAGAACGTATCATTAAAAGTGAAGTCAGTCAGAAAGAGAAGGACAAATACAGTATATTAACATACATATATGGAATCTAGTAGGATGGTGATGATGGCACACGCAATGAAGTGACAGAAAAACAGACATGAACAGTGGACATATGGACATTGTGGGGAAGGAACAGAGGGTGGGAGGTGTAAAGGAAGTAGCATGAAGGCCTGTACTATCATAAGTGAAGAAAATAGCTATAGTCATTGCTCTGTGAGAAAAGGGAATCCTTCAGGGGTGCTGTGTGATGGTTGGGAGGGGTGGGATGGGGGGGATATACATATGACTAATCTGGGAATATACATATCTGTAAACAACAAAACTCTGTAAAAGTTAAAAGTAAAATAAAAGTTAAAAAATAAATAAATAAATAAAGAGAATAAATTTTAAACATGGTAACTTCAGAATTCCATGCAGGGAACAAGATGGCTGATGTGGAAATCAATAATCTAGACAAGTTTTTCCAGAGCCCCAGAACCTAAGTCAGAAATTATCAAGACTGTCCATATAGATTTAGAGAGTCAAGAGATAAACTTGTGAAAGCTGATAAATCATAGCTGTTTCAGAGGAAGATCACGGATAAAGCAAAAGAAGGGAAAAAGAGAAATAGTTATAAAGCAATTTATAATTAATTCAAAGACGAGAGGGTCTTGAATGTTGGCCAAGGAGTATGTGTAAGTTTTACTTTTTAACTGAATCAACAGCATAACATATTCCCAAAGAAACAATAGCTAACAACAAACTGAAATTCACCTTTCTTTGATTGAAAGTCCAATACAATATTATTACATAATATTTTAGTGTGTAACATAATATTACATTATAATTCTTACAAAATAATTTAAATATATTTAAGTGTCATATTTTAGAAAGCTTAGTGTCATTTTCACTTAATTAACTGTATTTTTACTTAAAATACTACAATGAGCAAATAAAGAGTCCAACACTAGAATATTCCTTAATATCCTTCAAGAAATAAAACATTTAACATCAGTAGCAATCCTAAATATAAATCACCTCTTGACAGAGGTGAGTTCTAAATCTAGAAATGTGTCTTATTTTTTTCTGAAAGTATAGTTCAATCATTTAGTCAGTCACGAGTCCATCAAAAAATTTTAAAAACTCAAAACATCATAAGTATTTCTTCTGTCCTAAGAACGTATGTATCTAAGTGAAGGACAGAAAAAAAATTCTACTCCACCTAAGAGTCTTTCCCAACAGAACAAGGAACTGGGAAAGGTCGGGGACAAGCAATAAGAGACAATATAATTTGTTTCTTTCTGTGAATTAATTCTGTATCCAGTACAATAAAAATGCTGAATGACAATCATAGTATGAACCATAGAGTACAGAGACTTTCAATTCAATGATGTTTATTTTTCTATCTTCAACTATCATGGTATCAACAGTGATTTATGAGAAAGAAACAGACAGTGTTAGCTGGAACTTGGGACTGTAACTACTTACAAGGCATCAAATTTTGTGGTAATTTCTTTTTTTACTAAACATTTTAAAACTTATGCTAAACAAGTAAATATTGCAATCTTTTTGGAGTAAAAGAGTATTTTAGTGTGTAACATTTAAAAAATTTCTTTACAATTAATTTCAAATTTATCTAAGAGTTGCAAATATAGTACAAAGAGTCTCAGTAAATCCTTCACCAATCTCTCTCTACTGTTAATATTTTTAATAATTATTCCCACATAAGCAAGGAAATATATAATAAAAAGGAGCTTATAAACATTGGCATACTGAGTGTAAACATAGCAGCCTGCCTGGAAGTTTTAAAAAGGAGGCTTCTAGACTAAGAACCAGATTATATGAGAGAAATTCCATTAATAATAAAAAACATTTTAGGATCCTTTAAGGTTTTCAGTAGTGCACAAAAAGTTATTTAGAAACCACTTCTGCATCTCATTTACCTAACTGATGAGAGATAAATTAGTTAAGCATTTAAAGCACAGCCTTGAGGTATGCTTTTTGCTCATGAACAGTTTTACTCTCTTAAAAGACAAGAGAATCATTAGCTTTCTACTACCACCGTGTGAGCAGCAGTCACTAACCTTTCCTACCATAAACAGTTTCAGAAACAGTAATAGAACAATTATGAATCATGATTCTCATGGCTGATTTAGTGTATTTTTATAAATCTAAACTAGAAACTCTGTACATGGTAATACTTCATTATATGTAAACATGGCATTATTATTTATTAAAAATGTCATTCAATCTCACTGAGGTTGTGAAAATAATTCATACTGCCTCATGGGAAGCATGCTGAGAGATAAATATTCTGTAGATTGTTTTAAAGACAGATGAAAATATCATCTTCTGAGGAGGGTGAACATCACCTCCATTTGGGCAATGTTACAATCAGACTTGAAGCTATTGCCAAAACCAGAATCTCCCTTACTTACACAAAAGCTGATGATAACATGTCTCCTTTCAAAATGATATGGAATTAGTATGAGAACCCATTCCAATAATAGGAATATGAATGCTGTGTTGTATAGTAAGTCTGTATTCAGCTTTGTAACAAACTTTCAAACTGTCTTCCAAATGGCTGTATTATTTTTCATTTATGGCATTGATACATAAGAGTTCTTACACCATCTGTGGCTTATATTTTCAATGTTAACATCATCATTTTCTGAGTGAAAAATTTTAATGTTAATAAAGTTCAAAGTATAATCTTTTTTCTTTTGTATATCATGAATCTAAAAGCTTATTACCAAACCCAAGGTGACCTAAACTTTATCCTTTATTTTCTTCCAGAAGTTATATAACCTTGCATCTCTCTTGTTCGGATTGATGAGTCATTTTGGGTTGATTTTCATAAAATAGGTAAGTTCTTTGTATAGACTCACTTTGTGCATTATGGATTCTCAACTGATCCAGTACCATTTGTTGAAGACAAATTTTCTCTATAGAATTACCTTTTCCCTTTTGTAAAATATCACTTGAATACAGACGTATTTCTGGATCAATCATCTTCCATTGACTATGTGCTTAACCTTTTATCAAAAACTACACTGTTTTATATTATGTTGAAATTCAATAGTGTGAGTCCTTATGGGAAAAAGAACAATTTCCTCATGGGCAAAACTTTATTCTTCTTCTTCATTATTTTGTTGACTGCTTTAGGTCTACTGCCTTTCCATAAAACTTTGTTGTTGATGTTCAACATTCAAAAAAATTAATTCTTGTCTGACTCTTTGCAACCCTGTGAACTGCAGCATGTCAAGCTTCCCTGTCCTTCACTATCTCCTGGAACTTGCTGAAGCTCATGTTCATTGAGTCAGTTATGCCATCCAAACATCTCATCCTTTGCTGCCTCCTCCTCCTACAGCCCTTAATATTTCCCAGCATCAGGGTCTTTTCCAATGAGTCGGTTCTTCATGACAGGTGGCCAAAATATTTGAGCCTCAGCATCAGTTCTTCCAATCAATACTCAGGATTGCTTTCTTTTAGGATGACTGGTTTGATCTCCTTGCTGTCCAAGTGACGCTTAAGTCTTCTCCAGCACCATTGGGCAATGACAATCAGACTTGAAGCTATTGCCAAAACCAGAATCTCCCTTACTTACACAAAAGCTGATGATAACATGTCTCCTTTCAAAATGATATGGAATTAGTATGAGAACCCATTCCAATAATAGGAATATGAATGCTGTGTTGTATAGTAAGTCTGTATTCAGCTTTGTAACAAACTTTCAAACTGTCTTCCAAATGGCTGTATTATTTTTCATTTATGGCATTGATACATAAGAGTTCTTACACCATCTGTGGCTTATATTTTCAATGTTAACATCATCATTTTCTGAGTGAAAAATTTTAATGTTAATAAAGTTCAAAGTATAATCTTTTTTCTTTTGTATATCATGAATCTAAAAGCTTATTACCAAACCCAAGGTGACCTAAACTTTATCCTTTATTTTCTTCCAGAAGTTATATAACCTTGCATCTCTCTTGTTCGGATTGATGAGTCATTTTGGGTTGATTTTCATAAAATAGGTAAGTTCTTTGTATAGACTCACTTTGTGCATTATGGATTCTCAACTGATCCAGTACCATTTGTTGAAGACAAATTTTCTCTATAGAATTCCCTTTTTCCCCTTTTGTAAAATATCACTTGAATACAGACGTATTTCTGGATCAATCATCTTCCATTGACTATGTGCTTAACCTTTTATCAAAACTACACTGTTTTATATTATGTTGAAATTCAATAGTGTGAGTCCTTATGGGAAAAAGAACAATTTCCTCATGGGCAAAACTTTATTCTTCTTCTTCATTATTTTGTTGACTGCTTTAGGTCTACTGCCTTTCCATAAAACTTTGTTGTTGATGTTCAACATTCAAAAAAATTAATTCTTGTCTGACTCTTTGCAACCCTGTGAACTGCAGCATGTCAAGCTTCCCTGTCCTTCACTATCTCCTGGAACTTGCTGAAGCTCATGTTCATTGAGTCAGTTATGCCATCCAAACATCTCATCCTTTGCTGCCTCCTCCTCCTACAGCCCTTAATATTTCCCAGCATCAGGGTCTTTTCCAATGAGTCGGTTCTTCATGACAGGTGGCCAAAATATTTGAGCCTCAGCATCAGTTCTTCCAATCAATACTCAGGATTGCTTTCTTTTAGGATGACTGGTTTGATCTCCTTGCTGTCCAAGTGACGCTTAAGTCTTCTCCAGCACCACAACTCAAAACTATCAATTCTTCAGCACTCAGCATTCTTTGTAATTCAATTCTCACATCATACATGGCTACTGGAATAAACAGCCTTGACTATACAAACCTTTGTTGGTAAAATGATGTCTCTGCTTTCTAACGTGCTGTCTAGGTTTATCATAGTTTTTCTTACAAAGAACAAGCATCTTTTAATTTCATGGAAGCAGTCACTGTCAGCAGTGATTTTAGAAACAAAATAAAATCTGTCATTGTTTCCACTTTTTCCCTACCGATTTGCCATGAAGTGATGGGACCAGATGCAAAATCTTAAGTTTTTTGAATGTTGAGATTTAAGCCAGCTTTTTCTCTCTCCTCTTTCACCCTCATCAAGAAGCTCTTCAATTACTCTTTGTTTCCTGCCATTAAGAGTGGTATCATCTGCATATTTGAGGTTCTTTATATTTCTCCTAGTAATCTTGATTCAAGCTTGTGAGTCATCCAGCCTGGCATTTCCCATGATGAAGTCTGCATATAAGTTAAATAAGCAAGATGACAATATATAGCCTTGATGTACTCCTTTCCCAATTTTGAACCAATTCATTGTTCCATGTCCAGTTCTAACTGTTTCTTCTTAACCTGCATACATGTCTCTCAGAAGGCAGGTAAGGTGGTCTGGAATTCCAATCTCTTTAAGAATTTTTCACAGTTTATTGTAATCCAAACATTCAAAAGCTTTAGTATACTCAACGAAATTTGTTTCTCTGGAATTTCTTTGCTTTTTCTATGATCCAGTGGATACTAGAAATTTGGTGCCTGATTCCTCTGACTTTTCTAAATCCAGCTTGTACATTCTAGAAATTCTTGGTTCACGTACTGTTGAAGCCTCAGTCAGTTCAGTTGCTCAGTCGTGTCTGACTCTTTCTGACTCCATGAACTGCAGCACACCGGGCTTTCCTGTCCCTTACCATCTCCCGGTGCTTGTTCATACTCATGTCCATTGAGTTGCTGATGCTATCCAACTATCTTGCTTTAAGAATTTTGAGCATTACCTTGCTAGCTTGTGAAATGAGTGCAATGGTACAGTAGTTTGAACATTCTTTGGCATTGCCTTTCTTTAGGACTGGAATTAAAATTGACCTTTTCCAGTTATATGGTCAGTGCTGAGTTTTCCAAATTTGCAGGCAAACCTATTGCAGTATCATCTTTCAGGATGTGAGAGAGCTCCACTGGAATTCCATCAACTCCACTACCTTTGTTTGTAGCAATGCTTCCAAAGGGCCACTTGACTTCACACTCCAGCATGTCTGGCTCTAGATGAGTGATCACACCATTGTGGTTATCTGTGTCACTAAGTTGTTTCTTGTATAATTCTCCTGTGTATTCTTGCCACTTCTTCATCTCTTCTCCTTCTGTTAGGTTCCTGTCATTTCTGTCCTTTACTGTGCTCATCTTTGCATGAAATGCTCCCATAGTATCTCCAATTTTCTTGATTAGATCCATTCTATTTTTTCCCTCCATTTATTTGCATTGTTCATTTAAGAAGGCTTTATTGTTCCTTACTATTCTCTGGAAGTCTCCATTAAGTTTGATATATCTTTCCCTTTTTCCTTGCCTTTCGATTCTCTTCTTTTCTCAGCTATATAAACTTATAAAACTTTTTATAAAACTTCATATATATATAAATTTTAGAATCTACTGATATCTCATAAATAGCTTCTTAGCATTTTGATTGAGACTGCACTGAATCTTAGAACAAGTTGGGAAGAACTGAGTTTTTATCAATATTGAGTCTTCTGATTGAGGAACATTTATCTAGATCTTCTATGATATCTTTCATTAGATTTTTGTTTTTCAGTTTTTGCCATATAGATATTGCCCATATTTTCATTATGTTTATATCTAAGTATTTCCTTTTTGTTGTATTATAAATGGTACCTTTTAAAATTTTTTTTATTTATTCATTTATTTTTGGCTATTCTAGGTTTTCACTGCTGCTGCAAGCTCTTCTCTAGTTGCAGGGAGTGGGGGCTACTCTCTAGGTTGAGGTGAGCAGGCTTCTTGCCGTGGAACCCAGGCTCTAGGGCGCACGGGTTTCAGTAGTTGTGGCACATGGGCTCCATAGTTGTGGCTCTGAGGCTCTAGAGCACAGGCTCTATAGTGGCTCACGGGCTTAGTTGCTCCGCAGCACGTGGGATCTTCCCGGATCAGGGATCAAACCCGTGTCTCCTATATTGGCAGGTGAACTCTTCAACACTGAGCCACCAGGGAAGCCCTAAATGGTACCTTTTAACTTCAATTTCCATTGTTCATTGCTACTACATAGGAAAGCAATTGATTTTTTTTTTAACATTTATTTTATTTATTTATTTTTTTGGTGGGGGTGGGTTGGGGAGGGAGGGGGATGGGCGGGCCACTTCTGTTGGTCATTCATTTCTCTATTTTCATCCATCTTTGTTCTTCGGCTCCTGTGGGCCTCCCATCGCGGTGGCCTCTGTCGTCGCAGAGTGCTGGCTCTGTGCGCATGCACGCCAGAGCTCTGGCTCGGTAATTGGACACATCAGTCCAGCCGCTCCACGGCACGTGGGATCTTCCCAGGCCAGGGATCGAACCAGCGCCCCTTGCACTGCAAGGTGGTGTCCTTACCCGCTGGACCACCAGGGGAAGCCCAGCAATTGATTTTTGAATGTTAAATTTGCATCATATGACCTTAATGTACTTATTTATAAGTCCAAGGAGTTTTTGGTCAATTATTTACTTCACACATAGCTAATTATGTTATCTGCAAACAAAAATGGTTTTATTTTTCTTTTCCAGTTCCAATGCCTTTTATATATTTTCTGGTTGTATCTAATACTTCAACCAGTGGTTTTAGAATCTACTGATATCTCATAAATAGCTTCTTAGCATTTTGATTGAGACTGCACTGAATCTTAGAACAAGTTGGGAAGAACTGAGTTTTTATCAATATTGAGTCTTCTGATTGAGGAACATTTATCTAGATCTTCTATGATATCTTTCATTAGATTTTTGTTTTTCAGTTTTTGCCATATAGATATTGCCCATATTTTCATTATGTTTATATCTAAGTATTTCCTTTTTGTTGTATTATAAATGGTACCTTTTAAAATTTTTTTTATTTATTCATTTATTTTTGGCTATTCTAGGTTTTCACTGCTGCTGCAAGCTCTTCTCTAGTTGCAGGGAGTGGGGGCTACTCTCTAGGTTGAGGTGAGCAGGCTTCTTGCCGTGGAACCCAGGCTCTGGGGCGCACGGGTTCCAGTAGTTGTGGCACATGGGCTCCATAGTTGTGGCTCTGAGGCTCTAGAGCACAGGCTCTATAGTGGCTCACGGGCTTAGTTGCTCCGCAGCACGTGGGATCTTCCCGGATCAGGGATCAAACCCGTGTCTCCTATATTGGCAGGTGAACTCTTCAACACTGAGCCACCAGGGAAGCCCTAAATGGTACCTTTTAACTTCAATTTCCATTGTTCATTGCTACTACATAGGAAAGCAATTGATTTTTTTTTTAACATTTATTTTATTTATTTATTTTGGGGGGCGTGTGGGGAAGGAGAGGAGCAGGCGGGCCACTTCTATTGGTCTTTCATTTCTCTATTCTCATCCATCTTTGTTCTTTGGCCCTTGTGGGCCTCCCATCGCGGTGGCCTCTGTCGTCGCAGAGTGCTGGCTCTGTGCGCATGCACGCCAGAGCTCTGGCTCGGTAATTGGACACATCAGTCCAGCCGCTCCACGGCACGTGGGATCTTCCCAGGCCAGGGATCGAACCAGCGCCCCTTGCACTGCAAGGTGGTGTCCTTACCCGCTGGACCACCAGGGGAAGCCCAGCAATTGATTTTTGAATGTTAAATTTGCATCATATGACCTTAATGTACTTATTTATAAGTCCAAGGAGTTTTTGGTCAATTATTTACTTCACACATAGCTAATTATGTTATCTGCAAACAAAAATGGTTTTATTTTTCTTTTCCAGTTCCAATGCCTTTTATATATTTTCTGGTTGTACTAACTAGAATCTTCAAGATAACCTTCAACCAGAGTGGTATAAAACAGTCTTGCTTTTCCCTCAGTCTTAGGGAAATAGTGTTCACTCTTCCACAATTAGGTCTGATGTCAGTTGTAAGCTTTTTTGTGTATATTAGTTATCATGTTGAAGGCCTTCCCTATATTCCTAGTTTTCTGGTATATTTTATCATGAACACATGTTGGATATCAAAAGCTTTTTCTACATTAACTGATCTTTCTTCTTTTGTCTGTTGTGATGAATTACAACATCTTTAATGTTGAATCAGCCTTGAATATCTGGTATAATTCTATTCATATATCATGGAAATTGATTTGCTAATATTTTGCTAAGGATTTCTGCATCTCCAAGAAATACTGCTCATTAGTTTTTGTTTCTTCTTATTTCTTTTCTGGTTTGGATATGATGGCTATGGTGACCTTGTTGAATCTGGCAGGAGCTACTTCCTCTGCTATAACTTTTCTGGAAGAGATTATGAATATGAGGTGCTATTTATTCCTTAAATATACAACTCAATAATGTAACTATCTGGCCTGGTGCATTCTTTCATGGAATGTTATTAATTATTTGTCTAATTTCTTTTAATACTAATAGAGCTATTATGTTATATATTTCTTCTTATGTCAGTTTGATTAAACTATCTTTCAAAAATTAGTCCCCTTCACTAAACTATCAGATTTGTGGGCACAGAATTATTGGTAGGGTTCCTTTACAGGATTATTCATTGCATTTATTGATTCAAATAACAAGCTTTAGCTTTTGTTGACTTTTTATCTATCTTGTAGCATTTCTCAGGCATTAGAGCTTTATTATGTCTATATATTCTCTTGGGCCTCCCATCGTGGCCTCTGTCGCAGAGTGCTGGCTCTGTGCGCATGCACGCCAGAGCTCTGGCTCGTAATGGACACATCAGTCCAGCCGCTCCACGGCACGTTGGATCTTCCCAGGCCAGGATCGTACTATTTATGGACCACCAGGGAAGCCCAGCAATTGATTTTTGAATGTTAAATTTGCATCATATGACCTTAATGTACTTATTTATAAGTCCAAGGAGTTTTGGTCAATTATTTACTTCACACATAGCTAATTATGTTATCTGCAAACAAAAATGGTTTTATTTTTCTTTTCCAGTTCCAATGCCTTTTATATATTTTCTGGTTGTACTAACTAGAATCTTCAAGATAACCTTCAACCAGAGTGGTATAAAACAGTCTTGCTTTTCCCTCAGTCTTAGGGAAATAGTGTTCACTCTTCCACAATTAGGTCTGATGTCAGTTGTAAGCTTTTTTGTGTATATTAGTTATCATGTTGAAGGCCTTCCCTATATTCCTAGTTTTCTGGTATATTTTATCATGAACACATGTTGGATATCAAAAGCTTTTTCTACATTAACTGATCTTTCTTCTTTTGTCTGTTGTGATGAATTACAACATCTTTAATGTTGAATCAGCCTTGAATATCTGGTATAATTCTATTCATATATCATGGAAATTGATTTGCTAATATTTTGCTAAGGATTTCTGCATCTCCAAGAAATACTGCTCATTAGTTTTTGTTTCTTCTTATTTCTTTTCTGGTTTGGATATGATGGCTATGGTGACCTTGTTGAATCTGGCAGGAGCTACTTCCTCTGCTATAACTTTTCTGGAAGAGATTATGAATATGAGGTGCTATTTATTCCTTAAATATACAACTCAATAATGTAACTATCTGGCCTGGTGCATTCTTTCATGGAATGTTATTAATTATTTGTCTAATTTCTTTTAATACTAATAGAGCTATTATGTTATATATTTCTTCTTATGTCAGTTTGATTAAACTATCTTTCAAAAATTAGTCCCCTTCACTAAACTATCAGATTTGTGGGCACAGAATTATTGGTAGGGTTCCTTTACAGGATTATTCATTGCATTTATTGATTCAAATAACAAGCTTTAGCTTTTGTTGATTTTATCTACTGGCATATCTTGTAGCATTCTACTGAAAGTCAGGCATGTTACAAGGTATTGATAACATTTTATGGGAATTCTCTGTATAGACCTGTCTCTATGGATTTGATGGTCTGCTCTGCAAGTTTGATTCACTGACAGGTCTCAGAAAAGTCAACAGCTTTCAGTTTGTCAAGCTTTTTCTTATTTTAAGGGCAGGAGTGATAACATCTAAGCTCTTTATGTGTTGAAGATGACACAGAAAATGCTCCATTTTTTACTGAAAAAAATTCTTAGAATTTTTTTCTATTTTAAGTAGGTCAATGTTTATATTAATAATATAACTATTAATTTATTAAAATATCCATTGGGAATGTCCATTTATTAATGTCTAAATCCTTCTACTGATGAAACATATCTGTGTAAAAAGGGAGGCTGATAGTTGGAAAGTCTGACAGTATTAAGTGCCTTGTACATAGTAGATAATTAACAGTTTACTTAGTACTAATACTTTTATTTTGCATCATTTACAACAAGAAATAATTCTCCAGGCAAGAATACTGGAGTGGGAAACTTTCCCCTTCTCCAGGAGATCTTCCCAACCCAGAGATCAAACCCAGGTCTTCCACACTGCAGGCGATTTTTTACCAGCTGAGCTACCAGGGAAGCCCAAGAATACTGGAGTGGGTAGCCTATCCCAAACCAGAGTCTCCTGCATTGCAGTTCGATTCTTTACCAGCTGAGCTACAAGAGAAGTCCAAGAAATAATATCAAAATCATTATCTACAAAATAAAAAAATGGTAAGTAGGACTTTCTTAAAATTTCTGCTCCAAAAATAATGCCATAAAAAGAATGAAATAACAAACTACAAACTGGGAGAAGACAGTTTCAAAACACAGGTCTAATAAAGTACTTGTATCCAAAATACATATTCAATTTCTAACATTCAACAATAAGATAATAAACCAATTTAAAAATGGATAAAGTGGACATACACACATATATATGTTTGTGTGTACATATATATATATATTTCTACACATATACAGACAGCTTGAAAAAGATATACAGATGGAAAATAAGCATATTAAAAGATGTTTAATATCATATGCCATTAAGGAATTACAAATTCAAAAAATGAGATGCCACTGTACAATAAAATCCAAAACATAGATAAAACCAAATGTTGGTAGGAACATGGAGAAACAAGATTGCTCACCCATTGATAGTGGGAATCCATAATGATATAGCTATTTTGAAAGACAGTAGTAGTTCTTATAAAGCTAAAGATAATCTTATATATATAGTATGATATATTAAACTAAGTGCTATCTTCAGCTTAGCACATATCCTTTCACTTTCAGTTGTGATGGAATCCCCCTCCATCTATCCTTTCCCTTAATTTTAAACAGAATTCACAAATGACAGTAAATGGTCCAGAACTGGATATGTCCCTTACAATTCATGCCTCTGAGCAAGAGAGTAGGTTGAACTCAAACACTGTTTCTTATAGCTCTTAATCTGATGTCAAGTAGAAGTTTTACTCAATTAGCTAGCATCTTGGAAAATATGATTTTCTTTCTTAGCTCCTGATGCTATTTGACAAATTTCTGTAATCATAACCAATCCTTTTTAAAAATAATATTTACCAATAAGTACTTTTCAAAAGCTAAGTATTTATCTGATACACAGGATTAGACTAGGTGGCCTATTTCTACCATCACTTAATACTTTCCTTGCATTTGCTAGATGAATCTGAACACCCACACATAGACTACAAAGCCACAAAAATTTTAAAACAGTCCCTCTTTACTCATATGTTTAAATGCTGCAATACACTTTTCTGATAGAAACTGATTAGTCTGATTCTCTCCAACTATAAATATAAGAACATTCCTTTCAGTGACAGTTAGATTCCAGTGAAATGCCCAATGGATAGTATGCTGTCCAAACCAAAGAGAATCCTGGCTTATGCCAAGGCCTAAGAGTATTTAAGAGCAAACGCCTTACAGTACAACTGGCAGTCCATAAAATTGAGTAAGATTACTCAAATTACATAATCTTGAATGTAAAATGACACTACGTAATTAAAGGCAAAGTTCTAACTCTAGAGTTCTTGTTATAAAAAGATTAAAATGAAAAACAAAATTTTAATTTTTTTCTAAGATAGGTGACTCAGAATTGAGTTATGTATTTTAGCTTTCAGTCTTGATATAAGATTTGGTTGTCTTTTGTTGATATCGCTGAATAGATGTCCTTTTCTGAGCATGTCTGAGTGAGTGCATGAGTCAAAAATACTCTCCTCCTATGTGAGGAAATTAATTTCTTCAGTTACTATGACTTTTATCTCTTTCTTCTTAGCTCCAGAGACTTAAACATTCTGTTGCCAAGGTTACTATTTTGGCTTTTGCTTACTTGATTTCCTTTCTCACAAGTATCTTTATGGCTTCTAATACTTCCCACCTTGTAGTGGGAATCCATAATGATATAGCTATTTTGAAAGACAGTAGTAGTTCTTATAAAGCTAAAGATAATCTTATATATATAGTATGATATATTAAACTAAGTGCTATCTGCAGCTTAGCACATATCCTTTCACTTTCAGTTGTGATGGAATCCTCCATCTATCCTTTCCCTTAATTTTAAACAGAATTCACAAATGACAGTAAATGGTCCAGAACTGGATATGTCCCTTACGATTCATGCCTCTGAGCAAGAGAGTAGGTTGAACTCAAACACTGTTTCTTATAGCTCTTAATCTGATGTCAAGTAGAAGTTTTACTCAATTAGCTAGCATCTTGGAAAATATGATTTTCTTTCTTAGCTCCTGATGCTATTTGACAAATTTCTGTAATCATAACCAATCCTTTTTAAAAATAATATTTACCAATAAGTACTTTTCAAAAGCTAAGTATTTATCTGATACACAGGATTAGACTAGGTGGCCTATTTCTACCATCACTTAATACTTTCCTTGCATTTGCTAGATGAATCTGAACACCCACACATAGACTACAAAGCCACAAAAATTTTAAAACAGTCCCTCTTTACTCATATGTTTAAATGCTGCAATACACTTTTCTGATAGAAACTGATTAGTCTGATTCTCTCCAACTATAAATATAAGAACATTCCTTTCAGTGACAGTTAGATTCCAGTGAAATGCCCAATGGATAGTATGCTGTCCAAACCAAAGAGAATCCTGGCTTATGCCAAGGCCTAAGAGTATTTAAGAGCAAACGCCTTACAGTACAACTGGCAGTCCATAAAATTGAGTAAGATTACTCAAATTACATAATCTTGAATGTAAAATGACACTACGTAATTAAAGGCAAAGTTCTAACTCTAGAGTTCTTGTTATAAAAAGATTAAAATGAAAAACAAAATTTTAATTTTTTTCTAAGATAGGTGACTCAGAATTGAGTTATGTATTTTAGCTTTCAGTCTTGATATAAGATTTGGTTGTCTTTTGTTGATATCGCTGAATAGATGTCCTTTTCTGAGCATGTCTGAGTGAGTGCATGAGTCAAAAATACTCTCCTCCTATGTGAGGAAATTAATTTCTTCAGTTACTATGACTTTTATCTCTTTCTTCTTAGCTCCAGAGACTTAAACATTCTGTTGCCAAGGTTACTATTTTGGCTTTTGCTGCTACTTGATTTCCTTTCTCACAAGTATCTTTATGGCTTCTAATACTTCCCACCTATGTATATCTCTTTTGCCAGTGCTCACTCTCTGTTCTTTCTCTCAGTAGATGTACCTTCTTAGGAATCTTCTTTCCGGCATCAGTTTATAAAGTCAAGTATTCTATTTACATGAATCATTATAATTTTAATTCTTTCTATATACACTGAGGTATTTGAGGATACTACTGTCCCAGGGAAACTTGAAATTTCTCCTGGGACATCCTCACTTCTTCACCTCCTCATAGTTTGATCAATGATATTCATCACCTAAAAGATTAATATCTTCCCGGATCCTAACAGAATAAGGACAAATTTTTGCTAACCTAAACAAGTAAACCATCCTCAAAATATAGCTCAGGGGTTAAAATATAAGGTCTGGAGCTAGAACACAGGGGGTTCAAACCTCAGATTGCACTCGCTAGCTACAAGACCACAAGCAAGCTATTTAGCTTCCCTGTGTTTGTTTCCTTATCTAAAAATTAGGAAAGAATTAACATAGAGTTTTCATGAGAATTAAATCAGTTGGCACACATAAAGTTCTTAGATTAATACCTAATACAAAATAATGCCTAAATAAAGACTATCAAATCTTAAAAGATGATGCTGTTAAAGTGCTGCACTCATTAGGCCAGCAAATTTGGAGAACTAAGCAGTGACCAGGACTGGAAAAGGTCAGTTTTCATTCCAACCCTAAAAGGCCAGTTTTCATTCCAACCCTAAATAAAGGCAATGCCAGAGAATGTTCAAATTACCATACAATTGCACTCATCCCACATGCCAGCAAAATTATGCTCAAAATCCTTCAAGGTAGGCTTTAGCAGTGTGTGAACTGAGAATTTCCAGATGTACAATTGAATTTACAAAAGACAGAGTAACCAGACATCAAACCAGAGTAACCAGACATATGTTGGATCTTAGAAAAATCTAGGGAATTCCAGAAAAACCCATCTATTCCTGCTTTATTGACTATTCTAAAGCCTTTGACTGTGTAGTCACAACAAACTGTGGAATATTCTTAATGAGATGGGAATACCAGACCCTACATTACCTGCCTCCTGAGAAACCTGTATGTAGAATAAGAAGCAACAGTTAGAACTACAAGGCCTACTTTGGGCTTCCTCAAAACATGACAGCTTAGGCAAATAGGTTGTTCAAATAAAAGCTTCGGGCTTCAAAGATGAGCTCCTCAGGTAATAAGATGGATGCTGCATCCTTTTAAGGCCAAAGTTTCAATGAACATAGCACAACTTTTGCCATGCTCTCCTGGATTCATATAACTTACAAAGTCTGCTCAGTATTAGGAGGGGGATTAACTTCTACCTCTTGATATGGATATGTGTGTGGCACATGAGATATGAGAGAAAAAAAAAGAGATAAAAATAGAAGAAGGATAAACCCCTTGTAGGTATTCTGCTACACACACAAATTATTCTACTTATCCTATGTGAATGGAAAGTAGGGTACATTAGTTTAGGCAAATATTCAAGATCAGGAAATGTTTAGGTGAAGTGATGATGATGCCAAGTAACTAATTTCTTTTTTTTTTCCATAGAGTTACTTGTGGTTAGTCCTTGGTGACCCACTATCAGTCAAAAATTTAGAATCATGCCCAGATTCAACTAGACTCTTTCGACTGTCTGTGTTCAAGTGATCTGTCCATAAGAGCGTTTTTCTAGCATTTACAGTTTGGAACACTGCCTGAAGCTGTGTTGTATGCCTTTGAAGAGTTTCTTCTTGATGTTCTGATAGTGGTACTGTCAGATGGCTTCATTAACTCAGTGGACATGAGTTTGAACAAAGTCTGGGAGATAGTGAAGGACAGGGAGGCCTGAGGTGCTTCAGTTCATGGGATCACAAAGAGTTAGACACAACTTAGTGACTGAAAAACAACAGCTCTGCATAATGAGCTAATACATTTTGATATGAGATATAGTTTGATAATTGAAAGAAAGAATTTTGTGGTCATATTGTAAAGGACTTATACATCATCCTTTTCTTTCCAAGGTTTGAAACAAAAGTTCAAAAAGGGACTGTCATACTCAAGACTGCAAAAAGGATGAGACAGAGTAAGAGATATCAAAAAAACCTGAGTTCAGTGACTTGAGATAATTGAGAGAACTGAGAAAGGAACTATGAACTGATAGAGTTGTAGGGGAAAGGAGAAGGATTTCATACTTCACATGGGAAAATCCAGTGAGTGACCTGATAGCTAAAGATATGGACTAAAGAAAGGTGTATCAAGAATATTTGAGGGCTTCCCTGGTGGTCCAGTGGGTAAGGACACCGCCTTGCAGTGCAAGGGGCGCCGGTTCGAGCCCTGGCCTGGGAAGATCCCACGTGCCGCAGAGCGGCTGGATCGATGTGTTCAATTACCGAGCCAGAGCTCTGGAGCACATGCGCCCAGATCCGGTGCTCTGCAACAACAGAGGCCACTGCGATGGGAGGCCCACACGGGCCAAAGAACAAAGATAGATGAAAATAGATAAATGAAAAACCTATAGAAGTGGCCCGCCTGCTCCCCTCCCACCCCATCCCACCCCCACCAAAATAAATAAATAAATAAATCTTAAAAAAAAAAAAACATTTGAGTCTTCCAAGTATGCCTACTTCCATTATTAATAACTTTATTGGTTCCATTTAAGAAGTAATAAACACAGATGGCTTTAGAGATTAATGTAATTGGTTTTTTAAATCAGTGCTAATAAAATCTAAGGTAATGAATAATAACACACACAAAATGGATAATAACACGCAAAAAAACCTGTAATGAGTTACAGGTCAAAGGTGGAACTATGGAATTTACCAACAGAGATAGAGCTGGAGGAAATCCAGAAGTACAGTTATCAGTGAGCTGAAGAAGGGAAAGAGAAACTAGGTATTAATATAATAGTGAAAAATATTTTAGTGAAAAATGTATGAACAATATTTTTATTTTATAGAGCAGCCAAATTAAGCAGAATACAGTCACTAGACTTGATAATTACAAGTATACTTTCTACATTATTAAAATAATCAAATCATAGTGAGTTTAGTAGCAAACCAGACATGAAGGAATTAGCAATTTTATATACTCTTTATTGAATGTTTGCAGAAGGAGGAAAATAAGAACACTTGCAATGCAGCACTGAAAGAGTATATGTGACAGTGTTTTATCAGGATGGTTGTGAAGTGCACCTAAGAATGATATCCTTAAAACAGGTGGAAAAGTTGAACCTGAACTAAAGAAAGGTCAGTTCTTCCTGTGGGAGGAATGAGATGGGGACTTATAAAGATAGCTGGAGAAGATGACAGATTGATTTAAGTGGTTTGATGAGTATGTCTGACATGAAGGGTTTAAGAAATTTGAAGAGAATGTAACATATCCAGTGGATGAGGTACAGTTTAAACAAAAGCTCAGCCCCACATGACCATTTCAAGGCATGAAGTTGGTTTGAAAAAATATAAACAAACAAAAATAATGAAAATAAATCACTATTTACTGGAATCTCTCAAATAATGTCAAAGTGTAAGAAACATTTTTCATTGTACTGAAAATGTTTAAGACATTTTCACTCTGTCATCATCAGTATCTTACCCTTGAAATATAACTGACATCCTCAAAATCTCCCACTTCTTGTAACTCTGAACCCATAGATCTTTTCCTATATGCCACCATTTTCTTAAGTAGACAAAGCCCTTCCCAGCATCACTCAATTTATGTATCTTTCTCTCTATTTCTCCTTAGTTTATTATGTTCTATTTGTTATCTTAAAACTATATCACAAATCCTGGAAAAACAGTTGACACACCAGGGATACTCACTAGATATGGCTGGGGTGCAAAATCTCAATGGAAAATAATCATAATTTTTCTGAACATACAAGGGAGAAAGAAAATGGAAAATGCAGATGTTTTACCCTGTCACAGATGGGAAAGAAAGCCAAAGTTGGCAAATAGTCTGTTCATCATTTTCTGCTAGAGTTGCTAAAATACTAATGATTCATCAAGGGTAATTCAAAGATTAAACTGTTCCAAATGTGAGCATATATGTTCCTAGAGTTGATTACTGAAGTATTATATCATATTAAATTCTCATATATTGCCTCATAAGTCCTACCACCAACCATCGGTATGTGTGGATGATGGAAATTTTAACCTCATGAAGGTGGCTGTAAAATTATATTATCCCCCAAGTAATAATAGCATCTTAAGTGTGTAGGGGTGCCAGATTTTTCTACACACACTCCTCCCAACAACTCAAGGTTATATGTACGACTTTTACTGCTATTTCCACATGAGAAAATGAAACCATATAGGTAAATTAGGAAAAATAAAGAACAAATAAGAATGATCTAAACTGATGATGCATGAGTGTGGTAAGAAGAGTAATGTCCCCTCCCCAAAGATGCTCCTGCCATGGGGACTTATAAAGATAGCTGGAGAAGATGACAGATTGATTTAAGTGGTTTGATGAGTATGTCTGACATGAAGGGTTTAAGAAATTTGAAGAGAATGTAACATATCCAGTGGATGAGGTACAGTTTAAACAAAAGCTCAGCCCCACATGACCATTTCAAGGCATGAAGTTGGTTTGAAAAAATATAAACAAACAAAAATAATGAAAATAAATCACTATTTACTGGAATCTCTCAAATAATGTCAAAGTGTAAGAAACATTTTTCATTGTACTGAAAATGTTTAAGACATTTTCACTCTGTCATCATCAGTATCTTACCCTTGAAATATAACTGACATCCTCAAAATCTCCCACTTCTTGTAACTCTGAACCCATAGATCTTTTCCTATATGCCACCATTTTCTTAAGTAGACAAAGCCCTTCCCAGCATCACTCAATTTATGTATCTTTCTCTCTATTTCTCCTTAGTTTATTATGTTCTATTTGTTATCTTAAAACTATATCACAAATCCTGGAAAAACAGTTGACACACCAGGGATACTCACTAGATATGGCTGGGGTGCAAAATCTCAATGGAAAATAATCATAATTTTTCTGAACATACAAGGGAGAAAGAAAATGGAAAATGCAGATGTTTTACCCTGTCACAGATGGGAAAGAAAGCCAAAGTTGGCAAATAGTCTGTTCATCATTTTCTGCTAGAGTTGCTAAAATACTAATGATTCATCAAGGGTAATTCAAAGATTAAACTGTTCCAAATGTGAGCATATATGTTCCTAGAGTTGATTACTGAAGTATTATATCATATTAAATTCTCATATATTGCCTCATAAGTCCTACCACCAACCATCGGTATGTGTGGATGATGGAAATTTTAACCTCATGAAGGTGGCTGTAAAATTATATTATCCCCCAAGTAATAATAGCATCTTAAGTGTGTAGTGTGTGCCAGATTTTTCTACACACACTCCTCCCAACAACTCAAGGTTATATGTACGACTTTTACTGCTATTTCCACATGAGAAAATGAAACCATATAGGTAAATTAGGAAAAATAAAGAACAAATAAGAATGATCTAAACTGATGATGCATGAGTGTGGTAAGAAGAGTAATGTCCCCTCCCCAAAGATGCTCCTGCCATGCTTCCCAGAACCTGTGAATATGTCCCTTACCATGCTACAAGTGACTTGGCATATATGATTAAGTTTAAGGGTCTTGAGATGGGAAGACTGGCCTGGATTTTCCAGGTGAGCTCAGTGCAGTCACAAGAGTCCTTGTAAGAGGGAGACAGGAGGGTCAGAGTTACAGGAGATGTGATTATTGAGGCAGAGGCAAGAGCAATGCTACAACGGTCAACAAACGTGGGCAGCCCCTAGGAGCTGGAAAGGGCAAGGGATGGATTCTCCCCCAGAGTCTCAGGAAGGGATGCAGTTCTGCTGACAACACTTTGATTCTAGCCCATAAGACCTAACTCATATACCTGATCTCCAGGACTGTAAGATAATAAATTTGCGTTATTTTAAGCCACTAGGTTCTTAATAATTTGTTATAACAGCAGTAGTAAACTAATACACCAAAACAGGAACAGTGAAAAGAGTGAAGTCTTTGAGCAGCTGTGAGGGAAGAAGCACCCGACTAAGTGCATTGACTTTTCTGTCTTGGGTAAAAATATTTTTTTATCTTGGATCACCATTAATAAATGTGTGTGTGTACACATATATATTAGAAGCTCAATGAATATCGGTATATTACAAAAGGCTAGAAACAGCCCCTCAAAAACAGACCATCTCTCTCTATACTGTGAAAAAACTATTATATTTCTAAGACATGATGCTGAGTTGTCCACTCACAGTAATTTGCCTACCCTACCTGCAGAGTTTCAAAGAATGGATGCCTTCGAACTGTGGTGTTGGAGAAGACTCCTGAGAGTCCCTTGGACAATGAGGAGATCAAACAATGTAAACCATATAGTGAATTTAACCTCATGAAGGTGGCTGTAAAATTATATTATCCCCAAGTAATAATAGCATCTTAAGTGTGTAGTGTGCCAGATTTTTCTACACACTCCTCCCAACAACTCAAGGTTATATGTACGACTTTTACTGCTATTTCCACATGAGAAAATGAAACCATATAGGTAAATTAGGAAAATAAAGAACAAATAAGAATGATCTAAACTGATGATGCATGAGTGTGGTAAGAAGAGTAATGTCCCCTCCCCAAAGATGCTCCTGCCATGCTTCCCAGAACCTGTGAATATGTCCCTTACCATGCTACAAGTGACTTGGCATATATGATTAAGTTTAAGGGTCTTGAGATGGGAAGACTGGCCTGGATTTTCCAGGTGAGCTCAGTGCAGTCACAAGAGTCCTTGTAAGAGGGAGACAGGAGGGTCAGAGTTACAGGAGATGTGATTATTGAGGCAGAGGCAAGAGCAATGCTACAACGGTCAACAAACGTGGGCAGCCCCTAGGAGCTGGAAAGGGCAAGGGATGGATTCTCCCCCAGAGTCTCAGGAAGGGATGCAGTTCTGCTGACAACACTTTGATTCTAGCCCATAAGACCTAACTCATATACCTGATCTCCAGGACTGTAAGATAATAAATTTGCGTTATTTTAAGCCACTAGGTTCTTAATAATTTGTTATAACAGCAGTAGTAAACTAATACACCAAAACAGGAACAGTGAAAAGAGTGAAGTCTTTGAGCAGCTGTGAGGGAAGAAGCACCCGACTAAGTGCATTGACTTTTCTGTCTTGGGTAAAAATATTTTTTTATCTTGGATCACCATTAATAAATGTGTGTGTGTACACATATATATTAGAAGCTCAATGAATATCGGTATATTACAAAAGGCTAGAAACAGCCCCTCAAAAACAGACCATCTCTCTCTATACTGTGAAAAAACTATTATATTTCTAAGACATGATGCTGAGTTGTCCACTCACAGTAATTTGCCTACCCTACCTGCAGAGTTTCAAAGAATGGATGCCTTCGAACTGTGGTGTTGGAGAAGACTCCTGAGAGTCCCTTGGACAATGAGGAGATCAAACAAGTCAATCTTAAAGGAAATCAAATAGTGAATACTCGTTGGAAGGACTGATGCTGAAGCTGGTATTCCAGTATTTTGGTCACCTGCTGTGAACAGGTGACTCATTGGAAAAGTCCCCGATGCTGGGAAAGAATGAGGGCAGAAGGAGAAGAGGGCATCAGAAGATGAGATTGCTGGATGGCATCACCAAGGCAATGGACATGAACTTGGCCAAACTCTTGGAGATGGAGAGGCACAAGGAGCCCTGGAGTGCTACAGCCCATGGGGTCGAAAAAGTCAAACATGACTGGACGATTGCACAACAACAACCTGCTTTAAAGGGGCTTCCCAGGTAACTCAGTGGTAAAGAATCCACCTGCCAATGCAGGATAAGCAAGTTTGATCCCTGGGTCATGAAGATCCCCTGAAGAAGGAAATGGCACCCACTTCAGTATTCTTGCCTGGAGAATTCCATGGACAGAGGAGCTTGGTGAGCTACAGTCCATGGGGCTGCATAGAGTCAGATGTGACTGAGTGACTAAACAACAACAATAACCTCTCTTTAAAACCCTTCCTATATCATCTTTGTAAAAAAACTAAAATATTTGTGAGAATGTGTGGAGGGAGATATTATAAATAAGTCACAAAAAGGAGAGAAGGGCACCATCTACAGGCCAGAGACAGTAAGCGAATTCTTAAAGTTACAGGGCTGAGCACAGCAGATGGAGGGACTCCAGCCAATCTGGAACTGATCTTAAATGCAAGAAGACTATCTCCGGCCACCAGGGGAAAGGCTTACTCTCTTACATCTCTGGAGCAAAGCATGGGGTTGCATGCAGAGTTCCTTCTGGAGCTTCCTGTCTATATAAAGTCCATCTAGAGAAGGACCCTGCAGATGGCACTGCTATACGTGAGAAAAGGCGGTATTTTAAGACCCCACTGTGATAGCTGTCACGTCAGCCAAATCATGGTGGCCCTTCTCATCTAACTTCGTGACAGCAGAATAATGAGTAGAGGCAGCTCTGACGAAGATCATGAGAGGTTCACTAACCACAGCCACGAAGGACATTTGACCTTTATTTTCTTTTGTCTGCTGCTTGATGCATGAGTGGTTGAAGTAAGTCCAGAACACACAGTACATAAGCTTTCTTATCTTCTCTCTCTGGGTTCATTACATATTTGTCTAGGAGTAAAAGTTTCAAAATGTTTACTCTTTCCATATTTCATCATGAGCAGTGTGGATAATGTTGGTAAAAATTCCTTTTTCTGTGCTGAAAACACTTAAAAGACTTCTTGCCCTTGTGATACTCTGCCTTACACAGGGCCCTCTTTACCTGGCTTCTGCCTACTTCCCTGGCATCCAAAGTCCTTGACATTATGCACTAGTCTTAACATGGAATAACCTTTATTTCTGTTAAAGTTCAATGTTCTCTATTCTCAGGGCCTTTACACATATCACAGTTCTCTCTTTTGATCTCTGTGCAGAAGCAAGTTTGATCCCTGGGTCATGAAGATCCCTGAAGAAGGAAATGGCACCCACTTCAGTATTCTTGCCTGGAGAATTCCATGGACAGAGGAGCTTGGTGAGCTACAGTCCATGGGGCTGCATAGAGTCAGATGTGACTGAGTGACTAAACAACAACAATAACCTCTCTTTAAAACCCTTCCTATATCATCTTTGTAAAAAAACTAAAATATTTGTGAGAATGTGTGGAGGGAGATATTATAAATAAGTCACAAAAAGGAGAGAAGGGCACCATCTACAGGCCAGAGACAGTAAGCGAATTCTTAAAGTTACAGGGCTGAGCACAGCAGATGGAGGGACTCCAGCCAATCTGGAACTGATCTTAAATGCAAGAAGACTATCTCCGGCCACCAGGGGAAAGGCTTACTCTCTTACATCTCTGGAGCAAAGCATGGGGTTGCATGCAGAGTTCCTTCTGGAGCTTCCTGTCTATATAAAGTCCATCTAGAGAAGGACCCTGCAGATGGCACTGCTATACGTGAGAAAAGGCGGTATTTTAAGACCCCACTGTGATAGCTGTCACGTCAGCCAAATCATGGTGGCCCTTCTCATCTAACTTCGTGACAGCAGAATAATGAGTAGAGGCAGCTCTGACGAAGATCATGAGAGGTTCACTAACCACAGCCACGAAGGACATTTGACCTTTATTTTCTTTTGTCTGCTGCTTGATGCATGAGTGGTTGAAGTAAGTCCAGAACACACAGTACATAAGCTTTCTTATCTTCTCTCTCTGGGTTCATTACATATTTGTCTAGGAGTAAAAGTTTCAAAATGTTTACTCTTTCCATATTTCATCATGAGCAGTGTGGATAATGTTGGTAAAAATTCCTTTTTCTGTGCTGAAAACACTTAAAAGACTTCTTGCCCTTGTGATACTCTGCCTTACACAGGGCCCTCTTTACCTGGCTTCTGCCTACTTCCCTGGCATCCAAAGTCCTTGACATTATGCACTAGTCTTAACATGGAATAACCTTTATTTCTGTTAAAGTTCAATGTTCTCTATTCTCAGGGCCTTTACACATATCACAGTTCTCTCTATTTGGGATTCTCTGTGTCTCCCACCCTCCAGGTCTCCAAACTCATAAACTTAGTGTGGCTGATTTGGACAGGTTTCAGGTCTCCACTGAGAAATCAGTTCCCCTTTGAAGGTGTTCTCTGACCTTCATCACAAAGGACGATCCCATCTCTGTGCCCTGCTCCGTGTTTCATAAGAACAGAACAGCTTGAGTACCAAAATTCCTGTTTGGGAGAGCACTATTTTGGACAAGTAAATATCAATACTTTGATAAAATATAACAGGATGTTTTCTAAGAAATTAAAATTATCACTAAACTGTTATGTAGGAATTTATAAGCGATTTTTTTTGTTTGTTTCTGAGAAGAAGAGAGATAAAAGCAAGAAGAAGAGAATTAAACACAGAGTGCAGTTAGATGACCCCAACTGTCATACTTCACTTGTCCATGCCTTAACATATACCTACATGTCTATGATAATTGTATCTGAAATCATTATCAATAATTTAAATTCTAATTTTTACCTTTATATTATTTGAAGATTCTAAAATAGGCATTTTATTTTTGAAATTAGAAAAGAGTACTGGTTTGTTTATTTATTTAGCTAATGTGCTGGAATCTTTTAAGTGCCAGGTGCTTTTCAAAGCACTGGAATAAAACACTGAGTAAGAAATAAAAGGTTGCTGCTTTTTAAGGAGCTTGCATCTAGTAGGAAGAGACATTTAAACTAAACATAATTAAAGCAATATCAGATAGTAAGAACTAATACAGAAAACAACAAAGTGATATGCTAGAAAGTAAGTGGTCAGAGAAGGCCCTTTTTGGTAACAAGATGGTATTGTTCCTGTGAAGATATAAGGAAGGGCCTTCCAGGCAGTGGGAACAGATAAAGCAAACAGTGGAAAAGTCCTGGATAGTTGGAAAAATAGGATAAAAACCAATGTGGATGAAGTGTGATGACTGAGGTAGATAGATATTTGAAATATAAATGATAGTCTAAGGTGGAAAGTATAGCTATGCAGAAGCCCATAATTATGCAAGACCTCAGAGTCCAGGATGATGAATCTAGATTTTATTCTCCATGTAGTACTGATAGTAAATTTATTATAAGCATTTTCCAATTTTACTAAGTATTCTTGAAAATAACATTTTAATGATTTCACATTATTCTGTCATATGGATGTGCTACGATTCAATTAATCATTCCCTTATTATTGGACATTTAGGTTATAAGTCTTGGCCAAAACCCAAGAAATCAGTTCCCCTTTGAAGGTGTTCTCTGACCTTCATCACAAAGGACGATCCCATCTCTGTGCCCTGCTCCGTGTTTCATAAGAACAGAACAGCTTGAGTACCAAAATTCCTGTTTGGGAGAGCACTATTTTGGACAAGTAAATATCAATACTTTGATAAAATATAACAGGATGTTTTCTAAGAAATTAAAATTATCACTAAACTGTTATGTAGGAATTTATAAGCGATTTTTTTGTTTGTTTCTGAGAAGAAGAGAGATAAAAGCAAGAAGAAGAGAATTAAACACAGAGTGCAGTTAGATGACCCCAACTGTCATACTTCACTTGTCCATGCCTTAACATATACCTACATGTCTATGATAATTGTATCTGAAATCATTATCAATAATTTAAATTCTAATTTTTACCTTTATATTATTTGAAGATTCTAAAATAGGCATTTTATTTTTGAAATTAGAAAAGAGTACTGGTTTGTTTATTTATTTAGCTAATGTGCTGGAATCTTTTAAGTGCCAGGTGCTTTTCAAAGCACTGGAATAAAACACTGAGTAAGAAATAAAAGGTTGCTGCTTTTTAAGGAGCTTGCATCTAGTAGGAAGAGACATTTAAACTAAACATAATTAAAGCAATATCAGATAGTAAGAACTAATACAGAAAACAACAAAGTGATATGCTAGAAAGTAAGTGGTCAGAGAAGGCCCTTTTTGGTAACAAGATGGTATTGTTCCTGTGAAGATATAAGGAAGGGCCTTCCAGGCAGTGGGAACAGATAAAGCAAACAGTGGAAAAGTCCTGGATAGTTGGAAAAATAGGATAAAAACCAATGTGGATGAAGTGTGATGACTGAGGTAGATAGATATTTGAAATATAAATGATAGTCTAAGGTGGAAAGTATAGCTATGCAGAAGCCCATAATTATGCAAGACCTCAGAGTCCAGGATGATGAATCTAGATTTTATTCTCCATGTAGTACTGATAGTAAATTTATTATAAGCATTTTCCAATTTTACTAAGTATTCTTCGAAAATACCATTTTAATGATTTCACATTATTCTGTCATATGGATGTGCTAAGATTCAATTAATCATTCCCTTATTATTGGACATTTAGGTTATAAGTCTTGGCCAAAACCCAACTTGAATCAATTAGTGAAACAGAATGAATCCACCTCTTTACTGCTTCAATCAAATGCCAGTGGAGCAGCAATTAGTATTCACGGATGATGATATACGACACTGGAAATGATAATCAGGTAAAAAGTGTGGATTATGCCCTTTGGTGTAACTTATTTTGACATGTGTGGAATAAAGTGTAGATGCTTATATTAATATCATGGCATGTTTTCATCTCTGGAAAGATCTTACAAGTTTAGTAAGTGGATATGCTAGCATAAATGATGAACATTTTTAAAGCGTTTTATTTGAAATAAAACTTTCACAAGAGATATTCAAGAGATAGTCAAGGAACTATGCATACAGATTATGTAAAAGAATGATAGAAAATACTTCTATCATTATAGTAGGACCAACCGTCAACTTAAAGGAAGAATTATGTTACTGCGAGGTGTCCACCATGGTCAGGAATCCTGTCCTATTGACCTTCTCTAGATCTCTGAGGTTTGAAGTGCATCTGCAATATCTGCCAATTCCTCTTCCTGCCTTCAACAGAATCCCCTGGAGCAGGAGCATAAATGTATTTCATGCCATAATGCCTTGATAGTTGGATAAACCTTCCAACTATCCTTCTTAGAATATTGATTTCAGCTGAATAAAATTAAATTTGTAGTACTGTAAAGGAGATCAATTATACTGAAATGTAGTTCTATCCATAGTTTTGGAACTCATATGAAGGCCCAGATTATTGAATCTCCATAAATGATTTCTAAGTTGTAGTACAAGAACTCTCCTACCCTCAGTCCAGGTAGATATTAGTATGTGTGCTCTGGCTCCCCTGGTGGCTTGAACGGTAAAGAGCCCCCCTACAATGCAGGAGACCCAGGTTCCAACCCTGGGCTGGGAAGAGCCCCTGGAGTAGGAAATGACAACCCACTCCAGTATTCTTGCGTGGAGAACTTCATAGACAAAGGAGTCTGGCAGGCTACAGGCCACAGGGTCGCAAAGAGACACAACTGAGCAGCTAACACACTTTTGCTTTTTTTTTTCAATGTAGAGCATGTTTATGATAATAGTAAGTGTGTGTGTGTTTATAAAAATTGGTCCCTCAGGCTACAAAAGTTTGGAGATGTAGGCAGTGTTTGAGCAAATTAAAAATCCCTTCTTTTGCATCTGCTCCTCAGGAATACTAGCCCTACATGGTGATTCCTTTACTTTGGTACATGGCCTGATGGTGTAGGGAATAGAAAGTGCTTTCATTTTCTTAAAAGCTGTCATCCTCTGCATCCCCTATGAATTGGGAAGAGGCATTCAGTGGGGTGTCATGTTAGCCTTCCAAAGGCATTCCTGGCTTTGGAGAGGGCTAATTTCTGTTTCTGTCACTGCAGTGAATTTCTATAGCAGTACTTTCTTTACTGGTCGTGAAGCTGGCTGGCCCTGTGTCTTGCTGACACAGGAAGTGCTCAAAAGATTCACACACTATTCTTAAAATCTGAGATACAGTGCCCTTCCTTACATTTCCCTTCTCCTCAAAGAAGTAAGATTACATAGACAGAGTCCTCAAATCAGGCCATAGACTTGAGCCTTTTCTGTTTGTTTGACTTTGCTTTCTGGGATTTTGCTGTTTTTTGATCTTCGAGCCCAAGGTACTGAAATGCTTTTAACAGAATCCCTGGAGCAGGAGCATAAATGTATTTCATGCCATAATGCCTTGATAGTTGGATAAACCTTCCAACTATCCTTCTTAGAATATTGATTTCAGCTGAATAAAATTAAATTTGTAGTACTGTAAAGGAGATCAATTATACTGAAATGTAGTTCTATCCATAGTTTTGGAACTCATATGAAGGCCCAGATTATTGAATCTCCATAAATGATTTCTAAGTTGTAGTACAAGAACTCTCCTACCCTCAGTCCAGGTAGATATTAGTATGTGTGCTCTGGCTCCCCTGGTGGCTTGAACGGTAAAGAGCCCCCCTACAATGCAGGAGACCCAGGTTCCAACCCTGGGCTGGGAAGAGCCCCTGGAGTAGGAAATGACAACCCACTCCAGTATTCTTGCGTGGAGAACTTCATAGACAAAGGAGTCTGGCAGGCTACAGGCCACAGGGTCGCAAAGAGACACAACTGAGCAGCTATCACACTTCTGCTTTCTTTTCAATGTAGAGCATGTTTATGATAATAGTAAGTGTGTGTGTGTTTATAAAAATTGGTCCCTCAGGCTACAAAAGTTTGGAGATGTAGGCAGTGTTTGAGCAAATTAAAAATCCCTTCTTTTGCATCTGCTCCTCAGGAATACTAGCCCTACATGGTGATTCCTTTACTTTGGTACATGGCCTGATGGTGTAGGGAATAGAAAGTGCTTTCATTTTCTTAAAAGCTGTCATCCTCTGCATCCCCTATGAATTGGGAAGAGGCATTCAGTGGGGTGTCATGTTACCCTTTCCCAAAGGCATTCCTGGCTTTGGAGAGGGCTAATTTCTGTTTCTGTCACTGCAGTGAATTTCTATAGCAGTACTTTCTTTACTGGTCGTGAAGCTGGCTGGCCCTGTGTCTTGCTGACACAGGAAGTGCTCAAAAGATTCACACACTATTCTTAAAATCTGAGATACAGTGCCCTTCCTTACATTTCCCTTCTCCTCAAAGAAGTAAGATTACATAGACAGAGTCCTCAAATCAGGCCATAGACTTGAGCCTTTTCTATTGCTGTTTGTTTGACTTTGCTTTCTGGGATTTTGCTGTTGTTTTTCATTTTAGGTACATTCTTAGACTGAAAAGCAACCACTCTTCCTCTACCCAACTGTACCCAGAATTCCATACTTTCTCTCAGAAACCAGTTTTAATTCTTATTTCCTTCAGTTACTGGTCAGCTTCCTCTCTCAAGGTGCAAGCAACAAACTAGATTCAAAATTGATTTTCTCCAAGTACTCCATGTAGTCTTAACAGCCAAGTTGGAGCTGTGTAGTTTTCTTTGAACATGTACTAGACATGGTATGATCAACTTTTGCTTTAGATGCCAATTCTACTCACACCCTAATTCCTAATATGCATATATGTGTAAGGATGTAGGTAAATAAAGGAATGACTATGTGTATCTCTATGCAAGCATTTGCTGTTGGTGTTTAAACACTGGAAGAAATATGTGTTTGTAAAGAGAGTATTCTTTCCTTTTTAGTTTTATGGAGGATTATCAAAAGGAAGATATGCACACCATTTTTTCTGGATAATTATATTTTGCCAAGAATTCCTCTGGGCATGCACATGGGCCCCACGTGTAAATGTCCTTTAAAAATGGTTCTGACTGAGAAGTGAAGAGAGAAGACTGTAAGGGAACAAAGATTCTGACACAAAATAATACAAAGAAAGCAGAAAAGCCACTGGAGTCAGGTGGTCCTGAGATCTCCTTTTATCTGCTACCTGCTATGTAACCTCAGCAAGTCACTATGAGCTTTTTTCTGAATGTTCAACTAACCTGATGGTGTAGGGAATAGAAAGTGCTTTCATTTTCTTAAAAGCTGTCATCCTCTGCATCCCCTATGAATTGGGAAGAGGCATTCAGTGGGGTGTCATGTTAGCCTTCCAAAGGCATTCCTGGCTTTGGAGAGGGCTAATTTCTGTTTCTGTCACTGCAGTGAATTTCTATAGCAGTACTTTCTTTACTGGTCGTGAAGCTGGCTGGCCCTGTGTCTTGCTGACACAGGAAGTGCTCAAAAGATTCACACACTATTCTTAAAATCTGAGATACAGTGCCCTTCCTTACATTTCCCTTCTCCTCAAAGAAGTAAGATTACATAGACAGAGTCCTCAAATCAGGCCATAGACTTGAGCCTTTTCTATTGCTGTTTGTTTGACTTTGCTTTCTGGGATTTTGCTGTTGTTTTTCATTTTAGGTACATTCTTAGACTGAAAAGCAACCACTCTTCCTCTACCCAACTGTACCCAGAATTCCATACTTTCTCTCAGAAACCAGTTTTAATTCTTATTTCCTTCAGTTACTGGTCAGCTTCCTCTCTCAAGGTGCAAGCAACAAACTAGATTCAAAATTGATTTTCTCCAAGTACTCCATGTAGTCTTAACAGCCAAGTTGGAGCTGTGTAGTTTTCTTTGAACATGTACTAGACATGGTATGATCAACTTTTGCTTTAGATGCCAATTCTACTCACACCCTAATTCCTAATATGCATATATGTGTAAGGATGTAGGTAAATAAAGGAATGACTATGTGTATCTCTATGCAAGCATTTGCTGTTGGTGTTTAAACACTGGAAGAAATATGTGTTTGTAAAGAGAGTATTCTTTCCTTTTTAGTTTTATGGAGGATTATCAAAAGGAAGATATGCACACCATTTTTTCTGGATAATTATATTTTGCCAAGAATTCCTCTGGGCATGCACATGGGCCCCACGTGTAAATGTCCTTTAAAAATGGTTCTGACTGAGAAGTGAAGAGAGAAGACTGTAAGGGGAACAAAGATTCTGACACAAAATAATACAAAGAAAGCAGAAAAGCCACTGGAGTCAGGTGGTCCTGAGATCTCCTTTTATCTGCTACCTGCTATGTAACCTCAGCAAGTCACTATGAGCTTCGATTTTCTAACCCTGAAACAAAGAGAACATATGATTATTTGAGGATTAAATGCCTGACACAGTGTTGGAGATCAATATATGTGATCAATAAATGACCTCAGTCAGCAAGTGTTGCTTCTAAGATGTTTAATGCTTAATAATCAAATTTGCACAGGTTCATAAAAGTAGCTACTTTTATTAAGTATTTAATATACAGGAGATCCTCTTATTGGAAATTTAAATCTTTGGCATATTTAAGCCAAATATGAGAAAGGTATTTCTGTTATTTACACTTTGACGAACTATGGAATTCTCCAGGCAAGAATACTGGAGTGGGCAGACTTTCCCTTCTCCAGGATTTTCCCAACCGAGGGATCAAACCCAGGTCTCCCATATTACAGGCAGATTCTTTACCATATGAGCCACCAGGGAAGTCCAACAATCCTGGAGTGGGTAGCATACCCCATCTCTAGGGGATCTTTCTGATACAGGAATCAAACCGGAGTCTCCTGCATTGCAGGCGGATTCTTTACCAACTCAGCTACAAGGGAATCCCTATTCACACTTTATCAGTGAGTAATTTGAGGTACAGAGATGCTAACATGCTGGCAACTGTAGAACTCACAAGCAAAGGAACTGGGATTTGGGTCCCCGGAGCATGGCTCTCAAGTTCATGCACTCTCAAAATACCTCTTATAAACGATGTAGAACTGAGATGGCTGGGCATGATGCAGAGATTCTCTTGTGGGTCTAGTATTTAAGAATAAGAAAGGGATAAAATGGTCTTTCCAAAGAAGAAGAAGGTAGTAAGTCTGTCTCACACAAGGATCAGTGCTGTGTGTAAAAGAGCCTGTGTGTTCAGCGTTTGGACAATGAACTGGCTGGGTCTCAGGGCACTCCCTTACTGTTCTAGCTAGAACAGGAACTAAACTCAGCCTTTCAAAGCATGAGCAGTTCCCTTTGCCTGCCACGTAACACCCACTTGGTTTCACAGTTGCCCCCCAGTCGACAAGTGTAGGTAACCTGGCTTTCCCAGACACTTCTCCAAGCAAGTGGTACCTTCACACAGAGATGGTCTATGCCAAACAGACTGCTTATTTTCTGGAGCTCTTCTTCAAACTCACCCTTTAAGAGAAGACTCATAACTGGAAGGGCATTTTCTCTAGCAGGGGAATTGATTCCACACTCCACAGGATGTTAGGAAACTAATGAGTGTCCCAATTCTCTGCCTGGCTAAATCTGACCACACAAGATATCCCTCAGACCACACTAGGTCACACTGTGGAATTTGTCCTGACTCTATGCATTGATAAATGAAAGCTCTGAAAGCATCTCCTGGGCATGAGAGTTTGAGAGCAATATAAGGTAACAGAAGACTGTTCATTTCAGCCACTGAGTGGCTTGTGTCAGCAGGGTGAGGAGGATGAGGATGAGGAATTATGGTAAAGACCTCATGTGTGTACATCAATTTACAGGTCCAAAAGTACTTTTAAAAAAATCTATTATCACATTTTATCTTTAGGAAAGAGAACACAAATTATCTACACATGACAGCTGAGGGAATTGAGACAGTGAGCAATGGAGACGTCTCCAAGTCTGACAGCTAATAAATCCATGAGCCAGTTCTACAGCTCAAGTCTTCTGATGGTTTTAACATGCTGCACAAGAAATATCAAGTAATTAGTTCAAAATGGCGGCCCCTGAAAAGCAGTTTAGAGACATTCCCAGACAAGCAAGAATCTTCTGTGCAATGAATTATAGTATTAGCTAAATATAACCAAGTTACATATAAATTATAACTAATCTGGGAAACTTGACAGTTCACACTCTTTTCTTCCTCTGTGGAGGCAGCAAGTATGGAGGGTCAGCTGAGCTGACAAACCTTTCCATTAAGAATGTATCTGGACACTGGTCCATATGATACTGTGATCAGCATGCTTCTTCTTTCTTGGCAGATTGACTCTACTATTCTTCATTTGTCAAGATGTGAGAGTTATTTAATTAAGTGAAAGGAATGAGAACAATCCTATTTTGCCCCCAAAAGTCAATGTTCTTTTACTGTTCATTGCTTTCACTTTTGTAGTCATTGGAAAATTGGTATCTCTAGGTGGTCTCAGTCAAGCTCCCCATCTTGGCACAAAAAGACTTTGTGTACACAAACTGAACATGAGGCTAATGTCTATGGTGTGGACAACAATCCTATAAGATCTTAAGCAGTTGACAGAAACCTTGTTCTTTGGATCCTTTCCTTTACTATCCATAGTCTATGTGTTAGTACTGAAATCACTGCCAAAAATTTTTAAAACTCAGGTCTGACCAGTACACTATTTTTTTTACTGAACATCAAAACTCAGAGTTTTGAGTAAACTCTGGGAGATAATGAACGACAGGGAAGCTTGCCATGCTGCAGTCCAGGGGATCACAAAATGTCTGACATAGCTTAGCGACTAAATAAGTGAAGACCGCTATCTGTTTTCTTTTTTTTTTTTAATTTTATCTCAAATTCATCGCTTTTTATTTTCCATCCATCTTTATTCTTTGGCATGTGTGGACCTCCCACTGCAGTGGCCTCTCTCGTTGCAGAGCACTGGCTCTGAGCGCATGCGCTCCAGAGCACTGGCTCATAACAGAACACACTGGCCCAGCTGTTCCTCGGCATAAGGGATCTTCCCAGGCCAGGGATCAAACCGGTGCCCCTTGCAGTGCAAGGCAAACTCTTTACCACTGGGCCACCAGGGAAACCCACGAATATCTGCGTTAATATCTACCATGAAGAATTCAGTATGCTATTTCACTTTCATGCTGTCATAACATACAAATAATAATTCTTCATATGTGCATTTCTCTATTAAATTTGAAGACACCTATACTTTTCATAGGAAGAAATCATCAAGAAAAGAATGATGCATATGTAATATAGATTTTTTTTTCCTTACAATACCACAATGGTATATTCTCTGTCATCAGCAAAATACTATACAATTTTATATACTGACACAGAAACAGCAAAAATACTTTACTCAGTAACTCTTTTATTCTTTGGTTTATCATCTTATACATAGCCATATGCATGCTATTTCTATTATTTCATATGGTATAAGTGTATTTTACTTTTGTTGAAGGAGTTTGCAATCTGGACCATGGACAATAGGATGTTATCTAAATTCTGTATAGCCAGGTCATTGTGTTTTCCTCCAGATACAATCACACATATTTTGAAAAAAACTTGCATGCATCCAAGATTAGTTAACAATTTTTAAAGAAAATAACAATGAAATAGTCTAACCTTATATTATCAATTAAATTCTTATTTTTATTTATATTTTTATCCGGGAAAGTTCATGCTCTAGTGTTTTGAAATTTATGTATTAACAAATTTCGAGTCCCTCAATTGTCTGGTAAACATAATATAAGGGACTGGTTTCTACTATTGAGTTTTTCATCTTACCTTTCAATATTTAGAAGCTTCAATATTGATATATCCAATTTTTAAAAGAATATAAAATGATCATTTGATATTATCAAGCTCTTCTTGGGTCAAGGGGATGGATAACTGAATTTTACCAAAACAGTAAATTATTATTTGAACTCAGTTTTGTATCTGATCTTTGTAAATCTACTCTAATTTACAGCCAGTTTCCTGTTGTTCTGAATCCAGAAGGAGCTAACCATGTTGCTGTAGTTGCTTTTTAATCTCTAAATCATGTCTGGCTCTTTCATGACCCTATAGATTATAGCCCACCTGGCTCCTCTGTCTATGTAGTTTCCCAGGCAAGAATACTGGAGTGGGTTGCCATTTCCTTCTCCAGGGGAACCTTCCCAACCCAGGAATTGAACCTGCATCTATTGCTTGGCAGGCAGGTTTTTAACCACTAGTACCATCTGGGAAGTGCCAAAGATCTTGTACTGAATGCAAATGCTAACCTAGATACTGTTATTGAAAGTTGGTAACTCAAGATCTTTTATATTTAAATAAAAATAGTCTACAGTTGTGCACTTCAGTTAATTTTGCCTATATCAGTTTTGCTTTGTGCTTTTTTTAAAGGAAGACACAAAAATGAGGTGAGTGGTCCTGTTTAGGACTAAATTGGCTTAGTCAAAACAGAAAAATGTCCTTAATAGCATGACTCTCTAAAAGCAACACTCTCTTTCCCTTTTTGGCACCAGTTCCCAAAGAGCTCTTCTCTAACCAATTTTCAAGTGCTAAAATTCTACTATTACTAGTGCTTGATTCCTTTAACCTCTGTTAAATGCAAACTCCCTCTGGCAGAATAATAATTAAACTGACTACTGTCTCCTCGGGGTATTTCTCCAGTAAAGGTTTTCATGAGAAGAAGCAAGAAAATATAACTCAAGGAATAAAATGAATATAGAATAAAGACAGACTTCACTCACTTAATTTTCTTCCTAGAGTCAGCTCTAGAAACGAAGAACAGCTTTATTAATACACAGTAGTATAGAGTAGAGCTTGTTCCTGCTGAAATGTGAGCTAAAAGTTGATTCCCTGTCATATCGTATAATCATGCAGTGGATTTCTAACCTACTGAACTGCAAATCATCTATACGTAATATGGAAGAGTATAGTTATCCGAAAGAGCACATACTTTCAGAACTTAACTAAATACCACTTTCAGAAATAGAAACAAAACAAAGAAAAATCTGTTGACATTAAGCTAATTTTGATACCACACACACATAGGCACACAACACAGATATCAAGAAACATAATGCTAAAGTGTTGCAAATGTAAACTCTAAGACAATTTTTCACTTGGACATAACTGCCATGAGATTTTTTTCTAAAGATGACTTTGATAGTTAAAACATAACATTGAAAAATTAGAGAATGTGAGCCTGGTAAATTAATACATGCCCATTTAGTACTGTCTAGGAAAACAATTCTCTAGCGTGGCTTAAAATTTATCAGTTTCTATTAGAATGCAAATGGCTAACCTAAAGTACCATCTGGGAAGTGCCAAAGATCTTGTACTGAATGCAAATGCTAACCTAGATACTGTTATTGAAAGTTGGTAACTCAAGATCTTTTATATTTAAATAAAAATAGTCTACAGTTGTGCACTTCAGTTAATTTTGCCTATATCAGTTTTGCTTTGTGCTTTTTTTAAAGGAAGACACAAAAATGAGGTGAGTGGTCCTGTTTAGGACTAAATTGGCTTAGTCAAAACAGAAAAATGTCCTTAATAGCATGACTCTCTAAAAGCAACACTCTCTTTCCCTTTTTGGCACCAGTTCCCAAAGAGCTCTTCTCTAACCAATTTTCAAGTGCTAAAATTCTACTATTACTAGTGCTTGATTCCTTTAACCTCTGTTAAATGCAAACTCCCTCTGGCAGAATAATAATTAAACTGACTACTGTCTCCTCGGGGTATTTCTCCAGTAAAGGTTTTCATGAGAAGAAGCAAGAAAATATAACTCAAGGAATAAAATGAATATAGAATAAAGACAGACTTCACTCACTTAATTTTCTTCCTAGAGTCAGCTCTAGAAACGAAGAACAGCTTTATTAATACACAGTAGTATAGAGTAGAGCTTGTTCCTGCTGAAATGTGAGCTAAAAGTTGATTCCCTGTCATATCGTATAATCATGCAGTGGATTTCTAACCTACTGAACTGCAAATCATCTATACGTAATATGGAAGAGTATAGTTATCCGAAAGAGCACATACTTTCAGAACTTAACTAAATACCACTTTCAGAAATAGAAACAAAACAAAGAAAAATCTGTTGACATTAAGCTAATTTTGATACCACACACACATAGGCACACAACACAGATATCAAGAAACATAATGCTAAAGTGTTGCAAATGTAAACTCTAAGACAATTTTTCACTTGGACATAACTGCCATGAGATTTTTTTCTAAAGATGACTTTGATAGTTAAAACATAACATTGAAAAATTAGAGAATGTGAGCCTGGTAAATTAATACATGCCCATTTAGTACTGTCTAGGAAAACAATTCTCTAGCGTGGCTTAAAATTTATCAGTTTCTATTAGCACCTGGTGACATACATTGAGACCAACACATTTCATTGACTAAACACGAATCATTTTTCATTTGTTTCTCACCAACAGAAATCCTATTTGCCAGGCAGCACAGTGGCCTGTAAGGAACACACCTGCCAATGCAGGAAAGACAAGAGACTTGGGAGGGGAGATGCCATGGAGAAGGATAGAGCTACCCACTCCAGGATTCTTGCCTAGAGAATTCCATGGCTTTCATCCATGGGGTTACAAAGAGTTGGACACAACTGAGTGACTAAGTGTTTTTCTGCAAAATTGTACAAAATTTTCTGCTATATTTTTTTCTAGACGTTTTATGATTATTCATTTATGGCTGTGCTTTAATTTATGTGGTTATTATTGTAACACACTGTATTTCTAGTGCACTTTATTGTTCTATAGCACTTGAAAACACAGATAAAATTATTGGTTGCTTAATCATCATTAAATTGAGTCTCATCAACTAACAGTAAGATAAACTGAATCTGGATCCTCCTATGGGCAGGATCTGAAAAAAATATTCTAAACACATGCAGTTCAAGAAAATTACATTCTATCAGTGAGATAGGTAATATATCGGCATTCTACAGACTTATGATCCTCTTCTAGATGATTCCAGGAGAATTTTAACCATGCTTAAGGAAGTTAAGAAAAAATTCCAACATCACTAATCAGTTTACAACATAGTTCCTTACATTCTCTCCTAATAACTCTTGTATTCTTCTGACTCAAATATGTTTTTGATTTTAAACTGTACATATTCTTTGGCTCTCTAGATTTTATCTCATATTTTTATTTTCACTGTCTTTTTTTGGAAAGATAAGTGGGAGATAAATTCTAAATCGGGTTCATATCCATGACCTTGCCTTACCTTATATTTAGATTTAATTCTTTTCTTTATGGCTTTGCTAGTTACAGTTTCAACCCCACTGAGGCCTTCCTTTGGGTCTTGGCAATTTTTACATCTTCACTCTGAGAACGTAGCTAAAGTAACTGAAGGGGTGAAAGGATGATGAAATACATTGCACTATAGACCACTAATTACCCATAATGTTTGAAACATGGGACAATGTCAAGGAAGTACTAAAAGCATATCAAGTTCTATAAATATCTCAGTAGAAAGAAAGATGTAGATACCATATGGGAATTACAAAGTACTTTAGAGGGAGGTTCATTTATAATAAATGCATGAAGAGGGGTTATGGGTGTTCTAACAAAATATCAGCCCTATTAAATTCAATTTGACCTGAGAAATTAGGGCTGGTATGTATCCCTACTTCTTTACCCTTGCAATTCTATATTTTGTGCATACAAGAAAGTTTCACAGTTCTAAACAAGAAAGTTTCATAGTTCTAAACACTGTATATGTACAAAGATAAAGGTTGTCTAAATGACAGAAAAATATTCACTATGGTGGTGAAAACATTATTATATAGATTTTCATCTTAAAAAATGTCAAGCACATAGGAGCATTCACTGTGAAAGGCAGAATAATTTTAGAAAAGATTAAAATAATAAAGAAAGATATATTTTTCTAGGTGTGACTTGTATTTATAGCTATAAAATTAGAAAATTTATAGTGTAATATTCTACATAGGGTGGGATTACATTTGAACATAACGTTAGTTGTTAGTGTGAGGAAAGTCTCAAGAAAAATATTTCAAAGTTAGAAAATAAGGTATTTTTTTCATCTTAAAAGCAATATAAAATTTCACAAATTAAGCAACAGTTGAGGGAAAGTACTCTTATAATAAAACATACTATTTGTTAAACGGGCAGAATTTAGATTCAGACAGTATGTAAAATGAGTTAAGAAAATGTGACTCACTAACGCTGAAACTAATTGGCTTTTGAGATATATACAAAGAGCAATGTCTAGATACAATGAACCATTCATTGAAAACAGCTTGTACAGATCATTAAAAAAAGTTCTTAGAAATTCTTTATCATGGTAATAACCCTTGATCATATGATTTCTCTGGTACAGAGAGCAGGTAATAGAAATGGAATACCTATTTTCTTTGCATAAGCATAATGATTTACCCTTACAAGGAACCATAAAATGAAATGCGAAGTTTGGGTTTGAACATCTTCACTCTGAGAACGTAGCTAAAGTAACTGAAGGTGAAAGGATGATGAAATACATTGCACTATAGACCACTAATTACCCATAATGTTTGAAACATGGGACAATGTCAAGGAAGTACTAAAAGCATATCAAGTTCTATAAATATCTCAGTAGAAAGAAAGATGTAGATACCATATGGGAATTACAAAGTACTTTAGAGGGAGGTTCATTTATAATAAATGCATGAAGAGGGGTTATGGGTGTTCTAACAAAATATCAGCCCTATTAAATTCAATTTGACCTGAGAAATTAGGGCTGGTATGTATCCCTACTTCTTTACCCTTGCAATTCTATATTTTGTGCATACAAGAAAGTTTCACAGTTCTAAACAAGAAAGTTTCATAGTTCTAAACACTGTATATGTACAAAGATAAAGGTTGTCTAAATGACAGAAAAAATATTCACTATGGTGGTGAAAACATTATTATATAGATTTTCATCTTAAAAAATGTCAAGCACATAGGAGCATTCACTGTGAAAGGCAGAATAATTTTAGAAAAGATTAAAATAATAAAGAAAGATATATTTTTCTAGGTGTGACTTGTATTTATAGCTATAAAATTAGAAAATTTATAGTGTAATATTCTACATAGGGTGGGATTACATTTGAACATAACGTTAGTTGTTAGTGTGAGGAAAGTCTCAAGAAAAATATTTCAAAGTTAGAAAATAAGGTATTTTTTTCATCTTAAAAGCAATATAAAATTTCACAAATTAAGCAACAGTTGAGGGAAAGTACTCTTATAATAAAACATACTATTTGTTAAACGGGCAGAATTTAGATTCAGACAGTATGTAAAATGAGTTAAGAAAATGTGACTCACTAACGCTGAAACTAATTGGCTTTTGAGATATATACAAAGAGCAATGTCTAGATACAATGAACCATTCATTGAAAACAGCTTGTACAGATCATTAAAAAAAGTTCTTAGAAATTCTTTATCATGGTAATAACCCTTGATCATATGATTTCTCTGGTACAGAGAGCAGGTAATAGAAATGGAATACCTATTTTCTTTGCATAAGCATAATGATTTACCCTTACAAGGAACCATAAAATGAAACTAGAGGTATGGATAGGTAGTTTTTTATTTATTTACTTATTCATTTTTGGCTATTCTGGGTTTTCACTGCTGCTGCAGGCTCTTTTCTAGTTGCCAGGAGTGGGGGCTACTCTCTACTTGAGGTGAGCAGGCTCCTACTTGTGGTGACTTCTCTCGTTGTGGAATTCGGGTTCTAGGGCACACTGGCTTCAGTAGTTGTGGCACATGGGCTCAATACTTGTGGCTCTGAAGCTCTAGAGCACAGGCTCAACAGTTGTGGCTCATGGGCTCAGTTGCTCTGCAGCATGTGGGATCTTCCCGGATTAGGGATCAAACCTATGTCTCCTGCATTGGCAGGTGAACTCTTCACCACTGAGCTACAAGGGAAGCCCTAGGTGAACTTTTAAGTTGGTGAAACAGCCCAAGTTTGATTGTAAACTCCTAACATGGACTTTCTTAAATACTTGAGTATTTTCCATGAACAAGGCACTTTGCAAAGTGGGTTATACCAAGTACACAATTATAGCTTCTGCATTAAAATGCATCTGTGTAGAATGCAAAGAAATAAAAATCCTTTGAATTACTCTGAATAACAGAGTTGGGGAAGGCTAATATTGGCCATGATGAAAGACAAGGTGGAGCACAACCTGGGTCTGTTTACCACCAAATCTTTCTCTTCTCCTTCTGGCTTTGAAAATTGGTAATCTGATCCCATAGATTGTGTTTCCAAGATCTTTTATCAGTTGGCTTTCTGTTGAGCTCCACAGAGAGGAGAGAAGAAAGGAAACGGACAGTTTGTTCTCTCTCTCAGCCTTAGGCGTCACCCTCCTGACCATCAGGCCACGTGTGTACCTCTTTCAGGGCACCACCTTCCAATCACTTGACTCTGGCCCCTGAGTTCTCATAACAGTAGCTTATTGCTCTGTGCCCAGGGGCTAGAGATAGCAGCAACAGTGCCTGTTGCTGTAACTCATCCTGTTACTGCTCATTGCTGGACTGTCTCACCACAGATTTCTATTCATTTTCTCTGCCTTTCCACCACCAGAGTAACAACCTATAAACACTAAATTCTATTTTAAATATTTTGAGTGTTAGATTCTGGTTAGATTTGCAGGATAAAAAAATAATAAAACATCATCAAGGGTTCACTGAGTACCAGAGATCATGAAAATGCTTTACATTTGATATTGCATATATTCCTTACAGTAACTACAAGAAACATAATAGCAGTATCATTTGGCAGAGGAGGAAACAAAATGGTTTAATTATGTTCATAAGGTTACACAATTATAAATAGAAGGGATAGAATTTAAGTCCAGGCAATCGGAATCTAAAATTAATGCTCTAAATCACTAAAATACTAGGTCAAATTAACTGATTACCTGCCACATGGGAAGCATCCAGTAGGGGCGTGTCTAAGCTGTTCAAATCACTAAAAGATGAATCTGGTTCAAACAAATATTAATATCCAAAGGATTAGGGTAAGACATCATAGCTGCAATTTATTCATATATTATATAGATAATAATCTTGACTTCATGGTGCTTACAATCAGAAGGTGAAAAGATAATAGATAAATGAATCATAGTTGCCAGCAATGAATCCTATGATAAGAAAATAAAGAGAGGAGAGAAATCTCAAGACAAATTTTGGAATTTTAAGTAGTAAAGTCCTATATTTTCTTACATGTTCTCAAATTTCTCTTTTTGTCTCTTTTGGTCCACACCCCACCTTTCAGATTGCCTCTACTCTAAATCTGGATGAAGCACTGCACTATAGAGGATAGGACACAGCTTAACAAATGGCCCCCGAAGGGCTGGCCACCATGACACAGAAGTTCAAGAAATCTCCATGAAGTCTCCCCATCACATTTTCTCCATGTCATAGGAAGCAGGACATCCTTTGTTATCTCTCCAGGAAATTCCTTTGATGTAAGGTTCCTACTTAACTTTCAATGTTTTAAAAACATTTTATGTGCTTACTGTTTTTCTTTGTGTTTCCTGATAAGCAGATGTTAATTGCTAAGTTGTGTCCAACTCTCTTGTGACCCCATGGACTGCAGCCCACCATGCTGTACCCAGGAAATAATGCATGGCATTATCTTGCTCAGCATCTTTGCCTTATTTCATTTCCATATTTATCTCAGAGTGAGCACTCTTGGCATTTTCCTCTCAAGTATCAGCACATGAATTCTTTCCATAGACTCTGTTTTAAGAAACCGAAATTACTTTATTTTATATTTAGAAATGGGAGGGAGGCACCTAATAAAGCAACAGATTTGTGCCTCATGTGTATCACAGACATGATCTCAGCTTCTATCTCAGTCTTTTACTTGATTCAAATGAAGGCTTCTGAAGTTCCTCTCATGGCATTTCAATTTCTGACTGGAAGAAGAAAGGAGAAAGCTGAATCTCCCTTTCCATCATAAAAGAGTGTTCCAACAAATGTCAATAGCTCAACACCATTTAACCTCTCATTGGGTAAAACCGCCACTTGGAAAGTCCTAATTTCAAGAGAGACTTTGAAAGTCAGGATTTAGCTGCTCTAATCTTTTTAGTGAAAGTGTATAAAGAGAAAGGGATCTAGGAATACGATGGACTGGCTAGGAAATAAGATGTATCACATTCATTAAGAAGAGTTAAAACAGGAGAAAATAAAGGGAATTCCACTGAGGCAATATTTGAAAAACATGATGCCTGAGATCATCCAGAATTTAGTAAATGAATTAAAACTCATGATTGAAACTGCCCACTTATTTCCAAGGGAACTGAATAAGAAATTTACATCTTGTTAAAAGCAAAATTGCTCCTCATAAAGCACAAAGAAAAAGTGTTGAAAGCAACCATAAACAACAGATGAGTTACTTAAGAAGGGAACAACAATTAGACTGACAGTTTTTAATAGCAAAGAAAGAGGTTTGAAGACAATGGAATCTTCTCTTAGAAATGTCAAGAGAAAATAAATGTCATCTAAGAATCTTGCAAGGAGTTCAATTATCATTCAACAGTATGTAGAATATAAAGGCACTTTCTTTCAAACAGTAGAAAATTTTATCATTCACATATATTTGGTTAAAGAATTAGAGAGACTTTATCTCAATAAAAAGGAAATTGAAATCAGTGGAAAGGAGTCGAATGCAAGGAGCAGTGGTATGACCTGAAACCAAATAATCAAAATTTGACTGAGGATAACTGCAAAGAATTGTCAAGAATATACAATCTGGGGTGATTATATAAGTTGTTCCAAACTGCAAGATTTTTGACAGTAAAGGGGATTACTAGAAACAATTTAAAAAATAATTGTATAAAAAAAGGTTTTAAGTGAGAATTTGTTGGTTTTATTAAACTGACAGACCTTTATTATATGACTCATCCTTTTAAATCTTCTTTAACACTATTTTTACAAAAGTAAACATCTATATCTATATACATTAAAGTAAAATTTTCAGTCTCATTATTAATTTTATGAACCATTAAAAATAATAAAATTAGTTTGGGCATTTATTCACATATTTTAATCAGTTTTTTAGTTGTATCTGTTTCTAAAACTATGCCAATATATTTTTCCTGTAAAATGTGTTTTTGTAAATATGGTCTTATTGCTTTTCATTTTTTAATAAAGTTGAATATAATTTTTCACAAAATTGTATTTCATGGTAAATAAATCTGAAAGTGTCATCAAATTCCACTGAAAATTCTCTCCATGTATATTTTGTTAACATTCACTTTTAATGGAGTCCCTTGTAAACTCAAACTCTACTAAAATATAGGACATTTTCAATTACAGTACTGTCTTTTTGCCTTGAATCAGAGTTTATTTACTTAATAAATATCTTCAACAGACAAAACTCATAAAATTAATTGTTCTTATCTGAATATTTTGCATATTTCAATAAAGTTTCATTTAAGCATATTATTAAAGATAGACATTAAAAATATAGTAAAAAGTCAAAGACTACCAATGCATCCAGTTAAAAGTATCAAAATAATGCCTACAATGTGAGACATCTATAGAAAGCACATGTATAGAATTTCGAAATTGGATATTATAAATCACCTAACCTCTCATTTAATTTGTTTAATTCTTTTCTTATTTTTATAGGGATAAATTTTAGTGTCTGTCTGTTATTAAGCTATGTTTTCATCTGCTGCAATTTGCTAAAACCTTCAGACATATTTTCTAGAAGCTAATATTTTGCTTTAAAATGTCATTTATTTTTAATATGAAGCAACAAACAGTAGAAATATTTACCAAAACATGGTATTATTTTAGTGCCATTAGATTGACTTACAAAACATTTATAGCTCAAACATTTTTGAAATGAAAAGTTTTACAAAAAATAAAGAGAGAAGCCTACATTTACTGATATGCTAAGCTTTTGTTTGTGTGTTTATTCAACATTGGTTTTGCCATAAAAATATTAATTTACCCTAGATATGTATGGTCAAAATCATAAAGTTTGGCAGCTTCAAGTTAATATGACTCATCCTTTTAAATCTTCTTTAACACTATTTTTACAAAAGTAAACATCTATATCTATATACATTAAAGTAAAATTTTCAGTCTCATTATTAATTTTATGAACCATTAAAAATAATAAAATTAGTTTGGGCATTTATTCACATATTTTAATCAGTTTTTTAGTTGTATCTGTTTCTAAAACTATGCCAATATATTTTTCCTGTAAAATGTGTTTTTGTAAATATGGTCTTATTGCTTTTCATTTTTTAATAAAGTTGAATATAATTTTTCACAAAATTGTATTTCATGGTAAATAAATCTGAAAGTGTCATCAAATTCCACTGAAAATTCTCTCCATGTATATTTTGTTAACATTCACTTTTAATGGAGTCCCTTGTAAACTCAAACTCTACTAAAATATAGGACATTTTCAATTACAGTACTGTCTTTTTGCCTTGAATCAGAGTTTATTTACTTAATAAATATCTTCAACAGACAAAACTCATAAAATTAATTGTTCTTATCTGAATATTTTGCATATTTCAATAAAGTTTCATTTAAGCATATTATTAAAGATAGACATTAAAAATATAGTAAAAAGTCAAAGACTACCAATGCATCCAGTTAAAAGTATCAAAATAATGCCTACAATGTGAGACATCTATAGAAAGCACATGTATAGAATTTCGAAATTGGATATTATAAATCACCTAACCTCTCATTTAATTTGTTTAATTCTTTTCTTATTTTTATAGGGATAAATTTTAGTGTCTGTCTGTTATTAAGCTATGTTTTCATCTGCTGCAATTTGCTAAAACCTTCAGACATATTTTCTAGAAGCTAATATTTTGCTTTAAAATGTCATTTATTTTTAATATGAAGCAACAAACAGTAGAAATATTTACCAAAACATGGTATTATTTTAGTGCCATTAGATTGACTTACAAAACATTTATAGCTCAAACATTTTTGAAATGAAAAGTTTTACAAAAAATAAAGAGAGAAGCCTACATTTACTGATATGCTAAGCTTTTGTTTGTGTGTTTATTCAACATTGGTTTTGCCATAAAAATATTAATTTACCCTAGATATGTATGGTCAAAAATCATAAAGTTTGGCAGCTTCAAGTTTATATTTCCATCAATAGAAACATACATCTTATTATGTGCTCCCAAATTAAATCCAAGTACATTTTTGGTCCGTAGATTTCTTACTTTTGTGTGAATGTTGTTTTTATCATAAAGCTTTGCTTAACCGAAATTGGTTAACATAGTTGTATCATTCATGTTGGACTAGAAATACTATAGAAAAACCAGAAAGTAAACTTACCTGCATTAAACTCACATTATATTTGGCCATTTACATACAATACAGTGGCATTGGTGTGGTGTGCTGTCAAAATCCGAATTTAATTTTGTAAAACGTGTTGCCAAAACTATGTACTTAATCTAAAAGGTTTAAGATAATCTACATGAAGTGTTGAAGAGAATTTTATAAGGTTTAAAACTTATGATTATAAACTATACTGAAAATGGAATATTGAATGTTTTTATTCAATACAATAAGGTATATTATAAAAGTCTGTGAATTTTGTGAGTCTACAGTTGTCACAATATTTCATTTTATGTTTCTTTTCTCTGAATGAAATGACAAAGCTCTTTTGTTAAATATTGGTCTTCAGATAACTGTCTCATTCTCCCTCAAGTTAAAAATGATGAACTATCATTTTTTTCTTATTGACTTCTTTCCATATAAAAGTCAATGTATAATTATTTCTCAACATAGAAAGTATAATTTAAGTAAGTTTGGAAACACTGTAATAAATCTTGCCATACAAATCATATCTCTTCTTGATCTTTATCTGTTGTGCACCAGGATTCAAGATGAATTTCACAACATGTGACAAGGCTTAAGAATATACTTTACTGAGAAAACTTACATAAGGCCAAAGTCAACAGGTGATTTGGGGTTGGGCGATCTCTGATTCTCTCATCATTTCACAGAGGTATGTACAGCAGCTTTGAGCCTGTTGAAGTATTTAGCCCTCCTTACTATGAGCCTCCTTTTCTTATATGTTAACCAGGGGGAAATAGCTTCGTTATTTAGGGAATAAATGAACTGCTAGATTTTGGGGCCATCTATTTATAAAATTGTTCTGGAAAGAAAACCTTTTTTTAAAGGACCCTGGTTATAGCCAGCTAAGGTTGTTGATATTCTCCTAACAATCCTGATTCCAGTTTGTGATTCATCCAGCCTAGCATTTCACGTTATGTACTTTATATAGAAGCTAAATAATCAGGGTGACAATATAGAGCCTTGATGTACTCCTTTCCCAATTGTGAACCAGTTCAATGTTCCATGAAAGTCCCTCATTCATATGATTCAAAAACTTAGGAGAACAGTAAATATTTCAAAATGCTGAAAAAGTAGAATACCACTGCACACAAAGAACAGATTTATTGTACACCACTGATTCTCTTTCTACCACTTATACAAATGTAAGGCAATCAAAGACAGGTAACACAACCTACCCAGTCTCAGTTTTTTACCTATAAAAGGGAATAAGGAGATTATCTCAAGAGTAGAACTAATGGAAATTATTATGCCTTATCACAATAATTTAAGAGGGTCTCCCTGAATGCAAATTTGATCAATACTTTACCAATAACATAAATCTCTTCTTTTTCTTTGTGGAGTGAATAAAGTGAATTTTATAAAAATAGATTTGATCTTTATGTGGCTCAACTTTCCTTACAGTTAATAAATTTAAAAGCCTCATAATCAAATAACTGAGAAAAAGCTTGTTTAAATTTGAATGCGACTCCTGCTGACATGCTTTCATAATATGGTGCTGTAGGAGTCAAAGAGGGTAAAGCTAGTATCATGGTGAAACATAAAGCCATGCCTTACTTTAAAGTGAGCTCCCTAGGACTAGTTTCTCTTAATACTCTTTGGAGAGCACTAATCTAATTATTTTTAAAAGAATGCCATTGTTATTCCCATGTGTTGTAAAGATTACAAAATTGTTTAGAAAAACAACACTTTGCTTCCACTCATTAATTGCAATTTACTGTTTAGCTTACTCACAGAAAATACACATAGCTCGCTGTGTTTTTAAAAAAATACTTTTAAGTTGATATGTTGTTCAAATGGGGAAAGACTCCTTGTTTGTTTTTCAGAGAACATGAATCAAAGTTTATTTTGCTTGTGGCCTGTTGAATTTGGGGAATACTGTCACCGTCACTAAGGCTACTTATTGACCACAGACGATCTGGTTTTACTTATGGAAATAAAAATGTCTAACAGCTAAAACAGAGACAACTTCTGGCAGTGCTGAGCAGTCTCACATTAGGGGTCATGGAAACACTGCCCCCAACTCACTGCGGATGGTGACTACAGCCATGAAATTAAAAGATGCTTGCTCCTTGGAAGAAAATCTATGATAAACCAAGACAGCATCTTCAAAACAGAGACATCACTTTGCTGACAAAAGTCCATATAGTTAAAGCTATGGTTTTCCCTGTACTCATGTATGGATGTAAGAGCTGGACCATAAGGAAGGCTGAGTCCTGAAGAACTGATGCCTTTGAACTGTGGTGTTGGAGAAGACTTTTGAGAGTTGTTTGGACACCACAGAGATCAAACCAGTCAATCTAAAGGAAATCAACCCTGAATATTCACTGGAAGGAATGATGCTGAAGCTGAAGCTTCCATACTTTGGCCACCTGATGGGAAGAAATGTCTCATTGGAAAAAAACCCTGATGCTGGGAAAAATAGAAGGCAGAAGGAGAGGGGACGACAGAGGATGAGATGGCTGGATGGCATCACTGAGTCAATGGACATGAGTTTGAGCAAGCTCCAGGAGATGGGGAAGGATAGGGAACCCTGGTGTCTTGCAGTCCATGGGATTGAAAAGAGTTGGACAAGACTGAACCACTGAACTGAACTCAAGATCCTTAACCTGATTATATCTGTAAAGGCCCTTTTGTCATGCAAGGTAATGTATTAATATATTCCAGGATTAGAATGTGAACATCCTTGGAGGGCCATTTTTTTACCACCAGAACACTTCCCTTTTGTTCACATTCAAAAAAGAAAAAAATACAGTTGAAATCTTTGAGTTAGCAATCATACTTCTCAATTTGCTGAATGCCACCAGTAATGATTTAGACTTTTAGAGTACTGAGAGAAGATTTACTTGCCAGATGACTGAAAAAATATAAATAGCACCAGCAACTGAATTTAAGAAATAGAGAACATTACTTTAGAGTTTTTATTACATACAGCTTCCATAGACAAAGAATGATTTTGTCTCACAGCTACTATATCCATCAAATCAATTTTATCACTTTGTTTTTCTAAACAAGAAAATGTTTTATAAATCATACACATCTGTCATCTTATTTGCTGCCGTATGAGGCATCATGTGTTAAGAATAAGTGTTTAGAGTTCAAAGTGATGTATCCTCTCCTTTTAATAACTTGTTTTTTCTTGGTATTTTCTCACCTTGCAGCAAAATTTTAGAGATTGCTATGTTCTCCTATGAGCTATTATAAATCCAAAGAGACTTACTGCATCCCCCACAAAAAAGCATCTGTTTGATAATTCACTCAGTCCATTCTTCACATCAGACAAATGCTATTTGACCATGTGAGATCTAATAAAAGCCAATGTCAATTTTGCTAAATTCCTCCTCTGTCACATTTGCGCATGGGTCATTACACACTTTCAGCATATCATGTATGCTGGACATTAGAGGCAGACCTGGATCATCATCTAAATTAATTTGTAATGTATGTAGCTCAGTTACAGATTTTCACTGCTAATGCTTTATAATATGACTCAAGCATTTAGTTATTCAACAAAGATAAAAGAAAAAATGAATAACTCTACTCAAAACAAGAACAGTTGCTTCTCTTTTAAAGGGGTTCACTGAGTCAATGGACATGAGTTTGAGCAAGCTCCAGGAGATGGGGAAGGATAGGGAACCCTGGTGTCTTGCAGTCCATGGGATTGAAAAGAGTCGGACAAGACTGAACCACTGAACTGAACTCAAGATCCTTAACCTGATTATATCTGTAAAGGCCCTTTTGTCATGCAAGGTAATGTATTAATATATTCCAGGATTAGAATGTGAACATCCTTGGAGGGCCATTTTTTTACCACCAGAACACTTCCCTTTTGTTCACATTCAAAAAAGAAAAAAATACAGTTGAAATCTTTGAGTTAGCAATCATACTTCTCAATTTGCTGAATGCCACCAGTAATGATTTAGACTTTTAGAGTACTGAGAGAAGATTTACTTGCCAGATGACTGAAAAAATATAAATAGCACCAGCAACTGAATTTAAGAAATAGAGAACATTACTTTAGAGTTTTTATTACATACAGCTTCCATAGACAAAGAATGATTTTGTCTCACAGCTACTATATCCATCAAATCAATTTTATCACTTTGTTTTTCTAAACAAGAAAATGTTTTATAAATCATACACATCTGTCATCTTATTTGCTGCCGTATGAGGCATCATGTGTTAAGAATAAGTGTTTAGAGTTCAAAGTGATGTATCCTCTCCTTTTAATAACTTGTTTTTTCTTGGTATTTTCTCACCTTGAAGCAAAATTATAGAGATTGCTATGTTCTCCTATGAGCTATTATAAATCCAAAGAGACTTACTGCATCCTCCCACAAAAAAGCATCTGTTTGATAATTCACTCAGTCCATTCTTCACATCAGACAAATGCTATTTGACCATGTGAGATCTAATAAAAGCCAATGTCAATTTTGCTAAATTCCTCCTCTGTCACATTTGCGCATGGGTCATTACACACTTTCAGCATATCATGTATGCTGGACATTAGAGGCAGACCTGGATCATCTAAATTAATTTATAATGTATGTAGCTCAGTTACGGATTTTCACTGCTAATGCTTTATAATATGACTCAAGCATTTAGTTATTCAACAAAGATAAAAGAAAAAATGAATAACTCTACTCAAACCAAGAACAGTTGCTTCTCTTTTTGACCTCAACACAGCTTTGAGCCTCATTTTGCTTATTTTCTGAATTCATATTGATTCACATAAAACATGAATACAGATAATTTGGTGCTACTCCCCAGCAGCAGAATCAGTAAACTTTTACTGCAAGTACAAGGAAGACTGCACCCTAATACAATACCCTGAGCAATCTCTTCTGAAGACAACAATAGGGAGAAAGGCACAATGAGAATTATTCAGACATTTCAGTAATTACATTCATTTTGTGAGTGCCTAGGTCAATCTGACTTACTCTGAACTCCACTCTAGAATGGTTTTTAAAACATGCTTTCATTGTATTCAGATATCTGAACGGGATCTTTCAGAAAAACTGAGAGGGAAATAACTCATTTGGTAACTATACTTTCAGAGACTGTTGTATAAACTAGTCTAAAGAATAAATTACTGATATGAAAGTAATGTGTCTCTGGATGAAAAGTCATTTTAACTTGTTCAGTATGGTTGAAGGCATGTTGTGACATAGTTGATATCATATTGCACTCACTAGCAAGCTAGAAATGGACCAATATCCATTTCATGAATATAGAAGAAGAACTAACTTGGTGTTCTAGTGAGAGACAGCAAAAGACTCGTGTTCCCTGAGGGCAGATGGCTTATATAATATAGCAAATAAGTTCATCTATACCATTTTTATACATTCCACACATAAGTGACATTATGTGATATTTCCTTTTCTCCTTGTGACTTACTTCACTCTGTCTGATAATCTCTTGGTTCATCCAAATGGCATTATTTAGTTCCTTTTTATGGCTGAGTAATGGTCCATTGTATATATACACTAGTCTTCTTTACCCATTTGCAAAGCAGAAACAAAGTCAAAGATACACAGAACAAACTAGTGGTTACCAAGAAGGGGAACGTGGTAGGATGAATTGGAAGATAGGGACTGACATATATATACTACTATGTATAAAAGAGATAACTAATGATAACTTAGTTACTGGGAACTCTACTCAATGCTCTGTGTAGCCAAAATGAGAAGGAAATCTTAAAAAGAGGGGTCATATGTATACATATAACTGATTTACTTTGCTGCACAGCATAAGCTAACACAGCATTACAAAGCAATTATTTTCATTATTGCTGTTCAGTTGCTAAGTTGTGTCCAAATTTTGTGACCCCATGGACTGCAGCACACCAGGCTCTTCTGTCCTCCACTATCTCTTGGTGTTTGCTCAAATTCACACCCATCAAGTCGGAGATACTAGCTAACCATCTCATTTTCAGCCATCCCCTTCTCCTTGTGCCACCAGTCTTTCCCAACATCAGGGTTTTTTCCAGTGAGCTGGTTCTTCTCATTAAGTGGTCAAAGTATTGGAGCTTCAGCTTTAGTATCAGTCCTTCCAATGAATGTTCAGGGTTGATTTCCTTTAGGATTGACTGCTTTGATCTCCTTGCTATCTAAAGGACTCTCAACAATCTTCTCTAGCACCACAGTCCCAAAGCATCAGTTCTTTGGTACTCAGTCTTCTTTATGATTCAACTCTCACATCCATACATAACTACTGGAAAAACCATAGCTTTGACTCATATGGACCACTGTCAGCAAAGTGATGTCTCTGCTACTCCAATAAAAATTAATTTTAAAAATCACAGCAGTTCAGGGCAGGGTCTTGTCCTGACAGTCTGATGCCACGTAGTAAACAAAGGAGTCTCAAATGTAAGGGAAGCTACACAGAAGACTAGGTGAAAGACCACTCCTTTAAATTTGACTAATGAAGGAGGTGGCTAAAGACTCTTCTCACAGGGGTGTATTTGGAAAGGAGAGTAGAAAATATCACTGAGAGAGAAAAAAATTAAAAGACAAAGGAAGGAGGAAAAAAATGGAAATAAAGTCCTTGTTGTGAGTTAGAACAATGTGCAATAAATAGTCTTATTCAGTTAGGATTTACAGACAAATCAACTATATAATTTTACATAGAATATTATTTTGGAGTGGGGGCAATGGACATTAGATGTTCAAGATTGTCAGACACTCTAGGATCTGGAAAAAAAATGGTGGAATGCTGGCACTTGTGATCTCCTATCACTCTTAAACCAGCCTTGTTAGAAACTATTTTTTATCTACTCTCTTCTTCTGGAATGTGTTCCAGCATTATCTTTTGTGAGCTGACAGTTCAACTCTCAGTTTTCATCTTCTGGTTCATTACTGGCTCTTCCCATCCTCTCCAATTCAGACAGTTTAGATCCCCTCTTGGCCTCAGGCTCCACAACTATTTTCTGCTCTTGGATGTCAGTACACAATACAAACGACCTGTACCTCCCCAGCATCACCCCTCACATCATCCTGTTTTCAGTGTTACCTGTGAACCTCCTGCACAAAAGACAGATGTGTGTAAATACACAGACTCCCGAGTCCCACTTTGAGAATACAGCAAGGTTCACTTATAACGAACATTCCCAGTTGATGAGATTGCAGGGTACACTTTGACAAAAATTGTGTTAAGTCTTCAGATTACTAGGAAAAGACAAATCTCTGCTCTTTCTTTACTCCGAGTTGCTTAACTGGATTTGTAAATAAGTTGACCCATGCAGAATTTAGAGAACAGAAGTACTATAGGCAGCCACATTGCAAAGTAAAAATTAAGCATCAGTTCTTTGGTACTCAGTCTTCTTTATGATTCAACTCTCACATCCATACATAACTACTGGAAAAACCATAGCTTTGACTCATATGGACCACTGTCAGCAAAGTGATGTCTCTGCTACTCCAATAAAAATTAATTTTAAAAATCACAGCAGTTCAGGGCAGGGTCTTGTCCTGACAGTCTGATGCCACGTGGTAAACAAAGGAGTCTCAAATGTAAGGGAAGCTGCACAGAAGACTAGGTGAAAGACCACTCCTTTAAATTTGACTAATGAAGGAGGTGGCTAAAGACTCTTCTCACAGGGGTGTATTTGGAAAGAAGACTAGAAAATATCACTGAGAGAGAAAAAAATTAAAAGACAAAGGAAGGAGGAAAAAAATGGAAATAAAGTCCTTGTTGTGAGTTAGAACATTGTGCAATAAATAGTCTTATTCAGTTAGGATTTATAGACAAATCAACTATATAATTTTACATAGAATATTATTTTGGAGTGGGGGCAATGGACATTAGGTGTTCAAGATTGTCAGACACTCTAGGATCTGGAAAAAAAAAATGGTGGAATGCTGGCACTTGTGATCTCCTATCACTCTTAAACCAGCCTTGTTAGAAACTATTTTTTATCTACTCTCTTCTTCTGGAATGTGTTCCAGCATTATCTTTTGTGAGCTGACAGTTCAACTCTCAGTTTTCATCTTCTGGTTCATTACTGGCTCTTCCCATCCTCTCCAATTCAGACAGTTTAGATCCCCTCTTGGCCTCAGGCTCCACAACTATTTTCTGCTCTTGGATGTCAGTACACAATACAAACGACCTGTACCTCCCCAGCATCACCCCTCACATCACCCTGTTTTCAGTGTTACCTGTGAACCTCCTGCACAAAAGACAGATGTGTGTAAATACACAGACTCCTGAGTCCCACTTTGAGAATACATCAAGGTTCACTTATAACGAGCATTCCCAGTTGATGAGATTGCAGGGTACACTTTGACAAAAATTGTGTTAAGTCTTCAGATTACTAGGAAAAGACAAATCGCTGCTCTCTCTTTACTCCGAGTTGCTTAACTGGATTTGTAAATAAGTTGACCCATGCAGAATTTAGAGAACAGAAGTATTATAGGCAGCCACATTGCAAAGTAAAAATTAAGAATCAGAATTAAATTTTATCTGCCTAGATATATAACATTATTAAATATTTAATGACAGTCATGAGACTAATGCAGTATACTGCTGACAGCAGATGCCATGCTGTGTTACTCATCATTAAGGTTCAAATTAATTATGTGTAAATCAGAAAATAGATTTCCAGGGTCACTTTTTGTGTTAAAATATCACCCACCCATCCCCAATCTAAGTTGGACTCATATTAGCAGAAGGTAAGAAATTTTAGTGACACTCTTTCAGAATGTATCATAGGCACTCTCTGGGGTTGGGGGAAGGGGAGTGTTATACAGCTTCAATTGAATAGCAAAGAAATTTCAGACTATGTAGAAATTTCTCATTATAGGTGATCCTATCAAAACCATTAGACAATGAATGACAAAGCATGTCTAGTAGGTAACAGTTATTTTTTCTTTACAAGTTTTTTTTTTGAGTTTTGTGTTTAGTAATGGATCTGCTTTTATTCACTGTCACTTTTGAAAAAAGTTACAAATACAAGACAAAGGGTTCATATAAATTTTTAATGGAGCAATAGGCATCCTTGGTGACTTATAAAGTAATGTGAATTAACTCCAGTTTTTCCAGAGAAGTTGTTAAAGTTATTGTTTGGGAGTAGAAACAGAGAGGCAGCTTGATAAGTTGCTATAGATTTTGAAGACAAGTATGAATAGACTCACTGACAAATTAACAGTTTTTGTCAAGCATTCATGTAGACAACATGACTAAGACCCATGATAGTCATTTTTATTCACTCAAAATAATGACTCCTTAAAACAACTTGCCACTTTCTCAATAAATGCAAATTAGTTAAATGTGACAATGTATTTCTTCAAGAACACAGAACACTTGTTCACAATTAAGAGATAAAGATGATAAAAAATGTTTATCCTCCTGGAACTGAGTAACCTGAAATTTACATTACTCTCTAGTGACCATGTTATTGCCTCAGGATTATACAATGGACAAGAAAGAAGAATAGGCTATGACAACCTAATTCTTCAGACCTCAGATGGCAATTAGAAGGAGAATCTGCAGTCATAGGGGTGTCTTAAGACTAAAAGGCATTTACACCAGAAGTCTCAGTATTATAGGCAGCCACATTGCAAAGTAAAAATTAAGAATCAGAATTAAATTTTATCTGCCTAGACATATAACATTATTAAATATTTAATGACAGTCATGAGACTAATGCAGTATACTGCTGAAAACAGCAGATGCCATGCTGTGTTACTCATCATTAAGGTTCAAATTAATTATGTGTAAATCAGAAAATAGATTTCCAGGGTCACTTTCTGTGTTAAAATATCACCCACCCATCCCCAATCTAAGTTGGACTCGTATTAGCAGAAGGTAAGACATTTTAGTGACACTCTTTCAGAATGTATCATAGGCACTCTCTGGGGTTGGGGGAAGGGGAGTGTTATACAGCTTCAATTGAACAGCAAAGAAATTTCACACTATGTAGAAATTTCTCATTATAGGTGATCCTATCAAAACCATTAGACAATGAATGACAAAGCATGTCTAGTAGGTAACAGCTATTTTTTCTTTACAAGTTTTTTTTGAGTTTTGTGTTTAGTAATGGATCTGCTTTTATTCACTGTCACTTTTGAAAAAAGTTACAAATACAAGACAAAGGGTTCATATAAATTTTTAATGGAGCAATAGGCATCCTTGGTGACTTATAAAGTAATGTGAATTAACTCCAGTTTTTCCAAAGAAGTTGTTAAAGTTATTGTTTGGGAGTAGAAACAGAGAGGCAGCTTGATAAGTTGCTATAGATTTTGAAGACAAGTATGAATAGACTCACTGACAAATTAACAGTTTTTGTCAAGCATTCATGTAGACAACATGACTAAGACCCATGATAGTCATTTTTATTCACTCAAAATAATGACTCCTTAAAACAACTTGCCACTTTCTCAATAAATGCAAATTAGTTAAATGTGACAATGTATTTCTTCAAGAACACAGAACACTTGTTCACAATTAAGAGATAAAGATGATAAAAAATGTTTATCCTCCTGGAACTGAGTAACCTGAAATTTACATTACTCTCTAGTGACCATGCTATTGCCTCAGGATTATACAATGGACAAGAAAGAAGAATAGGCTATGACAACCTAATTCTTCAGACCTCAGATGGCAATTAGAAGGAGAATCTGCAGTCATAGGGGTGTCTTAAGACTAAAAGGCATTTACACCAGAAGTCTCAGTATTTCAAGACAGGTAATCAGAGAAAATCCAAAACTCTTAAATTTCATGTGACATAGAATCTGTAAGTGGCAATATAGTACAGAAGCAAAAACTGTGGGAAACTTTCCCCATAACCTCACAGCATTGCATTCCTACTTCACATAACATTATTTAAGCGTTTACTGAGAACTTTCTTGGCTTACATATTGGAGCTATAAACCTTAATTGTTTAGTCATAACAGTAGGCCTATGGGGAAAGTTCTATAGTGATTCAAATTCTATAAATGAGGCAAAAGGGAGGATTAAAAAGAATAAAACCAGAATCTCACCTCAAATGATTACAGCACAGCCTGCATATTTAAACACTATGTTCTTCCTCCTGGTAAATTATGAATTACATATAATTGTATAGGAGAGATATTCTGCATATAGAATAGAGCCATGCTCAAACTCTTCCAAGAGAACAACTGCCTAAATGTGTGTTCTGTAAAATTGATACTATCATTATTACACATGCTAAGTCACTTCAGTTGTGTCCAACTCTTTGGGACCCCATGGAGTGCAGCACTCCAGGCTTCTCTGTTTTTCACTAGCTCCCGGAATTTGCTCAAACTCATGTCCATTGAATCAGTTATGCCAACCATCTCATTCTCTTTTACCCCCTTCTCCTCATCCTTCAATCTTCTGCAGCACCAGGGCCTTTTCCAACGAGGTCTACCAAACACTGGTTCCACCATAAATATGTGGGGGGGAATCAACTGCTGTCACAGGGAAACTCCAGAGGTGACATCAGTGACTCTCTTCCATGTCTCACTGGGATGTTTTTGTCAACTACCCATCATGATAGTAAAAAGGTCATTATTTACTTTTTCTCCTTTCCTTATTCTCCTACACTTTTCTTCTGATTTTGTTTTCATTCCCATCACTCTTCCTCCCCAAAATATAATTTCAGGGTCTCCCCTCACCATCATGGCTGAAAAGTTTTTAATCTGGCTTTAAGTACAGATAACCCCATCAATATTCTACCCTCTTACTTTGAGTAATCAGACAAAGGATTTTTGTGTTTTCACTAAAAAGTATTTATGAATGAAAAATGTACTGTATTAACCAGGATTCACCAGAGAATCTATCTATCTGTCTCTCTCTTTCCTCTGAGTTGGCACATATAATCATGGGGCTAAGTCCCATAACCTGTGCAAGGCAGAGACCCAGGAAAGCCAGTAAGACAATTCCAGTGTAAGTCCAAAGTCTTGGGAGCCAGGGGAGCCGGTGATGTAAATCTAAGTACAAGGAAAGGAAAGGACAGTGTCCCAGTCTGGCAGCCAGGCAGAAGTGTGACAAATACTCCCTTCCTCCTCTTTTCATTTTAGTCAGGCCCTCTTAATGCATTGGATCATACTCAGCCATCTATTTTACTGTGTCCACAGATACAAGTGCTAATCTTCTCCAGGAACACCCTCACAGACACATTCAGACATAATGTTTAATCTGGTATTCTGCATATAGAATAGAGCCATGCTCAAACTCTTCCAAGAGAACAACTGCCTAAATGTGTGGTCTGTAAAATTGATACTATCATTATTACGCATGCTAAGTCACTTCAGTTGTGTCCAACTCTTTGGGACCCCATGGACTGCAGCACTCCAGGCTTCTCTGTTTTTCACTAGCTCCCGGAATTTGCTCAAACTCATGTCCATTGAATCAGTTATGCCAACCATCTCATTCTCTTTTACCCCCTTCTCCTCATCCTTCAATCTTCTGCAGCACCAGGGCCTTTTCCAATGAGGTCTACCAAATACTGGTTCCACCATAAATATGTGGGGGGGAATCAACTGCTGTCACAGGGAAACTCCAGAGGTGACATCAGTGACTCTCTTCCATGTCTCACTAGGATGTTTTTGTCAACCACCCATCATGATAGTAAAAAGGTCATTATTTACTTTTTCTCCTTTCCTTATTCTCCTGCACTTTTCTTCTGATTTTGTTTTCATTCCCGTCACTCTTCCTCCCCAAAATATAATTTCAGGGTCTCCCCTCACCATCATGGCTGAAAAGTTTTTAATCTGGCTTTAAGTACAGATAACCCCATCAATATTCTACCCTCTTACTTTGAGTAATCAGACAAAGGATTTTTGTGTTTTCACTAAAAAGTATTTATGAATGAAAAATGTACTGTATTAACCAGGATTCACCAGAGAAACAAAACCAATATATCTATCTGTCTCTCTCTTTCCTCTGAGTTGGCACCTATAATCATGGGGCTAAGTCCCATAACCTGTGCAAGGCAGAGACCCAGGAAAGCCAGTAAGACAATTCCAGTGTAAGTCCAAAGTCTTGGGAGCCAGGGGAGCCGGTGATGTAAATCTAAGTACAAGGAAAGGAAAGGACAGTGTCCCAGTCTGGCAGCCAGGCAGAAGTGTGATAAATACTCCCTTCCTCCTCTTTTCATTTTAGTCAGGCCCTCTTAATGCATTGGATCATACTCAGCCATCTATTTTACTGTGTCCACAGATACAAGTGCTAATCTTCTCCAGGAATACCCTCACAGACACATTCAGACATAATGTTTAATCTGGGTACCCATGGTCTAGTCACGCTGACACGGAAAATTAACCATCACACGTACATTTCAGTACCTAATAGAGCCTTTGTTTTCCAGTGGGCATAAACCAGTGGGTTAAGTAATTTTGCCAGTTCAGAAAACTAATGTATTCTTTTGAGCCCCTCAGGCTATCCAAGTCATATAGGGAAAAAGTATAAGACACTCTTAATTCCCAAAAGATTTAACACCTCACTAAGGGAAGGACTCCTTTCATTCATTCCTCTAGAGTGAATCAGATGTTTTAGGCAAAAGAAAGAAGGAAGGAAGGATGTAGTCTATTGATACCTGTATAACATCAAATAGCCTTATTTATTCTCAGTCTTGAAAAACTAAAAACATGTGTTTTGGTTTCATAAAAACATATGTAATTGAGGTTGCTCTATTTTTTAGAAAGGGATGTAGGATTGTATAAATGTGATTATTATTCCGGCCTATTATTATTATTATTTTTCTAGCTTATACACTTTAGAATCAAGGGAGGAGTGACTACTGATACAATGTTCTATTCTAAAAGAAAGACAGTCCAATAAAAACATTCTCCTGCCTTTGGAAATATGTTTCATAATCTCACCTATGTGTCTGACAAAGGAACTTCAGAAGTTTTGCAATAACTTCATAGCTCTCAGGAAAAACAAAACCACCTTCTTTTTTTTTTCTTCTTCCTACAATAACTTCCTGTATTCTAGATGCTGTGGTTTTCTTTGTTCATGTTTTTTACTCCAAGGAAAGTAGTTTTCCTTGCATACACAGAATCCTGGTCAAGGTCTTTAGTTTGCCTTCTCCACTGGCCACAGCCATCTTATACCCGAGTGATGTTAGTGTTTTTAATTGCATTATGCAGGCTATTAAAATGAAGCAATCAGGGAGGACCAGTTGCAAGTCCCAGAGAAATGGTAAAAATCATATGCAACTAATCTTTTTGCTACTTGAAATGACTATAAAAGATAATGGATATGTCAGCATACAATTAGATCAGCAGTGCAAAGAAAAGAAAATGCAATACAGGAAAGAACTTCAATACAAAGCAACTGTTAAAAAGACAAAAGAGAAATCTCCTTAAAGCTGGCTCTCTGGAAACCTTCCCCCAACATATCCAAATCTGACTTGACTATATTCCTTGTCAAATTCTGTCAAACTGGTGACTAAATTCATAAGTACACAAATTATTTGGAATGTTTTAAAAGCCTAGGTTTATTTGATAGAAAAGCTGCCTAGAAGTAGTTGAGCCTCAAAGTGAGAGGAACTACTTAAATAATTAAAATAGTGTCCCTTTACCTAAGATACTAAGTGTTCCAGAATTCATGTAAACTCATTTTATTTAGCAGTATGCTTTAGAAATCCCTGTTGCAAAATAGAATATAGAAATAGTGACAAATAACAAAGAGGAAAGAAGAGATGCTGCTTCTTTGGCAGTATCTCAACTTCATTATCTTAAAAGCTGAGGGAATCTGGGCTTGGTCACCTTTACATTAGGAGAAAACAAAAAGTCATCTAACAGTTAAAAACCATCATTCAGAGCTTTCTGCTTTGAAATGATTCCAAAGAGCCATTTCTATGTTTGCCCTTTGTCTGTTCAGCACTTTGGTGTTGGTCCCTACACGTGTCTACAATTCTGTCGCACTAAATGAGGCTGAATTTAACAAAGGGAAGAACTCAGTTTCACACATTGTGAAGTATGAAAATAGTGTTCCACAAACAAACTGCACTGCTGGCTTACACTTCCTGAATGAAAGAACATATGATTGATGATGAAATGAACTAACAAATTGAAAGCAAGTGTATATAATGGAGAGAATTTGGTTCATGGCTGTGTTTCTCACCAATGCGTAACAGCCTGGGGATAATACAGAAATTGCCTTTTGCCTGAGAGTATAAATTTTAAATCAATCTCTTTCAGTTAATCAGAAGAAGAGAAGCTGGTCTGGTTCCTGCCAAAGCCTTTCTGTTTGTTATTAACTTTGCTCAAAGAACTTATGATTTATTTATTTTTTAATAACCAAATCACATGGTGTACAGTGATGGATCAGCTCTGATTTAACTTTTGCTACTTGAAATGACTATAAAAGATAATGGATATGTCAGCATACAATTAGATCAGCAGTGCAAAGAAAAGAAAATACAATACAGGAAAGAACTTCAATACAAAGCAACTGTTAAAAAGAAAAAAAAAAGAAATCTCCTTAAAGCTGGCTCTCTGGAAACCTCCCCCCAACATATCCAAATCTGACTTGACTATATTCCTTGTCAAATTCTGTCAAACTGGTGACTAAATTCATAAGTACACAAATTATTTGGAATGTTTTAAAAGCCTAGGTTTATTTGATAGAAAAGCTGCCTAGAAGTAGTTGAGCCTCAAAGTGAGAGGAACTACTTAAATAATTAAAATAGTGTCCCTTTACCTAAGATACTAAGTGTTCCAGAATTCATGTAAACTCATTTTATTTAGCAGTATGCTTTAGAAATCCCTGTTGCAAAATAGAATATAGAAATAGTGACAAATAACAAAGAGGAAAGAAGAGATGCTGCTTCTTTGGCAGTATCTCAACTTCATTATCTTAAAAGCTGAGGGAATCTGGGCTTGGTCACCTTTACATTAGGAGAAAACAAAAAGTCATCTAACAGTTAAAAACCATCATTCAGAGCTTTCTGCTTTGAAATGATTCCAAAGAGCCATTTCTATGTTTGCCCTTTGTCTGTTCAGCACTTTGGTGTTGGTCCCTACACGTGTCTACAATTCCCTTGCACTAAATGAGGCTGAATTTAACAAAGGGAAGAACTCAGTTTTACACATTGTGAAGTATGAAAATAGTGTTCCACAAACAAACTACACTGCTGGCTTACACTTCCTGAATGAAAGAACATATGATTGATGATGAAATGAACTAACAAATTGAAAGCAAGTGTATATAATGGAGAGAATTTGGTTCATGGCTGTTTCTCACCAATGTGTAACAGCCTGGGGATAATACAGAAATTGCCTTTTGCCTGAGAGTATAAATTTTAAATCAATCTCTTTCAGTTAATCAGAAGACGAGAAGCTGGTCTGGTTCCTGCCAAAGCCTTTCTGTTTGTTATTAACTTTGCTCAAAGAACTTATGATTTATTTATTTTTTAATAACCAAATCACATGGTGTACAGTGATGGATCAGCTCTGATTTAACTTTCAGGAGATTTGCAGCCTATATTTTACACACAATTACATGTCCCTTAGAAGTGTCCCATTATTTTCAGCCATTCACAAAAGTCATATAAAACAATTAGCCACATTTAGAAAATAGGATTTAAAAAAAAAAAGTTGTGATAATATCCACCTTTGGGCAGAGAGTATACCCAACAGTAACTGAAAGATGTGTAATGTATACAATGAGAGTGTAACGTAAGGGGTTTCTACATTATGCAACTACCTAAATTCTCCTTCTTATTCCAGGTGTATTATTTCATTTTCCCTGACATACTCAGAGTCTGACCAGCTCTGTAGATGTCCACCAGTGGGATCGGTCAGGAGACCCAGAACTTGGGCCTGACATGACCTAACCTCTAACCTCATTCCCCCTTTCCCTGAGCTCTTGGTATTTGTTTGGAATCATCATGATTAAATTAATTGTAATCTGCATTTTTTATCTTTTTATATCAGTCGCCATAGGAAGCTTGGTTCTCCAAGTTATCCCTGATCCCCCAGATTTCAATTTTCTAAATGTACTCTAGCCCCTTTCTACCCATCTTTCTCTCTCCCACAGTGCCTTGAACTTTTCTGCTTTAGTCACTGGATTCTCTTATTTGTCTCTGAGTCTTCCCACCACTTTCTTGTTCTAACCAGACTTCTACACAGCTCATTCAGCTGGTATTAGTCTCCTTACCTCCCTGAACCATTTAACCTGGAAATATGGTAGAGATTCTTCCTGTACTAATTGCCAACATATCCTCTTCTCTTCTTCTCTAAAGACCCTCAGTCTAAATGACTCAAGTCACTTTTTTCCATTCCATAAAGGTCTGATAGCTCACTCATTATGAATTTTTCCAAATACCCTGTTTTAATGTTTGGTAATGTTAAATCCATTACAAAAAGCTGCAGAAGGAACAGGGAGATTACTAGGAACCCTCCCCTATTACTTTCCACCAGGAAATTACTCTCACACATACTAGTATTAGAGAGGATGTTTAATCCTTGGAGGAGTTTTGTCAAACGGGCTCTGAACTCAGAAATAAACGGAATGAATGGAGGCAGAGTGCTGTAACTTGGGTCTTTGCGGCTTTGAGTATAGCCCACAGAGCAGCAGAGATTTTATCACCTGAGATCTTGTTAGAAATTCAGAAACGGAAAGGCTACACCAGAACTATGGAGCTACACTGTGCATTTTACTGTGCATTTATAGGCATATGGAAGTTTAAGAAATAACGACTTACTGTATTAACTAGAAGAACGTGACAGACCAGTTAATATTTACCAAGTAAGCCCAACAGCAAAGATCTACAGAGGCTGATGTTTCAGGTAGGTTTTCAGAGGAAGAGATGGCAAGCTGCCTTCAAAATTAATATGTGCTCTCCCATAGCCGTGGTAGCTTAGACAGTAAAGAATCCACCTGCAGTGTGGTAGATCTGGGTTCAATCCCTGGGTTGGAAAGATCCCCTGAAGGTGGGCATGACAGCCCACTCCAGTATTCTTGTCTGGAGAATCCCCATGGACAGGGGAGCCTGGAAGGCTTCAGTCCATGGGGTCGCAAAGAGAAGGGCATGACTGAACAACTAAGCACAGCAGAGCACAGGTCCCATAGTCCAGTGTTGTCACTGGGAAGCAGTACCCTAGCCAGAGACAATATTTCTGAGCCCATTTCACATTGAACTAGTTCTGGCTACTCTAGTTTGAGTAGATATAATATGTTTCACCTACAAGATAAAGATTTAAAAAGCAATATGTCATTTCTAAAGTTCAACTTCCCTTTCTTCCATGAGGGTACAAGATCCTACCACAAGTAGGATCACAAGGTAAAGTCTATACTTCTCACTCTATCCAGAGACTAAAATCATCCATTAACCAGAAAAGTGAATAATAAAAAATTTCCATTGTGTTTTATAGAGTCTTTATTTTATAGTCTATATGTCACAGAAGCTAGCTATGCTTTATCCAGTACAAATTCCCAATCAGATATCTGGGTGTATGTATGTGTGCAAAGTCGCTTCAGCCACGTCTGAAGATCCCTCTTTGCGACACTATGGATTGTAGCCCACTGGGCTCCTCTGTCCACGGGATTCTCCAGGCAAGAATACTGGAGTAGGCTGCATGCCCTCCTCCAGGAAATATCTGGTTATACATCCGATCAACTTATGATAATGCAACTGTACCCCATAGCATTAATAGAGAGTGACTAGCAGAAATTATCGAGCCTGTATTACAGAACAAGAAGTAAGCAACAGCTTGTAAAAACCCCTTCACTAGTATAATTCTTTCACTGATTAAGTTCACATTAGCTACTACCTTTTTCCTTCTTTAAATGTATACCCTTTTAACCCTATGTAGTCTCAGTAATATATCACAAGACTCCTTAACCACCACAGATGTTTGGGGGCTTCAATTGTTTTTCAGGAACATGGAGTCAGCTCTTGTTCAGTTCAAGTTGGCTAAGATTGGTCGAGACCATCAATCCCCAGACTGTGCCTGTTGTGGGTATCTGATGTATGATCTTTGGATGTCAGACAGTTGAAAATGTGCTCGGGCCACACTAAGCATCTCCAGTTTGTAACATGCCTCCTATGAAGAAGCAGGTAACTCACATGCACGGGCAAAGAACACCAACTGTCTAATTTTTCCGTTCCCTCCAATCATGCATAAGACCAAGTTGTTTCTTTACCCTGTCAATATATTGCCTTTCAGGAGGCGGATCTGAGCCTTGATCTCCATGTACTGTCTTGGCTGCCTTGTAAATAAACTCTTGGTCTGCTGCAAACCTCTGGCCTCTCAGCATTTCGCTTGCTGCAGGGCGGGCAAACAAACTTAGCCTGATAACAGTAAAGCCTGGCACATGAGTAAAGGCCGAGTTCCATAAAAGTTACCAATTACCATGTTAGTGCCTCACTCTTAAAAACGAATCGACAGCAAATGTCACCAAATATCTGAGAAAAGCCTCTAAAAGACAAGCAGGCCTATAGAAAGTGGGAAACAAGCCATTATTATACCAGGAAAAGCAAAGAATTAGACAAGAAAGAAAAGAAAATCAGAGTGTATTACAGGATTTATGTGACCAATATCGTCAAAGTCACAATAACATAAGCAGGAACTACTGGTTTGATGAATAATTTTAATATAACTATGTTGGGAGACAGAGGCGTGAGAGAGAGTATGGAGACGTGTAATATAAGACAGAGAAGTCCTCATTTTCCAACCAAAACTGTGTAAAGTCTATACCTGAAAAATCAAAACATATCTGTATATATATTTTATTTATGTATATGAAACTAAAAACAAGATATAATTAAACAATTGAAAATGCCAAGTTCTGCAGGGCAGAAATCTAGGGTGAGAGAAGTATGACTAAAGTTTTGTGATTCCAAGTCTTACAGGGCTTTTTAGCTCCTAAATTATACACAAATATAAACAAGAAAAAATAAAAATTAAATTATAATTTAAAAACAGTGTGAGGGTTATTTTATTTGTGTCTTACTTAACTCTACCTAGTAGTATAATACTTTATTTGAATTAGTTAATTCTGCAATTCCATTTCTCCATCCTATCACTAAATTTGTCAGTTTACTCAAATTAAAGATGAGAATCTATGTTTCATTGGAATGTTTGTTAAATTTGCCTGCTCACAGTGGCTCTGAACACAGACAAAGCAATAAGGACTCACCATTTATTCCACTGAAAGTACTATTTTGCCATAGTATACAGAAGTTAACTCTAAAACAATGCATTTGCTTTTCCAGTTAAACTATTAAAAATTTCAAATAAAGGAATTTTTTTTGTTAATGAACTGTGACTTAGAGAAGATGTTGAGGCACAGGAAACCTTCCTCTACCCTTCTAGGTTTTTCTGGTTAGTCTAAGCATAAATTGACATGAAACAGATTAATGAGAAAGTCAAACAAAAATAATATGTAGGGCTTCCCTGATGGTCCAGTGGGTAAGGACACCACCTTGCAGTCCAATGGGCGCCGGTTCGATCCCTGGCCTGGGAAGATCCCACGTGCCACGGAGTGGCTAGACTGATGTGTCCAATTACCGAGCCGGAGCTCTGGAGCGCATGCGCCCAGAGCCGGTGCTCTGTGACAACAGAGGCCACCGCGATGGGAGGCCCACACGAGCCAAAGAACAAAGATGGATTATTATACTATGTTGGTGACCAATATCGTCAAAGTCACAATAACATAAGCAGGAACTACTGGTTTGATGAATAATTTTAATATAACTATGTTGGGAGACAGAGGCGTGAGAGAGAGTATGGAGACGTGTAATATAAGACAGAGAAGTCCTCATTTTCCAACCAAAACTGTGTAAAGTCTATACCTGAAAAATCAAAACATATCTGTATATATATTTTATTTATGTATATGAAACTAAAAACAAGATATAATTAAACAATTGAAAATGCCAAGTTCTGCAGGGCAGAAATCTAGGGTGAGAGAAGTATGACTAAAGTTTTGTGATTCCAAGTCTTACAGGGCTTTTTAGCTCCTAAATTATACACAAATATAAACAAGAAAAAATAAAAATTAAATTATAATTTAAAAACAGTGTGAGGGTTATTTTATTTGTGTCTTACTTAACTCTACCTAGTAGTATAATACTTTATTTGAATTAGTTAATTCTGCAATTCCATTTCTCCATCCTATCACTAAATTTGTCAGTTTACTCAAATTAAAGATGAGAATCTATGTTTCATTGGAATGTTTGTTAAATTTGCCTGCTCACAGTGGCTCTGAACACAGACAAAGCAATAAGGACTCACCATTTATTCCACTGAAAGTACTATTTTGCCATAGTATACAGAAGTTAACTCTAAAACAATGCATTTGCTTTTCCAGTTAAACTATTAAAAATTTCAAATAAAGGAATTTTTTTTGTTAATGAACTGTGACTTAGAGAAGATGTTGAGGCACAGGAAACCTTCCTCTACCCTTCTAGGTTTTTCTGGTTGGTCTAAGCATAAATTGACATGAAACAGATTAATGAGAAAGTCAAACAAAAATAATATGTAGGGCTTCCCTGATGGTCCAGTGGGTAAGGACACCACCTTGCAGTCCAATGGGCGCCGGTTCGATCCCTGGCCTGGGAAGATCCCACGTGCCGCGGAGTGGCTAGACTGATGTGTCCAATTACCGAGCCGGAGCTCTGGAGCGCATGCGCCCAGAGCCGGTGCTCTGTGACAACAGAGGCCACCGCGATGGGAGGCCCACACGAGCCAAAGAACAAAGATGGATGAAAATGGACAAACGAAAGACCAATAGAAGTGGTCCGCCTGCTCCCCTCCCTCCACACCTCACCCCCACCAAAATAAATAAATAAATAAATCTTTAATAATAATATGTACACATGGGAGAGATCCAGGAAACCAGTAACTTGTCATGATGGCCAGAGTGAAGTGCTCACCTTAAATGCCACCCCCAGCGAACGATAAAAGAGGATGCTAAGGGCGGGGAGAGTCAGTCAGGAGAGGGAACCAGGAACAGCACAGTAAACAAGGGAGACTGTGATACAGACTTAAGAGATGTAAGTCACGGCCTGCTCCACTGATGGGTGCTTCTTGAGTTTGGTCATCCTCTTTTTTAGGCCCAGAGAGGACAAGGAGACTGTTCTTACAAATGTAAGTGTTTCTTACAAAAGAGTAATTCCTACAGGGTTTTCAGAACCCTTTTCAGGTCTGCTGTTTCTCAGAAAATAACCAGCCTCAAGCAATTTAAATGCCAAAGGGAGAAACTTTATAGGGTGGTAAATTCTGCTCTCCTACAAAGATAAAAGAAGTAAGCAAAGAAGGTAAAATATTACCATACCAAATCCTAAACAAGGTACTTCAACTGCCTTCAAGTCACGTATGCCATTTTGAACTGCTACAAAGAAACATCAATGGTGGGGTTCCAGAATAAAATTTAAATACAGTAATTACATAAACAGGGAGTATAAAACACCAGTGGTGTCTCTCCTAGATTCCTCTTGGAAGTCACTGCTCAGTTCCTTACACCATACGAACATCTTCCATATGTAAACACCTAGGCCAAAGCTGCATAAGAACAGTTAAGTAAGTGACTGAGCAAGAAGACTCCAGACCTAAGAAAGTTTGGTTTGAGGTTAGAATACTGAGCATTGCAATTGACAGGTTTCTTATTGAATAACCAAAACGTACTTTTTTTTGAAATTCCTGTGATCACTTTACATTTGTGATTTTTCACCAACCTTAACAGTAACATAGAAAACGCTCCTGCTACTACACAGATTTACTGCTGCAATGTCTTTTTGTTTTGGACAAACGAAGACCAATAGAGAAAGGCCACGCGATCCCACACGAGCCAAAGAACAAAGATGGATGAAAATGGACAAACGAACGACCAATAGAAGTGGTCCGCCTGCTCCCCTCCCTCCACACCTCACCCCCACCAAAATAAATAAATAAATAAATCTTTAATAATAATATGTACACATGGGAGAGATCCAGGAAACCAGTAACTTGTCATGATGGCCAGAGTGAAGTGCTCACCTTAAATGCCACCCCCAGCGAACGATAAAAGAGGATGCTAAGGGCGGGGAGAGTCAGTCAGGAGAGGGAACCAGGAACAGCACAGTAAACAAGGGAGACTGTGATACAGACTTAAGAGATGTAAGTCACGGCCTGCTCCACTGATGGGTGCTTCTTGAGTTTGGTCATCCTCTTTTTTAGGCCCAGAGAGGACAAGGAGACTGTTCTTACAAATGTAAGTGTTTCTTACAAAAGAGTAATTCCTACAGGGTTTTCAGAACCCTTTTCAGGTCTGCTGTTTCTCAGAAAATAACCAGCCTCAAGCAATTTAAATGCCAAAGGGAGAAACTTTATAGGGTGGTAAATTCTGCTCTCCTACAAAGATAAAAGAAGTAAGCAAAGAAGGTAAAATATTACCATACCAAATCCTAAACAAGGTACTTCAACTGCCTTCAAGTCACGTATGCCATTTTGAACTGCTACAAAGAAACATCAATGGTGGGGTTCCAGAATAAAATTTAAATACAGTAATTACATAAACAGGGAGTATAAAACACCAGTGGTGTCTCTCCTAGATTCCTCTTGGAAGTCACTGCTCAGTTCCTTACACCATACGAACATCTTCCATATGTAAACACCTAGGCCAAAGCTGCATAAGAACAGTTAAGTAAGTGACTGAGCAAGAAGACTCCAGACCTAAGAAAGTTTGGTTTGAGGTTAGAATACTGAGCATTGCAATTGACAGGTTTCTTATTGAATAACCAAAACGTACTTTTTTTTGAAATTCCTGTGATCACTTTACATTTGTGATTTTTCACCAACCTTAACAGTAACATAGAAAACGCTCCTGCTACTACACAGATTTACTGCTGCAATGTCTTGATTTTTTTGTTTGTTAAGGTGATTCCTGTTTTACATTATAAAAAGGAACACTACTTTTCCACTTCTGTGTGATCAGAGGCTAAACCCAGATATGAGGAGCAGAGATAGGAAACAAACTGAATCACTTCATCCTTCTATTTTTAAAAACTGTTGCTTCAAAAACACAAAGACCTCCTGTGCAGTCATTATATTTTGTCACTTTACATAATAATATAGCTTACAATCACTTGTGTTTTCTAAATCACCCGGAGATTGCAAATTGTTCTTGCAATTATCTGATTTTCTACCTAACTGGGAGAGAGTTTCTCAAACTGTGAGGCTGATCACACTGGGGTGACTTCAATCTTTTCCTGCGGATGGAAAAGCCAGCACAAAGAGAAGGGTGGTGTATTTTCCTGCTCGATAATTATTTTCACTAATGGCTGAGAAAGTACTTAAGTAGGAATTTAGGGTAAATTTGATTTCTGTTGGAAGAAGTATATAATTTCTGTTCTATATTGTCACATCAGAAGATTTTAGGTTTCATTAGTGTTCATACATTAAAGAGTAACATAGCAATTTGTATTGGAATACAATTATAGCAGGTTAATATTTACCTTCTGTTTGTATCTCAGGGTAAAAATGTAAAGATTTAAATGATTCAAAAAATAAGGGTTCTATTTGCTTTATAGCACATGCTATATATACTCAATGGAATTTTTTAAATAATTTTTTAAATTTATTTTTGGCTATGCTGGGTCTTCCTTGCTGCATGGGCTTTCTTCTTATTGCAGTGAGCTGAGGTTACTCTCTAGTTGCAGTTCATGGGCTTCTCATTGTGGCAACTTCTCTTGTTGTGGAGTGTGGGCTTGTCAACTAAAAAATGATGAACAACTTGAGAGTTGTGGGTTAAGTTTGTATTTGGGGCATAATTAGGACTACAGCCCAGAAGGAAGCACCCCAGATAGCTCTGAAAGACTGCTACCTAAGAGGCAGTAGGAGGAAGATCAATATATAACATTTTGAGGAGGGGGGAGTTCCATACCAATAAACAGTCATTTTACAAGGGGTTCTCAGTTAGTCATAAGGATCTGATGTCACCACGAGGAGATTTAGTGCTCCTCTAAATATGAGATGCAAGGATTGAGATAATAAAATTTGTTCCTAAAAGCATCCACCTATCTAAAGACCTCCCCCACCAGATTCCCTGGAGCAAGAGTGCCTACTCCACCCTGAATAACCTCAGTGGGTGTTGAAGGTCAGCAGCTGTCATAGCACAGAAGTCAATCTCCACAGAGGCAGATGGAAAATACCCTTAATCAGTCAGTGGCAATGTAATTGGTAAATGCTAATTTGTAGTTGACAGGCTCTAGGGCATGCAGGCTTCAGGAGTTTGGGCCCATGGGCTCAGCAGTTGTGACTCCTAGGGCTCTAGAGCACAGGCACATGGGTTTAGTAGCTCCGTGGCATGTGGGATTTTCCCAGATTAGGGATTGCCCCTGTGTCTCCTGCATTGGCAGGGGGATTCTTTACCACTAAGCCACCAGGGAAGCCCTGAACATACTGATAATTGTGCCATTTCTGAAATATTACAACATTCCAATTTCCTTTTGACTTAATGCATCATTGTCTATCCCTACATGCCCCCTCACAAGGAGGAGTATTCAAACACAGCAAACTAGTTCACATGCTAAGAATCTCAGCAGGAGTGTGAAGAGGTGCAGAGTACTACGCTGCCACCCCAAAACAGGCTTCTTTGGCATAGGGTTATTTTGAGCTGATTATTTTTAAGAAATAGAAGACCCAGGAGAAACTCTAAAAACCACGTTACCCTTTGGCAAAGGACAGTTACATTTATAAAACAAATCTCTATTTGCAATGATATTACCTTTCATTTCTCAGTGCTTTTTCCAGATAATTTTCCATAACCAATTGACCCCAATCCACCTCAGCATCTTCTGTCTTTAAGAGAATTGGTATTTAAGGTAGCAGCTTGGGCCATTTTGGGGAGTTACTCTGTTTTCCTGAGTCTCTCCTATTTTTGTTCTGTTAATCTGTCTTTTCATTATAGGGGTTGTCTCAGCCAAGAAACTAAAAGAAGAGAAGGAAATTGTCTTTCGTATTTCGACTGATGACAGAGAAACTAATTATTGTCTATATTCTAGCGCCCCCACTCCGATGAAGTAGGGTGAAGAATCAAAAGTAATGGTGACACTAAAGAGTAAGTTTTGTCCAAAGCTATGCTTTATATAAGTAAGAAATCCTCTCAGCTCATTAGCTGATCTATTCCCCAGAACAGTCATAAATAACCTTCACTCTTTGCACGTGGAACGCCATAGGAATAATATGCATATTATCATTTATCTCTACTCTGTTTAATTAACCAGAAGCCTATTTCATTCTGACTTATTCTTTTGAAGCATTCTTCTGCTGATACTACCTCCATTCTATATTTTTCTGGAGGAAATATGATTTTGCATTTGTATATGCAAAATGATCGTTATTGACTCTACATGGTCACAGAAAATAATCAGAAAAGTGCAGAAATAATAATGTCACCATGGCTGACATTTAAATATATTTACTAACAATAATTTTATGTTTCTTTTTCTGAAAATAAACTAATTATATCTTCAATTTTGTATTGTTTTTTGTCCTGCTTAACATTATTTTCTATGAATTTTCCATACGCATACCATCAAGTAGATATACCGAAGTCTTTAGAGTCACGCTGGGAGGATGTTGAGTAGTTAGTGCAACTGTCTTACCCAGTTCAAAGATGTGTTGACTGAAAAGACTGGAATTAAGAAAGAGTGGAGTTCTGCTTATACTATGTATTAGTCTAATGGAATACACTTGTTTCTATAGAAGAGTAAAGAAATCAGAAAAATGAAAATGACATCACATTGAAATGCCAGAGTTTACTGAACTAAAGCAAATGCAAATGAATTCTTGGACCAGCTATAGAATATTAATGAAAGAATGAAACATGTTCCACTGAATACAATAGCAATTGGTGAGAACTGTCAAAAATTGGGGAATATTCATCCTGTTTATTGCCAATAAATTTTAATTTGTCAATCCAAACAATACATTACTGATAACCTGTCAGCAGGTTGTAAACTTCAGATATCTAATAATGCTCTATCTGTACTTGAAGAGAATTCCTGAACATGAGATTCCATTGTGTGTCTATCCATAGACATATATAAAAGACTTTAGATCATTTAATTTTTTTGCAGTGCCTATGACCTTCATTTAGATAAATTCTCTCCTATGGCAACTTCTGCCCATCAAGACTTATTTATTTAAACATCTGCTATATTAATGTTCATATACATTCATTAGCCATGATGTACCAGATAATTCTATGTAACCTCAAATGTTCTGTGTTTTTCTCATAGCCATTGGGCCCTGTAAGCCTTAGTTTTAGTTTGCACATCACTTGAGTGTTAAGTTCTAGGACCATTAACTCCTATACATACCATTCATTTGGGTGTTACTATTCAAAGGTCATGCTATAAATTATTCTTCACCCATAAAACACACCAAAATTTAGCCAAAAACTGTTTCAGAGTAAACTGTGTAGATTATTTGGATATTAGATGAAGTAAAATGTCTCAAATAAACAGAGAATATAGGATTATGAGTGTGTCTGTTAAAAATGACAATGAAGTTGTAATGTTGTAACCTGCCTGAGAATATGTTTTTCTATTATGATTTATTAGCATGATAAATAATCAAGCTAATTTGGTGTTTGGTGGTAACTATGAGAAAACTTCATAAATGGTATTGCATAAAAATCATGAAACTTGATATGAAATAGACTTTGATTAAAATCCAATTCTACCAGTTAAATGACCTCAGAAACTCTCTGGAGTGATCTATAAAGTGAAGAAAAGAATTCCTACCAGAAAGAATTGTTTTAAGTACTTGAAATAAGTAACAAGTCTAATTGGAAATGGGTCCCCTACTCTGATACCATGTTTTTGTTTCATGTCTCAGTAATAGATATTCCAGATGCCTTTAGATAATGATAGCACTCTGGCAGGAAAGGTGAACCATAACTGCGATAGGTATCTACCCTTGAAAGGATGAACCACTGTTTCTTAAACTATAGGAGGAGATTATGGAGTCAACTTGTCACAAAGTATGTGGTTAGTCTTCCTCCAAAATAATATGATATTGGGAGATTCATCTTGGATTGCCATAAATTGTTTATGCAGAGGCAGAAGTCTCTAGATCACCATTAGTACACAGGAGGCCATGCTGTCAGGCTTATACATCACCTCTATCAACTGTGGGCACTGACAATGGAAACAGTGATCTCCTTGAAGATGTCATCTTTACATCTGAAAAAAAAAATGTGTCTGGGCTATTTTTAATTCACTTATAAAATAAATTCATAGATATAAAGATTATTGTAGAGAACCTGGGAATCCTCAAGAATACACAGACAAACCCTCAGGGATCTGGTAACCTTGTCTTTGAATATACATCCACTCTGTTAATACATCCAAATAATCAATTTAGAAAAAGCACATAATTTTAAAATCTGTAAATATAAGACCATCAATGGGAAATTACAGCAATGTCTCAAATAAACAGAGAATATAGGATTATGAGTGTGTCTGTTAAAATGACAATGAAGTTGTAATGTTGTAACCTGCCTGAGAATATGTTTTTCTATTATGATTTATTAGCATGATAAATAATCAAGCTAATTTGGTGTTTGGTGGTAACTATGAGAAAACTTCATAAATGGTATTGCATAAAAATCATGAAACTTGATATGAAATAGACTTTGATTAAAATCCAATTCTACCAGTTAAATGACCTCAGAAACTCTCTGGAGTGATCTATAAAGTGAAGAAAAGAATTCCTACCAGAAAGAATTGTTTTAAGTACTTGAAATAAGTAACAAGTCTAATTGGAAATGGGTCCCCTACTCTGATACCATGTTTTTGTTTCATGTCTCAGTAATAGATATTCCAGATGCCTTTAGATAATGATAGCACTCTGGCAGGAAAGGTGAACCATAACTGCGATAGGTATCTACCCTTGAAAGGATGAACCACTGTTTCTTAAACTATAGGAGGAGATTATGGAGTCAACTTGTCACAAAGTATGTGGTTAGTCTTCCTCCAAAATAATATGATATTGGGAGATTCATCTTGGATTGCCATAAATTGTTTATGCAGAGGCAGAAGTCTCTAGATCACCATTAGTACACAGGAGGCCATGCTGTCAGGCTTATACATCACCTCTATCAACTGTGGGCACTGACAATGGAAACAGTGATCTCCTTGAAGATGTCATCTTTACATCTGAAAAAAAAAATGTGTCTGGGCTATTTTTAATTCACTTATAAAATAAATTCATAGATATAAAGATTATTGTAGAGAACCTGGGAATCCTCAAGAATACACAGACAAACCCTCAGGGATCTGGTAACCTTGTCTTTGAATATACATCCACTCTGTTAATACATCCAAATAATCAATTTAGAAAAAGCACATAATTTTAAAATCTGTAAATATAAGACCATCAATGGGAAATTACAGCAATGTCCAAAAACCTGGAAGAATGGACACCACTGTTGGGGGTACTGAGGATGTAACTTCTAAAAGACATGGTATAATTGTTAAATTGTTATCTTCTTAAAATAGTGAGAACAGTTAGACTAAGTAGGAAACAGTGATAATTAGGCATGAACTAGCTTTGATTCTGTGTATTTTCAGAACAGTTTTTCTTCACTTAAAATGAGAAAACTAACTCTTAGCAGGTTTACCCATGACTACTAGAAAACGGTGCTAATAGCCTTCCTAAAAGCAATTCGTCTAGCTCCTTCTTTAACCCCACAAAATGACCATGAGTCTCGTCCAGAATCACTCAACATATATAAGTAGTGTTGTCATCTACTGTTCATCTAAAACTCTCTTTCTTATATCTTACTCAAAGTTATCTTCCAGCAAATTCTCATTTCTCAAACAAACTCATTTCATCAGGAAAAAAAAAATAATAGAAAGGAAGGTAGATTTTAGCCTAATTTTCTTGAATGTACCCATTCACTACCTGACTGCTGTTAAACACAATTTCTTTTAGAACTGCACAATATGAACTTGAAATGCATATTCATAATATATGATACTTAGAGACAATCAGTTGAAAGATTAACCTAACTTATTATAGAAATAAACATTGTACATTTCTGCATTATTGCTGTTTATTAACTACAGAACAGGTATACTTCAGAAATTTAAGTCTCACTTTATCTCTTTTTTATTCCCCATGTGTAATACAATGATGTGGATGCCTATATAACAACTTTTTTTTTCCAAATAAAGCTTTATTTATAGTATCCCAGCTCTTTAAATTTTTTGAGAATTAGATTAGAAATATATTAAAGCTAGTGTCTCTAAATGTATACACTAGAAAAAGTCAATGCTTCAAAAAGTGAGAATATTGTCATTAATCTGTCTTTTTACTTTATGAAAATAAAGAACAAGTAAGGACTCTAATCAGCATATTTACGCTTTTAAATATTGCATTTAATTATATCCTTCTTCTTAAAACAAAAGAGACAATTGAAACTAGTTAGAAGTATTTTCCATAATGTGTTTCTATTATAAGATGAGCTAACCCTCTAAATGGTATGTATTAATGTAATGAATTCAATACTACAAGTCTATTAATTCTGTCTCAGGGAAGGGAAATTCAAAGAACTATTTTTATATTAAAATCTGAATTTTAACTGCATCATGACAAATAGTCAATCATAAAAACACATCTGTTGAAATAATATCTGTTCATTTGTGAATATATGAACATAACTAAGGGGTATGTATATTCAAGCTTATCCCTTTACTAGTACAAGGATCATAGAAAGTAAAATTTGGTAGTAAATCAACTTCATGGTGTCCAATAATACACTGTGGTGAGAGAGTCTAGAAGGCTACTGCCATAATCATTGTGTTCAGCAAGTTTCCTTGAATTACTCTTCATTTCAGTTAGACACCTGTTTTCACAGGAGCTGGACAACCAGCTCAAATACTTGTTCTGGATTAGATTTAACATGAATTAACTAGATAGCAAACATAATTTAGTAAGTTTATCCAGCTGTCCTTTAGAAATAATTTTTCCGTTTGGGAAGAGTCATTTATTCAAGAATGAAGGTTCATTGGGAAAGTGAAAACAGGAAGGGTTATAGAATATAAGTTTAAATTTAAAAAGGTAAAATATAAAATTGAGATTATGGAATTTGGAGAACATTTGCATGTCATCATGATAAAAAATAAGTCTGCAACATTAAAAAAAAAAAACTCAATGAAACTGATTTCTGATAGACAAAAACTCAAAATCTTCTTTATTCCTAAAACATGAATAGTCAGACCACTTTCCACACCAACAGTACCAATTCCCAATAAGATGACTGACTAGTTTAGGTATCAAGCTGTGAACATAATCTTTCCTTAAAACTCATTAAATGCCCCATAGAATACTGATAGACAGACGCATATTCCTTTCATCTCTCCTAAACTTGTCAATCATGTGCTCTTTTCACTAGCTTTGCCCAAAAGATTGTAATAATCAAATGGATTAGTGGTATTCATTTTCTTCTATGCAATTCTATGTTTTATTTATCACTACTAACTCAGGAAGGGTTTATATAGTCGATCAGTCATATCTGACTCCTTGCTGACCTCATGCACTGTAGCCCACCAGGCTCCTCTGCCTGTGTATACAGGTAGGGTTTATAACTACTCAAAAAATTAAAATTAAAAAATATCCTCAAACTACAGGTAAATTAGTACCTTTTATAACTGTTTGAGTAGAATTTAAAGAAAGTTTCCTTTGATTCCCATTTGTAATCATACAGTAAGTATCAGAAGAGTTGTTTTCATATCATTCTTCTGTACCTTTTCAAGTTTTCTGTGATTAAGATATGTGCTGAGAAAGAAGTAGGGGAAAATGTTTAAAAAGAAAATTGTTTATTTAACCATAAAAGCCCAAGAGTGTTCTTTTACTTAAAAGACATATTTTCTTGGGATTTGATGCTAGAGATAATGAAATGACATGGTTTTAGGGACAGTTTGCCTAAATTTGCTCTGAAAACATAGGGACATCGTGGCGAAGAAATAGGGAGGGGGAAGCATGGAGGAAGTAACAAGGAAACCTATAGTGTTATGTGTGGAAAAGATAGCTAGTGTCATAGAGCTACGGGAATAGGAGTGGTTATAAGAATATAAGTTTAAATTTAAAAAGGGAGTCATTTATTCAAGAATGAAGGTTCATTGGGAAAGTGAAAACAGGAAGGGTTATAGAATATAAGTTTAAATTTAAAAAGGTAAAATATAAAATTGAGATTATGGAATTTGGAGAACATTTGCATGCCATCATGATAAAAAATAAGTCTGCAACATTAAAAAAAAAAAAACTCAATGAAACTGATTTCTGATAGACAAAAACTCAAAATCTTCTTTATTCCTAAAACATGAATAGTCAGACCACTTTCCACACCAACAGTACCAATTCCCAATAAGATGACTGACTAGTTTAGGTATCAAGCTGTGAACATAATCTTTCCTTAAAACTCATTAAATGCCCCATAGAATACTGATAGACAGACGCATATTCCTTTCATCTCTCCTAAACTTGTCAATCATGTGCTCTTTTCACTAGCTTTGCCCAAAAGATTGTAATAATCAAATGGATTAGTGGTATTCATTTTCTTCTATGCAATTCTATGTTTTATTTATCACTACTAACTCAGGAAGGGTTTATATAGTCGATCAGTCATATCTGACTCCTTGCTGACCTCATGCACTGTAGCCCACCAGGTTCCTCTGCCTGTGTATACAGGTAGGGTTTATAACTACTCAAAAAATTAAAATTAAAAAATATCCTCAAACTACAGGTAAATTAGTACCTTTTATAACTGTTTGAGTAGAATTTAAAGAAAGTTTCCTTTGATTCCCATTTGTAATCATACAGTAAGTATCAGAAGAGTTGTTTTCATATCATTCTTCTGTACCTTTTCAAGTTTTCTGTGATTAAGATATGTGCTGAGAAAGAAGTAGGGGAAAATGTTTAAAAAGAAAATTGTTTATTTAACCATAAAAGCCCAAGAGTGTTCTTTTACTTAAAAGACATATTTTCTTGGGATTTGATGCTAGAGATAATGAAATGACATGGTTTTAGGGACAGTTTGCCTAAATTTGCTCTGAAAACATAGGGACATCATGGCGAAGAAATAGGGAGGGGGAAGCATGGAGGAAGTAACAAGGAAACCTATAGTGTTATGTGTGGAAAAGATAGCTAGTGTCATAGAGCTACGGGAATAGGAGTGCTTACAATGGCTTGGGGTGAAGGTCTGGAGGGGTGGGATGGGGGGATCTGGGTGGGTGGGGACCATGGATATGCATATGACTGATCTGGGAACATACATGTCTGTGAACAACAAAACTCTGTAAAACCTTTAAAATAAAGAATAAAAAAAAAACAAAAACAAAACATGTGACTTCTCATGGAGTCACAGGCATGACTTAGTGACTGAACAACAACAAAATTTTAATTTAAATACCAGCAATATACATTAATAATTATGAAATATAGCAGTCTAAATGAGAAATTCTCTCTGATTCTAAATCAACAAATATAGTTGAAAGAATATTATCAGTACTAAATATTTAAAGTTATCCTAAATGAGGCTAGTGCTCTTCATAATCTCTTTCCTTGAGTTAAAAGACCAAATGCTTTCTGACACAAAGGAAACAATTTTTAATGGATAGAATTAAAGAATTTCCAAGCATCTTTTTTCCATAGTTCAGGAGGAACCATGAATATCAAAGTGGAGAAGAACGAAAGCTTCATTATTAGATTCAAGAGCTTCTGGCAGTGCACGCCTACAGAATCTGTGGGATCCAGTACACAAACTTTAGAGCCACCTGTCTCAGAATTATGAGTTTCAAGACAGTGACAGTAGGTCAGCTTAGTAAATGCATGGGATCCAGAGGTTCCGTGCCATGAACACAGTCCTAGTAATTTATAGGTGAAATTCTTTACATATTTTAGTGATTCTTAAACTTCCATCAGCACCTCAAAGGCTCTTGTGCCAAAAAAAAAAAAGAAGGGGAGGAGGAATGCTAAAACCCCTGACTCATCTGCTATCTTATACTACAGCTAAGATTCAGAAGGCCCATGGAATTTATTTATTTTTTTAATGTTAAAGAATATACTTTATCTAATCCAATATATCAAAGCTATTATTTAATATATGATCAGTACAGAAACCTTAATATTTTACATTTTTTTTCCTGTGAAGCCTTCGAAATCCAGTGTGTATTTTGCACTTACAGTGCATCTCAAGTTCCTGGGTCGGAAGAATCAATATTGTGAAAATGACCATACTACCAAATGTCATCTATAGATTCAATGCGATCTCTATCAAACTTCCAATAACATTCTTCACAGAACTAGACCAAACAATAACACAGTTCATATGGAAACACAAAAGACCTCAAATAGCCAAAGCAATCCTGAGGAAGAAGAATGGAGTTGGAGGGATCAGCCTCCCCAACTTCAGACTCTACTACGAAGCAACAGTCATCAAGGCAGTATGGTACTGGCATAAAAACAGAACTATAGACCAATGGAACAAGATCGAGAACCCAGAGATCAACCCACGCACCTATGGGTACCTTATTTTTGACAAAGGAGGCGAACATATAAAATGGGACAAAGACATCCTCTTCAACAAATGGTGCTGGGAAAATTGGACAGCTACATGCAAGAAAATGAAGTTGGAACATACCCTGACACCATGCACAAAGATCAACTCAAAATGGATTAAAGACTTAAATGTAAGGCCAGAAACCATCAAACTCTTAGAGGAGAACAGAGGCAAAACCCTCAAGGACATAAATCAAAGCAAGATCTTCTCTGACGCACCTACTAGAATAGCGGAACTAAAAAGACAAATGAACATGTGGGACCTCATGAAACTTAAAAGCTTTTGTGCAGCAAAAGAAATTACAAAAAAGCTGAACAGACAGCCCACAGAGTGGCAGAAAATCATAGCAAATGAAACAACAGACAAAGAATTAATCTCCAAAATCTACAAGCAACTCAGACAACTCAGCACTGGAAAAACGAACAACCCAATCAAAAAATGGGGAAAGGACCTAAACAGACACCTCTCCAACGATGACATACAGATGGCCTAAAAGCACATGAAACGATGTTTAACTTCACTAATAATTAGAGAAATGCAAATCAAAACTACAATGAGATATCACCTCATACCCGTCAGAATGGTCATCATCCACAAATTGACAGACAATAAATGCTGGAGAGGCTGCGGAGAAAAGGGAACACTCCTGCATTGCTGGTGGGAATGTAAATTGATACAGCCTCTATGGAAGACAGTACAGAGATTTCTTAAAAAACTAAAAATAGAAGCACCCTATGACCCAGCAATCCCACTCTTAGGCGTATACCCTGATGAAATCAAATCTGAAAGAAGCACCTGTACCCCAATGTTCATTGCTGCTCTCTATACAATAGCTAGAACACGGAAGCAACCTAGATGCCCATCGACAAACGAATGGATCCAAAAGCTCTGGTACATATATACAATGGACTACTACATAGCTGTAAAGAGAAATGCAGAAGAATCAGCCCTAATGAGGTGGCTGGATCTAGAATGTATCATCAAAAGTGAAGTCAGTCAGAAAGAGAAGGACAAATACAGTACATTAACACATATATATGGAATCTAGTAGGATGGTGATGATGGCACACGCAGTGAAGTGACGGAAAGACAGACATGGAATTTAATATCAACATTATTTGTAGTATCCAGGTCTCTTATCTCTACTATACTGTTAATAGTAGATTTTGGTTTGTTGTTATTTGCTATTTTTCATATGCCATGTTATTTTTTAAATAATTATAAGGTATCGAGTTCTTTTAAGGCAAAAATAATCTGAAACATTATAAAATGTTTATCTCTAATCCTATTAAAAACTTTCCAGAATATAATATAAAGTACAGAGATTGGAAATTTATTTATTGTTTGTTTTCTCAGAGCTCAGTACAGATCTTTTCTAAGTCTGGCCTTCCTTCCAGATCAGAAAGAAGAGAAACATCAGTACCAAAGGATAATTCTGTATTTAAACAACATCAAATGACAAATGAAGACAGGAAAAAAAAAAAGGTTTATAAGTTTCTCAGACAACTCAGCACTGGAAAAACGAACAACCCAATCAAAAAATGGGGAAAGGACCTAAACAGACACCTCTCCAACGATGACATACAGATGGCCTAAAAGCACATGAAACGATGTTTAACTTCACTAATAATTAGAGAAATGCAAATCAAAACTACAATGAGATATCACCTCATACCCGTCAGAATGGTCATCATCCACAAATTGACAGACAATAAATGCTGAGAGGCTGGAGAAAAGGAACACTCCTGCATTGCTGGTGGGAATGTAAATTGATACAGCCTCTATGGAAGACAGTACAGAGATTTCTTAAAAAACTAAAAATAGAAGCACCCTATGACCCAGCAATCCCACTCTTAGGCGTATACCCTGATGAAATCAAATCTGAAAGAAGCACCTGTACCCCAATGTTCATTGCTGCTCTCTATACAATAGCTAGAACACGGAAGCAACCTAGATGCCCATCGACAAACGAATGGATCCAAAAGCTCTGGTACATATATACAATGGACTACTACATAGCTGTAAAGAGAAATGCAGAAGAATCAGCCCTAATGAGGTGGCTGGATCTAGAATGTATCATCAAAAGTGAAGTCAGTCAGAAAGAGAAGGACAAATACAGTACATTAACACATATATATGGAATCTAGTAGGATGGTGATGATGGCACACGCAGTGAAGTGACGGAAAGACAGACATGGAATTTAATATCAACATTATTTGTAGTATCCAGGTCTCTTATCTCTACTATACTGTTAATAGTAGATTTTGGTTTGTTGTTATTTGCTATTTTTCATATGCCATGTTATTTTTTAAATAATTATAAGGTATCGAGTTCTTTTAAGGCAAAAATAATCTGAAACATTATAAAATGTTTATCTCTAATCCTATTAAAAACTTTCCAGAATATAATATAAAGTACAGAGATTGGAAATTTATTTATTGTTTGTTTTCTCAGAGCTCAGTACAGATCTTTTCTAAGTCTGGCCTTCCTTCCAGATCAGAAAGAAGAGAAACATCAGTACCAAAGGATAATTCTGTATTTAAACAACATCAAATGACAAATGAAGACAGGGAAGGTAAAAAAAAAAGATCAAGATTCAACTTTAAATGAATTCCAGTTTTGCTAACTAAATTTTAAAAATAGGTGAAAATCTTTCTTTTCTGGCAACTAGAATATCATATTAGATTTTTGTTCTTATGAATCACTAAGGCCTTGACTAAATAGTAAAATTAATATCCATTTCTGATAATAACATAATTTTTTTAAAGTACTTAGAAAAATAGGGTGCATAAGACTCATAAATCTTAATATAAGTTCAAAGTCTATTAATTGTGTGGAAATCAATATGAGGACTTCATATATGAAATGATACAGTTTTTTTCAGAAGCAATTTGTCTGAGATTTGTTATTTAAAAGCAAAGATATATGTTGTTTTAATAAGAAAGCATTAATATTCTCAGAATAAAACACAAGTAATACTAAAAATTTTTCATGAGTCTTCTTAAACTCTGGATCATGCGACCAAAATGGCCTTCAATGGGTCAAAGGTCTTGACCATGCCATGTGCTGAAGGTCACTTTAGAGTCTTTGGCTCCCACCCGCTCTCAGCAGAGTCCACACTGGATCTATCCTAAAAATAAATCATCTCTATAATCTGGACAACTTCAAAGTTCTTCTTCCCTCCAGAAATATTTAACTCTTATTTGAATAACAGAATCATGCCAGGAAACTTTTCCCTCTCCCATATTATATTTGCTTACATTTCCTTTAGTATTTTTTTAAAATATTTTTTTTGGGGGGGGGGCCTCTTTTATTGGTTTTTCATTTAGCTATTTTCATCCATCTTTTGTTCTTTGGCCTTTGTGGGCCTCCCATCGCAGCGGCCCCCCTCATCGCAGAGCACCAGCTCTGGGTGCATGCGCTCCAGAGCGTGGGCTTGCAATTGGATACATGAGTCCAGCCGCTCTGCAGCATGTGGGATCCTCCTAGGCCAGGTTAGCCGGCACCCCTTGCACTGCAAGGTGAACTTTCTACCCAGTGGACCACTAGGGAAGCCCTCTTTTAGTATTTTTGATTGTTTCTTTACTGCAAATATATTTACATATTATTTTTAAATAATATACAGTTTATTGTGATACTTCAAAAATTACATAAAACTATAAAGAAGCAAGAAAAGCATTTGAAGCCTAACTACGTAGTATTTGTCAGAAATAACACATTAGATATTAACCTTCAAAATCTGCTATGCTACACACACATACATACACACACACAAATACATGTATACACTGCTTTGCATTCAAACAATACGCTAGGGGGATTCTCATTTGGGGAGCAACACTACATTGATTTAACTATTAACCATTAATGCATATTGTAACATTTAGGAGGCAAGGAAACTCCTCTTCATTTTATTTTCTCTAACTTCTTGTGGTTATGGTTCATGAACACTGCCCATACGTTCCAGACAGTAGGAAATCAGAAAGGGTTAGGTCAGACTTGAAGTTCAGAAACTTTTCTTTGTACTAAATGCAGATGTATCATTTACTATAGAGTTTCAGGTGAATCATTTTAGCATCTGGGCCTAGTTTTGATATTCAGAAAAGAGCAATGTTGTCTTTCAAGGTTTTGTTTGAACCTTTACCTCTTTCTCTTAAGACTGTGTAACCTCTCTCTACTTCTAGTAATCCATCACTTAACTGTCAGAGTATCACTGAATACTTGGCACTTGAAGCAAGATTTCATCTTATTTATGAGGATGTGGTCTGTTTCCCCAGATTAAATAGTATTTTCTCAGAAATAACAGTTGTGCATTTTCTTCCATTACATTACTAGCTTAGCACTTTGCACACAAAATGACCTAAGTAAATATTTGTTAGATTAATTGAGTGCCTACATTTTATCTTTTCATGCACTTAATTATTAAAACCTGTTAGCATCCTCAAAGATAATTAGTTAATGACATACTAATGGGACAAAAATATTTTTGTTTTATTTTCACTTGCTAAAATAGTCTCTATTTTTCATGTAATTTTACACTTCTAACTGACTTTTGCAGAAGTCCTTTTCTTTGTTCACCTCTAGGTATAAGGAATAAAATAAATGGTGAAACTGAATACTTTTGGAGGCTTCCCTAGTGCCTCAGTGGCTAGAAATCTCTCTGCCTAGGTAAGAGAAATGGCTTGAGTCCCTGATGCAGGAAGATCCCACATACCATGGAGTAACTAACCCCATGTGCCACAACTATGGAGCCTGTGTTCCAGATCCCAAGAGCTACAACTACTACTGAGTCCACACACCACAACCACGGAAGCCCATGTGCCTAGAGTCTGTGCTTTACAAAAAGTGAAGTAAATCACAATGAGATACCTGTGCACTGCAACTAAAGAGTAGTCCCCACTCTCTGCAACTAGAGAAAAGCCCAAGTAGCAAAGAAGACCCAGGACAGACAAAAAAATAAAATACGGTAATAATACCAATAACCATGAATTGTTTCAATTTTCTTTCTTACTGCTATGTTACTAGTAAAGTACATTGTTCAGAACTATCATGTTTGATTAATTTAATTGGTCAAGTCACTCAAAAGAACTACGCATCAAAATGCCTAATAAATGGTTAACACAAACTATCTGCTACTCTTTTTTTTTTTTAAAGAAAAGCTTTATGAAGACACAAAATCAAGTTTACCTAGTTTTAAATTCTGCTTTACCTACTCTGGATCATTTTCATTTCCATACAAGTCTGCTATCAGTGCATCAGTTACTGCAAAGAGGTAGGTTAAAATTCTGAAAGGGAACATGCTCAATCAGCATATCAAATTAAGGAGAATTTCATCTTGATAATATTGTCTTCTGATCTATGGACATTGTATGTATTTCTGCTTATTTAGAACTTCTTTAATTTCTTTCAACCACATTTTCATGTCAATATAAATTTTCTACTACTTTCATTAAATTTATTCTAAGGTTTTTTGTTGAAGTTTTTGTGAAACAAATTATTTCCTTAATTTCATAGTCTGACTGTTCATTTCCAACATATAGAAATAAAATTGATTTTTTATACTAATCATATCTCTGAAATTTTATTAACTCATTTATTATTTCTAATAGAATTTTGGTGGAGTGTGGATGTCTTAGAATTTTGTTATGTTCAAGGTCATGTCATCTGTGAATACGGTTTTACCTTTTGCTTTCCAATCTGAATGCTTTCTATTTCTTTTTCTTATTTTTTTCTAATTCTTCTGGCCAGAACCTCCAGTATGATGCCAAATAAAAGTAGAGAGAGGAGACATTCCTGTTTTTATCCTTATCTTAGGGGAAAAGCACCCAAAATCACAGTGAGAATGATTTCTGAGGCACACAAAGATGCTATAAAGTTCTTTTGCATGGAGTAATATATTTTAACATTGTACTACTGAGTCCACACACCACAACCACGGAAGCCCATGTGCCTAGAGTCTGTGCTTTACAAAAAGTGAAGTAAATCACAATGAGATACCTGTGCACTGCAACTAAAGAGTAGTCCCCACTCTCTGCAACTAGAGAAAAGCCCAAGTAGCAAAGAAGACCCAGGACAGACAAAAAAATAAAATACGGTAATAATACCAATAACCATGAATTGTTTCAATTTTCTTTCTTACTGCTATGTTACTAGTAAAGTACATTGTTCAGAACTATCATGTTTGATTAATTTAATTGGTCAAGTCACTCAAAAGAACTACGCATCAAAATGCCTAATAAATGGTTAACACAAACTATCTGCTACTCTTTTTTTTTTTTTTTTTAAAGAAAAGCTTTATGAAGACACAAAATCAAGTTTACCTAGTTTTAAATTCTGCTTTACCTACTCTGGATCATTTTCATTTCCATACAAGTCTGCTATCAGTGCATCAGTTACTGCAAAGAGGTAGGTTAAAATTCTGAAAGGGAACATGCTCAATCAGCATATCAAATTAAGGAGAATTTCATCTTGATAATATTGTCTTCTGATCTATGGACATTGTATGTATTTCTGCTTATTTAGAACTTCTTTAATTTCTTTCAACCACATTTTCATGTCAATATAAATTTTCTACTACTTTCATTAAATTTATTCTAAGGTTTTTTGTTGAAGTTTTTGTGAAACAAATTATTTCCTTAATTTCATAGTCTGACTGTTCATTTCCAACATATAGAAATAAAATTGATTTTTTATACTAATCATATCTCTGAAATTTTATTAACTCACTTATTATTTCTAATAGAATTTTGGTGGAGTGTGGATGTCTTAGAATTTTGTTATGTTCAAGGTCATGTCATCTGTGAATACGGTTTTACCTTTTGCTTTCCAATCTGAATGCTTTCTATTTCTTTTTCTTATTTTTTTCTAATTCTTCTGGCCAGAACCTCCAGTATGATGCCAAATAAAAGTAGAGAGAGGAGACATTCCTGTTTTTATCCTTATCTTAGGGGAAAAGCACCCAAAATCACAGTGAGAATGATTTCTGAGGCACACAAAGATGCTATAAAGTTCTTTTGCATGGAGTAATATATTTTAACATTGTAGGCACTTTGCTAAATCTAACCTATAAAGATTACTGCCCCAACAGACTTAGCTGGGATCATTCTAACAAATCAAAATGACTTCTTAAGAAGAAGGTAAGATTTTTAGGTGCAATTTTCATTGTAAGTCATACAACAGTTAAGTATTTTGGAGACTTCAGGTACATTAGCTATTTCTATTCCATGAGTAAAAAGAGATTTTAAATATCAATATCATAAAAGTTCTATCACACGAGAGCAAACAGTCTATATCTGCCTTCGACACTCTGTTTTCCCTAAAGAAACCATGCCATACCATTTCTTATACCATAGTATGCTAGAGTACAAGGAAAACAGTCTTTCTTTTTGTCCTTTTGTACAATAGGAGTGCAGAAGAATAAATGATGATTCCCACTTTGTGTTGTCTCTTTGAAAAAAACATAACCAAGTCTACCTTAAATAGTCTTGCATTTCCTTCTCCCCATCCACACCTCTCCTATGATTCCACCTTCATTCCACCACAAGAATATGTTAAAAGATAACAATCATTAAGTCACTGATCCTGTTCATGGAAATATAAGTGATTCTCTAACTCAGAGCCCAATAAGCAAACACACATGACCTCTGGGTTCCCTTCCCTCAACATCAGATTCTAAACTCCAGTTGAGCTTACCCTGATCTGTGCTTTTCTAATCCACTGCAAGAGCCTTGAAGAAAGTCTTCTTTACTTAATTTGGGTGTAATTTTTGCTTTACACTATTTTTATGATTATTATTACAATCAACACTGTATTAACATTTGTGTTTGAAAAAAAGATTTACTCAAGGAAGTATTACCTCAAAGAATTTTTGTCTAAATCATTTTTAGAATGTTTCTCAAGTTCCGTTTTCTCTATTTTTTTTTCCTTGGGTACATATAACAAAAACATTTTTAAAAAAGAATTCAGAGCATTAGATAAATAGAAACAGCTACAATGAATTAGTGGGATTAGCTAACTAATGTCCTCAAAACACAACTTTTAAACACAGCTGTTGATCACAAAAGCAGCTGAATAATTCACAGAGGAAAATGAAAGCAATACAATCATTACAAAGTATCATCCTCGAACATCAATATGCCAACTTCATTCCTATTCCTGGCATAATAAAAGGGACATGAGATATCCAGTGTTAATATTTTTCTTTCTTGCCCCTGTTGACCATAGCCAACTGATCCCTAATGACAAATGTGTGCATGTGGTCAGTTATGTCTGACTCTATGTGACTCATGGACTGAAGCCTACTAGGCTCCTCTGTCCAAGGGATTCTCCAGGTGAGATCCACGGGATTCTCTGGGCAAGATCTATAGGATTCCCTTTCATTTCTTGTCTCCCAGCATCCTCTGTGGACTTGGAGAGCAACTACCTCCCATCTGGACATTTAGCAATGCTGACTGATAAAGAATCTGAATGTACAGTTTTTAGGTCAGGGAGGGGGTGAAGAATATAAAGGATCATACCTGACTATGATATCAGTTTCTCAGTGATATGGGTCACTTCTGCTCTCAGCTCATTGTAATAACATTATTCTAGTGATGCTGTTTGACTGCAAAGAAGATAAGTAACAAGAGAAGGAAATAGTTTATTGGGTGGCCATTATATCTCTGCCTTAGTCTGCCCTCTGTCATCTAAATATCCTTCACATGAAATCCCTCTTCAAGGGAGATATCACAAAGTTCCATCATATCAATGTCTCCAGTTCACAGGCTTATCTTTGATACGCAGTAGTGTGTATATCAGGCCAAGGTATGGCTTTTCTTGGTATAGATCTCTAAACTAAAAATACAACTTAAGTTCTTTCGACATTCCAAAATAATAATAAAGTTTGTATGAAATGACTTCCCTTGAGAAGAAGGAAGAATGGATGACAAGTAGCAATGTAGTCTATTTGACTTATTGAGAGACTGAGAACATAATACAATGAGAGATAGTAATAGTCACTAACTGTTCTATTTATTTCTATACATTTCCACTTCCACAGGGAGGTCTGCCATATACCTATCTATCTGCAATGCTACTTGGAAAGCACTGTAAGGAATCCCATGTCATGAGAGTAGAAGACATTGCTTATAATCTCAAAAACCAAAAAAAATTTTCTGCATGGAATACAAAAATGAAGCAATACAATCATTACAAAGTATCATCCTCGAACATCAATATGCCAACTTCATTCCTATTCCTGGCATAATAAAAGGGACATGAGATATCCAGTGTTAATATTTTTCTTTCTTGCCCCTGTTGACCATAGCCAACTGATCCCTAATGACAAATGTGTGCATGTGGTCAGTTATGTCTGACTCTATGTGACTCATGGACTGAAGCCTACTAGGCTCCTCTGTCCAAGGGATTCTCCAGGTGAGATCCACGGGATTCTCTGGGCAAGATCTATAGGATTCCCTTTCATTTCTTGTCTCCCAGCATCCTCTGTGGACTTGGAGAGCAACTACCTCCCATCTGGACATTTAGCAATGCTGACTGATAAAGAATCTGAATGTACAGTTTTTAGGTCAGGGAGGGGGTGAAGAATATAAAGGATCATACCTGACTATGATATCAGTTTCTCAGTGATATGGGTCACTTCTGCTCTCAGCTCATTGTAATAACATTATTCTAGTGATGCTGTTTGACTGCAAAGAAGATAAGTAACAAGAGAAGGAAATAGTTTATTGGGTGGCCATTATATCTCTGCCTTAGTCTGCCCTCTGTCATCTAAATATCCTTCACATGAAATCCCTCTTCAAGGGAGATATCACAAAGTTCCATCATATCAATGTCTCCAGTTCACAGGCTTATCTTTGATACGCAGTAGTGTGTATATCAGGCCAAGGTATGGCTTTTCTTGGTATAGATCTCTAAACTAAAAATACAACTTAAGTTCCTTCGACATTCCAAAATAATAATAAAGTTTGTATGAAATGACTTCCCTTGAGAAGAAGGAAGAATGGATGACAAGTAGCAATGTAGTCTATTTGACTTATTGAGAGACTGAGAACATAATACAATGAGAGATAGTAATAGTCACTAACTGTTCTATTTATTTCTATACATTTCCACTTCCACAGGGAGGTCTGCCATATACCTATCTATCTGCAATGCTACTTGGAAAGCACTGTAAGGAATCCCATGTCATGAGAGTAGAAGACATTGCATAATTCATCTTTGACTATGATCTCTGGAAGGAATAACTACCAATGGACAATTGAGATAAACTATGAATGTTCTCTGATCCACAAAGAACATTGCAATTGGTATCAATGGTCCACTGACAGTGTCTGTCCCTATCCTCCTTATCTACAGTTGAAGTGGACATCTAGGGACTATGAGCTCTTAAAGATATCTCAGCTCATTTCTGCAATCTAAAAGATTTTCAAGACTTCAAGTGATTTTGAGTCTTAGACTCAAACTCTTTGCTGTAAAATACAATACCTACCCAAAACTGAGAAGAGCCCCTGAAGAAGAGAAAGGCCACACACTCCAGTATTCTTGCCTGGAGAATTCTATGGCTCGTCCATGGGTTGCAAAGAGTGAGACATGACTGAATGACTTTGACTTCACTTCACTTCAGGGCTTAAAAGTACACTTGAGCTTTTGTGCCTTAGACTCAAACTTTTTGCTGTAAGATACAATACCTCCCCAAAACTAAGCTTCTTATATATCCAATTCCATTCAGTTCATAGGTACAATCTTAGTCTTTCCAACATAAGTTTCAGACTCACTATAACTTTTGCTCTCTTGTCCCCATCACTCTCCATGTCTTTAGAGGCTATCTGCTTTTCTAGACTCCAATCAGATTTTTGCCTCAAGTAATTTTATCCAATTTAAAGTATTTACTGTCTTCATATTCTTGGTCTGATTTTTTCATTCCCTGGGGTAATTAAATCAGGGGATCTTGATGGAATTTCATGTTTTTTACTGGTAGGAGTCCAGAAACTGTGGACTTTCTTAACCCTGAGAGGACCAGATTTTGTGTATTATATCTATTCTCCTGCATTTTTGCTTACAGACCAGCCAACTTTTATCTGAAATCCTCACCTCCATTTAATCTCTGGCTAACACAACCACTTACAACTATTCAAAAATCCTAAATTTTTCAATCTTTCTTTTTCAATCTTTTCATATTTTTGGTCACTGTTGACACCATTGATTACTGGTGTTTTTATTTTGCCTTATTTGAAGTGTATGCTCTTCCTCCTTAAACCCTGCAGGTATACATTTTACCAAATATTTTACTATTGCAAAGATCACCAACTTTTTTAGGCTTTGAAATCATTTGCATGCTGCCTCATACATAGGTTTTTGTTATTTAAAAGTTCTACAACTTTGGCTCCAGTAACAGCATTTGGCAGTGTAGGCTTAATTATTCTGCACCAAAAATTCAGCAACAAAAGTTTATTTCTCTCTCATACAAAATCCAGCATCTCTGTAAGCAACTCTACAGTAAAATCGTCCACCAGCAACAGAAGTTCCACTATTTGAGCTTTTCCATACTGAATTGTGGAGGACTCTCTTCACGTCTGTTAGCAGCCCATTTATCGTTACCACTGAGAGCATCCTGCCTCATTTCAGGGGCAAGGGGATGTAAAAGATCAAATGAAAAAGTTGGTGAGCATATTGCCTCTGGTCAGTATTACTTCTTAGATTTCTCAATAAACTAAATATATAACATAATGCCATCTCTGCCCGTTGTTGATAAAGCATATGATCCACAGACTGTTTTCTATACCTTCAGGTGGTGTTGGCAGCTATAGTTTAGAACTTTTCTCTGTGTGGAAAGAAATGTCCAGCGACTAAACATGTGAGGTTAGTATCATTAACAGAACTTGTGAGGCTAGTATCATAAGCATATGCTTCACTGTCATTGGAATTATATTAGGAAAGTAAGTTTGGAATCTAGACTGTTGTGTTCAGTGAAATTGAAAGAACTTGAGAAGAATTTGCTTAAGAATTTAAACAATGTATAGGTTAATATTATGTAGCCTTCAAGTTTAAAATCTACCCTGTGTATATGAGTCTTGGCAGAAAATAATCAATGGATAGCTAACATGAACATTACAGAAGCACTATTAGGAAAATCCATGAATAAAATTCAAAAACTAGGTATCTTTTGAAAGTCAAACATATTTAGGTTAAGTAAGAATCTGTAAATCAACATGTAATAAGATAAAAAAAAGGGCTGACTTAGTCTAAGGACAGATTGTACAAATGTAGTATATAAAAAATTACAATATAATCTTTGGTATTAAAATATTTCAATTTACTGTTTTTCCTTCCTGACAGTAAATAAACCCATATAGAATTTAAGTATGCACATATTTGCAGAGAAACACATTTTTAAAGTCTGTGACATTAAAAATATCATTCAGCTATCAATAAATTAAGTAGCAAATTTCTATCATTTGAAGCCCATCTTATGAAACAGTTTTCAACTAGAAATGATGTACATAACAGTCTATCTGAAAGATGGTTTAGTTCCAGAAAAAAATGAAAATATATTCATCAGCAACTTTACTCTGCAGCATGCCTTAACTATCACACCAAGTCCATCTGAACAAAAGAAAAAGGCTGTAATATTAAATATTTTAAAGCTTTTTTACTGAATTGTGGCCCCAAGCCATTTATCGTTACCACTGAGAGCATCCTGCCTCATTTCAGGGGCAAGGGGATGTAAAAGATCAAATGAAAAAGTTGGTGAGCATATTGCCTCTGGTCAGTATTACTTCTTAGATTTCTCAATAAACTAAATATATAACATAATGCCATCTCTGCCCGTTGTTGATAAAGCATATGATCCACAGACTGTTTTCTATACCTTCAGGTGGTGTTGGCAGCTATAGTTTAGAACTTTTCTCTGTGTGGAAAGAAATGTCCAGCGACTAAACATGTGAGGTTAGTATCATTAACAGAACTTGTGAGGCTAGTATCATAAGCATATGCTTCACTGTCATTGGAATTATATTAGGAAAGTAAGTTTGGAATCTAGACTGTTGTGTTCAGTGAAATTGAAAGAACTTGAGAAGAATTTGCTTAAGAATTTAAACAATGTATAGGTTAATATTATGTAGCCTTCAAGTTTAAAATCTACCCTGTGTATATGAGTCTTGGCAGAAAATAATCAATGGATAGCTAACATGAACATTACAGAAGCACTATTAGGAAAATCCATGAATAAAATTCAAAAACTAGGTATCTTTTGAAAGTCAAACATATTTAGGTTAAGTAAGAATCTGTAAATCAACATGTAATAAGATAAAAAAAAGGGCTGACTTAGTCTAAGGACAGATTGTACAAATGTAGTATATAAAAAATTACAATATAATCTTTGGTATTAAAATATTTCAATTTACTGTTTTTCCTTCCTGACAGTAAATAAACCCATATAGAATTTAAGTATGCACATATTTGCAGAGAAACACATTTTTAAAGTCTGTGACATTAAAAATATCATTCAGCTATCAATAAATTAAGTAGCAAATTTCTATCATTTGAAGCCCATCTTATGAAACAGTTTTCAACTAGAAATGATGTACATAACAGTCTATCTGAAAGATGGTTTAGTTCCAGAAAAAAATGAAAAATATATTCATCAGCAACTTTACTCTGCAGCATGCCTTAACTATCACACCAAGTCCATCTGAACAAAAGAAAAAGGCTGTAATATTAAATATTTTAAAGCTATGTCATTTGGTTCATTAGATACTAGTTTGATAATGCACTTCTCCATTTGTAGTTAATTGTTTAACATTTTTTCTTAGAAAACATTTACTCTCATTAACAGTACAGAGTTGAAAAAATAAGAAATGAGATTTTTAAAGCAACTATTTTAAATATTTGCTACTTGATATTTTGCTAGCAATCTGAAAACTGGAAACAATCATTATCTCTGATAAAGGGAATTACACTTCTTAAAGGTAAAAATTAAAGTGAGTCTGCAAAATGCATTGAGCATAGTCCCTTACTCACGTGCTGTAATTGCTTCTTATGAAACTGAGCACTATTTTGGTCATTAGAATGGAAGTTTTGAATGGCACTAGGATTCTTTATAGGAAAAATAAATCATTTTCACATCTAAGAACAACACAGGAAAATATATAGGAGAAAAATAAATTTAGAAATTGACTGTAGAGTGAAACCATGTTTTAAAAAGTACACCATGCAAGCACAAGACAAATTCTCTGACCACAGTTAACTCATGAAGCAGAATAGCAAATGGACATACCACATGGGGCTCATTACTAGCTTTGCTTTTGTATCTGAGATGTGGTTTCAAGGGCAGAATTTTCCATTAAATTCAGAGTCAGACAATTCAATTGTAGGAGGCCTGGGGCAAGGGAGGGAGCAGGTGCCTGTGGGACAGGAGGGAATACAGAGCTCTGATCCACATTTTATTCCCCACTAGATGCTTAATGCTGGACCAGGAAATATGCCAGCTCATGGTCCTACAGGGCAGAAACGTCAGCCAGATCTTGGAATTCCATGTCTGAGTGCCAGGGCTCATTAAAGTTTCATTACTAGTCGCAGTCTCCCAGTTCTCTGGGTTTCTATTCAATAGAACAGTCAAAATAGTTCACTACATTTGGAAGAAACTGAACTACATCTCTACATGTTTGCTTCAGTAGTCTAAATTCCCTCAAAGGCAGAGCATAGACAAAGACTTGTAAGACAATTAAAGTGATCTCAGGAAATTGGGGGCAAGGAGAGTTTAACAGGAAAACAAGGAAAGCAAATTAAAAGCCACATTATTTCATTATTGACCAACCTGGGATGATGGTATTTGATCTAGCAGGACATTCTGAAAAGGTTTATGAAATGCATATTGGAACTTGAAGCCCAGAGGATGATGGAGGAGAGTATTTATTCATTAACATCTGCCCCCATAGACATTGACTCTCTAACCTCAGTTGTCCCCTCATGAGCATTCATAAAATACATTCTAGAATTCCAAGCTGTGTCCTCAAAAATCCATGGAAGAGGAAGCTCGAGTAAGCCTTCACTCAGAGTGAAGCATGATCAAACTGTCCCTGGTTGAGGCTGAGGAACAGCTTCAAGGAATGGGGCACTACAGCACTGGCCGTAGTAAAAGATGTATCCAATAGGATGTGCAACAATGCACAAGAGGCTCTCACACCTTGATTTAAATTAAACACCAGACCAGACTTAAAGCTTTTCTAATGGCTCAGCAGTAAAGAGTTCACCTGCATTGCAGGAGACACAGGAGCTGTCCATTTCATTCATGGGTTAGGAAGATCTCCTGAGGAGGAAATGGCAACCCACTCCAGTATTCTCTCCAGGAGAATCCCATGGACAGAGAAGCCCAGCAGCTTCATGGGGACGCAAAGAGTTGGACACAATGAGTGTACACATTCACAAACACACACACCAGAATTAAAGTACTGGGAATGTGAATGAGAGGGAAAGGGGGAGAGAGAGGTTACAGGACTGCTTCCTAAATGCAACTAAACTGCTTTGCCACCAACTCTTGGTTTCTTTTTTCCTTCTTAAATGGTAAGCACTGTCCCAGATGGCTGGCCTGCAAGGATACTTAACATAAAGCTAATATATATACACTACATTCAAAGATAATATCTTAATAAGATGGCCTTCAAACCAAAGTTGAAGAGTTACAAAGAAAAAACTCAGTACTAATCAATATTATTCTTGAGTGAAACATTCTGAATAAATTTCATATTCTGGCTAACTGGGAATGAAAGACACATGCTGTGACATACCTGGGAGTGGTAATTCTCCCTCCTGATGTAGCAGAAAGAAGCCTGAACCTAGACTGAGCTGTGGGTCCGAATTTTAGGCCTGACACCCTTTTACTATATAAATCTGGAAGTCTCTTAATATCCTTGAGTCTTTGTTTGCAAAGCTAAACTAATAAAACTTACTCTCAAATGTTACTGGGTGAGGACAGGGTCAAACAAGATGGTGTACTGGAAGATATGGTTCACTTGGGCCACTATTTATCTTGGTCATTATGACCTCTCTGGTTCAGAAATTTCAGAGGCCATCATAAATTGGTCTTTAGTCTAAGACTAGCTAAGGAAGCCCAGTTCAGTCCTTCTCCATCCCTGCCACCTCTGAAGAGCCTACAGGCAACAATCTCAACATAGATTGTTATTAGCATACACATTTGGATGGTTCTCCCTACTTCTTCTTCTTTTCCAAAAGGAGAATCTTCCAATGTCAGATTTTTGTTCCAGGTTTTTAAAAAGAACCATGCCATCATTTTTACTCTGGGGCTCTCTTTGACTGCTAATAATCCTCTCAAAACACTGAGCACTGTAAAGTCAGACTTTTGAGTCAATATCTGACCTGGCACTGGCTATAATTTATTTCTCTCTTTCAGTTCTTGAATTATTAATTTAAGGCATCTATTTGGATTAAAAAACAAGACAAAACACCTCAGCCTGCTAAGTAACTCTCAGCTAACTATACCCAGACTATATCCAGAGCTTATTACACCTTTCTGTACCCTAGCATAAACAGCTCTCCATAGGGCCAACTTAAATTGTTCTTTAAAGGATTCCTCTTAGAAATCAGAAAGCTAATGATTTCATTCTAATACAAAAGAAGAAACTGCTTCTGAAAATGTGTTTTGAGTAGTTATATTGTGCATTTAATCTATAAATTATTTAGTTTTAGAAATACAGAACTTTTGCAATCAAGCATTTTAAATTTGTAAATGGTCTATCAATCTCAGTAACAGCATAATTTCAGAAATCTCATTTAAAAAGTACAGTTAAGGTGGTCTCCAGTGACCTTTTTTCAAAAAGAAGCCAGAGGAAAAACCGTCTTTCCCAAAATTTCACAAAGTTAGAAAAACAGAAATCTTTGAACCTCTGAGAAATATCTTTCAGAAATAAATTCTAATTAAAAATACTAAGAAGCCTAGAGTGACTATACCGAATTTTAGGCCTGACACCCTTTTACTATATAAATCTGGAAGTCTCTTAATATCCTTGAGTCTTTGTTTGCAAAGCTAAACTAATAAAACTTACTCTCAAATGTTACTGGGTGAGGACAGGGTCAAACAAGATGGTGTACTGGAAGATATGGTTCACTTGGGCCACTATTTATCTTGGTCATTATGACCTCTCTGGTTCAGAAATTTCAGAGGCCATCATAAATTGGTCTTTAGTCTAAGACTAGCTAAGGAAGCCCAGTTCAGTCCTTCTCCATCCCTGCCACCTCTGAAGAGCCTACAGGCAACAATCTCAACATAGATTGTTATTAGCATACACATTTGGATGGTTCTCCCTACTTCTTCTTCTTTTCCAAAAGGAGAATCTTCCAATGTCAGATTTTTGTTCCAGGTTTTTAAAAAGAACCATGCCATCATTTTTACTCTGGGGCTCTCTTTGACTGCTAATAATCCTCTCAAAACACTGAGCACTGTAAAGTCAGACTTTTGAGTCAATATCTGACCTGGCACTGGCTATAATTTATTTCTCTCTTTCAGTTCTTGAATTATTAATTTAAGGCATCTATTTGGATTAAAAAACAAGACAAAACACCTCAGCCTGCTAAGTAACTCTCAGCTAACTATACCCAGACTATATCCAGAGCTTATTACACCTTTCTGTACCCTAGCATAAACAGCTCTCCATAGGGCCAACTTAAATTGTTCTTTAAAGGATTCCTCTTAGAAATCAGAAAGCTAATGATTTCATTCTAATACAAAAGAAGAAACTGCTTCTGAAAATGTGTTTTGAGTAGTTATATTGTGCATTTAATCTATAAATTATTTAGTTTTAGAAATACAGAACTTTTGCAATCAAGCATTTTAAATTTGTAAATGGTCTATCAATCTCAGTAACAGCATAATTTCAGAAATCTCATTTAAAAAGTACAGTTAAGGTGGTCTCCAGTGACCTTTTTTCAAAAAGAAGCCAGAGGGAAAAACCGTCTTTCCCCAAAATTTCACAAAGTTAGAAAAACAGAAATCTTTGAACCTCTGAGAAATATCTTTCAGAAATAAATTCTAATTAAAAATACTAAGAAGCCTAGAGGTGACTATAAAAGTCAAAGGGCCACCTAAGATGAGAATTGAACTTTTTATAGAGTAGCTGAAGATGAAAATATAAAGTTGACTTTATACTAAAAGTATAAACTAATAGGCTTGAGTAGAAATCAGAAAGTTCCATAAGTTTTTAAGTTTAGCAACTGTTCTAATTACATGCAAATACACTGCATATCCATCAGCATTATATATGCTATGGCACTAACATAATAGATTATTCACACATGCTGACTCCACTCAGAGAGGCAGTGGTCTCTGCTCCCTTATTCCTAGCTCCTTCCTCACTCTTCTGCAAGAGGTGATAATGCTAATCAATTATAGAACATTAATTGGGCCATGTTTACAACTGAATCCATTTTTTATTTAAAAGGAACATGCATATGCTCTGCCCCCAATTTCTACTCATTCATTATAAGGCCAGTGGACAAGGTAGGACCCACCACCACCAGGCCCTGTCAACATGCTTAAGCCCACATATATGACTAGCCAGAGGGTAGTAACACTCTTCATATGGACTTGATTTCACAGACAGCAAGGTGTACATCCTCCCAAGTTTTAGCAGAACAGAGTATTGAGGAATATTTGGCACTAATCCCCAAACAAAATACTTTGAATGTTGCACCTGTTTGTTATTGCTTCTTATGTCTGTCATAGAAACGTTATTGTTTCTCATACCTTCTCTCTTGAAAAGTTGTAGAAAATGCTTTAAAGTTGCACAATATTATATATTTGCATCCTCTACATTACATTCATCAATTGGTAAGATTTTACCTCATTTGTTTTTGTTCCTTTCTCTGTCACTTCTGTCTCTATCTTTGTCTCTAGACAGACAGATGAATGGATGGATGGATACACACACATGCCCCTCCACACACATTTTTCCTGCATCATTTCAGAGTTAACTGCAAAGATCACAATACCCACCCTAAATAATTATTTATTTCATGAGTTAAAGGCTATTCCATGAGAGTAGCAAGAGTTGAATGAAATATTAAATATTTAAAGATGAAAGTGAATCTCTTCAGAGGTCATTATATCCAATACTTTTATTTTCCCTATTGAAAAACTGATACACAGAAAGATGATTTGGTTTTCTTAAAGTAACACCATCAGTTTGGGCCAGAGTGAGATCTTCAGATTCATGAATCAGTTTTCCTGATAATTTCACTTAATTATGACTCTGTAACAGGTTGAAAATAATACCAAATAACTCTTTGGATATCAACAAGCTGAAATATAGTAATGATTAAAATACTCTGACATGGATCTACCTTCTTAATGATAAACTCTTAATGCAACTAGCTAGCGAAATCGTACCAAATAACTTACTGGGTTTTTTTTTGCAATAACGTGACTCTAGAATGCAGATACATCAAAAAAAGAACACCCCAACCATGAAATCCCATTGCTTCTGTTATTCTTACCATGTAGGGCTTTGCTTTAGAAACTTAGAAAAGTGTGCTTTACTGGTTAATGTTTTCAAATAGCACCAAATTTTCTTAAAAAGTAGAAGAGTTACTAAATAGCAGAGGCCCACTGCTCCTCTTATCTATCATTTCTACATGTTGAATATCTTCCTATGAAGTTTGCTAAGTGGGGAGAAGAGGTACTGAGCATTTTAGTACTTAATACAATAAAGAGAAGAAGCACTTTTGGTTTTCACTGAGTCACTATTTAACCAGGGTAATATGTAGATGTATACAGCAGCCTAGGAAGGGATTACAACATTATAATTTTGATTTACTATACTAGTTTCCCTAGATCTAATATTCACATGATATTTAAATAAAATTTTCTTCAGAAATTACTTCTCATTAATATGAGGTGTGTCTGATTTTCTATGCATAGGTATGAAGTACTCCAAAGAAGTTTAAATAAAAATTATCCTTAGATGTCTCAGGAAGGATTGCCACTGCTGTGATCTCCCTCACACATAGAAGTCACTCTATATAGAAAACGGATGTGATCTGGGATACCAGCTCCAACATTCTTGAATTTTTAGTTACAATGAAATCAAAGGGACTTTGCTGCCCAGGCAAAGGACCCTAGATAGATAACAAGTGAAAGCTGGTGCATGTATCTGCCTTCAGCTACAGGCACAGATCCATATAGAGAGGAAAAGGGACTGCTTGGAAAAAGACTAGTGGGGAACAAGATAATACACATTTCTCTTTGTCCAAAGGTTCTGTCAGTAATACATATTTTAAAAATAACTATGACAAATTAGCAGAGTAGAGAATGAAAGTCTAATTCAACTGGTTCAATCTCTTTTATGGAGAATGATGGTTACTGACTTTCTGGGATTCATTTCTTATCTAGTCACCAAGTGTCCTGGTTCTCGCATTTTATCCTCAAAGCAAACCCCACCTCTTTCTGGGAATGTTAGCGTCTACATCTATTAACCTTCTAATATTTACTTTCATAGTCATAAAGGTATTTTTTAAAGCTCTATTTGTGATTATTTAAATTTGTTGCTTTACATTAAAAAGCAAGGAAAAGTGGAGCAGGGTTCTCATCTGTTCTGAGACTGTTTCCCTCTATAATCATTTTTGCCCCTAAATAAATAAAAGCAGATTACTTATTAATGTTCAGAATATTAACCTTAACATTTTAGATGGAGGTATATTTTAGCTCCAAATGCACCACTAAAATAAAAAATATTTTACAGTGCTCGGCCTGCTTCAATAAAAGGAATGAGCTGATTGACTGAACTGGATCTGTAAGGAGAATTGTAGAGCTAATAGTAAAGTCAGTTATTTTCTTTTGCCTGGACCTACCTTCTCTCCTTCCTTCCTATCTGCTGAGCCTTGTCTTGCCTTTCTTACAAAAAAAAAAAAAGAGAGAGAAAACAAACAGCTGTGGAATGTGATTATAGCAAAAAAAATAACAACAATAAAAAACAACAAAGACAAAAAAGGACAATATGTCTGGACTCATGGAACGTAATTCCTCTTGTGGGATAGACCATAAACAAGTAAATAATTATGGATATGTTATATAATTACAAGTTATGAAAAATTCAATGAATGAAATGAGATGATAGAGAATAATTGGTAGAGTTCAACTTTGGTTAGGGTGTTCTGGAAAGGCCTATTCTAACAAACAATATTTGAGATGCCTGAAGGATGAAAGCTATTCTTGAATTTTTAGTTACAATGAAATCAAAGGGACTTTGCTGCCCAGGCAAAGGACCCTAGATAGATAACAAGTGAAAGCTGGTGCATGTATCTGCCTTCAGCTACAGGCACAGATCCATATAGAGAGGAAAAGGGACTGCTTGGAAAAAGACTAGTGGGGAACAAGATAATACACATTTCTCTTTGTCCAAAGGTTCTGTCAGTAATACATATTTTAAAAATAACTATGACAAATTAGCAGAGTAGAGAATGAAAGTCTAATTCAACTGGTTCAATCTCTTTTATGGAGAATGATGGTTACTGACTTTCTGGGATTCATTTCTTATCTAGTCACCAAGTGTCCTGGTTCTCGCATTTTATCCTCAAAGCAAACCCCACCTCTTTCTGGGAATGTTAGCATCTACATCTATTAACCTTCTAATATTTACTTTCATAGTCATAAAGGTATTTTTTAAAGCTCTATTTGTGATTATTTAAATTTGTTGCTTTACATTAAAAAGCAAGGAAAAGTGGAGCAGGGTTCTCATCTGTTCTGAGACTGTTTCCCTCTATAATCATTTTTGCCCCTAAATAAATAAAAGCAGATTACTTATTAATGTTCAGAATATTAACCTTAACATTTTAGATGGAGGTATATTTTAGCTCCAAATGCACCACTAAAATAAAAAATATTTTACAGTGCTCGGCCTGCTTCAATAAAAGGAATGAGCTGATTGACTGAACTGGATCTGTAAGGAGAATTGTAGAGCTAATAGTAAAGTCAGTTATTTTCTTTTGCCTGGACCTACCTTCTCTCCTTCCTTCCTATCTGCTGAGCCTTGTCTTGCCTTTCTTACAAAAAAAAAAAAAGAGAGAGAAAACAAACAGCTGTGGAATGTGATTATAGCAAAAAAAATAACAACAATAAAAAACAACAAAGACAAAAAAGGACAATATGTCTGGACTCATGGAACGTAATTCCTCTTGTGGGATAGACCATAAACAAGTAAATAATTATGGATATGTTATATAATTACAAGTTATGAAAAATTCAATGAATGAAATGAGATGATAGAGAATAATTGGTAGAGTTCAACTTTGGTTAGGGTGTTCTGGAAAGGCCTATTCTAACAAACAATATTTGAGATGCCTGAAGGATGAGTCACTCTAGAAAGCTGGAAACAGAGCAGGAGAGGCAGAAGGAGCAGGAAAGACAGAGAATGGAAAGGGCTCTTGTATTCCACAAGCAATAGGACGAGTGTGCCTGGAACTTAGTGAACAAGAGAGAAAGTGGTACAGAAGGCTAAACAGGAAGAGATTATGAGGACTTTGGAAAGGCCATGGTAAGAACTTCTGGTCTTATTCTTGATATAATGAGAAGCCCTTAAAAGATCTCCACTAGAGAAGCTACATGACAAGCTGTATGTTTTAGAAATATCACTCTGACTATGGAGAAGGGAAACTACAAATGGAGATGAGTGAGGAAGCTATTGCAATAACCAGAAAGCAACCTTTGTAGGAAAAAAAGTAGGAAAAAAAGCCAAAGGGGAGCCCTCCTAGCCAATGTAAGACCTGTAGACAGAGAGATCAATAAGAATTTGCTTTCCTTCGCTGGCAAGAGTAAGGGTTAATACGGTATGGTAATAATAATGAATGAATAACAAACATCTCTCTGTAAAAAACAGTGTACACACGCACATTCACTGTAAATTTCACTGACATAAAAGATATGTGGCAAAAATTTACAGATTTTCTTATACACTCTAGACAGTCAACTGATCCTAATAAAATTCCTTCATTGAGTTTTTTAAAGGAAATCTTATCCCTTAACCAATCCATGACTACAACTGCTGAACAGGCATATTTCTGATGTGACTAGTGACTCATTATTTTCTTTTGCCTGGACCTACCTTCTCTCCTTCCTTCCTATCTGCTGAACCTTGTCTTGCCTTTCTTACAAAAAAAAAAAAAGAGAGAGAAAACAAACAGCTGTGGAATGTGATTATAGCAAAAAAATAACAACAATAAAAAACAACAAAGACAAAAAAGGACAATATGTCTGGACTCATGGAACGTAATTCCTCTTGTGGGATAGACCATAAACAAGTAAATAATTATGGATATGTTATATAATTACAAGTTATGAAAAATTCAATGAATGAAATGAGATGATAGAGAATAATTGGTAGAGTTCAACTTTGGTTAGGGTGTTCTGGAAAGGCCTATTCTAACAAACAATATTTGAGATGCCTGAAGGATGAGTCACTCTAGAAAGCTGGAAACAGAGCAGGAGAGGCAGAAGGAGCAGGAAAGACAGAGAATGGAAAGGGCTCTTGTATTCCACAAGCAATAGGACGAGTGTGCCTGGAACTTAGTGAACAAGAGAGAAAGTGGTACAGAAGGCTAAACAGGAAGAGATTATGAGGACTTTGGAAAGGCCATGGTAAGAACTTCTGGTCTTATTCTTGATATAATGAGAAGCCCTTAAAAGATCTCCACTAGAGAAGCTACATGACAAGCTGTATGTTTTAGAAATATCACTCTGACTATGGAGAAGGGAAACTACAAATGGAGATGAGTGAGGAAGCTATTGCAATAACCAGAAAGCAACCTTTGTAGGAAAAAAAGTAGGAAAAAAAGCCAAAGGGGAGCCCTCCTAGCCAATGTAAGACCTGTAGACAGAGAGATCAATAAGAATTTGCTTTCCTTCGCTGGCAAGAGTAAGGGTTAATACGGTATGGTAATAATAATGAATGAATAACAAACATCTCTCTGTAAAAAACAGTGTACACACGCACATTCACTGTAAATTTCACTGACATAAAAGATATGTGGCAAAAATTTACAGATTTTCTTATACACTCTAGACAGTCAACTGATCCTAATAAAATTCCTTCATTGAGTTTTTTAAAGGAAATCTTATCCCTTAACCAATCCATGACTACAACTGCTGAACAGGCATATTTCTGATGTGACTAGTGACTCATATTTTCATCTATGTGACCAATTAAAATGAAAGTGAAACAAAACAAATGTCTGTGTAGAAATTTTCCCATTCCTCAGTGACATGAGCCACTTCTCTGATGAACTGGCTTAACTGTTTTCAAGTCATGGAAGAGTAGTTCCTCAGATTTTGTGCTAGTCCCCAAAAGCTTACAACCATAACACAATTTCAATTTAATCTCCACTGTTAATATTTTATCCTCACTTTAAGCATAGATAATCAAAAAATGTTTAAAAAAAAAAAAACTACTCCTGACTTGCAGTGTCTGTTAACTTACGTGGTATAAATCCTCCTGCTATGGACAATTTCTAGCTGTTAACATTATATCACTGAGTATGGAACACACAAGTATGTATTACTTCCTCTCCATAGACACAGTAAACATAACCCTAAGCATATAGATAACACTACCCTATGGCAAAAAGAATAATTAGGATGGGATAAAATCTGAGTATTTATTAACTTGACTTTTATTATGTTCTTTTTTATGAATTCACCTTATTTTAAACTAAAAACAAAACAGTTTACCCATTTCTCCCATCTTCCACCCCTGCCTCTTTCAACCACTGATCTGTTACCCGTATCAATGAGTTTGGATTTTTGTTTATTTTAAAAATCCCATACAGAAGAGAGATTATATAATATTTGTCCTCTTTCTGACTTATTTCACTAACCATAATAGCATCAGTCTATTCATGTTTTCACATATAGAAAAAAATTCATTTTTATGGCTGAATAATATTTCATAGTGTCTATATACCTCAGTTTCTTTTTTTTTTTCTTTGTAGTAGTATAACAAGTTTTAATTTAAAATAGACATTCTGAGGGCTTCCCTGGTGGTCCAGTGGGTAAAGAGTCAGCCTTGCAGTGCAAGGGGCACCAGTTTGATCCCTGACCCAGAAAGATTCCACGTGCCATGGAGCGGCTGGGCCAGTGCATCCAATTACAAGCCAGGGCTCTGGAGCACACACGCCCAGAGCCAGTGCTCAGCAGCAAGAGAGGCCACTGCAGTGGAAGGCCCACCCAGGCCAAAGAATAAAGATGGATGAAAATAAATAAATAAAAAAAACAATAAAAGAGGTCAAAATTTAAAAAAAATAGACATTCTGAAAACAATAGGCAAAAATCAATAAACCTGAACAAGCTCTTTAAATCTACCGTTGTGTTTAATATAATTTAATTGTAATTTATTTAATTTATATCTTAATAATGGCTTTATTTAAGAGCCGCTCACAAGATTCCTGAAAATATAACAAACACCCTATGAGCCAATGTGAGCACTGGTGTGATACAGTTCTGGCACATCACTAAATTAGGGCCAGATTATAGGTATAAGCTTTGGGACTACACCTCTCCCTGGCAGGACTCTATCTTGATACCAAATCTTGCTACTCTGCCCTAGACTCCACTTAACCCTGCAATAGGAAAAGAAAGTACCTGTGAAGCTGAGTCGTAGTCTAGAGGAAGTCACAGAAATCACATCATTCCCCAGAGAAGACCACCAGGATCCAAGGACAAGCTTTTCCAGGATCAGTGATCAGAAAACAGTGCACCGAGTGACTGGCAGAATTTTTATACCGCATCTTGGTAAGAGAGTCCCAATTTCTTGAAGGTAAACAGTGCTTTCTGTAAGTAAATCACATAAGTGGGTTACAAATTAGAATCTGCACCTCTTTCTTATTTCTGTAAGTTTCTAAAGGTCAGAGATTGTTGCCATAGTACTCAGTGTAAAACCAAATAATCTAGCTTGATATTAGGTATATTAAATGAAATCAATACAAACCTAAAATGGTCTTGGGCAATTTTAAGTTGCTCTCCCTTCATTGCCTCCAGATGGCTCAGCAGTAAAGAATCCACCTGCCAATGCAGGAGATGAGATGTAGGAGATGTGGTCTCAACCAGATCCCCTAGAGGAGGAAATGGCAACTCACTCTAGTACTCTTGCCTGGAGAATCCCATGGACAGAGGAGCCTGGCAGGCTACAGTTCACAGGGTCACAGAGTCAGACAGGACTGAGCAACTGAGCATGGAGGACCTTTCATTGCAGATCTCTGCCTCTCCCCTTATAAACCAGAGCCTATTGTTGAGGCATATAGTTTCTTGGCAGTGAAAAGACACTGCATTTCTCTCAAGTCAAAGAAAAATAAGTGCCTCAGGCACATCTACTGGTGGTACTAATCCTCAGAATTAATTTTTTAAGATCCCAAGATTTAATGCATCAGTATGGTTTCTAGGCTAATAATAATTATAACGGATTTACCTCTTTTTAATATAAATATGTTTGCATACTACAGACTGCTTTGTTCTAGAAAAATAGCAAGATATTTTAAAGGTTAAATCTTTTAAAAATACACATAAGTAAATATGCTTAAATTTAGCTTTGCTTATTCTCAAACTACCCACACGTTTTATATTCTGATAATGGATTCATCAATCTACTTATTTTAGCATTTGTTTTAGAATTTCTAGCTGCCTTATTTACATATATGCAAAATATAAAGAGAAGAACCTGTCATCTTTCTTGTGGTATACAGTGCTATACAATGTACAGACTAGGTGTTGGGTAAATGCTTATGGAATAACTGTGCTAATTTCTAATCCAAAACCCTACATACAAAATTGTTCATACATAATATATTCTTAATAACTCTGTACTATTTCACTCATGATGAAACAGTCAAAATGCTAGTCTAACAGTCGAAGTGCTAGTTTCAGAAAAATTAAACAGGAAAATAGCATTCCCAACCTATGTAAAACACATGTTGAAAAAGCACATAATTTACTTAGTCAATCATGTACAATATGCTATTGCTGCTGGGTAACAATGTTTACTTTATGCCTTTTTCTGGTTTTAAGATTCTCCACAACTTGGTGGTCTGCAGTCCATGGAGTCGCAGAGTCAGACACCACTGAGTAACTAACACTACACTACAACTTTTAAAATCTGTTTTGTAAGTATTCCACATATTTCACTACACTTTATTTGTTATTGGATTATAATTGCTTTACAATTTGTGTTAGCTTTTGCTGTACAACACTGTGAATCTACTATCACTTTTAATTTGCATTGGATATGAGGATAATTCCAACGGCTTATTTAAAGTATTATAATTCAGAAACTTCTTTTACTCCATTCATTATTTTAAGGTAAGCTTTCACAGACAATTATTTTACAATGTACATGAGATTCTTTAAGGATTTAGGGATTTTCTTAAAGTTTTAATGGATATTATTAGTAATTGAAAGTTGGCTAAAGTGTCTATGTAGCCAATTTTTCAATACATTTTTAATAGATACATAGCCTCTTGACAGACTCCATTTATTCATCTTTTTGGTGAGTCATCTCATATTAGACATATCACTAGTCATCTAGTGATAATTACAGACCTTGGAAATTGCTTAGCTATATTTTTGTGACTAATTAACTATAGTTAACTATAAATATGTTGAACATAGGAAGAACTAGTAAATACAAATAGAATACCTATGTGTTTCAACTCTCACAACATTGGATTTTAACCTTAACAAATAAAACAAACTAAAGATAAATTTACATAGAATATCTATGTTTGTGTAGACACATATCAGGGCTGAGGCAATGGTAAAGACTTTGCCTGCAAGCGCAGGAGATACAGGAAACCTAGGTTCCATCCCTGCACACGGAAGATCCCCTGGAGAAGGAAATGGCAACCCACTCCAGTATTCTTGCCTGGAGAATCTGATGGACAGAGAAACCGGGAGGGCTGCCTTCACAAAGAATTGGACATGACTGAGGACACATGCACACATCATGCATATCAGTGCTGAACACCAAATTTTAAAATTACAAAGAAAAGGTAATTTTTCCAGCTTTTATGTTTAAATGGCAATCACTTTTAGGAGCAAGATATTATTTTTATTGTGGATCCTTCTTCTTGTACAGCAAAAACGTCCTAATAGAATATGTAGGATAAGGGTGTTAACAAAGTGTTTCCCTCATATGACAAAAAGACTTTAAAACTTGGGGATTTACATACTACTTAAATCTTAATGATTATACATTTACATTAATATCATCCTAATCCAGATCTAATTACTAAATGAAACCTGGAAAATAAAATGATTAAATAATAAAAAGCCAGTTAACTTGAAATGACTACAAAATAGCAATTTCAGTGGTGAAATAGATTCAAATGTAGACAATGTGCAGAAATTCATTAAGACAACTGATGGAATGATGTTTGTTTTCATTCAACTTTTCAGGTTTAAAATAACTCTAAGTAGGAAAAATTATACCTAGTATCCTTCAAACTTGTGCTTAGGAGATAAATCAGTACTATGAAAAAAAACCCTTTAGATTTTAAGATGCAGAAAGGAATGGTCTGATGATAATACTTATATTTTAAAAGACAATGATGTATGACAAATTAGTGAAGTGCTGATAATAAGTATGGGCTTCCCTGGTGGCTCAGATGGTAAAAAATTGGCCTGCTCTGTGAGAGACGTGGGTTCGATCTGTGGGTTGGGAAGATCCCCTGAAGGAGGGCATGGCAAGCCACTCCAGTGGTCCTGCCTTGAGAATCCCCTCGGGCAGAGGAGCCTGAAGGGCTGTAGTCCTTGGGTCACAGTCAGACATGACTGAGAGACAAAGCACACATGCATGATATTAAGTATAAAAAAGTCCACTTCTAAATATAAAATCTGTCATTTTAATTTAAATCACTTGGAATGTCTTCTTATTTAATATCACTATATTGACTAAAATGCACTGAGTTGATCTACTTTCATCGATGAAATGTATTTGATTTAGAATCGAAACTCCTTTATATCTAGTTCTGTTGGTTCCTGAAGGAGTTTAAGGTTCTTAGAGAAGACCCTCAGGAGTCACTGTCTGCATCACAAAACCGGTATTCCATTCAGTATACTTAACAAGACACATGGCTAGAATATCAGTTATGTAGGAAATCAGTGTTGAGATCTGCTAGGAAAACCAGCTTAGCAACTTTCCCCATATTGCATATCTCCAGACAACACTATCTAAGTAGCAATATTTATTATATTTTACTGATATTTAGAGTAATGAGCACTGGATTCTCTGGTTTCATTTTGTTTTCTGGAGTATATATAAATTAGATAAATCAGCATTAAAATGACATATGGTCAGTCATGAATGAAGATAAAATTGGAAGTAGTAACACTTTGTAACAGCTTAAACAAATCACCTTCCAAAGTAGCAGGGATTTCCCCTGCTTGTATTTTCAAGATCTCTTTCCACTCCTTTTTTAAGCAATTTTTTTAGCACTTCATTATGTTCCTTGGGAGACTATTTCACACTCTATTAGTTATAGGCAATTTCATCACATTACTAGAAGCATAAACACCCACAGTTCTTTGCACCTCTTGAATGCACATTTCTTCCTTCTTGGTATTTAATAACTTGTAGCCTGGCACTTGAATAAAGGGGTAATTTTACCTCTTCGGGCAATATGGTTTTAAGCAGGGAAACCTTATTTCCCAGTTTCAAACTCTGTATTATATTAAGTTGCCTTTCTATTTTGCATGAGAAAAATGGCCCAAAACTTGCAAATTAGGCAAGTAACTTGGGATATATATCTTTTCAACATTATACTCTGGAAAAAGTTACCTAAGGATTGTCTAAGAGAATGTGTTTAGTTCATTTCATTATTTATTACTAATTAAAGGCCCCAGATTTAATTAAGTTATTATTAATACTTATAGATTTTGTTTGATTTAGATGAAAGTCATTTTTGTCTGCTAGGATAGAAAACTCCAAAGATGTGTGATCTGTTGAATATTGAAAAGCATTAGATTCAACTTAGCAATCTTATCCTAAAATCTTTTTGATAGGTTTCCTACAAGACCTCAATTTCTTAAGTGCTCTTTGAATCATTTGCCATATCTTACTGGTCCTTTCAGAAACTGATGTGTTAAGTCAAATCTCTGACATGATTATTTCTATGTTTGCCTGAGAGTCATGATTTCACATTTTTAGCTTATGCTTTAATCTATGCAATTATCAAAGCTCTTTCAAGTAATATGAGGAATATTACTTATTCTGCTAAAGATCCAGAAAGTATCCAGATTCTTGCTAAGAATTCAAATACTGGACTGACTTTATTAATAGTATTATAACAGGAAGATCCTGGCTGAATTAGTCCGTAATGCACATCTTACTCTTCCTTAGTCATTATCTTTTACAGTTTGACAATATGTTAGATCAACAACTAAGGAAAAAGCTATTATTTCAGGAAAGTGATAAAAATGTAATATCATTCCATGCATTTACATTCTGAAGACTTCTTCAAAAATCACTTCCACAACAATGCACATCTAGTACATTTCAACGTGTATCACATACCAATACTTACTAACTTGGTTATTAAGAAAACCTCCACATGCAATGTTCAAGAATTTGTCAGTCCATATCCTCAGATAAACATAGACATTTACAAGTGTATATATCTAGGCAGTTCTCACTTTTTAAGTTAAGAAAAATATATGGCTCCTTGCTTCCACAAAAAGATGTGGGTGTTATATACAAGTTTCATTGTGGCATTGTTTTTGCCTGTTCAAAAATATCACTTTTGTGACCAAAAAGCATAGTAAGTGAGAAAAAAGATTAAGTATGCATTTGCAAGTGGAATGACCTAAAGGGTGGAATAAAAAGCAGCAAAAAAAGTAAGACGACACAAACCATATGAGTTAATAATTACCTCTGAGACTTGCTACAAAAAAGGAAATATAAAATTGTACTTGGGCTTAGAAGTAAATGAGAAGTGTTGAAAGAAATTTAAAACTATCACTCACCCTAAATTCATCAAAGCAAATGTAGAAATCTCTATCATCTCACTGGGAATGTGTATCAATACAGCTTACATTGCCTGGAAAGAGTTGCTTCAGGTGTTCAAGTTAATCCAGGTATTAATTGATGACAAATACTGTCTTTAGGCTCCCGCAATAAACTTTGTACATTTAGATCATTTATTTGAGGTGGAAAATTTTAAAAAGACCATTTATTTGATTTTTGCCTGAGTGCTACTTCATAGAAATCACTTCCAGATGCCTGGAGATATAAAATATACTAAGGAATATTACCTTAATTCCATTTCAGAGATAGATGGGTCAGAAGTAAATAAAAGCCATTTCCTTCAGCCACTTTCCCAATACCAGCTTAGTCAGCCATCCCCACAGAATGAGCCTCATAATTAATAAAGCTTTTAGAAATAAGGCTACAAATAAGGCTTTCAAATCTCCAAGGTTATTGGATTCTTGTGACTAAAAAACCTAGCAAGCCAGTTTAATTGCATTCTAGGATCTCAATTATCTCAGGCAGATGATACAGCACTGAAATGATATTCTTCTCCAAGCAACGGAATTGCATTTAAATGACAATTTTTCCAAGGATGCTTGAAAATCTACTTTGTTCTGTGTGCTACAAACATATGCCAAGAACTGGATGATAGCCATAGATATTAGCAACAGGATTAATTTTATCTAAGGTGTGGTTATATAGTGTACAGAGAAATCAAGATTTGGGTTGAAAACTGTATAAAACAAAAAAATGTCTTAGGCCCAAGAGTTTATGAGCAGTCTAGGAAAACAGCACCCAAGTCCTCTTTGTCGGACTTATTTTTGAAATATTTTTTAAATAAAGGCATATACACAGAATTATATTCAAATCATATTGCAACATTCAAAGAGTTATTACAACATTCAAAGAGTTATACAAATGTGGCTACCATCAAAGTCAAGAAAAATACTACTGACACCACACCTGAAGTTCCTCACATACAATTTTACAATTGCTACCCTTCCTTTCTCCCCAGAAATAAACATGATTCTGAATTCTAAAAGCCTTGATTATTTTTTTTTCTTTTTGAACTTCAAATGTATTGAAGCATACAGTGTGTATTCTTTGGCTAGTTTCTTTAACTCAACATATATTTGTCCAATTCTCATAGTACTTTAAAAGTAATTATTTTTTATTTATATACATTATCCTAAGATATGAATATACCACACTTTATTCATTTTACTAACAATGGGCATTTGGGAGATTTTAACTTTGGGGCTATTAAAAGCAATGTTGCTCTGAATAGCTTTGTATATGCCCTTTGGTGCACATATACACAAAATTCTGTTGGGAACACACTCAGGAATGGAATTCTTAGATTATAGTGTGTACATACATTAACTTTAGAAGACACTGCTTAGAAGTTTTCCAAAATGATTTGACAATTAATAGTCCTATCAGAAATGGAATTTCGCCACATCATTGTAAGATATTGGTGTTGGTATTATTTCAATTTTTAGCCATTATTGCAATGTATATGATATTATATTGAGGTTTCATTTCCCTGATACATAATAAGGTTGAGCATCTTCTAGTATTTTTATTGGCCATTTGGATATCTTACTTTGTGAGGAGCTCATTCAGTCCTCTCATGAATTTCTCTATTGAATTATTTGTCTCATTTTTATTTATTTGTGGAAGATTTATATATATATTGGATGAAATATCTTGACTATTATTTATGTTGAAACAATATTCACCTACTGAAAGTATGTACAAAATTGGAATTAAATGTTTTGAGAAATATATAATATATTAATACTTTTGTAACAGAGTGACCTGGTCTTTTAGGGAGTATCATTTTGACAAGATTATACAAAAATGCTGATACAAATATTTAAAAACTTACATGGAGAGTATTAATTCATTGAAATGATTGATGACATTTGTTGTGACTTTAGTGTTCTTTTTCTATAACTATATTGGTTACCATCTCTAAAACTATTCATAAGGCTTTGATAACTAGGCTTTGATATTTCATAATAAATATGCTGTAATAATTGTTTGAAGCTTCTGTCAAATATGACTGTGCTGAGTAAATCATGCATCACCAATGTTATGATTTGCAGTAATAAAGTTATGCTATGGTAATTTTTTTTGAACATTGCAACATATGGTGCCAGATGCCAAGGGCATAGCAATTAATGAGAAAATCAGCATATAGAGACCAGACTATGGTAATGTGTCTATAGCCAAAGCTTAAAGTATAACTCAGAAAGCAATTTGAGATTTTAACTTTGGGGCTATTAAAAGCAATGTTGCTCTGAATAGCTTTGTATATGCCATTTGGTGCACATATACACAAAATTCTGTTGGGAACACACTCAGTAATGGAATTCTTAGATTATAGTGTGTACATACATTAACTTTAGAAGACACTGCTTAGAAGTTTTCCAAAATGATTTGACAATTAATAGTCCTATCAGAAATGGAATTTCGCCACATCATTGTAAGATATTGGTGTTGGTATTATTTCAATTTTTAGCCATTATTGCAATGTATATGATATTATATTGAGGTTTCATTTCCCTGATACATAATAAGGTTGAGCATCTTCTAGTATTTTTATTGGCCATTTGGATATCTTACTTTGTGAGGAGCTCATTCAGTCCTCTCATGAATTTCTCTATTGAATTATTTGTCTCATTTTTATTTATTTGTGGAAGATTTATATATATATTGGATGAAATATCTTGACTATTATTTATGTTGAAACAATATTCACCTACTGAAAGTATGTACAAAATTGGAATTAAATGTTTTGAGAAATATATAATATATTAATACTTTTGTAACAGAGTGACCTGGTCTTTTAGGGAGTATCATTTTGACAAGATTATACAAAAATGCTGATACAAATATTTAAAAACTTACATGGAGAGTATTAATTCATTGAAATGATTGATGACATTTGTTGTGACTTTAGTGTTCTTTTTCTATAACTATATTGGTTACCATCTCTAAAACTATTCATAAGGCTTTGATAACTAGGCTTTGATATTTCATAATAAATATGCTGTAATAATTGTTTGAAGCTTCTGTCAAATATGACTGTGCTGAGTAAATCATGCATCACCAATGTTATGATTTGCAGTAATAAAGTTATGCTATGGTAATTTTTTTTGAACATTGCAACATATGGTGCCAGATGCCAAGGGCATAGCAATTAATGAGAAAATCAGCATATAGAGACCAGACTATGGTAATGTGTCTATAGCCAAAGCTTAAAGTATAACTCAGAAAGCAATTTGAAATTTTAAGGTTAGTATTAGATACTACTTAATATTCTTAATAGCAGTATACAGAGAAAACACTCATTTTGGAACAATGAGGATATAGAAAGTGTGCTATTGACCTAATTAGTCTATCTTTCCTTTCATATAGGAATTATGCTGAGAAAAGCTGTTCCTCACATACTGTGATCAAACATCTTTATCAAAAAATATCTTTCACATTCCACTGGATATTCTCAAGAATAAGAACATGTTTCAGGGTGTGATCATCAATAAGTCAAACAGGAACTAGTCTGATCTTTTTACCTCAGACCTCTAGAGGGAGAAATAGAAACTGGGATGAACAGCACAAAGGCCTCTCAATCAAAGGTGTTTCCACCTCTATCAAGTAGTTTCAATAACTAACCGATTTGCAGTTACACAGTTTTTATAATAAAAAAAGCTACCACTTAACATTGCTGTAGGCTTCACAGTTTTACAAATTACTTTGTGACATACAAGTTAAATGCCTGAGATCTGGAGACAGATGGACAAATGCCTATGGACAAACTCCAACTCCAGGATTTGTCATTTTTGTGACTTTGGGAATGTTATCTAAACTATTAGTCACAGTTTCCTTTCCTTGCAGTAGAAATTACTGCAGTATCATTTCAAAGGACAGTTGAGAAAACTGACATTCTCCATGTAAAGTAGCATAACAATGCCTGCACTTAAAACATATTCAATAACTTGGGGTTTCCCTGGTAGGTCAGTGGTAAAGAACTCGCCAACCAATGCAGGAGACACAGGTTTGATCCCTGATCCAGGAAGATCCCACATGCTGTGGTGCATCTAAGCCTGTTAGCCACAACTACTGAGCATGTGCTCTAGAGCCTCAGAACTGCAACTATTGAGCCCATGTGCCACAACTTCTGTGTGCCCGAGAGCCCGAGTTGCACAACAAAGAGAAGTTACCACAACAAGAAGCCTGCTCACCTCAACTAGAGAGTAGCAGGAAAATCAGCATATAGAGACCAGACTATGGTAATGTGTCTATAGCCAAAGCTTAAAGTATAACTCAGAAAGCAATTTGAAATTTTAAGGTTAGTATTAGATACTACTTAATATTCTTAATAGCAGTATACAGAGAAAACACTCATTTTGGAACAATGAGGATATAGAAAGTGTGCTATTGACCTAATTAGTCTATCTTTCCTTTCATATAGGAATTATGCTGAGAAAAGCTGTTCCTCACATACTGTGATCAAACATCTTTATCAAAAAATATCTTTCACATTCCACTGGATATTCTCAAGAATAAGAACATGTTTCAGGGTGTGATCATCAATAAGTCAAACAGGAACTAGTCTGATCTTTTTACCTCAGACCTCTAGAGGGAGAAATAGAAACTGGGATGAACAGCACAAAGGCCTCTCAATCAAAGGTGTTTCCACCTCTATCAAGTAGTTTCAATAACTAACCGATTTGCAGTTACACAGTTTTTATAATAAAAAAAGCTACCACTTAACATTGCTGTAGGCTTCACAGTTTTACAAATTACTTTGTGACATACAAGTTAAATGCCTGAGATCTGGAGACAGATGGACAAATGCCTATGGACAAACTCCAACTCCAGGATTTGTCATTTTTGTGACTTTGGGAATGTTATCTAAACTATTAGTCACAGTTTCCTTTCCTTGCAGTAGAAATTACTGCAGTATCATTTCAAAGGACAGTTGAGAAAACTGACATTCTCCATGTAAAGTAGCATAACAATGCCTGCACTTAAAACATATTCAATAACTTGGGGTTTCCCTGGTAGGTCAGTGGTAAAGAACTCGCCAACCAATGCAGGAGACACAGGTTTGATCCCTGATCCAGGAAGATCCCACATGCTGTGGTGCATCTAAGCCTGTTAGCCACAACTACTGAGCATGTGCTCTAGAGCCTCAGAACTGCAACTATTGAGCCCATGTGCCACAACTTCTGTGTGCCCGAGAGCCCGAGTTGCACAACAAAGAGAAGTTACCACAACAAGAAGCCTGCTCACCTCAACTAGAGAGTAGCCCCCACTCCCTGCAACTAGAAAAGAGCTTGCAGCAGCAGGGAAAACTAAGAATAGCCAAAACTAAAATAAATAAAATTTTAAAAATAAAATTAAAAATTCAATAATTAAAATAAATTATTTATAAAGAAATAACTAAACAAATTATTTGAATTATTCTCCCTGTAGCTCAATGATGTAGTTATCACATTCACAATTATTACAGATGAAGAAGTGAACACTGAAGGATTTAAGTGGCTTTCCAAAGTTTAGAGCTGATGCTGAAGCTGAAGCTCCAATGTTTTGGCCACCTGATGTGAATAGATGACTCACTGGAAAAGACCTGATGCTGGCAAAGACTGGAGGTAGGAGAAGAAGGGGACATTTATAAAGGACAAGGCTGTTCAACGGCATTACTGACTCAATGGACATGAGTTTGAGCAAGTTCCTAGAGATGGTGAAGGACAGGGAAGCTCAGTATGCTACAGTCCATGGGGTCTCAAAGAGTCGGACACGACTGAGTGACTGAACAACAAAGTTTAGAGAGGTGATAAAGTGCAGAGCTGAAACTTGAATCCATGACCCAGAGTGCCTCCTAGAGTTTCTCACTACTCTCCCACTACTTGATACAGAGACAGATAAAAATGACCTGGGTTTATTTGATATTCTCTGTCACCTCAAAGAATGTTATGCTTAGTGATTACTTTTGGTCTTAATCTGACTCTATAGAAGCACAACGAGGCGTTCTCCTATGGATCAGTGGTAAAGAATCTGCCTGCAGTGTCTGCAGAGCCATGGGCTCAGTGAGGACAATCCCTTCCCTGGAGAAGGAAATGGCAACCCACTCCAGTATTCTTGCCTGGAAAGAAGTCCCATGGACAGAGGAGCCTGGTGGATTACAGTCCATGAGGTTGAAAAGAATCAAACATAACTGGCCAGACACAGGTTTGATCCCTGATCCAGGAAGATCCCACATGCTGTGGTGCATCTAAGCCTGTTAGCCACAACTACTGAGCATGTGCTCTAGAGCCTCAGAACTGCAACTATTGAGCCCATGTGCCACAACTTCTGTGTGCCCGAGAGCCCGAGTTGCACAACAAAGAGAAGTTACCACAACAAGAAGCCTGCTCACCTCAACTAGAGAGTAGCCCCCACTCCCTGCAACTAGAAAAGAGCTTGCAGCAGCAGGGAAAACTAAGAATAGCCAAAACTAAAATAAATAAAATTTTAAAAATAAAATTAAAAATTCAATAATTAAAATAAATTATTTATAAAGAAATAACTAAACAAATTATTTGAATTATTCTCCCTGTAGCTCAATGATGTAGTTATCACATTCACAATTATTACAGATGAAGAAGTGAACACTGAAGGATTTAAGTGGCTTTCCAAAGTTTAGAGCTGATGCTGAAGCTGAAGCTCCAATGTTTTGGCCACCTGATGTGAATAGATGACTCACTGGAAAAGACCTGATGCTGGCAAAGACTGGAGGTAGGAGAAAAAGGGGACATTTATAAAGGACAAGGCTGTTCAACGGCATTACTGACTCAATGGACATGAGTTTGAGCAAGTTCCTAGAGATGGTGAAGGACAGGGAAGCTCAGTATGCTACAGTCCATGGGGTCTCAAAGAGTCGGACACGACTGAGTGACTGAACAACAAAGTTTAGAGAGGTGATAAAGTGCAGAGCTGAAACTTGAATCCATGACCCAGAGTGCCTCCTAGAGTTTCTCACTACTCTCCCACTACTTGATACAGAGACAGATAAAAATGACCTGGGTTTATTTGATATTCTCTGTCACCTCAAAGAATGTTATGCTTAGTGATTACTTTTGGTCTTAATCTGACTCTATAGAAGCACAACGAGGCGTTCTCCTATGGATCAGTGGTAAAGAATCTGCCTGCAGTGTCTGCAGAGCCATGGGCTCAGTGAGGACAATCCCTTCCCTGGAGAAGGAAATGGCAACCCACTCCAGTATTCTTGCCTGGAAAGAAGTCCCATGGACAGAGGAGCCTGGTGGATTACAGTCCATGAGGTTGAAAAGAATCAAACATAACTGGGCAACTGAAGATGCACACACACAAAATATCTCAGAGTTCTGATTTCTTCTCAAACTGTACACTCATGTACATTTGACAAGCTGCACTGCTGACAACAGCTATTGAAAAATAACTGCATGAAAGCTGAGGAAAGGTTGCTTGAGCTCCATGCCCTTTCTTGTGGTAAACATTCAAGTCATGACACAATATTTAAGGAAACTTATGTAAACAACTCTGGAGAAAGTAAATTGTGTTACAAAATGCAAATCATTCAAAATAAAACTAAACATTACACCTGTGAGGGCTCCCCAAGTAGCTCAGTGGTAAGGAATCTGCCTACAATGCAGGAGACATGGAAGACTTGGGTTCAATCCCTGGGTCAGGAAGATTCCCTGGAGGAGGGCATGGTAACCCACTCCAGTCTTCTTGCCTCGAGAATCCCATGGACAGAGAAGTCCAGTGGGCTACAGTCCATCAGGTCACAAAGAGTTGGATATGACTGAAGCGACTTAGCATGCACAACTGTGTATTTCAACCTATAATTCTTTTTTATAATTTTTTTTATTTATTTTTATTTTTTATTTTTTAAATCTTTATTTTACTTTTAACTTTTACAGAGTTTTGTTGTTTACAGATATGTATGTTCTCAGATTAGTCATATGTATATCCCCACCTTCCCTCTCCTCCCGACCATCACACAGCACCCCTGAAGGATCCCTTTTCTCCCGACACAATACAGGCCTTCGATAAAGTGCAGAGCTGAAACTTGAATCCATGACCCAGAGTGCCTCCTAGAGTTTCTCACTACTCTCCCACTACTTGATACAGAGACAGATAAAAATGACCTGGGTTTATTTGATATTCTCTGTCACCTCAAAGAATGTTATGCTTAGTGATTACTTTTGGTCTTAATCTGACTCTATAGAAGCACAACGAGGCGTTCTCCTATGGATCAGTGGTAAAGAATCTGCCTGCAGTGTCTGCAGAGCCATGGGCTCAGTGAGGACAATCCCTTCCCTGGAGAAGGAAATGGCAACCCACTCCAGTATTCTTGCCTGGAAAGAAGTCCCATGGACAGAGGAGCCTGGTGGATTACAGTCCATGAGGTTGAAAAGAATCAAACATAACTGGGCAACTGAAGATGCACACACACAAAATATCTCAGAGTTCTGATTTCTTCTCAAACTGTACACTCATGTACATTTGACAAGCTGCACTGCTGACAACAGCTATTGAAAAATAACTGCATGAAAGCTGAGGAAAGGTTGCTTGAGCTCCATGCCCTTTCTTGTGGTAAACATTCAAGTCATGACACAATATTTAAGGAAACTTATGTAAACAACTCTGGAGAAAGTAAATTGTGTTACAAAATGCAAATCATTCAAAATAAAACTAAACATTACACCTGTGAGGGCTCCCCAAGTAGCTCAGTGGTAAGGAATCTGCCTACAATGCAGGAGACATGGAAGACTTGGGTTCAATCCCTGGGTCAGGAAGATTCCCTGGAGGAGGGCATGGTAACCCACTCCAGTCTTCTTGCCTCGAGAATCCCATGGACAGAGAAGTCCAGTGGGCTACAGTCCATCAGGTCACAAAGAGTTGGATATGACTGAAGCGACTTAGCATGCACAACTGTGTATTTCAACCTATAATTCTTTTTTATAATTTTTTTTATTTATTTTTATTTTTTATTTTTTAAATCTTTATTTTACTTTTAACTTTTACAGAGTTTTGTTGTTTACAGATATGTATGTTCTCAGATTAGTCATATGTATATCCCCCCTTCCCTCCCCTCCCGACCATCACACAGCACCCCTGCAGGATCCCCTTTTCTCACAGAGCAATGACTAGAGCTATTTTCTTCACTTATGATAGTACAGGCCTTCAATGCTACTTCCTTTACGCCTCTCACCCACTGTTCCTTCCCCACAATGTCCGTATGTCCACTGTCCATGTCTGTCTTTCTGTCACTTCACTGCATGTGCCATCATCACCATCCTACTAGATTCCATATATATGTGTTAATATACTGTATTTGTCCTTCTCTTTCTGACTGACTTCACTTTTGATGATACGTTCTAGATCCAGCCACCTCATTAGGGTTGATTCTTCTGCATTTCTCTTTACAGCTGTGTAGTATTCCATTGTATATATGTACCAGAGCTTTTGGATCCATTCGTTCGTCGATGGGCATCTAGGTTGCTTCCATGTTCTAGCTATTGTATAGAGAGCTGCAATGAACATTGGGGTACAGGTGCTTCTTTCAGTTTTGATTTTGTCAGGGCATAAGCCTAAGAGTGGGATTGCTGGGTCATATGGTGCTTCTATTTTTAGTTTTTTAAGCAATTCTTTTGTTTTATATGTCAGTTCTTTGCAACTGAAAAAACACAAAATTTGTTCCATGCTGCAAATTGGGAACAAAATACAAGTTGGAAAAAGAAAAAAATAATAAGCCTATCTTATGAGTTCTTCAGGAGGACCCCCTTCTTTTAGCTTCCAGGCAGCCTTGAACCCTACCAACTTGTCGACCTTAGCTATCATTTTATGTACTTTTTATAGCCTTCCAAAGATTTAAAATTCCAGAGAAATATAAAGCATTTCCATGGGAATTTTGCCCATCCAAGAACAAAAATATTCTCAGAAAATTGTTTGTTGTTGGCAGGTTCAGAAGGATAATTCTGAGAACTGCCTTGCAAATTGAAAGAATGAAGTCTAAGTGACCTACAACAAATGGGATGTTAAAATACATTTAATATACAAATCCAAATGCATGACCACCAATAGAAACAGAACCATGTCATCCTTATGAAAATCATTAGCAGATTTCATTGACTCCTCAATGACCCTATAAAAATAGTTTGAACCTAAAAACCAAATCTAATTTTGAACAGGCATTACCACTGATAAAATTTACTCTTTTCTGAGTGTATATTTATTATCTCAAGTGCACAGAATTCTTTTTTCTTACCCTATCTCCCTTCTCTATGTTTTCTCTATCATTTAATTTGTGAGAAATCTAATAGATTATTTCATAAAATTTCTTAAATGCCAATTAATCCCTGAGCTGGCAAATCTCATTTAATGAAAAAAATTACATATTTTCATACTGCAGTTTTATTATTTGTCAGTATAGAAAAATCTATTTAATTTCATACTACAACAGCAGCAATAGAATGTACATATGCAAAAATCTTTCTGAATGCTATGCAGAGGGGTATCTGGGAACATCTGGCTGAAATTCTGATATTGAGACTAACAGGAAATAATTAGAGATTTGTAATCGTTAGTCAGACTCATGTTGCTTCCATTCAGTCCTCCAAACTCAATATATGTTTTGTGAAATTGGGTAGTTACTTTTGATGTCATCACTTTTAAGCTGTTTTAGTTTTTCTCCCAGTCTCTAAGGGTTACACAATGTCTCTTATATTTCTGGACGGCAAGCAAGTAACGTCTCTATTCCAAACAATCCTAATTAAAGAAATCCTCATCACATAGTTTCACTCATTTCTTCCTATATTAGAGACTACTGGTATTTTTTATGTTTCTTTATATTGTTGTTGTTGTCCAGAAGCTAACTCGTGTCCAACTCTTTCTGATCCCATGGACTGAAGCATATCAGGCTCCCCTGTCCTTCAATATCTCCCAGAATTTGCTCATTGTGCTATCTAACCTCCTCATCCTCTGCCACCCTTTTCTTTTTTTGCCTTCAATCTTTCCCAGCATCAGGGTCTTTTCCAATGAGTCAGCTATTTGTCTCAAGTGGCCAAAACATTGGAACTTTAGCTTCAGCATCAGTCCTTCCAATGAATATTCAGGGTAGATTTCCTTTAGGATTAACTAGTTTTATCTCCTTGCAGTCCAAGGGACTATCAAGAGTATTCTCTAACACCATAATTTGAAAGCATCAATTCTTTGGTGCTCAGCCTTCTTCATGGCCCAGCTCTCACATCCATACATGACTACTATAAAAAAAACACAGCTTTGAGATTTGTATAAAAACCTTTGTCAGCAGTTATGCCTCTGCTTTTTAATACTGTCCAGGTGTGTCCTAGCTTTTCTTCCAAGGAGCAAGCATCTTAATTTCATGGCTGCAGTTTCCGTTTGCAGTGGTTTTGGAGCCCAAGAAAATAAAATCTGTCACTATTCCAACTTTTCCCCCTCTATTTGCCATAAAGTGATCTGACCAGATGCTGCAAATGTCACTCCTCAAAACTAGAAATTTGCCTAGGTTCTGAGAACAGTCCTGCTGTTCTGCCATTAACTTTATGATCAAGTTAAGATTTAAAGAACTAAAAGTATTCATTCTTAGAAATATACTATTGAGTTAGAATATCTTTAAATATATGATGCGTGATTTTCCCCAAATTACATTCAACTGGTAGTAAAAAATAAATAAATAAATAAATCTCTCAATATAGTGGCATAAACGTGACAGTGTCTAGTTTTCTTTGACAAAAAGTAATTCACCATCCTTCGTTGTCGGCTTCTCCCCTCAAATTTACCTCATAGTTACAAGATGGGTTTGGAGCTCTGACCATCACAACCACAGCCCAAGTAGGTAGAAACACAGAGTGTGCTTTCTTAGATGATCCATGCAAATTTGTTTTCAGCTTTCTTCAGATATAATTAACATGTAATAGTGAATTAATTTTAGGTGTACCACATAATGATTTGATATACATATACACATTGTGAAATTACTAGCACAATGCTTAGTTAACATATCCACCACCTCACATAGTTACAAGTTTATTCTTGTATTAAAACGTTTTAAGATTACTCCCCTTAGCATCTATAAGGTAACAAGACGGTATTGTTAACTATAGTTACCACATTACATCACTAAAGCTTATTTATCTTATAACTGGAAGTCATTAGTCTTTTACTTACATCTCATGCAGACCCTATTTACTAAAGAGAAACTGCAAGTTACCTGTGCTATTTACTGGGTACACTGCCATCCCAACCAATAAAGTTCATTTATGTCAAACCTAAAGCTAACATTATACTTAATGGTGAAAGCTGAAGGGAAGAAATAAAGCCATCACTATTTGCAGATGACATGATACTATATGTGAAAAAACCCAAAAAACTCCATTGAAAAGTTTGCTAGAATTAGTAAATGAATTGAATAAAGTTTCAGGATACAAGATGAATATATGAAAATCTGTTGCTTTTCTATACACTGATAATGAGCTATCAGAAAGAGAAAGCAAAAGCCAATCTTGTTTAAAATCACATCAGAAAAAGAACAAAATACCTAGGAATAAACTTATCCAAGGAGGCAAAAACCTATACTCTGGAAACTATAAAACACAGATGAAAGAAATCGAAGATGATCCAATATTTTTTACTGAATTTTCAGTTTTAGGATCAGCTTTGTCGTATTGTTTGAGTTGATATAGTAGGAATCATTTTATACATATGACTTACACTCTTCTGATCTTCATTATCACTTATACTCATTAACAATTTTTTTCTCAGTTATTTTAAAATGTTTGCATATTCCATTTTGTATCTATTTAAGACATTACCCAAGGTGGCATAAACGTGACAGTGTCTAGTTTTCTTTGACAAAAAGTAATTCACCATCCTTCGTTGTCGGCTTCTCCCCTCAAATTTACCTCATAGTTACAAGATGGGTTTGGAGCTCTGACCATCACAACCACAGCCCAAGTAGGTAGAAACACAGAGTGTGCTTTCTTAGATGATCCATGCAAATTTGTTTTCAGCTTTCTTCAGATATAATTAACATGTAATAGTGAATTAATTTTAGGTGTACCACATAATGATTTGATATACATATACACATTGTGAAATTACTAGCACAATGCTTAGTTAACATATCCACCACCTCACATAGTTACAAGTTTATTCTTGTATTAAAACGTTTTAAGATTACTCCCCTTAGCATCTATAAGGTAACAAGACGGTATTGTTAACTATAGTTACCACATTACATCACTAAAGCTTATTTATCTTATAACTGGAAGTCATTAGTCTTTTACTTACATCTCATGCAGACCCTATTTACTAAAGAGAAACTGCAAGTTACCTGTGCTATTTACTGGGTACACTGCCATCCCAACCAATAAAGTTCATTTATGTCAAACCTAAAGCTAACATTATACTTAATGGTGAAAGCTGAAGGGAAGAAATAAAGCCATCACTATTTGCAGATGACATGATACTATATGTGAAAAACCAAAAAATCTCCATTGAAAAGTTTGCTAGAATTAGTAAATGAATTGAATAAAGTTTCAGGATACAAGATGAATATATGAAAATCTGTTGCTTTTCTATACACTGATAATGAGCTATCAGAAAGAGAAAGCAAAAGCCAATCTTGTTTAAAATCACATCAGAAAAAGAACAAAATACCTAGGAATAAACTTATCCAAGGAGGCAAAAACCTATACTCTGGAAACTATAAAACACAGATGAAAGAAATCGAAGATGATCCAATATTTTTTACTGAATTTTCAGTTTTAGGATCAGCTTTGTCGTATTGTTTGAGTTGATATAGTAGGAATCATTTTATACATATGACTTACACTCTTCTGATCTTCATTATCACTTATACTCATTAACAATTTTTTTCTCAGTTATTTTAAAATGTTTGCATATTCCATTTTGTATCTATTTAAGACATTACCCAAGGTATTTATGGATTCTTTTTTTGAGTTATAGCTTGACCTTATTTCCAAATTTTTTTTTTTTAAAGATGTATTTATTTATTTTGGGCGGGGGTCGGGTTGGGGAGGGAGGGGAGCAGGCGGGCCACTTCTATTGCTCTTTCATTTCTCTATTTTCATCCGTCTTCGTTCTTTGGCTCCAGTGGGCCTTCCATCGCGGTGGCGTCTGTCGTTCCAAAGCACCGGCTCTGGGCGCATGCGCTCCAGAGCTCCGGCTCGGTAATTGGACACATCAGTCCAGCCACTCCGCGGCACGTGGGATCTTCCCAGGCCAGGGATCGAACCCGTGCTCCTTGCACTGCAAGGCGGTGTCCTTACCCACTGGACCACCAGGGGAAGCCCCAAAATATTTTTATACATAATATTTTTAATTGTTTTAAGAGTTATTTCAAATTACTTTAGAACTCTTCCCTTTCTCCAAACAACTCTTTTATCTTATCTGTGTTTACCTAAAACTGACTGGTTCATTCATTCTTTTACAGATTTCTTTGCCTTAAATTATTTCACTCACATTAAAAGATTATTCACATCATTATTGGTACAAATTTTTATTCTGATTGTTGTTAGCTCTTAAAATTTTAGGTGTAATTTTACTTTACATTAGATAGATTTTGTACACTGATAGACAAGGAAGGCAGAACAGAATAGCTCTCTGAATAAAGTTTCAGGATACAAGATGAATATATGAAAATCTGTTGCTTTTCTATACACTGATAATGAGCTATCAGAAAGAGAAAGCAAAAGCCAATCTTGTTTAAAATCACATCAGAAAAAGAACAAAATACCTAGGAATAAACTTATCCAAGGAGGCAAAAACCTATACTCTGGAAACTATAAAACACAGATGAAAGAAATCGAAGATGATCCAATATTTTTTACTGAATTTTCAGTTTTAGGATCAGCTTTGTCGTATTGTTTGAGTTGATATAGTAGGAATCATTTTATACATATGACTTACACTCTTCTGATCTTCATTATCACTTATACTCATTAACAATTTTTTTCTCAGTTATTTTAAAATGTTTGCATATTCCATTTTGTATCTATTTAAGACATTACCCAAGGTATTTATGGATTCTTTTTTTGAGTTATAGCTTGACCTTATTTCCAAATTTTTTTTTTTTAAAGATGTATTTATTTATTTTGGGCGGGGGTCGGGTTGGGGAGGGAGGGGAGCAGGCGGGCCACTTCTATTGCTCTTTCATTTCTCTATTTTCATCCGTCTTCGTTCTTTGGCTCCAGTGGGCCTTCCATCGCGGTGGCGTCTGTCGTTCCAAAGCACCGGCTCTGGGCGCATGCGCTCCAGAGCTCCGGCTCGGTAATTGGACACATCAGTCCAGCCACTCCGCGGCACGTGGGATCTTCCCAGGCCAGGGATCGAACCCGTGCTCCTTGCACTGCAAGGCGGTGTCCTTACCCACTGGACCACCAGGGGAAGCCCCAAAATATTTTTATACATAATATTTTTAATTGTTTTAAGAGTTATTTCAAATTACTTTAGAACTCTTCCCTTTCTCCAAACAACTCTTTTATCTTATCTGTGTTTACCTAAAACTGACTGGTTCATTCATTCTTTTACAGATTTCTTTGCCTTAAATTATTTCACTCACATTAAAAGATTATTCACATCATTATTGGTACAAATTTTTATTCTGATTGTTGTTAGCTCTTAAAATTTTAGGTGTAATTTTACTTTACATTAGATAGATTTTGTACACTGATAGACAAGGAAGGCAGAACAGAATAGCTCTCTAATATTTTGATTAGATTTTGAACTCTCCCATAGTGAAGGACAGGGAGCCTGCATGCTGCAGTTTATAGGATCTTAAGGAGTCAGACACAACTGAGCAACTGAACAACAACAAATTCGCACAGTGAGAGATTAGAAAATATGATCTTGAGTATTTGGGGGATCTGCTTCCTTTGCTCCCTCATCTCATCTTTTTCCTTCCTTTGTTCTTACTCCGTCTCAGGTCAGATTCCAGTCTCAGCAGTATTTTCACAATGGAGGCCTTGGAACCCGGAAGGAGCATCAGCTGGTGAGCTGGCGAGTTCACTTGTCCAGTGTAATCCATAAGAACTAACAAATCAAGGGTCCTTCTATATTTGTTCCCAGATGGAAACCTTGGAACTCCCCTCTAAAGGGCAGTTTCGGCTCTCTTCCTGAGTTTGGCACCCTCAGCTCCCCATACTACCCGGGATTCTGGTTTGCAGATCATGCTGTCGGTTAGACACATAGGTTTTCCTGCTATAAAGCTCATCAGAAGTCACTTTCATTTCCTCTGCTTCCTCCCATGCAGATATTAACCCCACATGTGACTAACTGCTCTTGGTGTTAGCTGATAGTTATTTATTTGGATTCTCTGAATTATAACACATTTTTTGTTTTTAAAAATTTGTTTGGCTAGTCATGTGCTTTTTGTGTCTTTACTGGGGGTGGATGTGTCAAATATGTAACAGTGCCAATATATTTACTCAAAATGCTCTCGATTTTTTCTTTGTTAATCTGTATATATTTTAATGCTGCCACATCAGCACAACCCCATCTCATGTTTTACTCTTATTTAACATCCTTTATAACTTTCTTCTCACCAACAAACAAGTGCATGTTAACAGGGAGGCTAATCAGTATTGGAGAAAGGTAAACAGGAATAAAGAGGAAAGTCATCATTTTGCTACCTATATTCACATGTTATTCACTCACATTAAAAGATTATTCACATCATTATTGGTACAAATTTTTATTCTGATTGTTGTTAGCTCTTAAAATTTTAGGTGTAATTTTACTTTACATTAGATAGATTTTGTACACTGATAGACAAGGAAGGCAGAACAGAATAGCTCTCTAATATTTTGATTAGATTTTGAACTCTCCCATAGTGAAGGACAGGGAGCCTGCATGCTGCAGTTTATAGGATCTTAAGGAGTCAGACACAACTGAGCAACTGAACAACAACAAATTCGCACAGTGAGAGATTAGAAAATATGATCTTGAGTATTTGGGGGATCTGCTTCCTTTGCTCCCTCATCTCATCTTTTTCCTTCCTTTGTTCTTACTCCGTCTCAGGTCAGATTCCAGTCTCAGCAGTATTTTCACAATGGAGGCCTTGGAACCCGGAAGGAGCATCAGCTGGTGAGCTGGCGAGTTCACTTGTCCAGTGTAATCCATAAGAACTAACAAATCAAGGGTCCTTCTATATTTGTTCCCAGATGGAAACCTTGGAACTCCCCTCTAAAGGGCAGTTTCGGCTCTCTTCCTGAGTTTGGCACCCTCAGCTCCCCATACTACCCGGGATTCTGGTTTGCAGATCATGCTGTCGGTTAGACACATAGGTTTTCCTGCTATAAAGCTCATCAGAAGTCACTTTCATTTCCTCTGCTTCCTCCCATGCAGATATTAACCCCACATGTGACTAACTGCTCTTGGTGTTAGCTGATAGTTATTTATTTGGATTCTCTGAATTATAACACATTTTTTGTTTTTAAAAATTTGTTTGGCTAGTCATGTGCTTTTTGTGTCTTTACTGGGGGTGGATGTGTCAAATATGTAACAGTGCCAATATATTTACTCAAAATGCTCTCGATTTTTTCTTTGTTAATCTGTATATATTTTAATGCTGCCACATCAGCACAACCCCATCTCATGTTTTACTCTTATTTAACATCCTTTATAACTTTCTTCTCACCAACAAACAAGTGCATGTTAACAGGGAGGCTAATCAGTATTGGAGAAAGGTAAACAGGAATAAAGAGGAAAGTCATCATTTTGCTACCTATATTCACATGTTAGTCACGTCGTCCATAGTAATATAATACATAAAAAGATAAAGTATAAGGTATTTTCCTCCTTAAAGGCAGAAAATATGGCACTGAATGAAATATTATTTTTATTCAACATCCAAGAGCACCTGAGGTGAACTATTAACAATATACTTGTGTCTTCTGATTCCCATAGTGCCTTCTTGCTTTTGTGAATCAATTGGCAGGCAGGACAATTTATGACTTCGTTAAAATAAACTGCAGCCTTCAATGTCCATTATAATACAGTATATGTTAAAAAAAAATACAGTATATGTTCATATTTTATTTTGTGTTAGATTTTCACCTGAAGAAGCCAGTCATGAAACATTAAATATTTCATTATATTACTTAAAATAACACAATTACCACTAATAATCTCCCTAACACTGCACAATGTGATGTTATATTCATAGTCTCCAAAGCCAAGTGAGAAAGGAGCAAATTCTTTGATTTAAAAGGCATAGGAAGAAAACTCCATTAAATATGTTTCATAAGCGGATGTGACATTTCCATTGCTGAAGATATTTTTTGATTTATAGAATCATCATGAATGAGGGTCACAAAACATTTATTTTTACAGACACCCTTACAGGAAAGGTTAAAGCTTGTATAAAACAGTTCAGAATGCCCATGATGTGAGGAAAGGAAACCACACAATATACCTTTGTCATCTCTCTCAGTTGTATTTCCTCCCTGCTCTTGGTGTTAGCTGATAGTTATTTATTTGGATTCTCTGAATTATAACACATTTTTTGTTTTTAAAAATTTGTTTGGCTAGTCATGTGCTTTTTGTGTCTTTACTGGGGGTGGATGTGTCAAATATGTAACAGTGCCAATATATTTACTCAAAATGCTCTCGATTTTTTCTTTGTTAATCTGTATATATTTTAATGCTGCCACATCAGCACAACCCCATCTCATGTTTTACTCTTATTTAACATCCTTTATAACTTTCTTCTCACCAACAAACAAGTGCATGTTAACAGGGAGGCTAATCAGTATTGGAGAAAGGTAAACAGGAATAAAGAGGAAAGTCATCATTTTGCTACCTATATTCACATGTTAGTCACGTCGTCCATAGTAATATAATACATAAAAAGATAAAGTATAAGGTATTTTCCTCCTTAAAGGCAGAAAATATGGCACTGAATGAAATATTATTTTTATTCAACATCCAAGAGCACCTGAGGTGAACTATTAACAATATACTTGTGTCTTCTGATTCCCATAGTGCCTTCTTGCTTTTGTGAATCAATTGGCAGGCAGGACAATTTATGACTTCGTTAAAATAAACTGCAGCCTTCAATGTCCATTATAATACAGTATATGTTAAAAAAAAATACAGTATATGTTCATATTTTATTTTGTGTTAGATTTTCACCTGAAGAAGCCAGTCATGAAACATTAAATATTTCATTATATTACTTAAAATAACACAATTACCACTAATAATCTCCCTAACACTGCACAATGTGATGTTATATTCATAGTCTCCAAAGCCAAGTGAGAAAGGAGCAAATTCTTTGATTTAAAAGGCATAGGAAGAAAACTCCATTAAATATGTTTCATAAGCGGATGTGACATTTCCATTGCTGAAGATATTTTTTGATTTATAGAATCATCATGAATGAGGGTCACAAAACATTTATTTTTACAGACACCCTTACAGGAAAGGTTAAAGCTTGTATAAAACAGTTCAGAATGCCCATGATGTGAGGAAAGGAAACCACACAATATACCTTTGTCATCTCTCTCAGTTGTATTTCTTCCCTGCTCATTATTTATATTTTGTATGTTCTACAAGCTGAACTCATCTCCATTAATATTACTCACTCTTTACCAGCAGGGGATAACACTGAGGAGCGGAGGTTTATCATCTAACCAGATTAACAAGTATGATATTACTGGGTTTTATTTGTATTAGTAAGACAAATGATTGGGAAATCTATTACACTTAGGGGTCAAACTATGAGCAAGCTCTTGGTCTGTCCCCTAGCTATAGTTCATATAGTTCATATATTTATAGCACAGATGAGAAAAAAACACACCTGAGATTCTATAGCACATACTATTTTGATGTTTCCATTTGTGATTTCCCATACTGGTTTGGAAATACGATGCCTGGATGTTTCCAATCATCTCTAATGGGAAAATGATAAGTTATTTAGGAATCTTCATAAAATATCTTAATGAAATACCTCAGTGGTTCTATTAACTGTTGTCTTGAAATTCCTTAATCAGCATCAGTCTTAAACAAAACATATGATAAAAACATGATGCCCATAACATGGATACATCTGAATCAAAAATGAAAGTCAGAGTTTATGAGTGAAATAACATCCTTGGACTGAGTTGATAGAATACTCACAAAACACTTGCCAATTACTTACTGCATCAAACAAACTTGCAAGGTACAGAAAAGAATAAGTGTTCATACCCCACACTTGTGGAAAATGAGGCACTGCAGAGTCATTCTGTGACCTTCAAAATAATCAGCTGCTTAGTGAAAACATTTCATTATATTACTTAAAATAACACAATTACCACTAATAATCTCCCTAACACTGCACAATGTGATGTTATATTCATAGTCTCCAAAGCCAAGTGAGAAAGGAGCAAATTCTTTGATTTAAAAGGCATAGGAAGAAAACTCCATTAAATATGTTTCATAAGCGGATGTGACATTTCCATTGCTGAAGATATTTTTTGATTTATAGAATCATCATGAATGAGGGTCACAAAACATTTATTTTTACAGACACCCTTACAGGAAAGGTTAAAGCTTGTATAAAACAGTTCAGAATGCCCATGATGTGAGGAAAGGAAACCACACAATATACCTTTGTCATCTCTCTCAGTTGTATTTCTTCCCTGCTCATTATTTATATTTTGTATGTTCTACAAGCTGAACTCATCTCCATTAATATTACTCACTCTTTACCAGCAGGGGATAACACTGAGGAGCGGAGGTTTATCATCTAACCAGATTAACAAGTATGATATTACTGGGTTTTATTTGTATTAGTAAGACAAATGATTGGGAAATCTATTACACTTAGGGGTCAAACTATGAGCAAGCTCTTGGTCTGTCCCCTAGCTATAGTTCATATAGTTCATATATTTATAGCACAGATGAGAAAAAAACACACCTGAGATTCTATAGCACATACTATTTTGATGTTTCCATTTGTGATTTCCCATACTGGTTTGGAAATACGATGCCTGGATGTTTCCAATCATCTCTAATGGGAAAATGATAAGTTATTTAGGAATCTTCATAAAATATCTTAATGAAATACCTCAGTGGTTCTATTAACTGTTGTCTTGAAATTCCTTAATCAGCATCAGTCTTAAACAAAACATATGATAAAAACATGATGCCCATAACATGGATACATCTGAATCAAAAATGAAAGTCAGAGTTTATGAGTGAAATAACATCCTTGGACTGAGTTGATAGAATACTCACAAAACACTTGCCAATTACTTACTGCATCAAACAAACTTGCAAGGTACAGAAAAGAATAAGTGTTCATACCCCACACTTGTGGAAAATGAGGCACTGCAGAGTCATTCTGTGACCTTCAAAATAATCAGCTGCTTAGTGAAAACACAGCTCCAGTTTGTCCCCTTCATCATGTTGCTAACTGACATGAGTCATCAATGGGATCCACACACACTGAGAAGAAAAGTTATGTGACCTGGGTTTTTAGGAGTCAGCAAGAGTTGTGGCCTTCTGTTTATCTGGATGAAATATGCTGCCTTGGTTTCTTTTTAATATTATCCATGAATCCCTCATGTTTTCTGATTGCATCGTGATGCACCACTAAATAAGCTAAACCATTCTCCTTTCCTTTTCCTCAAAGCAACATTTTATAAGTCTGAAAAATTAGAAAGCATTCTTCAACCGAATGTTTTGGCAGAGAGAAGAGTGGAAACACAGTAAACTGCCTAATCAGAGGAAGAGAGGTTTGCAGGCTCAACATTAAAGTTTTAATGACAGGGTCTCACTGGGTCACTGGTCTGATTATAGGCTGTTTTCCAAATCTACTGCCCAACTTACTTGAATTCTGAATAAGTGAAACTGAAAATCATATTGCAACAGATTCCTTTGTTAGCTTCTTTTCTAGTTGTCTAAATAGCAAGACCTGAAATAGAAGATATACTTTGCACCACCCTGCTCAGAAATCTATAAGGAAAATAATACTGCTAGGCCAAGTCACATGTTCAAGGGCATAAGCATGAGTTTTTCTCCTTTTTAACTTTTATTTTATATTGGTGTATAATTGATTAACAATGTCGTGTTAGTTTCAGGTGTACAGCAAAGTGATTCAGTTAGACGTGAATCTATACTTTTTCACATTATTTTTCCATTTGAACTGCTACAGAATACTGAGCAGAGCGAAAATCACCACCTCTATTTTTTCATTTGGACATTTATCAAAACTCCACCAATGTTCAAGCATATACACAAAAGTAACAAAATTGTGGTTACTAATTGTTATTTTCATTCACAGGTGATTCAGAAAAGGGTTGACTTTGGGCAAAGATCTGAGACATTGCCTGACTGGAAATATACCGTTCTAGTTTAACATGGTTTAATTTGTTGTTCATCTCAGAGATGTTGCTAAAAATCACTGCAAAAGGTACAGAAAAGAATAAGTGTTCATACCCCACACTTGTGGAAAATGAGGCACTGCAGAGTCATTCTGTGACCTTCAAAATAATCAGCTGCTTAGTGAAAACACAGCTCCAGTTTGTCCCCTTCATCATGTTGCTAACTGACATGAGTCATCAATGGGATCCACACACACTGAGAAGAAAAGTTATGTGACCTGGGTTTTTAGGAGTCAGCAAGAGTTGTGGCCTTCTGTTTATCTGGATGAAATATGCTGCCTTGGTTTCTTTTTAATATTATCCATGAATCCCTCATGTTTTCTGATTGCATCGTGATGCACCACTAAATAAGCTAAACCATTCTCCTTTCCTTTTCCTCAAAGCAACATTTTATAAGTCTGAAAAATTAGAAAGCATTCTTCAACCGAATGTTTTGGCAGAGAGAAGAGTGGAAACACAGTAAACTGCCTAATCAGAGGAAGAGAGGTTTGCAGGCTCAACATTAAAGTTTTAATGACAGGGTCTCACTGGGTCACTGGTCTGATTATAGGCTGTTTTCCAAATCTACTGCCCAACTTACTTGAATTCTGAATAAGTGAAACTGAAAATCATATTGCAACAGATTCCTTTGTTAGCTTCTTTTCTAGTTGTCTAAATAGCAAGACCTGAAATAGAAGATATACTTTGCACCACCCTGCTCAGAAATCTATAAGGAAAATAATACTGCTAGGCCAAGTCACATGTTCAAGGGCATAAGCATGAGTTTTTCTCCTTTTTAACTTTTATTTTATATTGGTGTATAATTGATTAACAATGTCGTGTTAGTTTCAGGTGTACAGCAAAGTGATTCAGTTAGACGTGAATCTATACTTTTTCACATTATTTTTCCATTTGAACTGCTACAGAATACTGAGCAGAGCGAAAATCACCACCTCTATTTTTTCATTTGGACATTTATCAAAACTCCACCAATGTTCAAGCATATACACAAAAGTAACAAAATTGTGGTTACTAATTGTTATTTTCATTCACAGGTGATTCAGAAAAGGGTTGACTTTGGGCAAAGATCTGAGACATTGCCTGACTGGAAATATACCGTTCTAGTTTAACATGGTTTAATTTGTTGTTCATCTCAGAGATAGCGGTCTTTTACAAAGAGAATACTAAACTTCAATTCTGATTCAATTCACTGACGGCTTTTTAAGTGCTTCCTATATACTACTCATTTTGTTAGGGGTTGATAATATGACAGTGGACAAGACAGTCATGGTCTTGCTTTCATGGAAATTACATTTTTGCAGAGAGGGAGGATGTTAAACCACTAATGACAAGTGTGATAATGCTCATAAAGAGAAGATACACGTGAGTATGGGAGCACAGAGTACAGGGGTATAACTCAATGAGACTAGAGATATGCATGCCAGTGGAGAAACATGTCACAGAATTCTATTTTGATTGCTTGAAGAATATAATATATATATATATATATATATATATATATATATATACACACATTATTAAATACATTATGAAAATAAAATATGCAAATGAATGTGTGTGAGGTTGGTAGTTATTACCTTCCAAAAGTAAATGAACTATTGAACATTTAAAATGTTCAAAACCATAAACTAGACCCTGACGGGAATAAAAAGTCAAATATATTTTAAAATGACTTCTGTGTAAAAGGCTGCAATAAATCTGAGGGTTGAATTATAATTTATAAAATTTATCTCTCAATGAGATACACATCTCCAGCATTTGATATTTTAAAATACCCCCACATTGCCTAGCACTTCACTGACTAAAAGTATTTCCTTAAAATTGTGAAGCATACCAAGTTTACTCTGAATTCAGCAATTTTTTTTCTTTCCCCTCCAACAGCCAGTCCACATTTTCTAACCATGTTGAATGGTGCAACAGGCCCAGTGTCCAGGGCACTGTAGTCAGACAGACCCAGGTTTGAGTGCCTCTTCTACCAATTCTGACTCCGTGAGCTTAGAAAAGTTGTCTCTCTTCTCATCATAATATCATCAGAGCAGAATAATAATATCTAATTTACAGTCATTACATCTTAAGGGAGAGAGCGAATGTAAAGATGTCTATCATATAGTTGTCACTAAACATATGTGAAATCCATTCTCTTTTGAAGCTCTTTTAATATTGGCTATTTTGTACCCTTGTGTGTTAAGTGGCTTCAGTCATGTCTGACTCTTGGCGACCCCATGGACTAGAACCACCCAGGCTCCTCTATCCATGGAATTCTCCAGGCATGCCATTCCCTTCTCCAGGAGATCTTCCCAACCCAGGAATTGAACCCAGGTCTCCTGCACTGGAGGAAGATATATTTTTTACTATCTGAGCCACCAGGGAGCCTGATAAAGGCTTCCATCCAGGTTGGTTTATATCCTTACCTGAACCTAAGTCAATGTGATCTTATATTTTAATCTTGAAGCGTAAGGGCAAAATTAAAAGCCTTGCCACATATTTAAAAGGTGTCAGAATTCAGATGTGATTGGAAAAGTGTCTTAGGAGGATCTTATCTAGGATTTCTAAACACAATCATGCATAGCATTGTTTATTCTGCCATTTTGGGAAACCATATTTATATACATGATAGAGTTTATTCCTATTGCTTCCCTAATTGCACACATGCACACACAACCATACACACACACATCCATGCATATACAAAACTGGCAGTAGATAAGTTTTCAGTTTCACTGACCAGTTTTTGGAGATTCTCCTAATTTCTTTATAGTCTTGAGCAATTGAGATAATTATATTTTCTTTCCTGGTTTATTACTCATGTTTTATCACCTGAAGTAGCTTTGGGGGAGAAATAAAATGAGAGGGAGAACCTTATTTTTAGTAGCATAGTTTCCTTTTAACTAAAATGAAACCTACTGCTCAAATCCCAAAGATTGCACAAACGCAGCAACTTAATTTTCTGAAGTGACTCATTCATTCTCAGACCCGTGACAGTGTAAAGAAACTCTCCAGAAACTTAATGGTGACCCTGGAAAAAGTCAGCAAACTTAATGTGGAAAAAATACTGCCTTTTTTATGAGATTTCAGTTACTTCTGCTTTATGCTTTTTATTTATACAATTACTCGGAGGAAAGAAATGGTACAGACATTTTAATCACGGCAAAACATGGCAGTAGTTTTTTAAAGTACTTTTTTTTTTTTTTTTTGCTGAAAGAGTAAGGTGGCTGGATTTATGGGGAAATAGCTGGAGGATGAAGATATTATTTTTTTTAACTATCAGCTGAAGCCCATCTGTGCACCACTGTCTGGTGACGTCTTAATTCGCAACCTTATTATCAAAGGCTCTCAGCAAAGGTCATCAAACAAACAAACAAAGCCATTTGTTAGCGACAGAGATTTGTTAGAGGAAAAACATGAGTCACAGCTCTGCATTCTCCATCCAGAGGTGCAGACTATATAAATTCTTCTAAAAATTGTTATGTTTTAAAGCAATAAAGTCACTCATCCTAGAAAATGTTTTACTTCCTTTTCCCAACTTCTATTAAGCTTTTTCATCGTTTACTGAGTATTTCATTTTCAAAGCAAAAAAAGGTCCCAGCAAAGAAATGGCAAAATGATAAAGATCTTTTTTTCTAATGAAAAAGGAAAAAAACACTCAGATTTCTTGCTTTCATTTTCTAAGCACTGTTATTGTTTCCATTTGGCTTTGTTTTTAGTAAATGTAAATACTGAATGAAAATCACATGGAAGGAGAAGCCTTTAAAAGAGAAGCTTCAGTAATTGTGAGCACACATATTCTTAAACCACATCCCTTTGTCTGGTATGATTTAACACTCTTTTATGCCTAATTCAGGAATTAGTCTCCTGAGGAGAACACCAGGCTCTTATGGCCCTTACACACCATCAGCCTTTGAGGTGCATTGACAAATGGTCCCTGCTGGGTAGGAGCTAAGAGAAAGATTCCTGAGCTTTCTAATGTCAAAAACTTGTGATACCACAATTCTAAAATTAAGGAAAATTTATAGAAGGAAAGTATTCATTTTGTCCATAGGAGAGCAGGCTATTGAAAACCCAAAACAGTGAGAAACAAGTTAATTTTCTGAAGTGACTCATTCATTCTCAGACCCGTGACAGTGTAAAGAAACTCTCCAGAAACTTAATGGTGACCCTGGAAAAAGTCAGCAAACTTAATGTGGAAAAAATACTGCCTTTTTTATGAGATTTCAGTTACTTCTGCTTTATGCTTTTTATTTATACAATTACTCGGAGGAAAGAAATGGTACAGACATTTTAATCACGGCAAAACATGGCAGTAGTTTTTTAAAGTACTTTTTTTTTTTTTTTTTGCTGAAAGAGTAAGGTGGCTGGATTTATGGGGAAATAGCTGGAGGATGAAGATATTATTTTTCTAAACTATCAGCTGAAGCCCATCTGTGCACCACTGTCTGGTGACGTCTTAATTCGCAACCTTATTATCAAAGGCTCTCAGCAAAGGTCATCAAACAAACAAACAAAGCCATTTGTTAGCGACAGAGATTTGTTAGAGGAAAAACATGAGTCACAGCTCTGCATTCTCCATCCAGAGGTGCAGACTATATAAATTCTTCTAAAAATTGTTATGTTTTAAAGCAATAAAGTCACTCATCCTAGAAAATGTTTTACTTCCTTTTCCCAACTTCTATTAAGCTTTTTCATCGTTTACTGAGTATTTCATTTTCAAAGCAAAAAAAGGTCCCAGCAAAGAAATGGCAAAATGATAAAGATCTTTTTTTCTAATGAAAAAGGAAAAAAACACTCAGATTTCTTGCTTTCATTTTCTAAGCACTGTTATTGTTTCCATTTGGCTTTGTTTTTAGTAAATGTAAATACTGAATGAAAATCACATGGAAGGAGAAGCCTTTAAAAGAGAAGCTTCAGTAATTGTGAGCACACATATTCTTAAACCACATCCCTTTGTCTGGTATGATTTAACACTCTTTTATGCCTAATTCAGGAATTAGTCTCCTGAGGAGAACACCAGGCTCTTATGGCCCTTACACACCATCAGCCTTTGAGGTGCATTGACAAATGGTCCCTGCTGGGTAGGAGCTAAGAGAAAAGATTCCCTGAGCTTTCTAATGTCAAAAAACTTGTGATACCACAATTCTAAAATTAAGGAAAATTTATAGAAGGAAAGTATTCATTTTGTCCATAGGAGAGCAGGCTATTGAAAACCTGATGCAGTGTTCCTGACACAACAATTAATATTGCATGTATGAATGAGAAACAAGTATTTTTAAGAAATTTCAAAAAATTGAACTTTCCAAATACAGCCCACAGTATTACCATAAATGGTAATACCCTAACCTTTCTGCAAAATAAAATGACATCCATTCATTCATTTATTCAACCTTACATTAATTTATTCATTAGTTCATCAGTTTATTGAGTAGAATATCTGTGGTTAACATTATTGCAGGGACTGGAATACATCACTGGAAAAAGCAATAAAAAAAATTTTCTTGCCTCCAATGTAGCTTATATATTCTTGGAGCATAAGAATGAAATAGATAATTCACAAGTATTGATAACTAAGTGGACAAGATCATTTCCCATAGATATAAATCTTCTGAACACTATAAAAAATAAGAAGAAATAGAATGAAAGGGTCTGGGAGTGGTTTCTGAGAAGGTGATTTCTGAGCAGCATAACATAGGAAGATGGTGAATGAAAGAAATTCAAGTAGCGGAAACAGCTCTGGTGGCTAAGACAGTAAGGACGCTGCCTGCAATGCAGGAGATCCAGGTTTGATCCCTGGGTCAGGAAGATTCCCTAGAGAAGGAAACGGCAATCCACTCCAGTGTTCTTGCCTGGAGAATCCCATGGACTGAGGAGCCTGGCAGGCTACAGTCCATAGAGTTATGAGAGTCAGACATGACTGAATGATTAACACTACACACGCTAGGAAATTCACAGCACTAAATGTACTCAGAAAAAAAAAAGCCTGAACTGAGTAATCTCACATCCCATTTCAATAATGTAGGAAGAATAAAATAACCCCAAGCAAGTAGAAGGAAGGAAATAATAAAGAATAGAAATTAGTGAAACTGAAAACAGAATAGTAGGAAAAAATCAATGGGACAAAAGTGCTGATTTTTCAAAAATGCAAATAAAATTGATAAACCTCTAACAAAATGAAAGAAAAGAAGTTCCTTGAGAGATAAGACATGTGGAACAATGGATATCACACTCACAACTCATGAATCAACCCACATAAACAGGTCCAACTGATTCTGGACTAAGTTCATATGTAATTCAATGGAGACTTATAAATAAGGACGCTAAAGCAATTGGGCAATTGAACCTTCACAGACAAAACAGAAAACCTTATATAAAAACATATTATCTTCAAGAACTAGGGCTAGGGCTAGAGTTCTTAAACTTGGCACCAAAACTACAACCCATAAGAGGAGATAGCGAGAGACTATACCTACCAAAATAAGCAGATTTTACTCCATGAAACACTATGTTAAGAGGATAAAGACTCAAGCTACGGTGAGAGAAACATTAAATTCCCATTGACATCTAGAAAGATAAAGAGCTCTAAAAACTCAATATTAAAACAAAAGAAGAACAATAATCCAGTTAGGGCATAGACACAAAGATACAACCAGACATTTCACCAAAGAGGATATATATACAAGTAGCAAACAAGCATAAGAAAAAGATGTTCGAAATCTTTCCCTTAAGTATCACTATATACCAGTAAGAATGGTTAAAGTAAAAACTAAAGATAAGTTAAAACACAGTCAAGGATATGAAGGAAATGCATTACAAATACTTTTCTACTGAAAATGTAAAATGGTACAGACACTCCAGAAAACCATTTGACAGTTAATTTTTTTAAGTTTTGGACTGTTTGTTTTTTTTTTTAAATTTTCATCCATCTTTAGCTTTTGGCCTGTGTAGGCCTCCCATCACAGTGGTCTCTCTCACTGCAGGGCATAACCTCTGGGCACATGCGCTCCAGAGCGCTAGCTCATAATTCGACAGGCCAGTCCAGCTGCTCTGCAGCATGTGGGATCTTCCCAGGTCAGGGATTGAACTGGCGCCCCTTGCACTGCAAGGTGGACTCTTTACCCACTGGACCACCAGGGAAGCCCTGGAAGTTTCTTAATGAAACTAAACATCCAACTACCACATGACCCAGCAATTACTCTCCTGAGGATTTATCCTAGAGAAAGGAAGGCTTAAAAATGAAGACACAAAACTGTACATGAATGTTTACAGTGCCTTATTCATGATGGTTCAAAACCTGAAATAACCCATATGTATTTCAATAAGTGAATGTTTAAACAAATTGTGGCATGTTGATACCATAAAATAATTTATACATGCAACCACCCCTAATGAATCTCCAGATGATTATGTTGTATGAAAATTACATATATACTCTATGCTTCTAATTACATAACATTAACAAAACAATAAGATTATGAAAACAGAAAACAGAGTACTGGTATCAGGGCTAGGGTGAGGGGAGGAGCAGAAGGGAAATGGACCTGACTATAAAAGGACAACTGGCGGACTCCTGTGGTGACAGAAATGCTCTGTCTTGACTTTATCAATGTCAGTATTCTGATTGTGACATCATACTATAGCTCTGCAGGATGTTACCACTGGGGGAAACTGGGTAAAGAGGAAGGGGATCTTTCGATGATTTTTAACTGTTGCTTGTTAATCAATGATTGTTTCAAAAAACACCAGTTTAGGAAAAAATCAAACATATGAGGGAATAGACACCTTTTTCATTTACTTCACAGATATAGGATTCACACTAAAAAACAAATACTCAAGCTTATTTATAGAGTGAGCTGATTTCTTCCTGTGTGTGTATGCTCAAGTCACTCAGTCATATTGCAATTCTTTGTAACCCAGTAGAGTGTAGCCCACCAGGCTCCTCTGTCCATGGGATTCTCCAGGCAGGGATACTGAGAGTGGGTTGCCATTTTCTTTCCCAGGGGATCCTCCCGACACAAGGATCAAACCCACGTCTCCTGCACTAGTTGGCAAATTCTTTACCACCGGGCCACCTGGGAAGCCTTTATTTCTTCTGAAACACCTTATTTTAGAATAACTCATTAGGAGCTTCCCATTTTCTATTTGTGATCTTTGCTATCAAATTTACAAAATTACGATTGATGGTAAAGAGCTTCCATGACATAGAAGTGAGGTGAAGATATCCCACGTGTGGCCTGCTCTCTTATTGTTTATGACTCTTTTTCTGACTCTTTGGCTTCATGATATATTTGTTTGGAGGGCCCGATGATCTACCTGTTTCTATCACTTCCAATAAATAAATCATAATGTCACCCAGAGATGGGTAGTGACATATTTCATGATATGCTTGTCATCAGTTTTATTCTGCTCATTACAGTTGCCTGTGTTTACTCTGCCATGTCAATAGCTTTCAGACTACCCTTCTGTCTTACATGGATCTTTTCTATTTGATTTTTCATATGCTTATTTTCGTAGAGCTAAGTCACTCTGAATACAGCTTCATTGCCCAGTGTTCCTGTTTCAGAACTTTACTGGATTATGTGACTCAAGTAAGAAACGCAATTAAACCTAATGTTTCAAGCTGCGTCGTGTATATAGGCAAAATGGCTTCCCAAACAGTGATTCTTTCAAGGCCCTCAACCCCATTTTAAAAAATAAAAATTAAGCAAACATTTGTAGAGTGTTATATATGTACCCATTTCTGTGTATGTCATTGTAAAGAATCTCAACGATACTCCTGAAATGAAGACACCAGCTTGATTGAGACAGAGGCACACGGTGTCAAGAAGTAGGAAATTAGTTAGCATTAAAGAAACACATAATATGATCTCTAACATAATAATTTTAGAACACATTTTTTTAATAACTAGCTTTTTCAATGATAAATGTCAAATATTATAATATTTACATAATTATACAAATTTTCATGAAATATTTACTGTACAAGTCTAAGCTCTGTGGATGATACTGGAAATACCAAAGACAGGGATCCTGACTTCAAGTAGCTGGCACTTTAGCTGGAAAAAATGCATTTCAACATGGGGAAATTTATAAGTAATATAACAATATAAGAGAGAATAAAATATATTTAGCAAGAAAAACACTCTTGAGAGACCAGCAATCAAAATGAGGTATAAATATTTTCATAGAAGGAGTGTGATTAGAGATGGGACTTATAAGCAAACACTGGAGTGTTGACGGAATTGGCAGATAGTTACAAGAAAGTTTAAATCACAAAGATTCTATTTTTCCACCTGCATTTCCACATCTTAGATCCCTTTCCTTTGGCATCTCAGTGAAAAGCATTCTGAGCTCAGGACCTTTCTTCCTCTTAAGTCTTCACCTGTTCCCTCCACTCAAAGCTTTACCTACAACTTCAGTCCATACCTCTCTTTTACCCACTCTTAAACATTCTCAGTTTCCATTGTTTACCTAACTTCCTAAAGAGATGTCCACCTCCCTTTCTTGGGAGCTTGCTGAAAGGAATCTCTTGCCTGGACAGAATCTTTCAATTGACACTGTATATTACCTGCCTGATTGTATTATCTGCAGCCAGGATTCTCCTCAAGTGTGTTCTCCACCCCAGTGTGCCTTCTAAGTTCCTATTGTTTTGGTATCGTGTTCTCTGCATTGATGACTGTAACAGATAAATTTACTTAAATCACTAAGAATTAGATCTATTTCACCAGACTATCAAATTGAGAGATTTAGTCTTTGAACGACCATCTAGTCTTCTAAAGAACGTCACAGAATTCTCATGAGGCCAGATTATACTGAATGAAATCCTCACTAAAAATAATAAAATACTGAATTTGACCTTGGATTGAAAAAAATAAAAGGTCTTAGAGGGAAGGGACTGTAAGGCATGCTAATAGAATACCAAGTACCAGAATTCAATAGAAAGTAATAATGACATACACATGTAAGATGTGCTATATTATATCTATAAATCCTCACAAACACTTACTGCTCAGTCAAGTCTAACTCTTTGCCCCCTTATGAACTACAATCTGCCAGGCTCCTCTCTGCACGGGATTTTCCAAGCAAGAATACTGGATTGGGTTGCCATTTTATAATAGGACAAATATTAAGAAATTAATGCATACAATAGTCCTGGCAATGTCAGTATAAAAGAGGTTTGGCCACTTACTATATTGGAGAAATTAAAGACTGGAAAAGAGACTAGATAATATATATCAGATAATTCTAATAAGTATAAATGAAGACTAATGAAATCACTATATATGTCTTAGTGAAAAACAAAACTTGGAAAAAGTCTACCAGCAATTTTTGATCCCTATTTATGTAAGAATGGTAAATCTTTTAGTGACTAGAGTTATAAATGATTTTTATTTTGATTAAAACTTTGAACTACAGAGATGTAAAACCATGCAGTTTTTTGGCAGATTAGGATCTCACAGCATAACGATCCAAATCCGAAACTATTAGGAAACCATGCCACTGCCTTTTGTCCTAACTTATTTCCTACTTCACATATCTTTAGTTTTTTGTTGTTGTTGTTGTTGTTGTTGTTTTCAATGGTGCAGTAGTTCAGGTTTGGCTCTCTGGAAGTCAGTAGGGGAATATGTGAAGTCATTACTTTTGTCTCCCCTCCTCTCCAATGGTCTTCGATTACCCTTTTAGTGTTTCGATGAGAATCTGAATCAATGGAAGCTAAACTAATGTAAACAAATGAACTCTGCTGGACGTCTTCTATCTGTCCCTGGGAATATACTCAACTCTCCCCTCATCATTCTGTGCCCCAGATGGCTGCTTTCCCTGGTCTTCATTCCTGACTCCTTTCCATTCTAGTCTTTGGTTGGCAGAAGAAGGGAAGGAAGGAGAAAAGTAGGGCTAGAGTCTACTTCCTGAGGCCTCTCCCAGTGAAGTCACTGTAGGCCAGTGGTCACAGTGTGCCTTATTCTGAAAGGGACTTCTCTCCAGGCATTCTTATGAGTCCCTCTCACCTCTCCACTTCATCTCCCTTTCTCCAGTTTGATTGTGCTATCACTTCTTACTGAGACCTAGCTGACATCCAAAAAAAATTAAACATACTATTTTATGGCATCACTTCAGAGAATATGGGTGACATTCAAAAATTTAAGCCCTAAAATATAGCACTAGGCTCCTCCTCTTGCACGGGATTTTCCAAGCAAGAATACTGGATTGGGTTGCCATTTTATAATAGGACAAATATTAAGAAATTAATGCATACAATAGTCCTGGCAATGTCAGTATAAAGAGGTTTGGCCACTTACTATATTGGAGAAATTAAAGACTGGAAAAGAGACTAGATAATATATATCAGATAATTCTAATAAGTATAAATGAAGACTAATGAAATCACTATATATGTCTTAGTGAAAAACAAAACTTGGAAAAAGTCTACCAGCAATTTTTGATCCCTATTTATGTAAGAATGGTAAATCTTTTAGTGACTAGAGTTATAAATGATTTTTATTTTGATTAAAACTTTGAACTACAGAGATGTAAAACCATGCAGTTTTTTGGCAGATTAGGATCTCACAGCATAACGATCCAAATCCGAAACTATTAGGAAACCATGCCACTGCCTTTTGTCCTAACTTATTTCCTACTTCACATATCTTTAGTTTTTTGTTGTTGTTGTTGTTGTTGTTGTTTTCAATGGTGCAGTAGTTCAGGTTTGGCTCTCTGGAAGTCAGTAGGGGAATATGTGAAGTCATTACTTTTGTCTCCCCTCCTCTCCAATGGTCTTCGATTACCCTTTTAGTGTTTCGATGAGAATCTGAATCAATGGAAGCTAAACTAATGTAAACAAATGAACTCTGCTGGACGTCTTCTATCTGTCCCTGGGAATATACTCAACTCTCCCCTCATCATTCTGTGCCCCAGATGGCTGCTTTCCCTGGTCTTCATTCCTGACTCCTTTCCATTCTAGTCTTTGGTTGGCAGAAGAAGGGAAGGAAGGAGAAAAGTAGGGCTAGAGTCTACTTCCTGAGGCCTCTCCCAGTGAAGTCACTGTAGGCCAGTGGTCACAGTGTGCCTTATTCTGAAAGGGACTTCTCTCCAGGCATTCTTATGAGTCCCTCTCACCTCTCCACTTCATCTCCCTTTCTCCAGTTTGATTGTGCTATCACTTCTTACTGAGACCTAGCTGACATCCAAAAAAAATTAAACATACTATTTTATGGCATCACTTCAGAGAATATGGGTGACATTCATAAGATTTTCAAATCTTGATATATTTCTAACATGCTGTTCACTACATACTTCTTAAAACTCACAATATTCATAAGGCTAGAAATGCAGGATGCAGAGGTTGACAGATTTTAGGAATATTCCTTGTTGGAGATCCATGGCCACTCTAAGGCCAACACCCAATGTGGGCAGTTTTTCACCAATGAAATTTCAGAAACTGTATATGGTATGAATCATTTTGCATGTTTGGAATATTTGGTGAAGTTAGTGAGAGACAAATAAAGGTTGTCAGGAAAGCCTACTAGATGCATAAAAACTCTGGGAAAAGTCAAACCCCTCAGATCTTTTATTGATGTTGATTATTTCATTTTATTTAATTTTTATCAGAATAAATTTCTTTACAAGACCAGCTGGAATGGATCTACCCTTCAGCAGTGTGTCTTTCCATTCCACATGATGGCAGTCTAAGTTTCTAACACACTGGTTCACATTGGCTATCCCTAAAAATGCCTGCTTCTGTGTACACCTCCACATTATCTATCCATACACACTCAATGACACACCCTTTCCTCTTTCCCTTTCTATGAAATCTAGCATCTGTCCAGCATCCAGAACAAATGACAGCTGCTCCATAAGGTCTTTCCAGATGCCTCCAAAGGCTATTACTTTCTCTGTATTTTCAAACTCTTGGGTGTACCTCCACATTAGCATTCCTTTAACATATTAAAATTAGAACTCAAATATGCTATGAGTTTCTGTATGGCAAAGGTCTAATTTATTTTTATTCCCCTAGTATCCAACTCAGTACATAATAGCATGCAATGAGTATTTAATAGATGAATGAATGAATGAAAATTTTAGCTACCCACAATGCAAACCCATAAAAAGCATTTACATTCTATTCTTACAAAACCCTAAATGTATATTCCTTAATATAAATGAGGGATCATCTTCTGATCAAAAGTAATTAAATATGTTATTATTAAATTATTTTAATAATTAATTTCATACTTGTTATTTCAACTGAGCTCAGATATTTTTTCTTGACTTTACATAAACAAAGCTTCAACTGTATCTGTTAAAACATACCCATTGTTTTCCACTTAAATCCACTGAGACAGAATTCACAAAACAAATAAAAAGGCAAAAAATACAAGCCAAATCCTGAAAATGGCCATAAAATAATACCTGTTGGTAAAAGGACACTTGGGAAATCTATTTGATTCTTTCTTATGCACTATCTATGTAACAGTAAAATGTTCATCGAAATCTTTAAAAAGTCTGAGAGGTAATACAGTGAATGACTACGGAGGAAGTCAGCAAATAGTATTTCTCAAAGCTGCAACAAAACTGGATATGATGACTAAGGACAGTGTTGTAATACTAGCCCACAATTTTAACAAGAAGGCTATAAATTTCATAGGTCTATAGGCTGACCAACCCAGCTTGATTCTCCTCACTGTGAGACTGTAAATAGAACTGCTTATTTTATTGGGCTTTTCAGTCCTGCTATCTCACTATTTTGTGGTTGCTAAGCAACCTTAGTAATATTATGGCATGCTCACTTAAAAAAAAAATAGAAGCACCAAAATGTGTGTGTTGATTTATTTATTTGAATGGAAATGATCCAGGTCCAACAGAAAATCTTTTCAATGTGACAGCTGACACTGACTGGGTAACAACTTGCAACTTGACTGTAATCACAGTCAGATCATTGTTTTTCTCTAAAAAGGCAGACTCCTAGGTACTCTCTCATCCCAAATGTATATTTGTTTAATCATTTTTGGTGGGGATTGCTTTTGAATACCTGAAGATAGATTTTGGCCGTGGTAGTTCATGTGAAACCGTGTATGTGTAGTGGAGCCCAGGGCCAGAACGTTTGTAGGACAATGTGAGGTATGAATTATTGCAACTGTAGCACCCTGTGAGCAAACTAACCCATCAAGCTATATAAGTTGTCACTAAATGTACTGAGGCATTCCGTTCCACTCAGGTGAGATAGGATGAAGGGCAGAAAGGAGTCTGAGTCATAAAATCCTTGCTGCCTCAGGGTAATAGTAACTTATTTCATTATATTTATAGGTCACTAATGGTAACTGATCCAAAAGAAATGGTGGCATCGAATTGTCCTTGGCCTCTTGTCAAAAAGAAAGAAACCATCTATGAATACAGTCAAAGACACACAAAAAAAAACCACAATAAATGACAACATTATTAGCATAAATACAGGAATAATAATAGTATGTAATTTATATGGTCTATCTTCAATGTTTTTTCAATGGAATTATTCAAATTCTAGTACATGCAAAGAATATTTATCACACAGAGGAAAAGAAAGTATACTGGCATACTATTCAAAGTTATAAGAGACAAAAATTGCTCTACTCGCTATGGCTGTTCATGGGTGAACAGAATAATACAATGACTCATACTCCTTTCCTCTCCCTAGTTCTCCTTTCCAGGTTAGATGATTTTGTCAGAGAAAGCTGAGATATTGGAAAATAATGTCAGGTCTTTCCTGTACTCTGTGTCTCAGAGCAGCACACATACATTTTTCCAGTTCTTCATTTTTATCCTTTAATTCTTGCCCTTTCCCATGATAACTTATGTTAAAGAAAATTGCATTATTTAGTGATACTGCTCATGGCTACCATTTACTGAGAACTTGATATGTGACCAGAGTTGATTATTCTTTGCTTGTTTGGCCAATGTAATAAAAATCCATTAAATGATTTAGAATCTTTGTTTTAGGAAAGAATGCACATGAAACTGATTAAAATCCAACTTAATGTCTATGATGAGCACCACAGTAAAACAATACAATGAAATGGGGTAACTATTTTATTCCTAAATCATAAATCATGATACCACTCACTCAACTGTTACTCTGTTACAATCCTTTTAAATGGAGATTTGCCCAGGCAAAAATCCTGCTGAGAATCTTCAGACATGTGCATACTATAAAGCAGTCACACATTTCTTGTTTCTATAACCTTTATGGCTAAGCCCTTTTTATCAAGCTTGTAACATCTATTCTCTATTTTATATTGTTAACTATCACAAACATGGTATAACATTCTTAGCCATCAATTTAGGGTTTAATTATACAGAATCTCTGGGATAATTTCAAGGCTACATAAGTAAAACTTATTTCATTATATTTATAGGTCACTAATGGTAACTGATCCAAAAGAAATGGTGGCATCGAATTGTCCTTGGCCTCTTGTCAAAAGAAAGAAACCATCTATGAATACAGTCAAAGACACACAAAACCACAATAAATGACAACATTATTAGCATAAATACAGGAATAATAATAGTATGTAATTTATATGGTCTATCTTCAATGTTTTTTCAATGGAATTATTCAAATTCTAGTACATGCAAAGAATATTTATCACACAGAGGAAAAGAAAGTATACTGGCATACTATTCAAAGTTATAAGAGACAAAAATTGCTCTACTGCTATGGCTGTTCATGGGTGAACAGAATAATACAATGACTCATACTCCTTTCCTCTCCCTAGTTCTCCTTTCCAGGTTAGATGATTTTGTCAGAGAAAGCTGAGATATTGGAAAATAATGTCAGGTCTTTCCTGTACTCTGTGTCTCAGAGCAGCACACATACATTTTTCCAGTTCTTCATTTTTATCCTTTAATTCTTGCCCTTTCCCATGATAACTTATGTTAAAGAAAATTGCATTATTTAGTGATACTGCTCATGGCTACCATTTACTGAGAACTTGATATGTGACCAGAGTTGATTATTCTTTGCTTGTTTGGCCAATGTAATAAAAATCCATTAAATGATTTAGAATCTTTGTTTTAGGAAAGAATGCACATGAAACTGATTAAAATCCAACTTAATGTCTATGATGAGCACCACAGTAAAACAATACAATGAAATGGGGTAACTATTTTATTCCTAAATCATAAATCATGATACCACTCACTCAACTGTTACTCTGTTACAATCCTTTTAAATGGAGATTTGCCCAGGCAAAAATCCTGCTGAGAATCTTCAGACATGTGCATACTATAAAGCAGTCACACATTTCTTGTTTCTATAACCTTTATGGCTAAGCCCTTTTTATCAAGCTTGTAACATCTATTCTCTATTTTATATTGTTAACTATCACAAACATGGTATAACATTCTTAGCCATCAATTTAGGGTTTATAAATTCATACAGAATCTCTGGGATAATTTAGTGTTGCACAATGCATTGTTGAATTTGTTTTATACAATGCATGCTTAAAGGTATACTTACAAGTAAGTTTGTGTCTGAAAATAATTAGTCTGATTGCTAACTGAATTAACTAATTCTTTTACTGACTATGTTAAACTGCCAAGTTTGAGCATAAATTGATACAAATAAATAATTCTTTTTCCTTTTTAATAATTTTTATTTTTATTTTTTTATTTTTTTGGGGGGGTGGGGAGGGAGCGGGGTGGGCGGGCCACTTCTATTGGTCTTTCATTTATCTATTTTCATCCATCTTTGTTCTTTGGCCCATGTGGGCCTCCCATCGCAGTGGCCTCTGTTGTTGCAGAGCACCAGCTCTGGGCGCATGTGCGCCAGAGCCCTGACTCGGTAGTTGGACACATCGGTCCAGCGGCTCCGCGGCACGTGGGATCTTCCCAGGGCAGGGATCAAACCGGCGCCCCTTGCACTCACTGCAAGGCCGTGTCCTTACCCACTGGACCACCAAGGAAGCCCAATTATTCTTAAACTTTTAAATTATTTATACCAAGGTTTGCATTACATTGCTCCTCAGGTGGCGCTAGTGGTAAAGAACATACCTGCCAATGCAAGAGACATAAGACATAAGTGGGCTCAATTCCTGGGTCAGGAAGATCCCCTGAAAGAGGATACTGGCAACCCACTCTAGTATTCTTGCCTAGACAATCCTATGGACACAGGAACTAGCAGGCCACAGTCTATACGATTTCAAAGAGGCAGACACGACCAAAATGACTAAGCAGAAGCAGCAGCTGCATTCTATTAGTTGACTACTTTGCTTAATATTTTTACTTGAATTCATAGAAATTTAATTCAAAACAAATTTTAGTATATGTTATTACCTTAAACATAAGAGAAAAATAAGTTACCTAACGGCATAGCATTCTAAATGCTATACAAAATAAATAATTATTTGCATCATTTTGTTGTTCTTGTTTTTGCAATCTATTTCCCCTGGAAAGAGGTAGATTATATTGTAAAAATATTTAGAACTTTATTAAGGAAACAGTGTAATAAAGTTAAATTCTCGCTTATAAATATATTCATTACTTAGTAAAAAAATAAAGTTTTCTTAATTAGACTCCTCTATCCTGAAACACAATTCACTTTTACTTAGACTTGTTATGCCATGAGGCTGCAAACTGTGTTTCTACATATTTCTTCAGAATGTGTAGAAAGATGATATTTCACTTAACTCGAGAATGTCTGGTTTTGCCTTCACAAGACAGTAAACATTTTTAGAGTATAAAACTATTTAATTCAAATGAATGGCACCCGCTCATGGGCTTCTAAGTTGTATTTATACATCTCATATTGCAGTACACTTACATAAATTTCCCTCTTTTGGAGAACATGCTTCCCTTGAGAGGCTCACCTGAAATGTCGGATTAACTAGAGCATGAAGATCTAGTCCAGTGAACAATTCAACAGCCTGAAAATATTCAGGTTGAGTTAAAACCAGTACTTCCTTGTTCATAAAGCAAAATCTTCTTATGAACCTCTATTTAGGTAAGCTTTTAAACCTAAATAAATTCACATTTGTGTTTCTGTTCATAAGGGGGCAGGAAATAAAAAAAACAGCAGAGAAACAAATGAGATTTCTGCATGCTTAGGATGCCAACTATTCTGAAATAAAGTATTTCACGGCAAAAAATTACTAGTAGTCACATGTTTAAAATAAATACTGTGTCTAAATATCTAAAAAGTAGCATATCTGTAATGTGATAATCACTTATTCATAGCTCAGTGTTAACTTCATCACATTTGAAGAGAACCTAAATTTACAAATTCTTATGCTTGTTATTTATCTACTTTACAAATGAAATTGCCCAGAAGATACAAACTTATCATCATCTTACAAGTTAAAACAATCTTTGGTTTGGGGAAACAATTCTTAACAAGAAGTTAAATAAAACTCTACTAATTTCTGAGCACTGCAATATACTTTTAGGTGATAGGTAGTAAACTATATAGGCTAATCCTACATGCTACAGATTCCCACTTTCTAACATTCTTTTCTAAGTCCTTTTCAAATCTTGCTGCTCTGAACAGCAGTAGAGAATGAAATGTGGGCTTCCCTGGTGGCTCAGAAAGTAAAGAATCTGCCTACCAGTGCAGAAGAAGCTGGATCAATCCCTAGGTTAGAAAGATCCACTGGAGAAAAGAATGGCTACTTACTCTAGTATTCTTGTTGGGAAACACACTCCATTGGATCACAAAAACTTGGACATGACTGAGCAACTAAGACTTTCATTTTTATATATGTGAATACAAATATAAAATTTATGTAAAAATTATAAAAATATATAAATATATGTACAAATTTACTTTTATATACATGAGTATATATAAAATCTCACCTTTCATAAATGTCTGTTTTTATTTCTTTATTGCATCTCATGATGTTGAAAGGGGAACAATTAAATAGGGGTATAGCAGACAGTATATGGCAAAATTGCCTCCTAACAGTCAGTCCTTAAGACTGATTTTTGGATGTAAATGTCCAATAGTCACCCAAAAATCCTAGACCAAGAAACAAAACCAAAAAAAAACACACTTTCAAAGTTATATTTGATGCTTTTCCTAAAAGTAGGGTCCTTACTTTTTAGTCACAATCGTCAACTTCCTCCACAATTCCTAATCTATAGGGGATCTAAAAGATGACCGTATGCCATGGAGAAACAAATAAAATGGTCTGCAAAAAATTCTTCTTTGGGACTTTCTCTCTAATCCCCTCTTCTCATAAACAGTGAATATTCTCTATTTTGATAACACAGATTTTAGTTGTTAAAGCAAAATGATGTTCATTAAATACATTTCAAACTTGTTTGGAACACTCATGTAAAACTATATTATTTTCCATTGAACACAAGAATGTCTTATGTATTCAAATGTATTCACCTTTCCTTTTAGATTTAAAAATCCAACAAATATTAACAGTGAGAAACTAGTAGCTTTCCTTTACGATATTTTCACATGGTTAAGAATAAAGAACCTGGGGCTTCCCTGGTGGTCTAGTGATTAGGAATCTGCCTGCCAATGCAGGGGACATGGGTTCGATCCATGATCCAGGAATATCCCACATGCTGCAGGGCAGCTAAGCCTGTGTGCCATGACTACTGAGCTTGTGCGCCCTACCTGTGCTCTGCAACAAGAGAACCCGCAACGATGAGAAGCCCAAGCACCGCAACAGAGAAAAGCCACGTGCAGCAAAATCTGGTGCAGCCAAAAATAAACAAATACTAAAAAAAAAAAAAAAAAGAATCAAGAACCTGCGTGCCAATGCAGGAGGCACAGGTTTGATCCCTGAGTCAAGAAGATCACCTGGAGAAGGAAATGGCAACCCACTCCAGTACTCTTGTTTGGAAAAGCCCATGGATAGAAGAGCCTGGTGGGCTACAGGTCATAGGGTCACAAGGAGTTGGACATGACTTAGTGACTAAATAGTAACAACAATCATTTTCACTGTACATTTCAGAGGGACTTTCCATCATGGATTCACTATCACTGACTAAGGAACTAAAATTTGGACTGTGAAAATAAAGGGAAAATAAATAGCAGTGGCAAATCAGGAGGTTATCATGTCTTTCCTTGTTTATGTGTGCTCTTTCTCCTCCACCTTCCAAATTTTGTGAGAGTGATTCTATTGGTGAATTACAACACATGGGATATCCCCGGTATGGTACCGGCACAAAAAGATCATATTAATCAGTGGTACAGAACAGAGAGCCCAGTAATAAACCCATGCATACATGACCAATTGTTGCTGTTCAGTCACTAAGGCATGTCTGACTCTTTGCAACCCCATGGACTGCAGCAGGCCAGGCTCCTCTGTCCCCAACTCTCTCTCAAAGCTTGCTCAAATTTAAAAAGTAAAATTCAAATTCAAACTAAAAAGGTTCTATACAGTGAAGGAAACAAACAATATGAAAAAGCAACCTACTGAATGGGAGACTATATCTGCAAATGACACATCTGGTAAGTGATTGAAATCATACAATTCAACATCAAAAAAAAAATCCAGTTAGGGCTTCCTTGATGGTCCAGTGGGTAAGGACACTGCCTTGCAGTGTAAGGGGCACCGCTTCGATCCCCGGCCTGGGAAGATCCCACATGCCGCAGAGTAGCTGGACTGATGTGTCCAATTAGTGAGCTGGAGCTCTGGAGCGCATGCGCCCAGAGCCAGTGCTCTACAGCAAGAGAGGCCACTGAGATGGGAGGCCCACACAGGCCAAAGAATAAAAATGGATGAAAAATAAATAAATGAAAGACCAATAGAAGTGGCCAAAAAAAAAAAAAAAAATCCAATTAAAAATTGGAAGAGGACATAAATAGGCAGTTTTCCAAAGAAGAAATACAGATGTTCAACAGGCACATGAAAAGATGTTCAACATCATTAATCATCAGGAAAATGCAAATATAAATTACAATGAGATCTCACCTTACATATGTGAGAATGACTATCCTCAAAGAGATGACAAATAAAAAGTGCTGGTGAGAATGGAGAGGAACGGTAACTCTAGTGCATTTTATTGGAATGCAAATTGGTTCAGTCACTGTGGAAAACAGTATAGAGGTTCCTCAAAAAATTAAAAACAGAACTATACAATCCAGAAATTTTACTCCTGGTTATTTATCTAAAGAAAACAAAAACAATAATTCAAAAAAATACTAAGCCCCTATGCTCATCATTTATAACAGCCAAGATATGAAAGAAATATAAGTGTCCAATGACAAGTGAACAAAGAGGATGCAAAATATATAGAGAATATTACTCAGACACAGAAAGAATAAAACCTTGCCATTTGCAACATAAATGAACATAGAGGGCCATGAGTTAAGTTAAATAAGTCAGACAAAGAAAAATAAAGTATGTTTTCTCTTGCATGTGGAATCTGAAAACAACAACAAAAGAGCAAATATAACAAAACAGAAAACAGACTCACAGATACAAGAAACAAAGTAGTGGTTTCCAGAGGAGAGAAGGATGGAAGATGGGTGAGACAAGCGAAGGGGATGAAGAGGTACGATTTAGTACCCAATTATAAAATAAATAAGTCACAGGGATGCAAGGTATAACACAGGGAATATAGTTAATAATGCCATACAATTCAACATCAAAAAAAAATCCAGTTAGGGCTTCCTTGATGGTCCAGTGGGTGAAGAGTCCGCCTTGCAGTGCAAGGGGCACCAGTTCGGTCCCTGGCCTGGGAGGATCCCACATGCCGCAGAGTAGCTGGACCAGTGTGCCCAATTGTGAGCCGGCACCTTGGAGTGCATGCGCCCAGAGCCAGTGCTCTGCAGCAAGAGAGGCCACTGCCATGGGAGGCCCAAAAAAGCCAAAGAACAAAGATGAAAATAAATGAAAGACCAATAGAAGGGGCCAAAAAAAAAAAAAAAAATCCAATTAAAAATTGGAAGAGGACATAAATAGGCAGTTTTCCAAAGAAGAAATACAGATGTTCAACAGGCACATGAAAAGATGTTCAACATCATTAATCATCAGGAAAATGCAAATATAAATTACAATGAGATCTCACCTTACATATGTGAGAATGACTATCCTCAAAGAGATGACAAATAAAAAGTGCTGGTGAGAATGGAGAGGAACGGTAACTCTAGTGCATTTTATTGGAATGCAAATTGGTTCAGTCACTGTGGAAAACAGTATAGAGGTTCCTCAAAAAATTAAAAACAGAACTATACAATCCAGAAATTTTACTCCTGGTTATTTATCTAAAGAAAACAAAAACAATAATTCAAAAAAATACTAAGCCCCTATGCTCATCATTTATAACAGCCAAGATATGAAAGAAATATAAGTGTCCAATGACAAGTGAACAAAGAGGATGCAAAATATATAGAGAATATTACTCAGACACAGAAAGAATAAAACCTTGCCATTTGCAACATAAATGAACATAGAGGGCCATGAGTTAAGTTAAATAAGTCAGACAAAGAAAAATAAAGTATGTTTTCTCTTGCATGTGGAATCTGAAAACAACAACAAAAGAGCAAATATAACAAAACAGAAAACAGACTCACAGATACAAGAAACAAAGTAGTGGTTTCCAGAGGAGAGAAGGATGGAAGATGGGTGAGACAAGCGAAGGGGATGAAGAGGTACGATTTAGTACCCAATTATAAAATAAATAAGTCACAGGGATGCAAGGTATAACACAGGGAATATAGTTAATAATGCCATAATAACTTTGGTGAATAATATAGAAAATATTTTAAAATTAATTTTATTGGAGTATAGTTGATTCACAATGCTGTGTTAGCTTCTGCTGCAGAGAAAGTGAACAGACATACACATACATATATTCACTGTTCTTTAGATTCTATTCTCACATAGGTCATTACAGAGTATTGAGTAGGAATCAATTGCTGTTCACCACCAAGGCAGGTGATGATGGCTGTAACTACATAGTTAGTAATGAATAAGGAAGAAGAAAGGGTTTCAGGACAAGTATCGACACAGAATTCTTACTTGCCCAGTATAGATACAGAGTGTAGCTACTTCTCATTCCCTGCCCTCTTCGTTTCATCTGTCCTTTTCCTTAATTTTTCCCTGGTCCTACCTAAACGTATTCAGCTACCTCCGATTTGTAGTTCTTCTACCCCAGGCTTACTTTCTTATTTTGGCTCCTTTACTCAAAGCTGCAAGACCTCGTAGACAACATTATGGAATTGGACCTTGCTGGGTTCATAAAAGTCCCCCTCCATGACGAGGTCTTCCATTTACTTGGTGCCTAAGCATTTTCATAAGACTTTTAAAACTATTTCTTTAAACATTACCATTAGCTTTTACCCACTGCAAATAGGGTTATATAGGCCACCTCTGGCTTCCAGCATCTCCATATACCCAGTTTTATCCATGGTATTGCTTACACTACACTCAACATTGTCATGTGTGTGTGTGTGTGTGCATGTGTGTGTGTTACTGAGTTGGGTCTGACTCTTTGTGACCCCATAGATTGTAGTCAGAAGGCTTTTCTGTTCATGGAAATCTCTAGGCAAGAATACTGGATGGAGAGGGTAGCTGGTCCCTCTTCCAAGGAATCCTCCCAATTCTGGATTGAAACCAAGTTTCCCACATTGTGGGTAGATTCTTTACTTTCTGAGCTTCAACAGAAGTCAATATTGCCTTCAGGACTTTCAAAAATAAGTGCTTTTTTGCTATTGGCTAAAATATTATACTCTTCAAGAAATACTTTCCATTTAGTCAATAAAAAATCACCTAAGCAATATTTAAACGAGTAACCTCTATAATTTCTTCAGCCATGTATATAATAGGTTAAGGTGTATATAACTAAGCAAAACTTTGGTACCAGTAATGTTTCAATGATGGTGTTAATGGCCACATGCCTACTTGGTCAAGGTGAAATTATCTTCTCTACATATTTCTAAGTGAATATATCTGAACACTGCATGAGTGTATTTAAATGAAAATGTTAATAATGAGGGCTGAGCCTAGCAAAAACAATTACATGAAAAGCACTTTGCAATGGGAACTACTTAAGGACTAATATAAGGATTTCTAGAAACAGCATCTTCACATACTTGATGGCCCACAGTATGCCTTGCTCCAGATCCATAAGTCTCAGCTGACTCTCTCCAGACTTACCATCCATACTCTGCTCATACACACTATGTTCTCCCCTTTTGCTTTTAACTCCAACTCTTCTAACTATCTCTGTTGCCACCACCATGTTCAACAATGGTTTTTCCTCACCAAGCCCTCTAGATGTTTAATGCAGGACTTAGGAAATCACTGTGCAGTGCGTAAGTCCTATTTTCCTTTTATAAAAATTAATTTAAAAAAAATTTTTGGCCATTTCTACTGATCTTTCATTTATTTATCTTTGTTCTTTTGTCTGTGTGGGTCTCCCATCGCAGCGGCCCCTCTCGTCACAGAGCACCGGCTCTGGGCGCATGCGCTCCAGAGCTCTGGCTCAGTAGTTGGACACATCGGTCCAGCCGCTCCGGGATCTTCCCAGGCCAGGGATTGGACCGGCACCCCTTGCACTGCAAGGCGGAGTCTTTACCCATTGGACCACCAGGGAAACCTTAAAAATTAATTTTTAATGGGGTATAGTTGGTTTACAATGTTGTGTTAGTTTCTACTGTACATAGAAATGAATCAGCCAGAGGTATACATATATCCTCTCTCTTTTGGACTTCCTTCCCACTCAGGTCACCACACAGGATTAAGTAGAGATTCCAGTGCTATACAGTATGTTCTCATTAGTTATCTATTCTATACAAAATATCAGTAGTATATAAGTGTCAGGTCCCAATCTCCCTTCTATTTTCAATGGAAACCACTATTATTTCACATTTTTAGAATATACTGAATGTAATGCACTTGTATATGGAATGTAACAACAACAAAAGAACAAATACAACAAAATAGAAAACAGATACAGGGAACAAAGTAGTGGTTTCCAAAGGTGTAGGTGATGGAAGATGGGTGAATCAAGTGAAGGGGCATGGCTGCATGTTTGGTGACAATATATTGCTTATATGTTTGGTGACAATGTTACCAATCATCTATACAAGATTACAGCTTATTGTAGAGTAGGCACTGTCCACATTTGTGCCAGTTATAAGAAACAACTGAAAGTATTTTTCCCAGTAAGAAGTAAGTTTAGTTTGTTTTCTGGTAAGAAAACTTTATCTGCAAGCTATATTATAAAAGAAAGGCCAGTGATTAACTCGTGTAATAATCTTCTATTGCCTCTAGCCACATGTAAGAATTAAGGAGAGAATAGATTCTTTGAATACAGGCTGTATTCAGAAAGAAGGAAATGGTGTAAAAGGTAGTGGAAAGAACAGAGCCATTGTCTTTTTCATGCTTATTTCTTATTGAAAGAGGCAAGAAAGAGTCAAAGTAACAAGAGCCATTTCCTCTTATATGGGGATCAAAAACTATAACCAAGGATAAGTGAAACCAAACCTTCCCAAGGAAAGTAATAAGGAATGAGGGAGTGAAGAAAAATTTTAACAGATTGGAAGAATATTCTAGGAAGGACAGAAGGCAGAGTTCTCTGCATGAGTCAACTAGGCTGATCAGACACTTACCCTATCCTACAAAGGTCCTGCCTCACTAAAAATCCCCAAGTCACACTCCTAAAAAGCTCAGCTGAAACTGATGATCAAGGGATCTCCCTGTTTGTTTGCTCATTTCATGAAATCTTAAGAATAGGGCTTGGTTTAAAATTAGGATTTAATTTGAGATGGAAGAGAAATGAGTTTAAGAATTAGATATATTATCATTTCTGGAAATATGACCTTATGGAGCAAGTCATACCAATTAGATTTATGATGTCTATTTTACTAGTATACTGATTATAGTCCAGATTAATGTAATTCTTAAAAACTGCCCAACTTCCATGGAAATGTAACTTCAGGATTATTTTCATTATGGTATCTCTAATTTCTGGCCTTGATCTAAAAAAATGAACAATTAGTAATAAAATGTAAGGGTTCAAAACCAACTTATAGAGCTTCAACTTATTACCTGAAGCTTAGAGTCAGTGAGCTACTCAGTCTTTAACAGAGTAAGGACTTCAATATGGCTTAGGAAAGTCAAGAATTTAATCAGAATTTTATACTGGCTTTCATTAATGTTTATATACATAGAAATAAGTAAGTTCAAACATCAAATGAACACATTGTGTTATCTTTTATTCTTCTGGTACTAGAAATCTGCTTTTAGAACTATGACGTTTGTAAATTTTAGAGTTATACTTTAATAAATAAATTTACCTTAACCTACTAAAGGTAGCTGGTGGGAACACTGCTCTCTCTACAGTATCTAACACTTCACCATTTTGTACACTCATCCTATGGTGGCTTGTTCAGATCTCGGTAACATAATTCTTGAAATTAGACAAACTGTGAGACTTGGCAAAATAATTAAACCTACATATATGTTAGCAAATGACAAAAATTGTTTTCCTTTCCTGGTTTACCAACTGTTCACAGTGCTCAATTAGCACTTAGGACTACTATATGTATCCACAGAATTTTAGAGCCCAGACAGTGAGGTACAGATCCCAAGATACTAAATCACATATGTTTTCCACCATCCTACAAAAACAGTTTTAAATTTTAATATCATTGTTCATATACCTACTAAAATAAACTTCAGCAAGATTTAAGGTAAAGTATAAAGTCTCAAACATGATCATTTTTATTTAATACCTACAACTTTTCATTTTGCAACAATTACAGATTGGCAGGAAGTTAGAAAAATAGTACAGGGAGCCCCAGTAACCCCCAGTGGTAAGATCTTACACATAACTATAGCCCAACTTCAAAACCAACATATTAACTGTTAGGTTTCTGGGCTATTAAAGGGTTAATACGGCAGTTGCAAACTCCCCGGCCCTAAAGGGTCAGCATCATAGGGCCAGTTGCTGATCTGCTGGCGCCTGGGAGTCTCTCAAGGCCGGCAATAAGGAGTTCGCTCTGGCCATAAAGATTCTCCACTACATCTGGAAAGTAACAAGAACTGCACACCCCCCTTCCCACAGACAACTCAAGGACAGCAGACTCATCACTAATTTCTCGCCTAGCTTAAACAAAGACTTAGTTTCTGCGCCTGCTCTGAAGAATCCTCCTCCCCTTTTTTCTTCTCCCCTTTCCTCCCTAATAAAACCTCCTCGTCCCATCTCTGGAGTGCAATTTCCCTGGCCCATCTCTCAGACCTGTGGATCTCCCCAGGAACTCTTCCCACATAGGCTCTTTCCCTAACAGCTTGCAGTCCGTCGTGTCTTTGCGATTCTTACATTAACAATGGTACAATACTGCTAACAAGACTATGGACCTTATGCAGTTTCACCAGATTTTACATGCATTCATTTGTGGGTATGTAGCTCTATCCAGTTTTAGCACAGATATACATTCATGCAATCAACACCACAATCAAGATGCAGGACTGCTCCATCAGCACAAAGGAACTCTTTGTGTTACCCTTTATAATCACCCATATCTGATAGCCTGGTGGCTCAGATGGTAGTCTGTTTCCAATGCAGGGGACTCCGGTTTGAAACCTAGGACAGGAAGGAAATGCCAACCACTCCAGTATTCTTGCCTGGAGAATTCCATGGACAGAGGAGCCTGATGAGATATAGTTCACAGGATTGCAAAGATTAGGACACAACTGAGGGACAAACACTCTAGTCCCTATCTCTGGCAACCATTAATCTGTTCTCTACTTCTATAATTTTGCATTTCATGAATTTTAAGTATCAGAAAAACTATTATAATACCACACATGTTATATTTTCATTCAGAGTAATTCAAGTTTTAAAAATTATTGATTGATTCATTAACTGATAATCAGAAAATTATTTTCTAATAAAACTTTATATCAGGCCCAATAAAAATACTTTTCCTAAAACTTGGCAATTTCCCCAACATATTAAATGTTAGGCTTCTGGGATATTAAAGGGTTAATACGGCAGTTGCAAACTCCCCGGCCCTAAAGGGTCAGCATCATAGGGCCAGTTGCTGATCTGCTGGCGCCTGGGAGTCTCTCAAGGCCGGCAATAAGGAGTTCGCTCTGGCCATAAAGATTCTCCACTACATCTGGAAAGTAACAAGAACTGCACACCCCCCTTCCCACAGACAACTCAAGGACAGCAGACTCATCACTAATTTCTCGCCTAGCTTAAACAAAGACTTAGTTTCTGCGCCTGCTCTGAAGAATCCTCCTCCCCTTTTTTCTTCTCCCCTTTCCTCCCTAATAAAACCTCCTCGTCCCATCTCTGGAGTGCAATTTCCCTGGCCCATCTCTCAGACCTGTGGATCTCCCCAGGAACTCTTCCCACATAGGCTCTTTCCCTAACAGCTTGCAGTCCGTCGTGTCTTTGCGATTCTTACATTAACAATGGTACAATACTGCTAACAAGACTATGGACCTTATGCAGTTTCACCAGATTTTACATGCATTCATTTGTGGGTATGTAGCTCTATCCAGTTTTAGCACAGATATACATTCATGCAATCAACACCACAATCAAGATGCAGGACTGCTCCATCAGCACAAAGGAACTCTTTGTGTTACCCTTTATAATCACCCATATCTGATAGCCTGGTGGCTCAGATGGTAGTCTGTTTCCAATGCAGGGGACTCCGGTTTGAAACCTAGGACAGGAAGGAAATGCCAACCACTCCAGTATTCTTGCCTGGAGAATTCCATGGACAGAGGAGCCTGATGAGATATAGTTCACAGGATTGCAAAGATTAGGACACAACTGAGGGACAAACACTCTAGTCCCTATCTCTGGCAACCATTAATCTGTTCTCTACTTCTATAATTTTGCATTTCATGAATTTTAAGTATCAGAAAAACTATTATAATACCACACATGTTATATTTTCATTCAGAGTAATTCAAGTTTTAAAAATTATTGATTGATTCATTAACTGATAATCAGAAAATTATTTTCTAATAAAACTTTATATCAGGCCCAATAAAAATACTTTTCTTTATTTAGAGACTACCAGAATTCAATTAAAATGGCAAAGACAAATTAGTAAATCTTCATTTGCTATGGAACTTCTAGTCACCTTTCTAAAATCCCCCTTTTAAATATTTTACATTATAGATATCTGGGAAAATAACCAGGGTTATAAAAATTCAAGCCTTATTATCTGTGTTTTCAGAGTCTTCAAACTGTTCTTAATTATTCAAAATTCACAATGCAGCACCACAGCACTTGAAGCTTAATATAATTTAATTCTGTAGCCTCAAATACCTAATGATTGTAAAAAATGATAATAAGATCATGTGATTTATAAAATTAAAATATACACTATTCTATTTGACCCTGCTTAAAGCACCAAATAACAAAATGTGTGTTTAATCACTCAGTCGTGTCTGACCCATGAACTATAGCCCTCCAGGCTCCTCTGTCCATGGGATTTCCCAGGCAAGAATACTGGAGTGGGTTGCCATTTCCTCCACCAGGGAATCTTCCCCACCTTGGGATCAAGCCCATGTCTCCCAAGTCTCCTGTGTCTCCTCACACTGCAGGAAGATTCTTTACCCACTGAGTCATTGGGGAAGCTCAAGCCCCAACCCTCAGGAAGAAAAAAAAAAAAATCGATATCTTAATAGTTCTTAATGTTAACTGAAAATCTAGGACCGACAGTGAGTTGCAGGGTATACACAGGTTCAGCATAGTGGCTGGGCTCAGTTATCAAAACTCAGTGAACTATCTTCTTGGTCATAGTGGCTGGGCTCAGTTATCAAAACTCAGTCAACTGGACAGGAAGGAAATGCCAACCACTCCAGTATTCTTGCCTGGAGAATTCCATGGACAGAGGAGCCTGATGAGATATAGTTCACAGGATTGCAAAGATTAGGACACAACTGAGGGACAAACACTCTAGTCCCTATCTCTGGCAACCATTAATCTGTTCTCTACTTCTATAATTTTGCATTTCATGAATTTTAAGTATCAGAAAAACTATTATAATACCACACATGTTATATTTTCATTCAGAGTAATTCAAGTTTTAAAAATTATTGATTGATTCATTAACTGATAATCAGAAAATTATTTTCTAATAAAACTTTATATCAGGCCCAATAAAAATACTTTTCTTTATTTAGAGACTACCAGAATTCAATTAAAATGGCAAAGACAAATTAGTAAATCTTCATTTGCTATGGAACTTCTAGTCACCTTTCTAAAATCCCCCTTTTAAATATTTTACATTATAGATATCTGGGAAAATAACCAGGGTTATAAAAATTCAAGCCTTATTATCTGTGTTTTCAGAGTCTTCAAACTGTTCTTAATTATTCAAAATTCACAATGCAGCACCACAGCACTTGAAGCTTAATATAATTTAATTCTGTAGCCTCAAATACCTAATGATTGTAAAAAATGATAATAAGATCATGTGATTTATAAAATTAAAATATACACTATTCTATTTGACCCTGCTTAAAGCACCAAATAACAAAATGTGTGTTTAATCACTCAGTCGTGTCTGACCCATGAACTATAGCCCTCCAGGCTCCTCTGTCCATGGGATTTCCCAGGCAAGAATACTGGAGTGGGTTGCCATTTCCTCCACCAGGGAATCTTCCCCACCTTGGGATCAAGCCCATGTCTCCCAAGTCTCCTGTGTCTCCTCACACTGCAGGAAGATTCTTTACCCACTGAGTCATTGGGGAAGCTCAAGCCCCAACCCTCAGGAAGAAAAAAAAAAAAATCGATATCTTAATAGTTCTTAATGTTAACTGAAAATCTAGGACCGACAGTGAGTTGCAGGGTATACACAGGTTCAGCATAGTGGCTGGGCTCAGTTATCAAAACTCAGTGAACTATCTTCTTGGTCTATGTCCAATGTGTGTTACATTTTTATATTCACCCCTGAATATAACTGTACTTCCATTAAGCTAAACTCAGCACAGTGTTTGTTTAAGGACAAACAGAAAGACAAACAAACTTAAACCACTAGACTGACATCCAAAATGCATTAAAAAGTCATTGATAACTAACGAGAACTCCTATAGAGCATAGGGAACTCTACACAGTGCCCTGAGCTGACCTAGCCAGGTAGGAAATCCAGGTAAGAGGGGATATATGTACACATATGTCTGACTCACTTTGCTCTACAGTGGAAACTAACACAACATTGTAAAGCAGCTTTACATGTTTAAGTCATTTTAAACTGCATTGACTTAAATGTTTAAGTCATCTTAACTGCAACCTACAGTGATGCTATTAGTCATATATGTCTCAAAGTATTTACTTATCAGACAAACTGCTCCCACTTCTCTGTGTTGCTGTCTCCCTAACTTTCTGGCCATGCATATACTCTCGATCTTCCCTGTCCATGCATGTGTTCTCACTCTTCCCTGTCCATGGCATCAACTTGTATAGAGTTCTTCTTAACATCAGTGGAGTCTTTTGCACTTGGAATTTTGGTCAACATTTCTCCATCCCCCTTGAAAGGACCACTTGGTCTCCCACCATTTGCTTATCAGTGCTGTTTCAGATATACGCGTGTTATCTCCTCTTACCCATGATCTAAGCCAACAACAAAAAACAGGAAGGCAAAGATAGAAATCTTCCTGAGTGAGGAAGATGAAACTTCTAAATACTGGCATGTCATTAATATATTTGGCTGCCCTCACTCACTCAATATAAATCATTACTTACAACTTGTGCATGACAATTAACAATACAGGAATCTTCCCCACCTTGGGATCAAGCCCATGTCTCCCAAGTCTCCTGTGTCTCCTCACACTGCAGGAAGATTCTTTACCCACTGAGTCATTGGGGAAGCTCAAGCCCCAACCCTCAGGAAGAAAAAAAAAAAAATCGATATCTTAATAGTTCTTAATGTTAACTGAAAATCTAGGACCGACAGTGAGTTGCAGGGTATACACAGGTTCAGCATAGTGGCTGGGCTCAGTTATCAAAACTCAGTGAACTATCTTCTTGGTCTATGTCCAATGTGTGTTACATTTTTATATTCACCCCTGAATATAACTGTACTTCCATTAAGCTAAACTCAGCACAGTGTTTGTTTAAGGACAAACAGAAAGACAAACAAACTTAAACCACTAGACTGACATCCAAAATGCATTAAAAAGTCATTGATAACTAACGAGAACTCCTATAGAGCATAGGGAACTCTACACAGTGCCCTGAGCTGACCTAGCCAGGTAGGAAATCCAGGTAAGAGGGGATATATGTACACATATGTCTGACTCACTTTGCTCTACAGTGGAAACTAACACAACATTGTAAAGCAGCTTTACATGTTTAAGTCATTTTAAACTGCATTGACTTAAATGTTTAAGTCATCTTAACTGCAACCTACAGTGATGCTATTAGTCATATATGTCTCAAAGTATTTACTTATCAGACAAACTGCTCCCACTTCTCTGTGTTGCTGTCTCCCTAACTTTCTGGCCATGCATATACTCTCGATCTTCCCTGTCCATGCATGTGTTCTCACTCTTCCCTGTCCATGGCATCAACTTGTATAGAGTTCTTCTTAACATCAGTGGAGTCTTTTGCACTTGGAATTTTGGTCAACATTTCTCCATCCCCCTTGAAAGGACCACTTGGTCTCCCACCATTTGCTTATCAGTGCTGTTTCAGATATACGCGTGTTATCTCCTCTTACCCATGATCTAAGCCAACAACAAAAAACAGGAAGGCAAAGATAGAAATCTTCCTGAGTGAGGAAGATGAAACTTCTAAATACTGGCATGTCATTAATATATTTGGCTGCCCTCACTCACTCAATATAAATCATTACTTACAACTTGTGCATGACAATTAACAATACATTATTAACCATGTGGTTCCATTTCTTTTTGAAATGACTCCATTTGCCTTTTTCATAATGAGGCATCCTTCCACTTTATTTTTGCCTTGAGATATAAAAGTTTAATGGAATTTTTCCCTGTTAGCATTTTCTTCACATCCATGATTTGTAATATGATACCCCTACGCTTCTGGCATGAGGCAAATGGCCTTTCTTTCCTTTTTTCCTTTCTTCAGAACATCTTGGGCACTGGAAGACTGGGGGGAGAGGATGAAGTGTAAACACTGCCTTACTTCTTTGTAGTTCCAAACAGGTTTCATTCTGAACACAACCCATTCTAGGACTACAGAGGATGATCACCCTGCATAGGAAAGTCTCCCATGATTAATAATCATCTCAAGTATAAGAGACCGAAAGTACAAATCATTGCTAAGGCAGCATGGTGCACCACTTCCACTGGTACCACTCCCTGAACATCTGGCCAAGAGGCTGCTTCAGAACTGACTCAAAGATAGCCCTGTGAGTTGAATTATTTCTCAAAATAGCTATTCTACAGAAGGTGTTCCTCAGAGACATCACCAAATACTGACCCAGTATGCTCCTGCTTAGCTTAATCTGACAGGTTCAGTATTTCAGTTACACTGCCTTAGCAGGGAAGAAATTCTACTTGCTTTCTCTTAATATATGAAGAATTTGGAATTAAGACTCCTGTCACCTCTTCTCCTCAGCAGTTCAAGATGAAGGTTTTCTTTCAACAAGTTAGTGTTGACTGGTTGGCTTCTGTCAGGTTTCAGCTGTCAATCATAAAAAGAAAACTTTTCAAGTGGATCTTTATTCTTTCTCGCTCCTTGTCAGGTAACGGGATCAACAGTCTTTCTTTCAATTTAACTGTGCAGGCTATCCATACAAAGCCTTTACTGCTTTGTGACTCATTCCTTCTGGAAGTTTCCTTCCCATCTCTTTTCCATAGGATCCTCTATGACAACCTAGAGTCACTCCCTCACACTGTACCTCTAATACACAAAATGTACACTATCCCAGCCCCTCAGTTTCTTGTTTGCCTTCAGTTTTAAGAAAATATATAAACAAAATAAAATTTAAACCTTTTCTGTTCATTAAGAATAATATTCTAAACACACGTGTACTTAACCTCCAGGTCAAGAGCAATTTAACAATTTTGGGTTTTGTTTTGTTTGGTTTTTGCCTCTAAGTCATCGTTTACTTTTTGTCCATATTTATTCTTTGGCATGTGTGGGCCTCCCATCGCACTGGTCTCCCTTGTTGCAGGGCACTGGCTCTGGACACATGTACTCCAGAGAGCTGGTTCGTAATTGGACACACCAGCCCAGCCACTCCTCAACATGTTGTATCTTCCTGGGCCAGGGATCGAACTGATGCACCCTGCACTGCAAGGTGGACTCTTTACCTACTGCACCACCAGGGAAACCCTTAACAGCAATTTAAAACCCACTGTGTACCTATTCCCACTACATTCCCTCAGAAGCACACCGCCACCACCTTTGTGTCTATGACTCATTTTTTGTTACAATACTTTTTAATAACTATCAAACTAACCAATTATCTTTCTTGAACTTTATATACATGAAATTATACTACATACATTATTCTGTGAGTATATCTTTTACATAATGGGATAGGTCCAGGTTAAAATCTGAAAATCTTCACATGATGGCTCTGTTGACAGTTTTTCACCCATTTTATTATTGCACAGTGCTCAACTGTATGACTACACCACAATTTAATAATCTGTTCTATTTTTGGTGTCAGAATGGTAAAAGGAAAAAAAATCCCGAACAAACAAATTAAAACAAAAAGATTTTTTTTAAGTATAGTATTCCCAAATAATTTTAAAAGTCATGATTGAATAAAAATGATATTCAAGAAAAAGCTGAGGATACTGTTAAGGAACCCTATGAGAAACCAGAGGAAAAGAAAGACGGCAAACAGAATGACAAGTGGATCAGTTCAGGATATTAAATATCTAAATAAGTGTAGTTTCAGAAAGAGGGAATAGAAAAAAAGAGGATTATTAAGAAAACAATTTCAAAAAGATTCTAGAAGGATATATGAAGGATATGCAATTTTTGATTAGAAAACTCACCAAGTACCCAGTAAAAGAGATGAAAAAAGATTCATGGCAAAGCATATTTTTATGAAAGCTCAAGAGAGAAATATCACACTTAGAAGCAAGACAATGAAGCATGCTTTCAATCTTTTAAAGAAAATGATTTTCAGCTCAGAATTCTATGCTGAACCATTCTATCTAGTGTGAGGGCAGACAATATACATTTTAAAACATGGATTTCTCAAGTTTTCATATTTACTTTCCTTGTGCTTAGGAAGTTCTTAAAGGATGCTTTTCAATGAAATAAAGAAGTTAGCCATAAAAGATCCAGAATACCACATGGGAAAGAAGAAAATAAAACCCCAGAATAATGAGAAAGGGAGGCTTCAAGAATATAACCTGATCATTACAACATATTTAGGAGGAATTTGAGTTCTGGGAAATAATTTGAAGATGACCATGTGATATTCACATTGCAAATTATTCAAAAGAAAAAAAAAAGTCAATTACTGAACTCAAGGAAAAGAAAAAAGCTCTCTAAGAACACAATTCAGGAGCTCATATGAGATTATGTCTCCATAATTTCTACCTGCTTGCTACCCTTGTTCAACTCTAATTTCTTAACTTCACCCATACTTCTGGCCCGGGGATAGTTTCACCAGCAGAAGAGTACTAAAAACAATGCACAAGATCTTAAACTCCAACAGCATCTTATTCTATGCTAGACCCTGCCTTCAAGAGGAACTTTCACAAACTCTATTTTTCCACATTAGACTACTAAACTGCATCTATTTGGCATGTGGATAAGATGTCAATATCAGAATCTTTCTATATTCATTATATTTATCTAAAAATGATGGAGAAATCTTTTTAAAAAATATTAGCAGTGAGATAGATGAGACTCAGTCAGTTTCATACAATTTTTCCTGTGCTAACCTAATACCATGTTCATAATTCTTATCCAGTTGTTTTCCTTTCCCATTTGACCTACTTCATAAAGTTTCACATAAAAGGAGATTGATATAATGCTACAGATAAATGTGCAGTTTTAATAGGCACTGAATGAAATATAGGAAGGAAAATTCCTTTTGATGTCTTTGCGTATTAGACAATTACAGGTAATAGGTAATCATTGCTGGTACCACTCTATAATATATGAGAGAGACAGCACTCCTTGATTGTACAAATTGAGATGATGGGCAAACTGCTGAAGATTAAGAGAAAAAATATTACAACAAGCAGCCAATATGACACGGATGTCAAGGAAAAACAGTGCCCAACAGACAGTTTATATCTGTACAAAGTGACCTACTTCATAGAAAATTAACTTACTGCAAGAGAGAAGGGCCAGGCAATAGGAAATGCCTATTTATTCTATGCAATCTACTTTTGCTTTGAGCTTCTCTGAGTGATTTCTTATCAGAAACCTAGAATACACAGTCATACTCATTTAAATACATATGCTATATAAATAATATGTATAATTTTATAGTGATATTTAAGTGCTGCATTTTTTTGCACTGATGATACATTTAAAAGGTAGAATGTGCAAGAATGCTTTCTAAGTAGTTTGTCATGTTTTAACAATGGTGATTGGTGTGAACCTTTATTTTTCTTTGTCAGTTTCATCACAGAAATACCAAATTAGCATCTGGTTGTAGATATTCTTTCATTTTATTACCTTCCCATTTGGTTCTGTAGGAGCTCATATGAGATTATGTCTCCATAATTTCTACCTGCTTGGCAACTCTAATTTCTTAACTTCACCCATACTTCTGGGGATAGTTTCACCAGCAGAAGAGTACTAAAAACAATGCACAAGATCTTAAACTCCAACAGCATCTTATTCTATGCTAGACCCTGCCTTCAAGAGGAACTTTCACAAACTCTATTTTTCCACATTAGACTACTAAACTGCATCTATTTGGCATGTGGATAAGATGTCAATATCAGAATCTTTCTATATTCATTATATTTATCTAAAAATGATGGAGAAATCTTTTTAAAAAATATTAGCAGTGAGATAGATGAGACTCAGTCAGTTTCATACAATTTTTCCTGTGCTAACCTAATACCATGTTCATAATTCTTATCCAGTTGTTTTCCTTTCCCATTTGACCTACTTCATAAAGTTTCACATAAAAGGAGATTGATATAATGCTACAGATAAATGTGCAGTTTTAATAGGCACTGAATGAAATATAGGAAGGAAAATTCCTTTTGATGTCTTTGCGTATTAGACAATTACAGGTAATAGGTAATCATTGCTGGTACCACTCTATAATATATGAGAGAGACAGCACTCCTTGATTGTACAAATTGAGATGATGGGCAAACTGCTGAAGATTAAGAGAAAAAATATTACAACAAGCAGCCAATATGACACGGATGTCAAGGAAAAACAGTGCCCAACAGACAGTTTATATCTGTACAAAGTGACCTACTTCATAGAAAATTAACTTACTGCAAGAGAGAAGGGCCAGGCAATAGGAAATGCCTATTTATTCTATGCAATCTACTTTTGCTTTGAGCTTCTCTGAGTGATTTCTTATCAGAAACCTAGAATACACAGTCATACTCATTTAAATACATATGCTATATAAATAATATGTATAATTTTATAGTGATATTTAAGTGCTGCATTTTTTTGCACTGATGATACATTTAAAAGGTAGAATGTGCAAGAATGCTTTCTAAGTAGTTTGTCATGTTTTAACAATGGTGATTGGTGTGAACCTTTATTTTTCTTTGTCAGTTTCATCACAGAAATACCAAATTAGCATCTGGTTGTAGATATTCTTTCATTTTATTACCTTCCCATTTGGTTCTGTAATTAATTTTGTTACTAAAATCTATAGGATTCCTATATAATAATTCTAATGACTACTGAATTATTGAAATTAAATCTGGTTACTGGAACATATCTATTTCACGCCTCTATCTCTCTGTTGGTGGTCTTCCCAGTGCTAGGAATGCTGTGGTTCCAAATCCCAACTACCTATGCCTTAGTAAAATGTCAGTTTCTTACAAAACCACTTCTGATATTTCAGCTGGAAGGAATCTTTCCAGTTGCTAAACTCCCAAGGCATCTTAGCCATTCTTCTGCAATGGCATTACTCATGACTTCCCATCCTATACCATTTAGTCACTTGTCTGCCTCAGAAGCCCTCTTTGAGGAGGGCTTAGTTATTTGTATATCTAAGCAAAAGATATTTGCTGCACAGATAAATTAACATTTGCTTTTAAAAGCTCTAGGAAAGGATCTCAAATAGGGGCTCTGTGGCGACCTGGAGGGGTGAGATGGTGAGGGAGATGGCGGACAGGTTTGCGGGGGGGAAAGGGGGTGGGAAGGGGCATATGTGTACCTATGGCAGATTCAGATCCATGTGCGGCAGTAAACAGCAAAACCCTGTAAAAATAAAAATAAAATAAAATGAAATAAAAAGCTCTAGGAAAACTCGAACCTGAGGAAAAAAAAAAAAACTATACGTTTGTATCCTGGCCATGAAAATCAGTGACCAAAAATAAATAAGAATGTTTTCTTCAACATCTTTCTTAGATGAAGCTATCAATCATAAAATCTAAGATAACTTAAAACAAATTTGACCAGTTTCAGACATCTGTCCCACCTAAGGCCACACAACAGCTATAAAAAGTACCCTCGGTATAACATCCTGGACACGAAGGGGAGTAAAAGCATAAAGGTGGCAGGCGACTTCTCTGTATGTGATCAATACATTGCCTTAGAGACCCCGTGATCAATACATGCCTTTAGAGACCCGTTTCTCTCAGACCTACCCAACTCTCACATCACCATCAATTAATGATATAATCCCAGGAAGCAAAACCTAGGTCCTCCTAACAAAATGGTTAGAGACTTTCATTTTCAGGTACTTCTTAAAGGTGAGAAAGAGAGACTTATTCTACAAGTTTCCAAAAGCTTGATAGTTTTAGCTTTCATATTAAATTTTATAATCTATTTTGAACTGATATTTTTGTGTATAGTCTACTTCTAGCTACCTTTTTAACCTAGCATCATGTGTTAAAATGACCCTTCTTTCCCCTCCATGCTATTGGATCACCTCTGTTATAAATCAGTAGATCATGTGTGTGATTGCTTCTGGAACACTATTCTGTTTCATTGCTCTATTTGTGCATTCTATTGTTAATCCTTTGGTTTCAATTACTTAACTACTACAGTTGCTATTGCCTAGCAATAAACTGTGTATCTGGTATATAAATCTTCCAACTTTGTTCTTGCTCAAGACTGCCTTGTTTATTTATAGCTTTTGCTTTTCTATAAAGATATTAGAAATATATGGTTTATTTCCTCCAGGAAAATCTGCTAGAATTTTGACTGGAGTCTATTAGGGAAATTTTACTTCTTTAAAATATTGATTCTTCAATTCTATTGACATATAATTCCATGATCAAATTAAATTTATTATTTAGGCATAGATCTTGGCCAACACCCCAACCTCTTGCTTGCATGTAACTATAAACGTTTGGAAATATAAATAATTTCCCAGTGTCCTTTACAGTTGGGAATGCCATGACACAATCTGGCTTATAAAGCATAAGGAAAGACAAGGAGGCTTTTTTAGAAATTAATTAATGTTTCCACTGAAGAACAGTTGATGTACAATATTATATGTTACACATATAGAATATAGTGATTTCTATTTTTAAAGGTTACACCCTATTTACAGTTACTTTGAAATATTGGTGATACTTCCCATGATGTACAATATATCCTTGTAGATTATTTTACCTCTTAATCCTCTACCCCTATATTGCCCCTTTGCACTTCAACTCCCCACTGGTAATTACTAATTTGTTCTCTATATTTGTGAATTTGTTCCTTTTTTGTCATATTCACCAGTTTGTTCCATTTCAGATTTCATATATAAGTGATATAAAACAGTATATGTATTTTTCTGTCTGACTTATTTCACTTAACATAATGCCTTCCAGGTCCATCCACATTGTTGCAAATGGCAAAATTTCACTCTTTTTTATGGCTGAGTAGTATTCTATTGTGTATGCACACACACACATATATATACTATATAAAATATATAAATTCTGTACCCACTTATTTGTTGAGGGGTAAGGAGACTTTTATATTCTTAAAAAGAGAGGAAATATGAGTGGCATTGTATTTTCCCTTTTCTTATGCCCTAAATATAAAAATGATCCATCACTATCCAAATAAATCACCAGTTGGACCAAATTAAGACCAGTTGCTGCCTACTTTCAAAAAAAAAAAAAAGAAACCTACCTAATTTAAGTTACTATGTATTTCACTTTTCTCAAAGGACAACCCATTGCTAAGCAAAATTATGACTTTTATAAAGGAAAAAAACACTAATTAGAATACTAAGCATTCTTTCCACTTAGGAAGGCTCTGATAACTAGAAATGCTAGTCAAAATGATGTGATCGAAAAGAAACTGGTCTCCAAAATTTACAAACAGCTCAGGTGGCTCAATATCCAAAAAAACCTAAACTATCCAATAAGAAAAATGGGCAGAAGACATTTTGGAGAAATAGACATTTCTCTAAGAATTCATACAGATGCTCAACAAATACATGAAAGGATTCTCAGCATCACTAATTATTAGAAAAATGCAAATGAAAACTACAATGAGATATCACTTCAAGCCAGTCAGAATGACCATCATCAAAAAATCTACAATAGGAGCTTCTCTGGTGGTCCAGTGGGTGGGGACGCCACCTTGCACTGCCGGGGACACCAGTTCAATCCCTGGTCTGGGAAGATCACACGTGCAACAAAGTGGCTGGACCTATGTGTCCAATTACCGAGCCAGAGCTCTGGTGCGCATGTGCCCAGAGCCAGTGCTCTGTGGTGGCGGGGGTGGGCACTGTGATGGGGGGCCCATACAGGCCAAAGAACAAAGATAAATAATCTACAATATATTCTGGAGAGGGTATAGAGAAAAGACAACCCTCCTACACTGTTGGTGGAAATGTAAATTGGTACAGCCAACTGGTCCAGTATGGAGGTTCCTTAAAAACAAAACTAAAGATAGAGTTACTATATGATCCAGCAATCTCATTCCTGTACATATTTCTGAAGAAAAACATGCCCCCCGTTGTTCACTGAAGCACTGTTTACAATAGCCAAGACATGGGAGCAACCTAAATGTCTATCAACAGATGAATGGATAAAAATGTGGTACATATGTGATAGGGATAGAGTAGAACAGGTAGAGTGCTAGCTGGGGACGATAGGTAGAAGGGTGAAACGTGGGAAAGGTTGGGAGGCCAGTGAGTTGATGATAACTCAGGAGAACTGCTCTTTGTTCAGTAAAGAGGCTTGACTGAGCATGGACAGCTAATGAAGGAGGAACTGGTGAGGAAGGAATTAACTGAGAGTAGAATAAAATGATCCATCACTATCCAAATAAATCACCAGTTGGACCAAATTAAGACCAGTTGCTGCCTACTTTCAAAAAAAAAAAAGAAACCTACCTAATTTAAGTTACTATGTATTTCACTTTTCTCAAAGGACAACCCATTGCTAAGCAAAATTATGACTTTTATAAAGGAAAAAAACACTAATTAGAATACTAAGCATTCTTTCCACTTAGGAAGGCTCTGATAACTAGAAATGCTAGTCAAAATGATGTGATCGAAAAGAAACTGGTCTCCAAAATTTACAAACAGCTCAGGTGGCTCAATATCCAAAAAAACCTAAACTATCCAATAAGAAAAATGGGCAGAAGACATTTTGGAGAAATAGACATTTCTCTAAGAATTCATACAGATGCTCAACAAATACATGAAAGGATTCTCAGCATCACTAATTATTAGAAAAATGCAAATGAAAACTACAATGAGATATCACTTCAAGCCAGTCAGAATGACCATCATCAAAAAATCTACAATAGGAGCTTCTCTGGTGGTCCAGTGGGTGGGGACGCCACCTTGCACTGCCGGGGACACCAGTTCAATCCCTGGTCTGGGAAGATCACACGTGCAACAAAGTGGCTGGACCTATGTGTCCAATTACCGAGCCAGAGCTCTGGTGCGCATGTGCCCAGAGCCAGTGCTCTGTGGTGGCGGGGGTGGGCACTGTGATGGGGGGCCCATACAGGCCAAAGAACAAAGATAAATAATCTACAATATATTCTGGAGAGGGTATAGAGAAAAGACAACCCTCCTACACTGTTGGTGGAAATGTAAATTGGTACAGCCAACTGGTCCAGTATGGAGGTTCCTTAAAAACAAAACTAAAGATAGAGTTACTATATGATCCAGCAATCTCATTCCTGTACATATTTCTGAAGAAAAACATGCCCCCCGTTGTTCACTGAAGCACTGTTTACAATAGCCAAGACATGGGAGCAACCTAAATGTCTATCAACAGATGAATGGATAAAAATGTGGTACATATGTGATAGGGATAGAGTAGAACAGGTAGAGTCCTAGTGGGGGACGATAGGTAGAAGGGTGAAACGTGGGAAAGGTTGGGAGGCCAGTGAGTTGATGATAACTCAGGAGAGCTGCTCTTTGTTCAGTAAAGCAGGCTTGACTGAGCATGGACAGCTAATGAAGGAGGAACTGGTGAGGAAGGAATTAACAATGTATGTCTTACACCCGTCTACTTGAGGGGGGCAGTCTTTTACCATCCTATATATTGCTGCCCATTCAGTCAGGGGGTGGAGCAGCAGAGCAGAATTTTCCCGCCTGCCCGTTTGCACCGCTTTCAGGTACCTTACTCCAATAAATCCTTTTCTTGTTTGTCACTCTGCTTCTCGCTGAATTCTTTCTGCATTGAGGCACGAAGAATCTGAGCTTCAGTGGGTCCAGACGTTGGATTAAGTCCTGGCTGCGTGGGTTCGAGTCCCAGACAAGGTTTTGGCTGGGATTGAGTCCTTAATACGTGGATTCAGGTCCCAGGCAGGGTTTTGGCTGGGGTTGAGCCTTAGCCACATGGGTTCGAGTCCCAAACCGGGTTTTGGCTACATTCAGGCCCCAGTCATGTGGGTTCAAGTCCCAAACAGAGTACTGGCTGGGTTCAAGTCCTAAGCCAGTGATTGTGAGTTCGAGTCCCAAACCAGGTTTTGGCTAGGTTCAGGCCCCAGTCATGTGGGTTCAAGTCCTAAACAGAGTTCTGGCTGGGTTCAAGTCCTAAGCCAGGGATTGTGGGTTTGAGTCCCAGACAGGGTTTTGGCTGGAATTCAAGCTCTGGCCACATGGGTTCAAGTCCCAAGCAGGGTTCGATCAGGTCTGGGCCCTGGGTTTAAGTCTCAAATAGAGGTAAAACCCTTTCATATGCACAAACGAATATTACTAAGCCAGTAAAAAGAATGAAATAAGCAAACTTGCAGCAACATGAATGGACCTAGAGATGATCATACAAAGTACATCAGATGAAGACAGATATTATATGACATCACTTACGTGCAGAATCTTAAAAAAAAAAGATACAAATAAACATATTCTCAAAACAGAAAGAGACTCAGATTTGGAGAATGAATTTAAGGTTACTGGGGGGATGGGTTGGGGAGGAGTAAATTAGGAGTTTGAGACTAACATGTAAACACTACTATGTTTAAAATAGACACCAGGACTTCTCTGGTGGTCCAGCGGTTGAGAATCCACCATGCAGTGCAGGGGACAGGGCTTGAGCCCTGGTTGGGGAACTAAGCTCCCACGTGCCGCAGAGCACCTAAGCCCATGGGTCACAACTAGAAAGACTGTGTGTGCAGCTGAGCCCACGCACCACAGCTGGAGAGTTTGCATGCTGCAATGAAAGAGCTGCATGATGCCACAAAGATCCCTCCTGCTGCATCTAGGATCTGATCCAGCCAAATAAAGAAATATTTTTTAAAAAATCAATAAGGACCCTACTGTAAAAAATAATGTAGAAAGAAAAGAAAAACGGTGAACAGGGAAATCATCAATTTCATGAAGACTTCCCACAAAGGATTAATAAGAGGGATTTCACCTCAGTAATTGTTAAATAAAAACTAAAAAAATTAATCAGAACAGCAGAAATTAATAGAACACTGTAAATAACTACACTTCAATGAAAAAATTGATTAGAAAGCATTCAGTCTACTATAAATTAGAAATATTAAAGAACTCACCTAAAGAATAACATTACTTTTCTGGGTTATGTATAAAGTCTGTATGGATTAAAAATTTTGAAAACATCAATTTCTAATGTAGAATAATGCTTTGCTTGACTCCCCAAAAAAGGAACTGCAGTATTTTCTTCTCCTCACTAAAAGTTTCACAGGCTATTCCCAATGTCTGTGTTTGATTTTTTAAAGACAAAGCAAAACCCTAATGACTGTTAAATGGCATTCGTATTTTACATATTTACTCGTTTGCAGTAAATGATTTAATGTTTACTATGAATGACTGCCTTTGCCTTCAAATGCCTTTATGATAACATTTTGAAAAAATTTAATTATCTTTTATTTGCTTAAATGTCAGAACTTGATGCAAACAGCATGTACTTTTGAAAATATTTCAAAAATTGCACCTACTTTGTACTGATAAAAATAAAAGGTACCTAATATGACTGTTTAATAGAGCAGGGTAGCATGTGCTAAAATACAAAGTGAAATAGGGGCTTCCCTGGTAGCTCAGTGGTGAAGAGTTCACCTGCCAATGCAGAAAACATGATCCAGGAGGATCCCACATGCTGCAGAGCAACTAAGCCTGTGAACCACAGCTATTGAGCCTGTGCTCTAGAGCCACAACTATTGAGCCCATGTGCCACAACTACCGAAGCCCATGCGCCCGTTTGAACCCGAGTTCCACAGCAAGAGAAGTCACCACAACAAGAAGCCTGCTCACCTCAACTAGAGAGTAGCCCCCACTCCCTGCAACTAGAGAAAAGCTTGCAGCAGCACTGAAAACTCAGAATAGCCTAAAATAAATAAATAAATAATTTTTTTTAAGTGAAATATATCCAAGGAGTATATGTAGTTTATAGATAAGAGTTTATATTTATTTTAGAAGCTGCATCAGAGGCACCTCTTCTAGACATAGAATTATTTTCTCATAATTCTTGGAGCCATAAAAAAAATAATTAGATTTTTTTCATTTCTCTAAATACCATTTTCATCCTTATTTGAAATTAATAGAACACTGTAAGTTAAATAAAAATTAAAAAAATTAATCAGAACAGCAGAAATTAATAGAACACTGTAAATAACTACACTTCAATGAAAAAATTGATTAGAAAGCATTCAGTCTACTATAAATTAGAAATATTAAAGAACTCACCTAAAGAATAACATTACTTTTCTGGGTTATGTATAAAGTCTGTATGGATTAAAAATTTTGAAAACATCAATTTCTAATGTAGAATAATGCTTTGCTTGACTCCCCAAAAAAGGAACTGCAGTATTTTCTTCTCCTCACTAAAAGTTTCACAGGCTATTCCCAATGTCTGTGTTTGATTTTTTAAAGACAAAGCAAAACCCCTAATGACTGTTAAATGGCATTCGTATTTTACATATTTACTCGTTTGCAGTAAATGATTTAATGTTTACTATGAATGACTGCCTTTGCCTTCAAATGCCTTTATGATAACATTTTGAAAAAATTTAATTATCTTTTATTTGCTTAAATGTCAGAACTTGATGCAAACAGCATGTACTTTTGAAAATATTTCAAAAATTGCACCTACTTTGTACTGATAAAAATAAAAGGTACCTAATATGACTGTTTAATAGAGCAGGGTAGCATGTGCTAAAATACAAAGTGAAATAGGGGCTTCCCTGGTAGCTCAGTGGTGAAGAGTTCACCTGCCAATGCAGAAAACATGATCCAGGAGGATCCCACATGCTGCAGAGCAACTAAGCCTGTGAACCACAGCTATTGAGCCTGTGCTCTAGAGCCACAACTATTGAGCCCATGTGCCACAACTACCGAAGCCCATGCGCCCGTTTGAACCCGAGTTCCACAGCAAGAGAAGTCACCACAACAAGAAGCCTGCTCACCTCAACTAGAGAGTAGCCCCCACTCCCTGCAACTAGAGAAAAGCTTGCAGCAGCACTGAAAACTCAGAATAGCCTAAAATAAATAAATAAATAATTTTTTTAAAGTGAAATATATCCAAGGAGTATATGTAGTTTATAGATAAGAGTTTATATTTATTTTAGAAGCTGCATCAGAGGCACCTCTTCTAGACATAGAATTATTTTCTCATAATTCTTGGAGCCATAAAAAAATAATTAGATTTTTTTCATTTCTCTAAATACCATTTTCATCCTTATTTGGAACTACTTTGTCTCAATTTGGGTTAATGAAAAATTGTTTGTTATGATCTGAAAGGCAGTTTTCCGGGGGAGAACTAGTAAAAATGTAAATTATATAACCAAACTATAGCCCATAATTCCAGGTTGCTTACTCTATATACCACTCTATACCTACCCCAACACAAATACCTGAGGTTAGTTTCAAAAGACTCCTGTAAATAAAGTGTAGTAGTTAAGCACAATTTTCCACAATGGGTATGTAAAAATAAATAAAGGTATATCACCTGCTGGTGGTGGTAATTTCTGCCATATCCATTGGTAGTTGGAGAATATACATTCATACCATAAATTTTGCCCTATAAATTTTCAAAGAAACACATTTTCCTTGAATAATGTACAAGAACTGACACACAGTTTTTATTTTTTTGATAAAGATGAAGACCCTCTGAGATGTGTCCCTTGCTTATATCTTCATTCATCACATCTTTCCAATATTAGGGTTACAGCCAGGAAATAATCCCTGCATATTGTCTTAGCTTTCCTACTATGAGTTTAAAAACAAGAGCTACTGAAAAGCTCAAAGAATTTCTTAATAAGCTAATTAACATGCTAAAGAACTATAATAATAGCTAATAGCCAAGTCCATTGCATTGAAGAAAATAACAAATCATCTCTTTTCCTCTCACCGAATGCTCTTCTCCACTAATGCTTCTCTGTTTCTTCCTAATTTTTAGAGCTTAGAATCCATGCCTTAAAGTTAATTGAACTTTTGATTAAATATTAGATTGACTGATGTATTGGATTTTCAAATTCAAATGCTAATAGAGACTAGGTTAGTAAAATAAGGCAAGTTGAAAAATAAAAAGGCCAACTGTGATAAAATAGCACATGTACTGTCCAAAGAGGGCAACATCCAGTGAATTTTTCTTTTGAGAAGTGAGGCACTGTTTTCCCAGAACTTGATTTTTCAGAAGTCAGTTCAATGAAGGTAATTCAATGAAATAATTCCAATTTTAAGTGCTGGCAACTAATTCAAATTTTAAAAAAGACAAACAAATACAGTATGAAGGATCATGCTTGTTGAATTAAATAGTATACATCTGTTGATATATTCAGGGTTAAGTTTCATACTTCTGGACTACACAGACATAACCAGCAGAATGTAAATAATTATGCCACTTTTTGTCTCTTCCCTCCTATTATAATTTTTTTTTCAGGGCAAGCGGCAAAACTCTGCAGTTTCTTCCTGTCAACAAGAAAACTTCCCATAGTGTATAATTTTACTTTATTGCTCCAATTCTCAAAGGGGAGCCATTCTGCCCCCTCAGGGACCTTTGGTAATATTTTTGGACATTTTTGATTGTCATAATAGAGGAATGGGTGTGCTATTGGCATCTAATGAGTAGAAGCATCTACGGATCCTACTAATTATCCTACAATGCACAGGGCAGCCCCTTGACAAAGGCTTACCTAGGCCTAAATGTCACTCGTACTAAGGTTGAAAATTCCAGGTTATATTATCCCCCCTCCAATTCTTAATACATCTTAAAATTTTTATAAAAGCTTAATGTATGAGAAATGAGACCGAAAAGAACTGAATAAAATATGAAGGGAATTAAAGGGTATTGGATATGAAATGAATGGTTCCAGATTTGTGGTGTGTTTTAATTTATTCCACATCTCAATTAGTGTAAAACAACCTGGAACAGAGTTCTTCGTTTTATTTAAATTTTACTGAAATGCAAAAGAAGGGGAATCATTCCTATTTATTTTTCTCTACCTTAAGCCTAGATGTTTGTTTCAGTATCTGATTCTCCCATCATGTTTAGAGCTCATGCAGTTCTATTTAAATGTTCGTGCAGGGCAGCAATGGAGAAACCGGCATAGAGAACAGACTTTTGGACATTGGGAGGAGGGAGAAGTGGGTCAGATGTATGGAAAGAGCAACATGGTAACTTACATTACTGTATGTAAAAAATTTACTGTATGTAAAAGAGATAACCAATGGAAATTTGCTGTAAGACTAAGGGAATTCAAACAGGGGCTCTGTAACAATCTAGAAAGGTGGGATGGGGAGGGAGACGGGAGAGAAGTTCAAGAGGGAGGGAACATAGGTATACCTATGGCTGATTCATGCTATGTTTGGCAGTAAAAAAAAAACAAAACTCTGTAAAGCTATCTTTCAATTAAAAAAAAAAATTTGTGCTCATTCGCTCAGTTGTGTATGCCTCTTTTGAGACTCCAAGCTGCTCTGTCCATGGGATTCTCCAGGCAAGAAGACTTGAGTGAGTCGCCACCTTCTCCTTCAGGGAATTTAAATAGTCAATTTACTATTATTAATAATACCAATAGCCCAAGTAATAATCTACTATTTCAGACATTTATGAATATGTGTGACATATAATAAACACTCAATATATATTTTAAGTATTTTATTGTTCTGTCCTAACACCTGCTTTTTCAGTGACTCTAATGGTAATTTCTATTTTTCTTTTTCTTACACTTTGCAGTTTTTATTTTCATACGTTGTAACTGAAAAGTTGGAGATTTATTCCAAAAGTTTGAGCATACAAATAAATAAGCACATATTAAAACTGAAAGATCATTGCAGTAAGGTAGATTAATTCATTGGGATATATTTTTCCATCTTCTGGGTTATGACATAGTTATTAGAAAATAAGTTTTTCCCCATAAAAATATATTTGAAAACAAATTTCCTGGTAAATCAGTTATCTGGATACATAATGTGTATAGATGCAGGAGTTCTGCTCCTTTCTTTTTTTTTTAAAACATTTATTTTATTTATTTATCTTTTTTTGGGGTGGGGTGGGGGGGGGGGGGGAGGGGCGGGCCACTTCTATTGGTCTTTCATTTATCTATTTTCATCCATCTTTGTTCTTTGGCCCATGTGGGCCTCCCATCACGGTGGCCTCTGTTGTCGCAGAGCACCAGCTCTGGGCACATGTGTTCCAGAGCTCTGGCTCGGTATTTGGACACATCGGTCCAGCCACTCCCCAGCATGTGGGATCTTCCCAGGCCAGGGATCAAACTGGCGCCCCTTGCACTGCCAGGCGGTGTCCTTACCCACTGGACCACCAAGGAAGCCCAGTTCTGCTCCTTTCTTAAGCTCAGGAATCATTTAATCGGGTAATTCCCTTTCTTAAAATATTTTTTTGCATTTTCAAATTTGTAATCACTGTAATTTTTTTGCTTACATTCAGGGATACTAGGTATAGTTGCAATATTTTTTTCAGGTTTCAAGAGACCACCAGAGTGAGTCAGACTTTCTTAACAACTTCTGACAAGCATCAAATTCATTTAGACTGAAGAGCTAGTCACTTTGAAAATCTCAGTTCATCTTAATGTATGGCCAAATACACCACCAGTTTAACTCAAGTTATTCTCTTAAAAGTAGGGTTGATGAGTTTTAACTTCTGTGAAATATCTATTGGTGACTAGCTTTGACCAACACAAAGAAACAAAAATAGTCTATGTGTGACATATAATAAACACTCAATATATATTTTAAGTATTTTATTGTTCTGTCCTAACACCTGCTTTTTCAGTGACTCTAATGGTAATTTCTATTTTTCTTTTTCTTACACTTTGCAGTTTTTATTTTCATACGTTGTAACTGAAAAGTTGGAGATTTATTCCAAAAGTTTGAGCATACAAATAAATAAGCACATATTAAAACTGAAAGATCATTGCAGTAAGGTAGATTAATTCATTGGGATATATTTTTCCATCTTCTGGGTTATCACATAGTTATTAGAAAATAAGTTTTTCCCCATAAAAATATATTTGAAAGCAAATTTCCTGGTAAATCAGTTATCTGGATACATAATGTGTATAGATGCAGGAGTTCTGCTCCTTTCTTTTTTTTTTAAAACATTTATTTTATTTATTTATCTTTTGGGGGGGTGGGGTGGGGGGGTGGGGGATGGGCAGGCCACTTCTATTGGTCTTTCATTTATCTATTTTCATCTATCTTTGTTCTTTGGCCCATGTGGGCCTCCCATCACGGTGGCCTCTGTTGTCGCAGAGCACCAGCTCTGGGCACATGTGTTCCAGAGCTCTGGCTCGGTATTTGGACACATCGGTCCAGCCACTCCCCAGCATGTGGGATCTTCCCAGGCCAGGGATCAAACTGGCGCCCCTTGCACTGCCAGGCGGTGTCCTTACCCACTGGACCACCAAGGAAGCCCAGTTCTGCTCCTTTCTTAAGCTCAGGAATCATTTAATCGGGTAATTCCCTTTCTTAAAATATTTTTTTGCATTTTCAAATTTGTAATCACTGTAATTTTTGCTTACATTCAGGGATACTAGGTATAGTTGCAATATTTTTTTCAGGTTTCAAGAGACCACCAGAGTGAGTCAGACTTTCTTAACAACTTCTGACAAGCATCAAATTCATTTAGACTGAAGAGCTAGTCACTTTGAAAATCTCAGTTCATCTTAATGTATGGCCAAATACACCACCAGTTTAACTCAAGTTATTCTCTTAAAAGTAGGGTTGATGAGTTTTAACTTCTGTGAAATATCTATTGGTGACTAGCTTTGACCAACACAAAAGAAACAAAAATAGTCATCAATATCTTGACTATTTATCTTGTGTTAGTTTGAATCTGTTAGCACTATTTTATTGGATGAGTATAAATTTTCATTTCTGCCAGTTTGTTTATAATGAATGTAGGATTTATGTGACTTAAGATTATCTAAATAGTAACTATAAACCCAAGAAGCCCTCTTTTTCAAAGTTAAAAGATTTCAGATTCTTCGATCCTTCTAAAATCAAGAGATTCTAGAGTAGAAAATTTGCACATTTTAGTCATGAATAAAAGTTATACAAAAAATTACTCTTACTTGGCTACAACTATGGAAATGCTTAAAAACCATGAGTTTCATAAAGTCATTTCATTAACATTAAAAATAGTTATACCAGGGCTTGCCTGGTGGTCCAGTGGGTTGCAATGCAGGGTGTACTGGTTAAATCCCTGGCCCGGGAAGATCCCATGTGCTGCGGAGCGGCTGGACCAGTGTGTCCAATTATGAGCCAGCACTCTGGAGCACATGTACCCAGAGCCAGAGCTCTGCAGCAAGAGAGGCCACTGCGATGGGAGGCCCACACAGGCCAAAGAATAAAGATGGATGAAAATAAATGGATTAAAAAAAATCAATAAAAGAGGCCAAAATTAAAAAAAAAAAAAAAAACAGTTATACTAGTATATGCAGACATTTGGGTATGGTGTAGAAAGTTATGAATAGTTCCAAGTGACTGAAGCTCCTTAAAACTTCTGAAAATATGGAACCAATGGACAGTATAATCACATACTTCTTGAACGTATTAAGGAACACTGCCATGTTTTTTCTCTGTCCAGTACATGGACTCAGTCAGATACATTAAGTGAGTCCCTTGGTCTCTACAGTTGAGGTCTAGGTCTGGGAAGACAGTCTAGCAAGAGGATTCTCCAGGTGCTCAGAAAAGTATTTCTTCTGTAGGATTTCACAAAACTGAGCTACTGTCATGATGAAGACACATTGACCTGGGTGACTTTCACTCGCGTTGGATACAGTGAATTCAGAGTTCTGGGCTCCAAAAGACCAATGCTGATCCTTGGTGACATAAGTTGAATGTGTGGACCTGTGCCTGAGCTCTTGCTCTCATTTCAACTGTGACTTGCTCACTGCGGGGGGTTTAGATTCAGTTGATGTCAGGGTGCATGTTAGCACTTTTTTATTGGATGAGTATAAATTTTCATTTCTGCCAGTTTGTTTATAATGAATGTAGGATTTATGTGACTTAAGATTATCTAAATAGTAACTATAAACCCAAGAAGCCCTCTTTTTCAAAGTTAAAAGATTTCAGATTCTTCGATCCTTCTAAAATCAAGAGATTCTAGAGTAGAAAATTTGCACATTTTAGTCATGAATAAAAGTTATACAAAAAATTACTCTTACTTGGCTACAACTATGGAAATGCTTAAAAACCATGAGTTTCATAAAGTCATTTCATTAACATTAAAAATAGTTATACCAGGGCTTGCCTGGTGGTCCAGTGGGTTGCAATGCAGGGTGTACTGGTTAAATCCCTGGCCCGGGAAGATCCCATGTGCTGCGGAGCGGCTGGACCAGTGTGTCCAATTATGAGCCAGCACTCTGGAGCACATGTACCCAGAGCCAGAGCTCTGCAGCAAGAGAGGCCACTGCGATGGGAGGCCCACACAGGCCAAAGAATAAAGATGGATGAAAATAAATGGATTAAAAAAAATCAATAAAAGAGGCCAAAATTAAAAAAAAAAAAAAAACAGTTATACTAGTATATGCAGACATTTGGGTATGGTGTAGAAAGTTATGAATAGTTCCAAGTGACTGAAGCTCCTTAAAACTTCTGAAAATATGGAACCAATGGACAGTATAATCACATACTTCTTGAACGTATTAAGGAACACTGCCATGTTTTTTCTCTGTCCAGTACATGGACTCAGTCAGATACATTAAGTGAGTCCCTTGGTCTCTACAGTTGAGGTCTAGGTCTGGGAAGACAGTCTAGCAAGAGGATTCTCCAGGTGCTCAGAAAAGTATTTCTTCTGTAGGATTTCACAAAACTGAGCTACTGTCATGATGAAGACACATTGACCTGGGTGACTTTCACTCGCGTTGGATACAGTGAATTCAGAGTTCTGGGCTACAAAAGGACCAATGCTGATCCTTGGTGACATAAGTTGAATGTGTGGACCTGTGCCTGAGCTCTTGCTCTCATTTCAACTGTACTGCCACCTTTAGTCTACAGCACACAAATGGTGCCAGGGTGGTGGCAGGTGACTTTTACCTACATGAATTTCATTGTTAGATGTCAGGTGGCATCACGATCTCTCATTGTCTTTTATCCAAATAAATAGATTAAAATGTTAAAATGCAGACGAACCACTAGAAACTATAGATATCCATTACCATCTCTTCGAAAGGAATTTCTTTCTTTTGATACTTTCTTCTAATTTCAAGCAAACTTTGTTTTCCTGAATGTTAATAATGCCAGTTTTTAAATGAGAAAGATGTCTGTAGGCCAATTTTCAAGTGGTTGATGCTCTAATTACCCAAATTATGTCACATTTCTTGACAGGCTCCATGTTAACAATATGTGACATATGAAGCTTTCTCCTAAGATCTTTTCCAAGATTTTCAACAAGACATTTGACCTGCTCAGAAAAGGATAAAAAGGATAATGTAATTCTAACGCAGTTGAGATTCTTGATGGTATTAACATTTTCAAGCCCAAATAAGGGCAGATCCCCAACACAGAAGTATTCCCAGGGTTCAGTAAAGCCTTTTTGATGAAATCACTAATAAAAGCCAACCTTGGAAATTTCCCTGGTGGTCAAGTGGAAGAATCTGCCTTCCAATGCAAAGACGGTGGGCTCAGTCCCTGGCTGTGGAACTAAGAGATCGCACATGCTGCGAAGCAATGAAGTCTGCGTAATGCAGCAACTGAGCCCATGAAACACAGCTAGACTCCATGCACCACAACGAAGTATCCCACAGGATGAGAATAAGACCCGACACAGCCAAATAAAAAAATAACTTAAATAAATAAATAAAAGCCAAGATGAAAACTGAGATAAAAATCAGTTATTTACACATCCTATAATAGAAAATAACATACAAGTGTACACATGTGTATGTGTGCATGTATAGGTACATGTGTATAGATATGCAGATATAGGAACACCAGTGGATACATGGGAGAACAATAGAGACGAAAGCTGCCCAACATTTCAAAATTGTCTCAACTACAAATTGGTAAGATCAAAGTGGAACCCTCCCAAGAAGTGGCACATCCTTTTGCTTCTTGGCCATTTCAGTTGATCTTAATTAAACCCCTGTTTTCTGGATTTAGCTTCTTGTTAAAAAAAAAAAAAAAAACAGTTTTGATTTTCAGAAATTTTCGCCTGGCACAATCCATTCCTTCTTCCCTTGCTTGATACAGCCATTTTTACCCTACCTGTTCAATTGCAACCATTCTTCCATATTAATTACAGAAATAAAAGCTTATTTATATATTTATAATGAAATAATACTCTTATTTCCCAACTTGCTACATTTTCAAAATTTCTTTTCATTTAGGAACTAAGATTATTGGTGCTGAAAAAAATGTCATCACAGTAGGTAATCTGGATACACTGTAAATTTCCTTATGGGACACTACTAAGATATACTAAAAATAATATGCCCCATAATAATGCCTAACAGGTGAACTGGACTTCCAGAAGTAGAAAGGAGTTCTGAATGTTTCCTAGTATTCTTAAAGATGCAAACTATGTCCTTGTGGATTACTTTTTTTTTGGTGGATTACTTACAGAAAATAAAATGTTCCTTTATTAAATTTAACTGAACATTATCCAAAACATCACTTTTCCAAGGAGGGAAATCTGAGATTTCCTGACTGACATTTGAATAATGCTTTACCACATAACTAGAGTTGAGAAAATAATAAATTATGCCATATGTTCTTATTTAGCTTGTGTCCCTAAAGGCCTAGAAAATGGGCATGGTTTTATAAATCTAAACAAATTAAATAAATGTTTTGCACTTGTAACTCTGTTACCTTTTAGCAAAAAAAAAAAAAAAAAAAAATTAATTACTGCCAGGGGAGCCACAGAATTAAGAGACCCTGTAAACAAAAGAACAGAAGGCTGTCTGCATCTTCACACAAAATTAACAAACACCAGACAAGTTACAACATATTATTCAATTTATCAAAACAGACAGCTAAGTCATTGCAGTTTATCTTCATGGACTGGATATAAAGGACTGTTTATAAATACTTTTGTAAATATTTATAAATATCATTTATAAATATGTATAAATATTTATAAATATAACCTTATTTTGATTACTAATGAGAAAATACAAAAATCCTTCAAATTTCTCGAGATACTGAATGTACTTTTAAGAGTAAGATGTAAAAATCTTGAATATCCCCTTCTAAACCTATTTCAGATTTGCCTACAAGCACAAATATTCATGTTACTTCTCCCTGTAGTAATCTGACTAGACACATCAGTATGTGTATATGAGCCTTAGCTATGTATCCCACTTTTGGAAACTTATAATTATGTTTCTCTCAAGCTCTACCAGTTTTGTTTTGCCCTTTTTTGTTGCTGTTGTTCACAAACAGAATTAGTCAAGTTTTCTAATTTTATATCATAAAAAATCAACACAATATTAGGAGCATGGACTTTTATTTTGGCTATTTATTTACTAATCTTGTTCTTTTTTTCTCCTACTTCCTCTGATGAATTTCTGTACTACAGATTATCTTAATAATTCGTAGGAGAGTTATAATCCCCAAATCAGGACTAGTATTCCTATTGACTCAATTGTTTCTCTCTCATTTGAATCTATATGGTCTAGTGGCAGAATTTATTTCTGGCCATTCATTACAAGTCATTTAGGGTACTCCATCCCCTCTTTTACTAACAATGAACCTTGAACAAAGCTTATTTCCAAGGCTAGTGGCATTAATGTGCACTTAAATCTTTGCTTTTTTTCAAGCGGGTCACTTAACTCTTTTAAATGTTCATAATTTTCATCCCAATTACTTCATAGCCTAAAGATGACAACTCAGGAAAGAAACAGAAATTTCCACTTTAAAGGGAACTAATAATTTGCTTTGGGACCCTAATGGTTCATTTAAGCCATGTTTTAAAATAACTCAGCAATAAAGTCATATTCAACAAGAAGTTCAAACTCAGTGTTAACAGGATCAATTCAAATATTAGGACACTCCGAGCCAGGACTTTTTAATAATGAACTACTCATTAAAATTTCAGTTATTCAATTCTTTCAACAAATTTAGAAAGCAGGTATTACACCAAGCCTGTGGGCAAGCTGTTCAGTACATTGTCTACAATTTTCAGTTACCCGCTTTTAGTGGTATAAGACTGTGTACGGCAATACACATCATCCCTAAAGGAAAGAAAACACTCAGTTGTCTGATCTTGAAATAGAGGCAGTTAGAGAGGAGGGAAATAAGCCAAAGTCTCTTACCTCTCCATAAATTCTTAAAATGTTCTCTTCCTCTTAAAAACACCACCACAATATTCAGGCCAATAACATATGTGTGGAAGAATTGTAACATAGTCTTTTTTGGACACAAGTACCAGTGTCTGTGCCTTTCTCTATCCTCTACCAGAACATCTCAATGGACTATGATAGCATCTCTATGCTGTAAATGAACTTCAGGAGTGATGAGAGCTTGGTCCCCATTCTTCTCCGTACTTATACCCTGGTAGAGGATGCCCAGGGTGAGTTACCTCTACAAGTATCATAAATATCTGTGAACCCATGACTCGTAAAAGGTGTGGAGGTACTGTTATATTCAATTGTCTCCATCTTTCTGGGCCAATGAAAACAAACTGATTCTGACTGAATTTCTATACTACAGATTATCTTAATAATTCGTAGGAGAGTTATAATCCCCAAATCAGGACTAGTATTCCTATTGACTCAATTGTTTCTCTCTCATTTGAATCTATATGGTCTAGTGGCAGAATTTATTTCTGGCCATTCATTACAAGTCATTTAGGGTACTCCATCCCTCTTTTACTAACAATGAACCTTGAACAAAGCTTATTTCCAAGGCTAGTGGCATTAATGTGCACTTAAATCTTTGCTTTTTCAAGCGGGTCACTTAACTCTTTTAAATGTTCATAATTTTCATCCCAATTACTTCATAGCCTAAAGATGACAACTCAGGAAAGAAACAGAAATTTCCACTTTAAAGGGAACTAATAATTTGCTTTGGGACCCTAATGGTTCATTTAAGCCATGTTTTAAAATAACTCAGCAATAAAGTCATATTCAACAAGAAGTTCAAACTCAGTGTTAACAGGATCAATTCAAATATTAGGACACTCCGAGCCAGGACTTTTTAATAATGAACTACTCATTAAAATTTCAGTTATTCAATTCTTTCAACAAATTTAGAAAGCAGGTATTACACCAAGCCTGTGGGCAAGCTGTTCAGTACATTGTCTACAATTTTCAGTTACCCGCTTTTAGTGGTATAAGACTGTGTACGGCAATACACATCATCCCTAAAGGAAAGAAAACACTCAGTTGTCTGATCTTGAAATAGAGGCAGTTAGAGAGGAGGGAAATAAGCCAAAGTCTCTTACCTCTCCATAAATTCTTAAAATGTTCTCTTCCTCTTAAAAACACCACCACAATATTCAGGCCAATAACATATGTGTGGAAGAATTGTAACATAGTCTTTTTTGGACACAAGTACCAGTGTCTGTGCCTTTCTCTATCCTCTACCAGAACATCTCAATGGACTATGATAGCATCTCTATGCTGTAAATGAACTTCAGGAGTGATGAGAGCTTGGTCCCCATTCTTCTCCGTACTTATACCCTGGTAGAGGATGCCCAGGGTGAGTTACCTCTACAAGTATCATAAATATCTGTGAACCCATGACTCGTAAAAGGTGTGGAGGTACTGTTATATTCAATTGTCTCCATCTTTCTGGGCCAATGAAAACAAACTGATTCTGACTGATCTCATGTTCTTCAAAATTAATTTCAAATTTTCTAATGAACTTCATTCTCTGTATCTTTGGGGCTTTATTTGCATAATTCTAAAGCTGAAAATGAACTCTTCTGTCATCTGCTTATATAAGGCAATGATTGTTCCTGATGCCTTGAAGAAACTACCAGGACCAAGTACAGGTCAATCAGCATATCACAGTAATATCTTCCTAACTTTATGTAGTGTCTTCATCAAGAATCAGTCATGGTTGAGAATTAACTAAATTGTTTCCAAATTGGCTTCAGCAGAAAATAAAATGGAGGTGGCTCTCCATCATCCATAGATACAAGAATCAGACAGAATAAATATGATCTATGGAAAAGAGACCTACATACGCAAGGACAAGAGGAATAACTGAGTGTTTTGAGGGACTAGAACCAAGGCCACACTCTCTGTCTCTCTATACCACTTGCTCTTCTTTCTAGATTTCAGGTTCACTCTTCCTTCCCTCTTCTTTTGTGCACATGATTATTTCCCTAATTAATTTACTCTGCATATTTCAAAAAGACAATTTTACACCTCTTTTCTCCTGATATCTCTTAACGTCCCTTTCACACATTATCACTCACGAATAAAAAACCTCCCTCATACTCACTAAAAAATAATCAGAAAAGCACTTATACATTCCCCCTACCATCAAACCAACCAAATAACCTGTGTCAATCCCTATATATCGACTTCGTTCTTGTTACAATGAATGAATTGTTCCCTGTCTATGATCAACTGCTTTACTGGTGGACTAGATGAATTCCTCCTCTTACCTGAACAAGAACAACAGTCCTGTAATTATCCCCTCTCTTCTGTGTCATTTTTCCACTTCACAAGATCATTTCCATAAACATACTTACATTCAAGTTATACTTAATTATTTATCTCTGTTTGAAAAAAAAAAAAAAACTGTCTTGTATCCTATTCCTCCATTCTTTTCTCAAGTTGTTGTGACATTTGTGTTTACTTTATTATTTCTTATGCTTTCTTGAGTTGATCTCATACATTGTTCTGTCCCCACTAATTCAGTAAAACTGCCCTAATCAATCTGAATGCTAGATACATCTTAGCACCATGTCTAATAGGCATCCTGTATTTAACATAGCCAAATTCAGACTCTCGATTCCATTGTCATGTTAACTCCAAACTAACTTGTTTCTCCCCAACTGTCATCATTTCCATATACAACACCACATTCACCTAGTGGATTCACCCAGGAAGCCAGCTCTTATCTAATACCTCACATTCAAACCAATAGCAAATCCTCTCAGATCTCCTTTCAAAATACATCTTGAATCTGGGGCTTCCCTGGTGGCTCAATGGTAAAGAATCTTCTTGCCAATGCAGGAAACATAGGTTCGATTCCCGGTCTGGGAAGATCCCACATGTTGCCAGGCAACTAAACTTGTAGGCCAGAACCACCCAGCATGCACTCTAGGGCCCTGGAGCCACAATTACTGAAGCCCACGTGCCCTAGCACCCATGCCCCACAACAAGAGAAGCCATTGCAATGAGTGGCCCATGCAATGCAACTAGAGAGTAGGACCCCCTCGCTGCCAACCAGAGATAATCCTGCACAGCAACGAAGACCCAGCGCAGCCAATAAATAAATGAATAAAAATTTAAATATATATATATATTTATATCTTGAATCTAAGCATCTGCACACCCACCACCACTACCTTACTCCTCTACAGGTAACTCTTTAACTTGTTTCTGTCTCCAGGTTTTGTCATCCATAATGATGTCCTGACAATGTAAATCACTCCCTTTCTTAAAACTCTTTAAAAGGTTAACAGCACCATTTAAAAAAATTCTGTCCTTACCTTGGCCCTCCAGTTACAAAGAATCTGGCTTGTAACTGTATTTCCAGTTGCATTTCCTGTCATCTCCTACCTCACTCACTGACTCTAGCCAAACAGGTCTCTTGCTTTTTAGCTTTTGTTTTTGCTGTTTTCTCTGCCTGGGTCATTATTCTCCAAGTAATCCATGTAATTTTTTTCACCACATCATTCAAGTCTCTTTTCAAAAGTTATCAGTTCAGAGAGTTAGTCCTTCACTACTCTGTTTAAAATAATACCTCTGGTTACTATCTATGATTTTGCCCTGCTTTAATTTTCTTAACACTCATTGTTAAACATTAATTATGCAATATTTTAATAAATTGTATATCCTCCCCATAAAGGTAAGCATAAAAGCATATTTTATTGACTGAAGCATTCCTCTCACCTAGGAGATAGTTAGTAGGTGAACAATCATCACTTTCCCATCAAAAAATTCACAGAAAATAGCCAACCAGATATCACCCAGTTCAAATGGTGAACAGAATTTCAAGAAGTATATATGACACTCCAAATATATATGACACTCTAACCTGTGATTCTGGAATTAAAGAATCTGATAGAGTAAATAAATTTGAGTTATTTGGTTGTACTGCATGCTAAAATTACTTAAATGTATTAAGAATGCTTAGAAATTGTCATGAAGTAAATATTGAATCATTTCACACTGACCTTTATTATAATTTCACAGATACATTCTTGTTAAAAATTTGTGGTTCCTATATATTATTTATTTATAATTCATAAATATGAATATTTCAAACAGAATATAATTTTTAAAATACATGGTATACCTGCATTTGACTCTCTCATAACTACTTACCACTACCATATTTATCCACTGTTTGATCTTCATCACATTGCTCAGCCTCTCAACTTTATTTTCTTATCTACAAAATGAACAGTATGTATTATATGGTCATAAAGCCTTTTTATGAGCGTTACAGATTTTCAGTTCAATAAGAAAACCAAAGGAAACAGATCTCTGCATTCTATGAAATGTGCACACATGATCTACCATTCTCATTTCATAAGAAGGTCCCATTGACTCAAAATGTTTTGAATCATTAAAACTTCTTTTCAGAGGGCATACAATTAGGGACACCAAAACGGATAACTGCAGTGAAGTGCTTTCTAAATAGTTCAATTATGACCAATTAAAATTTTGAGCATTCTAGAAATTAAAGGTGTCAAAATCACTCTAAACCAACAGATACAAACCAGTGTACCATGGGTTAAATTCTTCCCTCACGTGTGATGCTTGTGTTCTGTTTTGGTCAGTTCAGTTTGTTTAGCTTGAATTTGGGTGCTTTAGAACTTGTACTCTCTAGTTCACGTGAGTCTATAATTTCCCATTATTCTACACTGGTTGTTCACAAACTCAAGCATAAATCACAATAATCTGTAGAGCTTGTTAAAGCACATGTTGATGGTCTCATTCCACATTTTTGAACTTCTATGTCTTCAGTGGGGCCTTATAATTTGCATTATTTAAAAGTTCCCTTGTGTTACTAATGCTACTGATCTTAGAACTGCATTTGGACAACTATTGCCCTGTTCTATTTCTGTGCTTTATATTATTTGCCAAGCTTCTAAAGACATCTAAATTCATGATCCATTGACAAAAACAATTTACTATAATCCTAAGAATATTTTTTATCCCTTAATGAGTAGAACTGAATTGAGCATGTCAATCCCCATCTAGTCTTGGACATGATTAACATACATGGTGTTCATTAAAGCTCTTTGACCAGACAACAGACTATCAGAAACAGTAATTCAAGAAGAAAAAAATCCCTTTTTATATGTGCAGAAAAAAAAATAAAATACTTAGGAATAATTCTAACTAAGAACGTTAAAGACTTGTACCTGTCATAAGACACTAATGAAAGAAATTGAAGATGACACAGATAGAAAGATAAACCATATTCATGGGTTGGAAGGATTAATATTGTTAAAACGACCATACTACTTACAGCAATCTACAAATTTAATACAATTCTTATCAAAATACAAGTGGTGCTTTTCACAGAACATGAATAATTCTAAAATCTGTATGGAAATACAAAAGACCCCGAATAGCCAAAACAGTCTTGAGAGAGAATAACAAAGTTGGGGATATCACACTCCCTGATTGCAAACGACAGTACAGTACAAAGCCACTGTAATCAAAACAGGAAGGTACTAGCACCAAAAAAAGAGAAAAGATACATGGATCAATGGAACAGAATAGAGAGCCCTGAAATAATACCATACTTACATGCACAATTAAGCTATGAAAAAAGGAGGCAAGGATATACAATAGGGGAAAGATAGTCTCTTCAGCAACAATCCAATCTTCCAGTTGGGAAAACTGGGTAGCTACAGGCCAAAAAGTAAAACTGGACTACTTTCTCATATTATATACAAATATTCATTCAAAATGGATTACAACTTAAATGTAACACCTGAAACCACAAAACTTCTAGAAAAAATATAATTAATATACTCTTTGACACTGGTCACAGTAATATATTTTTTGATACCCAAAAAAAAAAAAATGGTCTCATTCCACATTTTTGAACTTCTATGTCTTCAGTGGGGCCTTATAATTTGCATTATTTAAAAGTTCCCTTGTGTTACTAATGCTACTGATCTTAGAACTGCATTTGGACAACTATTAGCCCTGTTCTATTTCTGTGCTTTATATTATTTGCCAAGCTTCTAAAGACATCTAAATTCATGATCCATTGACAAAAACAATTTACTATAATCCTAAGAATATTTTTTATCCCTTAATGAGTAGAACTGAATTGAGCATGTCAATCCCCATCTAGTCTTGGACATGATTAACATACATGGTGTTCATTAAAGCTCTTTGACCAGACAACAGACTATCAGAAACAGTAATTCAAGAAGAAAAAAATCCCTTTTTATATGTGCAGAAAAAAAAATAAAATACTTAGGAATAATTCTAACTAAGAACGTTAAAGACTTGTACCTGTCATAAGACACTAATGAAAGAAATTGAAGATGACACAGATAGAAAGATAAACCATATTCATGGGTTGGAAGGATTAATATTGTTAAAACGACCATACTACTTACAGCAATCTACAAATTTAATACAATTCTTATCAAAATACAAGTGGTGCTTTTCACAGAACATGAATAATTCTAAAATCTGTATGGAAATACAAAAGACCCCGAATAGCCAAAACAGTCTTGAGAGAGAATAACAAAGTTGGGGATATCACACTCCCTGATTGCAAACGACAGTACAGTACAAAGCCACTGTAATCAAAACAGGAAGGTACTAGCACCAAAAAAAGAGAAAAGACACATAGATCAATGGAACAGAATAGAGAGCCCCTGAAATAATACCATACTTACATGCACAATTAAGCTATGAAAAAAGGAGGCAAGGATATACAATAGGGGAAAGATAGTCTCTTCAGCAACAATCCAATCTTCCAGTTGGGAAAACTGGGTAGCTACAGGCCAAAAAGTAAAACTGGACTACTTTCTCATATTATATACAAATATTCATTCAAAATGGATTACAACTTAAATGTAACACCTGAAACCACAAAACTTCTAGAAAAAATATAATTAATATACTCTTTGACACTGGTCACAGTAATATATTTTTGGATATGTCTTCTCAGGCAAGGGAAACAAAAGAAAAATAAATAAATTGGACTCTTACCAAATTCAAAATCTTTTTCACAGTGAAGAAAACTATTAGCAAAATGAAAAAGTCATGCTACTGAAGGGAAGAACGGAATTGGATGAAGGCAGCAGAAAGGCACAAATTTCTAGTTATAAAATGGGTAAGTAAGAGGGATATAATATACAATATGATTAACCTAATTAATACTGTTATATGTTACATATGAAAGTTAAGAGAGCAGATTCTAATAGTTCTCACCACAAGGAAAAAACACTTTTTTTCCATTTTCTTAATGTTGTATCTATGCAAGATGATAGATATACACTAAACTTACTATGGTAATCATTTCATAACATTATGTAAATCAAGTCATGATGCTGTACATGTCAAACTTATACAGTTGTGTATGTAAATTATATCTCAATAAAGCTAGAAAAAATAAATAGATAACATTAAAAAAAAAAAGATTGTGTGCCTGTATTTCTATGTATAAAACTGTCTTATTAGGACTACATAACTAAACCATACATCAACAATCTGGTATGAGGATTCTCCTAATAGGAACAGATATTCTCATAGTCTTAGAGAAACACAATATATAAGTGTACAAAAAATTGTGGTTATCACATTTGTCTTTAGACCATGATAATGAGTTCATCTTAAATAGTGACAGCATGATATAGAAGCTATTATACAAAGTGAAGTAAGTCCAAAAAAAGGAACAAATACAGTATACTAATGCATATATATGGAATCTAGTAAGATGGTACCAATAAATGCACATGCACAATAGCAACAGAGAAACAGACTTAGAGAAGAGGCCTATGGTCATTGTGAGGAGGGAAGATAGGACGAGAGGTATGGAAAGAGCAACAAGGAAACCTACACTATCATATGTAGTAGAGATTACCATGGTGATTAAACTATAAGACTAAGGGAACCTACCTGGGGAATAAGCATCAACCTGCAGGGGTGGTAAGGGGGAAAAGGGAGGGAAGGATCAGAGGAGAGGGATCAGGGATATATCTATGACTGTTAGCGGATTATGTATACCTGAAAATAAGAAAACTCTGTAAAAATGTATAACAATAACTTCACTGTACATCTGAAGTTAATGCAACATTGCAAAAACAAATATACCCTAATAAAATAAATTAATAGTGACAGCTTAGGTAGTATCAAATTTCCATGTTATTTCTGACTGTTTTATATATATATATATAAAGCTATATTACTACATATGCATATATATGTTTATCACTGTAATGGACAGATGTTTATATAGATACAGATATAGATATATAAACACTATATATATATATATATAGTGTATGTGTGTGTGTATTTATATATCCATATATATTCATCTACCACTTCTCTAGAATGATTCCCACAACAGATACATTATTTTTTATTTTTTTCTCTTATCCTCCTTAACTTGCCTAAAATATCACTACTGATTCTTCCTTTTCCAAAACCTACCACTTCTTCAAACTCTAAAATTCACTACTTCCTGACTTGAACTCAGAAAAGTCTCATCTGAAGTTGTGACTGCAGAGCGGTACTGCAGATATGACATTGAGAGAATAACCACTACAAAGACCTACTACTTGTCTGGATTGTAATAGAAGTTCAGAAGAGGAAAGTTATTATATCTGACAGATAAACCAAACTACATTGCCAGAGAACTAATTCCTGTGGCCATGAGACCTATAACTTTTTCTTTATGCTCTCTATACAAACTGTTTTCTTCAGAGAAATTGATATGTGAAAATATCCAAACAATATTAAACATCCAAATTTTGTGCTAATCATGATAATCATTGATAAATATCTAAATTCAATATAGGTTAAATGGATCTTTGCTTCAGAAGTTTAAATCTTTCATCATGCAATTTGTAACTGATTTATTGCTAAGGCACTGGAAATAATCAGTATCACATTATAGGGATCTAAAGTTTTAAGATCTTTACCTAAAGAAGCTAGCAAATTCCATTTTTATTTCTACTTAATAACTAATTTGGTTGATTCTGTTTGTTTGCTTTATTTTGTTTTATCCATCATGGCCCTCGGTCTTCAGGCACAGACTCAGGGACCAAGCTGAGAGCTGGTGCCCTGTCATGCAAAGGGAAAGGCACATCACCACAGTCCCTGCCTTCACCTCTCAGAGAGTAGGAAGTGGAAGCGACTTCTGAAGACACAAAACCCTCAAGGGCGCTTTGCCCTTGCTGTTGTTTTTGGCTAATTCACCCCTCTACTTTCTTTGCCTGATTAACATCTATACATACTTTTCCTCAGTCACTTCAGTCATCATGGCCCCTAATTAAGTCAACTCTCCTCTCATAGCACCACTAAGTTCCCCTTTATTGCACTTATCTCAGCTATATATGTTTATTATTATATTATTTGATTAATCACTCCCTCACCCCAGAGAGGGAGCTGCCTACAGGTAGTAGAGTCTTTTTTCCCAGAAACAGTGTTAACATGCCTGACATTGAATAGGTACAAAATCTATGATATGTATCAATATATGCGTACATATGCTAAATGAACAAATGTATGAAAATATCTTTCCTCATGGCCTACCAGTTGAATTGAAATTTTTTTGGATGTGATAATCTTTAGTTACTATACGAATGAAGTAATGACTTCGCCCAATTGTTCCCAGATAAAAAGAGAAATATATAAAAGCCTTTTCTATAGGCAACTTATTAAATCCTACAGATATGGGTACCTCATTAGATTAAACTTTAATTGACTGACAGGTGAAAGCGTATGACAGAGTCCAACAAAGCGTTCTGAAATGGGACCTAAACCCACAGCGCTCACTACTGACAGCAGGATCAGTGGAGGGGAAAACTGACCTTTTAATCTGGTAGAGAGAGCTCTGGAATGACAGAGAGAACACCCTGCCCTAGAGGCTTGTTTATGCCCCACCCTACTAAACGTTTGTTCAACTGGACTTACTTTGTTCTCTCTGCTAGAAGGGTGGTAAGTATTAAAGACTGATAAAATATTTTAAAAAGGAATATGAATGTAATCGGAGTTCTAATCCTCACTGTAAAATTCTTAGCAATTGATATTATTTAATTAGAATCCTCTGCGATTTAAAACTCCACTAAATAGTCATGCATTCAAATAGAGAGGCAACTAGAAGTTCAAGATTTCCTTTTTTCAACACACAATGGAATAGCCTTGCCCTAAGGAGTTTTGGAAGGACTGCCAGATCTCACTTTGTGGTCTGCATAAGAATTCACATTGTTTTCTTGTGACTAGTTTTCTAATACTGCAACAGTAAACACTGCTTTACATTTCAAGGTATTAGGTCTTTGGTGGGTCAGATTATCTAGAGAGCTATTATGGGGGCTTCCCAAGTGACAACAAAACTGCCTGCAATGCTGGAGACACAAGAGGCATTCCATCTCTGGGTCAGGGAGATCCACTGGAGGAGAAAACGGCAACCCACTCCAGTATTCTTGCCTGGAAAATTCCATGGACAGAGGAACCTGGCGGGTTACAGTTCATGGAGCCACAAACAGTTGGACATGACTGAGCGTGCGCACACACACACACACACAGAGTTCGTTTATAATTTTTACGTCTATATTTTAAAGTTTTTTTTTTTTTTTTTTACTGTAAAATCTGTTTTGTGTATGTGCTAAATCGCTTTGGTCGTGTCCAACTCTTTTCAACCCCAGACCGTAGCCCATCAGGGTCCTCTGTCCATGGAATTTTGCAGACAAGAATACTGGAGTGGGTTGCCATTTCCTCCTCCAGGGAATCTTCCAGACTCAGGGATCAATCTCGTGTCTCCTGTGTATCCTGCACTGTCAGGTGGATTCTTTACGACTGTGCCACCTGGGAAACCCAAAGCCTGTTTAACCTGTTTACCCATAGTTATTTTCCTTTCTAATGAGATTAATGATGAGTTTTCAAAATAAAAGTTATAGAAAAACTAAACTACATTCCTTGATATATTTATAATATAAACTGTTTTGTTTTATCTTATGTTTTAGTACTAAAAATTTTTTAAAACCGGAACAAACCCAATGTCTCGCTGTGTTTAGCATAACTGTATGTACAACTGCTTTGTTTCAGTACACTAACCAAGGATGATGACAACAGACATCCATACTGTTACTTAAGAAAAGCAGTAAGTTATGATTTCAACTTCAATGATGATAATGAACCTGAGTTCAATTATATCTGGGTTTAATATGCTTAAAAGTTTGCTTCTGTTATTTTAATTTCCCTATTTAAAAAAAATCTTACTCAAAAGAGTAACTTAAATCAGACAGACTTTCAAAGAAATTGGAAGGACTGCCAGATCTCACTTTGTGGTCTGCATAAGAATTCACATTGTTTTCTTGTGACTAGTTTTCTAATACTGCAACAGTAAACACTGCTTTACATTTCAAGGTATTAGGTCTTTGGTGGGTCAGATTATCTAGAGAGCTATTATGGGGGCTTCCCAAGTGACAACAAAACTGCCTGCAATGCTGGAGACACAAGAGGCATTCCATCTCTGGGTCAGGGAGATCCACTGGAGGAGAAAACGGCAACCCACTCCAGTATTCTTGCCTGGAAAATTCCATGGACAGAGGAACCTGGCGGGTTACAGTTCATGGAGCCACAAACAGTTGGACATGACTGAGCGTGCGCACACACACACACACACAGAGTTCGTTTATAATTTTTACGTCTATATTTTAAAGTTTTTTTTTTTTTTTTTTACTGTAAAATCTGTTTTGTGTATGTGCTAAATCGCTTTGGTCGTGTCCAACTCTTTTCAACCCCAGACCGTAGCCCATCAGGGTCCTCTGTCCATGGAATTTTGCAGACAAGAATACTGGAGTGGGTTGCCATTTCCTCCTCCAGGGAATCTTCCAGACTCAGGGATCAATCTCGTGTCTCCTGTGTATCCTGCACTGTCAGGTGGATTCTTTACGACTGTGCCACCTGGGAAACCCAAAGCCTGTTTAACCTGTTTACCCATAGTTATTTTCCTTTCTAATGAGATTAATGATGAGTTTTCAAAATAAAAGTTATAGAAAAACTAAACTACATTCCTTGATATATTTATAATATAAACTGTTTTGTTTTATCTTATGTTTTAGTACTAAAAATTTTTTTTAAAAACCGGAACAAACCCAATGTCTCGCTGTGTTTAGCATAACTGTATGTACAACTGCTTTGTTTCAGTACACTAACCAAGGATGATGACAACAGACATCCATACTGTTACTTAAGAAAAGCAGTAAGTTATGATTTCAACTTCAATGATGATAATGAACCTGAGTTCAATTATATCTGGGTTTAATATGCTTAAAAGTTTGCTTCTGTTATTTTAATTTCCCTATTTAAAAAAAATCTTACTCAAAAGAGTAACTTAAATCAGACAGACTTTCAAAGAAATGCAAGCTTGGCTCTCAGATCTATTTGAAAATATTTTAACATCAAGGCATCAGCAGCAGCTGCAGCTTCCATGGCCTTGCACACCCGATAGTGCTCTAGAAACTATACCGTCTCTTGGAAAGTCAGTAATTTGCAGCAGCATCCCCAGCAGCGGTGCTCTCTCTCTCTCTGCCTCTAAGTTTCACATGGGAAGCCCTAGGCTCCTCTTATAAGCACCAAAGCGGTGCACCCCCTGCAAGATCAGACTGGAGCTGGTTTCCCAGCCTGATACACCTATAGATGAAACTACAGTCATAACTTCATGCAACTGTACAGCTTCCCTGAAGGCATGGAATACGCTGCCGTACGTAATGCACTGTGAATGGCTGGGATCGCTCTGGAAACTTTACCTGTGTGACTATTTTAAGAGCATAAACACAGTAATTAAAGAACCTCCCTTTCAGGAAATTACTAAATACCAAGCATGTCTCTCCAGTTTTATAATTTTAAGTTTACTGACATGATTTTGTAAACACTCACATATCACCACCTGGATAAATGGATCCTGATAAGGTAATCCCCTAAAACCTCCAAACTTATCCAGTTTAAAGCTAGTCTTAAAGACTGGGAAGAAATCTGAGAGTAAGATCGATTTTTCAGATATTGATGGCAGACGTGGGAGGTTAGCTAAGAAGTCTGATTAGACTTGCTTTGTAGCCTGTCTTTCCTCATGCTCTCCTTGGTGTCCTCTGTGGAGAAATTCCATCCTAATGTTACTCTTTAAATAAATGCTATGTCTTAATACTAGTGCTTACATGTATAATTAGTGATACTGTAATTCAAATAATTAGTAACATGCACATATATATTTTGAAATAATACACTCCTCCATAAAAATCACCCTAGATAAACACAAACAAAAAGAAAATTCCTATTCATATTTAATTAGAGTAAATATAAAATTCCAATCAAAACTTTAAGAAAATAAAATGTACAAAGTTTTATTCTGACTGCAAAAGCAAACATTAAAAATATTCTAAAATATAAAAACACAGGGCTTGCCTGGTGGTCCAGTAGGTAAGGACACTGCCTTGCAATGCAAGGGGCGTCAGTTCGATCCCTGGCCTGGGAGGATCCCACGTACCGCGGAGCAGCTGGACCGATGTGTCCAATTACCGAGCCAGAGCTCTGGAGCACATGTGCCCAGAGCTGGCGCTCTGCCACAACAGAGGACACCGTGATGGGAGGCCCACATGGGCCAAAGAACAAAGATGGATGAAAATAGATAAATGAAAGACCAATAGAAGTGGCTTGCCTGCCCCCCTCCCTCCTCAACCCACCCCCCACCCCAAAAAATAAATAAATAAAAACACAAACAGGTAAATAAATATCCTTAGTATCTCACATGCAACGATAAATGCTGAGAAAATATTTGTGTAGAGCCTTCCAGGGTTCCACCATCCTATATACATATACGTATGAAGATTTACAAAACACAGTTGTTTAACTTTATTAATTTGTTCTGTTATATTCATAATATTATGACTGTTTCCCCCTTTCCATTAAATATTCTAAGCATAAGCTTGAATAGCTGTCCACTGTGTCTGTGTACCAGCATTGGTTTAACCAGTTCCATGTTGCATCATATTTAACCTATTTCCTGCAGTTTTACTATTGTTCACAATTCTGTGATAAATGTTCTTATTTGTACATATTTATAATCATCTTCAATTATTTTGGCAGAATAAATGTTTAGAAGTGGAATGTTAGGTTAAAAGATATAGTAGATTTAAGCTATAAATATGTATCACCAAACTAAATTCTAACATTTTATATTAAAATCATCATCAATGTAGGAAATGGTACTAAAATTGAGTTTCTCAAGCCCTTAAAAAACAGGAATTTTCTTTGAAAATATCACAGGAAATATATATCTTCAACTATTCTAAGCAACACAGACTACAAACATTTTAATATTTGGCAATTTTATCAATGAAAGTTTTATCACAAGTCATATTACACTTACTCATTTGTGAGCCTGAAGATTTTTCACCCATAAAGTTCATTTAAATAACATCTTTGTTATCTTGTTTTTTCATCTGGTATTTCTTGTCTTTTAAGAAGTTAAGCCCACTGGGGCCCTGCTCAATAAGAAGGGGAGGGAAATTCCACATACAACTCTCCTGTACTAAAATCAGATGAGCAGAATCTATGAGTCACACAAAAGCACAGTACCATCCAGCATCATTCTGTACCAACTACCTGCATCTTCCCTATTGTCTTCAAAGAGAGTTCATAACTCTCTGCTGAGGTTTTGAAGACCTCAGCTTTTGTTCCATCTGTGTACTGCCTCTCTAGTTGACTCACTGAAGACCACCACACGAGTCCTGCTAGAACTACCAATATCATGTACACAGGATGAGAAATTCATGACAGGCCATTCTTCCTTTTCATTGCTTATGTTCCTAGCCCTCTCCTACTGCCACCTAAACATGAGTGGAGTGAGACACATACTTTTCCATAACACGTGAAACCTCTTCAACATCTAATAACCTGAGAGACCATTCTAGAAAGATGAGGTAATCAAGAATAAGAGTACTAAAGGGAAGACATCAGGAATATTTATCTTGAAATGCTAATTGGAAGCAGTGAAGGCAAAACAGACACAAAATACAGGAAAATCTGTTAGAAGGTTGTTTCTCATTCTAAAAGACAGTGAGTCAGGATCCAAACATTAGCAGGGGTCCTGTAAAAGGCAGGAAAAGAAAGGGATTTCATACATAGACTGACAATCACAGACTGAGAAATTGGCACAGAGGGAGGAGGTAGAGGTAGGAGTGATGGAAGTAAAAGGAAGAGAGAAACCAAGGATGATTTTGAGGTTTCTAAAGTACCTAGGCTAACATTTACCCTGCCAATTTATATACTTCCATGCCAATTATTTTTATTCTGTGTGAAGGCATATATTAAAATCATCTCAATTAGGAAATGGTACTAAAATTGAGTTTCTCAAGCCCTTAAAAAACAGGAATTTTCTTTGAAAATATCACAGGAAATATATATCTTCAACTATTCTAAGCAACACAGACTACAAACATTTTAATATTTGGCAATTTTATCAATGAAAGTTTTATCACAAGTCATATTACACTTACTCATTTGTGAGCCTGAAGATTTTTCACCCATAAAGTTCATTTAAATAACATCTTTGTTATCTTGTTTTTTCATCTGGTATTTCTTGTCTTTTAAGAAGTTAAGCCCACTGGGGCCCTGCTCAATAAGAAGGGGAGGGAAATTCCACATACAACTCTCCTGTACTAAAATCAGATGAGCAGAATCTATGAGTCACACAAAAGCACAGTACCATCCAGCATCATTCTGTACCAACTACCTGCATCTTCCCTATTGTCTTCAAAGAGAGTTCATAACTCTCTGCTGAGGTTTTGAAGACCTCAGCTTTTGTTCCATCTGTGTACTGCCTCTCTAGTTGACTCACTGAAGACCACCACACGAGTCCTGCTAGAACTACCAATATCATGTACACAGGATGAGAAATTCATGACAGGCCATTCTTCCTTTTCATTGCTTATGTTCCTAGCCCTCTCCTACTGCCACCTAAACATGAGTGGAGTGAGACACATACTTTTCCATAACACGTGAAACCTCTTCAACATCTAATAACCTGAGAGACCATTCTAGAAAGATGAGGTAATCAAGAATAAGAGTACTAAAGGGAAGACATCAGGAATATTTATCTTGAAATGCTAATTGGAAGCAGTGAAGGCAAAACAGACACAAAATACAGGAAAATCTGTTAGAAGGTTGTTTCTCATTCTAAAAGACAGTGAGTCAGGATCCAAACATTAGCAGGGGTCCTGTAAAAGGCAGGAAAAGAAAGGGATTTCATACATAGACTGACAATCACAGACTGAGAAATTGGCACAGAGGGAGGAGGTAGAGGTAGGAGTGATGGAAGTAAAAGGAAGAGAGAAACCAAGGATGATTTTGAGGTTTCTAAAGTACCTAGGCTAACATTTACCCTGCCAATTTATATACTTCATATGCATCCAAGCCAATTATTTTTATTCTGTGTGAAGGCTATTTCATGGACCAGAAAACCTTTCCAAAAAAATGCCTCTGTGACTCAGGTGATGTCAGATATCAGAACATCTAATAAAACTAGGAAAATACTGAGAACATGTTACAGTTCTGAGGACAGCAATCATTTCAATCTTCTAATTAGGAATACAGCCTAGAGTGTCTTGTTTTAAATGGACCCCATTCATTATTGTATTTTAAAGGAATGCTATTTTAGTCTTGACATATTAGCAAGAAACTGAATGGGAAGTTAGCTAATTGGTTCCTTCTGCTATGGGAGTATGGCTACCAATTAGACTATAGGCTCTGAAAGTGTAAGTTTAGCTACATGGCAGTTGGAAAAGGGATACCAAGGAATTTTTTAGTTTACCTCTTATAATAATTATGTGTAAGATAGCCACGTATCAAAACCATAGTTTCAGGCATGAATTATTTTGAATTTAGTCTGTTTTAAATAGTTAATTTGAATTAAGTAAATATCACCTTAAAAATAATCAGTGTTCTTTGCATCTCTTCCTCCTTCCTTCTCTTTCTCCTTTATTCCCTCCCTCTTTTCCTTTCACCCTTCCTTCCTTCCCTTGTTTTGGCTGACACATGCAAGAGTCAGTAAACAGTATTAATGGAAGAGGGTAGAAAGGCAGTACTGCACAGCAGATCCTGTACTCCAGTTCTTTTGGATTCAGATCTTGCCTCTTGCTCATCAGCATCCTGACTAAGCATCCTGACTAAGACTCCTTATTTTCTAAAATAGAGATGATGATAATAATAATATTATCTACTTTTAAGGGTATTTGTAAAATTTAAATAAGAAAAGGAATGTACAAGGCCAGTGTGCCTAGCACATAGTATATAGTCAATAGTGATTAGCTATTAGTACTATTTATAAATAGTAATGTATACTGATATTAGCTATGTAGTTAAAAATTCAGGAGTGGCTGAAAGAAACAGATAAACAAATTGTCAAAAACAGATTCGAATCTTTTGGAAGAAGTTTCTTTTCATCAGTGCACCACCTCTTCCTACATCCACATCCTTTCCCTCATGACCTGTGCAGCTCCTTCCTTCAGAAGGTTTTGACTCTGGCCACAAGAATAAAGCAGAAGTAACAGAGAGCCAGTCCCTTGTCTAGGCCTCAACAACTCTGAGGACATCCTTATGCAGCTTCTTGGAGAGGAGCCAGTCTTGGCTGGTATGCTGGAGGAGAAGCGATCACGTGGATCAGAGAGCAGATGGCCCACTGAGACACCTGAGCCAGCCCCCAGCCGATACACAGCTGACCACTGATGGGCTTCAGGGCAGTCTGCCCTAAGAGGTGCCCCTGCGGCATTCAGATTCTAGCTGAAGACCCCAAAGACGCAGGAAGACCCCTTGAACTTCCCTTTGACTGACTAAAAGAATTAAAGAAGTCTTGTGTGACTACTCGTGTGTTCTAAGTAGTTATCACCACAGATGACTGTAGTAAAGTATGAAGTAGGGGTGATAGCCAGGGGGGAACATAGCAAAGCTCCCACAGCCAAAATCTTTTCTGTGTCCTGTTGTCTCTTCATGACCCAGCAAACATTTTTTTATCAAACATTCACTTTTTTTCATTTTCCTGTGAATTTCCTTAATCCCTTTAGAAGTCAGAAGCCCTAACTCCTTCTGGTTAATCCAAAATGACATATATATATATCATCTTGTCTTAGTGTCTTTAGAATCCTTCATGCTTATGTAAATTCCCTACAGGTACATAATAAATTTTACTTTCTCTGGTTAATCGATCTTATATCATTTTAATTATTTGACTGGATAAAAGAACTACAAGGGAAAGAGGTGGGCTTGGGGGAGATATCACCTTATCCCAAACCACAGAAACAGTGGAGATTGGCCCAGTCTAGTTCAGATCAGCAGCAACATCAAACCATGAATGTATAAGCAATAATAAATGTGTATGTTGTATATCACTGAAGATTTTACTTGTTTTTTTTATAAAGTATTATTGTGACAATAGATTATTGGTAATTCTCTGCATATATAAGAAACTGAACGCATCTTTGATGAAAAATGTTTGTTTTGTGAATAAAGACTTAAATCTCATCATAGGAAAAGAGAAAGGCTAAACATAGTAATTTAGTTACCACTTGGCACTTACTACCTGCCAGACAGTGTACTAAATAATACGTGTACATATAAATATGTATTATGTGTCTATATATGTACATACACACACACATATATATACCTATACTAATTTCATTTAATTCTTATGAGAAGCTTTTGAAGAAATATATCAGAAGAAACCAAAGCTGAAGGAATTTAAGCAACTTATCCAAGCTTTCACTGTGATTTCTGCTCAGGTTTGTCTGACTTCAAAAATATATTTCAATGCTTTGTGATAGTGTCTCCCAGTATAGATCTACTCATAATGCATCAGGTCTCTGTATTCATTGACCAAAGATTAATTAACACAGTTTTATAAATGCAGTTTCTACGGTAATCATGAATTATTATTCTAAACAGTTTTGTGCTCCATTTACTAGAAATCAGTAAGCTAGACAAGTGCAAACAAGCCAAAATTTCCCAATATGTATGAAGTAGGGGTGATAGCCAGGGGGGAACATAGCAAAGCTCCCACAGCCAAAATCTTTTCTGTGTCCTGTTGTCTCTTCATGACCCAGCAAACATTTTTTTATCAAACATTCACTTTTTTTCATTTTCCTGTGAATTTCCTTAATCCCTTTAGAAGTCAGAAGCCCTAACTCCTTCTGGTTAATCCAAAATGACATATATATATATCATCTTGTCTTAGTGTCTTTAGAATCCTTCATGCTTATGTAAATTCCCTACAGGTACATAATAAATTTTACTTTCTCTGGTTAATCGATCTTATATCATTTTAATTATTTGACTGGATAAAAGAACTACAAGGGAAAGAGGTGGGCTTGGGGGAGATATCACCTTATCCCAAACCACAGAAACAGTGGAGATTGGCCCAGTCTAGTTCAGATCAGCAGCAACATCAAACCATGAATGTATAAGCAATAATAAATGTGTATGTTGTATATCACTGAAGATTTTACTTGTTTTTTTTATAAAGTATTATTGTGACAATAGATTATTGGTAATTCTCTGCATATATAAGAAACTGAACGCATCTTTGATGAAAAATGTTTGTTTTGTGAATAAAGACTTAAATCTCATCATAGGAAAAGAGAAAGGCTAAACATAGTAATTTAGTTACCACTTGGCACTTACTACCTGCCAGACAGTGTACTAAATAATACGTGTACATATAAATATGTATTATGTGTCTATATATGTACATACACACACACATATATATACCTATACTAATTTCATTTAATTCTTATGAGAAGCTTTTGAAGAAATATATCAGAAGAAACCAAAGCTGAAGGAATTTAAGCAACTTATCCAAGCTTTCACTGTGATTTCTGCTCAGGTTTGTCTGACTTCAAAAATATATTTCAATGCTTTGTGATAGTGTCTCCCAGTATAGATCTACTCATAATGCATCAGGTCTCTGTATTCATTGACCAAAGATTAATTAACACAGTTTTATAAATGCAGTTTCTACGGTAATCATGAATTATTATTCTAAACAGTTTTGTGCTCCATTTACTAGAAATCAGTAATCTAGACAAGTGCAAATAAGGCAAAATACTTTCAGGTATCACATCCTTTTCCAAAATACATCCTTTTTAATAATTAGCAAAATAATAACGTCTAAGGAAATTCAAAGCACATATACCACTGAGGATAACTAAGAACTAATCTAATCAGTAGAGTTACACAGACTGGAACGAGTCAGGTGAAGGAATACTTAATTGTTCTGTCTTCAGAGAGAAACTTCTCGTTTCTAAAGGTCCAATATATAAATACAGAAGATAATTTTGTGGAACTCATCAGAATAGAGGCAAATAAGTTAACTGTTGAAAAAAAGAGAATGCACTCCCCTTTGAAAGAGATGATCTTGAAATTTTATAAACATGGAAATATTACAGCATAGTAAGCCTGGAAGAATTTGAGTATCCAACTTAAAGAAAAACTGTCACCAGCTTTACTGAATGAAATGCCCTCACGATATACAGTCTTCAAAGGAAATGAAGAACTTGCCTCTATGTTCTAGAAACAGCCAGTCATGCAGCAGTGAACATGAGACATCAAATGAGTCACTCTTCTTTCAGCTATAATCTCTTTTCACAGTGACAAATGAGCCACAGAAATCAATCTCAACTCTGACTCTGAAAGATCTTCAGTAGGGCTTTTATTTGAAAAGAGTAAATATGGGCAACCTAAAATTTCACTTTAAGAGAAAGACAAAACGAGTGGGAGCCTAAGCTGGTGCAGGTGTGCATGGGAAAGGTTTCAGAGCTCCGCTGGCATCTTACCTATACTAATTTCATTTAATTCTTATGAGAAGCTTTTGAAGAAATATATCAGAAGAAACCAAAGCTGAAGGAATTTAAGCAACTTATCCAAGCTTTCACTGTGATTTCTGCTCAGGTTTGTCTGACTTCAAAAATATATTTCAATGCTTTGTGATAGTGTCTCCCAGTATAGATCTACTCATAATGCATCAGGTCTCTGTATTCATTGACCAAAGATTAATTAACACAGTTTTATAAATGCAGTTTCTACGGTAATCATGAATTATTATTCTAAACAGTTTTGTGCTCCATTTACTAGAAATCAGTAATCTAGACAAGTGCAAATAAGGCAAAATACTTTCAGGTATCACATCCTTTTCCAAAATACATCCTTTTTAATAATTAGCAAAATAATAACGTCTAAGGAAATTCAAAGCACATATACCACTGAGGATAACTAAGAACTAATCTAATCAGTAGAGTTACACAGACTGGAACGAGTCAGGTGAAGGAATACTTAATTGTTCTGTCTTCAGAGAGAAACTTCTCGTTTCTAAAGGTCCAATATATAAATACAGAAGATAATTTTGTGGAACTCATCAGAATAGAGGCAAATAAGTTAACTGTTGAAAAAAAGAGAATGCACTCCCCTTTGAAAGAGATGATCTTGAAATTTTATAAACATGGAAATATTACAGCATAGTAAGCCTGGAAGAATTTGAGTATCCAACTTAAAGAAAAACTGTCACCAGCTTTACTGAATGAAATGCCCTCACGATATACAGTCTTCAAAGGAAATGAAGAACTTGCCTCTATGTTCTAGAAACAGCCAGTCATGCAGCAGTGAACATGAGACATCAAATGAGTCACTCTTCTTTCAGCTATAATCTCTTTTCACAGTGACAAATGAGCCACAGAAATCAATCTCAACTCTGACTCTGAAAGATCTTCAGTAGGGCTTTTATTTGAAAAGAGTAAATATGGGCAACCTAAAATTTCACTTTAAGAGAAAGACAAAACGAGTGGGAGCCTAAGCTGGTGCAGGTGTGCATGGGAAAGGTTTCAGAGCTCCGCTTGGCATGCTGGAAAGAGCTGTGCCTCTGAGATGGAACAAATGAGTCCACATCCTGTCCCATGGCCGACTAGCTGAGCAAGCGGCTAAATTAGTCAACTTCTGCAGAACTTAGTTCCCTCGTTCATCAAAAAGAGTAGATAATAGTATCTACACGGTAAGACCGTGATGAGTACTGAACATACGTATTCAGGCTTTTAATCCATATTCCAGTAAAAACACTGATACGGAATCAAATAAGCACTAATCAATCCGAACACTATTTTATACTATACGACTCAGGGCATAAAAATTTTGTTCTGCTATTTTTCTGCATGCATATGCTTATTCCATCTCCCTAATTAAATGACTATTTCCAAAAAGCATTGCTTTCTATTTTTCCAATGCACCCTTCAGTTCTGAATGCTCTGAAGACCCTCTCTCTGCCCACAGAAGGAACTCAGTAAATAAGGTGGATAATTGCTGAGCTACACGTTACAAAGAAAAGAGTGAGATGTTGCGGATTATGTTTTCACATGGATCAGAAGGCACTAGAGGAATCGTACCAAAAACAAAACATATACCGATGCCATTTCTGCTCATTATTAAAGCTATATACAATCTCCGTGTTCTTTCTCTTGCGCCAGTACCTTGTGGACAGTCCCAAGGCATACAATTTGTTTCCCAGTCATTAGTAAGAATTAATAAGGTAATTTGGGATACCTCAATGGAACTTTGGCTGAACACTCTGGTCTGTTTCCAAGGCATACAATTTGATTCAAGCTCATTTCCAACTTAAAGAAAAACTGTCACCAGCTTTACTGAATGAAATGCCCTCACGATATACAGTCTTCAAAGGAAATGAAGAACTTGCCTCTATGTTCTAGAAACAGCCAGTCATGCAGCAGTGAACATGAGACATCAAATGAGTCACTCTTCTTTCAGCTATAATCTCTTTTCACAGTGACAAATGAGCCACAGAAATCAATCTCAACTCTGACTCTGAAAGATCTTCAGTAGGGCTTTTATTTGAAAAGAGTAAATATGGGCAACCTAAAATTTCACTTTAAGAGAAAGACAAAACGAGTGGGAGCCTAAGCTGGTGCAGGTGTGCATGGGAAAGGTTTCAGAGCTCCGCTTGGCATGCTGGAAAGAGCTGTGCCTCTGAGATGGAACAAATGAGTCCACATCCTGTCCCATGGCCGACTAGCTGAGCAAGCGGCTAAATTAGTCAACTTCTGCAGAACTTAGTTCCCTCGTTCATCAAAAAGAGTAGATAATAGTATCTACACGGTAAGACCGTGATGAGTACTGAACATACGTATTCAGGCTTTTAATCCATATTCCAGAAAAAACACTGATACGGAATCAAATAAGCACTAATCAATCCGAACACTATTTTATACTATACGACTCAGGGCATAAAAATTTTGTTCTGCTATTTTTCTGCATGCATATGCTTATTCCATCTCCCTAATTAAATGACTATTTCCAAAAAGCATTGCTTTCTATTTTTCCAATGCACCCTTCAGTTCTGAATGCTCTGAAGACCCTCTCTCTGCCCACAGAAGGAACTCAGTAAATAAGGTGGATAATTGCTGAGCTACACGTTACAAAGAAAAGAGTGAGATGTTGCGGATTATGTTTTCACATGGATCAGAAGGCACTAGAGGAATCGTACCAAAAACAAAACATATACCGATGCCATTTCTGCTCATTATTAAAGCTATATACAATCTCCGTGTTCTTTCTCTTGCGCCAGTACCTTGTGGACAGTCCCAAGGCATACAATTTGTTTCCCAGTCATTAGTAAGAATTAATAAGGTAATTTGGGATACCTCAATGGAACTTTGGCTGAACACTCTGGTCTGTCTACTTATTAGACAAAATTATTGTCAAGTTAAGAAACCTCTTAGTGGTTGCTGAGCTCCCGTTGCTACTCGTTAGAAAATTTTGGAGCCAGAAGCAATACAAAAGAAGGGGGTTTATTCAGGTCCGTTTTTATGCTGAACAAAATTTTTGTTATTAGCACACACTGGGACATTTCAGTTTATACTAAATTAGCTGCCTTTTAAAAATATACCCATATTTAATGACATTAGATGAAAGCAGTGGCTGAAGGGATCCTTTCTCTGTTACAAAACCTCTGGTGAATAATTTCGCCTTGGTATAAATAAAATGCCACAGGAACATGCCCCTAACTTGAATTTTAGGAAACCCTTTGTTAAATGTACATAATTTAAGCACAGAAGCTATTGTTTTGTGGTTAATGCCATGTAATTATCACAATTTTAAACTCTGTCTTTGGTTTCTTTTATTCTGTGTTTTCAGTCTTGGTACAGTAGTGCATGTGTGTGTGCATGTGTGTGTGTGTGTGTGTGAGTGTGTGTGTGCATGTGTTATGAGCATGGAACTTGCAAATGATTCAAAATATCTTACATATATTTAGTTTAAAAATCCACTAATAGTTTTATACTCAAGATGCTCTTATAATGCGAAGAGTAAGAGAAAAAATATGAGAAAAGTTATATACTGAGTAAAATATTTTTAAGCCTTTCCCATCCAGATGCATAGCAAACTTATTTTACTCTATGGGCATTAAAGATAAGGTGAGCATATCCTTAGAGATTCATTTGCCAAGCCCTAGGAATTGTTTTTAAATACTCTGACAACATTTATCTCCATTCCCCAAAATATGATTTCTTAAGAGTGAGATGTTGCGATTATGTTTTCACATGGATCAGAAGGCACTAGAGGAATCGTACCAAAAACAAAACATATACCGATGCCATTTCTGCTCATTATTAAAGCTATATACAATCTCCGTGTTCTTTCTCTTGCGCCAGTACCTTGTGGACAGTCCCAAGGCATACAATTTGTTTCCCAGTCATTAGTAAGAATTAATAAGGTAATTTGGGATACCTCAATGGAACTTTGGCTGAACACTCTGGTCTGTCTACTTATTAGACAAAATTATTGTCAAGTTAAGAAACCTCTTAGTGGTTGCTGAGCTCCCGTTGCTACTCGTTAGAAAATTTTGGAGCCAGAAGCAATACAAAAGAAGGGGGTTTATTCAGGTCCGTTTTTATGCTGAACAAAATTTTTGTTATTAGCACACACTGGGACATTTCAGTTTATACTAAATTAGCTGCCTTTTAAAAATATACCCATATTTAATGACATTAGATGAAAGCAGTGGCTGAAGGGATCCTTTCTCTGTTACAAAACCTCTGGTGAATAATTTCGCCTTGGTATAAATAAAATGCCACAGGAACATGCCCCTAACTTGAATTTTAGGAAACCCTTTGTTAAATGTACATAATTTAAGCACAGAAGCTATTGTTTTGTGGTTAATGCCATGTAATTATCACAATTTTAAACTCTGTCTTTGGTTTCTTTTATTCTGTGTTTTCAGTCTTGGTACAGTAGTGCATGTGTGTGTGCATGTGTGTGTGTGTGTGTGTGAGTGTGTGTGTGCATGTGTTATGAGCATGGAACTTGCAAATGATTCAAAATATCTTACATATATTTAGTTTAAAAATCCACTAATAGTTTTATACTCAAGATGCTCTTATAATGCGAAGAGTAAGAGAAAAAATATGAGAAAAGTTATATACTGAGTAAAATATTTTTAAGCCTTTCCCATCCAGATGCATAGCAAACTTATTTTACTCTATGGGCATTAAAGATAAGGTGAGCATATCCTTAGAGATTCATTTGCCAAGCCCTAGGAATTGTTTTTAAATACTCTGACAACATTTATCTCCATTCCCCAAAATAGATTAGTTCATTAATATAGCACCATCTTCTGGTAAGCATTATAAAGGCAGTTGGTTTCACACCAAAATAGTAGTATTGAAATCACCTAAAGAATTTAATGAAAAATTGATCCATTGCAACAAATGTCTAGAATTACATTCTACATGCCTTTCTTAACATTTTAGTGCTATAGTAATTTGCTACTTGTTAACCACGACTTTTAACCTTTTCCAAAAAGTTTAAAGTTATTCTCAAATTGCTACAACATGGCATAAATTCAATTAACATAAACTGTAAGGTGAAGTTATAAATGGCCATCATTAACAGAAATGTAACACATCAAATATGGACTTTCTAAGTGTATATATATATATGCCTTAACAAAAATTAAAGTGAAAACATAACTGAACAAAATTTCTTAGCATGTACGAAACAATAACTATAAAACATAATCATCATTATAATTATCATCAATGACAAATGTTAACCTCCTTAAAATAGTATAATATTAATGAGCAATTCAAAACACACAGTGATAACATAGAAAAATTAAGTTTATAAAATTTTACAGGTGAGGATATAAAAACGTAACAAAGAATAACTTTAACAAATACACCAAAGAATATTTTATCCTCATATACAGTGAACTATAAGCTAAAAGATATGTTTTTAACAAAAATTTGAGAAAAAAATTAAGACTTCCCAAGTTATTTGGGAATATACACCAAAAGTTCATTTTAATGTATATAATCTCGGATAATAACCAAATGTGTGAGAAACATGTAAAAGTGAAAATTTTAAAATTCTAGTTTTGGAAATTCCCTGGCAATCCAGTGCTTAGGACTCTGCTTTCACTGCAAGAGGTGCTGGTTCAATTCCTGGTCGGGAACATGTTCCTGCATGTGCACAGTGCAGCGAAACAAACACACACACACACACAAACTTAGTTTCATTTGGTTTGTTTGTGGTATACATAGGGAATATTTGGAAACACACTAGACATCTTGAGACAGAGGATTATTTACATTAACTGCAATGCCTTTACATGATAGAAAAATACTATTGAGAGAATTATGTTCACAATATATTGTTCAGAAAAAAAATAAAATGAACAAAGTAATATGTACATGATTCATGGAAAACAATTAATGGAGTACCTCAGTTATACACAAGTCATCTCTGGGCATTGAAATTACACATAAATATCTTTATGCTAAACCCAATTCTCTATATTCTAAACAGTAACTGATTTAGAACAACAGAACTATTTAAAATGACAATTGTCATAAAAAATTATTTAATTTTCAAGCACATATAAAATGACACAAATCAGTAAATAGTCATGAAGAGCCTGTAATGTGTGGAGTTATACCAAGTATAAAGTATACATAGTCCAACTGAGGAATTGAAATTACAAATCAGTAACATAGCAGGGTAGATGAAAAGCACTATATGACTAACTATATCAGTCGGAATATTCTAACTTCAAAACTTGAAGAAACTGCATGGAACTTTGTTGAATATGTTTAAACAACAAACAAACAAAAACAAATGATCTGCTTACACAGTGGCAAAGAGCGAAAGTTGAGCTGATCTTAAAGATGACTGAAAAGATGACTGTGTGTATAAGCACACAGACCTGGGTTCTGTTTCTGCCCATGTGACATCTTCATTGTCTAATCTCAGCTTCTCCATATGGTGGTAGCATGGGTGGTTCTGAGCAACTTGGGGCTCAAACCCATGTAACTCCATTAAAAAGCTTGCAGTTAAAAATTGCTCTGATGGGTTGAAACGTGAATATGCTGTAAGACAAAGGGGACTTACACGGGGGCTATTTCACAATCTTAAAAAAAAACCCAAAAGTTCATTTTAATGTGTGGAGAAACATGTAAAAGTGAAAATTTTAAAATTCTAGTTTTGGAAATTCCCTGGCAATCCAGTGCTTAGGACTCTGCTTTCACTGCAAGAGGTGCTGGTTCAATTCCTGGTCGGGAACATGTTCCTGCATGTGCACAGTGCAGCGAAACAAACACACACACACACACAAACTTAGTTTCATTTGGTTTGTTTGTGGTATACATAGGGAATATTTGGAAACACACTAGACATCTTGAGACAGAGGATTATTTACATTAACTGCAATGCCTTTACATGATAGAAAAATACTATTGAGAGAATTATGTTCACAATATATTGTTCAGAAAAAAAATAAAATGAACAAAGTAATATGTACATGATTCATGGAAAACAATTAATGGAGTACCTCAGTTATACACAAGTCATCTCTGGGCATTGAAATTACACATAAATATCTTTATGCTAAACCCAATTCTCTATATTCTAAACAGTAACTGATTTAGAACAACAGAACTATTTAAAATGACAATTGTCATAAAAAATTATTTAATTTTCAAGCACATATAAAATGACACAAATCAGTAAATAGTCATGAAGAGCCTGTAATGTGTGGAGTTATACCAAGTATAAAGTATACATAGTCCAACTGAGGAATTGAAATTACAAATCAGTAACATAGCAGGGTAGATGAAAAGCACTATATGACTAACTATATCAGTCGGAATATTCTAACTTCAAAACTTGAAGAAACTGCATGGAACTTTGTTGAATATGTTTAAACAACAAACAAACAAAAACAAATGATCTGCTTACACAGTGGCAAAGAGCGAAAGTTGAGCTGATCTTAAAGATGACTGAAAAGATGACTGTGTGTATAAGCACACAGACCTGGGTTCTGTTTCTGCCCATGTGACATCTTCATTGTCTAATCTCAGCTTCTCCATATGGTGGTAGCATGGGTGGTTCTGAGCAACTTGGGGCTCAAACCCATGTAACTCCATTAAAAAGCTTGCAGTTAAAAATTGCTCTGATGGGTTGAAACGTGAATATGCTGTAAGACAAAGGGGACTTACACGGGGGCTATTTCACAATCTGGAGGGGTGGGACAGGGAGGGAGGAGGGCGGGAGGCTTGGGCGGGAGGGGTCAAGGGGATACCCATGACTGACTCAGGTTTATGCATAGCAGTAAACAACAAAACTCTGTAAAATTAAAATAAAGATAAATTATTAACAAAAAAAATTTTTTTTGACTGGTTGAACTCGTGTTATACCCACGTCCTACAGCCCAGAGTGTAGATTAACATGACTGGCACTTTCCACTGTGAAAAAATACTATTTGATACTTGCTCAAATGGTAAAGAAGACCAATTTGGGGAGTACTGTGATGGATATCAAGACATCAAGGCTATCTAGACTTTCCTGGTGGCTCAGTCTGCCAAAAGAATCTACCTGCCAAAGCAAGAGGCCCAGATTCTATCCCTGGGTCAAGAAGATCCCCTGGAGAAGGAAATTGCAACCAACTCCAGTATTCTTGCCTGGGAAACCCCATAGACAGTTTCAACAAGATTTCACTTTCCCTTTGGGATACTCAAAAACAACAAAAAAATAGAAGCTGATTACAAGAGTCAATCAAAAGTCTGAACTTTTGGGTACAGTTCTGGTGCCATGCCTGAAGAAAAGCAATATAAAGTTTGAAGAAGGGAAGAGAAAAGGTCGTTAAAATCAAGAAAATGTGGTGATTTTCATATGATAAAGTGGGAAACATGAATCACAAAAAAAAATAAAATTTGAAAGGGAAAATAACTGGATTCTATAAAAGAATGAGAATGATATAGAGACAATTGATTCTGGAACAAAATAGAACCTACTGTGTACTAAGAAATGTATTTGCTATATTATTATTCTGACATTACAAATAAAGAAACTCAGGCTCAAAGAATTTGAGGATTATTCCATAATGAGTGAATTGAAATAGTGCCAGGTGATAGAAAAGAAATTGTCACTGTATACTCCTGCAGATGAAGACAAGAGATACTGGAGGCTAAAATGTAAAATAAATACATGTTGGGCTTCCCTGGTGGTCCAGTGGGTAAAGACACCGCCTTGCAGTGCAAGAATCGCCAGTTCGATCTCTGGCCTGGGAAGATCCCACATGCCGTGTAGTGGCTGGACTGATGTGTCCAACTACCAAGCCAGAGCTTTGGAGCGCATGCGCCCAGAGCCCGTGCTCAGCAGCAACAGAGGCCACTGCGATGGGAGGTCCACACGGGCCAAAGAACAAAGATGGATGAAAATAAATAAATGAAAGACCAATAGAAGTGACCAAAAAATAAATAAATATATGTTAACGAAAATTCAAGGAGAGATGAGATTCATGAATGACAGCTGTGCCATGAACAGTGAGTATAAGTTATGAAAGTTTTTCAAGTAGAAGGTGAGCCCTTTGAGATTGAAGCATGGAATATAATTGGGAAGCTTTATAACATCACTGTCCTGCCTCTCCCAGAAACAGAATTTTCAATGTGCTACGGCCTCAAAGTTGTTAATATGTGACAGATATTTACCAAGTATAATGCTTAGGATATCTTAACTCTATCAATATGCCTATGGAATGACTATGAATAATTAAACTCTTGTGTCTTAAAAGATTGTTTTTCTTTTACTCCTAATTGCTTTTCTTTGTCCTAGAGAGCCAGAACTGTATGGTAATGTTATCTATCCACAGGATACATGCCATGGGACTCTGTTATAAATGAAGCTTTGGTACAATGAGATCCTTTTGGTATCTCCAGTAATAAATCCCCTTGGATAGGGTCAGAAATACATTCACTCTATACTGAATTCTACCTCCTCCACAGCAGTGCTGTGAGGCTCCAGCCTTACCTCATAAATGTAAAAGCAAACCCTCAAAAAAAATTTGATTCGGATGGAAAATTTAAGAATTACCTTTAATATGACCGTGTAATGCTACACAGAATTCTGAGTAGCTATTGTCTATTCTACTGTCTCATGAGATCTATGTACCAAATAATAGCTGCCAACCAAGTTGAATCCAAAGCCAATTTCTAATTCATGACTTCATAGGGAGCTCTGAAATACACTCATTTAGAAATCTGCTACATAACAGCCAGTTCTGAACCAGTCTTCTGTAATGTCAGTACAATACTGCCAAGCACAAGAGAGAAGCAAGAGTGTTGACACTCAATTATGGATATTAAATTCAGTCTCCCATTCAGATCTATGTCAGATGTCACCGCCTTCAAGAATTTATAAATGAGCAATTCTCTTCCTCTAGTCAATGTAATACGAACCACAGCTTGAGAAATATTATGTTAAACTACTCTTCATTGATTACACACCTGTAAAATATTCTTTTGCATCCCAGAAGCTCTGAATCACAGAAATTTCCCAAATAATTCATCCATCACTATAATGTAGCTACCTCTCGAGTGTGATTTCAACGGTCAAAGGTGAAATGGAGCATGACAGATCATCACTTCTAACTAATTAATGATTTAAATGGTTATGCTGGGTGAGCTTGAGCATTTTTCAAAATGAGAATTGCAGTGGCCTATTTTTTAGGAGCAGCACAGTCTAAATTGTAAGTATGTATCTATACATGCATGACTTCACGAAACAGAAAAATATGAAACGGTATGCTGGTGATAACAGGAACATTCAGGGTCATCATTTTGTTATTACTCTTGTTTATCAGCAGAAACTACAAACAAAATAAGGCTTTATATTTAGCATTCTTTGACCACTTAAATTGTGTGCTGAAAGGTTAAAAGTTATATCAAAAGTTAAAGTTCTGCAGTCAATTGTGTCTTAAACTCTAACCTTTGAGCTCAGCGGCTGCAAACATTTCACTTCTCTGGAGACTTACTGTTCATGGCATTGACACTGTGAAATCACATTAAAGCTGAAGCATTTGTACAACTTTCTGTAATAAATGCCTTCAGACGATGGTCCCAGATCTAGGGCAGATTTCCTAACAGAGAATTCTATAGTGGTTTCTGATATAGGGAAGGTCAAGATAATCAAACAAACATGGCCCACTTTCAAGGGAAAGTTTAACATTTTAGTCCCTAGATCAAAAGTCATCTGCTTTTAGCAGTCATGATTACATTTACAACCAGTAGGCTATGACACATTGTAAGAAATGTATGTATCACACAGTGATGACGTATACTGCCAATACATTGTTCTAGCTCTTTTATTGCTGTTTTGTCATTCCTGACTAATTGCATGCTCTGACAGTTTCCATGAAACATGTGATACTGAATAGTAATTACTGACTACTCACCCAGTAGTGGTAGGAAACATAGCCAGGGGAAAATGTGTCCCAGATGATATATCAGCAAATGCTATTTAGACTATAATAATTGCATTTTAATTTGGGCTTCAGCAATAATTAGCGAATTCATGCCTTAAAAATTTTCACTTTCATTGACATCCTTAGCACTTTTCAGTGGCTAATTTTTTAAAAAAGCTTTTTATTGATCATTTAAACAGAGTAAGCTTATCAGTATAATAAATTTATAAATTTGGGGTTTTTAAGGGAAATTTTCTACCAATAAAGAATGGCTTGGGATTTGTTTATCATTGCAATTTTGTATATTAGCAGTTAGTTTCTGCTTCAAAAGAATTCAATTTTACTTCCTAAATTAATTTTTCATTTGAGTGTGATACACATAATGGGAGAGTCTTCATGAGGACAACCATCAAAACAAAACTAACCTGCAAATGACATGCCAGCAACCTGACATCGGTATGCTGGTGATAACAGGAACATTCAGGGTCATCATTTTGTTATTACTCTTGTTTATCAGCAGAAACTACAAACAAAATAAGGCTTTATATTTAGCATTCTTTGACCACTTAAATTGTGTGCTGAAAGGTTAAAGTTATATCAAAAGTTAAAGTTCTGCAGTCAATTGTGTCTTAAACTCTAACCTTTGAGCTCAGCGGCTGCAAACATTTCACTTCTCTGGAGACTTACTGTTCATGGCATTGACACTGTGAAATCACATTAAAGCTGAAGCATTTGTACAACTTTCTGTAATAAATGCCTTCAGACGATGGTCCCAGATCTAGGGCAGATTTCCTAACAGAGAATTCTATAGTGGTTTCTGATATAGGGAAGGTCAAGATAATCAAACAAACATGGCCCACTTTCAAGGGAAAGTTTAACATTTTAGTCCCTAGATCAAAAGTCATCTGCTTTTAGCAGTCATGATTACATTTACAACCAGTAGGCTATGACACATTGTAAGAAATGTATGTATCACACAGTGATGACGTATACTGCCAATACATTGTTCTAGCTCTTTTATTGCTGTTTTGTCATTCCTGACTAATTGCATGCTCTGACAGTTTCCATGAAACATGTGATACTGAATAGTAATTACTGACTACTCACCCAGTAGTGGTAGGAAACATAGCCAGGGGAAAATGTGTCCCAGATGATATATCAGCAAATGCTATTTAGACTATAATAATTGCATTTTAATTTGGGCTTCAGCAATAATTAGCGAATTCATGCCTTAAAAATTTTCACTTTCATTGACATCCTTAGCACTTTTCAGTGGCTAATTTTTTAAAAAAGCTTTTTATTGATCATTTAAACAGAGTAAGCTTATCAGTATAATAAATTTATAAATTTGGGGGTTTTTTTAAGGGAAATTTTCTACCAATAAAGAATGGCTTGGGATTTGTTTATCATTGCAATTTTGTATATTAGCAGTTAGTTTCTGCTTCAAAAGAATTCAATTTTACTTCCTAAATTAATTTTTCATTTGAGTGTGATACACATAATGGGAGAGTCTTCATGAGGACAACCATCAAAACAAAACTAACCTGCAAATGACATGCCAGCAACCTGACATCTGTGATGATGTATTTCAACAGAGTTGCAGTTCCATCACAAGCGACCACTTCAGTGGTTACACTTGAAACCCGAACAAAGTCTGGTTTTACCTATGGCTGTTCACTGAAATTACAAACACAATTCACTAAGCTTTTATATACATTCTAGCACTTTCGCTCAGTCATGCAAAGAACCCAAAGGCATCTGACCGGCTAAGTTGCCTGAAAATATGGGACTGTCATTTTGAATAGGTTTTCTCTGAAATAACTCAAGTATGGCTTTGGCTTCATTATAGATTTCACTTGCAGGCAGTGAAGAAAATCACATGCTTCATAGGCTGTCCTTGCTAATCTAACAACACCTGGTCTAAGGCTAAGGACAGAGTGGACACTTGGGAAATACATGTTAAATGAAGAAGCATTTGCATAGTCATAGTGTCAGTGACAGGGAATTATTTGTATAACTCAAAACTCTACCATGTCTACATCAATACATATTTTCCCGCTTTTAGACCATCACAAAATTTGACAAGATGGAAACCTACAACATGAAATCATCAACTAGCGCATACTTGATCTGCTTAGCAAATGGGGTGTCCCTGGTGGCTCAGCAGTAAAAAATTTGCCTGCCAGCGCAAGAGATGTGGGTTTGATCCTTGATAGGGAAGGTCCCCTGCAGAAGGAAATGGCCATATTGAAATTATTTGACTATAATAATTGCATTTTAATTTGGGCTTCAGCAATAATTAGCAATTCATGCCTTAAAATTTTCACTTTCATTGACATCCTTAGCACTTTTCAGTGGCTAATTTTTAAAAAGCTTTTTATTGATCATTTAAACAGAGTAAGCTTATCAGTATAATAAATTTATAAATTTGGGGTTTTTAAGGAAATTTTCTACCAATAAAGAATGGCTTGGGATTTGTTTATCATTGCAATTTTGTATATTAGCAGTTAGTTTCTGCTTCAAAAGAATTCAATTTTACTTCCTAAATTAATTTTTCATTTGAGTGTGATACACATAATGGGAGAGTCTTCATGAGGACAACCATCAAAACAAAACTAACCTGCAAATGACATGCCAGCAACCTGACATCTGTGATGATGTATTTCAACAGAGTTGCAGTTCCATCACAAGCGACCACTTCAGTGGTTACACTTGAAACCCGAACAAAGTCTGGTTTTACCTATGGCTGTTCACTGAAATTACAAACACAATTCACTAAGCTTTTATATACATTCTAGCACTTTCGCTCAGTCATGCAAAGAACCCAAAGGCATCTGACCGGCTAAGTTGCCTGAAAATATGGGACTGTCATTTTGAATAGGTTTTCTCTGAAATAACTCAAGTATGGCTTTGGCTTCATTATAGATTTCACTTGCAGGCAGTGAAGAAAATCACATGCTTCATAGGCTGTCCTTGCTAATCTAACAACACCTGGTCTAAGGCTAAGGACAGAGTGGACACTTGGGAAATACATGTTAAATGAAGAAGCATTTGCATAGTCATAGTGTCAGTGACAGGGAATTATTTGTATAACTCAAAACTCTACCATGTCTACATCAATACATATTTTCCCGCTTTTAGACCATCACAAAATTTGACAAGATGGAAACCTACAACATGAAATCATCAACTAGCGCATACTTGATCTGCTTAGCAAATGGGGTGTCCCTGGTGGCTCAGCAGTAAAAAATTTGCCTGCCAGCGCAAGAGATGTGGGTTTGATCCTTGATAGGGAAGGTCCCCTGCAGAAGGAAATGGCCACCCACACCAGTATTCTTGCCTAGAAAAATCCCATGGGCAGAGAACCCTGATGGGGCAGTCCATGGAGTTGCAAAGAGTCAAACACAACTTAACTTAACAATAGTTCAGCAAATATCTAATAAGAGCCTATAATGAGTTAGGTACTAGGGATAGTAAACATGCCAAACTAGACCCTGATATCAACGGCTGTCCAGGTTTAAAAAAAAAAAAGGCTAACATTCTAAATATGATCTGGAAGATAATTTCACTTAACATGCTGTAATAGGATTTCAATTTCTGCTGTAGCTATTTGGAGAATATGAATTTAAAGAGTAGCCTGTGCTACCCTCAGTACACCAGAAAGACGTGAATAATAAACAATAAGATTTAAATGTGGCAAGGAAAGAGAAAGGCAGCCAAGCCACTCTATTTTGTTAAAAATATAGCTATTCATGCTTGGGCACATGAAGTGTACAATGTAAATGACAGACAAATGTCAGACGCTAGTATAACCAGCTTGAAACGGGAATTAGAGCACAAAGGATGTCTGAGCCTCAGTTTCCTCATCTGTAAAGTGAAAGTGGTGTGTCTATGAGATTTCTCAGATACACATGTACTGAAAACAGTTAAGGAGAGGGTGAAGAGATTTCATACCCCTAAATATCCAGAGCTGCAGAAATAGCATAAAGAGGAAAACAAAACAACAACAAAAACCCTCTGAAAACTGAACAACAAAATCTCTCATTGATTTATTGTCACATCTCATTATAAGATTATATTTGTTATACAAACTACATGTAAGATGTTTTAAAGGTTATTGCAAAATAAATTTTTCCATAGTGTCAGTGACAGGGAATTATTTGTATAACTCAAAACTCTACCATGTCTACATCAATACATATTTTCCCGCTTTTAGACCATCACAAAATTTGACAAGATGGAAACCTACAACATGAAATCATCAACTAGCGCATACTTGATCTGCTTAGCAAATGGGGTGTCCCTGGTGGCTCAGCAGTAAAAAATTTGCCTGCCAGCGCAAGAGATGTGGGTTTGATCCTTGATAGGGAAGGTCCCCTGCAGAAGGAAATGGCCACCCACACCAGTATTCTTGCCTAGAAAAATCCCATGGGCAGAGAACCCTGATGGGGCAGTCCATGGAGTTGCAAAGAGTCAAACACAACTTAACTTAACAATAGTTCAGCAAATATCTAATAAGAGCCTATAATGAGTTAGGTACTAGGGATAGTAAACATGCCAAACTAGACCCTGATATCAACGGCTGTCCAGGTTTAAAAAAAAAAAAGGCTAACATTCTAAATATGATCTGGAAGATAATTTCACTTAACATGCTGTAATAGGATTTCAATTTCTGCTGTAGCTATTTGGAGAATATGAATTTAAAGAGTAGCCTGTGCTACCCTCAGTACACCAGAAAGACGTGAATAATAAACAATAAGATTTAAATGTGGCAAGGAAAGAGAAAGGCAGCCAAGCCACTCTATTTTGTTAAAAATATAGCTATTCATGCTTGGGCACATGAAGTGTACAATGTAAATGACAGACAAATGTCAGACGCTAGTATAACCAGCTTGAAACGGGAATTAGAGCACAAAGGATGTCTGAGCCTCAGTTTCCTCATCTGTAAAGTGAAAGTGGTGTGTCTATGAGATTTCTCAGATACACATGTACTGAAAACAGTTAAGGAGAGGGTGAAGAGATTTCATACCCCTAAATATCCAGAGCTGCAGAAATAGCATAAAGAGGAAAACAAAACAACAACAAAAACCCTCTGAAAACTGAACAACAAAATCTCTCATTGATTTATTGTCACATCTCATTATAAGATTATATTTGTTATACAAACTACATGTAAGATGTTTATACTACTTAGGATGAAATTATTTCATATGTCTTTTCCTTCCTCAGAATCATAAACTTCGTTTTGATTTTTTTGTTTATCTGAATATGAGCTAGAAGCTCACCCCACTAAGTATGGTCAAAGTTTTTCTTAACATTTAAATAATGGAGAAATGTCTCCAAATTAGCATACGCTGTGCACAAAACCACCTACAGAGAACCTTCCTGAAGTTTTGTAAAAGTGGACCAATCATTTGAGCTGTAGTCCCCAAACTCAGAAGGAAATGAACAGTGTTACTTCTGAACCAACAGGAATTTATTTTTCTTTCTATAGCATATTTTCACTTGAGGCTGACATATACAACTCTTATGTATAAAACAGATAACTTATGAGAACCTACTCAGTAGCACAGAGAACTTTACTCAAGGCTCTGTGGCAACTTAAGTGGGAAGGAAATCTAAACTCTGTGTGTGTGTGTGTGTCTGTGTGTGTGTGTGCGTGTGTATACATATAGTTAATTCACTTTGTTGCACAGCAAGAAAGTAACACAATACTGTAAAACAACTATACTTTAATAAATAATAATTTTTAAAAATGCATCCCTTCACTCAGAATGGTATCTTTATAATCAGAATGGGGTTGTGGGTGGTGCGTTTGTAATTTGGAAAAGCAGGAATATATATCATCATATGCAAGCCTTCCTCTTCTGCTCATCCATAAGAGAATCATGACAATCACTCAGGAATTTCTTAAAACACTCTCAAACTGACAAGTGAACAAAATTCATAGGTTAAAGCAAGTTTGGACATGAAGTGTACAATGTAAATGACAGACAAATGTCAGACGCTAGTATAACCAGCTTGAAACGGGAATTAGAGCACAAAGGATGTCTGAGCCTCAGTTTCCTCATCTGTAAAGTGAAAGTGGTGTGTCTATGAGATTTCTCAGATACACATGTACTGAAAACAGTTAAGGAGAGGGTGAAGAGATTTCATACCCCTAAATATCCAGAGCTGCAGAAATAGCATAAAGAGGAAAACAAAACAACAACAAAAACCCTCTGAAAACTGAACAACAAAATCTCTCATTGATTTATTGTCACATCTCATTATAAGATTATATTTGTTATACAAACTACATGTAAGATGTTTATACTACTTAGGATGAAATTATTTCATATGTCTTTTCCTTCCTCAGAATCATAAACTTCGTTTTGATTTTTTTGTTTATCTGAATATGAGCTAGAAGCTCACCCCACTAAGTATGGTCAAAGTTTTTCTTAACATTTAAATAATGGAGAAATGTCTCCAAATTAGCATACGCTGTGCACAAAACCACCTACAGAGAACCTTCCTGAAGTTTTGTAAAAGTGGACCAATCATTTGAGCTGTAGTCCCCAAACTCAGAAGGAAATGAACAGTGTTACTTCTGAACCAACAGGAATTTATTTTTCTTTCTATAGCATATTTTCACTTGAGGCTGACATATACAACTCTTATGTATAAAACAGATAACTTATGAGAACCTACTCAGTAGCACAGAGAACTTTACTCAAGGCTCTGTGGCAACTTAAGTGGGAAGGAAATCTAAACTCTGTGTGTGTGTGTGTGTCTGTGTGTGTGTGTGCGTGTGTATACATATAGTTAATTCACTTTGTTGCACAGCAAGAAAGTAACACAATACTGTAAAACAACTATACTTTAATAAATAATAATTTTTAAAAATGCATCCCTTCACTCAGAATGGTATCTTTATAATCAGAATGGGGTTGTGGGTGGTGCGTTTGTAATTTGGAAAAGCAGGAATATATATCATCATATGCAAGCCTTCCCTCTTCTGCTCATCCATAAGAGAATCATGACAATCACTCAGGAATTTCTTAAAACACTCTCAAACTGACAAGTGAACAAAAATTCATAGGTTAAAGCAATGTGGGGTGGGTGATGTTGGAGAGTTTCTTAAGCATGGATATTTTTCCCAGATTTCATTTAGCCCCATTCTGGTAGGATTCACAGTCTCAAAGCAGAAGTAGAAATAAGGTATGTGTAAGTTCAAAGACTATAATTACCTAGTACATTCCAATTTCCCTCTCTGCTTTCCCCTCCCTGTAAAATTATGTAAGAATTTTCAGGAAGGGACTAAAGTCCATATTTTGAGAAAACTACAGATTTACTTCTGTTCTAGCAATGTTTTAATCTCATTTAACATGTTCATTTACATGAAAAATTGGCATCTCTTAGGCAGAATGATATTTTAAAATACACAGATGCTGCAAATAAAACATCTCATGGCTGTTCACAGAAACATAAGGCCACTGAAATATATTAATTTGTCAGTACACATGTAAATGTGGCTAAGCAAATATCTGGCAGAAGAACAAATATTCTCACAAAGAAAATACACCACAGTAAAGCATAAACACAATTAAATGAGCCAAATTATACCCCATCAATAGATGAGAGAGGCGTGCCACTGATTCTGTCTGCGTGGTAACTATACAGTCAATTTTCTGGATTATTAGACAAAGTATGCACAAAAGCTTTTGGATGATTAACTGTGTATATTAGAATCCCATTAATCTAGCCAACATTTATTGAACACCTATCATATTTCATGAACTATGATACCACTGGAATTACAAAATGAAGAGGTATGGTCCACACATTCAAAAGCCTGACATCTTAAGTCTTCTCTTTACTGCTTAGGTTTAGATGCATTATAGATCAGCTTACATTTCTTGAACATCAACAAAGGTCTGATACAAACTGATTCATCAACATTTGGTAATGTTCTCACTTTATGTGAGCATGTAACGATGAAATTCACTTTACACTCTATGGCATTTTAGCCATATATATAGACAGTAGAAAACACTTCATTTAAAAATGTCTTCTTCATTGTCTTGTTCAAGAAATATCTATCAAGGGCTTATTCTGCACCACATTACTGGAGACATAGCAATGAAATATCAGCATACTCCTTGTTTTTCAGAACTCTAATTGTATTTTATTCTTTCCCAATAACAAAGCTCCTAGAGCCTTCCATCTGGACAGATTCTTTCTTTATTTTCCTGCTGTTAGAGTCTGCCCTTCTCCTTCTAAATTTCATTGCCACGGAGGTTTACATTTTCTAGCCCCATTCTGGTAGGATTCACAGTCTCAAAGCAGAAGTAGAAATAAGGTATGTGTAAGTTCAAAGACTATAATTACCTAGTACATTCCAATTTCCCTCTCTGCTTTCCCCTCCCTGTAAAATTATGTAAGAATTTTCAGGAAGGGACTAAAGTCCATATTTTGAGAAAACTACAGATTTACTTCTGTTCTAGCAATGTTTTAATCTCATTTAACATGTTCATTTACATGAAAAATTGGCATCTCTTAGGCAGAATGATATTTTAAAATACACAGATGCTGCAAATAAAACATCTCATGGCTGTTCACAGAAACATAAGGCCACTGAAATATATTAATTTGTCAGTACACATGTAAATGTGGCTAAGCAAATATCTGGCAGAAGAACAAATATTCTCACAAAGAAAATACACCACAGTAAAGCATAAACACAATTAAATGAGCCAAATTATACCCCATCAATAGATGAGAGAGGCGTGCCACTGATTCTGTCTGCGTGGTAACTATACAGTCAATTTTCTGGATTATTAGACAAAGTATGCACAAAAGCTTTTGGATGATTAACTGTGTATATTAGAATCCCATTAATCTAGCCAACATTTATTGAACACCTATCATATTTCATGAACTATGATACCACTGGAATTACAAAATGAAGAGGTATGGTCCACACATTCAAAAGCCTGACATCTTAAGTCTTCTCTTTACTGCTTAGGTTTAGATGCATTATAGATCAGCTTACATTTCTTGAACATCAACAAAGGTCTGATACAAACTGATTCATCAACATTTGGTAATGTTCTCACTTTATGTGAGCATGTAACGATGAAATTCACTTTACACTCTATGGCATTTTAGCCATATATATAGACAGTAGAAAACACTTCATTTAAAAATGTCTTCTTCATTGTCTTGTTCAAGAAATATCTATCAAGGGCTTATTCTGCACCACATTACTGGAGACATAGCAATGAAATATCAGCATACTCCTTGTTTTTCAGAACTCTAATTGTATTTTATTCTTTCCCAATAACAAAGCTCCTAGAGCCTTCCATCTGGACAGATTCTTTCTTTATTTTCCTGCTGTTAGAGTCTGCCCTTCTCCTGAGAATATCTAAACTTCTGTCATTGCCACTCAACTTGATCTCTATCTCCTCATCTATCTAGTCTGACGCACTAATATATGCTAATGCATCAATGGACTATCTGCCCCTTTCTATGACAGTTGTGCATTTGCACAATGACCTTCTAGAGACCAGGTGCTGAAACTTAAGTGACTCAAGTGGTGGGCGTGTCAAACTTTGAGACAGACAGTTTGAGGAAACGATGGGGTTGAATTCCTAAATAGTTACCTGTATGCCTATACCCCAGGCAGAGATTATACCACAGCCACCTGGTGTTAAATGTTGTGGAAAATATTTCGGTATTTAATTACACTGCCCATCTCATGGTGAGGTACTCCCCAAATGATGCTCATACCTTCTGTTTTGGAGACTTAGGCATGGACCTTGGATTGATGAATGTAATCATTTCATTACGGGAGGGTTTTTTTTTTCCATCCTTCATCCTGTTGTGTCCTTCTAATCATGTACTAAAATGAGCAGGGGACATCCATCAATACTGTGTTTTAACAGCCTCTGGTTCAAACACACTTTATCAATCTAGTCTGTAGCCTAGCTAAATCACTAATCCGAAATGCTTTCTACTACCTGTGACAAATTTCAGTGTTCTACATTCAGTTTATTTCAAAGCCACTCTTTTTTTTTTTTTAATTTTGGCCTCTTTTATTGGTTCTTTGTTTATTTGTTTTTGTCCATCTTAATTCTTTGACCTGTGTGGGCCTCCCATCGCAGTGTTCTTGAACATCAACAAAGGTCTGATACAAACTGATTCATCAACATTTGGTAATGTTCTCACTTTATGTGAGCATGTAACGATGAAATTCACTTTACACTCTATGGCATTTTAGCCATATATATAGACAGTAGAAAACACTTCATTTAAAAATGTCTTCTTCATTGTCTTGTTCAAGAAATATCTATCAAGGGCTTATTCTGCACCACATTACTGGAGACATAGCAATGAAATATCAGCATACTCCTTGTTTTTCAGAACTCTAATTGTATTTTATTCTTTCCCAATAACAAAGCTCCTAGAGCCTTCCATCTGGACAGATTCTTTCTTTATTTTCCTGCTGTTAGAGTCTGCCCTTCTCCTGAGAATATCTAAACTTCTGTCATTGCCACTCAACTTGATCTCTATCTCCTCATCTATCTAGTCTGACGCACTAATATATGCTAATGCATCAATGGACTATCTGCCCCTTTCTATGACAGTTGTGCATTTGCACAATGACCTTCTAGAGACCAGGTGCTGAAACTTAAGTGACTCAAGTGGTGGGCGTGTCAAACTTTGAGACAGACAGTTTGAGGAAACGATGGGGTTGAATTCCTAAATAGTTACCTGTATGCCTATACCCCAGGCAGAGATTATACCACAGCCACCTGGTGTTAAATGTTGTGGAAAATATTTCGGTATTTAATTACACTGCCCATCTCATGGTGAGGTACTCCCCAAATGATGCTCATACCTTCTGTTTTGGAGACTTAGGCATGGACCTTGGATTGATGAATGTAATCATTTCATTACGGGAGGGTTTTTTTTTTCCATCCTTCATCCTGTTGTGTCCTTCTAATCATGTACTAAAATGAGCAGGGGACATCCATCAATACTGTGTTTTAACAGCCTCTGGTTCAAACACACTTTATCAATCTAGTCTGTAGCCTAGCTAAATCACTAATCCGAAATGCTTTCTACTACCTGTGACAAATTTCAGTGTTCTACATTCAGTTTATTTCAAAGCCACTCTTTTTTTTTTTTTAATTTTGGCCTCTTTTATTGGTTCTTTGTTTATTTGTTTTTGTCCATCTTAATTCTTTGACCTGTGTGGGCCTCCCATCGCAGTGGCCTCTCTTGTTGCAGAGCATGGGCTCTGGGCCCATGCGCTCCAGAGCACTGGCTCATGACTGGACACACCAGTTCAGCTGCCCCATGGCATGTGGGATCTTCCCAGGTCAGGGATTGAACTGGCACCCCTTGCACTGCAAAACGGACTGTTTCCCCACTGGACCACCAGGAAAGCCCTCAAGACCACTCTTTAAGGCACAATTAACGTGCGTATGAGGAACTGTGCTCCTTCGCTCTCTTTGCTGTCTTGTGTAGTTCTCTCATAGTTTTGTGAGGTGGATCCAGTATCTCCATTTCACAGACGAGGAAACTGAGACTAAAAGAGGATAAATCTTTGGCCTTGGTTGCATACCGAGTGAGTGTAACAACTAAGATCTGAGTAAGCCCAACAGATTTCAATGGTGCCAGAAACAGACCCTGACCAAAACATACACCTGCCACTACCTACCACTGTGATTGAAAATCTGCTTTGGGAAAATCATTGTTTGGAGTTCTTAAGTTATTTTACTTGACTTGATTTTTTTGTTGTTGCTTCATTTTAGAAACTTATTAAATACATGTATTCCCCTAAGAGGAATTATGCCTAAAGATTTTCACCTAAATATTACTGAACATTCAGACATTCTATAGGAAGAAACTGTCTCTATGAATGCTCTGCTTTATATCTAAGTTCACTAAGATATCACTAATTGGAAAATGCACCAATTTTCTATGTACTACTAAAAAATATGCCAATTAACCATGACAGTGACAATAATTTTTATCACATCAATTTAAAGTTACATCTCAGTTTCATAGATGTTAAAATGTGAAAAATTCATTTTTATGCTTGACAAAATAACGTAGACCCTTTGAGCATGAAGAAAGTAAAAAAATTTAGACTTAACATTAACTGTTTTATCTATTTTTAAATGATTACTGAAATTACTAGTTAATTCCTTAAATGGTGTTGGGAGATCATAATTTAAATAGTTTTGTGGTATTGCAGAATTAGACTATCCACAATCATTATATCAGCGGAATAGAGTTACTATAGTTATGAGTTTAGAAAATAATAATTCAGTATCTATTAATATTTGTTTTTGTTTTTTTTTTAATTTATTTTGGGCGGGGGTTGGGTTGGGGAGGGAGGGGATCGGTCGGGCCACTTCTATTGGTCTTTCATTTCTCTATTTTCATCCGTCTTTGTTCTTTGGCTCCTGTGGGCCTCCCATCACAGTGGCCTCTGTTGTCGCAGAGCGCCAGCTCTGGGCGCATGTGCTCCAGAGCTCCGGCTTGGTAATTGGACACATCGGTCCAGCCGCTCCACAGCACGTGGGATCTTCCTAGGCCAGGGATCAAACCGGTGCCCCTTGTACTGCAAGGCAGTGTCCTTACCCACTGGACCACCAGGGGAAGCCCTGCTTCTTAGAATTTTAACTGAGGACAAGAGGAGGAACTGTTTAGTTTACATGGGTAAACTTATACTCATACATCATAACTGCATCCTAGTATCGTTTGTGAAGTGATTCTGAGAGCACTTCTGTATTCAGCTCAGATACAACCATCATTGCCAACCCTATTCCAAGAATACCCCATCACCACTTCTTGTATAACTTGAAGTATTCTCTGTTTATCCTCTCTTGCAATTGTACCCTTTACTTTATCAACCACCTGAGCAAAACTTTAAATTAATGCTTTTTACACTTTTGTCTTGCTTTTAAATATTATCCTTCATCATTAACGATTAAGTAAACATCAAAGTAGACAGTAAGAGAAATACCATAAATGTCAGAGTTGGAGCTGAATTTGGATCACCTTTTCAAACTTGCTTTCTCTAGTTACAAAACATATGAATGAAAAGAGATGATATTAGCATCTGGTGTATAATGAGTACCAATATATATTAACCATGACAGTGAAATTTTTATCACATCAATTTAAAGTTACATCTCAGTTTCATAGATGTTAAAATGTGAAAAATTCATTTTATGCTTGACAAAATAACGTAGACCCTTTGAGCATGAAGAAAGTAAAAAAATTTAGACTTAACATTAACTGTTTTATCTATTTTTAAATGATTACTGAAATTACTAGTTAATTCCTTAAATGGTGTTGGGAGATCATAATTTAAATAGTTTTGTGGTATTGCAGAATTAGACTATCCACAATCATTATATCAGCGGAATAGAGTTACTATAGTTATGAGTTTAGAAAATAATAATTCAGTATCTATTAATATATGTTTTTTGGGGTTTTTTTTAATTTATTTTGGGCGGGGGTTGGGTTGGGGAGGGAGGGGATCGGTCGGGCCACTTCTATTGGTCTTTCATTTCTCTATTTTCATCCGTCTTTGTTCTTTGGCTCCTGTGGGCCTCCCATCACAGTGGCCTCTGTTGTCGCAGAGCGCCAGCTCTGGGCGCATGTGCTCCAGAGCTCCGGCTTGGTAATTGGACACATCGGTCCAGCCGCTCCACAGCACGTGGGATCTTCCTAGGCCAGGGATCAAACCGGTGCCCCTTGTACTGCAAGGCAGTGTCCTTACCCACTGGACCACCAGGGGAAGCCCTGCTTCTTAGAATTTTAACTGAGGACAAGAGGAGGAACTGTTTAGTTTACATGGGTAAACTTATACTCATACATCATAACTGCATCCTAGTATCGTTTGTGAAGTGATTCTGAGAGCACTTCTGTATTCAGCTCAGATACAACCATCATTGCCAACCCTATTCCAAGAATACCCCATCACCACTTCTTGTATAACTTGAAGTATTCTCTGTTTATCCTCTCTTGCAATTGTACCCTTTACTTTATCAACCACCTGAGCAAAACTTTAAATTAATGCTTTTTACACTTTTGTCTTGCTTTTAAATATTATCCTTCATCATTAACGATTAAGTAAACATCAAAGTAGACAGTAAGAGAAATACCATAAATGTCAGAGTTGGAGCTGAATTTGGATCACCTTTTCAAACTTGCTTTCTCTAGTTACAAAACATATGAATGAAAAGAGATGATATTAGCATCTGGTGTATAATGAGTACCAATATATATTAGTTTCCCACATATGCATGCTTTGCACACAGTAAGCTGTGTGGATTTCTTTAAGGAGGCCCTAGGTTGTGGCATTTTGGAGCTCTAGCAGTGGATAAGAAAGGGTACAATAGGAATGGCTGAGGTTGAAAAGAAAAGAAACATCCTTACATTCTGGGAACATCTAAGATACGCTTCATAAGAATGGCTCAGACAATAACAAATCTGCCTGCAATGCGGGAGACCAGGGCTCAATCCCTGGGCTGGGAAGATCCCCTGGAGAAGGGATAGGCTACCCACTCCAGTACGCTTGCCTGGAAAATTCCATTGCTCATCCATGGGGTTGCAAAGAGTTGGACATGGCTGAGTGACCTTCACTTTCAATTTAATAATGTAATAATAAGTATTTTACATTTCTCAAATGGGCATAAAGCTACTTATTAATGTACTCATCTAATTCAAAAGACTGAATTCATACATACACATTTTAAATTTGTTCAATCTTTCCGTCCTATCATTCTTCCCCCACCATTTTTCTTACTTTTACTTCCTAACTCTGCTCCAAAGTCCCTATTATTACATAATTGTGGTTTTGTTAACTAGTGCCTAGAAGAAGCCTTTTCAATTCTATGTCCCTTCACCTCAATCTTTGGATGAAAATCAAAGATGCTGAAAACAGGAGTTTAGCTCTCATCTCTGTAATGGGAAAAACCAGAATATGTTTCTCCTAAAACTGTCACTCACCTAAGTTTTCCTACTGCTATTTAACATAGCCAACTTCGATTCAATGGTTTGCAAAATTCTAGACAAGCTTCAGTGCCTGTGTAAGATTAACTGAGATGAACAAAAATTCTAGTTTGTTATTTTCTGGTCCCTGAATTAACTTTTCTAAGAATTAGTACTTTGAATCTTCTATAGTAATCAGGATCTCAGGTACAAGCTAGTAGCTTTTGCTGGGGGTGGGGTGGGGCGGTGGGGTGGGGAGGTAAGGGGGCAGACAGGCCACTTCTATTGGTCTTTCATTTATCTATTTTCTTCCACCTTTGTTCTTTGGCCCGTGTGGGGCCCATCGCAGTGGTCTCTGTTGCTGCAGAACACCGGCTCTGGACGCATGCGCTCCAGAGCTCCGGCTCGGTAATCAACACATCGGTCCAGTCACTCCAAGGCACGTGGGATCTTCCCAGGCCAGGGACCGAACCGGCGCCCCTTGTACTGCAAGGTGGTGTCCTTACCCACTGGACCACCAGGGAAGCCCAGCTAGTAGCTTTTTGGTGATAATGCTCAGGCAGTAATTTCATAAGGATCCCTTCCCCTCTTCACCATACTGGAATATATCTGCAAATATTTAATCTCAATTTCACAATGAATGCTTATTTTGCCTTCTTATCTTGGTTTTGGATATCTTGTAACTTGTTAAATAAATAGTCACACTTTATTTTTCCATATTTTAACTGCTATTTTGTGCATCTTTCTACTTTGTACTAAGAAGGTAAGAAAAAATCAATATTGATTGGTTAAAATTCACAGTTCTAAAAAATTTTCAAAGAAGCAGTGTTTGTACTTTCTATTTTACTTTCACTATTTAAAAAGCAGGCAGAACTTTTTTGTATGTGGTCAATTTTTCAGCACAGCACATCGACTTTTGGAAAAGTTTTCCTTATAGCAGTTCTTTCTGGGATTCTCCTATAATGTGGTTTTATTGTACATTCACCTGGCCCTGTACTTCCTTCTCTACTTTGTTCGTATTTATATTCTCACAAGGAGTGCTGCTGTTTTCTAAAATACACACTCAGCTGTTCTCAGCTTAGGTTTTATTAGGTACATTATTTAACATAAACCTTTATGACTCCATTATTTGTTTTATAACAGAACTTTTAACTTCAAGAATTCCTAAACTGAGAAGCCAACGATATCGTGTTTCAAATGAATACTTTTGTTTTTTCTTTTAAGCAAGTGACAGGGCATTTTGTTAGGTTAGATTTTAAATAGCACAGCTCTTAGGAACTTTCTTACCTTTCTGATGTTCTAATCTGAGCAGAAAGCCCTTAACTAATGAGCAGGGTGGGTTGGCGAGGACTCCATCTCTACACCCCTGGTTCCCGAGCACTACCTAAGACACTACAGCGGGCAAAGGGGGATCTCACAGAAGCACCTTCAAAGCCAAACAAAATATTTTAGAAGCACTGACTCTTGTCCAAGCACTTATTTTATAAATGAGGAGAGCGAAGACCCTTCTTCTTGTCCACAGAGCTCCGCTCGGTAATCAACACATCGGTCCAGTCACTCCAAGGCACGTGGGATCTTCCCAGGCCAGGGACCGAACCGGCGCCCCTTGTACTGCAAGGTGGTGTCCTTACCCACTGGACCACCAGGGAAGCCCAGCTAGTAGCTTTTTGGTGATAATGCTCAGGCAGTAATTTCATAAGGATCCCTTCCCCTCTTCACCATACTGGAATATATCTGCAAATATTTAATCTCAATTTCACAATGAATGCTTATTTTGCCTTCTTATCTTGGTTTTGGATATCTTGTAACTTGTTAAATAAATAGTCACACTTTATTTTTCCATATTTTAACTGCTATTTTGTGCATCTTTCTACTTTGTACTAAGAAGGTAAGAAAAAATCAATATTGATTGGTTAAAATTCACAGTTCTAAAAAATTTTCAAAGAAGCAGTGTTTGTACTTTCTATTTTACTTTCACTATTTAAAAAGCAGGCAGAACTTTTTTGTATGTGGTCAATTTTTCAGCACAGCACATCGACTTTTGGAAAAGTTTTCCTTATAGCAGTTCTTTCTGGGATTCTCCTATAATGTGGTTTTATTGTACATTCACCTGGCCCTGTACTTCCTTCTCTACTTTGTTCGTATTTATATTCTCACAAGGAGTGCTGCTGTTTTCTAAAATACACACTCAGCTGTTCTCAGCTTAGGTTTTATTAGGTACATTATTTAACATAAACCTTTATGACTCCATTATTTGTTTTATAACAGAACTTTTAACTTCAAGAATTCCTAAACTGAGAAGCCAACGATATCGTGTTTCAAATGAATACTTTTGTTTTTTCTTTTAAGCAAGTGACAGGGCATTTTGTTAGGTTAGATTTTAAATAGCACAGCTCTTAGGAACTTTCTTACCTTTCTGATGTTCTAATCTGAGCAGAAAGCCCTTAACTAATGAGCAGGGTGGGTTGGCGAGGACTCCATCTCTACACCCCTGGTTCCCGAGCACTACCTAAGACACTACAGCGGGCAAAGGGGGATCTCACAGAAGCACCTTCAAAGCCAAACAAAATATTTTAGAAGCACTGACTCTTGTCCAAGCACTTATTTTATAAATGAGGAGAGCGAAGACCCCCTTCTTCTTGTCCACAGAGACGTCTGTCCTGCTGACTTCTCTTCAGCTGAGGAGAAACATTTTTTGAAACCAGATCATCTTTTCATGCACTGTGCTTCTCAGAGGAAAAAAACACATGCTCAAGCATTCACACAGGGAATTTACATATCTTGAAAATTTTAAAGGATTTCTGACTCTATTGTAAAATCAGAAATATTTTACTAGTTATGAAAATGACCATTTCCAGCCAACAGTAAAAGGGATTCCTAATGTATGTCAGGTATTTTATTAGACATTCAGTTCAGTAGATCAGTCATGTCTGACTTTTTGCGACCCCATGGACAGTAGCCTGCCAGGCTCTTCTGTCCATGGAATTTTTCTCCAAGTGAAAATACTGGTGTTGGGGAGCCATTCCCTTCTCCAGTGAATCTTCCAGACCCAGAGATTGAAACCAGGTCTCCCACATTGCAGGCAGATTCTTTACAGTCTGAGCCTACAGTTCCAAGAATAAAATATTACCTTCTTTATCTTTCCTTTTGTTCACTCAAAATACTTTTCTAAAAAAATAGAATCACAGGCTAAAAAAAGCTTAATTCATAATTTTTATGAGATTATTCCTTTACTCCAACTTCTCTCCAAGAAGGATTCACACCATTTCTTTTAGTTTATTATAATTTGCAAATTTCTAATCTGCAGGTGTCCTCCACTGACAAAAAGGATCAAATGCTTATATTTGAAAATGCAGGATAAAAGAGAAGAGACCTTAGCTTGTTCTGTTTTTCTCCCATCAGTATTTTTTCTTGCCAAACCAATTAAGTAAATAAGCTGTAGTTTCTACTCTAAAAATAAAAAAAATTCACATTTACAGTTGCCCAAATATGTTTTCCTTCTCTTACATAAAAGGAAATACTCAGAGGGTTTAATTATAATAAGACTTTGATATCTGTGGCATAAATATGATAGGTTAGCTAATGTTTTTGTATTTTCTTTAAACACAGAAACAAATTAAAGGATCTAGTAAGCTGGCTTGAAAGTTGTACAGCAGCTGACAAGCTGGAAATTTGCCACATGGTTACTATAATTGTCGCAATTAGCTAGCACCTCCTGGATAAAAATGTTGTCTTTCAGGCTTCCCTGGTGGTCCGGTGGGTAAGGACGCCGCCTTGCAGTGCAAGGGGCGCCGGTGCGATCCCTGGCCTGGGAAGATCCCACGTGCCGCAGAGCGGCTGGACCCATGTGTCCAATTACCGAGCCAGAACGCTGGAGCGCAAGCGCCCAGAGCCGGCGCTCTGCGACAACAGACGCCCACCGCGATGGGAGGCCCACAGGAGCCGAGGAACAAAGACGGATGAAAAATAGACAAATGAAAGACCAATAGAAGTGGCCCACCCGCCCCGCCTCCATTCCCACCCCACCCTCCAAAAAATAAATCAATAAAGAAATGTTTAAAAAATATATATTGTCTTTCCTTACGGGACTTTTTAGTGCAGAGGAGAGATACTGGGGAAATTAATATAATCTCATGGAAGTGATATTTGTAAAGGAGAAGAACGATAAAGAACAGCCTATGTTGTGAAACTGCGAGAATCTACCAAAGAGGGCCTAACATACGGCTTTCAAAGGAATGATACTGAAGGCCCGCAATAGCTGCTTTCATATTAGCCTAGAGTCATTTTATGCTTTCAGCGTTTAATGGAGGCAGGTTCTGAGCAGACAAAGGCTTGAAGGATTCTCTTGAGAAATGATCGCAGTGGGGTAGTTACTAAGAATAAGAGCAAGAGCATTAAGTAACAAAGGTTTTCCAAAGAAACAATCTTCCAAATGCTGATGGAACATCAGTCAAGGTTACCCACTTATCTTACCAACTAACTCTAAATTTCATCTATTTAATCTACCATTTCTCACAGAAATAATATTTTTTAAAAGCATTCCTCACTTTTTCCTGCTTCTGAAGACAGTTCTACAAGGGGTTAACAAATATCCAAATAGTACCTCTGAAATTAGGTTTCATTGATTCACTCTATCGATAGATTCACAAAATGGGAAAGGAGAAGGGAGAAAACAAACTCATTCCTCCAGCAATACTATGCTCTCTTGAACTTTATCTTGCCTCTGTATACTATCATGAAGAGTTACTTCGTCTTAGAATTAGAACAATCTTAGTTTGAATTGAGTCTCAGTTTAGACATTCCTTCCTCTAGGAATCTTTTCATGATTCTTCCAAATATGAGACAGGATTCTTAACCCTCCCCCAAGTGACAGAATCCTTAACCCTTCCCAAAATATAATACTTGTGCTAAAAACACACTGAAAGTGAAAGTGTTAGTCACTCAGTTGCATCTGACTCTTTGTGACCCCATGAATTGCAGCCCACCAGGTTCCAATGTCCAAGGTGTTTTCCAGGCAAGAATACTGGAGTGGGTTGCCATTTCCTTCTCAGGGATCTTCCCAACCCAAGGATTAAACCTGGGTCTCCGCATTGAAGGCAGATTCTTTACCATCTAAGTCACTAGGGAAGCCCATTCTAGGACACATTAGATGAAAACTAAAGAAATGTTTAAAAAATATATATTGTCTTTCCTTACGGGACTTTTTAGTGCAGAGGAGAGATACTGGGGAAATTAATATAATCTCATGGAAGTGATATTTGTAAAGGAGAAGAACGATAAAGAACAGCCTATGTTGTGAAACTGCGAGAATCTACCAAAGAGGGCCTAACATACGGCTTTCAAAGGAATGATACTGAAGGCCCGCAATAGCTGCTTTCATATTAGCCTAGAGTCATTTTATGCTTTCAGCGTTTAATGGAGGCAGGTTCTGAGCAGACAAAGGCTTGAAGGATTCTCTTGAGAAATGATCGCAGTGGGGTAGTTACTAAGAATAAGAGCAAGAGCATTAAGTAACAAAGGTTTTCCAAAGAAACAATCTTCCAAATGCTGATGGAACATCAGTCAAGGTTACCCACTTATCTTACCAACTAACTCTAAATTTCATCTATTTAATCTACCATTTCTCACAGAAATAATATTTTTTAAAAGCATTCCTCACTTTTTCCTGCTTCTGAAGACAGTTCTACAAGGGGTTAACAAATATCCAAATAGTACCTCTGAAATTAGGTTTCATTGATTCACTCTATCGATAGATTCACAAAATGGGAAAGGAGAAGGGAGAAAACAAACTCATTCCTCCAGCAATACTATGCTCTCTTGAACTTTATCTTGCCTCTGTATACTATCATGAAGAGTTACTTCGTCTTAGAATTAGAACAATCTTAGTTTGAATTGAGTCTCAGTTTAGACATTCCTTCCTCTAGGAATCTTTTCATGATTCTTCCAAATATGAGACAGGATTCTTAACCCTCCCCCAAGTGACAGAATCCTTAACCCTTCCCAAAATATAATACTTGTGCTAAAAACACACTGAAAGTGAAAGTGTTAGTCACTCAGTTGCATCTGACTCTTTGTGACCCCATGAATTGCAGCCCACCAGGTTCCAATGTCCAAGGTGTTTTCCAGGCAAGAATACTGGAGTGGGTTGCCATTTCCTTCTCCAGGGGATCTTCCCAACCCAAGGATTAAACCTGGGTCTCCGCATTGAAGGCAGATTCTTTACCATCTAAGTCACTAGGGAAGCCCATTCTAGGACACATTAGATGAAAACTAAATGCTTAATGTTCCATAGTATGTTTCCCTAGTATCCTATATTTCTCCTCTCATAGTACATACTTAGCATGCACTGAATTGAATTCTCTTTTTTTTTGTTCCCCTGTGCTAATCTTATAAACTCTATGAAAGCAGACCTATCTTTACTGTTCATTGTTCCACTCCCCAAAGCAAAGCCTGACACACAATAACAACACTGCAAATATATGGATAAGAATGACAGTTAAACTAAAACAGAGCACACACAAAAACTCACAGAGTGAAGCTCTGACTCAGAACAGATATTTGAATTTTGAAGAACAGTAACAGAAAACAAGAACAAAGCAACAGAGGTACCAGAATCAGGGAGGAGTCGAGGACACCATTAAAAAATGTGAAAGATAACAGCAAAACTTACAAAGAGCATTCACTAGAAAGTAAACCCATAGCAAGAGGAACGTTGCACCAGTTATTCTGTCGCAATTTGAAAAAAAATCGAATAAAGTCATCTCTTCTGTAAAGGAACTTATACCGGAAATACTAGAACTCAGAATAAAGATGGTGAGACAACAGAGGAAATAATGTGTGAGCTGTTAGAACCTGAGAAAGAAGTGAGAAGGAATTAAAACAATCACAGAAATGAAGACAAATTCTGAAGGAACAGAAAGAACAAAATGGATAAAAAGTAAGAGGAAATGAGTACAAGTGAAAGAGTGAGTACACATTTGTGTCAAACTTCAAGAAATGGGGTTAAAGAAAGCAGAGAAGGATCAGAGACTATATTTAAAGACAGGCTAAATAAGCCAATACAGCATAACTGGAATTTTCAAAGGGGAAAAAAGTCAAAAATATATAGTATTTACATATTCCCTTCCAGAAAATTTTCATTTTCTGAAACTAGAAGAGTACATCATAGCACCAGAAGTGAGCCAGAATGACCAACAGTAACCTATACCCCGGTCAGGTCATTAAACCTTGCTTCTGCTTAGTCACCCAGTCATGTCTGACTCTGTGTGATCCCATGGACTGCAGCCCACCAGTCAGAATTCCTCTGTCCCTGGAATTCTCCAGGCAAGAACACTGGAGTGGGTTGCCATGCCCTCCTCCAGAGGGATCAACCCATGGATGGAATCCCAGGTCTCCAGCATTGCAGGCAGACTCCTCACCACTGAGCCATAAGGGAAACCCTGTATGTATGTATGTGTATGTACACACACACACACACACACACACACACACACACACACACTTGAGACCCTATCGATAACAGCATAGAGTGGGAAAACATCCAAAAGATCATCAAAGAAAGAAAAAAACCCAGGGTTTATTATCCAGACAAATGTCACATACAATAATTCTAGAAATATTTGTTTCCATGAACATTCTTGAGGATCGGCACAGAAACTTGTAGAAATCATTTTTTAAAAAGTCAGTCAGACTGAAATCATCTAATTATATTTATAGAATTTAGACTGAAATAAAAAGGGGAGATTAAAGCGGTTTGACTGCACAATTTCAGTTTTCATTGTTCAATATTTCCTCCTACAGCTTTGAGTTCCCATCCAGAAAAGTTTCTCTGAAGCCTGAATAAAACCCTTTAGCATCTTCTTTGGGCCATGTTACTGATTACAGATGTTCATAGTTTTTGTTCACCCAAAAATGTATTAACTTCACTTTCATTCTCATTGAATTTTTTCACTCAATTGAGTGCTTTCAGTTGGCATTTTGAAGTTGCTACTCCAGTACCTTTTTTTAAGATCACATTTTTTTTTCTAGCAAGAAATCACCTCCAGTGATCACTGCTGCTTTCAAGATAATTTTTTTTAAATTCAGCTGCCCTTGACATCTTCTTACATATTTTTAAACATTATATTCCCTTTCAACTCTCTCTCAACAAACCTACTTATTCTCTGCCTCACTGTGTATCTCGCGTTCTCTTGCTTATTTTCAGTTTTGACTTGTCTATGCTCATTCTAGATATTTTCTTTTGACATATATTAGTTCACAAATGCTGTCCTCATCTAATATACTGAGAATCTTCACCAATTATTTCTAAATTTGGTTATTATAATTTGTTAGTCCTAAAATAATTTCTTTTATATGCTGTCCAGTTCTCTACCAAATTAAGTTCCTATTTTATCTCCTTAAACATAGTAAACTTATGATTTGGGGGGTACTCTGATAGCTCCACTATCTGACCCCCATAAGTCTTTTCCATTTCTGTTGGTTTTTGTTCACCCAGTCTCTTCTCCTCATGTACCCAGACATCCTCGTACATTTCTGACTGGTGTATACAATTCTTATGAATGAGAATTTGGCAATAACTATCAAAATTACAGAGACCTTTGACACCACAATCCAACACAGGACATATTTTTCACATATGCCTGCACAAGTAAAAACAGAAATGATACAGATGTGCACACATTCATTGTAGCATACTGTCTTATAGCAAAGCTTACCTTGGTAAAGCAAACATACATCAACATAAGAAGTATCAGATAAATGATGGTATAAGGACTGTAATGATTATTTTTATTTTTACAGATATATCACAGTCCTAACATCCGTGAAAATACATTTCAAATAAACAAATGAGTAATGCAAAGAAATACAGAAAGCACCTATATGTATTGCTTCATTTTCTTCCAGCATTTACCATTTAAGCAAAGGCTTCTAAGGAAAGGCAATTGTGCTCTATAAGTTGTATATTCTAAGTTCATGTTTCCAAGATTTTGTAATCCTCATTTGAATTTGGTAAAAAAAATACATATATACATGCATACACACACACACACACACACACACATACATGTGAGACTTTATAGTCTGTGCCATAGGACCTTTTTTAGTTGAAATCATTTGCATTCAAATTTCTAAAACGCTTATTAGAATGCAATTATGTCAGTCAGTGATGCAAGATCTTGAACAAAAATATGAGCACAGCAATAGCTAACACAGACTGCTTCCCTTGTACCAGACATTCTTCCAAGAAGGGCTTCATGAATAATAACTCATTTATCCCTAATTAACTCAAGAAGGTCTGGCTAATTATACAGGTGAGGCATCTGAGGTGAGAAAGGTAAAGAATGTGGTCAAAAGGAAAGAACCCTTTGGGAGTGAAGAGATTCCCCTTGATGTTTAAGGTAAACATCATACACATGTATGTAAAATATGTATGCATATGCCTAGAAAAGACAGGCAGAAGAAACTCAGCAGAGGTTACTCCCAGGGGGCCCTGGAAGAATAAGACTCTACAGTGAGAGAGGAACTGATATGTTACCATAAATACATTTGTACAGTCTGAAGGTTTGTTATGTGCATATGTTACCCTTTGCAGTTTAACAATAGAGAGAAAACACTACTTATGCAGCATTTGAGTTATTTATGCTCCACTTGGCAAGGGACATCCAATGAAGGGAGGAAAGAAAATGCCCAAATTGTCATTATCACACTCTTGTTCATGATCTGTCCTGTTCCACAGAGAGTATTATCAAAATTACAGAGACCTTTGACCCCAATCCACAGGACATATTTTCACATATGCCTGCACAAGTAAAAACAGAAATGATACAGATGTGCACACATTCATTGTAGCATACTGTCTTATAGCAAAGCTTACCTTGGTAAAGCAAACATACATCAACATAAGAAGTATCAGATAAATGATGGTATAAGGACTGTAATGATTATTTTTATTTTTACAGATATATCACAGTCCTAACATCCGTGAAAATACATTTCAAATAAACAAATGAGTAATGCAAAGAAATACAGAAAGCACCTATATGTATTGCTTCATTTTCTTCCAGCATTTACCATTTAAGCAAAGGCTTCTAAGGAAAGGCAATTGTGCTCTATAAGTTGTATATTCTAAGTTCATGTTTCCAAGATTTTGTAATCCTCATTTGAATTTGGTAAAAAAAATACATATATACATGCATACACACACACACACACACACACACATACATGTGAGACTTTATAGTCTGTGCCATAGGACCTTTTTTAGTTGAAATCATTTGCATTCAAATTTCTAAAACGCTTATTAGAATGCAATTATGTCAGTCAGTGATGCAAGATCTTGAACAAAAATATGAGCACAGCAATAGCTAACACAGACTGCTTCCCTTGTACCAGACATTCTTCCAAGAAGGGCTTCATGAATAATAACTCATTTATCCCTAATTAACTCAAGAAGGTCTGGCTAATTATACAGGTGAGGCATCTGAGGTGAGAAAGGTAAAGAATGTGGTCAAAAGGAAAGAACCCTTTGGGAGTGAAGAGATTCCCCTTGATGTTTAAGGTAAACATCATACACATGTATGTAAAATATGTATGCATATGCCTAGAAAAGACAGGCAGAAGAAACTCAGCAGAGGTTACTCCCAGGGGGCCCTGGAAGAATAAGACTCTACAGTGAGAGAGGAACTGATATGTTACCATAAATACATTTGTACAGTCTGAAGGTTTGTTATGTGCATATGTTACCCTTTGCAGTTTAACAATAGAGAGAAAACACTACTTATGCAGCATTTGAGTTATTTATGCTCCACTTGGCAAGGGACATCCAATGAAGGGAGGAAAGACAATGCCCAAATTGTCATTATCACACTCTTGTTCATGATCTGTCCTGTTCCACAGAGAGTATTTAGGGTACTTGATAAGTGTGAAAAAATCATATTTGATATATGTTACAAATAAACCCTTGGGGGAAAACATTACAAATATAGCTTGTTTCCCTTTATTTGAATTAATTTATATGTCAATTCATTTTAAATGGCTACTGTGAAATAAAATATATGTAATGTATGCCCATGCATTGGTGGCACAGCAGTAATGAATCCGCCTGCCCATACAGGAAAGGCAGGAGACACAGGTTCAACTCCTGGGTCAGGAAGATGCCCTGGAGTAGGATACGGCAATCCATTCCAGTATGCTTGGCTGGAGAATTCCACAGACAGAGGAGCCTGTGGGCTGCCATTCATGGAGTCGCAACGAGTCAGACACAACTGAGCAACTGTGCACATACCACACACTAATCACATTATTTATTAATAGAATAATTTCACTAGCTACATGAACTGAGATGCAGAAGCATTTCTTTGAGAATAGCACTGGCTTTTGGATTCCCATAATTCCAGTCTTGTAATCATTCACCATCAAATCAGTAGCAAATCTCATCATTCTGAAAGCTATGCTGAGGTGGTATGATGAGATATCTGTCTAAAATATTGTTTCAGTTGTCAGGAAAAACACTTGTAAGGAGAACTAGTCTATCTGTCTGTTTCAAAATGAGCTTTGAAAAAAGCTGTAATATGAACTAAGAGAAATAAATGACAGAAGACAAGACTGATTGTAGGATGAGCCACTCCTCTTTATTTTGCCTTCAGCTCAATCAGAGTCACCAAAGAAATAATAATTCACAGGACACAGAATAGGATGGGACAGGGTTGGCAGTGTTCTGTTCACTTTGAGATAAATACAGGTAAGAAAAGACCTTGAACCTTAAGGATGAATCTTCAAGACTGGTACAGTATTCTCCTGAAAAGAATACTTAAGTATACAAAAATGAACAACAGCAACTACAGGGCACACAGAAAATGCTGTTCAATCACACATAAACTAATGGAGAGCAGAATCCGTGTACAGAGCAAAGTTTGCCATTTCTTCCCCTTGTGTACACCAACCATTGTTCAAGTCATAATAGCAATGATGCTAGAATCATAAAGTCCAACACGATAGCCTCCACAATGCCTCCCACTAAACATTGTACTTGCATTAATCTATTTAATCCTCACAAAATCATAGGGTAGGAGTATTAACACTCCGTCAAAGATAAAGAATCCAGAACGTAAGAATGTTAAGTAACTTGTCCAAATCACAGAGCTGGTGACAGAGCTGGAATGGAACCACAGTCATTCTATTTCAAAATCCCCCTATGCACCTGTTACAACCACCTGCCACAGAGTGAGATGAAGGGGTGGAGCACAGGCAGAGAAGGTAATGAGAAAGCTCAAAACATGGCCATGATTTCTCAGAATATGCTCAGTAATAACTAAACATTCGATTTCCAAACTTGCAATTCTCCCAATTTACAATGCTTATAAATATAAACTACTCCCAGGGGAAAAAGAACAAAGTATTATGTTTCATTACTATGCTCATTTTCTAGTCCTTTGCACTTAAGAGTATATTATTAGGCTAAAATGCCTTCTTTTCTTCTTTTTCTTTTTGTATTATATTCATGACTGTCAGTGAGATGAAAATTTATTTTGTCCTTATTCAATAAAAAATAATGCATCCAGGGGGTGCCCACCAAGTGAACAAGTCACCAGTGGGAATTAGATGGTGACTCCAAATGAATGGGTCCCCTGCATAGGGGCAAAGAGGAAGCAATTCGAGCCATCCTATAACACACACCAGTACATGAATGTATCCTTTGGCAAGAAAAAAGGACATTGCACCAGTTCACCAAGCAGGTCAGGAATTTTTACAACTACTCAATAAAAGTTAGCCATACATGGATTATTCTTAGGAGTAATTTTGCTTGAGAGTGATTTATATTTCAGCTAGTAGTAGTCAGTGCACATCATTTGAATGTAGCTTGCACTGTAAATTTTTTGCTGAAAAGCCTTTTCAAATCGTTAGTAAAGACATACCCATATCACACATTCATGTATCTCTACATTGTTTGCTTCTTTTATTATTTATCTAAGTGGGAATTTGTCTTTTGAAAATGTACACAGCAAATACTTTCAGTTGTTTTATTAGATGTATTTCAAAGAGATGTTGTTTACAGTGAATGAAATGTGTGTGTGTGTGTGTGTGTTAAGTCACTTCAGTCGTGTCCCACTCTGCACATCCCTATGGACTGCAGCCTGCCAGGCTCCTCTGTCCACAGGATTCTCCAGAGAAGAATACTGGAGTGGGTTGCCAAGCGCTCGTCCAGGGGATCTTCCAGATCTAAGGGTCAAACCCATGTCTCTTACACCTACCTGCACTACCAGGTGGGTTCTTTACCTTACCTGGGAAAAAAACTACGATGCAAGGGGTGGAGCACAGGCAGAGAAGGTAATTTTTGAGAAACCCCCTTCAAAAAAAACAAATGGCCATGATTTCTCAGAATATGCTCAGTAATAACTAAACATTCGATTTCCAAACTTGCAATTCTCCCAATTTACAATGCTTATAAATATAAACTACTCCCAGGAAAAAGAACAAAGTATTATGTTTCATTACTATGCTCATTTTCTAGTCCTTTGCACTTAAGAGTATATTATTAGGCTAAAATGCCTTCTTTTCTTCTTTTTCTTTTTGTATTATATTCATGACTGTCAGTGAGATGAAAATTTATTTTGTCCTTATTCAATAAAAATAATGCATCCAGGGGGTGCCCACCAAGTGAACAAGTCACCAGTGGGAATTAGATGGTGACTCCAAATGAATGGGTCCCCTGCATAGGGGCAAAGAGGAAGCAATTCGAGCCATCCTATAACACACACCAGTACATGAATGTATCCTTTGGCAAGAAAAAAGGACATTGCACCAGTTCACCAAGCAGGTCAGGAATTTTTACAACTACTCAATAAAAGTTAGCCATACATGGATTATTCTTAGGAGTAATTTTGCTTGAGAGTGATTTATATTTCAGCTAGTAGTAGTCAGTGCACATCATTTGAATGTAGCTTGCACTGTAAATTTTTTGCTGAAAAGCCTTTTCAAATCGTTAGTAAAGACATACCCATATCACACATTCATGTATCTCTACATTGTTTGCTTCTTTTATTATTTATCTAAGTGGGAATTTGTCTTTTGAAAATGTACACAGCAAATACTTTCAGTTGTTTTATTAGATGTATTTCAAAGAGATGTTGTTTACAGTGAATGAAATGTGTGTGTGTGTGTGTTAAGTCACTTCAGTCGTGTCCCACTCTGCACATCCCTATGGACTGCAGCCTGCCAGGCTCCTCTGTCCACAGGATTCTCCAGAGAAGAATACTGGAGTGGGTTGCCAAGCGCTCGTCCAGGGGATCTTCCAGATCTAAGGGTCAAACCCATGTCTCTTACACCTACCTGCACTACCAGGTGGGTTCTTTACCTAGTGCCACCTGGGAAGCCCAAACAGAATAACACAAAAAACAAACATAAAATATTCAGGTAAAAATAAGGATACAAGACAGATAAATATAATAAATATTTAATATCATATTTAATGTATTTAATATTATATTTATATATCATGTATCTTTATTTTCTATTTTTCTGTGCTATTATTATTATTATTAAGAATTATATTGGGCTTCCCTGGTGGTCCAGTGGGTGGAGAGTCTGCCTTGGAGCAAGGGAGGCCAGATCGGTCCCTGGCCAGGGAGGACCCCATGTGCTGCAGAGCTGCTGGACTAGCGTGTCCAATGAACAGCCAGCACTCTGGAGTGCATGCACCCAGAGCCGGTGCTCTGCAACAAGAGAGGCCACTGTGATGGGAGGACCACACATGCCAAAGAATAAAGATGGATGAAGGAAGATGGACATAAAATCAATAAAAGAGGCCAAAAATTCTAAAAAAAGAATTATATTAAGCACTGCCTAAATTCATTTAGGTAGTTTAACAAATCAAATTTAAATGTTTTTTAGATAACATGAAATTCCCCTGTGACTCTGTGCTGTATGCTGGGTTCAGTTATTTGACTGTATCTAGTCGTGAGTCAAGAGAAAAAACCCATATATTTTCTGGGAGTATGCCCCAATTTTATAATTCCTCCAATTTCCTCCTATTTTTAAGAACAAAGGAGAGGAACAAAGGGAGGTGCAAGAGAATTTGACCCAGGTATCAGGTGTCTTGCGACCTGTGCCTATGTTTTAGCAAAGGGAAGGAGGGTAACATTTTATCATAAACACTGAACTCCTGAAATTCACTGATGCTGCAAAATCAGGGTGAGAGGCCAGGGCCAGAGATGACAGGAAAGCTACACGCTCTTAACAAAACTTGTAAGAGGACGTTATCTTTCTTTTCAAATGCTTAGAAATATACCTTTACCCTTCAAATAACTTAATAAAACCTAACATCTGTAGGTAACCAAAGTATTTAGGTGTGTCAGGAACTTTCCTTAAAAGCAGTACACAAGAAGCGGATCTACATACAGACCAAAACAAAACCAGAAAACTAAAAATCTGCTTTGTGGAGCTGAATGACTAAGATGAGCTGTTATACAAACCAAATTACATTAGAAATGGCCAAATGTCTATTTTGTGCAGAGACAGACACTAACAATCAAAGCAAGGGAGTTTTAATGAGGAGACTTTAATTAAGACACACATCATCCTCAGAAACATGAGTCTTTAATTCTGAGAAAAATCACTGCCAAACTCAGTTCAGCTGTGCTAATTAGCAAAGACTGGGAATTCAGAAAACCGAGCTATTAGAAAAGGTATGTTCACCATAGAGTACTGCTCACTGGCCAGGGAGGACCCCATGTGCTGCAGAGCTGCTGGACTAGCGTGTCCAATGAACAGCCAGCACTCTGGAGTGCATGCACCCAGAGCCGGTGCTCTGCAACAAGAGAGGCCACTGTGATGGGAGGACCACACATGCCAAAGAATAAAGATGGATGAAGGAAGATGGACATAAAATCAATAAAAGAGGCCAAAAATTCTAAAAAAAGAATTATATTAAGCACTGCCTAAATTCATTTAGGTAGTTTAACAAATCAAATTTAAATGTTTTTTAGATAACATGAAATTCCCCTGTGACTCTGTGCTGTATGCTGGGTTCAGTTATTTGACTGTATCTAGTCGTGAGTCAAGAGAAAAAACCCATATATTTTCTGGGAGTATGCTCTCAATTTTATAATTCCTCCAATTTCCTCCTATTTTTAAGAACAAAGGAGAGGAACAAAGGGAGGTGCAAGAGAATTTGACCCAGGTATCAGGTGTCTTGCGACCTGTGCCTATGTTTTAGCAAAGGGAAGGAGGGTAACATTTTATCATAAACACTGAACTCCTGAAATTCACTGATGCTGCAAAATCAGGGTGAGAGGCCAGGGCCAGAGATGACAGGAAAGCTACACGCTCTTAACAAAACTTGTAAGAGGACGTTATCTTTCTTTTCAAATGCTTAGAAATATACCTTTACCCTTCAAATAACTTAATAAAACCTAACATCTGTAGGTAACCAAAGTATTTAGGTGTGTCAGGAACTTTCCTTAAAAGCAGTACACAAGAAGCGGATCTACATACAGACCAAAACAAAACCAGAAAACTAAAAATCTGCTTTGTGGAGCTGAATGACTAAGATGAGCTGTTATACAAACCAAATTACATTAGAAATGGCCAAATGTCTATTTTGTGCAGAGACAGACACTAACAATCAAAGCAAGGGAGTTTTAATGAGGAGACTTTAATTAAGACACACATCATCCTCAGAAACATGAGTCTTTAATTCTGAGAAAAATCACTGCCAAACTCAGTTCAGCTGTGCTAATTAGCAAAGACTGGGAATTCAGAAAACCGAGCTATTAGAAAAAGGTATGTTAAAGAGCGACCATAGAGTACTGCTCACAGAGTGTATTGTCAGCATGCTGATTCTGTGAACACAGCTTGTTCGGGACAGGACAGGTCCTGTGGACGGGACAGGTCTTTGATGATACCTAACGAGCCTCCACCACCAAGAGCAGAGTTCTCCCATAAACATCCTGACACCTGAGAATCTCAAAACCAGAGACCAAGGATTCATTATGTTCCTTAGCTATCCTTTCAATTTTTAAATAACTCAATCTAATTGAAAATATTGCATTCCATTGAGCCACATCTGTCTCATCTATTGCTTAATTCTTTTGTTGTTGTTGTCAGTCATTCAGTTGCTTTCAACTCTTCAGTGCCTCATAGACTGTAGCCCACCAGGCTCCTCTGACCATGGGATTCTCCAGGCAAGAAAACTGGAGTGGATTGCCATGCCCTTCTCCAGGGGATCTTCCTGACCCAAGGATTGAACCCATGTTTCCCAAATTTGCAGGCAGATTCTTTACCATCTGAGCCACCAGGGAAAAACCATAGTTTTGACTATATGTATCTTTGTCAGCAAAGTGACGTCTCTGCTTCTAAATATGCTGTCTAGGTTTGTCAGAGCTTAATTCTTGCTCTCTGAAGTTAGCCAGATGAAGTCTAACTCCACTTCTCTGCACCTGTATCTGTTTTCTTTTTTCTAACACAACAGGATTGCCTGCTGTTTCTGCTGTCCCTCACCTAATCCTGCTTCAGACCTTATCACCATCTGGGTCAGTCTCTTCTGAAAAAGATCCAGTTGCTGTTTCTCTTAAGTCTGTGGCACCTCAAACTGTAATCTATTCAGTGTGTCTCCAAACATCTGGACTCTAGAATTTTGTAACTGCTACCCAAATTTTGCATTAACATTCTGGTAGTTATAACACTCTGTTCGCTGATTTTGAACTTGCAATCAACTAAGACACCTATCTTTTTCTTATAAAGAGCTACTGAGCCAGGTTCCTCTATATTTTATACTCTACCAGTTGATTATTAAAGTTCAAATTTGCCTCATCCTTATTGAACAAATCATTAATGTCCCCTTGTAGAAAAATGAGAAAATGCAGCAAGATCAGCAAGAACATAAATTAAGTAATAAGTGTCACTTTATTCCAAACGTGAAGAAAACTGCTGTCTACATTTTGGCAAATACTTTCCCAAGTGCCTTTTGTATACACACGAGTACTGCTCACAGAGTGTATTGTCAGCATGCTGATTCTGTGAACACAGCTTGTTCGGGACAGGACAGGTCCTGTGGACGGGACAGGTCTTTGATGATACCTAACGAGCCTCCACCACCAAGAGCAGAGTTCTCCCATAAACATCCTGACACCTGAGAATCTCAAAACCAGAGACCAAGGATTCATTATGTTCCTTAGCTATCCTTTCAATTTTAAATAACTCAATCTAATTGAAAATATTGCATTCCATTGAGCCACATCTGTCTCATCTATTGCTTAATTCTTTTGTTGTTGTTGTCAGTCATTCAGTTGCTTTCAACTCTTCAGTGCCTCATAGACTGTAGCCCACCAGGCTCCTCTGACCATGGGATTCTCCAGGCAAGAAAACTGGAGTGGATTGCCATGCCCTTCTCCAGGGGATCTTCCTGACCCAAGGATTGAACCCATGTTTCCCAAATTTGCAGGCAGATTCTTTACCATCTGAGCCACCAGGGAAAAACCATAGTTTTGACTATATGTATCTTTGTCAGCAAAGTGACGTCTCTGCTTCTAAATATGCTGTCTAGGTTTGTCAGAGCTTAATTCTTGCTCTCTGAAGTTAGCCAGATGAAGTCTAACTCCACTTCTCTGCACCTGTATCTGTTTTCTTTTTTCTAACACAACAGGATTGCCTGCTGTTTCTGCTGTCCCTCACCTAATCCTGCTTCAGACCTTATCACCATCTGGGTCAGTCTCTTCTGAAAAGATCCAGTTGCTGTTTCTCTTAAGTCTGTGGCACCTCAAACTGTAATCTATTCAGTGTGTCTCCAAACATCTGGACTCTAGAATTTTGTAACTGCTACCCAAATTTTGCATTAACATTCTGGTAGTTATAACACTCTGTTCGCTGATTTTGAACTTGCAATCAACTAAGACACCTATCTTTTTCTTATAAAGAGCTACTGAGCCAGGTTCCTCTATATTTTATACTCTACCAGTTGATTATTAAAGTTCAAATTTGCCTCATCCTTATTGAACAAATCATTAATGTCCCCTTGTAGAAAAATGAGAAAATGCAGCAAGATCAGCAAGAACATAAATTAAGTAATAAGTGTCACTTTATTCCAAACGTGAAGAAAACTGCTGTCTACATTTTGGCAAATACTTTCCCAAGTGCCTTTTGTATACACACACAAAATGTAATTATTATATATGATTATATAACATATACTAGATACTATATAGTATTATTAAAATATTATCTTATTACTACACAATATATTTAATAATATGTACTCTCATGATTTACCTTTTTCTCAATAGCACTTTGTAAATATCTTTAAAATTTTAAGATATATATTTTCCCTGAAAATGCTTCAAAATATTTCAATTTTGGAGGTAACATTGTTCTAGGCATTATGAATATGTATAACAAACCACTCCAAAAAGGTAGTGATTTAAAACAACAATATTCATTTTGTTCACAATAATCTGCAATTTGGAAGCATTCAACAATTTGTCTGTTCTAGTTAGAATCAGCTGTGGCAGTTCAAATGCTGGAGGCTAGAATCATCTGAAATCTCATTCACTTACATGACTAGTAGACGCTGACTATCGGCAGCGATCTTACCTGGGGCTTTCTGCTGGAACACCTCCAGGTGACCTTGCCATGTGGTCTGGGCTTCCTCACAAGCTGAGTGCCAATGGAGAAAAATCCCAAAGGAGAGAGGCGGGTGGAAAGTCACACTGCCTTTAAAATCAGTTTGACTCTCATCATCTGTTACTCAGTGCTGTGCTTAGTCACTCAGTCATGTCCGACTCTTTGAGAACCCATGGATTGCAGCTAGACAGGCTCCTTGGTTCTTGCAGAGATGCTCCACGCAAGAATTCTGGAGTGCGTTGCCATGCCTTCCTCCAAAAGATCTTCCCAACCCAGGGATCGAACCCAGATCTCCCCCATTGAAAGTGGATTCTTTACCGCCTGAGCTACCAGGGAAGCCCATCATTCAGTGAAGAAGCCACAGAGTATCGCTCAAGTTCAAGGGGAGGGAAAACTGTAAATGGGGGAGTGACACACTTAAGAGTGCATATGGGACTAGAAATATTGTTATGGCTATGCCTGGAAATCAGTATCAAATTTGCCTCATCCTTATTGAACAAATCATTAATGTCCCCTTGTAGAAAAATGAGAAAATGCAGCAAGATCAGCAAGAACATAAATTAAGTAATAAGTGTCACTTTATTCCAAACGTGAAGAAAACTGCTGTCTACATTTTGGCAAATACTTTCCCAAGTGCCTTTTGTATACACACACAAAATGTAATTATTATATATGATTATATAACATATACTAGATACTATATAGTATTATTAAAATATTATCTTATTACTACACAATATATTTAATAATATGTACTCTCATGATTTACCTTTTTCTCAATAGCACTTTGTAAATATCTTTAAAATTTTAAGATATATATTTTCCCTGAAAATGCTTCAAAATATTTCAATTTTGGAGGTAACATTGTTCTAGGCATTATGAATATGTATAACAAACCACTCCAAAAAGGTAGTGATTTAAAACAACAATATTCATTTTGTTCACAATAATCTGCAATTTGGAAGCATTCAACAATTTGTCTGTTCTAGTTAGAATCAGCTGTGGCAGTTCAAATGCTGGAGGCTAGAATCATCTGAAATCTCATTCACTTACATGACTAGTAGACGCTGACTATCGGCAGCGATCTTACCTGGGGCTTTCTGCTGGAACACCTCCAGGTGACCTTGCCATGTGGTCTGGGCTTCCTCACAAGCTGAGTGCCAATGGAGAAAAATCCCAAAGGAGAGAGGCGGGTGGAAAGTCACACTGCCTTTAAAATCAGTTTGACTCTCATCATCTGTTACTCAGTGCTGTGCTTAGTCACTCAGTCATGTCCGACTCTTTGAGAACCCATGGATTGCAGCTAGACAGGCTCCTTGGTTCTTGCAGAGATGCTCCACGCAAGAATTCTGGAGTGCGTTGCCATGCCTTCCTCCAAAAGATCTTCCCAACCCAGGGATCGAACCCAGATCTCCCCCATTGAAAGTGGATTCTTTACCGCCTGAGCTACCAGGGAAGCCCATCATTCAGTGAAGAAGCCACAGAGTATCGCTCAAGTTCAAGGGGAGGGAAAACTGTAAATGGGGGAGTGACACACTTAAGAGTGCATATGGGACTAGAAATATTGTTATGGCTATGCCTGGAAATCAGTATCACCAGAGCCATAATTCATTTAATCTATTTAACACTGTTTAAAATTTCCACCAATATAAAAACTACTGCAAAGCAATTCTCAAAGAGACATTTGTGAGTATTTACAACGTTATTTCCCCAGGATTTTCTGATACCAGTGATTACAAAGTTAAAGCATATTTTTAAGGATTTTAAAAGGTATTAGCAAATTGCTATTCAGGAACATGAACAGCAACTGAGACCCCAATAATCAGTGTATGAAGGGAAAAGCCAATTTCTCTTAAGTCTAGCTTAAATACTGGAATTATCAGATTGCTTAATATTATCCAGTGCTATATTATTGTGATTTACATTTGAGTTTCTTTGATGACCAGTACATTTAAACATTTTTTCTGTCTACTGGTTATTTGTATTTCTTCTTAGAAACTTCTTTTTTCGTGCTCTTTGATCACTTTCCTTTTGATCTCTCTCTTTGAAGTTTTTTTTTTTTTTTTAGAGAGAGAATTTTATGTATTAAGATTAAACCTTGTCAAATATATTGCAATGCTTTTCCTGATTTGTTATTTGCCTATTATACTCTATGTAAAGTTCTTATATTTTCCTGTTTTCAAAAGAATACTCAGCTGTATGATACAGCTGATTCACTTCACTGTATGGTAGAAATTAACACAAAATTGTAAAGCAATTATGTCATTGTTGGTCAATTGCTAAGTCATGTCAGACTCTTTAGCAACACGATGGACCGTAGCCCGCCAGGCTCCTCTGTCCGTGGGATTCTCCAGGCAAGAATCCTGAGTGGGTTGCCGTGCCCTTTTCTAGGGGATCTTTCCAACTCAGGGATCAAACCCATTTCTTCTGCCCCAGCAAGCAGATTCTTTACCATTTAGCCACAGGGAAGCCTCTCTTCAAAACCTACACTTACATAAAAACTAACCTATATTTTCTTCTAACACTTTTCTTAAGATTTAATTTTTATATAAAATCCTTAATAAATCTGAAATTTCGATGTATGGCAAGATGTAGGAGATTGTAGATTTTCTAAATAATTATCACTTTTCTTGAAATCTAAAAAATTAATCATTCATTGATTATCTATGTATTATTTACCATATACAAAATACATACTTTTTATTTTCATTATGATTCCATTTATCTGTCTGTTCCAACTTGTCCATCAAATTATACTACCGGTTTATCAATGTATTCTTATCATACTATTGAGGATACTGCTGATTTATGGGTAATGATATAGAAACTTATTTGTTTCTTAAGGTTATTTGAGATTCTGATGGACTTCAGATTCTCTACCTAGAAAAATGCACATCTATAAATACACAAAATTATTTTCAAAGGTTTTATACAATTACCCATTTCTAAGAACCAAATAAGGAGTCATCTTTGCATATATCTCATGAAGTTAATTCTGAGTATTTTATTTTTAAACTGTTATTATGAGTTGAGTACTCTTTTCCATTTCATTTTGTTGTATTTGTTTGCTGATAACATAAAGGAAAGCCATTGACTTTGTTAAACAATTCTTTTTGTCCAGAATTCTCTTTGAATTCTTTCAAAGAGATAATTCTCTGGTTGTCAGAATTCTCTAATTGTTTTCATACATTTTTTATGTGTTCAATATAGGCTTCCCTGGTGGCTCAGATGGTAAATAATCACCTGCAATGTAGGAAACATGTGGCTCAGACAATAAAGAGCCCAGCTGCAACGCAGGAGCCCCAGATTCAATCCCTGAATTGGGAAGATCCCCTGAAGAAGGGAGTGGCAACCCACTCCGGCTTTCTTGCCTGGAGGATTTCAATGAACGGAAGAGCCTCACAGGCTACAATCCATGGGGTCTCAAAGAGTTAGAGATGGAGATGACTAAGCGACTAACACTAACATTATGCAACGCCAAAACATTCTGTCACTCCAAAAGGAAATCATTTTCTTCACTTGCTAATAGTCACTCCCCATTCCCTACTTCCTCCAGGCCCTGGTCACCACTAACTTACTTTAAGTATGTATTAATTTGCCTCTTATGGACATATCCTGTAAACACTTTCTTAGTGAATTCAGCCTATTATTTCAGCTCTTAAGATATTTCTGAATTCTGATTCAACTCCAAATTATATTAGCTATTAAATCTATACTACTCAATAAACATTTATCAGCTTTATGTGTATGCCTCTGCATCTTAAGTCATTAATAAATTTCACAGAAATGTGTCAATTACTTATGGAATTTCTAGGTAGGTGTCTCCTGTTACCTTGGTATTAAAATAACAACCTCAAAATTGACTCATCTTTGGAATCATCTTGTCTGCACATCTCAATTTTGACTAAAAACTGTTCAGACATTACTTAAAAACTGTTTATGCTGTACCAATCAAACTTTGCCAAATGCTGAAATTACAGTCTTGGAAGTAAAGTTCATTCTAAGTCACTACATACTATTCCTAATACATGAATCTTGTTCTATACGTGAATAAATCAGCTGTTTCATAACAATAAACCAGACTGTTTTCTAGTATTAGAAACTTAACAACCCACGAGTCTCAGAAAAAGAACTTTTTAAAAATCAGACTGTCACAGTTTTTCCTTACTCTAAACTCTGTAACTTTGCCCTTTTTTGTAGTATTGGAAAAATCAGAGACAATGTGGCAATTACTAAATCTCCACTTTAATATCTGCTTTGTTGTGAACTTCACAGTCTAGATGGATATGTGGTGAAACAGAGAACAGTTTAATTCACATCAATCTATCAACATGCTAGTGGTTCTTGACCCACAGTTTATGAAACGTTCCATACTGAATGTTATTATATAGATAATTCAATGTATCATTTCTCCCTGGAATATTTGATCACTACAAATCATTATGAAAGATGAAGAGTGATAAGACTCTGACATACATGGAAGTGGTAAGCAAAGGGCCAAGGAATGGTCCCATGGAGCACTTTGGATCTTCACACCCTTCCCCATAGACAGGGCCTGGAGGATTTCAATGAACGGAAGAGCCTCACAGGCTACAATCCATGGGGTCTCAAAGAGTTAGAGATGGAGATGACTAAGCGACTAACACTAACATTATGCAACGCCAAAACATTCTGTCACTCCAAAAGGAAATCATTTTCTTCACTTGCTAATAGTCACTCCCCATTCCCTACTTCCTCCAGGCCCTGGTCACCACTAACTTACTTTAAGTATGTATTAATTTGCCTCTTATGGACATATCCTGTAAACACTTTCTTAGTGAATTCAGCCTATTATTTCAGCTCTTAAGATATTTCTGAATTCTGATTCAACTCCAAATTATATTAGCTATTAAATCTATACTACTCAATAAACATTTATCAGCTTTATGTGTATGCCTCTGCATCTTAAGTCATTAATAAATTTCACAGAAATGTGTCAATTACTTATGGAATTTCTAGGTAGGTGTCTCCTGTTACCTTGGTATTAAAATAACAACCTCAAAATTGACTCATCTTTGGAATCATCTTGTCTGCACATCTCAATTTTGACTAAAAACTGTTCAGACATTACTTAAAAACTGTTTATGCTGTACCAATCAAACTTTGCCAAATGCTGAAATTACAGTCTTGGAAGTAAAGTTCATTCTAAGTCACTACATACTATTCCTAATACATGAATCTTGTTCTATACGTGAATAAATCAGCTGTTTCATAACAATAAACCAGACTGTTTTCTAGTATTAGAAACTTAACAACCCACGAGTCTCAGAAAAAGAACTTTTTAAAAATCAGACTGTCACAGTTTTTCCTTACTCTAAACTCTGTAACTTTGCCCTTTTTTGTAGTATTGGAAAAATCAGAGACAATGTGGCAATTACTAAATCTCCACTTTAATATCTGCTTTGTTGTGAACTTCACAGTCTAGATGGATATGTGGTGAAACAGAGAACAGTTTAATTCACATCAATCTATCAACATGCTAGTGGTTCTTGACCCACAGTTTATGAAACGTTCCATACTGAATGTTATTATATAGATAATTCAATGTATCATTTCTCCCTGGAATATTTGATCACTACAAATCATTATGAAAGATGAAGAGTGATAAGACTCTGACATACATGGAAGTGGTAAGCAAAGGGCCAAGGAATGGTCCCATGGAGCACTTTGGATCTTCACACCCCTTCCCCATAGACAGGGCCTGATGCCTGCTTCTGGGGCGAGGCTGCACCTGCCGCCAGCAGAGTGAGGGTTGCGGGGCAGGTATGGAGGCTGCTCTGTCCGTTTAAGTTCCTCTCACAGCCCCATCCTTCCAGCCCCCAATGCAGTCAGTGGAAACCAGGTATTTGGACAGATCTGGCTTCCTACCAGAGTATGGCCTCAAGCCAACCATCCTCTGGAGTCAGTCTCTTTCTAATTCCTTCTTGTAAAATCAGTTGACCTCACAACCCATTAGACCTTTTGCCTTGTGTAGATGTATGTATACATATTTGTGTACAGTAGAACCAAAACAGAAGGGAGTCCCTTCTATTGGAGACAAAATGAGTTAGCAATAATGCAGGCACATTAAAGAAAAATGTAATGCAACCTTACCTAACATTAATTGCAGGAAATGGACAGCTCTCTCGAAATTAGCCGAGGACACCAGCCAATCCGCAGTTGTCAAGCCTGTTGACACCATCTTTGGACCTTCTTGTTCCTGACTCAGCTACCCTGATCCAAATAGGGAAGGAGCTATCAGGCCTCAGCTGAAAAAAAGAGACAACTTCCACATTTCCCCCATTAAAATCCTTTCGTTTTTACTAGTCACTGTGTTCTTTAATTTTCTTCTGGATTTTTTTTTCCCCTTTGCCTTAAGAACATCAATGTCTTTGTTACTTGTTTCTAAGAACTCATTTATGACTAAGGATATTAAGACACATGCAATGTCTTTTGTATACTATGGTTGTTCTGTCTATGATCACATCAATCTATTCAAAAAAAATGTGGCAATTACTAAATCTCCACTTTAATATCTGCTTTGTTGTGAACTTCACAGTCTAGATGGATATGTGGTGAAACAGAGAACAGTTTAATTCACATCAATCTATCAACATGCTAGTGGTTCTTGACCCACAGTTTATGAAACGTTCCATACTGAATGTTATTATATAGATAATTCAATGTATCATTTCTCCCTGGAATATTTGATCACTACAAATCATTATGAAAGATGAAGAGTGATAAGACTCTGACATACATGGAAGTGGTAAGCAAAGGGCCAAGGAATGGTCCCATGGAGCACTTTGGATCTTCACACCCCTTCCCCATAGACAGGGCCTGATGCCTGCTTCTGGGGCGAGGCTGCACCTGCCGCCAGCAGAGTGAGGGTTGCGGGGCAGGTATGGAGGCTGCTCTGTCCGTTTAAGTTCCTCTCACAGCCCCATCCTTCCAGCCCCCAATGCAGTCAGTGGAAACCAGGTATTTGGACAGATCTGGCTTCCTACCAGAGTATGGCCTCAAGCCAACCATCCTCTGGAGTCAGTCTCTTTCTAATTCCTTCTTGTAAAATCAGTTGACCTCACAACCCATTAGACCTTTTGCCTTGTGTAGATGTATGTATACATATTTGTGTACAGTAGAACCAAAACAGAAGGGAGTCCCTTCTATTGGAGACAAAATGAGTTAGCAATAATGCAGGCACATTAAAGAAAAATGTAATGCAACCTTACCTAACATTAATTGCAGGAAATGGACAGCTCTCTCGAAATTAGCCGAGGACACCAGCCAATCCGCAGTTGTCAAGCCTGTTGACACCATCTTTGGACCTTCTTGTTCCTGACTCAGCTACCCTGATCCAAATAGGGAAGGAGCTATCAGGCCTCAGCTGAAAAAAAGAGACAACTTCCACATTTCCCCCATTAAAATCCTTTCGTTTTTACTAGTCACTGTGTTCTTTAATTTTCTTCTGGATTTTTTTTTCCCCTTTGCCTTAAGAACATCAATGTCTTTGTTACTTGTTTCTAAGAACTCATTTATGACTAAGGATATTAACCATTCGTCACACAATGCAAGTGAAATACGATATTTTATTGGCATCAATATACTATGGTGTTCTGTATTTTGGTTATGTATTAAAACATAATTATGTAGCCATTATAAGCTTCGCTGGTGGCTCAGATAGTAAAGAATCTGCCTGCAAGGCAGGAAGCCTGGGTTCCATCCCTGCATCAGGGAACATTCCCTGGAGGAGGCAGTAAAGAATTTGCCTGCAATGCTGGAGACTTCGGTTCGATCCTTGGGCCAGCAAGATCTCCTGGAGGAGACACGGCAACCCACTCCAGTATTCTTACCTGGAGAATTCCATGGACAGAGGAACCTGGCTGGCTATACAGTTCATAGGCCGCAGAGTCGGACATTGCTGACGCAATCAAGCATGCATACAGCCATTAAAAAACAACACAGGGCTTCCCTGGTCTGTGCTTACCTTTCCAGCGGGTAAAGAGTCCGCCTTGAAAAGCAAGGTGCACTGGTTCGAGCCCCGCCTGGGAAGATGCCAGGTGCTGCAGAGCGGCTGGACTGGTGTGTCCAATTACGAGCCAGCACTCTAGAGCGCATGCGCCCAGAGCCAGTGCTCTGCAACAGAGAGGCCCCTGAGATGGGAGGCCCACACAAGCCAGAGAAAAAAGATGGATGAAAATAAATAAATAAAAAACCAGTAACAAAGGCCCAAATTTAAACAAACAAACAAGCAAACAAAATCCTGCAATCTGTAAGCCACAGGAAACATTGCCAGTCGCCTTGCGTTTCCGGGTTTTGCAGGTGTTAAGTATGAAAATAAACACAGCTTTCTCCTTAGTTTTGATTTTGGACACTACATACCTGTGTGCACGTGAAACCCAGAACAGACATCCGTACTGAATGACACAGACCATGCCCTAAAAAAGAAGTGACCGAAAGTATTCAAAAAACTGGAGACAGGAGGGGTGAGCGTTTACGCCAAAGTACCCTTCCGCACTCCATACGGCCGCGGCGAGTCAGTGAGTACCACGCTGGACTTTCGCGAGAAGGAGGAAGTACCGCGCCTGCGCACTGCGGTAGCTCTCGCCGGCGGCGGCGGGTGGGCTGGTGGATGCAAGACAGAGACGGTCAGTGTGATGGCCTTTGCACTCCGGGGAAATTGCCACCATTAGCAGCAACTTAACCGACACCCCTGATATCGAAGCCTGGATGGCTCACGCCAAAAGAACAAAAGCACAGCACACAGCTTAGAGCTGCTTAAGGCTCTGTTAAGCTTCGCGGAAAACTCGTTTCTCCAAAAGGTCACTCCTCTGACCACCGTGGCTGATGTCATCAGACACAAAGGTGCCAAGATGCAGCTTCTGGGTCTCTCGGATATCACTGAACGTGCCAAGGAAGGAAAGTAGAGGCCCTCAAGTCACTGCAGTGGCCCGAATGTGTAACTTGATCCTGCTTGTTCTGGGTGCTCTGAAACTGTTGAGACTTTAGAAGACAACAGCCGGATGGCTTTGGCATTCGCTTGAACACACCCTCTAATATTGGCTTTCAGAAGAGAAAACATTAATCTGAAGGCCACTTGCCACCAGAATAAGCAAGATGCTAAAACTATACAGAACATTCTGGCTGGGTATAAAGTTCACAATGCTGATGTGACCTTAGTGATTACCACGACAAATGACTTCCTTGAATTGGTGGGAGGAAACAGTTTATATCATCTGTAACTGTGTTAGTTAAATAAGATTGATCTGGTCTCCCTTGAGGTATTGTATATCATCTATAAGATGCTTCATTGTACCCATCTCTGCTCATCACTGCTGGAATTTTGAGAACGTGTTGGCAAAGATCTGGGAGTATCTGAAATTTGGGAGGATTTAGGGCCAAACCCAAAGGCCAGTTCCCAGATTATATATCCCCAGTTCAGTGCTGCTTTACTCCCGGCCCACAGTGGAGGGTTTCTGCTGCAAATTAATGAAAATACTATCGAAGAATTGAAATATGTTCCAGTCTGCGGCTTCTCTGTGAAACACACACGAAAATGGTTGAAAGGCCGTATGTTGGGGAATGAGGATGTCATTTAGACAGGAAAACCTTCGCTTTCCCCATCTCCTAGGCCAACCACTGCAGATTTCCCCATGACTAAGCAGCCTACCCCAAACCTATTCTGGATTTGGATCATGATTCCTGGGCAGGAGATGGAGGCACCCAACCTGGAACTTCACTTCTTCATGTCAACTTGTACTTTAAACTGCATGAAGGGCCAGGTAGGGGAAAAAAATGAACATACTCATTCGGATTTATTTATTTATTATTGATCTATTTGAGGATTCATAATGAAAATTGTCATAGGATCGTAAACATTTTTGAAATCTTGTTCAGGGCAGGAGTATGCAAATCTGCAAATATGTAAACTAGGACACCTTTACCTGAGATGAGGCTAATGAATGTTTAATGAATTCTTGAGTGACATAACCTTTTAGTAACACTGCTGTCTCTGATTTCCATGCTTGCATATAGGGGACATCATTAATTACTTATTTAAATTTTTATCTTTCATCATTGAATTAGTGGAAATAAAGGCAAACCTGAATATATTCTGTTATTGAAGAAAATGACAGCATATTATAACTACTAAAGAGACAAAAAGTGAGAGCTTTTTTAAGACTAATGTTGTTGCATTATTTTTAGTATCTGTATTTACAGAAATATATTAAGATAAATAGAAGCTTTAGGGCAACCCAGATATTTTCTGTTAACTTAGGAATATGATCCATAGGAACTGCTACAAAACAGGGGAAAAGATAACTCCTTAAAAATATTCAATTCTAGAATGTGTCCATGAGGTTTTGTGCCTTGTGCCATGTGATGAATTATTCATAGAACATTGATAACACTGTGACACACAGTCTTATACACAGAGAATCAAATCATTGAGCTGGGAAATGGAAGATTGCTGTTCTCATTTGAGCTCTATGATTATCTGTTTGATCCTAACCAATTCATTCATTCATTCATTCATTAACTCAACAAAATTTTAGGAAGCATCTCCCATGTTATACGTACCGTACCGAAGAATGGGATGGTAGCAATTAATAAAATTTCCCCAACTTCATAAAACTTAACAGTATAGTCATTCAACCTCTATTCAAGTCATTTACTTTCTAGTCAAGACACATAATTTTTTTAGTCTCAAGTGCTTTCATTTATGAAATAAAAGAATAGCATATAATATCCTATCCTGAGTCTTTATCAATAAAATATATGCTTTCATATGATCTTCATAATGAGGGTAGGTTGTCCTGTTGCAAAATTCCTTATGTGACTACTAGCAACTATTTCCTGAGACAACTGGCATTTCTGTTATATGTCAAATACTTTATCACAGTATTCACTGAACAATGCACATGCCCATCTCATAATCATGACCTTCTAATTTAGAGCATTCCAACTAATGTGAACAGGCTATAAGAGTGCGAGATGACAGCATCTCCTTCAGCTTCAGAGTAGTCTGATAAGGATATGATAGGCTACAGTACTCAGCTTGTAGTCTCCTAAAGTAAACAACCACATATACCCCCTTTTATGTGTCATATACATATGTCACGTTCTAGGTATACCGTGATGTGAAAGAAACTGGGAAGTAGTGCTCTAGCCAACCAAGTTAGAAAATAAAAAATGCAAATATTACAAAGCAGTAAAGAAAAAAAAGTAAATTATAAGAGCAGAAGAAAATTAGGAAGTAGTCACTGTTAAGTTCTAAAAAGTCTTTTAAAGCACCAAGACTAATTTAATATTATCTGTATAAAATTGGAACCAACAGATGTTAGACTGTTTCAGAGAATACAAAACTACACGTGATTATGACATCAAATCTAAAGTAAAGGAGTAACTAGCGTCTTTTGTCAAAAGTCTTAAGCTACAACTTATTTCAGTTTATAAGTGAGTGTCCCTTTCCCCTTTTTGAAATATGTGTATAAATAATCATTCTCTAAAAGGGGTATGAAAGTAAATGTGTTAGTTTCTCAGTTGTGTCTGGCTCTTTGTGACCCCATGGACTGTAGTCTGCTAGGTTCCTCTGTCCATGGAATTCTTCAGGCAAGAATACTGGAGTGGGTAATCATTCCCTCCTCCAGGGGATCTTCCTGACCTGGGGAATATACCCAAGTCTCCCACATTTCAGGCAGATTCTTTACTATCTGACCCACCAAGGCAGTTCTCAAACAAGCTGGAAAACCATACTTATACTAGTCATTAAAAGACAAAAATAATTTTTAGTCTCAAGTGCTTTCATTTATGAAATAAAAGAATAGCATATAATATCCTATCCTGAGTCTTTATCAATAAAATATATGCTTTCATATGATCTTCATAATGAGGGTAGGTTGTCCTGTTGCAAAATTCCTTATGTGACTACTAGCAACTATTTCCTGAGACAACTGGCATTTCTGTTATATGTCAAATACTTTATCACAGTATTCACTGAACAATGCACATGCCCATCTCATAATCATGACCTTCTAATTTAGAGCATTCCAACTAATGTGAACAGGCTATAAGAGTGCGAGATGACAGCATCTCCTTCAGCTTCAGAGTAGTCTGATAAGGATATGATAGGCTACAGTACTCAGCTTGTAGTCTCCTAAAGTAAACAACCACATATACCCCCTTTTATGTGTCATATACATATGTCACGTTCTAGGTATACCGTGATGTGAAAGAAACTGGGAAGTAGTGCTCTAGCCAACCAAGTTAGAAAATAAAAAATGCAAATATTACAAAGCAGTAAAGAAAAAAAAGTAAATTATAAGAGCAGAAGAAAATTAGGAAGTAGTCACTGTTAAGTTCTAAAAAGTCTTTTAAAGCACCAAGACTAATTTAATATTATCTGTATAAAATTGGAACCAACAGATGTTAGACTGTTTCAGAGAATACAAAACTACACGTGATTATGACATCAAATCTAAAGTAAAGGAGTAACTAGCGTCTTTTGTCAAAAGTCTTAAGCTACAACTTATTTCAGTTTATAAGTGAGTGTCCCTTTCCCCTTTTTGAAATATGTGTATAAATAATCATTCTCTAAAAGGGGTATGAAAGTAAATGTGTTAGTTTCTCAGTTGTGTCTGGCTCTTTGTGACCCCATGGACTGTAGTCTGCTAGGTTCCTCTGTCCATGGAATTCTTCAGGCAAGAATACTGGAGTGGGTAATCATTCCCTCCTCCAGGGGATCTTCCTGACCTGGGGAATATACCCAAGTCTCCCACATTTCAGGCAGATTCTTTACTATCTGACCCACCAAGGCAGTTCTCAAACAAGCTGGAATCAGCATCACCAGAAGGACTATAAATAGCGTCTGTATTTGTAAAATTGAATAATATATATTACCAAGTCTGAATTCCACTGATGATATCCATTGTACCCTAAAGAATAATTATTTTAAAGCTTTTTATTCTGACTTAAGTGTAAGTAGATATATTAGATCAAAGCCCTGATTTATATAAGAACTCCTGTTGGTCCTGTGTTACTATCCCTCAAGTTGCTCAAATGCGTGCACCTCTGCATTTACACAGCCACTGACTTCAGTCTGTCTTTCATGTCCAGCATCCACCTCCCCATTGTTTCCAGGACACTTCTCTGTCGTCTGAAAAGTGTTTTGAAGGATCTACATTGTCTATAGAAATAGTTTTCACTGCAGTAGGAATACACAAGCTAATATAACCCAAAATTGTTTTAGGAGGGATTTATATGTTTTCAAGTAGATTTTATTTAAGAGTAAATAACATGAGTCAGCAGATTAAGTCAGAGTTCCTTGAGATGGTGCCCAAGGTCCTTCTTGATATGCCCTCAGCATTTCTCTCTAGTCCTGTCTCTTACCACTCATACTGCAAATAGTTCTAAACTGTATGCATGCATGTATGCTTGGTTGTTTCAGTCATGCCCCAGCTCTTTTCAACTCTATGGACTATATTTAGGTCACTAGGCTCCTCTGCTCATAGGATTCTCCGGAATACTGGAGTGAGTTGCCATGCCCTTCAACAGGGGATCTTCCTGACCTAGAAATGGAACCTACATCTCCTGAGTCTCCTGCATTGCAGGCAGATTCTTTACCACTGAGCTACCTGGGAAGCCCCCGCTCCAAGTACTGCTGTATCAAATGCTGGTGTATTTAAGCATTCCTTTCCTTTGCCTATAGTATCCTCCACCTGCACTTGTCACATCCTTCAAGTATACATCTATGATCTTCACAGATAGAGTTAATAACACCTCACTCCCTCCATGTTTTACATCTGCTGCTTTTATAGCACAGAGATAAAAGTATGCTTCTATTTCTCTTATCTGCTAAATAGGATCTCTTTAAGTTCGGACAATGTGGTTTGTATCTTATTCAACCAGTGTAAGTCCAAGCATATTAAGTACACAATATTTATTAAATTAAGAAGTCTTTCCTATGAAATTCTTCATAATATTCATTGAAACTTTAGAAGCCAAATTATAATTGAGGAGCCTTAAATATAATACGATGTCAACCTTGAAAAAGTATTTTCAACAACTTATAAAATTAAAAACATGTTAGTTCAGTGTAGTGAAGAAAAGATTTGAAGTTACAATGCCTATATTCAGAATTCCTTATTCATTTCAGTAATGAGTATGAAGTGGAAAGTGTGCTAGGTACCGAGGTTGAAAGATGTATAAAAAGGTCACATTGCAGGACACTTCTCTGTCGTCTGAAAAGTGTTTTGAAGGATCTACATTGTCTATAGAAATAGTTTTCACTGCAGTAGGAATACACAAGCTAATATAACCCAAAATTGTTTTAGGAGGGATTTATATGTTTTCAAGTAGATTTTATTTAAGAGTAAATAACATGAGTCAGCAGATTAAGTCAGAGTTCCTTGAGATGGTGCCCAAGGTCCTTCTTGATATGCCCTCAGCATTTCTCTCTAGTCCTGTCTCTTACCACTCATACTGCAAATAGTTCTAAACTGTATGCATGCATGTATGCTTGGTTGTTTCAGTCATGCCCCAGCTCTTTTCAACTCTATGGACTATATTTAGGTCACTAGGCTCCTCTGCTCATAGGATTCTCCGGAATACTGGAGTGAGTTGCCATGCCCTTCAACAGGGGATCTTCCTGACCTAGAAATGGAACCTACATCTCCTGAGTCTCCTGCATTGCAGGCAGATTCTTTACCACTGAGCTACCTGGGAAGCCCCCGCTCCAAGTACTGCTGTATCAAATGCTGGTGTATTTAAGCATTCCTTTCCTTTGCCTATAGTATCCTCCACCTGCACTTGTCACATCCTTCAAGTATACATCTATGATCTTCACAGATAGAGTTAATAACACCTCACTCCCTCCATGTTTTACATCTGCTGCTTTTATAGCACAGAGATAAAAGTATGCTTCTATTTCTCTTATCTGCTAAATAGGATCTCTTTAAGTTCGGACAATGTGGTTTGTATCTTATTCAACCAGTGTAAGTCCAAGCATATTAAGTACACAATATTTATTAAATTAAGAAGTCTTTCCTATGAAATTCTTCATAATATTCATTGAAACTTTAGAAGCCAAATTATAATTGAGGAGCCTTAAATATAATACGATGTCAACCTTGAAAAAGTATTTTCAACAACTTATAAAATTAAAAACATGTTAGTTCAGTGTAGTGAAGAAAAGATTTGAAGTTACAATGCCTATATTCAGAATTCCTTATTCATTTCAGTAATGAGTATGAAGTGGAAAGTGTGCTAGGTACTGAGTTTGAAAGATGTATAAAAAAAGGTCACTCAGACCCTCAGTTCAAAAATAGATCTGATTATACTAGCTTCTGAAAAGAAATGAATGTGAACTGGTCATTTTCAAGCTTTTAGTTAATATTATATCTTGCCTTTGTTTCATAAAATAGAGTCACCCTGAAGAAGCATGACCTATGCTTTAAGATTCTGAGAAAAGTTATTTTAGGCCTAAATTCTTTATGTAGCAGTAACAGGGAAGCCATTCCCAAAGGGAGTTCCCGCCAGTGCTAGCTTATATCATCTTTTTAAAAAGAGAACAGTTTAGGGCTTCCCTGGTGGTCCAGTGGGGGCCAGTTTGATCCCTGGCCTGGGAAGATCCCATGAGCCATGGAGCAGCTGGACAGATGTGTCCAACTACCAAGCCAGAGCTCTGGACCACATGCGCCCAGAGCTGGTGCTCTTCAGCGAGAGAGGCCACTGCGATGGGAGGCCCACAGAGGCCAAAGAACAAAGATGGATGAAAATAAATAAATGAAAGACCAAAAGAAGTGGCCATAAAAAAAAAAAGTTTAAAGAGAGATTCTCATTCTCAGTATTTTCCAGGAAAAACAAATGTCAGTATTTCTTCTGAATGCACTAACATGGGTCATACACCAATTTCTAAATCTATCGCTGTGGCCAAAAGAATAAAATGGTTAACTGGCCAGACTTAGGTTGTATCTGTGTTCCTGGAAAACGTAGTGAGGGCAGGAGGTCATCCATACCTAAACCAGACTGAGTGGGCTCCTCCAAATATAATCAAGTCAGTGGGACAAAAAGAAAAAGAATAAGGGGCTAAAAATCATCTTTCCGATCAGCATATAATTATTAAATTAAGAAGTCTTTCCTATGAAATTCTTCATAATATTCATTGAAACTTTAGAAGCCAAATTATAATTGAGGAGCCTTAAATATAATACGATGTCAACCTTGAAAAAGTATTTTCAACAACTTATAAAATTAAAAACATGTTAGTTCAGTGTAGTGAAGAAAAGATTTGAAGTTACAATGCCTATATTCAGAATTCCTTATTCATTTCAGTAATGAGTATGAAGTGGAAAGTGTGCTAGGTACTGAGTTTGAAAGATGTATAAAAAAAGGTCACTCAGACCCTCAGTTCAAAAATAGATCTGATTATACTAGCTTCTGAAAAGAAATGAATGTGAACTGGTCATTTTCAAGCTTTTAGTTAATATTATATCTTGCCTTTGTTTCATAAAATAGAGTCACCCTGAAGAAGCATGACCTATGCTTTAAGATTCTGAGAAAAGTTATTTTAGGCCTAAATTCTTTATGTAGCAGTAACAGGGAAGCCATTCCCAAAGGGAGTTCCCGCCAGTGCTAGCTTATATCATCTTTTTAAAAAGAGAACAGTTTAGGGCTTCCCTGGTGGTCCAGTGGGGGCCAGTTTGATCCCTGGCCTGGGAAGATCCCATGAGCCATGGAGCAGCTGGACAGATGTGTCCAACTACCAAGCCAGAGCTCTGGACCACATGCGCCCAGAGCTGGTGCTCTTCAGCGAGAGAGGCCACTGCGATGGGAGGCCCACAGAGGCCAAAGAACAAAGATGGATGAAAATAAATAAATGAAAGACCAAAAGAAGTGGCCATAAAAAAAAAAAGTTTAAAGAGAGATTCTCATTCTCAGTATTTTCCAGGAAAAACAAATGTCAGTATTTCTTCTGAATGCACTAACATGGGTCATACACCAATTTCTAAATCTATCGCTGTGGCCAAAAGAATAAAATGGTTAACTGGCCAGACTTAGGTTGTATCTGTGTTCCTGGAAAACGTAGTGAGGGCAGGAGGTCATCCATACCTAAACCAGACTGAGTGGGCTCCTCCAAATATAATCAAGTCAGTGGGACAAAAAGAAAAAGAATAAGGGGCTAAAAATCAAAACAACACAAGTCTGTTACAGAAGAGATACAATCTCCAAATCATTATTCATCTATACTCTGCCTTCAGCATTATTCCTCAGTAAGAATGTGAAGGGCTTCCCTGGTGGTCCAGGGGGTAAGGACACCACCTTGCAGTGCAAAGGGCGCTGGTTCGATCCCTGGCCTGGGAAGATCCCATGTGCTGAGGAGAGGCTGGACCGATGTGTCCAACTACTAAGCCAGAGCTCTGGAGCACATGCGGCCAGAGCCCGGCACTCTGCAGGGAGAGAGACCACTGTGATGGGAGGCCCACAAAGGCCAAAGAACAAAGATGGATGAAAATAGATGAATGAAAGACCAATAGAAGTAGCCAAAATAAAAAGAATGTGAAAACTAATGTGCTTCCAGGTACAGTAGACAGGGAAAATAATGTCTTATTATAATTATAAAAACAGGTTTGACCTCACCAACTCCACTGAAAGGCTTGGAAAGTCCCAGGAATCCATGAGCCATATTTTGAGAGCCAGTGCTATAGCTAATTCTTCTCAAATTTTAATATCTTATATTAATCCCTTGGGAATTCTGTATAGATTGTGATTTAGTCTGTCTGAGATGGAATCTAAGAGTCTTCATCTCTAACAAGTAGTATAATGACAAAGTTGTGAAAGCACAAGGTGACGTATTCATTGTGAAAAGTACATCCAAAGTCATGGTATGAATTATGCAAAGGGTTGATGAATAAATTCAAGTGAGTTACTATTTCTGAAAGAAGGGGAGGAAGAAAAATGTTATTGACAAGTTCACAAATTGTCCGCAGGAGTTTTCAGTAGTATGTTATGTATTATTTTATTCATAAATATTTAAATTAAAAATAGAAGAATGATGGGTTGTCCCTGGTGTCCCAGTGGTTAGGACTCAGGGAGGTGCAGGGTTTGAGCCCTGGTTGGAGAGCTAAGATCCCACATGCTATATTGTGTGGCCAAAAAGATAGATCCATGAACCCCAATGTTCATTGCAGCACTATTCACAGTGGCTAGGACATGAAAGCAACTTAAATGTCCATAGACAGAGGACTGGATAAAGAGGTGATTCATATAGGCTTTCCTGGTGGCTCAGTGATAAAGAATCTGCCTCCCAGTACAGGAAATGCAGGTTCAATCTCTGAGATGGAAAGATCCCCTGGAGAAGGAAATGACAACCCACTCCAGTATTCTTGCCTGAGAAACCACATGAACAGAGGAGCCCAGGCTACAGTCCATGGGGTTGCAAAAGTGTCAGACATGACTTAGCAACTAAGCAATAAAGCAACAACATATACAGTGGACTATTACTCAACCATAAAAAAGGAATGAAACTGCAATTTGCAGAGACTTTGAGAGACCTAGAGACTGTCATACAGAGTGAAGTAAATCAGAAAGAAAAAAATATATAATATCAGTTATATGTGGAATCTAGAAAAATGATACAGATGACCTTCTTTGCAAAGTAGAAATAGAGAATGAACAGATAGATATGGGAGTAAGGGATGGGATGAACTGGGAGGATGGGATTGACCTATATACACTACTAGGTGTGAATAATCGATGCTGAATCTAATCAAAGGTTTAGCACCAACTCCAACAGGAAATGTAAGATAAAATGAACAAGTTAAATGAACCCAAAGATGCAAACAAAAATTCAAAATCCATTTTCTGAAAGCAACAGATTGAGTTTTTACAAGTTGTTATTAAGGGAGAAAAAGGATAAGGGGAGTTGGGAGAAGTAGAGCAGTGTGAAGAAGTGATCTAGAGTTTTCAAGTCTTAAGAACATTAATTTGACATGTCGATGTTAACTGAAACAGTAAAAAGACATTTTAATGAGTCATGGAGATTTGAATGTGGATAGTAGTAGCAATAACAAAAGGGTTAGATAAGTCAGTGTTATAAAATCTTGATAGTTGGGTGATGAATATAGAAGATTTAGTTTGCTATTTTCAGTACATTCTTGACTTGAGTTTTAATACAGTATTTTCCTAAAATATCAATGCATGTTAGAAAACATAATAAAATAGTCTAGGTATTTAGCAAAAGCCATTAAAAGTAAACATCTAGAAATAATCACAAAAATCTACATAATGAAAAATTTTCTAATTTTCTTAATTTCTAAAAACTTGAATAAAGAATTTCATGTTCAAAAGTTGGGTACAAAAATAGGGTATTATAAGATGCTGATTCTTTCCACAATAATATATAATTTATATAAATATCCCAAAGGACTCTTTATCAAACTTGCCAAAAATTATAGTAATTAAGGATAATATAATGGAAGAATATAATAAAGCAATGTAAATGGAAGAAAAAAGATACTTTTTGAAAACCACATCAGATGGTAACAATCTTAAGCTACTAGATATTATAAAATTATACTAAATAGACTATAAAGGGCATACATATAGAGATATGTAAGAAACAAATAAAAAGTACAGAAACAGACTTCCTTAGCATTTTTTTTAAAGTGGCATTTCTAATTCTCAGTTTCAGACTAGATGAATAAACAACTCCTTTTGTAACAGCTGGCCAAATTTTTAGGAAATGATTAAGTTAAATTCCTTATTCTATTTAGAGAAACAAATCCCAAAGACATCCCAGTAAATTAAAAAATACCTCCCAAACCTAGACATTGCAAACATAGAAAATTTGATACAGAAAATTAGTTTTTCCTGTGCTGAAAATATATAAAGTGATGCAAAACGTATCAATGTTAGACAGCTTTTATTACTCTTGTGATTGAAGAACAGAGGGTAGTATCAATATTACTAGGGCTTGGGATCAAAGATAAAGGAGAATAATACTGGGAAAATATTTTTATGTTAAATAATTATTTTAAACTTTCATATAGTAAAAATTATAAAAATAATTTGAGCCCTAATGTGTGAAAGTCGTCCTGTTGTGTCTGACTTTTTGTGATGAATGGACAAGCCATGGAATTCTCCAGGGAAGAATACTGTAGTTTGTAGCCCTTCCCTTCTCTAGGGAATATTCCCAACCCAGAGATCAAACCCAGGTCTACTGCATTGCAGGCAGATTCTTTACCAGCTGAGCTACAAGGGAATCCCTTGAGCCTTAATAAAATGGAGTAAATGTGTGCGGCATATACAATGTATTTAATATATATGTAACTTTAGAGATAATTTGCAAAAGGACAAATGTAAATAACATTTTTAATGTTCAACTTCATGTACTAGAAATAAAATAATACAAGTTAAACCAAAGATAAGACTGTATTAGCTCAATAAGTATCTAGTTGAATTAAACATCAATAAGCCAAAAAAATATGTTGACCATATGTTACTTTTGCAATAGTAGATGTCCTTTTAGTTTTAAGATTATAAATATATTTACTGCTAGCTGAATACTGAACGGAGAAAACTCCAAGCCCACTTTGCAAATATTGCAGCATTTGTGAAAACATTTGTGAAAATAGCAACTAATGTATAAAAATAGCTGGAGTTGTTGTCTAAGCCTATGAATGGGCTGGGGGGATATCTTTGCTAAGAAAAGGAAGATATCAAATAAAATAATAATTCTAAGACTTGGATACAATTATTTTGAAGAATTTTCAGCTTAGCTGCAATTCTTGCCACATAAAAGTGGCAAGCTAAGTCTATGCCTGCTGTGAAAGGCAAAACATATTTTTATGTTGCTCTTGATTTGTAAACTAGACAGTTGAGTTCTAGACAACCAAGAGAGAGAAGAAATTTGTAAAAGGGCTTAGAGATAGGCCACAGGATCTGTTGGTATGCAGATAAAAACCTCCCAAACCTAGACATTGCAAACATAGAAAATTTGATACAGAAAATTAGTTTTTCCTGTGCTGAAAATATATAAAGTGATGCAAAACGTATCAATGTTAGACAGCTTTTATTACTCTTGTGATTGAAGAACAGAGGGTAGTATCAATATTACTAGGGCTTGGGATCAAAGATAAAGGAGAATAATACTGGGAAAATATTTTTATGTTAAATAATTATTTTAAACTTTCATATAGTAAAAATTATAAAAATAATTTGAGCCCTAATGTGTGAAAGTCGTCCTGTTGTGTCTGACTTTTTGTGATGAATGGACAAGCCATGGAATTCTCCAGGGAAGAATACTGTAGTTTGTAGCCCTTCCCTTCTCTAGGGAATATTCCCAACCCAGAGATCAAACCCAGGTCTACTGCATTGCAGGCAGATTCTTTACCAGCTGAGCTACAAGGGAATCCCTTGAGCCTTAATAAAATGGAGTAAATGTGTGCGGCATATACAATGTATTTAATATATATGTAACTTTAGAGATAATTTGCAAAAGGACAAATGTAAATAACATTTTTAATGTTCAACTTCATGTACTAGAAATAAAATAATACAAGTTAAACCAAAGATAAGACTGTATTAGCTCAATAAGTATCTAGTTGAATTAAACATCAATAAGCCAAAAAAATATGTTGACCATATGTTACTTTTGCAATAGTAGATGTCCTTTTAGTTTTAAGATTATAAATATATTTACTGCTAGCTGAATACTGAACGGAGAAAACTCCAAGCCCACTTTGCAAATATTGCAGCATTTGTGAAAACATTTGTGAAAATAGCAACTAATGTATAAAAATAGCTGGAGTTGTTGTCTAAGCCTATGAATGGGCTGGGGGGATATCTTTGCTAAGAAAAGGAAGATATCAAATAAAATAATAATTCTAAGACTTGGATACAATTATTTTGAAGAATTTTCAGCTTAGCTGCAATTCTTGCCACATAAAAGTGGCAAGCTAAGTCTATGCCTGCTGTGAAAGGCAAAACATATTTTTATGTTGCTCTTGATTTGTAAACTAGACAGTTGAGTTCTAGACAACCAAGAGAGAGAAGAAATTTGTAAAAGGGCTTAGAGATAGGCCACAGGATCTGTTGGTATGCAGATAAGCAAGCTTGGAAAATAAGTAAAAAATTGTTGGTCTCTCTTACTGACCGAAATTCTTTTTTTTTTTTTAATTTTTATTTATTTATTTTCATCCATCTTTATTCTTTGGCATGTATAGGCCTCCCATTTCAGTGGCCTCTGTCTTGTTGCAGAGCTCTAGTTCTGGGCACAAGTGCTCTAGAGCACTGACTCGTAATTGGACACACCAGTCTAGCCGCTCCACGGCATGTGGTATCTTCCCGGGCCAGGGATCAAACCGGTGCCCCTTGCATTGCAAGGTGGACTCTTCACCCACTGGACCACCAGGGAAGCCCTGAAATTCTTGATTCTTACTGCCTTCTTGCTGCTCATTGCTATGAGTGAACATTCACTGCTGTACATTGTCCTCACAAATACCCAGTCATCTATCCAAGAATAAATACTCACAGTCTCCCCTTCTTTGCCTCATAACCTCAAAATATATCTTGAGCTATAGTACTAACACAGACTTCCCAGGTGTTGCTAGAAGTAAAGAACCTGCCTGCCAATACAGGAGACAGAGAGACATGGGTTTGATCCCTGGGTGGGGAAGATCCCTTGATGGAGGCAATGGCAACCCACTCCAGTATTCTTGCCTGGAGAATTCCCTGGGCAAAGGGGCCTGGCAGGCTACTATCCATATAGTCACAAAGAGTGGGACACAACTGAAGTGACTTAGCACTCATGCACACATCTACTGGGTCATAAGAGCTAAGAAGTAGAGCTTCCTACACAGTACACTTGTCTTGGTCCTTTCAAATCAGCTGGTAGAAAATTTAGATACCCACCCCCCCCAACACACACACACTGTACCAGAATTCCTATTAACCCATCTCCACTTTACTTTTACCTTGAGTTGAGGTTGTATTGTGTGCAGTCGAGTCCAGGTCTTTGCAGCCCCATGAACTGTGGCTCATCAGGCTCATCTGTCCATGGAATTTGCAAGGCAGTTATACTCGAATGGGTTGCCATTTTCTTCTTCAGGGGATCGTCCCCAACCAGGGATCAAACCTGCATCTTCAGCATCTCCTGCATTGGCAGGTGGATTCTTTACCACTGCACCACCTAGAAGCCTTTACTTTTACCTACTCGATCTTATATATACATATATGTTTGTGCACACTAGTTGGCTTGTTATCTGCTTTCCAAAATTCCATTATAAATGTTCTAATACCTGTTTGTGTATGTTATCCTTCTATCTAAAATTGCTTCGGGTAACCAGCTATTATATAAACTAGATAAATATGAATGTGAAGAGTAAGTTAATTCTTTAAAACCTAAGTTGAATGTACAGAATAGTAAAATTAAAGTCTTTAAAATTATAATCAAGTAGGCATGAGACAGCATTAAAAAATAGGGAAAAATCTATATGCCAGTAAATATCCAGGCACTTAAATACTTTTGCACGTGCTTTGAAGTTCGCAGCCAAAGTTTAAAATGTTTAAGTTAAATGAGGTTATTTTAGAAAGTACACTAGTAATCTAAGCAGAGAAAAAAATAAAAGCCTGTCTTTACACAACGGAATATTTTGTCCTATACAAAAACATTGATAAATTTACATTTATATTTATTGAGTTTTTGAATTACACAAAGTTATACTCTGCCATCAAAATAATGGGTGATCTAACAAGCATTGTCCCTCGCTCTAAAAGTAAATGATACATGATGAAGCAACTTTCCTTGTGGAAAAGAGATCCATCTTATTCACTGGTCCCCCAGAAGCTCCACTGAGCTTACAGAAACATATTTCATAGGATTCATTGCCTATCCTTTGTTATGTACTTGTCCTACATGGTCATTGAAGGCATAAACAATATCCAACTTTTCATATCTTGTCAGTGAAGATGACATTCCTACAGGCTCTGCATCTATTTGGCATGAATCCTTGAGATAAGACTGAATTTCTATTATTGTTTCTACTTAGTATAGTCCAACTTCTCCTGAAGTTTTCAGCTATTCATACACTGAGAAAGACAAACATCATTTCCAGGCTTAATTTCTACTAAACATTTACCAGAGGTGGTAATAATTTCTTCAGTAAGGATTCAAATAAGCAATTTGACCATTTGATAAGCAATTAACTACATTTATGATAATCCATTAACTTTCACCAAAATGTACCCATATCCTGCATTTTCCAAGCCAAATGTGAAATAAGGATATGATAAGAATCACCAAAATTGCAGCCTACAATGATTGATACTACTTTCGATATATTGTTTTGAAGAGAAGAACACTGGGACCTTCCCTTGCTCCACAGTGTCCCTATGTCCTGAAGTCAAGGAACCAATATGAGGAGCTTGTCAATTGCTGGGTGTATCTGGTATTGCCCTTCCAGATCCACTTTCTGTCCTTTCCCAACTGATCACCATCCCAAGAGGCTGACCTATATGAATTACATCATGGACTTCTGAGTTCTCAAATGCATGGTTGATTTTGGCCAAGGAGGATTCTTCGCAGGGGAATGAAGTCAGTGTATTTCTTTTCCTGGTTTCCCCTCTGTGAGTTCAATCCATGCTAGCAGCATCCCTTGAAAGGTTATTTTAGAAAGTACACTAGTAATCTAAGCAGAGAAAAAAATAAAAGCCTGTCTTTACACAACGGAATATTTTGTCCTATACAAAAACATTGATAAATTTACATTTATATTTATTGATTTTTTGAATTACACAAAGTTATACTCTGCCATCAAAATAATGGGTGATCTAACAAGCATTGTCCCTCGCTCTAAAAGTAAATGATACATGATGAAGCAACTTTCCTTGTGGAAAAGAGATCCATCTTATTCACTGGTCCCCCAGAAGCTCCACTGAGCTTACAGAAACATATTTCATAGGATTCATTGCCTATCCTTTGTTATGTACTTGTCCTACATGGTCATTGAAGGCATAAACAATATCCAACTTTTCATATCTTGTCAGTGAAGATGACATTCCTACAGGCTCTGCATCTATTTGGCATGAATCCTTGAGATAAGACTGAATTTCTATTATTGTTTCTACTTAGTATAGTCCAACTTCTCCTGAAGTTTTCAGCTATTCATACACTGAGAAAGACAAACATCATTTCCAGGCTTAATTTCTACTAAACATTTACCAGAGGTGGTAATAATTTCTTCAGTAAGGATTCAAATAAGCAATTTGACCATTTGATAAGCAATTAACTACATTTATGATAATCCATTAACTTTCACCAAAATGTACCCATATCCTGCATTTTCCAAGCCAAATGTGAAATAAGGATATGATAAGAATCACCAAAATTGCAGCCTACAATGATTGATACTACTTTCGATATATTGTTTTGAAGAGAAGAACACTGGGACCTTCCCTTGCTCCACAGTGTCCCTATGTCCTGAAGTCAAGGAACCAATATGAGGAGCTTGTCAATTGCTGGGTGTATCTGGTATTGCCCTTCCAGATCCACTTTCTGTCCTTTCCCAACTGATCACCATCCCAAGAGGCTGACCTATATGAATTACATCATGGACTTCTGAGTTCTCAAATGCATGGTTGATTTTGGCCAAGGAGGATTCTTCGCAGGGGAATGAAGTCAGTGTATTTCTTTTCCTGGTTTCCCCTCTGTGAGTTCAATCCATGCTAGCAACATCCCTTGATAGAAAGTCACTGTTCTCAAAGCAACTGTGTGTGGATTCCTATCTTCCCTTCAGTTTTTTTCCCCCCATCATACTTCTTTTATTTTTTATATTTATTTTCATCCATCTTTATTCTTTGGTCTGTGTGGGCCTCCCATTGCACTGGCCTCTCTCTTGTTGCAGAACACCGGCTCAGGGCATATGCGCTCCAGAGCACTGGCTTGTAATTGAACACATCTGTCCAGTCGCTCCACTGGCACATGGGATCTTCCCAGACCAGGGATCGAACCGGTGCCCCTTACACTGCAAGGTGGACTCTGTACCCACTGGACCATCAGGGAAGTCCTTCCCTTCAGTTTTTGGTGAATTTTCCCTCCCCTTAAACTTTTGAGTCTAGGGACGGTAACAACCACAATGTTGCTAGCCCTAGTTTCCCTCACTGTCCTATGTAGCCTTTTCCCCTCTCACCTATGCCTTTGAAATTAACTCCTTTGTTGAAAAAACAAACTAACAAATAAATAAATTATCTAAAAGTATCCTAAATTGAGTGTTTACCCTTGGGATTAAGACTGACAAATCAGTGTACATATCACCCAGTTCCCCCCAAAAAAGCACAAAAATGGGTTCGGGTTCTACTAGGTTTCATATGTATTTGGACCAAGATCCCATACACACAGTCTCCTATTCTAACAGAATATTTCTGCTGCTCACTTGGGATAAAATCAGGTGTGCAAAGTTGTCAAAAATTATGAGTATTTTTCTTCCTTCACTATCCATTTCCCCACCATTTCCCTGGAAATGGCCAGAGGACCCGGTGTGGATGGCTAGGAGGTAAACTCATGGATATACTTGTTATTAGTGCAACCCCCCTTTATTAGAGGAGCTGCCCATTTATTTCAGTAATGATTCCATCTTTAGTTAGCTACCACCAAGAGTTGGTAAGTTAGGTAATGCTAATTGCCACGTGGGTGCTGCTTTCCTTTGGGTCATCCATATTTACTTTGTCTCTGTTGATAAACCATCTCTTTGTCCTCCACACCTTGTGGACTGAACTTCTTATAGGAATTAGGAGTCTGCAGTGTCTCTCATGAGGACAAAAATCTCCCATTTTGTTGACTTTTGCTTCACCTTTTTGTCGAGAGCTAACCCATTGTAGTGTGAATATTTCACTGGTTGATAGTTTTATTTCAGTCAACAAGTAAGACCATGAGTATCCCCACGTTAAGGAAAACAATTACCGAGTCATTTCTGAAAGGTAAAAGAAGTTGGCACTCCACTCACTGTTTAATTGTCATGGGCTAGAGGAAGAAAATGGTTTTTTCTTTGGAGATATACCTAGGGGATAATTTATACACAGTAAATCTGCTGCAATTTTGTATAAGTTTTGTTAGTATGTTAAAATGTTTTACTGTTGAACTTCCATATGGAATTCAAGGGAATATAAAGAACTCAAAGCTGCCACTGTGTTTGCTATTTGACAAAGTTTGCAATATAGGGTAAAGGATTGTGGGAACCAGTTCTTTTGTTTCATATATGAATTTTCAGATGCCTATTTGATGTCTAAATTGTAGGCAAACCATGTGATCTGATGTTCAATTAAAACACAAGTTTGAGAGTCAACTGAATCTTGATGATATATAGAGCCTTAGAACTGGATGAAATTATAAATGAAAGAAGGATAAGGAAAAAAAAAAAAAAGGAAAAGGGCAAATGTCTGATCCCTCGGACAGACAAATTCTTAGACATCATGAATAAGAGAAGGAACCAGAAAAGTAAGATGAGGAAGAGCAGCCATTGAAAATGTGTAGTAGGGCTTCCCCTGGTGGTCCAGTGGTTAAGGACACCGCTAGCAAGGTCGATCCCTGGTCCTTCACTATCCATTTCCCCACCATTTCCCTGGAAATGGCCAGAGGACCCGGTGTGGATGGCTAGGAGGTAAACTCATGGATATACTTGTTATTAGTGCAACCCCCCTTTATTAGAGGAGCTGCCCATTTATTTCAGTAATGATTCCATCTTTAGTTAGCTACCACCAAGAGTTGGTAAGTTAGGTAATGCTAATTGCCACGTGGGTGCTGCTTTCCTTTGGGTCATCCATATTTACTTTGTCTCTGTTGATAAACCATCTCTTTGTCCTCCACACCTTGTGGACTGAACTTCTTATAGGAATTAGGAGTCTGCAGTGTCTCTCATGAGGACAAAAATCTCCCATTTTGTTGACTTTTGCTTCCCCTTTTTTGTCGAGAGCTAACCCATTGTAGTGTGAATATTTCACTGGTTGATAGTTTTATTTCAGTCAACAAGTAAGACCATGAGTATCCCCACGTTAAGGAAAACAATTACCGAGTCATTTCTGAAAGGTAAAAGAAGTTGGCACTCCACTCACTGTTTAATTGTCATGGGCTAGAGGAAGAAAATGGTTTTTTCTTTGGAGATATACCTAGGGGATAATTTATACACAGTAAATCTGCTGCAATTTTGTATAAGTTTTGTTAGTATGTTAAAATGTTTTACTGTTGAACTTCCATATGGAATTCAAGGGAATATAAAGAACTCAAAGCTGCCACTGTGTTTGCTATTTGACAAAGTTTGCAATATAGGGTAAAGGATTGTGGGAACCAGTTCTTTTGTTTCATATATGAATTTTCAGATGCCTATTTGATGTCTAAATTGTAGGCAAACCATGTGATCTGATGTTCAATTAAAAACACAAGTTTGAGAGTCAACTGAATCTTGATGATATATAGAGCCTTAGAACTGGATGAAATTATAAATGAAAGAAGGATAAGGAAAAAAAAAAAAAAGGAAAAGGGCAAATGTCTGATCCCTCGGACAGACAAATTCTTAGACATCATGAATAAGAGAAGGAACCAGAAAAGTAAGATGAGGAAGAGCAGCCATTGAAAATGTGTAGTAGGGCTTCCCCTGGTGGTCCAGTGGTTAAGGACACCGCCTTGCAGTGCAAGGGGCGCCGGTTCGATCCCTGGTCTGGGAAGATCCCACGTGCCGCAGAGCAGCTGGACTGATGTGTCCAATTACCGAGCTGGAGCTCTGTAGCGCATGAGCCCAGAGCCGGCACTCTGCAACGACAGTCGCCACCGCGATAGGAGGCCCACAGGAGCCAAAGAACAAAGATCGATGAAAATAGAGAAATGAAAGACCAATAGAAGTGGCCCGCCTGCTCCCCTCCCTCCCCAACCCGATCCCTGCCCAAAAATAAATAAATAAATAAATCTTAAAAAGAAAAAAAAAGAAAAGAAAATGTGCAGTAGTAGGGAGGTGAAGAAAATAAGTCATCCCAGAAGACAATAATGGTGAATCGTGTCTAATTCTCCTGAGAGATGTAGTGAGATCAACACAAAACAGTTACCAAGAGCTAGTGATCTGCAAGCGCTATTTCACTGGAAAGATCATAAGACAGTTCATCTAGAGTCTGTGAAGTGAGAATGGCAAAGTGAAACTTTGCCAGCAGCAAAGAAGCTTTTCCGTAATAAGTCTTGCTGTCAAAAGATTCAAAAAAGTATTGTGAAATAAAACAAGATTTGCAGTCAAGAAAAGACAGTTTTGTTTTTGCTTTTGTTTTAAGGTTGCAAATGCTAAAGCGTGTTTTTATGCTGATGTAAGCTGATTTTTTCTCAGGATGAAAAAATATTGGCCAGAGATGGAGGAGTGAAGAGATTTTCTTTTAGGGGAATAATGTGTGAGGAAGCCCAAAATGACAATAAGCTGAATACTTTTAGAGAAAAAATAACTGACTAATTTGCCTGGAGCCTAGAGTTTGGTTAGGGAAAGATGAGATAGGAACAAAGTGTTGGTAAGGGAAATGATGTGGTCTTTTACCTGATATTTTTTTATGTCTGATTTCCAAATGAACACTGGGAAATTTAAATGGTATGTAAATTTGCACGCCAGGCTTTCCAAGTGGTGCAGTGGTAAAGAATCCATCTGCCAGGGGCTTCCCTGGTGGTTCAGTGGGTAAAGAGTCCACCTTGCAGTGCAAGCGGCACCGGTTTGATCCCTGGCCCAGGAAGACCTCACATCCCACGGAGCGGCTAGACCAGTGTGTCCAATTATGAACCAGCATTCTGGAATGCATGTGCCCAGAGCTGGTGCTCTACAACAAGAGGGGCCACTCAATGGGAGGTCCACACAGACCAAAGAATAAAGATGGATGAAAAATAAATAAATAAAAAAAACAATAAAAGAGGCCACAAATTAAAAAAAGAAAAAAAGAATCTATCTTCCAATGCAGGAGACATGGGTTCAGTCCCTGGGTTAGGAATCTTCCCTGAAGAAGGAAATGGCAATGCACTTCAGTATTTTTGCCCAGAGAATAGCATGGACAGAGGAGCCTGGTGGGCTGTAATCCATAGGGTTTTAAAAGAGTTGGACAGGACTTAGCATCTAAACAACAACAAATTTGTACACCGTTTACAAAGATGAATAGCATATAAAATACCCTTCTCTATAAATTTCATATAGCCAGTTTTTCTCACAGAATTATTTTGTTGTTTTTTGCTGAGCTTTCTGTTCATGGCTAGCCTATAGTTGCAACTGAGCAAATGTAGCTTCAACAATAATCTTGGTTGGTTTTCATTTCTTTTAACAAGGAAGATGGAAGTGAAACATTGAAGATCTATATTTGAATCTTACTTGGTCAATGACATGATGGACTTCTTTGTTGAATCATATAATAATTTTTAATTGGAAAAATTATTTACATTTTTATTTGACTTCTTATTGGCCAGAGATGGAGGAGTGAAGAGATTTTCTTTTAGGGGAATAATGTGTGAGGAAGCCCAAAATGACAATAAGCTGAATACTTTTAGAGAAAAAATAACTGACTAATTTGCCTGGAGCCTAGAGTTTGGTTAGGGAAAGATGAGATAGGAACAAAGTGTTGGTAAGGGAAATGATGTGGTCTTTTACCTGATATTTTTTTATGTCTGATTTCCAAATGAACACTGGGAAATTTAAATGGTATGTAAATTTGCACGCCAGGCTTTCCAAGTGGTGCAGTGGTAAAGAATCCATCTGCCAGGGGCTTCCCTGGTGGTTCAGTGGGTAAAGAGTCCACCTTGCAGTGCAAGCGGCACCGGTTTGATCCCTGGCCCAGGAAGACCTCACATCCCACGGAGCGGCTAGACCAGTGTGTCCAATTATGAACCAGCATTCTGGAATGCATGTGCCCAGAGCTGGTGCTCTACAACAAGAGGGGCCACTCAATGGGAGGTCCACACAGACCAAAGAATAAAGATGGATGAAAAATAAATAAATAAAAAAAACAATAAAAGAGGCCACAAATTAAAAAAAGAAAAAAAGAATCTATCTTCCAATGCAGGAGACATGGGTTCAGTCCCTGGGTTAGGAATCTTCCCTGAAGAAGGAAATGGCAATGCACTTCAGTATTTTTGCCCAGAGAATAGCATGGACAGAGGAGCCTGGTGGGCTGTAATCCATAGGGTTTTAAAAGAGTTGGACAGGACTTAGCATCTAAACAACAACAAATTTGTACACCGTTTACAAAGATGAATAGCATATAAAATACCCTTCTCTATAAATTTCATATAGCCAGTTTTTCTCACAGAATTATTTTGTTGTTTTTTGCTGAGCTTTCTGTTCATGGCTAGCCTATAGTTGCAACTGAGCAAATGTAGCTTCAACAATAATCTTGGTTGGTTTTCATTTCTTTTAACAAGGAAGATGGAAGTGAAACATTGAAGATCTATATTTGAATCTTACTTGGTCAATGACATGATGGACTTCTTTGTTGAATCATATAATAATTTTTTTAATTGGAAAAATTATTTACTTAATTTTTTGGTATTTGCAATGTAACAGTTACAGACATGAGATATTTAAATTTCATCATTTTACTAACATTTTTCTATTACTTCCTAAAGTTTTAGATAGTCAATAAAATAGTACGTCAAGTTCCACGTGCATATGTGTTCAGTCTTTAAGTCATGTCCAGTTCTTTGGAACCCCAAAGGAGCCCACCAGGCTCCTTTGTCCATGGGAGTTCCCAGGCAAGAATACTGGAGTGTTTTGCCATTTCTTTTTCCAAGGGATCTTCCCCACTCAAGGATCAAACCCTTGTCACTTACATCATAGGCAGATTCTTTGCCACTGACCCATGTGGGAAGCCAACTTCTGGTTAGTCCTGATTTTTATCTTGTCCCAATTGCTGTGGTATAAATATTCCCAATCAACCTACCAACATTGCATCACTAAACACTAAATTGACAGGTGTAGACTAGCACACTATTATATGATTTCTTCCATGATATAGACACAGTAAGTATACATAATCTCAAGATAATAGTAAAATTCAGTCAAATAATGAGAGTGAGGAGTTTTTACTACCATCGTTTCAAACCTAATGCATTTAATTATAACTTATATAATAATGTCCGTAGGTTTTAAAATAGTGTCTAGATTTAACAACCAGCTCACAAAATTCTTGAAAGTTTAGCTCTTCCATGAAGGTTCAACTCAGCTTTTTACACCATTCGGTAGGGGCCAAATGATACAGCATTTCACAGGCCATGCTAATAATGTTTGATGGCAGGCTAAGTGCAAAGGGAAACCATTATGTGTTTTAAACATTTAAAAGTGGAGTAGAAGGAAGAATTAGACCCAGAGGAATGTAGCTAGTTTATTCAATAAGATCTTGTTTTTGCTTAATACTTCATCAAAATAGGAGAGTTTAGAACCATGATTTGATGGCAGTAGGGAAGAGTTTCATTGGAATGTGCCACAATGATTGGAATTAAATGATTTTTTAAAAACCCCTTCCAACTTAGTCACTCTGTGATTCTCCATGACTACACCAACTGTTGGGAATATGAAAATGTAGGGCCCACAGCTGATGCTTCACAAGAGAGATCTTGGATAACTGATGCTTCAAGCCCAGTAGGTTTCTGCAGAAAGCAAGCTGATCTCAACTATAACAAGTTATTTTGCTAGTTCCAAAACCGTCTGATAAATCTGGTACAATTAAAAAACAGGTAATGTGGAAAATAAGATGTTATCTGTGGGTTTCTAGAACTGAACTAAACATTTGTGAATGGTACGTATAATAAAAGGTGGAAATGAAATTTGTTTTTATTGCTATAAAGTTAATGAAAAAAATACACTAGGGAAAGGAATGAAGCCATTATGACATTTGCTGATAAAATGCCGTTCCTAGCAGGAAAATTTAAAATAAGGAGGACAGATAAAATCACCCTACAATGAAAAGATAACCTGACTAAACATGAAATTTTGCTAAATCCTTGGGAAAACCAATATTAAACTGCAGAATTAAAAGATGTGATTGCATCACTAAACACTAAATTGACAGGTGTAGACTAGCACACTATTATATGATTTCTTCCATGATATAGACACAGTAAGTATACATAATCTCAAGATAATAGTAAAATTCAGTCAAATAATGAGAGTGAGGAGTTTTTACTACCATCGTTTCAAACCTAATGCATTTAATTATAACTTATATAATAATGTCCGTAGGTTTTAAAATAGTGTCTAGATTTAACAACCAGCTCACAAAATTCTTGAAAGTTTAGCTCTTACATGAAGGTTCAAATCAGCTTTTTTTACACCATTCGGTAGGGGCCAAATGATACAGCATTTCACAGGCCATGCTAATAATGTTTGATGGCAGGCTAAGTGCAAAGGGAAACCATTATGTGTTTTAAACATTTAAAAGTGGAGTAGAAGGAAGAATTAGACCCAGAGGAATGTAGCTAGTTTATTCAATAAGATCTTGTTTTTGCTTAATACTTCATCAAAATAGGAGAGTTTAGAACCATGATTTGATGGCAGTAGGGAAGAGTTTCATTGGAATGTGCCACAATGATTGGAATTAAATGATTTTTTAAAAACCCCTTCCAACTTAGTCACTCTGTGATTCTCCATGACTACACCAACTGTTGGGAATATGAAAATGTAGGGCCCACAGCTGATGCTTCACAAGAGAGATCTTGGATAACTGATGCTTCAAGCCCAGTAGGTTTCTGCAGAAAGCAAGCTGATCTCAACTATAACAAGTTATTTTGCTAGTTCCAAAACCGTCTGATAAATCTGGTACAATTAAAAAACAGGTAATGTGGAAAATAAGATGTTATCTGTGGGTTTCTAGAACTGAACTAAACATTTGTGAATGGTACGTATAATAAAAGGTGGAAATGAAATTTGTTTTTATTGCTATAAAGTTAATGAAAAAAATACACTAGGGAAAGGAATGAAGCCATTATGACATTTGCTGATAAAATGCCGTTCCTAGCAGGAAAATTTAAAATAAGGAGGACAGATAAAATCACCCTACAATGAAAAGATAACCTGACTAAACATGAAATTTTGCTAAATCCTTGGGAAAACCAATATTAAACTGCAGAATTAAAAGATGTGATTTCTACACCTGTGACATTAGCATACGGGTTGTTTTTCAGTGTAGCTCTCAAAAGTGGTTTGACGGGAGCCAAGTGTCTTTTGGCTTGTAAGCCTAAATGATAAATTGCTCCGCCAGCTTGATCGCCCTCTCCAAGCCCATAGAAGCCTTTCATTACACTCTCAGTGACAGTTGGTTAACAAGTCCAGCTAATCAAACCCCAAACTACCCTTATTAAAAGTTTTAAGCTTTATCGAATGTGTTGAAAATAGCTCAGAAAAATGTTCTTTGTAGTGAAATAATATGGTTAATCACAAATACAACTGTGGGTCTAAGAGGTAGAAATCTTTTTTAAATTAGAGAAGCATGATGATTAATGGTGAAATATCAAGAGAATTGATTGAGAATGTATTTAGCTCTTTTTCAGATTATTATTTTTAAAAGTGATAATTTTCTTGCAATTAAGAGTAAATACTACTCCCAAGAATGTAGAGTGAAATTAACTTACCTATTTTTCAGAATTCAGCTATGTATTTAAGAATCTCATTTATTTTGCATCTGTTGCACATTCTTTATTGATCTGTGTATAGAAAGGACAGAATAATTAAGTTATTCTTATTAAAATAATATATTGCTTACAAAAAAGCCTAATAAATATTTATTGCTCTCCATTGACAAACACTTTTATCTAATGTAACATACTAATTGAGAGGAATAAAAGACCTACCTAGAAGAATAAAAATAAAATGAACTGATTTGCATAAAATGATTTAATATTTAAAAGCAATATTCCCAAAACTCCTTTTATGCCTGATTCTCTATCATTAGTTAGAAAAGAGTTACCAGCTATTGTGATCTAATTCATTACAAAAAAGTTTGTTGTTACATAGTCTTGAATATGCAATGCATCGCCTTATGTCATCCCCTCACATAATGTAATATGTAAAATGACTACTTTTCACTATAATGGGTGCTTAACCATTCCTTAAATTCTCCTCCATCCTGCCTATTTATTTGATAGTAGGATTAATTCTCATTAATTGTCTATAGGAGTCAGTTCTGTTCCTCAAGTGTCTGATTCAGAAACAGAATGACTCCATGCACAGGTTCTTAATGAGCACATGGCTATGAATTATCCATACAACTTAGCGATAATGGGCAGAGAGACAGGGAATGATGGAGAGAGTGGTAGCAAGTTGTTGCATCTACAGTTTGGTTTGAAAGAAGGCCCTTGTCACGAATGTGTTAGAGAGCTGGCAGAGTCAATGTCTAGTGACTCTGTTATAATATTAAAGATCATTGAGGCATAAGGAAATATTAACAGTATTAAGTTAATGCTTTCAATACCAGCTTACATGAAATCAGAATATACACTGCTGTGCTGTGCCTAGTCACTCACTCATGTCTGACTGTTTGGGAAGGAAGGTTGCCATGCCTTCCTTCAGGGGATCTTCCCAACCCAGCGACTGAACCAGGTCTCTCACATTGCAGGCAGATCTTTTACTGTCTGAGCCACCAGGGAAGCCCACATACTGCTGACAAGGTCAATTATATTTTACAAAGTGAGAAATTATTAAAATCTCCATTATATTCTTTCAGCTGAGTAAGTTGTACTTAATAATATTAAACATCAAAGATTTTTTTGTTCCAAATAAATAAGAAAATCCACACATGTGAACACATAGTAAATGATCAAGAATGGGAAGTCAAATGAGAGGAAGAATAATGAAGTCACCTCAGATGTCTTTCCATACATGATGTATCTTTTATGAGTGAGTTTCGTGCTCTGACTCAGCAGTTTACACTTTGAGAATCTTCCCCTAAAGAAATAATTAGATATGTATGCTAAGATTCATATGTAATGATTTTCATAGAAGTTATTTAAAACAAATATATTGTTAGCAACCTAAATATTTTGCAAATGGGCAATGGTTAAATCAGCTATGATTTATTTATAAATTGAAACACCATGCGGTTATTTTATTTATTTATTTATTTATTTATCTTTTTGGAGGGTGGGGTGGGGAGGGAGGGGGATGGGCGGGCCACTTCTATTGGTCTTTCATTTTTCTCTATTTTCATCTGTCCTTGTTCTTTGGCTCCTGTGGGCCTCCCATCGCGGTGGCCACTGTCATCACAGAGCACTGGCTCTGGGCACATGCACGCCAGAGCTCTGGCTCAGTAATTGGACACATCAGTCCAGCCGCTCTGCGGCACGTGGGATCTTCCCAGACCAGGGATCGAACCGGCGCCCCTTGCACTGCAAGGCAGTGTCTTTACCCACTGGACCACCAGGGGAAGCCCCACCCCCATGCAGTTATTTTAAATGATGTCGAAAAATAACAGTGGAAAGCAAGGTACATTTTAATATATTATTTAATAGTAGAGTTTGCACATCTGGGATTATTTAGCTATGTTTTAAATATACATATGTAAATACATAACTCATCTCATATTTTAAATTTTAGATACAAATTATATACACAAGAGATAGAATGAAAAATACATACCTAAAATTAACAACTATATCTGAGTGGTGATTATTTGTGTACATTATTCTTTCTTTTTTTTCTTATCTGTATAGTTCAGATTGTCTGTGTGGCTATTTTATTTTTATAATGTTAATATCCATTGAATGCTCTCCTAAAGGAATTTTTATAGATACTGATAGGACTAAAAATGGTATTTGGTGAGTACATTGATTTGATTTGATTTGAAAATTAAGGTTCTAAAGGATCCCAGGAGTCGTAAATTAGAGTTTATAGCTAATGCAGGAATGAAGGCTAGAATGAAAGACTCTGGGAATCCATAGGATCAACTTTAAGTATTTAAAGTTGTCAGCTACAGTCTAAGAATAACCTGAAGTCTTCAAGTAGCTCAGGACACAAGTACACTCAATCAGGCTCAAATTCATTATGAGATGGTCACAAGGATTGCTAATGCCTGAAAATCCATAATTAGAGAATGTGGCCCTACCTTCACATCCTGAACAACAGAGGGAAAAGCTAAGAGTCAGAGACTGGATATGAAAATCTAAGCAGCAGATGGCTCTGGTGGTCTTCAGCAGGTGCTCATTTACATATTTTGGCCATAACCTTTCCCATATTTCCCCCAGCATGGCAAGATGCTCTGGCCTGCATCATTTCATTGCCTTCTTTGGCTCCTGTGGGCCTCTCATCGCAGTGGCCACTGTCGTTGCAGAGCACCGGCTCTGGGCACACGCGCGCCAGAGCTCTGGCTCGGTAATTGGACACATCGGTCCAGCCGCTCCGCGGCACGTGGGATCTTCCCAGGCCAGGGATCGAACCGGCGCCCCTTGCACTGCAAGGCAGTGTCTTTACCCACTGGACCACCAGGGGAAGCCCCACCCCCATGCAGTTATTTTAAATGATGTCGAAAAATAACAGTGGAAAGCAAGGTACATTTTAATATATTATTTAATAGTAGAGTTTGCACATCTGGGATTATTTAGCTATGTTTTAAATATACATATGTAAATACATAACTCATCTCATATTTTAAATTTTAGATACAAATTATATACACAAGAGATAGAATGAAAAATACATACCTAAAATTAACAACTATATCTGAGTGGTGATTATTTGTGTACATTATTCTTTCTTTTTTTTCTTATCTGTATAGTTCAGATTGTCTGTGTGGCTATTTTATTTTTATAATGTTAATATCCATTGAATGCTCTCCTAAAGGAATTTTTATAGATACTGATAGGACTAAAAATGGTATTTGGTGAGTACATTGATTTGATTTGATTTGAAAATTAAGGTTCTAAAGGATCCCAGGAGTCGTAAATTAGAGTTTATAGCTAATGCAGGAATGAAGGCTAGAATGAAAGACTCTGGGAATCCATAGGATCAACTTTAAGTATTTAAAGTTGTCAGCTACAGTCTAAGAATAACCTGAAGTCTTCAAGTAGCTCAGGACACAAGTACACTCAATCAGGCTCAAATTCATTATGAGATGGTCACAAGGATTGCTAATGCCTGAAAATCCATAATTAGAGAATGTGGCCCTACCTTCACATCCTGAACAACAGAGGGAAAAGCTAAGAGTCAGAGACTGGATATGAAAATCTAAGCAGCAGATGGCTCTGGTGGTCTTCAGCAGGTGCTCATTTACATATTTTGGCCATAACCTTTCCCATATTTCCCCCAGCATGGCAAGATGCTCTGGCCTGCATGCATGTTTAGATCAAAGTTGTGTGATCTGGTGAAAATTAATATTTGATTTGTGATCCTGGCTCTTACATTAAGTACATGCACAGTCTTCAACATATCCCTTGATCTTTGGGAATGACTTATCTCAACCAAATTTCTTGGTTTTAATATTCATAGGGACTGAAGGAACTAAGAGAAAATAGTGCTTACAGGGCTTGAACTTTCACCATAAGTCACTGATATTTTAAGAACCCCCATTTTGGGAAGAAACAGAATGATGCAGTGGGCAAAGCCACAACAATTGAAGGTCAGGAAATTCTGGTCCTATTCCTAGCAATAGTCCAAGTATGACCTTCAATACATATGAGTTCATCCATCCTCAATTTTTCAATGAGCAAAATGTGATTAGGAGAATTGGGGAAAAAGTTATGCTGTCTTTAAGAACTTATTAAAATGTAAAATGCTTTGATCATCTATGAAGTGAGTAATCTGGTTTCTGGAATTTTAAATGACTATTATATGGTAATTGGATATATAGCATCATCAAAATAAAAGATATGGATGAAAGAACATCACTGCAACAAAATGATATATAGTGGGACATGAAAGTGCATTAGTCACACAATCATGTCTGACTCTTTGTGACCCCATGGGCTGTAGCCCACCAGGCTCCTCGGTTCATGGAGTTCTCCAGGTTAGAATACTGGAGTAGGTACCCATTCTCTTTTCCAGGAAATCTTTCCAACCCAGGGATTGAACCTGGGTCTCCTGAATTGCAGGCAGATTCTTTACTATCTAAGGCACCAGGGAAATCCCTTACTCAATTTACATTTCTTTCAGTTTCTTTACATTGAATTGGGTCACTACCCACTGGTGGGTGGGTCACTTAGGTTGCTAAGGTGTTATAAAGAGTGCAAACCAATGTGTAAGGTGTAGTGGAAGTCTATTGGCCCGCCATCCTGGACCTATTTGCTTATAATCAGCCTATGTAATGTCCCTGGGTTATGTCATTATTTCAGAAGGGTTTTTTTAGAGAGTGGCCTACTAGAAAGGGAAAAGCTAAGAGTCAGAGACTGGATATGAAAATCTAGCAGCAGTGGCTCTGGTGGTCTTCAGCAGGTGCTCATTTACATATTTTGGCCATAACCTTTCCCATATTTCCCCCAGCATGGCAAGATGCTCTGGCCTGCATGCATGTTTAGATCAAAGTTGTGTGATCTGGTGAAAATTAATATTTGATTTGTGATCCTGGCTCTTACATTAAGTACATGCACAGTCTTCAACATATCCCTTGATCTTTGGGAATGACTTATCTCAACCAAATTTCTTGGTTTTAATATTCATAGGGACTGAAGGAACTAAGAGAAAATAGTGCTTACAGGGCTTGAACTTTCACCATAAGTCACTGATATTTTAAGAACCCCCATTTTGGGAAGAAACAGAATGATGCAGTGGGCAAAGCCACAACAATTGAAGGTCAGGAAATTCTGGTCCTATTCCTAGCAATAGTCCAAGTATGACCTTCAATACATATGAGTTCATCCATCCTCAATTTTTCAATGAGCAAAATGTGATTAGGAGAATTGGGGAAAAAGTTATGCTGTCTTTAAGAACTTATTAAAATGTAAAATGCTTTGATCATCTATGAAGTGAGTAATCTGGTTTCTGGAATTTTAAATGACTATTATATGGTAATTGGATATATAGCATCATCAAAATAAAAGATATGGATGAAAGAACATCACTGCAACAAAATGATATATAGTGGGACATGAAAGTGCATTAGTCACACAATCATGTCTGACTCTTTGTGACCCCATGGGCTGTAGCCCACCAGGCTCCTCGGTTCATGGAGTTCTCCAGGTTAGAATACTGGAGTAGGTACCCATTCTCTTTTCCAGGAAATCTTTCCAACCCAGGGATTGAACCTGGGTCTCCTGAATTGCAGGCAGATTCTTTACTATCTAAGGCACCAGGGAAATCCCTTACTCAATTTACATTTCTTTCAGTTTCTTTACATTGAATTGGGTCACTACCCACTGGTGGGTGGGTCACTTAGGTTGCTAAGGTGTTATAAAGAGTGCAAACCAATGTGTAAGGTGTAGTGGAAGTCTATTGGCCCGCCATCCTGGACCTATTTGCTTATAATCAGCCTATGTAATGTCCCTGGGTTATGTCATTATTTCAGAAGTTGTGCCCTGCTTCCCTCCCTCCTGTTTCATCCCTCCCCCGGCCCCCTCAGAGATTTGACTCCCATATTCTTATGGGAAGCAAAAGGATAAAGGTCTGTCTTCTATAACTACTGCAAGGCTTAGTAGAGGTGCCAACGCTTCCTGTCAGGGAGTAAAAATCTCTGGATATCTGATCTAGGGGCCCCAAGTGCAGGTCACCTCCTTATTTGAATCCATATGGACTGGAATCCTCACCAAGCTGTCGTTTTGGTGTGGAACTATTGTAATTGCTTCCATAGCCTTCCTGTGAATCTCTTTGATGATGATTTGCAACAGCATCAGAGTACAAAAGTAGATGTCTATAAATGAAAAAAGACAAAATCTGGGGTTAAACATCTGATTAATTGATAAAGAAACCTAGACAATACTTACTCTTAACCAGAGTAACCAGAGATCTCAAAAGCAAATACAAATTATTTAAAGACAAAGAAACTCATAAAATCTATTATCCAAAACAACATTCCAAGAAAACTTTTCTCTGAACAGGAAGAAAAGGCCAAATCCAAATCTTAGCTTACTCCCAACAAGATTCATTTACCCAACTAAACCAGGCCTGTCTTAGGAAATCTTGATCATGCATAGCTCTTTTCAGTATTTTTTTAATTCCTTGCACCCTTTACTGAAAACACAATATCTGAGTTTCCATAAAGTCTTTTCTACATTAAGGTATTTTTCTGTTGACGGATTTGTAATAGATATAATAAGATCTAATTTAGTTTATATTAAACCCAGTCACAATGTAAGTATTATATTTAGCTTTTTGTGTGTGTTTTTAGTGTTGATGACTCAAGACATATTAATTAGATCAACTAACAAACATTAATACCAGGTAGCAGTTTAATCTTGAATATTTCCCAGTTCATGTGAACCTGAAACTCATTTAACTTAATTTCTCTTGTATTTAGAATTATTAGGTGCTAGTATAAAGAGTGCAAACCAATGTGTAAGGTGTCGTGGAAGTCTATTGGCCCGCCATCCTGGACCTATTTGGTTAGAATCAGCGTATGTAATGTCCCTGGGTTATGTCATTATTTCAGAAGTTGTGCCCTGCTTCCCTCCCTCCTGTTTCATCCCTCCCCCGGCCCCCTCAGAGATTTGACTCCCATATTCTTATGGGAAGCAAAAGGATAAAGGTCTGTCTTCTATAACTACTGCAAGGCTTAGTAGAGGTGCCAACGCTTCCTGTCAGGGAGTAAAAATCTCTGGATATCTGATCTAGGGGCCCCAAGTGCAGGTCACCTCCTTATTTGAATCCATATGGACTGGAATCCTCACCAAGCTGTCGTTTTGGTGTGGAACTATTGTAATTGCTTCCATAGCCTTCCTGTGAATCTCTTTGATGATGATTTGCAACAGCATCAGAGTACAAAAGTAGATGTCTATAAATGAAAAAAGACAAAATCTGGGGTTAAACATCTGATTAATTGATAAAGAAACCTAGACAATACTTACTCTTAACCAGAGTAACCAGAGATCTCAAAAGCAAATACAAATTATTTAAAGACAAAGAAACTCATAAAATCTATTATCCAAAACAACATTCCAAGAAAACTTTTCTCTGAACAGGAAGAAAAGGCCAAATCCAAATCTTAGCTTACTCCCAACAAGATTCATTTACCCAACTAAACCAGGCCTGTCTTAGGAAATCTTGATCATGCATAGCTCTTTTCAGTATTTTTTTAATTCCTTGCACCCTTTACTGAAAACACAATATCTGAGTTTCCATAAAGTCTTTTCTACATTAAGGTATTTTTCTGTTGACGGATTTGTAATAGATATAATAAGATCTAATTTAGTTTATATTAAACCCAGTCACAATGTAAGTATTATATTTAGCTTTTTGTGTGTGTTTTTAGTGTTGATGACTCAAGACATATTAATTAGATCAACTAACAAACATTAATACCAGGTAGCAGTTTAATCTTGAATATTTCCCAGTTCATGTGAACCTGAAACTCATTTAACTTAATTTCTCTTGTATTTAGAATTATTTGGTTTGTAAGCACTTACTTTTCTTTAAGCCAATAAATAGAGCTCTTTTACAAATCAACCATGGCAATGTTATCCAAAGATATTGAAAGTATCAAATCAACCATGGCAATGTTATCCAAAGATAACATTGCAGGACATAGTATTGTCCCATGCCAACACATTTTATATGCAAATAGAAAATAATTGATATATCCCTTAGGTGTATGTTATTTTTCTTTCCTAATACTAGTTAAATATGAGTTCCTTCTAATATATAATAATAATAATATATAATAATAATATATAATATTTTCCTAAATTGCTAGTATCATATATTAATATATTAATATCATCATATTGTATGAGTCACATAATGGTATATTATTTGTATCATAAATGTTTGTCATGATCCTTTCAGATTGTAGAATTACTGCAATTAATTCAATTCAGTCTTTAGAGTACTGAGAAAACTTCTGGAATAAAATATTAAATAAATATTAAAATGTTAAAGAAACTATTCTAGTCTGAATAGCTTAAAACATGTTTTATGGAAAATGATTAGTTTTTTCTACTGACTGATAATTATTTAATACCTTTCAAGTACAGTCATGTCCTAAGCTATGTATTATAAAATCAAATTAACTATGAAAAAATTCTCAGCAAAGTAAAAAAAGTCATCTAGACATTTGATAATAGAGTAAAATGAGTTAATATCACACTAAGTAAAGTAAAGTTTAAAAGAATTCAGTACAAAGTTTTATGCAAAGTTCATTCATTTATTGAACAAGGTTTAATCAAATTATGTGTGTGCAGTGCTACAGTAGACATGACATAAATATTTGAGAAGAAAATCATTATAATCTCAGTTTCTTTGTGTTGTCTGTTAGTCCTTGTGATATGCTGCTGATCTTCGTACTGTAATAGAATCTTCTTATCCCTTGAGAATTTTCAGTTATTTGGGATTTTAGAAAAATATAGAGACATTTCATATGTAAAGACCAGCTTAAATGAATAATGCCAGAGGTCTCAAAGAATCCCATCAACCTAATTATTTTTATTCTATGATGGAGAAAAATAAACAGATTTCAAATACAATACAGGTTAATCATTCTGAGTATGAATTATGAAATCTAAAAACATAATACCGTTCATGTATGATTTTCATAGATTTTGGAGAGAAGATGACAATGAATTATATTCAAAGGAAACAAACTAGTTTCTATAGATTTTGTATTTGATTATAAAAAGGCATTTCAATCCCAGAAAGTAAATAGTGATGAGATTCTGAAATCAGAGCAAGTTTTTAAGTGAGTATAATATAATATAATAAAAATAGTTACAGCAAAAGAAATGCTCAAAAATTCTGTGAACAACTCATTTCCTTTGCAATAGCAGCTTCAAATCCAAAGAAAATCAAGAGCTTCCTTGATACTCATACTTAAATATTTTTTGAAGAACTTTCATGTGCCTACACTTTTCTGAAACCCACTCTCCAGACAGAAATTGAAGTTTTCTAAAATTGACATGAAGAAAGACAGGTCAGATCTATCAGAAGTGAAAGCATTTTTAAATAGTGATATAAAAGTCAATCAGATTGCTTCAGGTAAATAGACTCAACATATTTATGCATAAATTATGCAAGAAATAATTTGATTAGTACAAAAATGTAAAATGTGTGCCATTAGCTCTCTTAAAAGGCTAGGATGAAAATAATGCATAAATAATAACCTCAAAGTTTACAAACCACATTCCAGTAGTCACCCACCATTCGGCTAAAGGGACTGAATGGCTACTTTTGGCCACCTGTTACTCTTGCTGACATTTCCTGTTTTCTCATTTATTTATTTTCTTCCTAGTTTTTAAAGCCAGTTTTAAAACTTGTTTCTGTCTCTAATGAAGGTGACTTGTAACATAAATATTTGAGAAGAAAATCATTATAATCTCAGTTTCTTTGTGTTGTCTGTTAGTCCTTGTGATATGCTGCTGATCTTCGTACTGTAATAGAATCTTCTTATCCCTTGAGAATTTTCAGTTATTTGGGATTTTAGAAAAATATAGAGACATTTCATATGTAAAGACCAGCTTAAATGAATAATGCCAGAGGTCTCAAAGAATCCCATCAACCTAATTATTTTTATTCTATGATGGAGAAAAATAAACAGATTTCAAATACAATACAGGTTAATCATTCTGAGTATGAATTATGAAATCTAAAAACATAATACCGTTCATGTATGATTTTCATAGATTTTGGAGAGAAGATGACAATGAATTATATTCAAAGGAAACAAACTAGTTTCTATAGATTTTGTATTTGATTATAAAAAGGCATTTCAATCCCAGAAAGTAAATAGTGATGAGATTCTGAAATCAGAGCAAGTTTTTAAGTGAGTATAATATAATATAATAAAAATAGTTACAGCAAAAGAAATGCTAAAAAATTCTGTGAACAACTCATTTCCTTTGCAATAGCAGCTTCAAATCCAAAGAAAATCAAGAGCTTCCTTGATACTCATACTTAAATATTTTTTGAAGAACTTTCATGTGCCTACACTTTTCTGAAACCCACTCTCCAGACAGAAATTGAAGTTTTCTAAAATTGACATGAAGAAAGACAGGTCAGATCTATCAGAAGTGAAAGCATTTTTAAATAGTGATATAAAAGTCAATCAGATTGCTTCAGGTAAATAGACTCAACATATTTATGCATAAATTATGCAAGAAATAATTTGATTAGTACAAAAATGTAAAATGTGTGCCATTAGCTCTCTTAAAAGGCTAGGATGAAAATAATGCATAAATAATAACCTCAAAGTTTACAAACCACATTCCAGTAGTCACCCACCATTCGGCTAAAGGGACTGAATGGCTACTTTTGGCCACCTGTTACTCTTGCTGACATTTCCTGTTTTCTCATTTATTTATTTTCTTCCTAGTTTTTAAAGCCAGTTTTAAAACTTGTTTCTGTCTCTAATGAAGGTGACTTGTAACAGAATTATATAAAATAGTAATAGTAATCATGGCATCATGTAATAGAAAAATAGTTTTATACTGATCATTTCATTTTCAGATATCCCTTTAAAGTCCTTATGGATATATTACAGACCATTTTGTTTCTTAAAGATAGATTGCTATGCATTTAGAACTTGAAGCTGTTTCTATGATAGTAAGGACTGAGTTGTTCAGATTCATCCCTGCATCTTCCACCTTGCATGCACATTTCAGAAAGTAAAAATGAACTGCTAAATCACTTTATCATCAATAAAAGTAAGTTTTAAAATAAATAAATATAGACATCTCAAAATTAGGGGTACTGCGTGAAAGTAAACACTTGTAATCATTCTCAAGAATAAAAGAGAGAGACAAAGACAGCAGTGGGATACTTTTTTTTTTCTTTAAAAACAACGAAGATTTCATTTTTATCCCAAAGAAACAGAATAGTTATATGGATATTTCACTTTAACAGACCTAACATCTTAAAAAATGAAAGGCAAAATGTCACCAATATTTTAATTGAGAGCTCCACAGTGAATCAGGATGCAAGAACTTGTAACAGGAGAAGACAGAGAGGGTAAAGATTTTCTCAGTAAATACCTTCTCAGGAGTTTTTAGAAATAATACTCTCCTCTATAGGTTATAGAGAAGGAAATGGCAGTCCACTGCTGTATTCTTGCCTGGAAAATCCCATGGATGGTGGAGCCTAGCAGACTATAGTCCATGGCATGGCAAAGAGTTGGACATAACTGAACAACTAAACAACTATAGGCTCTACATTATACATCAGCCTCATCTTCTTAATGAGAGATGGCAAATATCAATATGACAAGAGAAGTTTAGGAAGGGACAAGAGAAAATAGAATGAGGGAAAATCTTCTAATGTCATATGGCAAATCTGTGGGGGAAATAAACAAGAAATAGATGCCCAAACTTTAAACTTTATCATTGTTACTTGATTGATTACACCAAGTTGCCTTCCAGGATATGCTGAGTTAAGGAATTCGTACAGCGCTAGAAACCAATGGGAAAACACTAATTCTATCTCAAGCTTGAATGGGTGTGAGTCGACAGGTAGTCTGATGAAGGTAGTCATCTGATTTCTTTATAAGAAGATGTTTGACAACCTGTCAAAGCTCTTTTGAAGAAAGAAATTGTTTCTGGAGTTGCTCTAAGGAATATTTGTCAATTCAATTATCTTCTTCCTACATCGTATTTTGATGCAAGATGAGTAATCTCCATGGGTCTCATGCTAAAAATCAGGTTAAAGTAACATGAGTCAGATTGATTTTGAAGCATAACTTTAGGTAATGTCATCAGTGCAGGTTGACATTCGTGCCAAAATTTTACCACAGAGTAAGCTTGTTTTTAACCAAGGTTTAAAGCAAATATTGATAAGAAACTGGTATAAATCTATGGCTTAATCAAATAATTCAATACCAACACTGTAGTTTAGAGACTTCAAAAGTTCTTCAAAAGTTAGAATCAGAAGGGAAAAATTGTATGGAAAGAAGGAAAAAACAGTAGTTCTCTGACAGCACACTAAAACCAGCAATCTGTCATCTGTGTAATGAGATCAAGAAACAAATGTATAGTTGTCATATTGAGTGGAACATTTTCAAAACTCAATTCTGTCACTCACTAAAATATTTTTATAACTTAGCATTTCAGTATTTTTTCCCTCTGCGTCCGGATTTTATTCTTCCACAGCTGGATACCCAACACAGAATGTAATTGCAAATATGGAGCTATGCAATGACTTGGCATTTCTTAAGGAATACCATCCAGCTGCTTGACCCTCTGTGATCTCAACCCTATTGGCGTTTTCAGTTTTATTCCTTATTTCCTACTTTCCAGCTGCACTAGTCCACCTTTTTGTTTCATTCTCTTTTTTTTTTTTTTTTTTTGGTCACTTTTATTGGTCTTTCATTTATTTATTTTCATCCATCTTTGTTCTTTGGCCTGTGTGGGCCTCCTGTCACAGTGGCCTCTCTCATTGCAGAGCACCAGCTCTGGGCGCATACGCTCCAGAGCACTGGCTTGGTAGTTGGACACATCTGTCCAGCTGCTCTGCAGCACGTGGGATCTTCCCAGGCCAGGGACCAAACCGGCGCCCCTTGCACTACAAGGCAGTTTCATTACCCACTGGACCACCAGGGAAGCCCTAGTCCACTTTTTTTTACGTGAACAGTTACTGTTTACCCACCTCCACTGCTAGTCTCTTTGCCTGTACTCCTTTCTCTCTCTACTTCTGACAGCTGAAATCTTACCTGATTTTTAATGTTCAGTACAAATACTCAAATCCCATGTCTTCCACAGAAATACACATGATTTCCTAGCCAGTGTTATACTCTGTTTTCTGAGTGCAGATTTTGGATTAAAATCAGGTTAAAGTAACATGAGTCAGATTGATTTTGAAGCATAACTTTAGGTAATGTCATCAGTGCAGGTTGACATTCGTGCCAAAATTTTACCACAGAGTAAGCTTGTTTTTAACCAAGGTTTAAAGCAAATATTGATAAGAAACTGGTATAAATCTATGGCTTAATCAAATAATTCAATACCAACACTGTAGTTTAGAGACTTCAAAAGTTCTTCAAAAGTTAGAATCAGAAGGGAAAAATTGTATGGAAAGAAGGAAAAAACAGTAGTTCTCTGACAGCACACTAAAACCAGCAATCTGTCATCTGTGTAATGAGATCAAGAAACAAATGTATAGTTGTCATATTGAGTGGAACATTTTCAAAACTCAATTCTGTCACTCACTAAAATATTTTTATAACTTAGCATTTCAGTATTTTTTCCCTCTGCGTCCGGATTTTATTCTTCCACAGCTGGATACCCAACACAGAATGTAATTGCAAATATGGAGCTATGCAATGACTTGGCATTTCTTAAGGAATACCATCCAGCTGCTTGACCCTCTGTGATCTCAACCCTATTGGCGTTTTCAGTTTTATTCCTTATTTCCTACTTTCCAGCTGCACTAGTCCCCCTTTTTGTTTCATTCTCTTTTTTTTTTTTTTTTTTTGGTCACTTTTATTGGTCTTTCATTTATTTATTTTCATCCATCTTTGTTCTTTGGCCTGTGTGGGCCTCCTGTCACAGTGGCCTCTCTCATTGCAGAGCACCAGCTCTGGGCGCATACGCTCCAGAGCACTGGCTTGGTAGTTGGACACATCTGTCCAGCTGCTCTGCAGCACGTGGGATCTTCCCAGGCCAGGGACCAAACCGGCGCCCCTTGCACTACAAGGCAGTTTCATTACCCACTGGACCACCAGGGAAGCCCTAGTCCACTTTTTTTTACGTGAACAGTTACTGTTTACCCACCTCCACTGCTAGTCTCTTTGCCTGTACTCCTTTCTCTCTCTACTTCTGACAGCTGAAATCTTACCTGATTTTTAATGTTCAGTACAAATACTCAAATCCCATGTCTTCCACAGAAATACACATGATTTCCTAGCCAGTGTTATACTCTGTTTTCTGCACATATAGATCTTAGGTTGACTCTAGAGGTGAGCCATCACTCATCGTATTTGCTGTAAATCATAGTTAATTTTACATATCTGTCTCTTTCCTCTATATAGTCCTAAAAGTAAGGAGCTATATTTTTGTCACTTTGTATCTAATTTCTATTTGAAAGATTTGTGGAATTTAGCTAAATGTATGAATGAGCAGATTTGAAAATCAATGTTACATTTAAATATTCTTTATTTTAAAAATGAACAAAAAGCTCAGAAGGTCTTTGAAGACTTGATTTCCCATTTTATGTAAATGAGCGAAAATATACCCTGGGATCTTCTGCCACATGTCGACTTTGCCATTTGAGTGTCCAAGTATGATTCTGGGGCAGTAACATATCTCTGAAAAATTCTTCTTATATTTACCTGTGTATTTATATTGTAGGACTTCACTATAGCATCATGTGTTCATTCCCAAAAGCACCACAAGATTTCTTCTCATTTGGGATTGTAAAAATTGTCTCTGGGCAAAACATCACACCAACTGCATTCTGAATCTTTAACATTAAATTTGGAGACAGGAGATGCTGACAATAACTGTTACAATGCTTTTATGTCTATGTGGAGTTTTGCTTGCCAAACTAAAATGAGAAACATTTCTTTGCTGTGCAGTAACTGCAGGGTGTTCCACAATAGCATTCTGAATTTTCCTATGTGGTGAAAGGAAAAGCATCTTTGTGTTCACGGATCTAAAAGAAAAGCATTCTGTTGGAGTTACTCTAACATGAGCTCAGATCTCACCAGGCACTCTCAGCAGTTAACATCTACTAACTAAGCCTCATCATGTTAATATTTTATTGATCTATTATGATCAATAGAAAAACTACCTCTCCCAGAAAATTGTGTCTTCCTACTCTGGCAATCCCACAGAAATCAGCTATTTGTTTGGGGGTGCTAATAACCTATAGACATCCAGGCAAGAGTTACTCAGGACTGAAATGCATCAGTGTGAAAAAAGAATAAAGAAAGTTGAGGGCTTCCCAGGTGGTGCTAGTGGTAAAGAACCCACCTTCTAATGCAGAAGATGCTGAAGACTCGGGTTTGATCCCTGGTTCAGGAAGATCCCCTGGAGGAGGAGGTGGCAACCCACTCCAGTATTCTTGCTTGAAAAATCCCATGAATAGAGGAGCCTGGCGGGCTACAGTCCATAGGGTCACAAAGAGTTGGACACGAACTGAAGAAAGTTGGGATGTGTGGGAGAAAACAGACCCAGCTTCAGTATCATTCCTTTCTCCATTACTCTGGCTCTGTATCTCTGTTACATTGCCCTTGCTCCTTCAGCTAAGATTTCTGATTCATCAATATTTTCACCAACCCATCTCCTCCTGCTGCTTCAATTTCTGCAGATCTCTTTGATCCTGATCATTTACACCACCCTTAGATGTCCTGCTCTGCTTGGTCTCTTTTATCTGCTTACCTGGCATTGGCTGCTTCTCTTACCGGGACATTGTATGTTTGTCTGTATTTGGCATCCTTCACTACAGCTCTTTAGGGGCTTCTCTACGCACTGCCAGAAGAAACAATCACAAATAATAGTTTTTACCTTACCAACGTTTCCCAAATACCACTTGTCACTCAAGTTGGTAAAAGCATCAAATGTAATGTTTTTCTAATGAGAAGTGGTTTATCTTCAAATGTTATATTTTTAGAACAGAATATGATACTTTTTATGACATTAAAATCTAGAGTTTTTCCTCTGAAGACATTTTTAACCTAATGAATACTAAGATATAGGAAATCCTATCAATCTTGGTGAAATTTAAACATTCATTCTAAAAATAAAAATTTATAGCCAATCAGAAGTTCTCCATTCATGTTTAACCTGTTTCCCATTTTAGGTGCCCTGGGTGCTTCTTACCTCCTGCTGACTCCATCCTGTCAACCTGTTATCATGTTCTTTGCCCTAATTTCCAAGGAGATATGAAGGACTTTAAGCATAGACCAGAGATAATACCTTGAAACCATTCAGACTAAAGAGACTTCTATACTTTCCTTACGTTAAGTCCATCCTAGGCATTCTATCAACCAAGGAAAGCCAAGAATTCTCCAAACAGAGTCAACTTCTCAGTCTTAATGCCTTGTGAATGTTACTACAGTTTAGTTATTCTGTTTATTTGGTTGGCTATAACTACAAATAGTCTCACATTTGTCTCATAAATGGGCTTACATCTTATTCAATGTATGTTGACATTTCTATTCATTAACAAACCTCATTCCTTTCTGGACCAAAAAATTAGCGTTTTAGGAGTCATGCCTGCTTATCTTCTTGGCAAATATCTTTATCCAGATGCACTGAGAAAATTAGAACACATTTGGGAACAAATTCATACCAAATAGAGAAAAATTTGATAATATTTTAAAATATGAATCTCCTGATACATAGACAGATATGTTAATAATTCTGCCAGCATTTGGAAGTAAAATTGCATTCGCAAAATAGCATTAAACATCATTAAAAACATCTTACTCATTCTTGCTCAGTACAGAATGTTCCTCCCATGCTTGCTTTTCTCACTTTTGAAAGAATGCTAACTTTTAGAATTTCACTGGCTACTAAACTGCCATGTCACAGATAATAGTCACATGTATTTTCAAAATATAATACAAAGAAATATATAGGACAGATATTTACACTGTTAAATGCTCAGTGAAAGTATAATAAAAATGCTTTTAGGTTTGTATTGAAAAAAATCATGTGCCCAATACTGTCTTCCTTTATTTAGAAAGTCAAAATGAAATCTTCCTAAAGACACTTAAAAAGTTACATAGTAAAAACTCATTATTTATGAAATAGTTCATTAGTAAAGTGAGTACATTTTCTGTGCTAGAATTTATCAGCAAACTGGTATTTACGTGTCTCTGTATGTGTACAGATTTTTTTTATCTGCCAAAGTAAGGTATGCTCCCCCCGAATGTAGAGCACTCACTCTGACAAATTATTGATGAAAACAAACAATAGACCATTGCTCACTTTTATGGAAAGGTGTTGGGTTGAAATGAAATTAATTGAATTAAATATGATCTGACAGTTGGATGATCATGATGAGCTAATTAGTCCAAGGAGATATGAAGGACTTTAAGCATACCAGTTTGAAACCATTCAACGTTAATTTTTTCCATCCTAGGCATTCTATCAACCAAGGAAAGCCAAGAATTCTCCAAACAGAGTCAACTTCTCAGTCTTAATGCCTTGTGAATGTTACTACAGTTTAGTTATTCTGTTTATTTGGTTGGCTATAACTACAAATAGTCTCACATTTGTCTCATAAATGGGCTTACATCTTATTCAATGTATGTTGACATTTCTATTCATTAACAAACCTCATTCCTTTCTGGACCAAAAAATTAGCGTTTTAGGAGTCATGCCTGCTTATCTTCTTGGCAAATATCTTTATCCAGATGCACTGAGAAAATTAGAACACATTTGGGAACAAATTCATACCAAATAGAGAAAAATTTGATAATATTTTAAAATATGAATCTCCTGATACATAGACAGATATGTTAATAATTCTGCCAGCATTTGGAAGTAAAATTGCATTCGCAAAATAGCATTAAACATCATTAAAAACATCTTACTCATTCTTGCTCAGTACAGAATGTTCCTCCCATGCTTGCTTTTCTCACTTTTGAAAGAATGCTAACTTTTAGAATTTCACTGGCTACTAAACTGCCATGTCACAGATAATAGTCACATGTATTTTCAAAATATAATACAAAGAAATATATAGGACAGATATTTACACTGTTAAATGCTCAGTGAAAGTATAATAAAAATGCTTTTAGGTTTGTATTGAAAAAAATCATGTGCCCAATACTGTCTTCCTTTATTTAGAAAGTCAAAATGAAATCTTCCTAAAGACACTTAAAAAGTTACATAGTAAAAACTCATTATTTATGAAATAGTTCATTAGTAAAGTGAGTACATTTTCTGTGCTAGAATTTATCAGCAAACTGGTATTTACGTGTCTCTGTATGTGTACAGATTTTTTTTATCTGCCAAAGTAAGGTATGCTCCCCCCGAATGTAGAGCACTCACTCTGACAAATTATTGATGAAAACAAACAATAGACCATTGCTCACTTTTATGGAAAGGTGTTGGGTTGAAATGAAATTAATTGAATTAAATATGATCTGACAGTTGGATGATCATGATGAGCTAATTAGTACAACACAAACAAAAGGAAGGGAGAATTGGGCACCAAGCCAAGCTATCTCATTTTAAACACTCTCTCCTGCTACCTTCTCATGTATGTGAAGGAAATGATAACCTGTAAATGAATGCCTCACCTACCCCATAAATAAAACACTAACAGTGAAGAGGAAATAAAAGTATCATAAGCATCAGTGAGATTGTGGATCATTTTGCACTTTCATGTAAGTAATCATTTTCTCCCCTCATTGTAGGGTCATTTTTTGGCAGGGAGCAGTTAAGAGAGTAATGCCCTAAAACATAATTTTGTAAATATTATAATATTCTGAAGTCTTTCATCCAAGCAACTGCTGTCAATGGAATTTGCTCAAGGCAGGGTCAAGGCCTTCTCAGTTGGCACTAGTGGGAAAGAACCCACCTGCCAATACAAGAGGCATAGAGACACAGGTTTGATCCCTGGGTCAGTAAGATCCCCTAGAGAAAAGCATGGCAATCCACTCCAGTACTCTTGCCTGTAGAATCCCAAAGACAGAGGAGCCTGGAGGGCTACCATTCATAGGGTAGCAGAGCCAGACATGAACTGAAGCAACGTTTAGCATGCACAGGGTCAAGATAGAGCCCAAGCACTATGTATGAGGTAGAGGATTATGCTCTTCAAGTCTTGGTTCTAAAGTAGTTAATTATAGCAGCAGGAATATAAATCCTTACATACTGTGTACTCTTAACACGTCTCTTTTAGCTGTTGGGACAGATCTACTTGGGCAGACACTCCTCTTTTAGCCATAAAAAATCATGTGCCCCCAATACTGTCTTCCTTTATTTAGAAAGTCAAAATGAAATCTTCCTAAAGACACTTAAAAAGTTACATAGTAAAAACTCATTATTTATGAAATAGTTCATTAGTAAAGTGAGTACATTTTCTGTGCTAGAATTTATCAGCAAACTGGTATTTACGTGTCTCTGTATGTGTACAGATTTTTTTTATCTGCCAAAGTAAGGTATGCTCCCCCCGAATGTAGAGCACTCACTCTGACAAATTATTGATGAAAACAAACAATAGACCATTGCTCACTTTTATGGAAAGGTGTTGGGTTGAAATGAAATTAATTGAATTAAATATGATCTGACAGTTGGATGATCATGATGAGCTAATTAGTACAACACAAACAAAAAGGAAGGCAGAATTGGGCACCAAGCCAAGCTATCTCATTTTAAACACTCTCTCCTGCTACCTTCTCATGTATGTGAAGGAAATGATAACCTGTAAATGAATGCCTCACCTACCCCATAAATAAAACACTAACAGTGAAGAGGAAATAAAAGTATCATAAGCATCAGTGAGATTGTGGATCATTTTGCACTTTCATGTAAGTAATCATTTTCTCCCCTCATTGTAGGGTCATTTTTTGGCAGGGAGCAGTTAAGAGAGTAATGCCCTAAAACATAATTTTGTAAATATTATAATATTCTGAAGTCTTTCATCCAAGCAACTGCTGTCAATGGAATTTGCTCAAGGCAGGGTCAAGGCCTTCTCAGTTGGCACTAGTGGGAAAGAACCCACCTGCCAATACAAGAGGCATAGAGACACAGGTTTGATCCCTGGGTCAGTAAGATCCCCTAGAGAAAAGCATGGCAATCCACTCCAGTACTCTTGCCTGTAGAATCCCAAAGACAGAGGAGCCTGGAGGGCTACCATTCATAGGGTAGCAGAGCCAGACATGAACTGAAGCAACGTTTAGCATGCACAGGGTCAAGATAGAGCCCAAGCACTATGTATGAGGTAGAGGATTATGCTCTTCAAGTCTTGGTTCTAAAGTAGTTAATTATAGCAGCAGGAATATAAATCCTTACATACTGTGTACTCTTAACACGTCTCTTTTAGCTGTTGGGACAGATCATGAACGTGTTGGGCAGACCTCACATAGGTGTCAATTTACCAGGAGGAAGCAAAAGTCTACATTGATAGAGCATTCTAGAGGTAAATATTGCTTAGATTCATCATTTCTGCAATTCATATCTAGCCAGGAACTGGTACCCAAGTTCAAAGGGTTGGTGAGTTTCTAAAACCCTGAATTTTTATCTGTAGCTGTCTCTCTCCCATATTTAGTAGAACTTTGTTTCATCCCTGTTAATGGCAAAATTTTGGACCTCCTTTTCTTATTCTGGTCTTTCTTCTTTCTCTCTTCTACATCATTTTCCTCTCTCTCCAGGTCTATTCTTGATTTTATTTATCTCTACCTTCTATGCATGTTACCCTAGAAATTATATAGATGATCTGGATTTCTGGCTTGATATTCATCCCATTACTTTCCAACTCTCTTTATCTTTGGCCATACCGTTGAAAGAATAAGAATCAGCATCATGGAAAGTTTGTAGGTAGGAAAATGTTATTAAATTAAGTCTGGCAAGGCAATAAACAGGGGAAAAGGGTGTGAAATTAAAAAGCTGGACTATCAGAGACAAATTGGAATGTGATGGATGTGATACTGGGATTTACTCTTTAAGACAGTTACCAAGAAAGGGAAGGATGTTGCTGACACCTTATGTATAGTGCCAGCTGCATTGTAGAAAGTCAGAAAGCTTAATAGGAACTGTCTCTTGGAATGCCCTTGTCAACTCCCTGCTATCTGCCTGAACAACTCCTGTGTGTTCCTCAGCTCCTGTCTCTCTCATATCACTTCCTTTTTTCTTTGATAACATTTGACAGCATCTGTAATTAATGTGCTGTATTTATTTGTAAACATGTTTATCATCTCTTTCCTAATATCTGCTATGTGATGTTAGGAGCCTCTCTTGTTTACAACATAGAGTCAGCCTACGCACAGTTCCTGGTACAAAATTGATGCTTAGTAATTTTGATGAATATGTGATTGCATAAATGAATGAATGAATTCAAGATCTAAGTCAAGCATCATATCCTTTGTAAAGCTTTGGCTATATACCTTAGTGACTTCTTAGGATTTATTTATTTATTTATTTATTTTGGGCGGGGGTCGGGTTGGGGAGGTCAGGGAGCGGGTGGGCCACTTCTATTGGTCTTTCTTTTTTCTATTTTCATCCTTCTTTGTTCTTCGGCTCCTGTGGGCCTCCCATCACGGTGGCCTTTGTCGTTGCAGAGCGCCGGCTCTGGGCACATGCGCTCCAGAGCTCTGGCTCGGTAATTGGACACATCAGTCCAGCCGCTCCACAGCACGTAGGATCTTCCCAGGCCAGGGATCGAACCAGCGCCCCTTGCACTGCAAGGCGGTGTCCTTACCCACTGCGCCACCAGGGGAAGCCCACCTTAGTAACTTCTTATAATGAGAGTACTTTCTATATACAGTTGTATTGTGTTCTACTTTAATAAATTATTTTATTCACCTTTGACTTATAACAAAATATTAGTCCCTTAAAGGTTGGGTCATGTATTATTTCTCTTTGGAACTCCCATTTAGTATACAGTTTTGTGGTTAGGTGAACATTTTTGAAAAAATGTTATTGGTGGCCCAGACCATTCTGACTGCAGGAGAAAATTTAAATTTTCCAAGTTATCAAATGTGAAAAATACACTTTATAATTTACGTAGCAGAGGGATTTATATTTTTTATGAAAATAGTCATAATTTAATTATATACATCTCTTTACCTGTAAGTTCCATGGTCTATTTTAACCATTTCTTAGCTAAAAAATAAGCTGTCTGTGTAGGCAAATGCAAGGCCATTTGTAGTTCAAATGGTATTTTCATTTTTCTACATGCTCCTGTCTCTCTCATATCACTTCCTTTTTTCTTTGATAACATTTGACAGCATCTGTAATTAATGTGCTGTATTTATTTGTAAACATGTTTATCATCTCTTTCCTAATATCTGCTATGTGATGTTAGGAGCCTCTCTTGTTTACAACATAGAGTCAGCCTACGCACAGTTCCTGGTACAAAATTGATGCTTAGTAATTTTGATGAATATGTGATTGCATAAATGAATGAATGAATTCAAGATCTAAGTCAAGCATCATATCCTTTGTAAAGCTTTGGCTATATACCTTAGTGACTTCTTAGGATTTATTTATTTATTTATTTATTTTGGGCGGGGGTCGGGTTGGGGAGGTCAGGGAGCGGGTGGGCCACTTCTATTGGTCTTTCTTTTTTCTATTTTCATCCTTCTTTGTTCTTCGGCTCCTGTGGGCCTCCCATCACGGTGGCCTTTGTCGTTGCAGAGCGCCGGCTCTGGGCACATGCGCTCCAGAGCTCTGGCTCGGTAATTGGACACATCAGTCCAGCCGCTCCACAGCACGTAGGATCTTCCCAGGCCAGGGATCGAACCAGCGCCCCTTGCACTGCAAGGCGGTGTCCTTACCCACTGCGCCACCAGGGGAAGCCCACCTTAGTAACTTCTTATAATGAGAGTACTTTCTATATACAGTTGTATTGTGTTCTACTTTAATAAATTATTTTATTCACCTTTGACTTATAACAAAATATTAGTCCCTTAAAGGTTGGGTCATGTATTATTTCTCTTTGGAACTCCCATTTAGTATACAGTTTTGTGGTTAGGTGAACATTTTTGAAAAAATGTTATTGGTGGCCCAGACCATTCTGACTGCAGGAGAAAATTTAAATTTTCCAAGTTATCAAATGTGAAAAATACACTTTATAATTTACGTAGCAGAGGGATTTATATTTTTTATGAAAATAGTCATAATTTAATTATATACATCTCTTTACCTGTAAGTTCCATGGTCTATTTTAACCATTTCTTAGCTAAAAAATAAGCTGTCTGTGTAGGCAAATGCAAGGCTATCAAATGTTTCTGTAGTATTCTTTTTAAAAATTGATAACTAGCTTCTTGACTTTCTTAAACATATCAGATTGCTGTGATGCCTGAAAATAGTTGAGTTTCTCTATAATGCTTAATAAAAACTCCAGGAGTACTAGAGTCTCGACAGCACATATTAATCTAAAGGAAGTCATTTTCCACCATTTTGCAGATTTTCCATTGAATAAAAATGCTCTATATGTAAGCAAATTAGAAGATGTATAGACTACAAAAGCGTAGACATTTTCCTTTTTTTAACAGTAGAAATAGAGGACTTTGTTTTTTTAAATTGTTAATTTTTTCTCCATTATGGATATTAATTTTGGAATTGCTCAAACATGGTCTCAGTAAAAATTTAATTAAAACGTATGAAACATATGTGCTATAGATTTCTTAAAAGAAGAGTGAGATTACTGGGCAACCAACTATCCCAGTTTCCCTGAGATTGAATTACTGCCTGAGAAACTTCACTTTCAGTGCTAAAATCAAGCAGACCAAATGGTTGTTCACCTTCAACTGACAGAGCATTATTTTTTTCTTTTCTAACTTAAATAATATACTTGAAAGACTGTCTAGAATTTTATAAGAATGCATCTCTAAGGCACAGTTAGAGAAAGGAAGGTAACTCATTTTTGTTTGAAAGGTTGACACTTTTATGTTTTATTGTTATCCCAAGATGGTGATTATTATTTATTTATAATAGTTGTAAGGGTACATGGCACTTATAAACACATAAAAGACAAAGCTCCTGCGAGATTTCCTATCTAACTCAATATACGGTACATTATATAAGAGCAAAAGGGGAAGTCAAAAAGGGCTAGAAAAAAAAATCAATACTGGAAAGCTTAGTGGAAGAAATGTGTTCTAAACTTTCAAGGAGAGATGTCAAGGAATACAATGAAGTTTGTTCAAATAGGACTAATCTAGTTTCAAATCTTTAGAGAATTATACATGCATAAGTAACAGGAAAATGGATTTCTATATCTTTTTTTTTCTTGTTATATCTTCCTAGTGAGCTTTTTAAAAAGTCATTTGCAATGACCTTTTTCAAACTTATTAATGTTTTCCTCCCTTAAACTGTTTTCCCTGAGATTCACAGTAGCTTTTTATGATTAAGACATTTCAGCTACATTTCTCTTCTCCTTATTTTCAAATTTACTGTGTCACTCTGTCTCAGGTGGGCCTTTTAAATTAGAGCATAGTTGGAAATGTGTGACCTAATCATAAATTTCTAACTTTTAATTGTCAAGTTTTTTATATTTTTCTGTACTATTTCTTAGTATTTTATTTCTGTCACCTTAGTTTGTGATTTTTATGTTCCTTTTTTCCTTCTAATTTTAAGTTAGAATGATTGAGTGTATTTATTCTACTTTTTCTCCTCTAAATTACTGGAAATTACACATTATTCTTCAGAGATTCTAAGGACTCCACTTAAAATTCTAATATGTGGAGCCTAATCTGATGAAGTCTGGAATCAATCAATATTTTTATACTCCTAATGTATTATATAAGTAACCTATAATGTACTTTTACATAATTCACATCTACTATTTTGGTTATGCTTTATTTTTTCTTAAATTTTGACCTCGTTTATTGTTTTTTTTTTCATTGTATTTATATATTTCCATCCTTCTTTATTCTTTGGACTGTGTGGGCCTCCCATTGCAGTGGCCTCTCTGGTTGCCAGGAACCGGCTCTGGGTGCACGCACGAGCTCCAGAGCACTGGCTCCTAATTGGACACATCGGGCTCGCCGCTCTGCTGCATGTGAGATCTTCCCAGGTCAGGTATAGAACTGGTGCCCCTTGCCTGCAAGGCAGATTTTTTATCCATTGGACTACCAGGGAAGCCCTATTTTAGTTATGTTTTATTTTAAAACCACACACAGTCATTATTTTCATAGTAATTTTAATTTAGATTTAGCACAGATTTATCAATATCTGTTCTTAACATCTGTTTATAAATCCTGCTCCTACCTTGTGGGTATAATTTACTTCTTCCCAGAATAAATCATGGAGTGCTAATTTAAGTAATGAAGGATGTCTAGCAATTAAAGTAAAATAACAAACCCAGAAATTTTTTTATCTTGTTATATCTTTTTCTTGTTATATCTTCCTAGTGAGCTTTTTAAAAAGTCATTTGCAATGACCTTTTTCAAACTTATTAATGTTTTCCTCCCTTAAACTGTTTTCCCTGAGATTCACAGTAGCTTTTTATGATTAAGACATTTCAGCTACATTTCTCTTCTCCTTATTTTCAAATTTACTGTGTCACTCTGTCTCAGGTGGGCCTTTTAAATTAGAGCATAGTTGGAAATGTGTGACCTAATCATAAATTTCTAACTTTTAATTGTCAAGTTTTTTATATTTTTCTGTACTATTTCTTAGTATTTTATTTCTGTCACCTTAGTTTGTGATTTTTATGTTCCTTTTTTCCTTCTAATTTTAAGTTAGAATGATTGAGTGTATTTATTCTACTTTTTCTCCTCTAAATTACTGGAAATTACACATTATTCTTCAGAGATTCTAAGGACTCCACTTAAAATTCTAATATGTGGAGCCTAATCTGATGAAGTCTGGAATCAATCAATATTTTTATACTCCTAATGTATTATATAAGTAACCTATAATGTACTTTTACATAATTCACATCTACTATTTTGGTTATGCTTTATTTTTTCTTAAATTTTGACCTCGTTTATTGTTTTTTTTTTCATTGTATTTATATATTTCCATCCTTCTTTATTCTTTGGACTGTGTGGGCCTCCCATTGCAGTGGCCTCTCTGGTTGCCAGGAACCGGCTCTGGGTGCACGCACGAGCTCCAGAGCACTGGCTCCTAATTGGACACATCGGGCTCGCCGCTCTGCTGCATGTGAGATCTTCCCAGGTCAGGTATAGAACTGGTGCCCCTTGCCTGCAAGGCAGATTTTTTATCCATTGGACTACCAGGGAAGCCCTATTTTAGTTATGTTTTATTTTAAAACCACACACAGTCATTATTTTCATAGTAATTTTAATTTAGATTTAGCACAGATTTATCAATATCTGTTCTTAACATCTGTTTATAAATCCTGCTCCTACCTTGTGGGTATAATTTACTTCTTCCCAGAATAAATCATGGAGTGCTAATTTAAGTAATGAAGGATGTCTAGCAATTAAAGTAAAATAACAAACAAAAAATTATCTCTAGCTGAAAATCTGTTCTTCCCCTTCCCCCTATCCCTATAGACTCTTGAAAAATTATTTAGAAGGGTATATAACTAGTATGGCAGTTATTTTCTCTAAGCATTTTGAACATATTATTTACTCTTTATTTTTTTGGATGTTCTTGTTGCTTTTTTTTTTTAATTTTGACTTCTTTTATTGTTTATTTATCTTTTTTTGGTTGTTCCTTTTTGTTTTGTTTTTTGTTTTTTATTATTGTTTATTTATTTATTTATTTTCATCCCTCTTTGTTCTTTGACCTGTGTGGACCTCCCATTGCAGTGGCCTATCTCATTGCAGAGCACTGGCTCTGGGCGCATGCGCTCCAGAGCGCCGGCTCGTAATTGGATACACCAGTCCAGATGCTCTGTGGCAAGTGCGATCTGCCAGGGCCAGGGATCGAGCCAGTGCCCCTTGCACTGCAAGGCAGACTCTTTACCCACTCAATCACCAGGGAAGCCCCTCTCGTTGCTTTTGAATTATCTGCCACAGTCTATATTATTTCTGTGTTGTTAATTTTCCCCTTGCCACCTGTCCCCACCATTTCTTACCTAATAATCTTATTTTTTTGGTGGCTCAGCTGGTAAAGAATCTGCTTGCAATGCAGGAGAACTCAGTTCTATTCCTGGGTTGGGAAGATCCCCTGGATAAGGGATAGGCTACCCACTCAAATGTTCTTGGGCTTTCCTGGTGCCTCAGATGGTAAAGGATTCACCTGGTGTGCAAGACCTGGGCTTGATTCCTGGGTTGGGAAGATTCAGTGGAGGAGGGGATGGCAAAACAGTCCAGTACTCTTGCCTGGAGAATTCCATGGAGAGAAGAGCCTGGTGGGCTATAGTTCATGGGGTCTCAAAGAGACATAACTGAGCATCTTCACTTTTATTTTTCACTTTCAATTTTATTTCACCTGCTTGTCTTTAAGATTTTTGTTACTACTTCTGGGAGCCAGTGGTTTCAACTACATATGATTAGTATAACTTTATTTTTAGTTACCCTGGTTGCAAATTATTTTGCTTCTTGTATATAAGGATTTTTATTTTTCCTCAATCTGGAAAAAAAGTAACCATTATCATTTCAAATATTATTTCTCTCCTATTTCACTTTGATAACCTATACAGTATATTTGTTGGATTTTCTCATCAATCTTCTCTGTGTCCTAGTCTCTCTTTCACATGTTTAATCTTCATGTCTCTCTGGGGCATATTCTGAGGAATTTCACCAAGCAACCAAGTAAGCATTCTAGCTTTGTTTAATCTTTTTGTCTTGTACATTGAGTATTTTTATTTCAAAAATTATTTCAAAATTTAATTTCTAGAAATTTAACTGATGTTTTTTCAAATCCACTTGCTCTCTTTTTATGTGGTTCCTAATTCTTTTCTTACTGTTCCTATTGCTATACAAGTTTAATTGTATTAAATATACATTTTAATTTTCTCTATGAAATTGTTTTATTATTTCAAATTATTAAAAATAGTTCAATATGAAAACTCCCCAATTTCAATTATTAATGCATAGAAATGATACATCAATCTTGAGAACATTTATCACTCAATCACCAGGGAAGCCCCTCTCGTTGCTTTTGAATTATCTGCCACAGTCTATATTATTTCTGTGTTGTTAATTTTCCCCTTGCCACCTGTCCCCACCATTTCTTACCTAATAATCTTATTTTTTTGGTGGCTCAGCTGGTAAAGAATCTGCTTGCAATGCAGGAGAACTCAGTTCTATTCCTGGGTTGGGAAGATCCCGTGGATAAGGGATAGGCTACCCACTCAAATGTTCTTGGGCTTTCCTGGTGCCTCAGATGGTAAAGGATTCACCTGGTGTGCAAGACCTGGGCTTGATTCCTGGGTTGGGAAGATTCAGTGGAGGAGGGGATGGCAAAACAGTCCAGTACTCTTGCCTGGAGAATTCCATGGAGAGAAGAGCCTGGTGGGCTATAGTTCATGGGGTCTCAAAGAGACATAACTGAGCATCTTCACTTTTATTTTTCACTTTCAATTTTATTTCACCTGCTTGTCTTTAAGATTTTTGTTACTACTTCTGGGAGCCAGTGGTTTCAACTACATATGATTAGTATAACTTTATTTTTAGTTACCCTGGTTGCAAATTATTTTGCTTCTTGTATATAAGGATTTTTATTTTTCCTCAATCTGGAAAAAAAGTAACCATTATCATTTCAAATATTATTTCTCTCCTATTTCACTTTGATAACCTATACAGTATATTTGTTGGATTTTCTCATCAATCTTCTCTGTGTCCTAGTCTCTCTTTCACATGTTTAATCTTCATGTCTCTCTGGGGCATATTCTGAGGAATTTCACCAAGCAACCAAGTAAGCATTCTAGCTTTGTTTAATCTTTTTGTCTTGTACATTGAGTATTTTTATTTCAAAAATTATTTCAAAATTTAATTTCTAGAAATTTAACTGATGTTTTTTCAAATCCACTTGCTCTCTTTTTATGTGGTTCCTAATTCTTTTCTTACTGTTCCTATTGCTATACAAGTTTAATTGTATTAAATATACATTTTAATTTTCTCTATGAAATTGTTTTATTATTTCAAATTATTAAAAATAGTTCAATATGAAAACTCCCCAATTTCAATTATTAATGCATAGAAATGATACATCAATCTTGAGAACATTTATCTTTAATTCTTAAGATGGACCATTCAGGTTCCATTTCTAATGAAGGGGCAGTAAGATAAATATTTATTTCTAATGATTTTATTTTAAAACTCTGATTTTATTCACACTGATAATAATAAAATTTAAATGATTATCTATGAAATATTTTTCTAAATTAAAATTTCAAATATTTAAACTTTTTCTTGTCAAAATAGTTTTATTCCCATAAGGCTTTTTTTGGTTTGTGTGCTGCCAAATACATTTTAAGAAGCAATAAATCAGCATTTTAACACCAAAATGCATTCTTCTGGATAAATATCATATCAAAACATTTATTACAAATCTAGGTCTTCTCACAAAACATGAATGATTTCACATAGTCCCAAAATATCTTCTCATCATCCAGCTTTGACTACCTTCATCTTACCTGGTGGGAAAGCTATGAGGCTGGATATCTATATCACATATATAGGAGGCTTATTCAGAAACGAAGACAAGCAAAATTCCAGGTATATAATATACTTAGTTTGTATGAATTTATACATATGGCTTGATCAATTAGAATGATTGCTATCCATACATCTCATAACTGTATGTGCCATATTATATAACTATAATTTTTCTTAGCTTCAACACAAAGATGTTGACTTAAAAAATATTCACAACCGAAAAGTTGAGAGTTATGTATTATTCAGTGGGAATTTTAGGAGTTCAAGCCCAGGAGACAGCATCTAAAGTGATAGCAAAGAAGTACTCCAAGGGAGGCAAGGGAGGGAGTTAGATTATATAGAAATTTTGCAACAAAGGGCAGGTGGTCTGAACATCAAAAGTTCTGGGCTTTTTTTTTGTAAATTAAAGGAAAACAGATATTTCAAGTTAAGGAATTTAGTGCTTTTCTATGCAATGGAATATGCAAGAGTCAGGACTCACTGAAATCATTCCTTTGATATGCTCCTCAGCTATCCAGGGCCAGTATCCTGTTTTCACATCCTGAGTTCCTTAGGGACTCCCTCAGGGCTCACCTTAGGGAGTGGCTGGAGTCTGATGGCTGCTAGATGGCAGGTATTTTTCTCATTCCTGAGTTCCTTCAGCATTCACTGGCTCCCATTAGAGGTCTGCAATTGTTGATGAACGTGACATCCTTCTTTACTGATACGGCAGGAAATATTCCATTTCTCAAACATCTTACAGAACATAAAACTTTGTTTTATATAACATGCTGACATTATTTTATATTTTTTTGACTTGTGTTCTAGTTGAAAATTTATCTAATTTAAGCATTGACATTTGTGTGTGCTCACTGGTGTCCAACTTTTTGTGACCCCATGGACTGTAGCCCATCAGGCTCCTCTGTCCATAGGATTTTCCAGGCAAGAATACTAGAGTGAGTTGCCATTTCCTTTTTCATGGGATCTTCCTGACCCAGGGATTGAACCAAAGCCTCTAGAATCTCTTTCATTGGCTGTCAGGTTCTTTACCACTGAGCCACCTGGGAAGCACACTTGGTTTTGTGTAATTCTATGAAAGTAAAGACAAATTGAAAGCAAAGTTGCTCAGTCACATCCTTCTCTTGGTGAATCCATGAACTGTAACCTGTCCAGCTTCTCTATCCATGGAATTCTCCAGGCCAAGAATACTGGAGTGGGTTGCCATTCCCTTCTCCACCAGATCTTTTGAACCCAGAGATTGAACCCAGGTCTCCCACACTGCAGGTAGAGTCACCAGGTTAAGTGTTGTAGGGTGAAGCTTTAAGCATCTGTTTCAACAAGATTAACAGCTGATATTGTCTGCCGTGGCTGTGTGAGCTTATTTCATAAAGAATTGTTTTGCTCTGTTGCATTTCCCAATAGATTTTTTTTTAGAGTATGTATTCAGTGGGAATTTTAGGAGTTCAAGCCCAGGAGACAGCATCTAAAGTGATAGCAAAGAAGTACTCCAAGGGAGGCAAGGGAGGGAGTTAGATTATATAGAAATTTTGCAACAAAGGGCAGGTGGTCTGAACATCAAAAGTTCTGGGCTTTTTGTAAATTAAAGGAAAACAGATATTTCAAGTTAAGGAATTTAGTGCTTTTCTATGCAATGGAATATGCAAGAGTCAGGACTCACTGAAATCATTCCTTTGATATGCTCCTCAGCTATCCAGGGCCAGTATCCTGTTTTCACATCCTGAGTTCCTTAGGGACTCCTCAGGGCTCACCTTAGGGAGTGGCTGGAGTCTGATGGCTGCTAGATGGCAGGTATTTTTCTCATTCCTGAGTTCCTTCAGCATTCACTGGCTCCCATTAGAGGTCTGCAATTGTTGATGAACGTGACATCCTTCTTTACTGATACGGCAGGAAATATTCCATTTCTCAAACATCTTACAGAACATAAAACTTTGTTTTATATAACATGCTGACATTATTTTATATTTTTTTGACTTGTGTTCTAGTTGAAAATTTATCTAATTTAAGCATTGACATTTGTGTGTGCTCACTGGTGTCCAACTTTTTGTGACCCCATGGACTGTAGCCCATCAGGCTCCTCTGTCCATAGGATTTTCCAGGCAAGAATACTAGAGTGAGTTGCCATTTCCTTTTTCATGGGATCTTCCTGACCCAGGGATTGAACCAAAGCCTCTAGAATCTCTTTCATTGGCTGTCAGGTTCTTTACCACTGAGCCACCTGGGAAGCACACTTGGTTTTGTGTAATTCTATGAAAGTAAAGACAAATTGAAAGCAAAGTTGCTCAGTCACATCCTTCTCTTGGTGAATCCATGAACTGTAACCTGTCCAGCTTCTCTATCCATGGAATTCTCCAGGCCAAGAATACTGGAGTGGGTTGCCATTCCCTTCTCCACCAGATCTTTTGAACCCAGAGATTGAACCCAGGTCTCCCACACTGCAGGTAGAGTCACCAGGTTAAGTGTTGTAGGGTGAAGCTTTAAGCATCTGTTTCAACAAGATTAACAGCTGATATTGTCTGCCGTGGCTGTGTGAGCTTATTTCATAAAGAATTGTTTTGCTCTGTTGCATTTCCCAATAGATTTTAATCTCATTTTCTGATACTTTAATCTTTTTAAATCTTTACAAGTGATGTCTTTATTATTATGTGAATTACATGCTAAAGAACTTTTTTATTCCCTTGTAGAAACTCATTTTCACATTTAGGTGAAAGTGTAAGATTTTTATTTTAAGCCTATCTGGTTTTGCAGCTCATTCACTTTTATATCATCCATTATTTAAAAGTTTCCATTGTATTGTTTGATGTCAAATAACAGAGTGCCAGAAAGTAAACATAAGGGCTTTCATTAAAGATACATAAGCTTCAATAGTCTTTAAATTAGTTATTGATAAATGGAAAATGCCATTCTACCTAAAATGACAAGAAAAGCCTCACTGTATTTATCTCAGAACCTGTTAAGTCAAAAGGAAAAAGTACATTGCCTGAATTCCTTCACATTGAAAACTTAATTTCTGACCCATCCCAAGAGAGACTGTAAAAATGATGATGATTTCCTAGACTCCAATAATTTAAAAAATTAGTCCTCAAAAACTTAAGTATTTTGTACAAATTAACAGGACAGCAAGAATAATGTCAAGGACAAAATACAATGTGTCTGTTTTTGTCACTTGTTAAGTTTAAATTTTCTATAAAGATTTTCATTGGTGCTATAGTTTAGCTCCCATTTGTTTTGTTTTGTTTTTGTTTTGTTTCTTGGAATTTTTTATTATTATTATTTTTTTGCCTCTAAGTCATCATTCATTTATTTTCATCCATCTTTTTTATTCTTTGGCATCTCTCCCATTGCAGCAGCCTATCCCATTGCAGAACACTGGGTCTGGGCACATACACTCCAGAACACTGGCTCGCAATTGGACATACTGGCCCAACTGCACCATGCAATGTGGGATCTTCCCAGGCCAGGCATCGAACCATTGCCCCTTGTACTGTAAGCTGGACTCTTTATCCACTGGACCACCAGGAAAGCCTTACCTACCAGTTTTTATGTTACATATGTGTTCACAGGAAAATATCTTCATTTTTCAGATGATTTACTTTAAATTTTATACATGCTCTGTATATGAAGTACAGATTGTGAGGGCATACCTTCTTCTTTAAGCATCTGTTTCAACAAGATTAACAGCTGATATTGTCTGCCGTGGCTGTGTGAGCTTATTTCATAAAGAATTGTTTTGCTCTGTTGCATTTCCCAATAGATTTTAATCTCATTTTCTGATACTTTAATCTTTTTAAATCTTTACAAGTGATGTCTTTATTATTATGTGAATTACATGCTAAAGAACTTTTTTATTCCCTTGTAGAAACTCATTTTCACATTTAGGTGAAAGTGTAAGATTTTTATTTTAAGCCTATCTGGTTTTGCAGCTCATTCACTTTTATATCATCCATTATTTAAAAGTTTCCATTGTATTGTTTGATGTCAAATAACAGAGTGCCAGAAAGTAAACATAAGGGCTTTCATTAAAGATACATAAGCTTCAATAGTCTTTAAATTAGTTATTGATAAATGGAAAATGCCATTCTACCTAAAATGACAAGAAAAGCCTCACTGTATTTATCTCAGAACCTGTTAAGTCAAAAGGAAAAAGTACATTGCCTGAATTCCTTCACATTGAAAACTTAATTTCTGACCCATCCCAAGAGAGACTGTAAAAATGATGATGATTTCCTAGACTCCAATAATTTAAAAAATTAGTCCTCAAAAACTTAAGTATTTTGTACAAATTAACAGGACAGCAAGAATAATGTCAAGGACAAAATACAATGTGTCTGTTTTTGTCACTTGTTAAGTTTAAATTTTCTATAAAGATTTTCATTGGTGCTATAGTTTAGCTCCCATTTGTTTTGTTTTGTTTTTTGTTTTTGTTTCTTGGAATTTTTTATTATTATTATTTTTTTGCCTCTAAGTCATCATTCATTTATTTTCATCCATCTTTTTTATTCTTTGGCATCTCTCCCATTGCAGCAGCCTATCCCATTGCAGAACACTGGGTCTGGGCACATACACTCCAGAACACTGGCTCGCAATTGGACATACTGGCCCAACTGCACCATGCAATGTGGGATCTTCCCAGGCCAGGCATCGAACCATTGCCCCTTGTACTGTAAGCTGGACTCTTTATCCACTGGACCACCAGGAAAGCCTTACCTACCAGTTTTTATGTTACATATGTGTTCACAGGAAAATATCTTCATTTTTCAGATGATTTACTTTAAATTTTATACATGCTCTGTATATGAAGTACAGATTGTGAGGGCATACTCTTCTCATTGTAGACTTTGCTGTGTTTTCACAACCTATGATTCCAGTTACCAAGCAATAAGATAGTTAGCCTCTCTGGTTGCAGAGATAGCCTTCATGCTATAAATCAATGCACTAGCTTCTTGTAAACTGCTGTGAAGTCAGACAGCCTGGAACAATTTAACATCACAAGAGAGGTGTGCATTTCCCCTGTTTATCTTAATAAAGCATTAACTTCAAAATATTTAAGTGCTTGCAGTTTTATTACAAAATAAAAAATGTTCAGATCCAGTTATGGAAAGTTAATTAAATCACTTTTCATTCTTCAGTCTTTCTTAGGTTCTGCTATTTAACTACTACTATAAAAAAGAGTTCTCTAGAACTGATGACAATAATTGGTAAAATAAATTTCTGAGCAGAAGCACAAAAAACATTTTACTCTACTGCCAAAGATTTTTATCAATAATAACCTTGAAGTTGTCCATCCTGTAATAAAATCGCAATGTTACTACAGAGTGAGACATTGGCATAGAACAGAAACTGAACTTGGTTGTAAAACACTGGGCCTAAAGTGAGATTTTACTGGATTGTAACTTAATAAACTGAAAGCTAAATTTTAAAAAGTCAGAGACGAGAAGAGGGAAACTCTCACACCCTCTGATAACACTGAATGATGCTCACAGGAAGAAGACAGATTGGCAGGAACTCAGCACAGGAAGAAGATGGATTGGCAGGAACTCGGAAAAGCCTTGGACTCCGAGTTTCCCATAGCCCGCTCAACTTCCTTTTCCCCTCTCTGAAAGAGTTCTCTTCTCATTCTAGGAGGTAATTTTGCAACCTTCCCTCAAAAATGGGAAGATTGGGATCCTAGCTTCCTTGATAATTTCATTTCAAAGAGGTGTCTTCCAGTTTCCTAGAGAGACACAAACCTGGATCATAAAGCTGGTAAGAGTTGTATTTCATTTCTAAAGGATTTACGAATGCTTCAAAGAGACAAAGGAAAAACTTATAATTACAATTTTCTAAAGTAAGTGTTCTAAGCAAAGGGGTGAAAGAAGTCTCTGCCTTATTTTAGACATGGAGAATTATCTCTTATTTTTCATTTATATATGCTCTTATAGTAGAATTGGAAATGGAAGTGAAACAATTCTACCTCAGATTGGGACTTAAAGCGAAAACTCTGCTTGGAACTTGAAGCCATGTGACTGAGACTCAAACCCTGCCAAAATCCATCAAACCTGGTTTCAGGACCTAATGGAGCTCAGGTTCTTTATGTCTCGTCACAGAAAAGAATTCAGTGAGAGGCAGTGTGATAGGTAAGAAATGGATTTATTCAGATTCAGAGAAAAGCACACTCCACAGAGTGTGGGCCATTGCAGAGTGTGAACCCAACAGCCCTGAAAACATGGCGTTCTTATCTTTTATGGGCTGGGTAATTTCATATGTTAATGAGTGGGAGGATTATTCCAACTCATTTGGTGAAGGGGTAGAACTGTCATGGCACCTCAGGGTGTGTCATTTAGCTTGCTGACTGAGGATCAAGGTCTAGTCTGCCATCTTGGACCCATTTGATTCTAATGGGTTTATGTTGTGTCCCTGGGCTATGTCATTCTTTCAAAAAATTGTGCCCTGCCCCTTTCCCTACTGTTACATTCCCCCCTCAGAGATTTTACTCCCATATTCTTATAGAAGGCATAAATGCAAAAGTCCATCTTCTGTAATTGTTTCAACGCTGAGTGTGGATGTTACCCTGCCTATCAGGGAGTAAAAATCTCAGGGTACCTGATTTAGTGGCCCCATGGGCAAGGCAGCTCCTAGTTTTAGTCCATATGGGTTGAAATCCCTACATAGCCATCATCATGATGTACAGCAGTAGTAACTGGGTTCCTTAGCCATCCTATGGGTCCTCTTGATGATGAGGCACATTTTGTATCAGCACCAGGATACAGATATATCTATAAATGACAAAAGATTTAAAAGGCATGGCCAAACATTTGATTACAGTGTATAATAAAGTTTGGTCTCAATAACCAGAATTAGAAACAATTGCAATTAACCTACGGCTAATTGATAAAAGATATTCTAGTCTTCTGTCAGCACTTTACATTTGTTATTTTGTGATAAGTATATGGCCATTTAAAGGGGATTTGGCTAGGAGAGGGTTCTTATGTTTAGTCAGCCACCTTCATCCAATGCCCTTGCTCAGCATGTGCTATGATTACTTATATGAAACCTGATCTTTCCCTCTGGTCCAGGTCGAACTTTTCTAAGAAATTATATAGTATCTTTGTGAATTTGTTTCTCCTAGAAATTTTGGGGTTATTTTAGCTGTATTTTTGGTGAGGAAATTTGTCATTTGCAGAATGTTTTTTCCATATGGGTTTAAGAGATGAGCTAGCATATGAAAGCCCAGAATGGTAGAAGACTGACTTCATTATGCCTTACATATTAAAACACAATAACTTGTGGCACAAAGTTCTGAAGAATATCATTATATATTTTTTATCTAGTGTTCCTAATTGAAAGAGGCCTTGAAAAACTTGTAATTTACTTTACTTTGGGGTGTTGTAAAGAATCCTCCTGCCAATGAAGGAGACATAGGAAATGCTGGTTGGATCCCTGGGTTGTGAAGATGCACCTGGAGGAGGAGATGGGAACCCACTCCAATATTCTTGTATGGAGAATTCCATGGACAGAGGAGCCTGGCGTGTTGCAAAGACTAGGACATGCCTAAGCACGTGTTGGGATTTTAGATATTTAATAGTGTCTATGATTTTCACCTCTGTAGTAGTCATCTCCACAGAATACAAATATCAGATCACAAGCATGGCTAGATGAACATATGCAAAAATGTGGACATTTGCACTCTCACTTAAATGGTCGTTTTAATATTTGCTTTTATTAAATGAGGGATATGTCAAAGATAGCTTCCAAAAGTCTAATGCTTAAACTTGGAGCTATCAGAAAGTAGTCAAACTATGCAATTATAATTAGAGTATGCTTACCTATCAATCTACAAATAGGACTCTAGTGGTAGTGTGCATTTAATTATTTGATTGTGGGGAAAGCTGGAAAATTGTTAAGTATACATAGGCCTGTGGAAATTCCCCCATATACTATTCTGGAAAGTCTTATAATATTTCATCTTTATAGTAATAGTTTATAAGACCTTTTTTTACAGGCCTCTATGATTAACAGTAGTACTAAACTTGGGTAATAGATAATTGTATTTACTGAAGGGCCTCTAAGAAACCAGAAATTAGATTATCAATTACAGGTCCCAGTATGCTCCGAAAAGTGTTTGTATTACTGTTTTCTCACAGATTTCTGATTCGTCTTCAAAAACAAAGAGTTTGGATGAGGTTTATGTTTCCCTGAGGCATTTACTGTCTGGACATTTTCTTTTTTTTGGCCACTTCTATTGGTCTTTCATTTATCTATGTTCATCTATCTTTGTTCTTTGGCCTGTGTGGGCCTCCCATCAAAGTGGCTTCTGTTGCTGCAGAGCACCGGCTCTGGGCGCATGCGCTCCAGAGCTCTGGCTCGGTAGTTGGACACATGGGTCCAGCCGCTCCGCGGCACGTGGATCTTCCCAGGCCAGGGATGGAACTGGCGCCCCCTGCACTGCAAGACCGTATCCTTACCCACTGGACCACCAGGGAAGCCCTGGATGTTTTCTTTTTGTTTAATATTCCCTAAGGGGTAAGTGTTTTACCTTCTAATTCTGTGTCCTGGAATTGATGACTATAAATTACTTTTCAAAAAGTGAGACAGAGATACCTAGGAAATGCCCTGTGTCCTCTCTTTGCCCTTTTAGACCTTCTCACTGTTCTTCTTTGACATGTACTTGGTCAGAGGAGGCTTACATGTTAGACCACATCATTTGTACCCCATACCTTCTAGTTTCCTAGCACTATGGCTCATTAGTTTATCTTGAAGTTGGCTTCATCACTACAATGAGAGTCATATCTCTTCTCAATGCAGTTTTCTCCATATGACTTTCTCCTTCTAAGATCTAGGGTCTGATCCTCTCCGTACTCTTGACATAAGTGGTCTCAAGTTTCACAAAGGAAAGAGTCCTGGCACTGGTAAAGAAATGGAGATGGTCATAGTCTTAATAGTGAAGTTTACCTAATATAGCCAGGCTCGGTTTTGGATTTATGGAGAGTATGCTTACCTATCAATCTACAAATAGGACTCTAGTGGTAGTGTGCATTTAATTATTTGATTGTGGGGAAAGCTGGAAAATTGTTAAGTATACATAGGCCTGTGGAAATTCCCCCATATACTATTCTGGAAAGTCTTATAATATTTCATCTTTATAGTAATAGTTTATAAGACCTTTTTTTACAGGCCTCTATGATTAACAGTAGTACTAAACTTGGGTAATAGATAATTGTATTTACTGAAGGGCCTCTAAGAAACCAGAAATTAGATTATCAATTACAGGTCCCAGTATGCTCCGAAAAGTGTTTGTATTACTGTTTTCTCACAGATTTCTGATTCGTCTTCAAAACAAAGAGTTTGGATGAGGTTTATGTTTCCCTGAGGCATTTACTGTCTGGACATTTTCTTTTTTTTGGCCACTTCTATTGGTCTTTCATTTATCTATGTTCATCTATCTTTGTTCTTTGGCCTGTGTGGGCCTCCCATCAAAGTGGCTTCTGTTGCTGCAGAGCACCGGCTCTGGGCGCATGCGCTCCAGAGCTCTGGCTCGGTAGTTGGACACATGGGTCCAGCCGCTCCGCGGCACGTGGATCTTCCCAGGCCAGGGATGGAACTGGCGCCCCCTGCACTGCAAGACCGTATCCTTACCCACTGGACCACCAGGGAAGCCCTGGATGTTTTCTTTTTGTTTAATATTCCCTAAGGGGTAAGTGTTTTACCTTCTAATTCTGTGTCCTGGAATTGATGACTATAAATTACTTTTCAAAAAGTGAGACAGAGATACCTAGGAAATGCCCTGTGTCCTCTCTTTGCCCTTTTAGACCTTCTCACTGTTCTTCTTTGACATGTACTTGGTCAGAGGAGGCTTACATGTTAGACCACATCATTTGTACCCCATACCTTCTAGTTTCCTAGCACTATGGCTCATTAGTTTATCTTGAAGTTGGCTTCATCACTACAATGAGAGTCATATCTCTTCTCAATGCAGTTTTCTCCATATGACTTTCTCCTTCTAAGATCTAGGGTCTGATCCCTCTCCGTACTCTTGACATAAGTGGTCTCAAGTTTCACAAAGGAAAGAGTCCTGGCACTGGTAAAGAAATGGAGATGGTCATAGTCTTAATAGTGAAGTTTACCTAATATAGCCAGGCTCGGTTTTGGATTTATGGAGAGTTAAAAACTTACACTGTTTTGTTGCAACAGAGAAAACAAATTATAAAGACCTTGCTTATGTCCTCAAAGTGTCATAAGCAAAAATGGATTATAGCTCTTATCACTGAAAATTCTAAGAGTTGGTCATCAGCTATCAACGGATCTGGAGATCAAATATTGTCATTTGGACTGATAATATGTGGTCGCCTATTTGCTTTAGAACTAATACAAGATAGTGAAAGACTAGTGAACAAATAGGAAAGTACCCCCCACCACTCCAGTAAGGTGACTTTTTCAGCAGAGACCTCAAAGAAGAGAGCCAAGTTTCATGGATATTTGGAAAAGAGCATTTCAGTGTATTTAGTCTGTTTCCAAACCAGAAGAGGGTCAGTACTTTTCAGCAGAGAGACTGGAGGGACTATTTGAATGTAAAGGTGGAGGTGGTGAGAGGCCAGATTGGTTTTTTCTAAGTGTAGTGATAAACCAGTGAAAGATATTGCAAGGGGAAGTGACATTTTCTCAATATATTCTTAATCATTCTGGGTCCTATGTAGGAATTGGATGTAAGATGCTAAAAATGGTTGTTAGTAAACTATTTTTGAAGGCTGTTAATTTTGAAACAGTGAAATGTAATTGGCTTGATGGAGGTGATTGCAAGGGCCTGGATCTAGGATAGGATAGGATGTGAAAATAGAGATAACAGAATGTACAGATTAGTTGTGGAGTGTTAGAAGAAGGATTAAGGGCCATCCTCAAGTTGGTTTAGCCTGAGTAATTGCGTGAAGGTGGTATCATTCATTGAGTTAGAGAATGTTAAAAGAAGAACAATTTGGGGGCTTCCCTGGTGGTCCAGTGGGTAAGGACACTGCCTTGCAGTGCAAGGGGTGCCGGTGCGATCCCTGGCCTGGGAAGATCCCATGTGCCGCAGAGCGGCTGGACCCATGTGTCCAATTACCGAGCCAGAGCTCTGGAGTGCATGCGCCCAGAGCCAGTGCTCTGCAACAACAGAGGCCACCGCGATGGGAGGCCCACATGGGCCAAAGAACAAAGATGGATGAATATAGACAAATGAAAGACCAATAGAAGTGGCCCGTCCACTCCCCTCCCTCCGCCTCCACCATAAATAAATAAATAAATCTTTAAGAAAAAAAAAAAGAACAATTTGGGCCTTGGGCCTGTTACGGTTTGAAAGTTGGGGATATCCTCTAGACATATCAATGGAGATATCTAGCATGCTTATGAAAATATTAGATTGTTATTATTAGGAATATTAGATGTCTCGTACCTGTGAATTCCCTTAGTGCTTGCCTGAAAGAAGGCTTCTTCTGACTGCCAGTCATGTAAAACTGAAACATACTCATATAACTAGAAATTCAGAGGCACATAAATTTCAGAGTTAGTTGATTCAGGGGCTTAAAGCTATCAAGTTTACAGATTTTTTTAATCTGACACTCTGCTCAGTTACCACAGACTGGTTTCATCTTAAATTGTTTCCTTTTCAAGAGCTGGAGCTATTTGAATGTAAAGGTGGAGGTGGTGAGAGGCCAGATTGGTTTTTTCTAAGTGTAGTGATAAACCAGTGAAAGATATTGCAAGGGGAAGTGACATTTTCTCAATATATTCTTAATCATTCTGGGTCCTATGTAGGAATTGGATGTAAGATGCTAAAAATGGTTGTTAGTAAACTATTTTTGAAGGCTGTTAATTTTGAAACAGTGAAATGTAATTGGCTTGATGGAGGTGATTGCAAGGGCCTGGATCTAGGATAGGATAGGATGTGAAAATAGAGATAACAGAATGTACAGATTAGTTGTGGAGTGTTAGAAGAAGGATTAAGGGCCATCCTCAAGTTGGTTTAGCCTGAGTAATTGCGTGAAGGTGGTATCATTCATTGAGTTAGAGAATGTTAAAAGAAGAACAATTTGGGGGCTTCCCTGGTGGTCCAGTGGGTAAGGACACTGCCTTGCAGTGCAAGGGGTGCCGGTGCGATCCCTGGCCTGGGAAGATCCCATGTGCCGCAGAGCGGCTGGACCCATGTGTCCAATTACCGAGCCAGAGCTCTGGAGTGCATGCGCCCAGAGCCAGTGCTCTGCAACAACAGAGGCCACCGCGATGGGAGGCCCACATGGGCCAAAGAACAAAGATGGATGAATATAGACAAATGAAAGACCAATAGAAGTGGCCCGTCCACTCCCCTCCCTCCGCCTCCACCATAAATAAATAAATAAATCTTTAAGAAAAAAAAAAAGAACAATTTGGGCCTTGGGCCTGTTACGGTTTGAAAGTTGGGGATATCCTCTAGACATATCAATGGAGATATCTAGCATGCTTATGAAAATATTAGATTGTTATTATTAGGAATATTAGATGTCTCGTACCTGTGAATTCCCTTAGTGCTTGCCTGAAAGAAGGCTTCTTCTGACTGCCAGTCATGTAAAACTGAAACATACTCATATAACTAGAAATTCAGAGGCACATAAATTTCAGAGTTAGTTGATTCAGGGGCTTAAAGCTATCAAGTTTACAGATTTTTTTTTTTTAATCTGACACTCTGCTCAGTTACCACAGACTGGTTTCATCTTAAATTTGTTTCCTTTTTGGCCATGGAATGGCATCCCAAAATAACTGGTCTACATGTTTCCTCATGTTGTATCAGAAAGATGGGAGGATGGTTTGTCATATTATCATTACAAAGAGAGGGGGGAAAAGTCCTTCTCAGAAGTCCCCAACAAATAAATTTTCATCTGTCTTTGGGTCACATGCTCACATTCCTGAATGTGTAATTGTGGCAAAGAGGGTAAGACTTTTCTGAGGGAGGCATGAATGGTTTGATACAAAGGCTAATAGGCAGACTTTGAAAGAAAAGAGGAATGCTTAATATAAGGAAAAATTAAGAAGATTTACCAAGATTAATATTATTAGTATTTGTAAGTTTAATATGAATAGAATTGATTAGCAGATTACTTGGAGTACATAAAAACATTCTTCATGGTCAGAGATACATGACGGCAAAAAGAATAAATTTTCTTTTTACCACTTCCTTTCATTCCAATAGATTTACAACACTTGTTAAACAAACATGTGTCTAGGCTTTGGACTCGTTTATACAATCTTATTATGGAATTAAGTGGGAAAAGCAAAGTATTTGTTTTTCTCCATCTGTTCTATTCCTTTGACTGTGGCAGACTTTGACAGTGCCAGACACTGTATTGTGGGTTGAATATACCCTAATTAAACTAGAACTTTTTCAAATATGATTATATGGTAATCATATCTATTCTACTCTAATCATAGGAAAGATGCTTTGGACTAACTCTTTTTTTTCTTTTTTACTATTGAGGACTAAATAAAAGTAAGGCCAACACAGATGATATTTTATTCTCTAATTAAGGGGATATCCTCTAGACATATCAATGGAGATATCTAGCATGCTTATGAAAATATTAGATTGTTATTATTAGGAATATTAGATGTCTCGTACCTGTGAATTCCCTTAGTGCTTGCCTGAAAGAAGGCTTCTTCTGACTGCCAGTCATGTAAAACTGAAACATACTCATATAACTAGAAATTCAGAGGCACATAAATTTCAGAGTTAGTTGATTCAGGGGCTTAAAGCTATCAAGTTTACAGATTTTTTTTTTTTAATCTGACACTCTGCTCAGTTACCACAGACTGGTTTCATCTTAAATTTGTTTCCTTTTTGGCCATGGAATGGCATCCCAAAATAACTGGTCTACATGTTTCCTCATGTTGTATCAGAAAGATGGGAGGATGGTTTGTCATATTATCATTACAAAGAGAGGGGGGAAAAGTCCTTCTCAGAAGTCCCCAACAAATAAATTTTCATCTGTCTTTGGGTCACATGCTCACATTCCTGAATGTGTAATTGTGGCAAAGAGGGTAAGACTTTTCTGAGGGAGGCATGAATGGTTTGATACAAAGGCTAATAGGCAGACTTTGAAAGAAAAGAGGAATGCTTAATATAAGGAAAAATTAAGAAGATTTACCAAGATTAATATTATTAGTATTTGTAAGTTTAATATGAATAGAATTGATTAGCAGATTACTTGGAGTACATAAAAACATTCTTCATGGTCAGAGATACATGACGGCAAAAAGAATAAATTTTCTTTTTACCACTTCCTTTCATTCCAATAGATTTACAACACTTGTTAAACAAACATGTGTCTAGGCTTTGGACTCGTTTATACAATCTTATTATGGAATTAAGTGGGAAAAGCAAAGTATTTGTTTTTCTCCATCTGTTCTATTCCTTTGACTGTGGCAGACTTTGACAGTGCCAGACACTGTATTGTGGGTTGAATATACCCTAATTAAACTAGAACTTTTTCAAATATGATTATATGGTAATCATATCTATTCTACTCTAATCATAGGAAAGATGCTTTGGACTAACTCTTTTTTTTCTTTTTTACTATTGAGGACTAAATAAAAGTAAGGCCAACACAGATGATATTTTATTCTCTAATTAATAGGTTAGCTATAATATTAATAGAGTAGCTGTAGGGAGAAAAGATAAACTGTCATTTAGCTACAGAATGTCTCACTGTTGTTATCTACAGGTGAAAAATAGGACAAAACACCCTCAATTTTCATCAGGAGGACTCTGATGTTGACTTTTCCATTTCCTCAAAAAAATGTATGATTGTAATGAATAAATGCAGATTCTATTTGAACTAATAGAATAAAGATCTTATGAAGTTACAAAATGCCTTTTTGTGTTAAAAATGCATTTTGAACCTAAAGCAAATGGTTCTTAATTATGCCAAATAACTATGATAAATGTAAAAAACATGCAACCTCCTAATCAGTTTTCCATTATTTAAATCTATTCATTATAAAGGATTTAAAAGTGTGCCAGTTTTTGGTCACTCAAAAAAGAAGGGAAAAAAAGAGAAAAACATTAGATTACACTTAGCTACCTACTACCGTGCTCTCCAACTTTCAGAACTGGATCAGTCTTTTTAAAACACATTTTTTTTTAAGTATAACACTTTTTTGTGTGTGTGGCTCAGTGGTGAAGAATTCACCTGCAATGCAGGAGATGCAGGAGACATGGATTTGATCCTTTAGTGGGGAAAATTCTGGAGAAGGGGATGGCAAGCCAGTCCATATTCTTGCCCAGAGAATCTCATGGACAGAGGATCCTGGTGGGTTACTGTCCAAAGGGTCACAAAGAGTCAGACATGGCAGAAGTGACTGATCACAAGAGCACTCACAAGATTATACATATATATATATATATGTATATATATATGTGTGTGTGTATAAATATATGTGTGTGTGTGTGTGTGTGTGTGTATATAAACTTCTATATCTGAGTGTTAGTGCAGGATTTTCCAGGACATATTCACATGGTATAAAGCACAGGGCATTCAGAAAGTAGGGTGTCTAAACTCAAAGCATAAACCCATACATGCACAGTGTTGGGAAGTTGAAAGCTCCTCTTTGACTGATCTATCGTCTGTTCATCTCCAGCAGGTCTTTCCTTCTTATTTCTCTTTTCTGTGTGTGCTGCCTCAATTATACAGGTATACTTAGTATACATAGTATACATACAATTATACAAGTCTCAACATAGACCAAGTTCCTTACTTCCTTAATGTGATCTCAAAAACTTTATCAAATTCAAGATTTTTTTTTTTTGAATGAGTGAACAAAGCACAGCACAGCACCAAAAAATGACATCTTTTCAGGGAATGCCCTCTGGCTTTTTACCTGTTCCATCTCAGTTTCTCTCTCTTCCCCACCTCTACAGAGAAACTTGAAGAACGAAAGTTATGCTTTTCTTAATTTAAAAAATTCTACATTTACTACTCTATTTATGACTATCTCATTTTAACTTTCTTAAAATACAACATTCCTCCATTGTAGATTTTACACTAAAACTTTCTCCTTTGTACCTTTAAAAATTATAACTTGTAATAACTGTTAGTTTAATTGTTAGTCTAGGAGTAGCTTTTTATGCTGCTTCAATAGAGGTAGAAAAATAGTAATGGCTTGTTTTGGCATTAAATGTATTCAGTACCTTATCTAGTTGATTCAGTTTCTTTTTTCCCCTCCTCTTATTATCTTAAATTATACTGTGTTTCATATTAAAGTGTCTTCATTTGTAGGACAAACTAATTGCTCATGTGAGGGAAAGACGTGTAGGATCTGGAGCCAGATCCATCCCCAGCTCAGCCACAAAATGGCACGTTGTGAAGAAGAAACAAGATTAGAAGTTACTTTAATGTGTAGGGAGCATCTGGATCCTAGAGTAATTGAGAACAATCACAACAAAAAAGCAGTTATATACACCTCTGTTAGATACCTGCATCATAGTAAAATAAAGGCATTCGAGGCTTAATAGAAAAAAAAAAGTTCAAAAACTTCAGTTGATAGAGGATAAAAGAAAAGCTAGGAACATATGGTAATGTTACCAAATTTAAATCTGGCTGCTCATTTGCTCAAGAATCTAATACTTAGAGACCAATATTGCGTAAAAGAAAAGATACCATTCTTGAGGAAGTTGGCAATCCCAGGGAGATGGTAGATTCATAGCTCAAAGAACCAACTCTCTACTCCCCATGTTTTGCTTGGAGATTATACAGGGGAACAAGGAAAAGGGCTACATACTTAGGAGAAAATTTGGGGGTATATGATAAGTTCATGGACATTCTTCTGTCTGGTGATGAAACCAGGAGTCAACATCATCAACTTCTGCTTCCAAGTGATCTGGGGGTCTATATGCTGGTGGGCAGCAGGTAGCATGTGAAGATCTGGTATCAGGCTTCCCTGGTGGTCCAGTGGGTAAGGACATCGCCTTGCAATGCAAGGCGCGCCTCTTCGATCCCTGGCCTGGGAAGATCCCATGTGCCGCAGAGCGGCTGGACCCATGTGTCCAATTACCGAGCCGGAGCTCTGGGGTGATTGCGCCCAGAGCCGGTGCTCTGCTACAGGAGAGGCCACCATGATGGGAGGCCCACATGGGCCAAAGAACAAAGATGGATGAAAATGGACAAATGAAAGACCAATAGAAGTGGCCGCCCCCACCCCCACCCCGCCAAAAACATCTGGTATCTGCAAAATAGCTCAAAGGATATGGTTCCAAGTGTTTTTTATAGCGCTTAAGGAGGAACTAAATGTCCTTGACTTAGTTTAATGGCTACAGTATCATTATTTTGTCTTGACTATTTTCCTTTGTCTCTGCATTTTCTCATTTCTCTGATTAGATTTACTGATTGGCTGAAGTTTTTCTACAGATAAGAGGCAAGTGTAGGACATGGTAGGGTAAGAGGATCTGTCCCAGAAAGGCCACACAGGGTCTTGCTCAGTTACAGTAGCAAAATGGAAATACATTTTAAAAAGATGAGTAGGAAAGACCAAAATCTGTCCCTTTGCCTTAGCAATAACGGCCTCTTCAGTTATCTTGGAAAGGCAATTCTTCTTGAATTTGGGCCAGTAATTGAGAACAATCACAACAAAAAAGCAGTTATATACACCTCTGTTAGATACCTGCATCATAGTAAAATAAAGGCATTCGAGGCTTAATAGAAAAAAAAAAGTTCAAAAACTTCAGTTGATAGAGGATAAAAGAAAAGCTAGGAACATATGGTAATGTTACCAAATTTAAATCTGGCTGCTCATTTGCTCAAGAATCTAATACTTAGAGACCAATATTGCGTAAAAGAAAAGATACCATTCTTGAGGAAGTTGGCAATCCCAGGGAGATGGTAGATTCATAGCTCAAAGAACCAACTCTCTACTCCCCATGTTTTGCTTGGAGATTATACAGGGGAACAAGGAAAAGGGCTACATACTTAGGAGAAAATTTGGGGGTATATGATAAGTTCATGGACATTCTTCTGTCTGGTGATGAAACCAGGAGTCAACATCATCAACTTCTGCTTCCAAGTGATCTGGGGGTCTATATGCTGGTGGGCAGCAGGTAGCATGTGAAGATCTGGTATCAGGCTTCCCTGGTGGTCCAGTGGGTAAGGACATCGCCTTGCAATGCAAGGCGCGCCTCTTCGATCCCTGGCCTGGGAAGATCCCATGTGCCGCAGAGCGGCTGGACCCATGTGTCCAATTACCGAGCCGGAGCTCTGGGGTGATTGCGCCCAGAGCCGGTGCTCTGCTACAGGAGAGGCCACCATGATGGGAGGCCCACATGGGCCAAAGAACAAAGATGGATGAAAATGGACAAATGAAAGACCAATAGAAGTGGCCGCCCCCACCCCCACCCCCCACCCCCCGCCAAAAAAACATCTGGTATCTGCAAAATAGCTCAAAGGATATGGTTCCAAGTGTTTTTTATAGCGCTTAAGGAGGAACTAAATGTCCTTGACTTAGTTTAATGGCTACAGTATCATTATTTTGTCTTGACTATTTTCCTTTGTCTCTGCATTTTCTCATTTCTCTGATTAGATTTACTGATTGGCTGAAGTTTTTCTACAGATAAGAGGCAAGTGTAGGACATGGTAGGGTAAGAGGATCTGTCCCAGAAAGGCCACACAGGGTCTTGCTCAGTTACAGTAGCAAAATGGAAATACATTTTAAAAAGATGAGTAGGAAAGACCAAAATCTGTCCCTTTGCCTTAGCAATAACGGCCTCTTCAGTTATCTTGGAAAGGCAATTTCAGTGTAATAGGGCAAATTGGGGGTGAAATGGAATTATGGAAGCCAGAAGTGAGGGAAAAGAAATCTTTTTCCTGAACATTTGTTCACTCAACAAATATTTAGCACCTACAATGTGCCAGATATTGCTCAAGTTAATCCTTATAACAGTAAACAATTCTCCTTGCCTTTAATAAGCTTAGGCTGTGGAGGAAAGTGTCTAAATGCCAGTTGCAAATATAAAAATTGAATAAACAGAAATCTCAATTAAATAAGAGTTGGGAGACCAGAATAAGGATCTCTTACACCTATGCTGACCTCAACAGGAAGAAGAAAGAGTTCTTTCCTGGTAAAGCCTCCTGATACAAATGAATTTACAAAACAGGAAGAGACTCACAAACTTAAGAGAATGAACTTAGGCTTGCTGGGGAAGGATGGAGGGGAGAGATAATTAGGAAGTTGGGATAACCAACAAGGACGTAATGTATAGCACATGGAACTCTGTTCAGTGTTATGTGGCCGACTAGCGTGAAGGGAGTTTCAGGGAGAATGGATATGTACAGCTGAGTCCCTTCACTGTTCACCTAAAACTATCACAGCATTAGTTGTTAACCAGTTTTACCCAAATATAACATAAAGTTTAAAAAAAGATTCAGTCCCTAGACTCTTTTGGTATTAAAATCATCTCAACTCCCTTTCCCCCTCTATACCAGCTTTCTTCTTCCTTTGCCATTCCCTGTTTTGCCTGTTTCTCCATGGATGCAGACCCTGAGTTGCAATACTCTACTGATTCCAAATAAACCTATCCTTGTTGGAGAATTATTTGGTAGTTTCTTTCCGATCAACATAGAGAATAAGAAGGAAATGTTGAAACAAGTTGAAAGAAGATATGTAATCGAACCCTTACGATAGTTTTCCTCAGATAGCCAGTTGATTTCAAACTGTTACCACAACTTGGTGGTGTGTGAATACAGAAGTGGGAGAGAAAAGGAAGATGGACAAACACCAAGTGCTGAAAAAAATATATTTTCTTTAAATATGTTAGCTATTTCTTCCCGCAAATATATATGTACATCAGATATTTTAGTCCAAATAGCCTTAAAAATATTAGTGTGAATCTTTACTTCATTGTATCTTTACACTGAGGTGGTTTCACGTAAATGACTGAAAGCAGTGATCAGAAATCAGCAGAAGATTCACATTTATCATCTCAATAGTTATGGCCGTCCCAGGTGTCTCAGTGGTTCAGAATCTGCATGCCAATGCAGGAGAGGCACATCTGATCCCTGAGTGGGGAAGAGGTCTTCAAGAAACGGCAATACAGTTGTTTTTGACTGGGAAGTCCCATGGACAGAGGAGCCTGGGGGACTACAAGTCCATGGGGTTGCAACAGTCTGACACGACTTAGCAACTGAACAACTCATTATAGCAGGGAATCATATTCCTATAAACAAATGAAGTGGTTACTCAAATCTGTCTGTGAAGAGTGGCATTACTCATTGCTAGAATTATTTCAATATAAAAACTGCATTTGAACACTTGCCTTTATCAGGAGACAGTTGGAAGATGAAATAATGGCCCTGCTACCAGAAGCTTCTGATCTACCACACCCGCCCTGGTTTGGGAAAGGCTATTCATGTTACAGGATTTAGGAAATGCAGAGCAGAGCGCAGCGCTCCTACCTCTCCTTCCCCTGCCTCCGCCAGACTGACTGCCTGAAATGGGCGTGAGCGGGGCTAAGAGGGTGGCGGGAATTCGGGGCGCGTGGTAGTACAGCCGCCCCTCGCTCCTCCAGGCGCCGCACTCTCTGGGTATTCCGTGAAACTTTCAAGGCATTTTATTCCCATAAAACCATCTCGCAATTCCTCCTCCAAGGGCCTAGGAGCAGGCGGCGGGTTAGTCATCCCGGCCGTCTACGCACGCGTAGGACTGGGAAGCTAGCGTGCGTCTGACGTCACGAGCGCGCCCGTCTGAACACTTCCTGGTTTCTCCGAAGAAACTTGGAAGAAATTTCCAAGTAAGTTTGGCGTTCGTTGCGTGGTAACAAGGTAAGGTGGGACCTGAACCAGTATTATCAAGAGGCTGATTTATGTTAGATCAACATTGGGAGGAGTTATTGCATAGAAACCCTTCGTATTTTTGAACTTACTGTGTTTAACGTCTTGGTTGGCGTTTTGTGAGCAGCTGGCTTGAGTTACTCCTGTTCTCAGCCCTCAATACCGTCAGCTGCCTTGAAGAAGGTTGGTGCACGCACTCTAAAATTAAATATCGACCCTAGTGCGTGGCCCAGGCCGGAAGTTTGAGAAAAAAGGTTGAGTCTGCAGTGCACAAGTTAACATGAGTTCAGTAGTTTTTTTCGACTGCATAGAGATAAAAGGAGAGGAGGCAGCAGATATATTTTGAAATCATACATTTTTGGTGCACAGTTTGCCCACATAATATTATCATTGCCTAAAGGATTTAAAAACAAACCCCAAACCTTTCAGCCTGTTTTCTCTTCGCAATAGTTTGTACATATGAAAGCACAGTGGTAAAGGCAGTTTGTTAGTGCCGCTTTCATAGATCCTAAAACTGGATTATAAAAGTAGTTCTTAAAATGCAAGACTGAATGGAAAAGCGTTAAGTTTGAATGGCTTAAAAGATGTGTGTATTGACCTTTGTAATAAAATTACAAAATTTTCCACCCATCCTCCCTCTCCCCCAGCAGTGCGAAAAGGGGAACCAAAACTGAAATATGCTTAAAGCAAATTATTTTCAACATTTTGGATAAAATGCTGGTTTTTGTGTTTTCAGCAGTAAACTGTCAACTTCCCTAACTGAAGCAGACCTGATATGCCACTTGAATTAATAAAAGAAGTCAATGGAGTGCCTGAAGTTGATCTGCTGAGTAAATTTCATAAAGTGGATTTCAGATCCCTACAGCCAGATTGTGATTATAACAAGAAGTATATCCAGGTAAGAGCTGTCAGAACTCGAAATAGTTGTGCTTTGGTGTGTTTTTTCTTTGTTTTTTCTTGATTGTGGATAACTGAGCTTCTTGGATCCACAAGTCAGTGGTTTTCATTAAATGAGGGGAATTATCGACTAATGTTTCTTGGATGTTTTTTCTTCCATAGCATTACTCTTTTTCTTTCTCTGGGATGTCACTTACATGTATGTTTGTATGTTGGGCTGTTTGATACTGTTCTTTTGGTTTGTCAGGTACTGTTTGTTTTTCTTCAGTATTTTCCTTCAGTACTATTTTGTTGTTGATTTGTTTTTTAGCTGTGAGGGATTTTCAGATTGTGGAATATCTGTTGATTTTGTCTTTAAGTCTACTGAATGTTTTTATTATATCCAGTATTTTTTATGCATATTTACTGAATTTTTAATTTTAATTATTGTATATTTAAGTTTGTGTCAGAGTTAAGAATGATGGAAATTAGGTAAGGAACTTACTGGTGAAATGTGTCTGGTAGTAAAAGATGGAGAAGTGATGTCACATTTCAGTTTTGCCCTTGTAATCAATACTCTTCACATGGACATTTATCTTTCATTTTTTTACTTATTTTCCATTTGCCTGATACTTTCTGTCATATGAGATAACGTTTTATGTATTACAGCTGGTCTTCACTACCTCATTGTATTTAAATTTCTAATCAAATGTTTGTTAGTATTTGTAAACTTTGCATTTGGTTGACTAGGAAAATGTTTCCTGCAGACTTGTGTTTACTAATAAAGAGCTGTGATTAAACTAATTTTCTGCCTGACAAATCATTAATATTAATTATTTTGTGTGTTTGATATTGAAACATTTAAATTAAATATTTTTTAAGTTCTATCATTTTTATTAATGTTACTAAAACCCTTTTTAGATGTAAGTGAAACATCAGTCTGAATTCTTAACATTACTTTTCTAACTTGAACATGTCTGTAGTTGTCTCGGGAAACATTTATGTTTCTTGAATTTTATTAAGTGCATTTTACTGTGAAATTCATTGTTTTTAGTATATGGTTCTGTGAGTTTTGACAGATACATAAAAATGTGTAACTTCAACCACAAGCAAGCCTTAGAACAGACTTTCACTCTCCCCCAAATTTTATAGTCAGCTGCTACCCTAATTTCAATCCCTGGAAACCACTTTTGACCAGTTTTCTAAGATTACACGGTATTTTTGCCTTTCATGAATGCCATGTAAATTGAATCATACAGTCTGTGGCTATTTTTTTCTTTAAATTGAGGAAATACTGTACGCTGCTCATGTACAGCTTTGTATGTTACAGGTATCAGTATCCGTATGTAGCCTTTTGATCCTGGCTTCTTTACCTCAGAATGTTTGAGAGTCTTCAGATTGTTTTTAGCTGTGAGGATTTTCAATTGGATATCGTATTTTGTCTTTAAGTCTACTGAATGTTTTTATTATATCCAGTATTTTTTATGCATATTTACTGAATTTTTAATTTTAATTATTGTATATTTAAGTTTGTGTCAGAGTTAAGAATGATGGAAATTAGGTAAGGAACTTACTGGTGAAATGTGTCTGGTAGTAAAAGATGGAGAAGTGATGTCACATTTCAGTTTTGCCCTTGTAATCAATACTCTTCACATGGACATTTATCTTTCATTTTTTTACTTATTTTCCATTTGCCTGATACTTTCTGTCATATGAGATAACGTTTTATGTATTACAGCTGGTCTTCACTACCTCATTGTATTTAAATTTCTAATCAAATGTTTGTTAGTATTTGTAAACTTTGCATTTGGTTGACTAGGAAAATGTTTCCTGCAGACTTGTGTTTACTAATAAAGAGCTGTGATTAAACTAATTTTCTGCCTGACAAATCATTAATATTAATTATTTTGTGTGTTTGATATTGAAACATTTAAATTAAATATTTTTTAAGTTCTATCATTTTTATTAATGTTACTAAAACCCTTTTTAGATGTAAGTGAAACATCAGTCTGAATTCTTAACATTACTTTTCTAACTTGAACATGTCTGTAGTTGTCTCGGGAAACATTTATGTTTCTTGAATTTTATTAAGTGCATTTTACTGTGAAATTCATTGTTTTTAGTATATGGTTCTGTGAGTTTTGACAGATACATAAAAATGTGTAACTTCAACCACAAGCAAGCCTTAGAACAGACTTTCACTCTCCCCCAAATTTTATAGTCAGCTGCTACCCTAATTTCAATCCCTGGAAACCACTTTTGACCAGTTTTCTAAGATTACACGGTATTTTTGCCTTTCATGAATGCCATGTAAATTGAATCATACAGTCTGTGGCTATTTTTTTCTTTAAATTGAGGAAATACTGTACGCTGCTCATGTACAGCTTTGTATGTTACAGGTATCAGTATCCGTATGTAGCCTTTTGATCCTGGCTTCTTTACCTCAGAATGTTTGAGAGTCTTCAGATTGTTACATTTATCAATAATATTTCATATTATTGATTGTTGGAATTCTATCACAGTCTGTTTATCCATTCCCCAGTGTAGCAGTGTTTGAATTCTTTCCAGTATTTTGTAATGATGAATAAAGCAGCCTTAAAAGTGCATTCTAATTTTTACTTACATCATGATATTATATTTTCTTGGCTTATCTATGTAACTATTTTTCTCTCATTTCAGGGGAAACTTTCACTTACCTCTTCTTTAATTTGCGGTGAAAACAGAAGAGCTGTTTTCAAGATTGGACTGCAAGGTAAATAGCAAGACCATTTCTGCTTCACTTTTTGCTTATAATCTAGAAATGGGTAAGTTTATGTATACTTACATGCATACCCACAGAAATCATTTCTAGTATGAAAATCTATGGAATGAAAAGTTGTTACTTTATGCTAGTATAAAATCTATAGAATGAAAATTGTTTTATGTTGGTATAAAATCTGTGGAATGGAAAGTTACTCTTCCTCTCTAAATTTTTTTCTCCAAAATCTGTGCTCTCCCCACTTCCTCATTGCCTCTGTTGTATTTCAGATTCCTTAAACATCCTATCTAGACTATTACAATGGAACAGCAAATTGTAAAATAATGCTGCTTTCAAGATGTTATTTCATTCCTAGGTGTTACATGAGCTATTTCTTTTCCCTAGTAACCCTTAAATAGTTCTGGTAAGAGTTTAGAATACCTGGGGACCAAAGTTAGTCTCATTTGAAGTCTTAAATTAGTTGAGTGAATGAAGAGTGGTCCACAGCAGTGAATGGGAAACAAACTTTGAAAAATCTATTGGAAAACAGATATATCCACCCTCTATTGCAAGCCTTAGAACAGACTTTCACTCTCCCCCAAATTTTATAGTCAGCTGCTACCCTAATTTCAATCCCTGGAAACCACTTTTGACCAGTTTTCTAAGATTACACGGTATTTTTGCCTTTCATGAATGCCATGTAAATTGAATCATACAGTCTGTGGCTATTTTTTTCTTTAAATTGAGGAAATACTGTACGCTGCTCATGTACAGCTTTGTATGTTACAGGTATCAGTATCCGTATGTAGCCTTTTGATCCTGGCTTCTTTACCTCAGAATGTTTGAGAGTCTTCAGATTGTTACATTTATCAATAATATTTCATATTATTGATTGTTGGAATTCTATCACAGTCTGTTTATCCATTCCCCAGTGTAGCAGTGTTTGAATTCTTTCCAGTATTTTGTAATGATGAATAAAGCAGCCTTAAAAGTGCATTCTAATTTTTACTTACATCATGATATTATATTTTCTTGGCTTATCTATGTAACTATTTTTCTCTCATTTCAGGGGAAACTTTCACTTACCTCTTCTTTAATTTGCGGTGAAAACAGAAGAGCTGTTTTCAAGATTGGACTGCAAGGTAAATAGCAAGACCATTTCTGCTTCACTTTTTGCTTATAATCTAGAAATGGGTAAGTTTATGTATACTTACATGCATACCCACAGAAATCATTTCTAGTATGAAAATCTATGGAATGAAAAGTTGTTACTTTATGCTAGTATAAAATCTATAGAATGAAAATTGTTTTATGTTGGTATAAAATCTGTGGAATGGAAAGTTACTCTTCCTCTCTAAATTTTTTTCTCCAAAATCTGTGCTCTCCCCACTTCCTCATTGCCTCTGTTGTATTTCAGATTCCTTAAACATCCTATCTAGACTATTACAATGGAACAGCAAATTGTAAAATAATGCTGCTTTCAAGATGTTATTTCATTCCTAGGTGTTACATGAGCTATTTCTTTTCCCTAGTAACCCTTAAATAGTTCTGGTAAGAGTTTAGAATACCTGGGGACCAAAGTTAGTCTCATTTGAAGTCTTAAATTAGTTGAGTGAATGAAGAGTGGTCCACAGCAGTGAATGGGAAACAAACTTTGAACTATATTTCCACATCTATTGGAAAACAGATATATACCAGGCACTTCCAGGTACTGCAAATATAGCAATGACCAAAACAGAGTTCTTGTATTCATGGAGTTTAAGTTGCAGGGGTATAAATCAACAAATAATTGTATAAAGTGATAGTTGACAGAAATATGTTTTGAAGAAAAATAGAGCAGGATGAAGTGGCATGCCTGGTGTATTATCCTTTTATATATTCCTAGGTTTGACTTGCTAATGTTCTGTTAAGAATTTTTCTCTATAAAAGTTAAAAGTAAAATAAAAGCTTTTTTTAAAAAAAGAATTTTTGCATTTAAATTTATAAAAAATATGATAGGAATCTCTCTCCTTGTAGTGATTTTGGTTGGTTTTGATATCGGGATAATGCTGTCCTCAGTGAAGAGTTGTTTATGCTTCCTCCTTTCCTATTTTTGGGAAGATATTACCTGGAATTGTTTTTTCTTTCCTAAATGTTTATAGAATTCACTGGCAAAAAAAAAAAAAAAAGGAATTCACTGGCAAAACCAGCTGTGCCTTAAGATTTTTTAATGGAGAAGCTTTTTAATTCTAAGTTCAGTGTCTTTGATTGACCTAAGACTATTGAAATAATCCCTTTCTTTTTCTTAAGTAAGTGTTGGTAGTGTCTTTCTAAAGTAGTTTATCCAGGTAGTCTTGGTAGTAAAATATATCGGCATGGTCATTCATAATGACCATAATTCATAATGACATCATTTTTGTATGCTTTTTTGTTGGTGGGATTTGTGGTGATGTTGTGTTTCATTGATTTGATAATTTGTGATTTCTCTCTCTTTTTTTCCTGATCATTCTGGCTAGACATTTGCTTTATTGATTTTTGAAATCAGCTTTTGTTTTCCTTGGTTATGGTTTTTCTGTTTTCCTGTCTTCAGTAACATTTTTCTGTTAATCTGCTGTTAACTTCAGTGATTGTACTGTTAGCTTCTAATGTTTTTCAGCTCTGTAAGTTCCTGTTTAGTTTTTCTGTCAGTTCTCCTCATCTTTTGTGCTGTACTTTCTTGAACCTGTACTTTTAATAACTGTTCCAAATTCTTCTCTGGCAATGCTGTCGTCACTGGCATTTCTGAATTACTGTCTATTGATCCCCCCACCCCATCCTGCAACCTCCCTACCCTGGGTCATATGTGTTTTTCCTTTCTGCATAGTTGGTAGTTTTTTTAACTGAATGCTGGACATTTTGAATTTTATATTATCAAATACTGGATTTATTTGTCATTCTTTAAATATTATTTGTTTTGTTTTGGAATACTGTAAATTCTCTTGGAACCAGTTTGAGTAGATTTGTTAGGAAGGGTCTAGAGGAGCCTTTATGTGGAGGCTAATTTGTCTGTGTCACTCAGGCAGGGCTCTTTTGATACATTTACTGTGTGCTTTTTGTATGAGCATTCCACTGTGGAACCAGGAGAGTTCACAGCACTGTGGAAGTCTCAGAATTGTTCTGCCTCTAATCTCTTTCTGGGTTGCTTTCCTCCCATGCTTTTGGAGATCAGTCCTCAGCCAAAGGCCCACAGACACCCATCTCCAGAGCGTCCTCTGTTTATGCTGCCATCTTCCTTTCAGCGCCGTGTCGCACAAATTCCAGCTGCTTTGCTGTCTTCACATGTGAATTCTGAATTCTGTGAGGCTGTTGGGCTGTTTTTGGATTTTACCTGTGTTTTCTGTTGCCTGAAATCTCCAGAAGTAAAGTAGGGCTTTTGTTTTGCTTTCCTTCTCAAAGAGAATAGTTTCCTGCATTTCCTATTGTCCAATGTCTGAAAAGTGTTGTTTATATAATTATATATGTGTGTGTATATGTGTGTGTATATATATATATATAATATTGTTGTCGTTAGTTTTCTAGTTTCTGTAAGGACAGAACAAATCCAATTCCTCTTGCTCTGTCATGGCCAGAAATAGACATCTGATAGATCATTTAAGCTGTTAAAGAAGTAAGTTATATCTTGATTAGAAGCCATTGTATTTTTGAGAACATAAGTATTTCAATTTATGTATCTATTTGTTTTGAAAAGTTGGATGAAAGAAGAGAGTGAAAGGAGGCAATCAGCATATGTGTGGTAGTTGTTTCATTTCTGGTGATAAAGTAACAGATTCAAGAGTTGTGAGTTATACTGTAAGTTTTGGAAAGATCTTTCATATACTGATATGATGGTGGTTGGAGTAATTGAATGTTTGAAAGCTGATGTTAATGAAACCTCCCTCAGATGATAATAGTAATTGAATCTTAGCCTTTGGGCTTGCTTCAGTTGTTCTAGGAGGTGACCTCTGGAGGACAAAGATTATGGAGATTCTTCCCATAATCTAGAATTCTTCCCAAAATCTACAATTTCCAAATGAGATTCTTTGTAGAATATCTGTTCTTTTCCAAATAGTTTTTATTGTCAAAATCACGAATAGCCGAGTTTTCACATACACACTGCTATTTTACTCTTCCATATATGGGTTCTACAGAGAAGATCTTGCTTGTCTATATTAAAACTTGATGTTCTAATAATTACTGATTACCAGAAGTTCAGTAGAAATGAAGTCTATGGAGAGTGATGTTATATACTGTAAAAACTGAATTATTTTTATTCAGTTCTTATTCATTATCTTAATCAGTTCTTCTGATTATAACCATGGGAAAATAAATATAAAGTGATTATTATGTTTATATATTTACATAAATTTGTAAAACATATTATGGTTGAAACTAGTCATAGTTTTGGTTTTAGTGCCTAGTAGCATTCTGAACATTATTTTTGCAATACTTAAGATGTTAGAGTAAACTAAAAGAGAATTATAAACATTTTAATTACTCTTCTTCATAGTTTTATTTTGAAGTAAGTATAGGTTTTAGAGTTTAGTTGTCATCAATTTTCTTGTGTCTATAAAACTTTCGTATCTAAAGAGTTTTTCTGTGTGTGTTTCTCTATAGAACAAGAAAATTCAAATTCAGAGATCAACAACATCAATGTATTATTTTTTGGAAAATTAGCAAAGGACTGTGCTAAAGTTTTCTGTGATGGGGTAAAATACTTTTATATTACTTTATCTTTTTAAAAATAAGCTTAGACTTATCAGTGATGCTATATTAATCCTATAGACCATTTTTGAGAACATAAGTATTTCAATTTATGTATCTATTTGTTTTGAAAAGTTGGATGAAAGAAGAGAGTGAAAGGAGGCAATCAGCATATGTGTGGTAGTTGTTTCATTTCTGGTGATAAAGTAACAGATTCAAGAGTTGTGAGTTATACTGTAAGTTTTGGAAAGATCTTTCATATACTGATATGATGGTGGTTGGAGTAATTGAATGTTTGAAAGCTGATGTTAATGAAACCTCCCTCAGATGATAATAGTAATTGAATCTTAGCCTTTGGGCTTGCTTCAGTTGTTCTAGGAGGTGACCTCTGGAGGACAAAGATTATGGAGATTCTTCCCATAATCTAGAATTCTTCCCAAAATCTACAATTTCCAAATGAGATTCTTTGTAGAATATCTGTTCTTTTCCAAATAGTTTTTATTGTCAAAATCACGAATAGCCGAGTTTTCACATACACACTGCTATTTTACTCTTCCATATATGGGTTCTACAGAGAAGATCTTGCTTGTCTATATTAAAACTTGATGTTCTAATAATTACTGATTACCAGAAGTTCAGTAGAAATGAAGTCTATGGAGAGTGATGTTATATACTGTAAAAACTGAATTATTTTTATTCAGTTCTTATTCATTATCTTAATCAGTTCTTCTGATTATAACCATGGGAAAATAAATATAAAGTGATTATTATGTTTATATATTTACATAAATTTGTAAAACATATTATGGTTGAAACTAGTCATAGTTTTGGTTTTAGTGCCTAGTAGCATTCTGAACATTATTTTTGCAATACTTAAGATGTTAGAGTAAACTAAAAGAGAATTATAAACATTTTAATTACTCTTCTTCATAGTTTTATTTTGAAGTAAGTATAGGTTTTAGAGTTTAGTTGTCATCAATTTTCTTGTGTCTATAAAACTTTCGTATCTAAAGAGTTTTTCTGTGTGTGTTTCTCTATAGAACAAGAAAATTCAAATTCAGAGATCAACAACATCAATGTATTATTTTTTGGAAAATTAGCAAAGGACTGTGCTAAAGTTTTCTGTGATGGGGTAAAATACTTTTATATTACTTTATCTTTTTAAAAATAAGCTTAGACTTATCAGTGATGCTATATTAATCCTATAGACCATTTGGGTTACATTATAGATTTGCAGGTGTATGAAAAAGTATACTTAAAAAAGCAGCATCTTTTAAATTGAACGCTCCTAAGAGGTTAGTAAAACTTGCCATTGACATAAAAAGGGGCATTTTTCCCTCTCTCTTATGTTTAATTTTCAGTATTTGATAGATTATTTTAAAGATATGTACATTTTCTCTTAACTTAATTAAAATATAATTCTTACTTAATAAGAGCTATGACTCTGTATGTCTATATTTTCTATAATTATTATAAAAATAAATGTCTACTAAAATCCACAACAGGATGATACCAAACCATACCCAGCAGCATGTAAAAGGAGTAAATACCATAACCAAGCAGATTTATTCCAGACATGATGTTTGATTAAACATAAGAAAATCATTGTAACACAATGAACTACATTGTAATAACATTGTTGGCTCAGTGGACGTAAATTTGAGCAAACTCTGGGACATAGTGGAGATATAGTGGAGGATAGTGATGAACCGGGTGCTGTAGTCCATTGGGTCTCAAAGAGTCACACACAGCTTAGCAACCAAGCAGCAATAGCAAAGTACATCACATTAATAATAGAGCAAAGGGGAGAATAAACACACAAATGACCGTCTTAATCAGTGCAGGAAAGGTATTTTAAAAATTATACATACTTTCATAATCAAAACACTCAGAAAAACAGAAGGGAAGTTCTCAACGTGATAAAGATCAGTTATGAAAAACCTACAGCTAGCATTATGCTCTGTGGTGAAAGACGGAAAGCTTTCCTCCTAAGGTTAGGAACAGGACAGGGATGCTTGTGTTCACCACTGCTGTTCAACGTTGTACTTGAACTTCCAGCCAGAGCAATCAAATAAGAACTAAAAGACATCTAAATTATAAAAGGAGGAATAAAATTGTCTCTCTTCTCAGAGGACCTGATCCAGTATATAGAGAATCTTTAAGTATCCGAAAGAAAGCTGAGGGCTGCCGCGTGAATTTGGCGGCGGTGTGGGGCGCAAGGGCAGCACACAAAAATCAGCTGCACTGTCAAGAGAGCTGTCTGCTGTGAGGGAAATGTTCTGTGTCTGTGTGGTCCTGAGGATAGCTGCTAGTCTTATTTGGCCAGTGAGCACTTAAAATATGGCTAGTACACCTGAGGAACTGAGTTTTGAATTTGTATCATATTAATTAAACGTAAATAGCGGCATACAGCTAGTTGATACTGTATTAGACAGCACATCCCCAGAAATGAACTACTTTGGTGGATAATCTTACAGATTTTTTTCTGCATGTGTATTAAAATGATTTACAGTTGATTTTGTATAAGAATCGTATGACATCTTTGTTAATTAGTGATCCTCTAGATACTTGCAGAAACAGTTTTGGCAATTCACTAATATTGAAGCATATAGCTATTCCACATTGTTGAGTCCCTGATAAGTCTCCAAATAAGTTGTTTAGAGTTTGAAAGTACTTCTAAAATGATGTTGAAGAAATATTAGGTATATAGCTTCAATCCTTTTTGATTTATGATTGTTATTAACACATAAACAATATGGGAAAAAACAGTGGTTTCTGCAAAACAGCACAGTCAAATGAGATTGTGTGTACTTCGTCTCTTTTGTCATTTACATCCGTTTAGGTTCAGTAGACATTAAGGGCTGACATTTTGCTTGACTCTGCTCGGCTCTGGAGAAACCAAAATGACTAGGACACGGTGCTTGACCTTCGGGAGTGTACTTTCTCTGTAGTCTAATGGAAAACCATTCAGTGGTGGTGACTATGATAGAGCTGGAGTAGCAGCCTCAGGAAACTGTTTCTTTCTAGAAGATTTGGGAAAAACACCAAACAGTAGGCACTGAGTTTTTTAGTGGAACATTTTATTTGTAAGTCTTTAAGCACCTCAGAAAAAGAGGGAATCTAGTTAAGATCATTCCTAAGATTATGGGAAAGCAAGTTTGAGGGACATGCTTGTGTTCACCACTGCTGTTCAACGTTGTACTTGAACTTCCAGCCAGAGCAATCAAATAAGAACTAAAAGACATCTAAATTATAAAAGGAGGAATAAAATTGTCTCTCTTCTCAGAGGACCTGATCCAGTATATAGAGAATCTTTAAGTATCCGAAAGAAAGCTGAGGGCTGCCGCGTGAATTTGGCGGCGTGTGGGCGCAAGGGCAGCACACAAAAATCAGCTGCACTGTCAAGAGAGCTGTCTGCTGTGAGGGAAATGTTCTGTGTCTGTGTGGTCCTGAGGATAGCTGCTAGTCTTATTTGGCCAGTGAGCACTTAAAATATGGCTAGTACACCTGAGGAACTGAGTTTTGAATTTGTATCATATTAATTAAACGTAAATAGCGGCATACAGCTAGTTGATACTGTATTAGACAGCACATCCCCAGAAATGAACTACTTTGGTGGATAATCTTACAGATTTTTTTCTGCATGTGTATTAAAATGATTTACAGTTGATTTTGTATAAGAATCGTATGACATCTTTGTTAATTAGTGATCCTCTAGATACTTGCAGAAACAGTTTTGGCAATTCACTAATATTGAAGCATATAGCTATTCCACATTGTTGAGTCCCTGATAAGTCTCCAAATAAGTTGTTTAGAGTTTGAAAGTACTTCTAAAATGATGTTGAAGAAATATTAGGTATATAGCTTCAATCCTTTTTGATTTATGATTGTTATTAACACATAAACAATATGGGAAAAAACAGTGGTTTCTGCAAAACAGCACAGTCAAATGAGATTGTGTGTACTTCGTCTCTTTTGTCATTTACATCCGTTTAGGTTCAGTAGACATTAAGGGCTGACATTTTGCTTGACTCTGCTCGGCTCTGGAGAAACCAAAATGACTAGGACACGGTGCTTGACCTTCGGGAGTGTACTTTCTCTGTAGTCTAATGGAAAACCATTCAGTGGTGGTGACTATGATAGAGCTGGAGTAGCAGCCTCAGGAAACTGTTTCTTTCTAGAAGATTTGGGAAAAACACCAAACAGTAGGCACTGAGTTTTTTAGTGGAACATTTTATTTGTAAGTCTTTAAGCTTTTTCTTATGAAAAATTTCAAATACATGCATCAGTGGTGAGAATTGTATAGTGACTGCCCATATTCTCAGGGAGAGGGAGGAATGAAAGTGGGAGTACTAAGTAGGTGTTTAACAGGGAAAGATTCACTTACTTGGAAAAGTAACTTACATATTTTTCCTTTAACTGGAAAATAATTTATCTGTTACAGTGTTTTTTTGAGATGGGGAAAAGTTAAAAAAAAATCAGTTCAATAACTGACTCGCATGTGATTGCTAAGTTATAACATATTTTCTTTGATTGGCCATCCTTCCCAAAAAAACCCAAATAAATGTATTAATTGCTTCCTTATTTTCAGTTTATTTCGTATACATAGGCAAGTTTTGCCATAGTATTTTGAATTAGTAGTGTTTATTTTTCATATGTTATAGACTATATAAAATATACATGAAATGTAGTTTTGTGTTTTTATTTCAGTTGAACTCCTTCCTTTCTGTAAAGAAGTCTGAACAGTTTTAGAGGTTTCAAAGACCTCAACCTGGAAGTAATAGCCTACTTCCTTTGAACTTGTTAAGTGAATCTTTCACTGTGAAACACCTACTTAAGTGCGTTGCATTTATTATGTGTATTTTAATTTTTTTTTAACTAAAGTACGTGACTCTGCTTACCTTATACTTCCTTCCACATTAGTTCTAGGTTGTCTGTAACTGTATATGTGTGTTTGTTTTTGGAGGTGTTCGTAAGTAAAGTTTTTCTGGCTAGCATGTTTGGATGTTTTAAAAGTGAAATGATATAAAAAAAATAATAAATTCTAATTTCTAGTGGAGTTTAAAAAACTGACTTTTCTGTTTCTTTTCCTGTCCTTTATTTTACGTAGTTCAGTAGCAAAGGCCAAACTTAAGAGGCTGTTAGATTTTGCTTAAAAAATAGGTGACAAAACAAACATTTGTTCATTTTTCAAACATTTATTACAGCTAGCTTCTAATGAATAATAAAAAATAATAAATTCTAAATTTCATTTATACAGAACTTTACGAGATTAGCTTTACAGTAACCCCGTCCTGTAGAAGATTTGGGAAAAACACCAAACAGTAGGCACTGAGTTTTTTAGTGGAACATTTTATTTGTAAGTCTTTAAGCTTTTTCTTATGAAAAATTTCAAATACATGCATCAGTGGTGAGAATTGTATAGTGACTGCCCATATTCTCAGGGAGAGGGAGGAATGAAAGTGGGAGTACTAAGTAGGTGTTTAACAGGGAAAGATTCACTTACTTGGAAAAGTAACTTACATATTTTTCCTTTAACTGGAAAATAATTTATCTGTTACAGTGTTTTTTTGAGATGGGGAAAAGTTAAAAAAAAATCAGTTCAATAACTGACTCGCATGTGATTGCTAAGTTATAACATATTTTCTTTGATTGGCCATCCTTCCCAAAAACCCAAATAAATGTATTAATTGCTTCCTTATTTTCAGTTTATTTCGTATACATAGGCAAGTTTTGCCATAGTATTTTGAATTAGTAGTGTTTATTTTTCATATGTTATAGACTATATAAAATATACATGAAATGTAGTTTTGTGTTTTTATTTCAGTTGAACTCCTTCCTTTCTGTAAAGAAGTCTGAACAGTTTTAGAGGTTTCAAAGACCTCAACCTGGAAGTAATAGCCTACTTCCTTTGAACTTGTTAAGTGAATCTTTCACTGTGAAACACCTACTTAAGTGCGTTGCATTTATTATGTGTATTTTAATTTTTTTTTAACTAAAGTACGTGACTCTGCTTACCTTATACTTCCTTCCACATTAGTTCTAGGTTGTCTGTAACTGTATATGTGTGTTTGTTTTTGGAGGTGTTCGTAAGTAAAGTTTTTCTGGCTAGCATGTTTGGATGTTTTAAAAGTGAAATGATATAAAAAAAATAATAAATTCTAATTTCTAGTGGAGTTTAAAAAACTGACTTTTCTGTTTCTTTTCCTGTCCTTTATTTTACGTAGTTCAGTAGCAAAGGCCAAACTTAAGAGGCTGTTAGATTTTGCTTAAAAAATAGGTGACAAAACAAACATTTGTTCATTTTTCAAACATTTATTACAGCTAGCTTCTAATGAATAATCAGATTTTTGAAATATTTTATGTATTATTAACAGTCTACTGAAAATTTATTACATTTATACAGAACTTTACAGATTGCACAGTACTTCTGTGCATGTTAGTCATTTGGACGGTTAGTAACCCTCTGTCCTGATAGTCATTAGTACCGTTATTATGAAGCTAAACCTTGTAGTAAGTGTTGAAACTCCTGTATCTCCAGGACTATTCTTTTCCTGCCTCAAGGAGATATTGTGGACTTGAACTAGGTCTTTCAAATATTTGCCTGGGAAAATCTTGTTTTTCTTGTGTGACCATGGCTTTAAAAACATTCAAGCAGCATGGAAGGACATACCCAGAAAAGGAGAAGCTGCCCCACTGCCTCTGAAACCACTGCTCTGCCATTTTTTGGTATCCTTCCACTGTTTATATATGTATGTATATTTGTATACTTATGTATATTATGTGTACATCTTTATATATGTACATTATTTATCAAATGACATCATCTGTCCATGTTTTGTAAATTGCTTTATTTTACAACATATCTTAGACATCTTGGGAGTGTTTTAAAAATAAATGCCTGGTATTGAATATTAAGGATCTGTTTGCTTATATTTTTAAATACATTTTTATCTTTATCCTTAAGATTCTTGTGTTTATTAATACTTGAGAAACAGTGTAAAAGGTTTCTTACATAATGAATTAGCAAAATATGAATGCCTACCTATAAAACAGGGGTGATATTATAGGTATTAGTATTTTTCCTGACTGATATGAAAAGGGTTTTCTGCTATTGAAATGTATTTTAAATAGGTAGTCATTAAAATAGAATAGAACTATACAGCTAATTAGTGCTTGTCAGAGAACATGCTACTGATAATGGCAAGTCAAGGTTTCTCCTTTTAAAATATAATAGTGAGAAGACTGAGGTCACAATTTCATTTAAGTTCTTTCTGCAGTTAAAATCATGACTGCTAGCCATTTGGGAGGTCTAATTAGGCTATTTATTTTAGAGTTTATAGTGTCAAGGGTAAAGACTGTTGCAAATCAAAGGTAAAACTTTCTGCATAAAAGAATAAAGTTTATAACTTTATAATTCAGTTCTTATACCTTTATTTTTTGTCACTTGTTTTCTTAAGATTAGCTCTTATTTGAGTTCAGCATTCGTAAAGCATCCTTGCTAGATTAATGGCACATTTTGCAGGAATACATAAATGTTCTAATTTGAAACTCAGTTCATCTGAGGCATTTTCAGTTTTATCTTTCATTTAAAGCAAATTTTAATAATATCCGTGAAATACATTTTTTGCATTAGAGAAATATTTTCTGTCATTCACTGTACTATCAATGACATTGGCTCTGTGGCTTTTCCCTGCACCCATTCACTCTTTCTCAGTGTTTTAAGATGTAATCACCTAACAGTATTTGCAAGGTCTGTATAGTAAGCATTCCTTAGTGCCTGGTCAAGTCAGATAATTTTTTCTTTTTGGATTATCAACTGTTACATATTTTCTTTGTCCATTTCATGCTCAATAATGACTTAAGAATTTTTATATATTATCCAATAAAAATTAGCAAATTAATACATGAGTTTCTTAATTTACACTTTGATACCTGTTGGTTTCCTGTTTCACCACTGATTGTACTTCTTGTTAGGATATATTAACCTGTAAAAGAATGTATTTGCTTATGTGCAAGTAATTTTGCATGGATTTTTAAAAATTGTTCATTTTTAAAGAATACTTACATTTAAAAGATGTGTCCTGATTTCATTTCCTCTGAGACTGGCTTGCGGTAGAAATATTCCTTTTGGCTAAACTAAAAATTGTTTAATAACAAGGGCTCACTCTTTCTTAAGGCACTGTGGCAAAAAGGAAGTGATGACTTTGTGATACCTGAGTTCATTCAAAGATGTTATTTCTTATGTGTTTTAACTTTTCTAACATTGATGAAGGGTAGCAATTAAAACCTTATCATTTTTAGTATCAGAGTTGTCCTTTTCAGGCTGATTTCCTTATTCTGCTTTTAGCGGACTGAGATAGGCATCCACTCTGATACATCATATTACTGTAGTCTCACTACTGAACTGTGTAATTCTTGTTCTTGTTTGAATGGCTTCAGTATGCTCTTCTCAGAAACTTAGAACAATGCATGTGAAATCTCATTTTCAACTCAATCTAATGAAGGTTTATACAAATTGAAACAGCCTATTAGATATTTATCTTTCTTATCCTCTGTGTATTTGAATTAATTTGAAAGCTATTATGATTAATAAATTAATTAAATATGAATCCTAAGCCATTTATTTTTCTGTTTTGTGTAGATCTGTATTTTAATTTTTACCAGTATTGATTAATTTATTCAGTACATTTTTTTTTTTTTTTTGACGACTCTTTAGTGGTCTTTATGAACAGAAGCCTGTACCAGTCACTTGTATGGGATAGCCATATGGATAAAGCATTCTTAGTCCCAGGGATCTTCTGCAGTTTTAAGGGCAGTAAAAACATTAAGAAAGTTTATACATAACGCATACTGTGAAAAATATTAAAATGCTGTGTAGAAGAGTTCAGAGGAAGGAAGGATTATTTTTTCCTTTTTCCTTCTTTGGGGTCCAATCTAAGAAGAAACATTTACAGCCCAGATTTTAAAAGATGGGTAGGATCAGCCATGTGCAAAAGAGAAAAATGCTACTTAGTGTTAGTGGGGGCTCAGAATATTCAAAAAATATATGTAGAAAGGCACTAGGTATATAAGAGAATCAGATTTGTATAGTATTGAGTGGAAAGTGTATGGAAATAAAACAGCAAATTCAGTTGGGATGAGATCACTGAGGGCCTTCAATGCAATTTATATGCCTAACTCCTCTGTCCATGGGATTTTTCAGGCAAGAATCCTGGAATGGATTGCCATTTCCTTTGCCATTTCCCATTCTTATGTTTGTTTGAAAATAAACAACTGTTTTTCATCTTTGACTAAAATCTAAGTTCAAAGATTATTTCTTATGTGTTTTAACTTTTCTAACATTGATGAAGGGTAGCAATTAAAACCTTATCATTTTTAGTATCAGAGTTGTCCTTTTCAGGCTGATTTCCTTATTCTGCTTTTAGCGGACTGAGATAGGCATCCACTCTGATACATCATATTACTGTAGTCTCACTACTGAACTGTGTAATTCTTGTTCTTGTTTGAATGGCTTCAGTATGCTCTTCTCAGAAACTTAGAACAATGCATGTGAAATCTCATTTTCAACTCAATCTAATGAAGGTTTATACAAATTGAAACAGCCTATTAGATATTTATCTTTCTTATCCTCTGTGTATTTGAATTAATTTGAAAGCTATTATGATTAATAAATTAATTAAATATGAATCCTAAGCCATTTATTTTTCTGTTTTGTGTAGATCTGTATTTTAATTTTTACCAGTATTGATTAATTTATTCAGTACATTTTTTTTTTTTTTTTGACGACTCTTTAGTGGTCTTTATGAACAGAAGCCTGTACCAGTCACTTGTATGGGATAGCCATATGGATAAAGCATTCTTAGTCCCAGGGATCTTCTGCAGTTTTAAGGGCAGTAAAAACATTAAGAAAGTTTATACATAACGCATACTGTGAAAAATATTAAAATGCTGTGTAGAAGAGTTCAGAGGAAGGAAGGATTATTTTTTCCTTTTTCCTTCTTTGGGGTCCAATCTAAGAAGAAACATTTACAGCCCAGATTTTAAAAGATGGGTAGGATCAGCCATGTGCAAAAGAGAAAAATGCTACTTAGTGTTAGTGGGGGCTCAGAATATTCAAAAAATATATGTAGAAAGGCACTAGGTATATAAGAGAATCAGATTTGTATAGTATTGAGTGGAAAGTGTATGGAAATAAAACAGCAAATTCAGTTGGGATGAGATCACTGAGGGCCTTCAATGCAATTTATATGCCTAACTCCTCTGTCCATGGGATTTTTCAGGCAAGAATCCTGGAATGGATTGCCATTTCCTTTGCCATTTCCCATTCTTATGTTTGTTTGACTAAACAACTGTACATCTTTGACTAAAATCTTAAGTTTTCACTTAAATCAGGATGTACTGTTCTAGGTTACATTGAAAGAAATAATTGCATATTTTCAGTTATAAAGGTAATTTATTCCAGAAACAGTCTTACTGTTTATTTCATTCTCCTTTAGAACTACCTAAAACAGGATACATAGAAAATCTTTGGTGGGAAGGAAAATTTTCTCCCACTCAACTCTGAAGAATTGTGGCTATTTAGCATTAACAGCACAGGCACAATTATGTTTGCAGTCAACCTGAAGAAAATAAAATGGAGAAATTTGCAGAGCTAAAGTATCTGGGTAGGGCTAGAGATTTTATAAAGGCAATTTGTAATCCTTGTTCTGATTTACAGATAGTTCATGGAGGGCCTACTTTGTGCCATGCCCTCTAAATTCAAAACAGAGTAAGACATGACCCTGTCTTCAAGGTACTCATGGATCGTTCAGTTCAGTCGCTCAGCCTTTTCTTACTCTTTGTGACCCCATGGACTGCAGCATGCCAGGCTTCTCTGTCCCTCACCATCTCCAAGAGTTTATTCAAACTCATGTCCATTGAGTCGGTGATGCCATCCAACCACGTCATCCTCTCTCAACCCCTTCTCCTTCTATTTTTCCCCAGCATCAGGGTCTTTTCCAGTGAGTTGTCTATTCACATCAATATTGGAGCTTCAGCTTCAGCATCAGTCTTTTCTATGGATCTAAATAGAGAATCCTAGGAAATGACACTATACTCTTATAAATAAAAAATCAGTAATGCAGAAGACTTCTATTTAGATTAAAATTATTGAAGGGAATTGCCTAACACTCTGGAATTTATATGTTTAATTTTTTAATTAAGGATAGTAAAAAATGTATATTTATAATATACCATGTGCAAAAGAGAAAATGCTACTTAGTGTTAGTGGGGCTCAGAATATTCAAAAAATATATGTAGAAAGGCACTAGGTATATAAGAGAATCAGATTTGTATAGTATTGAGTGGAAAGTGTATGGAAATAAAACAGCAAATTCAGTTGGGATGAGATCACTGAGGGCCTTCAATGCAATTTATATGCCTAACTCCTCTGTCCATGGGATTTTTCAGGCAAGAATCCTGGAATGGATTGCCATTTCCTTTGCCATTTCCCATTCTTATGTTTGTTTGACTAAACAACTGTACATCTTTGACTAAAATCTTAAGTTTTCACTTAAATCAGGATGTACTGTTCTAGGTTACATTGAAAGAAATAATTGCATATTTTCAGTTATAAAGGTAATTTATTCCAGAAACAGTCTTACTGTTTATTTCATTCTCCTTTAGAACTACCTAAAACAGGATACATAGAAAATCTTTGGTGGGAAGGAAAATTTTCTCCCACTCAACTCTGAAGAATTGTGGCTATTTAGCATTAACAGCACAGGCACAATTATGTTTGCAGTCAACCTGAAGAAAATAAAATGGAGAAATTTGCAGAGCTAAAGTATCTGGGTAGGGCTAGAGATTTTATAAAGGCAATTTGTAATCCTTGTTCTGATTTACAGATAGTTCATGGAGGGCCTACTTTGTGCCATGCCCTCTAAATTCAAAACAGAGTAAGACATGACCCTGTCTTCAAGGTACTCATGGATCGTTCAGTTCAGTCGCTCAGCCTTTTCTTACTCTTTGTGACCCCATGGACTGCAGCATGCCAGGCTTCTCTGTCCCTCACCATCTCCAAGAGTTTATTCAAACTCATGTCCATTGAGTCGGTGATGCCATCCAACCACGTCATCCTCTCTCAACCCCTTCTCCTTCTATTTTTCCCCAGCATCAGGGTCTTTTCCAGTGAGTTGTCTATTCACATCAATATTGGAGCTTCAGCTTCAGCATCAGTCTTTTCTATGGATCTAAATAGAGAATCCTAGGAAATGACACTATACTCTTATAAATAAAAAATCAGTAATGCAGAAGACTTCTATTTAGATTAAAATTATTGAAGGGAATTGCCTAACACTCTGGAATTTATATGTATTTTAAGGTTTTGGTTTTAAAATTATAGGAGTAAGATAGAAAAAAATATGTATATTTATAATATAACAAGATAAAAATTCATTAAATCTGAATGTTACATTATTTGGGAAATAAGAACGGGGAGATTTAACTAAAGAATGAGAGAGGCAGGAATAAATGGAGATTGACTTCTTATTACTATTATAAACCAAAGTGGAAAGAAAATATCTTTGTTTTAATAGTATATAAATGGAAATTTTGTGTTTATGTCTCATGTATCTTTATGCACATGTTAATTTTATAACAATATGGATTGTTTGCATCAATAACATGTAGTCTCTCTGAGATTTAGTTGATTTAATATCCATTAATACTTTTGGCTCTTCACTATCGCTTCATTGTGTTTATTTATGCAAGTTTATTCACATAAAGTGAGATAAACACTGATTTTTGTTGCCCTAGTAGATAATCAAAATTTCTAAGTGACTTAGTGTTTTCCTGGTCCATTAAGAGAAGCAGTGTACTTTCTATCTCTGCCTCCATTGGATACCCTTTTGTAGGAGGTGGTATTCTAAATCTTATATTCTGAAAGCAAAGCTTGTTTTTTATTTTATAGAAATGATTTCCTTTTTACTTAGTAATAAAAATCAGAATCTATGTGGCCTTGAGAATTATGGTATTTTGATGATTTGAAATTATTTTACCCTTATAGGACACCATTGCAGTGGCTGGATTTGTGGTTCTGTCAGCATCTACATCTACAAACAGAGATAAACATTGCTTATTTTTGAAAGCATCTGAGAACTTCAAGTCAACTGTTTATGTAGGTGTGCAACTTTTTTTAGTGTAATCGTTCTGTGGTTTTAATGAGCTAAAGTGATGGAGTAGAAGTCATATTTCTATAAGCTGATTGTGATGAAATATTTTAAATTTAGCATCAAGGGTTTTTCATATGTCTATTATCATAAGGCTTTTTTTGGATCTAAATAGAGAATCCTAGGAAATGACACTATACTCTTATAAATAAAAAATCAGTAATGCAGAAGACTTCTATTTAGATTAAAATTATTGAAGGGAATTGCCTAACACTCTGGAATTTATATGTATTTTAAGGTTTTGGTTTTAAAATTATAGGAGTAAGATAGAAAAAAATATGTATATTTATAATATAACAAGATAAAAATTCATTAAATCTGAATGTTACATTATTTGGGAAATAAGAACGGGGAGATTTAACTAAAGAATGAGAGAGGCAGGAATAAATGGAGATTGACTTCTTATTACTATTATAAACCAAAGTGGAAAGAAAATATCTTTGTTTTAATAGTATATAAATGGAAATTTTGTGTTTATGTCTCATGTATCTTTATGCACATGTTAATTTTATAACAATATGGATTGTTTGCATCAATAACATGTAGTCTCTCTGAGATTTAGTTGATTTAATATCCATTAATACTTTTGGCTCTTCACTATCGCTTCATTGTGTTTATTTATGCAAGTTTATTCACATAAAGTGAGATAAACACTGATTTTTGTTGCCCTAGTAGATAATCAAAATTTCTAAGTGACTTAGTGTTTTCCTGGTCCATTAAGAGAAGCAGTGTACTTTCTATCTCTGCCTCCATTGGATACCCTTTTGTAGGAGGTGGTATTCTAAATCTTATATTCTGAAAGCAAAGCTTGTTTTTTATTTTATAGAAATGATTTCCTTTTTACTTAGTAATAAAAATCAGAATCTATGTGGCCTTGAGAATTATGGTATTTTGATGATTTGAAATTATTTTACCCTTATAGGACACCATTGCAGTGGCTGGATTTGTGGTTCTGTCAGCATCTACATCTACAAACAGAGATAAACATTGCTTATTTTTGAAAGCATCTGAGAACTTCAAGTCAACTGTTTATGTAGGTGTGCAACTTTTTTTAGTGTAATCGTTCTGTGGTTTTAATGAGCTAAAGTGATGGAGTAGAAGTCATATTTCTATATCTGCTGGTTCTTCTAGCTGAATTATTGTGATGAAATATTTTAAATTTAAAAAATAGAGACCTTTTCTTGGCTTTGTGTTCAGAATGAGTTCAGGTAGAAGAGAAAGAGACCTTAAAGATAAGTAATTTGTTGAAGAAATTCTTAAGACTTCACAGATACTTGAAATCAGGTCTTTTCTCTGCAATTTTACTGTCATCCTCTTTTGACGGCCTGCTTGATTTTACCTTAAATTGATCAATGCCTCTTTTTAAGTAAAACTGTTTCCCTTTTCATTGTTGTTCAGTCACTAAATCGTGTCTGATTCTTTTGTGACCCCGTGGACTGCAGCATGCTAGGCTCCTCTGTCCTTCAGTATCTCCTGCTTCACTTTCTGCCAATATAATGGTATCATTCGCGCATCTGAGGTTATTGACATTTCTCCCAGTTGATATTTTTTCCTATTTCATTCTTTATGAAGGTGTTCATCCTCTCCCTCTCTCTTCACCACCCTCATACACACACACACACGCGCACACACACACACACACACACGCACACACTGTTGGAGACCACCTGCTGTTTGGTTAAGGCTGTAAGGTGGAAAAGCAAAGTTGGCTCAAGTCATGTGCCTGCAGGCCAACATCTGCCATTCTGCTGTGTTTTCTTTGTCTGAACAGGGCATTATATGGACCAAGTGTGCTTCTATGATATTAACATTAATGAATTAAACTGAAGCTTAGCTTAGACAGCTTTGTAACTGTCACTCCTAATTATAAGCTATAACTTTATGCCATTCAGGTGGTCTTGAGTATTATAAAGTTAAGAGTGTAGTTTAATTATAATTACACGTCTGTAATCATATTGGACTTCTTTATATATAAATAAGTTCTCTCTTTGTTTTTCAGGTTTATATTAAATCTGTAAGAGATTGTTCTACAGAATCAATGTCTTTGGTAAGATGATGTTCATTTTAATTTAGAAATGTACACCGCTCCCCACACACATACCCATATATGCATACATATATGTGTTAATCCACTTTATAGTTGAGTTTGAAACAGTATCAGTACAGTGGGAAACAGTCTCTTTTTTTCTTTTGTGAAAATAGTGGTTTATGTAGGTGTGCAACTTTTTAGTGTAGCTAAAGTGATGGAGTAGAAGTCATATTTCTATATCTGCTGGTTCTTCTAGCTGAATTATTGTGATGAAATATTTTAAATTTAAAAAATAGAGACCTTTTCTTGGCTTTGTGTTCAGAATGAGTTCAGGTAGAAGAGAAAGAGACCTTAAAGATAAGTAATTTGTTGAAGAAATTCTTAAGACTTCACAGATACTTGAAATCAGGTCTTTTCTCTGCAATTTTACTGTCATCCTCTTTTGACGGCCTGCTTGATTTTACCTTAAATTGATCAATGCCTCTTTTTAAGTAAAACTGTTTCCCTTTTCATTGTTGTTCAGTCACTAAATCGTGTCTGATTCTTTTGTGACCCCGTGGACTGCAGCATGCTAGGCTCCTCTGTCCTTCAGTATCTCCTGCTTCACTTTCTGCCAATATAATGGTATCATTCGCGCATCTGAGGTTATTGACATTTCTCCCAGTTGATATTTTTTCCTATTTCATTCTTTATGAAGGTGTTCATCCTCTCCCTCTCTCTTCACCACCCTCATACACACACACACGCGCACACACACACACACACACACGCACACACACACTGTTGGAGACCACCTGCTGTTTGGTTAAGGCTGTAAGGTGGAAAAGCAAAGTTGGCTCAAGTCATGTGCCTGCAGGCCAACATCTGCCATTCTGCTGTGTTTTCTTTGTCTGAACAGGGCATTATATGGACCAAGTGTGCTTCTATGATATTAACATTAATGAATTAAACTGAAGCTTAGCTTAGACAGCTTTGTAACTGTCACTCCTAATTATAAGCTATAACTTTATGCCATTCAGGTGGTCTTGAGTATTATAAAGTTAAGAGTGTAGTTTAATTATAATTACACGTCTGTAATCATATTGGACTTCTTTATATATAAATAAGTTCTCTCTTTGTTTTTCAGGTTTATATTAAATCTGTAAGAGATTGTTCTACAGAATCAATGTCTTTGGTAAGATGATGTTCATTTTAATTTAGAAATGTACACCGCTCCCCACACACATACCCATATATGCATACATATATGTGTTAATCCACTTTATAGTTGAGTTTGAAACAGTATCAGTACAGTGGGGAAACAGTCTCTACTTTTGTGATATATGAATGTATTACATTTGTGTTATATATTTGCATAATAATTAATACCTGGTTCATCTGCTATCTGGAATATTTGTTGGTATTTTGCAAAAGTTATGTACAGAAGAAAATTTCCATGGAAAAAGTTTATTGTGTGTAGACACTAGGATTTTTGCTACTTGTAAATCTTAGGCAGAGTCATTTATTTGCTTTTCATCAGCTTATGTTTTTAAAGAGATTATGTGTACTAAATTTTGATTTGACAAATTATGTAATTTTAAGTAAAGAAGCTTTTTTATGCTTGTGATATATTTTGCTTTTCTTTTAAAAATCATTTTTCTCAATATTTTGAAAAATTTTGTTAGTTCTTAGCAATGGGAAGGTTCCCATTTTTAAAAGTGACTTAATTGCAGCTGAGTGAAAATGAAAAGAAGGTACTGTGTTGATAAAGTTTATAATATAAAGTTTATATTCTACCTCTGTTCTTAAACCTTTAGTTTCTACTGAACAGAGTTCATCAGCTTTGTTTTTAGTTGACAGTGACTGTAGGATACGGGTTTTAATTCTGAAAACTTTCATAACAGTGTAATTTAAATTTGTTTCTTAGGGTAACCAATTAAAGGATTGATGTGCTTTTTAAAAAATATGAATTAACTCTGATTTAGTCTTTTTCAAAATTGTTATAAATAGGGCAGCTTGAAATATTTGACACATCCATACACCTGTAAGTAAGGCAGAAGTAAATGAAAGAGCCTCTGAACTCAGCAAAAGTGGTTTTTCAGGAAGCTCAGGTATTCTGAACTGTTAACATATAACTTAGCTGCTGTGCACATGTGAACATTGTCTTATTTACATTAAGAGCCAACTTATTGTCAAGAAATTTATTGCTGATTGTGAATTAACAGGTATTTTACTTGAAAGACCATAATCGATAAGGTTGTTAAGCTGTGCTGGCCTTTCCTTTCATCTCTACCTTAAGGAGATGTTTGTCAAGTTAATTTATTGGATCCAGTTAGTTTCATAGCTGAACTCCTATCAGGTCTTTACTCTTGTATATGCTGACCATTATTTTTCTCTCATTACTTTTTTTTTTTAACATCCTGGCTTGATGACATTTCTAAACAAGCTCTGCCTTCTTGTGTTTGACTGGAGTCTCCTTGAAAAGAAACAATTCATTTTGATTTGATTTTTGAATTTTCAACTCTTAGTATAATAGATAACCTTATTTCCAGTGGGAGTGACGTTGGTAGGTGACTGGACCAGGTGACTGAGTCCTTTTCAGGATTATTTGACTAATATGCAGACATTCCTGTAAACCACTCCCCCTTTTATTTCCAAACTGGTGTACAGTTATTTAGTAAGTTTTCATCTTTGATTACTGTGTCAAATGTCTTTATATCATTTATAATCAAAATCTGCCTTTATTTCAGCGTTAACAAAATCTTTATAGTGTATAGGAAAAAAATAAATGTATGCCACAGGTTTTGAAGTGATATTAGTTAAGGTTAAAACCCAGAACTAAAATCTCTTAAATTGCAGTTTTTAGAGTTGTGTACAAAGTATACCACTGATAAAGTTATCTATAAGAAAAACTAGTTTATATGCTATTATAAGCTGTGCATTTCCCTTTTTTTAAGGCAGTAGTCTCCTTTTAGACACTTAAAAGGGAAAAAAATGCAGATTGTTTTGCTAACTTACAAATATGATCACAACTTGTTTCTAAAATCTAAATACTTGATATCTTCACTGTCTTTCTTTAGGCTCCAGCCGCACATTATGTATATACACCCCTGAATCAACTTAAGGGTGGCATGATTGTCAATGTCTACGGGGTTGTGAAGTTCTTTAAACCTCCATACCTAAGCAGAGGAACTGGTAGGTATTAAAATAGGTGAAGATTTGAATGGGCTGGATCTTCTTTACTGGTTTCAGCAGAGCTCCTTTGAGATCCTAGTGTTACAAGCTCAGCTTTGATTTGTAATTGTCAGACAGTACTGATGCAGATTTTTTTGGCCATTTTCATTTATAAAATAAATGTGGTCTGTAGGTTCTAAAGAATAAATGAGTGCTAAACAGTAACATGACATTCATCTCTACCTTAAGGAGATGTTTGTCAAGTTAATTTATTGGATCCAGTTAGTTTCATAGCTGAACTCCTATCAGGTCTTTACTCTTGTATATGCTGACCATTATTTTCTCTCATTACTTTTTTTAACATCCTGGCTTGATGACATTTCTAAACAAGCTCTGCCTTCTTGTGTTTGACTGGAGTCTCCTTGAAAAGAAACAATTCATTTTGATTTGATTTTTGAATTTTCAACTCTTAGTATAATAGATAACCTTATTTCCAGTGGGAGTGACGTTGGTAGGTGACTGGACCAGGTGACTGAGTCCTTTTCAGGATTATTTGACTAATATGCAGACATTCCTGTAAACCACTCCCCCTTTTATTTCCAAACTGGTGTACAGTTATTTAGTAAGTTTTCATCTTTGATTACTGTGTCAAATGTCTTTATATCATTTATAATCAAAATCTGCCTTTATTTCAGCGTTAACAAAATCTTTATAGTGTATAGGAAAAAAATAAATGTATGCCACAGGTTTTGAAGTGATATTAGTTAAGGTTAAAACCCAGAACTAAAATCTCTTAAATTGCAGTTTTTAGAGTTGTGTACAAAGTATACCACTGATAAAGTTATCTATAAGAAAAACTAGTTTATATGCTATTATAAGCTGTGCTTTTCCCCTTTTTTTAAGGCAGTAGTCTCCTTTTAGACACTTAAAAGGGAAAAAAATGCAGATTGTTTTGCTAACTTACAAATATGATCACAACTTGTTTCTAAAATCTAAATACTTGATATCTTCACTGTCTTTCTTTAGGCTCCAGCCGCACATTATGTATATACACCCCTGAATCAACTTAAGGGTGGCATGATTGTCAATGTCTACGGGGTTGTGAAGTTCTTTAAACCTCCATACCTAAGCAGAGGAACTGGTAGGTATTAAAATAGGTGAAGATTTGAATGGGCTGGATCTTCTTTACTGGTTTCAGCAGAGCTCCTTTGAGATCCTAGTGTTACAAGCTCAGCTTTGATTTGTAATTGTCAGACAGTACTGATGCAGATTTTTTTGGCCATTTTCATTTATAAAATAAATGTGGTCTGTAGGTTCTAAAGAATAAATGAGTGCTAAACAGTAACATGACAGCATATGAATGTACAAAATAGCATACAAAAGTATAGAATAAGCTAGAAAAGGTGAATATATAGGCAAGTACAGAATATTCTAATACTGTAATGATGATATGTAAATTGTTGTAATTCAGGTATAGAAGGTCCCGGGGAGAAGGGTACCGCAACCCACTCCGGTATTCTTGCCTGGAGAATTCTACAGATAGACGAGCCTGGCTGGCAGCAGTCCGTGGGGTCACAAAGAGTTGGACACGACTAAAGTGACGTAGCAACATAGAAGTTAAACAAGTGTAAAAAGGAACTACATGTAAACACGTGTTAGGGAGTACACAATATCAAAGCAAGTAAGTTGTGATATCAGTGACATAGCATATTGTTAAGGAGAGTAAAAGCATAGCGTTTTCATGTGTGATTATTTTTTATCAACTTAAGACAGTTTTTTTAACTGTCTTACATAAGATATCTTATGTAAATTTTGTGGTGACCAAGAAAGAAAAAATACTTCTGGAAGATACGCAAAAGAAAATGGAAAAGGAATCAGACTATGTAATGACAAAAAAATCAGTGAAATACAAAAGACCATAAGAGAGGAAACAGGACAAAAGAGCTAAGAGATAGTAGGCAGAAAAGAATTAAGAAAGTGGCAGAGTAAGGTCTTTTTTAAGTGTAAAAGGATTAAACACCCCAGTCAAAAGACTTGGATTGTTTTTAAAGCTAATTGAGAAGATATAACCTACTCTATATAAAAATGTAAAGTTTTAAACAGACTAACATGTAAAAAAATGTGTCCCAAAAGCATGAATTTTAGTTTTATGAAAGTTAATGTAGTTAACAGACAACTTACTTTCACCTTGGTTTAATTCAGTTCAGCTAAATTTCACATTTATTACTCTATTTAGTCTAATTTGAAACAATGGCAATTCGTAAGAGGCATCATTTTATGTAAGAAAAGCTATGCTTTACTGTCAGTTGTAAGATGCAGCTGTATTTTAGAGATGCTAAAAATACGAAACGGTGCTGTTGATGAAATACTGTCTTTGAGCTGTGTCTGCCAGTTGCTGTGGCTTATGCTGGGAACACAAAGATGTCCTCAGTGAGTTACTATTTTTTAAAGATTTAACTTATTAAATTGTTGATGTTGTTCAGTCACTAAGTCATGACTGACTCTTTTGTGACCCCATGGACTGTAGCTCACCAGGCTCCTCTGTCCACGGGAATACTGGAGTGGGTTGCCATTTCTGTCTCCAGAGGACCTTCCTGACCCAGGGATCTAACCTACATCTCCTGCATTGCAGGTAGATTCTTTACTACTGAGCCACCTGGGAAACCTTACAGAATACTGCAGATTTTATTGTGGAATGATGCTAAATTTACTCCTTACTTGGGTGGATGGGGAAAAATTTTTATTTTCATGTGGTCAGAATATTTTGTTGATATGTAGTTATGACTTAGTTTATATGAAGTGATTATGTGAAGACTACTGAACCTAGAGATGAGAAGTTTGAAATAGAGGGTATCTAAGTTTGAAGAGCACAGAGGAATATTTTATTGAAAACCCTGATTTCTATTGTTTTAGCAAGAGGGGCAACAATTAAACATTAAATTTGATGCAGAAAATTTTTATTTGAATTTCTTAAATATTTTCATATAACTTTAACATTTTGCAAAATCTGCATTCCATGCCCCATCATCATAAACATACACATGCATATTTTCCCTTTAGTAATTTCTTCTCATCTTCAGATTTTTTTTCCCCTCAATTTTGCATTGCCCTCTGAAAATTCCCTATTACTGTGATTGAGAGTGTTTCCTGCTGCCAAATTTAGGAATAAGCTACATATTGGTAATACTGTTCATCTAACTTGGTAGAAGATATGATTTTAAAACTTTTTTGCACTTGGTATGTTACAAATGCTTATCATTAAAAGTTTTTAGTAGATTAATCAGCAAATACATTATGTCAAAAAATAACATGAAGGGCTTCCCTGGTGGTCCAGTGAGTGGGGAGTCTGCCTTACACTACAGGGGGCACCTGTTCAGTCCCTGGCCTGGGAAGATCTCATGTGCTGTGGAGTGGCTAGACTAGTGTGTCCAGTTAGGAGCCAGTGCTCTCTAGTGCATGCGCCCAGAGCCAGTGCTCTGCAACAAGAGAGGCCACTGTAATGGGAGGCCCACACAGGCTGAAGAATAAAGATGGATGAAAAATAAATAAATAAGAAAATCAATAAAAACAGACCAATATTAAAAAATTTTTTTTTAAAATAACGTGAAATGAAACTGGAATAAAATGATAGCTGTTTTTAAAACAGCCGTGATGACTCAACATTAATTTTAGATAGCATCATTTTCTTCTGACAGTGTTATTAACCCATGTATATAATGAACACATTGGGAAAATATTATACATTTTATGCATCTTATATTCTCTCAGATATGTTTATGGTTAGATCCAGTCTCTTAATAAAAAAATTCATGAGTAGTAATAGGCAGCTTTTGTGCTAAAGATAATATACTTCTCTGTTGCTTCTGAGATCCTAAATTAAAATGAATGTCATCAGTTTTTCCTGAACATACTCATTGAAGCCTAAAATATATCTGAAGACATAGGGAGATATCTTTACTAATAGCAAGATGGGAACGTTTGAAAACTCTGTCTTTTCATTTTAGTTGCACTTAACATTTTTATTCCTTTTGATAGAGTTCGTCCTTCAACATGCTGTAGCAGAATCAGACAGATAGCTTTGATTTTTGTGTTCAGGAAAGGATCAACTTCATTAGTATTATCACTGAGAAATGCTAGAATAAACATACAGGAGTAATCCACAGCTGTGCCTCTTTTGTATCATATAAAGCAACGTTACTTCACAAATACATGGCCACAACCTAAGTATTACATCTTAATGTACATAATAGTCATGTGGAGGAAGATTACCTTTAACTCAAACTTAGGTAGGTGGAAAAAGTTTATTCTCTTACATATCATCAGCTAGAATTTTTCGCCAAAATTCATTTTGTAAATGTTCAGTTCAGTGCAGTAGAGGCAATCTGATGCAATTTAGCGTCTTCATTACTTGAATAAGAATTTTTCGGCAGGCCTTAACACTACAGGGGGCACCTGTTCAGTCCCTGGCCTGGGAAGATCTCATGTGCTGTGGAGTGGCTAGACTAGTGTGTCCAGTTAGGAGCCAGTGCTCTCTAGTGCATGCGCCCAGAGCCAGTGCTCTGCAACAAGAGAGGCCACTGTAATGGGAGGCCCACACAGGCTGAAGAATAAAGATGGATGAAAAATAAATAAATAAGAAAATCAATAAAAACAGACCAATATTAAAAAATTTTTTTTTAAAATAACGTGAAATGAAACTGGAATAAAATGATAGCTGTTTTTAAAACAGCCGTGATGACTCAACATTAATTTTAGATAGCATCATTTTCTTCTGACAGTGTTATTAACCCATGTATATAATGAACACATTGGGAAAATATTATACATTTTATGCATCTTATATTCTCTCAGATATGTTTATGGTTAGATCCAGTCTCTTAATAAAAAAATTCATGAGTAGTAATAGGCAGCTTTTGTGCTAAAGATAATATACTTCTCTGTTGCTTCTGAGATCCTAAATTAAAATGAATGTCATCAGTTTTTCCTGAACATACTCATTGAAGCCTAAAATATATCTGAAGACATAGGGAGATATCTTTACTAATAGCAAGATGGGAACGTTTGAAAACTCTGTCTTTTCATTTTAGTTGCACTTAACATTTTATTCCTTTTGATAGAGTTCGTCCTTCAACATGCTGTAGCAGAATCAGACAGATAGCTTTGATTTTTGTGTTCAGGAAAGGATCAACTTCATTAGTATTATCACTGAGAAATGCTAGAATAAACATACAGGAGTAATCCACAGCTGTGCCTCTTTTGTATCATATAAAGCAACGTTACTTCACAAATACATGGCCACAACCTAAGTATTACATCTTAATGTACATAATAGTCATGTGGAGGAAGATTACCTTTAACTCAAACTTAGGTAGGTGGAAAAAGTTTATTCTCTTACATATCATCAGCTAGAATTTTTCGCCAAAATTCATTTTGTAAATGTTCAGTTCAGTGCAGTAGAGGCAATCTGATGCAATTTAGCGTCTTCATTACTTGAATAAAATGTTTCTTGATGACTTTTCTCTCCTCCTCTGTAATAATGATTACACGTGACCTGTAGTATTATTTCTGTAGCAAATGCTTTATTTCCTAGTCTTTATATTCAGTCTCGGCAGAGTTGCAGCTGTAATTCTTCCAGAAGTCTGTCAGTCCTGTGTTAAAAGGACTGCAGATTCACTTTCTTATTCATTTGTGATAAAATTTCATCATGAAAACTGAGAATTTCTCAGGGATAATGAAAACCACATGTATTGAAAGATAATTGTATCATCAAAGTTGATTTTGATGATCGCTCATTGGGGTGCATAATACGGTTTCTTTCATATAGGAAGACAAGGTTATTGCCACTTTCTTGGGATTTTGAGATTGTATAGCAGTTATATTCTCTGAAAACCCTGCAGTTAATTTTGCTTTGCAAACTGGGTAGATAGAGCTAGGAATGCAGTGTTTTGTCTTGCACAGGTAACATTGGGCTTATTTTCTTTGATAACACATATGGTGGTGGTTTAGTCACTATGTCTGACTCTTGTGACTCCATGTACTATACGCCTCCAGGCTCCTCTGTTAAAGGTTCATTCTCTGCTTCCTCTTAGCCTCAGATTTCAAACTCCTGATCCATGGGATCTCCCAGGCAAAAATACTGCAGTGGATTACCATACATTCTTCACCAGATTAACACATATGAAGGAGTTTAATTTTAATTTTGTCTCAAATATTAAGAAATAGCTTAATGCCTTTTTAAACTTGAGACACCTTTACTCTGTTCTTATTGTCTGTTCTTATTAAGTAAGGTATATAGAGGCAGGCCATTAAAACAGTTCCATCCAGACTTGTTAATATGATATGGTGACACTTGCTTGGTTAATATCATAATCCCTCATCACTGAGAAGATGGGAAGAGAAGAGAGATCCCTGTTTGTGCTGTTCTTCCTAATATTTAAGTCCAGAGGAAGGGAGAAAATAGTCAGAATAGTCATATCATGCGTTTTTCTTGTTCACTTCTCTTTTTTCCTTCTCTCTTCACCTTTGAGTCCCTATAGGTCTCAGCCTTTTGTGCCATGTAATATGGCATATCAACTGTGGCTGCCTTTCCTTCCTCAGAAAACTTTATGTTGCAAAATTATTTTCATACTTCACTTTCTATCAAACATTCTCAATATCTGAAAATGAACTTGGTTAAACAGAACAGTTGAGGATGTTACAGTGTTTCTAGAAGCCAACTTCTGCTATTCAGTTTCTTAGAGAAAAGCACCTGTGTTAAAGGACTGCAGATTCACTTTCTTATTCATTTGTGATAAAATTTCATCATGAAAACTGAGAATTTCTCAGGGATAATGAAAACCACATGTATTGAAAGATAATTGTATCATCAAAGTTGATTTTGATGATCGCTCATTGGGGTGCATAATACGGTTTCTTTCATATAGGAAGACAAGGTTATTGCCACTTTCTTGGGATTTTGAGATTGTATAGCAGTTATATTCTCTGAAAACCCTGCAGTTAATTTTGCTTTGCAAACTGGGTAGATAGAGCTAGGAATGCAGTGTTTTGTCTTGCACAGGTAACATTGGGCTTATTTTCTTTGATAACACATATGGTGGTGGTTTAGTCACTATGTCTGACTCTTGTGACTCCATGTACTATACGCCTCCAGGCTCCTCTGTTAAAGGTTCATTCTCTGCTTCCTCTTAGCCTCAGATTTCAAACTCCTGATCCATGGGATCTCCCAGGCAAAAATACTGCAGTGGATTACCATACATTCTTCACCAGATTAACACATATGAAGGAGTTTAATTTTAATTTTGTCTCAAATATTAAGAAATAGCTTAATGCCTTTTTAAACTTGAGACACCTTTACTCTGTTCTTATTGTCTGTTCTTATTAAGTAAGGTATATAGAGGCAGGCCATTAAAACAGTTCCATCCAGACTTGTTAATATGATATGGTGACACTTGCTTGGTTAATATCATAATCCCTCATCACTGAGAAGATGGGAAGAGAAGAGAGATCCCTGTTTGTGCTGTTCTTCCTAATATTTAAGTCCAGAGGAAGGGAGAAAATAGTCAGAATAGTCATATCATGCGTTTTTCTTGTTCACTTCTCTTTTTTCCTTCTCTCTTCACCTTTGAGTCCCTATAGGTCTCAGCCTTTTGTGCCATGTAATATGGCATATCAACTGTGGCTGCCTTTCCTTCCTCAGAAAACTTTATGTTGCAAAATTATTTTCATACTTCACTTTCTATCAAACATTCTCAATATCTGAAAATGAACTTGGTTAAACAGAACAGTTGAGGATGTTACAGTGTTTCTAGAAGCCAACTTCTGCTATTCAGTTTCTTAGAGAAAAGCACCTGTTTTAGCCACTTACAGAGCATTATGGTGAAAATTACTAACATTGTGTCGACAGCGTTGGAATTCTGAGAGCTTCTACCTCTCTTACTTGTAACTTTGAGGTTAGAATGCTAGGATACAGAGCCCCAGGACTTTTTCTTTTCCTGTTCTGTTCAAACATTCCAGCTAACTCTGAATTACTAGTTTAGGCTAGGGAAAAGTGCTGTTTTCACTTATGAAAATGACTTACCATTTATGCGTTAATGTCATGAGGCATAATTGAGTGTTTTTGTTTTACATGAGTGACATTGGTTGACTATTAGTGATTGTGTAGTTAGTATCAATTAATTTCTTAAAGTATAATAAACCCCCACAGGGCTTCCCATGGTGGTCCAGTGGGTAAGGACACCGCCTTGCAGTGCAAGGGGCGCCGGTTTGATCCCTGGCCTGGGAAGATCCCATGTGCCGCGGAGCGGCTGGACCGATATGTCCAATTACCGAGCCGGAGCTCTGGGGTGCATGCGCACAGAGCTGGTGCTCTGCGATGACAGAGGCCACCACGGTGGGAGGCCCACAGGAGCCAAAGAACAAAGATGGATGAAAATAGAGAAATGAAAGACCAATAGAAGTGGCCCGGGGCTTCCCTGGTGGTCCAGTGGGTAAGGATACCGCCTTGCAGTGCAAGGGGCGCCGGTTCGATCCCTGGCCTGGGAAGATCCCACGTGCCACGGAGCGGCTGGACCGATATGTCCAATTACCGAGCCAGAGCTCTGGAGCGCATGCGCCCAGAGATGGTGCTCTGCGACAACAGAGGCCACCGCGATGGGAAGCCCACAAGAGCCAAAGAACAAAGACGGATGAAAATAGATAAATGAAAGACTTAATAGAAGTGGCCCGCCTACCCCTCCCTCCCCAACCTGCCCCCCTAAAAATAAATAAAATAAATAAATGTTTAAAAAAAAAAAAAAAAGTGGCCCGCCCGTCCCCCTCCCTCCCTACCCCACCCCTCAAAAGATAAATAGATAAATAAATGTTTAAAAAATAAATAAATAAACTCCCAAATATTCTACGTTTAAATTACTGAAAAGAATGTATTAAGTACTAAATGATTAATAACTCATTGGTACTCCAAAACATTCTGGAACCTTTCTGATTCATCAAAGACAGATTAAAACATCCAGTTAAATGTAAGTTGTACATAATATTTAATTATATTTTTAATTTTTTAACATTGATAATGCATCTCTAGATGTTTTGACTATTTTGTAGTCCTCTACTTTATGAAAATATGGCAACTATGTAGAACCTGTTCTAGAAAAATACATATGGATTCATAAAGACTTAAACATACATCATCAAAGGTTCATTCCCTGCTTGAGAGTCAGATTGCAAACTCCTGATCTGTGGGATGTTCATATTCACTTTTCTGAATATTCAGTTACTATCAAAACTGCAGCATACGTTTTGGTCTAATGTATGGCATTTAAAACAAAATATATAATATATAGGTTTTTTTCAGTTCACTTGTTGGCATTTATTCAACAAATACCGAGAATTTTCTGTGTGCTAGGTGTTAACCATGAGACATTCGAAGATTTATATAATTGTTTTCTACCCCCAAGAAATTTAAGTTTATAATTAAGACAGATAATCATTACAATACAGTGATTATAATTATTCATGACTTCACTTTGGTTTCAGTCTTTCCCCAGTTTTTTAAAACTCGACTTGTCCATTTTATTGTTGATTATGTATGGTAGAATCAACACACCATACTTTTTGAATGTGTGTTTTAAAGCTGAATGGTGAATTTACCTTTTATATGAGATGGAGGTTGTCAGCAGGCATGGAGTTTTCCATTTACCTTGAGCTAAAGCATCATGTCTAGTTGGGTGAGGTGAGACTATTCTCAAGTGCTCGGCTGTCTTACTTTCAGGAAGGGAGGGCATCAGCTGCTCATCACTCATCTCTTTAGGGATTTGGAATGGAGAGCAAAACCTATCTTCACTACTACTCTCAGGTTATTCTTTACATGCCAACAGGAAATATATATGTTTCTACTTCGATAGTGAAGGTGGAGAAACATCTTCCTCTGTCACTGAACCTTTGTATGACTTGCGTTCTGGTATTCAAGAATAACTTCTTTGAGGAGATTTCTGGCTTCCCCTGCTTCCTGTCCAAATCCTAGGAATCTGCCTCTCAGGAATTTTTCCTCTAAAAAGTGCTTATTTAGAATGTTATCCTTATGTTTCGTGAGCTTATAGTTCTAATTATCTTAATGAATCATAAAGAGTGTGGTTTTGTTTTCTCATTCTTTCTTGAAACTTGTGGTACACTCTTTTATTCGTTCAATTAGAAAGTGTCTTTGCTAGCCTTGTGTAGCATTGTATGCTACTTAGTTATTATCTAAAGACTCAGATAGATTGTTGTCCATAGATAAATAATTGTCTGAAAGTTTATAAGTGAGAGAGACGCAGATGTAATCAGCTAGTTAATACAAGGCAAAAGTTGTATGCTGTGACTAAAGGACTAAGCAAAGAGCTTTCCAAGTGGGAAAGGAGGAATTAATGCTAACAGGGGAAAAGCTTCTAGGAGGTGTGGCATTTGAGCTGAACTTTAAAGGATATTGGATCTTGATAGATGAGGAAGAAGAGGCTAACATTCCAGAGTTTGAAAATAGCAACAGCAGTTGTCAGATTTATAATGAAAATGTGAACTGGTGCTAAAGCAGTTGAGTTTATAGATACGATGTTAAGTAATAAATGTCAGCAGTATATTGATGAATAATTTTATGCTCTTGATGCACTCTTTTTTTTTTTTATTTATTTTTCCTTTTTTTGGTGGGGGAGTGGGTTGGGGGGGGAGGGGGCGGGCGGGCCACTTCTATTGGTCTTTCATTTATCTATCTTTCATCCATTTTTTTTTGTTCTTTGGGCGGTGATGGAGTTTTCCATTTACCTTGAGCTAAAGCATCATGTCTAGTTGGGTGAGGTGAGACTATTCTCAAGTGCTCGGCTGTCTTACTTTCAGGAAGGGAGGGCATCAGCTGCTCATCACTCATCTCTTTAGGGATTTGGAATGGAGAGCAAAACCTATCTTCACTACTACTCTCAGGTTATTCTTTACATGCCAACAGGAAATATATATGTTTCTACTGATAGTGAAGGTGGAGAAACATCTTCCTCTGTCACTGAACCTTTGTATGACTTGCGTTCTGGTATTCAAGAATAACTTCTTTGAGGAGATTTCTGGCTTCCCCTGCTTCCTGTCCAAATCCTAGGAATCTGCCTCTCAGGAATTTTTCCTCTAAAAAGTGCTTATTTAGAATGTTATCCTTATGTTTCGTGAGCTTATAGTTCTAATTATCTTAATGAATCATAAAGAGTGTGGTTTTGTTTTCTCATTCTTTCTTGAAACTTGTGGTACACTCTTTTATTCGTTCAATTAGAAAGTGTCTTTGCTAGCCTTGTGTAGCATTGTATGCTACTTAGTTATTATCTAAAGACTCAGATAGATTGTTGTCCATAGATAAATAATTGTCTGAAAGTTTATAAGTGAGAGAGACGCAGATGTAATCAGCTAGTTAATACAAGGCAAAAGTTGTATGCTGTGACTAAAGGACTAAGCAAAGAGCTTTCCAAGTGGGAAAGGAGGAATTAATGCTAACAGGGGAAAAGCTTCTAGGAGGTGTGGCATTTGAGCTGAACTTTAAAGGATATTGGATCTTGATAGATGAGGAAGAAGAGGCTAACATTCCAGAGTTTGAAAATAGCAACAGCAGTTGTCAGATTTATAATGAAAATGTGAACTGGTGCTAAAGCAGTTGAGTTTATAGATACGATGTTAAGTAATAAATGTCAGCAGTATATTGATGAATAATTTTATGCTCTTGATGCACTCTTTTTTTTTTTTATTTATTTTTCCTTTTTTTGGTGGGGGAGTGGGTTGGAGAGGGAAGGGGCGGGCGGGCCACTTCTATTGGTCTTTCATTTATCTATCTTTCATCCATCTTTGTTCTTTGGCCGGTGTGGGCCTCCCATCGCAGTGGCCTCTGTTGTCGCAGAGCACCGGCTCTGGGCACATGCACTCCAGAGCTCCGGCTCAGTGATTGAACACATCAGTCCAGCCGCTCTGCAGCACGTGGGATCTTCCCAGGCCAGGGATCAAACCGGCACCCCTTGCACTGCAAGGCGGTGTCCTTACCTACTGGACCATCAGGGAAGCCCTTGATGCACTCTTTAAGGAACATTACTAAGCATCTATGATACTTTTGTAATATACTTCTTATTTATATTGAAAATTTTAAAACATTTTGTGTTTAATTTATGGTTTCCATATGTATTAAAACTGGCTTGTTCAGATTGTATTGGTTATATATGCAGTCAGTGGCTTTATTTATGTGCTAGAACTGTCATGTCTCAATAGTTGGCAATTGTCCTTTGAAAGATTACTCAGAATTGTTATAAATATATTTTAAGTGACTATCAATACAATGCTTTGTTACATTATTTCTCAGAACTAATAGATTCTAGTGCTTTTTAGGCACATCAAAATTACTTTCAAGTTACAGATAACCTTGATTTCCATCTGCATTTTTAGGTTTTATTCTACTTCAGTGTATTACTTTTCCTCTCAACTTTACATACATCAGTTAAGAAAATCAAAATATATTCTCTTTATTCTCTTCCTTATTTTTCAATCTGGTTGTCCTTTTCCAGTGATTTCTGGCAGCTTTTTATGTATTAATGATAATCTCATTTTTGTCATATATGTTACAGATGGTCTTCTCAGCATTTTAGTTTTGTACTGGTAGTTTTTAAAGTATATTTGTTTACAATCCTTGTGGAGTCATATTTATTTATCTGGAGAGTCTTACCTGTTAGAAAATCTGAAAGCAGATTAACTTCTATTTCTGTAAAGTTATTTTATATTTATTAAAACTGGATATATTGCCTGGAATTTTATTTTGTATGTAGTGTGCAGTGATCTCTTTTCATCGGTAACTACTTTGATTCAGAATCATTTATTAAATAATGTGATGTGTGTAAAGCATGTATATTATCAGTATCTCCCTATGAAGATCTATGGAACAACAGATCCTGAATTTTCTTCTTCTAATGTGTGACCTGACATAGGTCTCCTTAAAAAAGAGGACTATTCAGATGTTGCCCAAATTTTAATCATTAAGCAGAGTATTTACTACAAGTTCTATATGAACTTTAGTTCCTGGACCAGAGGCAGTGTTACGTTACGAGTTGTTTCCGCTCCTTTACAACACCCATTTTGAACTCAAGTAAGAAAATCACTTAAATTTGCTTTTTTTGTCTAATATCATTTCCATAGTCTAAAATAAATATAAAATAAACTGGTGAATAAGTCATACCAGTCAATCCTAAAGGAAATCAACCCTGAATATTCACTGGAAGGACCGATACTGAAGCTGAAGCTCCAATACTTTGACCATCTGATGTGAAGAGACAACTCATTGGAAAAGATCCTGATGCTGGGAAAGACTGAAGGCAAAAGGAGAAGAGGGCGACAGAGGATGAGAGAGTTAGGTAGCATCACTGACTCAGTGGGCATGAATTTCAGTAACTCCAGGAAATGGTGAGGAACAGGGAACCCTGGGGTGCTACAGTGCATGGGGTCTCAAAGAGTCAGACATGGCTTAGTGACTGAACAAGTCATTAGCAAAAAAACATAAAGCAAGAAATGCACATTAAAATGGTGTATAACATAACCACCACATTTATTTAAGGATGTATTCCCCAGTGTCAGGCACAGTTCAACAATACTAAACCGTGATTGCTTTTGCAGCAAAATAATATTTCTATACCTTTCCGTACACTTCATATAGATACACTCACATTGTTTCTGGCTCCTTCACTTAGCACAATGATTTTGAGGTTCCATGTTATAGCATGGATTAGTAGTTTATTCCTTTTTATTGATGAATATCAATATATGTTTATAGTTATTTTAAAAATCATTATTTTATCTCCCTTATTTTAAACACAAACTCTGCAAAGATAAAGACCAATGTTAGTTTTTATAAAAATCCTCACACCTAGGTATACCATCTATGACCTGTGATTGCTCAATACATAGAGTACTGGAATAACATGTATAAATGCATCAAATAATCTGTCTACCTACCTACTTACCTTCCTGTCTAATTGTGTATATGCACACATGTATCTGTTTTAAAACTTATATCTTGATCATAGTATTTATACTTGCTTCTCTTTCGTGGTTCCCATGATCTTTTCCAGTATTATAAAAACATGAGCAGAAATTATATTAACTTCATAATCATGGTAGGAAAAGAGTGCTGTTATATGTGTATTGTATAGCAAGTGTCAGTTCAGTTCAGTCACTTAGTTATGTCCAACTCTTTGCAACCTCATGGACTGTGGTTGCCAAGCCAACTTGATCCTCACTAACTCCTGGAGTTTGCTCAAACTCGTGTCCATTGAGTCAGGGATGGTATCCAACTATCTTGTCCTCTGTTGCCCCTTCTCTTCCTACCTTCTGTTTTCACCAGCATCAGGGTCTTTTCCAATGAGTTGTCTCTTCACATCAGGTGGCCAAAGTATTGGAGCTTCAGCTTCAGCATCAGTCCTTCCAGTGAATATTCAGGGCTGATTTCCTTTAGGATTGACTGGTTTGATTTCCTTAAAGTCCAAAGGACTCTCAGGAGTCTTCTCCAGCACCACAAAGTATCTTTGTAAACAAATAAGATTGTAGCATATGCTATCTCTATAGTTCAGTGATTTGCCTTCATGGCTTTTACTTCAGAGTTTCAATAATAAACTTTCACACAAATAGAAAACTGTTGGTGAAATACAGGTTGGTTTAAAAGCAACGCTACTCTAGTATTGATAATAGGTAAAAGACGGTGAAGCAGCTTTCGTGGAGGAATTTTTTGTGGATTCTATAATTTATGCTGGCATACTCTTTTGATTAAAGGCCTTGCTCAGATGAACTACCAGCTTTTCCTTGTAATAAAACTCCAAGGCAATTTACTTAATCATACTGAAGAAATTAGGTGAATTGCTTAAGATTGCAGAATATAGAGCTTACTTTATCATTTGTTACCTTTTCTAGATTTATATCAAGTTACATAAAGTATTGTGTAAGTGTTAAAGTAGTTAAAATACTTTGTCAACGTTCCATGAAGTCTTACTCAAGCGTTAAAGTAGTTAAAATCAATATTTTATCAGAAGTTTATTTTAGAGGTTATTTGGGGATGCTAGGTGGCTCAGTGATAGAGAATCCATCTGCCCTTTCAGGAGGCCCCAGAGACATGTGGGTTTGATTACTGGGTCAGGAGGATCCTCTGGGGGATGAAATGGAAACCCACTCCAGGTTTCCTGCCTGGAGAATCTCATGGACAGAGAAGCCTGGCGGGCTGCAGTCCATGGGGTCCAAAGAGTCGGACACGACTGAGCACGTGAACACCTGCACTGAGGTTATATTCAAATATAAAAGATAGTCATTTATTAAAAGTCTTTCTGCTTTCCATACCATCCCTGCTGGTATTAGCCATCAAGAAAATAGACTTAAATTACCTTTGTTTTGTAACTCTGCTGTTAAATTCGGAGTTCTAGGTTGACTGTAACTTCATGTGTTTATTTTTCTTTCTTTTGGGAATGAGTAAAAAATCATGCATGGGGAAAATAAATATTTTTATTATTTAGATAGTCATTATTGAAGGATTATTTATTTGGCAGAACACTTCTTTGGCAGTTTGCCCTGTTAGTATGTGTTAAAATGACTAGCTTGGTTTTCAGTTATGTAGGAATCTCATGGTAATTTGTGAAAGAACCTGAAAGCTGTTTAATATTTCATTTGTATTGCTACTTTATTGTTCTTGAGAACATATTACTACACAGATTTTTTTATAAATGCCTGTTTCTTGGATCTGAAGTTTTATTTCCTTTTGTAACTGTATACATGTCTATACACAAAACTACATAAAATTTTATTTGAAGCTCCTTGTTATTTTTGTAGATAACCTTAGGAGAGTCTGAGAACTTCCTCATGTTTAGTTATGCTTTTCTAGAGAGCTTGCTTTGAAGCAGGTAGATGATATTTTGAAGAACATTGCTACCATAAGTCTACATGGGCCTGTAGGTCCGTAATTGAATTGACTGCCAAGAAAATATTAATACTTCAAGTTAGATTTAATATACTAAGAAGTAAACTTCAAAGGAGGTATTTTTAAATTCTGCTTTTACACTCCTTGATATTAAGAAAGTTGTTTTTTATTTGATAGACCTCTAATTAACTATCATACACATCTCTGTACCTGGATGTATTTACATATTAGTGTTTTTTAACCACTCAAAAATATCCGTACATATTGTGATAACACTGAGAGTTCTCTGGTGAAAGTAGTGCCATATTTCAAGAATGCTGTGTTTGTAATTTGGTATGGAGAGAACAAATACGAATGTAGGAAAAATAATTCCAGATTATAACAGGAGTCCAAAATTAAGCTGTAGAAATGGAGAAATGAAATGTCAGAAGTAATGTACATACAGGAGGGTTTCATAATTTTTTAGCTTCTCTTTTCTGTGGTCAGTGTTGTTGAGTGCAGTTTATGTCCCTTTTCCCTTAGTCCCCACACCAGATGTTTATAACATACATTGTTGTGATTACTTGAATGAGGCAGAACACTTTAATAATTTATTGATATGGAATCCTGGGCTTTGTTGTGAATACTTTTGTAATGCTCCTTGAAAGAGTTACATAGCACGGAATTACAGTGGGTATGGATATATTAATGTTACCTGTTGAATATATAGTGTGAGTTTGAGAGCAAAGTTATTTTTAAAACAGACATTCTATCGAAATATATAACTTATAACCAACTGGCTTAAAAATAGAATGTTTTTCAAGTTTCTTCAGAAACTCACGGCTTTCTGAGAGTTACATGATAACCTCGCATTCCCATCTCCCCTTCCCTAAATGAAAGCACATTCAGAAAAAACCTTTTAGTTAAAAAAAAATGAGAAGGGTTTTTTTTTTTTAAAGATTTATTTATTTATTTATTTACTTTGGGCGTGGGTCGGGTTGGGGAGGGAGGGGAGCGGGCGGGCCACTCTATGGGTCTTTCATTTCTCTATTTTCATTTGTCTTCGTTCTTTGGCTCCTGTGGGCCTCCCATTGCGGTGGCGACTGTCGTTGCAGAGCATTGGCTCTGGGCGCATGCGCTCCAGAGCTCTGGCTCGGTAGTTGGACACATCAGTCCAGCCGCTCCGCAGCACGTGGGATCTTCCCAGGCCAGGGCTCGAACCGGCGCCCCTTGTACTGCAAGGCGGTGTCCTTACCCACTGGACCACCAGGGGAAGCCCATGAGAAGGATTTTTAAAAAGGAGTTTGGAATAGAAAAAAGAGTGAAAATTAACTTCTGCCTTGGAGTATTTCTTATTATTTGTTTATACTTTTTATTCTTTGCTTTTAGAAATTTGAAATATTTTGCTTTATTTAAAAAGCACTGAGAACATGCATATCTGTAAACAACAAAGCTCTGTAAAAGTTACAAGTAAAATAAAAGTTTAAAAAAAAAAACAGTATCAGAACTTTATAGAATTTGTATATATGCCTGGACATTATTACCAGGTGAAAACCAGTGAGTTTGATTTTTAGAGTGCAGTGATAAACCCCATATCTCTGCAGAAATGTCATGATAAGAAAGCTCATATTTTATGCTAAATACATGAAAGATTTTTTTGTCGTTGATATGTATTACATAAATAAGATTTAAGCAGAAAGTTAATAGGAACATGTATCAGCAGTAGAATAAGAACACGCAAAGGATTTTCTGTCAACACTAGAAACAGTTTTGGTCATTTCATCGTAAAGAAATGTGTACACCCCGATCCCTACCAAAACCTCAACACCTGTCCATCAGTTTATAGCAGACTCATCAGGCTTCTAATAACCTCTCTCAGTTTTCCAACACATACGATACTCTTGAAAACTGGCATCATCACCCATAGTTAACTTCTGTAAATGAAAGTAAGATTCATGTAGCATTATAGATAGGAGAACATTTCAAGTTGAGAAAAGAGCAAAGAATAAAACTATAGTTTATTCATTTGTTCACTATCCCTCACAATACTATCAAACTTTTTTTCTTTCTTTCTTGGTACTTTTGAGATAAGTTTATTAATACCTTTTAAATTCTGATATAACTAATTCAGAATTTTTGAAAACTTAACATTAACAGGTCAAAAGATTCTATAAAGGTATTCTAGTTAAACGGCTCATGAAAGAAAATATTTTACAAAGTGTTTGTTTTTCTCAGCATTTTATTATAAAAATATTTAAATATCCATAATATTTGAAGGAATTATACAGTGAACACTCATATATACTGACCATCATTGGTGAATCCATTTATTGATTTCTTTTTAGATCCAGTTCAGAATAAATAAGATATCAGGACACATCATCCCGAAATATTTTAGCATGTGTATCAATCACTGTCAATAACTAGAGTTCATTACTTATTTATTTACAGTTCTTTTTTTTTTGGGAAAAGATTGCATGCAATGAAATGTATGGGCATTTTGTTCACATAGGTCCACTTAAATCCAGGACATGTAGTACATGTTTATGAATATCTTATTTTGTCTGTCCATAATAATATAAAATCAAATACTATAATACTTTTAGATATACAAACAATGAAAAGTTTTATCACTTTATAGCTTAAGAATACTCAGTTACATATGAAATAATAAAAATAAATCTATAAACTTTAGAATAAAGAAGATGGAAACTATGTATCTATATATTAGACTTCTCTGGTGATCTGTAGGCTTTTGCTAAGAAGTTGCCAGTTACGTCCTTTATTTGTTGTTTGTTGATCAGGCACGAAGCTGTGTCCAACTCTTTGCTACCCCGTTAACTGCCGCGTGCCAGGCTTCTCTGTCCTTCTCTATTTCCTAGAGTTTGGTCAAACTCATGTCCATTGAGTTGATGATATTATCCAACCTCTGTCATCCCCTCCTTCTTCTGCCTTCAATCTTTCCCAGCATCAGGGTCTTTTCCAGTGAGTTGGTTCTTCGCCGCAGGTGACCAGAGTTTTGGAGCTTCAGCTTCAGCATCAGTCTGTCCAATGAGGGTTGATTTCCTTTAGGATTGGCTGGTTGGATCTCTTTGCTGTCCAAGGGACTCTAATAAAACTATAGTTTATTCATTTGTTCACTATCCCTCACAATACTATCAAACTTTTTTTCTTTCTTTCTTGGTACTTTTGAGATAAGTTTATTAATACCTTTTAAATTCTGATATAACTAATTCAGAATTTTTGAAAACTTAACATTAACAGGTCAAAAGATTCTATAAAGGTATTCTAGTTAAACGGCTCATGAAAGAAAATATTTTACAAAGTGTTTGTTTTTCTCAGCATTTTATTATAAAAATATTTAAATATCCATAATATTTGAAGGAATTATACAGTGAACACTCATATATACTGACCATCATTGGTGAATCCATTTATTGATTTCTTTTTAGATCCAGTTCAGAATAAATAAGATATCAGGACACATCATCCCGAAATATTTTAGCATGTGTATCAATCACTGTCAATAACTAGAGTTCATTACTTATTTATTTACAGTTCTTTTTTTTTTGGGAAAAGATTGCATGCAATGAAATGTATGGGCATTTTGTTCACATAGGTCCACTTAAATCCAGGACATGTAGTACATGTTTATGAATATCTTATTTTGTCTGTCCATAATAATATAAAATCAAATACTATAATACTTTTAGATATACAAACAATGAAAAGTTTTATCACTTTATAGCTTAAGAATACTCAGTTACATATGAAATAATAAAAATAAATCTATAAACTTTAGAATAAAGAAGATGGAAACTATGTATCTATATATTAGACTTCTCTGGTGATCTGTAGGCTTTTGCTAAGAAGTTCCCAAAGTTACGTCCTTTATTTGTTGTTTGTTGATCAGGCACGAAGCTGTGTCCAACTCTTTGCTACCCCGTTAACTGCCGCGTGCCAGGCTTCTCTGTCCTTCTCTATTTCCTAGAGTTTGGTCAAACTCATGTCCATTGAGTTGATGATATTATCCAACCTCTGTCATCCCCTCCTTCTTCTGCCTTCAATCTTTCCCAGCATCAGGGTCTTTTCCAGTGAGTTGGTTCTTCGCCGCAGGTGACCAGAGTTTTGGAGCTTCAGCTTCAGCATCAGTCTGTCCAATGAGGGTTGATTTCCTTTAGGATTGGCTGGTTGGATCTCTTTGCTGTCCAAGGGACTCTCAAGAGTCTTCTCCAGTACCATAGTTGGAAAACATCATTTCTTCAGTGCTCAGCATTTTTTATGGTCCAACTGTCACATCTGTACATAACTGCTGAAAAAACCACAGTTTTGACTATGTGGACCTTTGGTAGCAAAGTGATATCTCTGCTTTTTAATACACTGTCTAGATTTGTCATAACTTTTCTTCCAAAGAGCAAGCATCATTTAATTTCATGTCTGCGGTCACTGTCTACAATGACTTTGGAGCCCAAGATAAAGTCTGTCACTGTATCCTTTATTTTTCCCCCCATCCATTTGCCATGAAGTGATGGGACCAGATGCCATGATCTTAGTGTTTTGAATGTTGAGTTTTAAGCCGGCTTTTTCACTCTCCTCTTTCATCTTCATCAAGAGTCTCTTAAGTTGCATTATTAAGGGCAGGTTATAAGGTTACATATTTCACTGGATTTTAATTCATGCAGTGTTTCAAAGTTTGTTTTGGTTGCTTAGTTTTATAGTTTACATAAATTGGGGAACATTTTTCAGGATGGCAGTTGCCCCCTACTCCTTTTATGAGCACATAAGGATGCCATCCCTTCTGACTCCCCTGCTGGAGGGATAGGAGAAGTCAGCATAGCGATGGGTTTGATATAAGGAAGCATCAAAATGGGATTTTACATTTTTGATTTTTCTTAAATTGCTCACTTTATTTGTTGTTGTTTTTGAATAAAGAAGATGGAAACTATGTATCTATATATTAGACTTCTCTGGTGATCTGTAGGCTTTTGCTAAGAAGTTGCCAGTTACGTCCTTTATTTGTTGTTTGTTGATCAGGCACGCTGTGTCCAACTCTTTGCTACCCCGTTAACTGCCGCGTGCCAGGCTTCTCTGTCCTTCTCTATTTCCTAGAGTTTGGTCAAACTCATGTCCATTGAGTTGATGATATTATCCAACCTCTGTCATCCCCTCCTTCTTCTGCCTTCAATCTTTCCCAGCATCAGGGTCTTTTCCAGTGAGTTGGTTCTTCGCCGCAGGTGACCAGAGTTTTGGAGCTTCAGCTTCAGCATCAGTCTGTCCAATGAGGGTTGATTTCCTTTAGGATTGGCTGGTTGGATCTCTTTGCTGTCCAAGGGACTCTCAAGAGTCTTCTCCAGTACCATAGTTGGAAAACATCATTTCTTCAGTGCTCAGCATTTTTTATGGTCCAACTGTCACATCTGTACATAACTGCTGAAAAAACCACAGTTTTGACTATGTGGACCTTTGGTAGCAAAGTGATATCTCTGCTTTTTAATACACTGTCTAGATTTGTCATAACTTTTCTTCCAAAGAGCAAGCATCATTTAATTTCATGTCTGCGGTCACTGTCTACAATGACTTTGGAGCCCAAGATAAAGTCTGTCACTGTATCCTTTTTTTTTCCCCATCTCTTTGCCATGAAGTGATGGGACCAGATGCCATGATCTTAGTGTTTTGAATGTTGAGTTTTAAGCCGGCTTTTTCACTCTCCTCTTTCATCTTCATCAAGAGTCTCTTAAGTTGCATTATTAAGGGCAGGTTATAAGGTTACATATTTCACTGGATTTTAATTCATGCAGTGTTTCAAAGTTTGTTTTGGTTGCTTAGTTTTATAGTTTACATAAATTGGGGAACATTTTTCAGGATGGCAGTTGCCCCCTACTCCTTTTATGAGCACATAAGGATGCCATCCCTTCTGACTCCCCTGCTGGAGGGATAGGAGAAGTCAGCATAGCGATGGGTTTGATATAAGGAAGCATCAAAATGGGATTTTACATTTTTGATTTTTCTTAAATTGCTCTCTTGAAAGTAACAACAAAAAGGGAGATAAAAAGGCAAAAAAGAAGAGACAAAAGTCTAGAACAGCGGTTGGCCAGGAGATAGGGTAGATGACGGGGAGGTGGAAACTGTTGAGGAGAATATCCCAAGACAACCGTGAACTACAGTCCTGAAGAGCTGTCAGGTGAATCTATCAGTTCTCCATTCTCTCAGTAATACTTCCCTTAAAATAACTTGCAGATCTAATCTACATATGCTTTTAGCAAAGCATTTTCAGTGGGAGAAACACCAGCTCTGTGAAACATTCTATGAAAAAATGGTAAATTTTGTGCCTTTGAGATTCACAATGCATTATTAGCACATTGTCACCTCTGAAAACTTTAAAGAAAGGAGCCTGTTTAACTTTATTTTTTAACATATTTTTACTTGGAATTACTTGAACATGGAACCGTTTTTTAATTTTATTTTTTACAGAATGCATTTTTTTTTTTTGCCTCTAAGTAATGACTTATTTTTCATCCATCTTTATTCTTTGGCATGTGTGGGCTTCCCATCACAGTGGCCTCTCTTGTTGCAGAGTACTGGTTCTGGGTGCATGCGTTCCAGAGTGCTGGCTTGTAATTGGACACACCAGCCCAGTTGCTCGTTCGTATGTGGGATCTTCCCAGGCCAGGGATCGAACCGGTGCCTGTTGCACTGCACTGGACAGTTTGATTATGGTAGAACTGCAAGGACCTTGTTTCTCTGTAGTGATCTATATAAAATGTAGTACTTTGAATTTTCATTTTCAGAAAGAATAGTACTCTTGATGTCTTAAATCAGAGATTCTTAAGTTTTTCTCAGGGAGCGTATATTTTTATGGGTCATAGTTATAGATATTTAAACATACTGGAAGTTAAAAGTGAAAGACTAGCATTTAATAACATTTAATAATTCATTTAAACTAAAGACAGTTATTACATGTAAACATAAATAACATTTTAATGAAAAAATATTTTCCAAAAATATGGTGTTTGGTATTTAATTTTTTGAAGACATTTTTATCTTTAAGAAACAATAAAAGTAACAGAATCCTCTTATCTCTTCAACAGTTCTATATTATCTTCAATATTTTAGTTTTTGATTAAGTGGTTAATGTTATTTTCTACCTTATAGCTTCTGAGAAACTCTCTGTGTTCCTAATGAAATTTTGCTTGAGAACCAGATTCTCTTGTTAAAGAATTACAAGATATTTCTGTTTGGAAGGTTGATAGATACATAGCTAAAAGCAATGAATTGAAATTCCCATGGAAATTCAAATTGGAATTCCTTTGCAGTCTCTTACATCTGAACTTTTCATTTCATGTACCACCTGTGATCAGTTAGACACACTGTATTGGCACTGTCATTAGCTTCTTTGTTAAGGCAGATTCTAAGATCATATCTGAGCCCATTAGGTAAGAATGTTATAATTAATTAGCAGTAATAGAAATACTGCTGCTGCCTCCACCACCACCACTAGCCAGCTCTTATAAATATCATTTAACCATGTTCTAGGTGCTGTTTTAAGCACTTTATATGTGATTACGTATTTAACTTTAGCAATAATGAGGTGAATACTATTACTTCCCCCATTTTTTCAGATAAGGAAATTGAGGCATAAAGAGGGTAAATGATTTTCATTGTCTGCCTTAGGCTTCAGCGGGAAAATTTTAGAAGAATCATAAGTGTTTTGTAGGTAATACTTCCCAGGTGGAACTCATGGTAGAGTCTGCCTGCCAATGCAGAAGACATTGCCAGAGACAGGTTAAATCCCTGGGTTGGGAATATCCCTTAGAGTAGAATATGGCACCCCACTCCAGTATTCTTACCTGGAAAATTCCATGGACAGAGGAGCCTGGCGGGCTGCAGTCCATGGGCTGCAAAGAGTTGGATATGACTGAACAACTGAGCATGTAGTGACATGCATTAATTTATTAAAGATGCTTTGTCAACTACTATGTATTACAGAACTTGTGAACTGTGAAGACTTAGTGCTACATCTGGAAGCTGGCTGTCTGTGTTTTCTGGTTAAAGAATGTCTACTTCTGGCATGCTTTAGAAATCTTCTATATACAGTAACTGTTCTGAAAAGTATTGTCTGTGTTCACATACGTCATTCATTATACAATCAATATATGTGATGTATTTCAAGACACATGTGGTGTCTTCCCACATTTAAATTCTTATTTATATTAAAAGCTTTCTTAACCAACCTCCTCTAATCTAATTTGACAATGAGCACACTGTCTCCATTCCCCCTGGTAAATCCTGTTACTGATTGTTGTGTCATCCTAGGCTCTTACGGCTGGGAATTGGTGACTGGGAATCAGCCAGTCCTAATGCCCCTGCTCATTTCTGCTCCCACTAGTGGAACCATATTCTCTCAAGAATTGTGTTCTGGGCTTCCCTGGTGGTCTACTGGGTGGAGAGTCCACCTTACAGAGCAAGGGGCACCGGTTCGATCCCTGGCCTGGGAGGATCCCACATGCCGCGGAGCAGCTGGACAGGTGTGTCCAATTACCAGCCAGCGCTCTAGCACATACATCCAGAGCCATTGCTCTGCAGCAGGGAAGGCCACTGCAGTGGGAGGCTCACACAGGCCAAAGAATTAAAGATGGATGAAAAATAAATAAAAGATCAGTAAAATAGGCCATATTAAGAAAAAAAAAAAAAAGGGAATTGTGTTCTTACAATTTTGTTCCCAAATCTCTGTACTCTGTTGACTAATTTTTGACTAATTTCATTAAATCATTAAATCATATGTAAACAGATGAATGTGAAAAGACTTTTTTTTGAAAAGTTGAATGCTTCAGGTAATAAATAGGCAGTGAGTTAGATGTGGCTATGGACTATAGTTTGCAAACTCCTAATTTATAATACTGTACTCTCTTTCTTCTAACCACCCACAGTTGAGTTAACTCCTGTGTAAGTAGCCTCACACTTAAGCATCCATCTTCCTTTATTGTCTTTGTCTTTCCACTGGGATTTAACTCTGGTTCAAATATTTTAGGAGATGCTCTTTTTTGACTCCTTTTCTTTTAACTTATGAATCAAAAAATAATTGTTTCAGAGAATGTGAAAATATGTGGAAGGATCATAATTAATAATTTTTATAGAATTTTTCTATGATGTTTGTGAGGTCTGTTTCTGAACAGAAATTATGGGTGTAGTTTCATTATAATGAATGATATGTTAGTAAGTAATGTATTCTTTAATAGGAGATGCACTAAATTGTAAATAATACAGAGTTAAGATACAGTATAATTTTGCCTTCTTAGAAAACTCTCAAGCCTTCCTCACAATTTTAAGCATATTTTACTTTCTTTGGAATTATTGGTTATTTTTTTAAAAGATGTAACATGGAGACAGGACAGTGCTCTGGTTATATATGGAAACATGGGAATCAGATATGCTGAGTTACATGTGAGTTAAAAGATGTTCATATTTGGGAGCTTTACCTAGACCTTTTAAAAGACTAAGTTCTCTTGTTCATTAACTGCAGTATACAAGTGAGCCCTCCGTAATTGCTGATCACTAATATAATTTCACCCCAGAGCAAGGGGCACCGGTTCGATCCCTGGCCTGGGAGGATCCCACATGCCGCGGAGCAGCTGGACAGGTGTGTCCAATTACCAGCCAGCGCTCTAGCACATACATCCAGAGCCATTGCTCTGCAGCAGGGAAGGCCACTGCAGTGGGAGGCTCACACAGGCCAAAGAATTAAAGATGGATGAAAAATAAATAAAAGATCAGTAAAATAGGCCATATTAAGAAAAAAAAAAAAAAGGGAATTGTGTTCTTACAATTTTGTTCCCAAATCTCTGTACTCTGTTGACTAATTTTTGACTAATTTCATTAAATCATTAAATCATATGTAAACAGATGAATGTGAAAAGACTTTTTTTTGAAAAGTTGAATGCTTCAGGTAATAAATAGGCAGTGAGTTAGATGTGGCTATGGACTATAGTTTGCAAACTCCTAATTTATAATACTGTACTCTCTTTCTTCTAACCACCCACAGTTGAGTTAACTCCTGTGTAAGTAGCCTCACACTTAAGCATCCATCTTCCTTTATTGTCTTTGTCTTTCCACTGGGATTTAACTCTGGTTCAAATATTTTAGGAGATGCTCTTTTTTGACTCCTTTTCTTTTAACTTATGAATCAAAAAATAATTGTTTCAGAGAATGTGAAAATATGTGGAAGGATCATAATTAATAATTTTTATAGAATTTTTCTATGATGTTTGTGAGGTCTGTTTCTGAACAGAAATTATGGGTGTAGTTTCATTATAATGAATGATATGTTAGTAAGTAATGTATTCTTTAATAGGAGATGCACTAAATTGTAAATAATACAGAGTTAAGATACAGTATAATTTTGCCTTCTTAGAAAACTCTCAAGCCTTCCTCACAATTTTAAGCATATTTTACTTTCTTTGGAATTATTGGTTATTTTTTTAAAAGATGTAACATGGAGACAGGACAGTGCTCTGGTTATATATGGAAACATGGGAATCAGATATGCTGAGTTACATGTGAGTTAAAAGATGTTCATATTTGGGAGCTTTACCTAGACCTTTTAAAAGACTAAGTTCTCTTGTTCATTAACTGCAGTATACAAGTGAGCCCTCCGTAATTGCTGATCACTAATATAATTTCACCCCAGCTTTAGGCCTGGAAAAAAGATACATTGCACAATGTAAGTACTTTGTTTTCTGTCTGAGAAGTAAAATGCATTATTCCATTTCTATAAATTAATTTGGGATACTGATACTCTATTTTACATATAATTAGTATTTCATAACTCCAAACTATGTTTAAGACTATAAATATCTTTTGCCAAAGTATATGTCCTTTAACATTAAACATAATTTCAGACTGGTGAAACTTCAATCATGGCTTGAAATTTAACTTAAGGTCTCTTATGTTTTGAACTACAAAGTTGGGTATGAAATTTATAAAACCTTTTGTTTCCACCACTTTTCTAAAATATGAATGCTTATTACAGTGCTCACCAAGGATCCAGGGCCGGCTTAAGACTGTCTGTTTATTCAGTGTCAAGCATAAATGTCAGTTTCCAGTTATACTAGAAAATGTCATCTGAATCATTAGTTCTGCCTTCATTGTGAAGAATCATTGCATATACAGGGGCTACACACTCTGTACACTAGCAAATGTTGGCATAGAAAATAACACACAAACTGTGATCCTAGCATTAGATTTTAAGAATGTAAGTCAGTGTAGGGAAAATGTAAACTTCATAAAAGATAGTGACATGCCCTGTTCATTAAATATTCTTCCTGAATCGTATATATACTTAGTATTAGTTAGACACTCAATAAAATTTAGGCTAACATAACTAACCACCCCTGAAATATTTAGCGTTCTATGGTGGTGGAGGGAATTCCTAAGGAGATTTAAATTCTAGAGTGATTTATTCAGACTATACCAGCTTATTCATTCACCTAGAGTCTATGGTGATTCTCCTGTTGCATAAACATTTACTCTGTTCCCACCACTATTAAGGTCCTTAGTGAATTAAGTCTTATAAACTACACATCTTAGTGCATTTTCACTCTATATATGTATGCAGTATAGATTTTTTTTTTTTTTACTTTTAAGGAAGCATTTGTTCTGTGGAAAGATTATCTTTTTTCTTTGCTAATAAAATCTTTCGAGCACTAGGTAGGTCTTTTTGACTTACACTTGCAAAAAGTCATTGGTAGTACTTCTAATGTAAGAAAGGAAGGAACGGGGACTTAGCATATGAGAGCTCAGTATGCAGTGCATAGGTGTGTTCTGTCTAAGGAGATGCCATTTTCGTCCACATTTTAGACCGAGTCCTACTGCCACTGGGGAGTGCCCTCTGCCAGCAAAAAATCTGTGCCAGCAAGTGGAGCCATTCCTTTTACCCACTTAGAATTATGAGCTTGTACCTTCACACCCTGACACACCCATCTGTTGTGTTGTTCTTTGGGCTGTCCCAAGGTCACTTTTCTCTCTCTTGGCAGTCTGTTCCCACCTAACTGCAAACCTGACGTGGCCACTTCAAGGGGAGTGGGGAGGAGGAAGGACCTAGAGAAGGAACGTGTGCATCACAGGTGGCACTGATACATGTGTCCCTGTTTCTGAGGGTTTGGATAGAAAGGCCAGAATGTAAGCATGGGCCAGGGCTGCTACTCTCTTGGGCTCAGTAAAGTTTCCTGGTAAAGCTGTTTAGGTTGTTCAGTATTTCTGTTTGAGAAAGAGGAGTCTTCTAATTCGCATAAGGATACTGCAAAGGCTGGGCTTCTCTGGTGGTGCCCTTGGTAAAGAATCCACCTATGATGCAGGAGACCACCTGCAGAGCACCTGCAATGCTGGAGACCCAGGTTCTAATCCTTGGGTTGGGGATATCCTCTAGAGAAGGAAATGGCAACTCACTCCAATTTTCTTGCCTAGGAAATCCCATGGACAAGGAGCCTGGTAGATTATAGTTAATGGGGTCACAAAAGACAGACATGACTGCTACCACCCACTACAAAAGCTAGTGATGACCCTATATTATGCCCTCTGGACAGTGGGCATCCTCAGTGTTTCTCAGAGTGTCATCTGGAGTCCTTTGCAACCTATCAAGTCATCTTTGGAAAGGCTGGCATTTTCCAGGACAAACAAAACCATGAGGCAATTTTCAATATTTTGAAATTTAGATTAAGCCTGGTTTTTGTTTTTAACCAAACTCCAATTTTATTTTGTTTTACCTTCATTTATTCTTCAGTATCATGTATGTGCCGCAAATACTGGGCTCTGTTCATCCTGGCTAATATTTAAATTCAACTATTATTTATGCCTGCTAAGTTTGCAGTTTTGTTGATGTACTGTATTCCCAGTTTACAAAAGTGGCTCACTGTGAAGCATTTAAAATGAAAGGAGTAATTTAGAGTCACTGCAACTTAAAATAACACTATAAATATAAGTGGTGAACAGTCTTCTAGTGTAAATATGAAATGTGAGGTTGTATATTCTGATGCAGTAAATGCAATAAGTGTTCAGAGCTGTCAAAAACAAAATGTTAAAATTCCTTTTACCCACTTAGAATTATGAGCTTGTACCTTCACACCCTGACACACCCATCTGTTGTGTTGTTCTTTGGGCTGTCCCAAGGTCACTTTTCTCTCTCTTGGCAGTCTGTTCCCACCTAACTGCAAACCTGACGTGGCCACTTCAAGGGGAGTGGGGAGGAGGAAGGACCTAGAGAAGGAACGTGTGCATCACAGGTGGCACTGATACATGTGTCCCTGTTTCTGAGGGTTTGGATAGAAAGGCCAGAATGTAAGCATGGGCCAGGGCTGCTACTCTCTTGGGCTCAGTAAAGTTTCCTGGTAAAGCTGTTTAGGTTGTTCAGTATTTCTGTTTGAGAAAGAGGAGTCTTCTAATTCGCATAAGGATACTGCAAAGGCTGGGCTTCTCTGGTGGTGCCCTTGGTAAAGAATCCACCTATGATGCAGGAGACCACCTGCAGAGCACCTGCAATGCTGGAGACCCAGGTTCTAATCCTTGGGTTGGGGATATCCTCTAGAGAAGGAAATGGCAACTCACTCCAATTTTCTTGCCTAGGAAATCCCATGGACAAGGAGCCTGGTAGATTATAGTTAATGGGGTCACAAAAGACAGACATGACTGCTACCACCCACTACAAAAGCTAGTGATGACCCTATATTATGCCCTCTGGACAGTGGGCATCCTCAGTGTTTCTCAGAGTGTCATCTGGAGTCCTTTGCAACCTATCAAGTCATCTTTGGAAAGGCTGGCATTTTCCAGGACAAACAAAACCATGAGGCAATTTTCAATATTTTGAAATTTAGATTAAGCCTGGTTTTTGTTTTTAACCAAACTCCAATTTTATTTTGTTTTACCTTCATTTATTCTTCAGTATCATGTATGTGCCGCAAATACTGGGCTCTGTTCATCCTGGCTAATATTTAAATTCAACTATTATTTATGCCTGCTAAGTTTGCAGTTTTGTTGATGTACTGTATTCCCAGTTTACAAAAGTGGCTCACTGTGAAGCATTTAAAATGAAAGGAGTAATTTAGAGTCACTGCAACTTAAAATAACACTATAAATATAAGTGGTGAACAGTCTTCTAGTGTAAATATGAAATGTGAGTTTGTATATTCTGATGCAGTAAATCTGCAATAAGTGATTTTGCAGAAGCTGTCAAAAAACAAAAATGTTAAAATGCCAAGTTTGATCATGTATAGCTGAATTGGATTAGTGATCTTTTTGCCCTTGGGTTTTGTCTGTCATGAAAGTATATGAAACTTAAAACCTTCAGAGCATCTGTGTTTTATTCAAAGTATATTCATCATTATCCGTAGAGTTTAATAGGCTGTTAACCTGCTTTCCATTCAGCTTCTGATTCATCTCATAATGGTTCTAGAACTTCTGTCAATGTTCTTTTCTGTGGCCATTGGCAAAAAATTTCAGTTCTGGAATTCTTAACTGAATTCTTAAAGCCAAGAAATTGCAGGGATAGTTTTCAAACTTGATTTATATCATCCTGAAAGGTGCTGTAACACCCTGAGCAGTGCAGTGCACCGGGGACGACTCATTTCATTCTTGCATTAGTCTCCTAGGCAAGTCTCTTATTTTCCCATTTCAAAATTAATGTAGTCTTTTTTAAGCATAGGTAGGAATAATGGTGAAATAATTAATCGGATAATGAAATAACAGAATCTTGCAAGATAAAGGAAAATACATGACTAAGATTTCATAATGAATCTTAGATTTATAAAAGGGCACGGTGAGCCCATATGGTCATCACAAGCAAGAATGTGTTTTATTCTGTTAAAAAACAAGTGAATGATCTTTGGAAGACTGCTAAGGAAGAAAAAATGTCCTGAAATAACACTCCTTACAAATAGTTAAAACTACTGATAAAGGCAACTTCAAAACTAAAACTGGGTCCAATAGACCCTCTATATCAAGAGGTGAGGATATAATATTTTTTCACTGTTTTTGAAGATGTTCATTAAGGTTTTGTTTCTGAAGGTTTTTTTTAATGTTCTCTGAGTTAATTATTGTCTCCTCCTCACAGAACCAGGTTTCTCTTGTTTCCTCTTTCCCTTTCATCCTCGCTCCCCCACTCCCCATTCCTTCCCTTTTCTCCGTACTCCTCTCTTCTCTTCCACCTCCTTCTCCCTTCCCCTCTTTCCTTCCTCCTTTCCTTCTGTCCATTTTTGTTCTGTGTCCTGTCTTTACATTAATAAATGTAGGTGTGGTTTATTTTAGGTTATAGACGTTTGTTTCCTTTGTGTATAAGGAGTTTATTTCTTCAACTTGATCTTTTTTTCTTATTATTATTAGTGGGAAATCTGATAGAGGCAAATAATATGTTGATTGAAAGTGTCAGTCTGAGGTGGGTGGGAAGATGGCTTCCTATCTGGCTGTAGACCCCCTAATAAAATATTGCAGAAGGATTTATTCTGAGTGCTAGCGTCCTCATCAGAAGCCTTACCACTTTCTCATCTGTTGGTGAAACTTCTTTGGAAAACAGCCCGTTTTCCAGGAAGGGGTGGGGTTAAAGACACGGTCTTCCTGCCTACTGGAAGTCATCTTAAAGGGGGAGTTAGAAGGGGTGGTCACTGAAGCAGTTTTCTGTGTGTCAGCTTTTCATGAGCCCTGATTTGGGCTGTGTTTTTCACTGTCCCCCTTAATCCCAGTGGTTCTTGGCTGTAGCTGCTTTAGAGTCTCTTCTGGTTGCATCCCCTTTTTGTCCACTTGATCCCTTAACCATTTACTTTCCCAACTTTCTGAAATACATTTTCTTTTCTCCATCTCCTTCTCCTCTCCTCATCTCTCCTCATCTCTCCACTCCCTTGACTGTTCTGGATTTATCTTTTTTCTGCGTCTGAACTATAATGAGCTTAGTACTGAGGAGGAAGGAATTCAGCACATATTCTGAGTGTACATTTTTCTGAAACATGTATATTAAGAGGTAACATCTGTTACAGCCTTTGCTAGCACCAGTTTGAAGTTACTTGTTTTCATGGCAGCCCAACTATCACTGAATTTCGTTGGTTTTTTTTTTTTGCCAGTTTAAATTGTGTAAAACATTCCTGTTACTCTGGTGTGTAACCTTTAATAGATAACTATTAACAGCAAACCATCACTTTGCCTTTTGTTGTTAGTTTTCTATAAATTGTTTATTTGAATTTCATATATACTATAAAATCTTGGGGTTTATAACCAGTTTTCATAGTCTCTTTTTGTAGTATATTCATCCTTATCACATTTGCTGCAAATACCCTCTGGTGTTTTTTGTTTGTTTTTACTCTAAATTTAATTCTGTTTATAAATTATATGATTTGAATGTTATCTGCTTTACATTTTATATTTTATAGTTACATTTACACTTTATAAGTTTGAGGTAATAAAAAAGTTACATACCTCCAGACAATTTATATTAAGTAGAATTTTTATTGTTATTTTGTTAACATTATAAGATGAATTTTTTGTAAAACATTTTTGCAGAATAATCTGGTGGTGCATTTTGAGAGACAAGAAAATTTCTCTATGTTTTGATCTTCTTCTTAGAAGACTTAATTAAAGGGAGGAATAAAATTTGATGTTTTGAATTTGGTATTATTCTTGCTTTGTCAGGTGCTTTGAAATACGAAAAGTCAGGAAAATATTTTTGTGTTTTCCAGATTATTGCTCAGTTGTTACAATTGTGGACCAGACAGATGTAAAGCTAACCTGCATGTTCTTTAGTGGAAATTATGAGGCTCTTCCAATGATCTATAAAATGGAGATATCGTTCGGTTTCACAGACTGAAGGTATAACTCATGCTATTTAGAACTTGTGTTTGTTTGAAGAGAACTTTGTATTGTTCACTGAAGCTAGTTGTGTTCTATCAGTAGTCTTAGATATGATGGGAAATAACTCTCTTGCTATTAATGCCTTTTCCCTGAGAATAAAATAATAGTGGAGAACATTTGGTTAAAGAGAATTGCACATATTCTGAGTGTACATTTTTCTGAAACATGTATATTAAGAGGTAACATCTGTTACAGCCTTTGCTAGCACCAGTTTGAAGTTACTTGTTTTCATGGCAGCCCAACTATCACTGAATTTCGTTGGTTTTTTTTTTTTGCCAGTTTAAATTGTGTAAAACATTCCTGTTACTCTGGTGTGTAACCTTTAATAGATAACTATTAACAGCAAACCATCACTTTGCCTTTTGTTGTTAGTTTTCTATAAATTGTTTATTTGAATTTCATATATACTATAAAATCTTGGGGTTTATAACCAGTTTTCATAGTCTCTTTTTGTAGTATATTCATCCTTATCACATTTGCTGCAAATACCCTCTGGTGTTTTTTGTTTGTTTTTACTCTAAATTTAATTCTGTTTATAAATTATATGATTTGAATGTTATCTGCTTTACATTTTATATTTTATAGTTACATTTACACTTTATAAGTTTGAGGTAATAAAAAAGTTACATACCTCCAGACAATTTATATTAAGTAGAATTTTTATTGTTATTTTGTTAACATTATAAGATGAATTTTTTGTAAAACATTTTTGCAGAATAATCTGGTGGTGCATTTTGAGAGACAAGAAAATTTCTCTATGTTTTGATCTTCTTCTTAGAAGACTTAATTAAAGGGAGGAATAAAATTTGATGTTTTGAATTTGGTATTATTCTTGCTTTGTCAGGTGCTTTGAAATACGAAAAGTCAGGAAAATATTTTTGTGTTTTCCAGATTATTGCTCAGTTGTTACAATTGTGGACCAGACAGATGTAAAGCTAACCTGCATGTTCTTTAGTGGAAATTATGAGGCTCTTCCAATGATCTATAAAAATGGAGATATCGTTCGGTTTCACAGACTGAAGGTATAACTCATGCTATTTAGAACTTGTGTTTGTTTGAAGAGAACTTTGTATTGTTCACTGAAGCTAGTTGTGTTCTATCAGTAGTCTTAGATATGATGGGAAATAACTCTCTTGCTATTAATGCCTTTTCCCTGAGAATAAAATAATAGTGGAGAACATTTGGTTAAAGAGAATTGTAAATATTATTATTGGAGCACTCAATTACAGGCTTATCCAAACTTCAAAAAAAAAAATAGCTGATTTCTCACACGTTGCTGTTTCTTGTACTACAGATGACCCTTGAACAGCACAGTTTTGTTTTATTTTGTTTTTTTTAATTTATTTATTTATTTTTGGGCGGGGGTCGGGTTGGGGAGGGAGGGGAGCTGGCGGGCCACTTCTGTTGGTCTTTCATTTCTCTATTTTCATCCGTCTTTGTTCTTTGGCTCCTGTGGGCCTCCCATCGTGGTAGCGTCTGTCGTTACAGAGCGCCAGCTCTGGGCGCATGTGCTCCAGAGCTCCGACTCGGTGATTGGACACATCGGTCTAGCCGCTCGGCGGCACGTGGGATCTTCCCAGGCCAGGGATGGAACCAGCGCCCCTTGCACTGCAAGGCGGTGTCCTTACCCACTGGACCACCAGGGGAAGCCCAGAACAGCACAGTTTTAAACTTCGCAGGTCAACTTGTATGTAGATGCTTTTCAGTGATAAACACTGCAGTACTACAGGATCCCACAGTTAGTTGAAACCATGGATGTTAAACTGTAACTTATGGCTATAAGTTACAAGGGGATTTTCAGCTGCATGGTGTGGTACTGGTAATGTCCATGTTCAAGGGCCCGCTGTATTTGTAATTCTTACCTATTGTGTAATTGAAGTAGAATATACACCTCTCTATTCACAGTATTAGCATGCAGATGTAGCTAACACTCTAGAAACCTCCTTTGTGCCCTCATCTGAGGTTGCCATTCACACTTCCCCCACCCCATCAGTAAATAATCTCATAACTTCTAACAACATATATTAATTTGTCTATATTTGTTCTTTATATAAAGGGAATACACTGTAGTTTTTTTTTTTTTAATGTCTAGTTTGTGTGATTCAGCTGTTTTATTGAGAATAGTTTTTCTTTCTTATTTTTCACTGCTAAATAGTATACCATTATTTGAATACACCATAATTTATGTATTTATTCTGTTAGTCGTTTAAGTAGTTTTTAGTTTGGGCTATGATGCTACCATAGACAGTCTAGTATGTACATTTTATTGAATATATATCATTATGTAATATATAATATACATATTTACATAAAATATTATGTAGTTATAACATGTATATTATATACTATAAAATATGCATTTCAGTTGATTGTATACCAAAGATTGTGGCTCCTAAGTTCAAGGCTGTGCATATATTAGCTTTAGTTTATAGCTGAACTGTGTTTAGTTTTTCAAAGTAATTTACCACTTATCCTCCCTTAGAGGTACAAGAGAATTCTGGTTGTTCCACATTTTCACCAACACTTGATATTTTCCATTTTTTTGAGTTTAAACTGTTTGTATAATTATCTTACTGTGATTTGTAATTTGAATTTCCCTGAAAATTTATGAAATTGAGAACCTGGTGAAATGTGTCTTCTGATGTATGAAGTGTCCATTTGAGTCTCTGGCTTATCTTTTACAGGATTTTTTAAATTCATTTCTTCATGATTTGTGTAAGTTCTCCCTTTATTTAGGCCACAGGTCTTTCGTCAGGTGTATGGATTGTGAATGTTTTTCTCACTTTGTATAATGCCTAGCTACCCTCTTAATGGTGTCTTTTCATGGACAAAAGTTCTTTATTTTAATATAGTCTACTTTATTAACTTTTGCTTTATAGTCATTACTTTTTAAATTTCTTGTTTAAGAATTCTTTGTCTGCTCATTTTATGAAGATGGCTCCTAAGTTTTCCTTGAAGTCATTTATAATTTTCTTATTTTTTTTTTCAAGTTGTTCATCTTTCTTTTTTTTTCGGTATATTATTTTATTCTATTTTTGTCCTTACTATTTTTGATAATAAGAGTACAAAAATGTAAATACTACAGAAATATTTCACCAACTGTTTTTTTCTACTGCACATTGATACATCTTGCATTATAGTCCAAATTGCTTTTTTTTTTTTTAAATTTTAATTCTTTATTTTAAAGATTTTACAGAGTTTTGTTGTTCACCGACATGTATGTTCCCAGATCAGTCGTATGCATATCCGTGGTTCCCCCCCAACCACCAGGTCCCCCCATCCCAACCCTTATTTTGAATACACCATAATTTATGTATTTATTCTGTTAGTCGTTTAAGTAGTTTTTAGTTTGGGCTATGATGCTACCATAGACAGTCTAGTATGTACATTTTATTGAATATATATCATTATGTAATATATAATATACATATTTACATAAAATATTATGTAGTTATAACATGTATATTATATACTATAAAATATGCATTTCAGTTGATTGTATACCAAAGATTGTGGCTCCTAAGTTCAAGGCTGTGCATATATTAGCTTTAGTTTATAGCTGAACTGTGTTTAGTTTTTCAAAGTAATTTACCACTTATCCTCCCTTAGAGGTACAAGAGAATTCTGGTTGTTCCACATTTTCACCAACACTTGATATTTTCCATTTTTTTGAGTTTAAACTGTTTGTATAATTATCTTACTGTGATTTGTAATTTGAATTTCCCTGAAAATTTATGAAATTGAGAACCTGGTGAAATGTGTCTTCTGATGTATGAAGTGTCCATTTGAGTCTCTGGCTTATCTTTTACAGGATTTTTAACTTCATTTCTTCATGATTTGTGTAAGTTCTCCCTTTATTTAGGCCACAGGTCTTTCGTCAGGTGTATGGATTGTGAATGTTTTTCTCACTTTGTATAATGCCTAGCTACCCTCTTAATGGTGTCTTTTCATGGACAAAAGTTCTTTATTTTAATATAGTCTACTTTATTAACTTTTGCTTTATAGTCATTACTTTTTAAATTTCTTGTTTAAGAATTCTTTGTCTGCTCATTTTATGAAGATGGCTCCTAAGTTTTCCTTGAAGTCATTTATAATTTTCTTATTTTTTTTTTCAAGTTGTTCATCTTTCTTTTTTTTTCGGTATATTATTTTATTCTATTTTTGTCCTTACTATTTTTGATAATAAGAGTACAAAAATGTAAATACTACAGAAATATTTCACCAACTGTTTTTTTCTACTGCACATTGATACATCTTGCATTATAGTCCAAATTGCTTTTTTTTTTTTTAAATTTTAATTCTTTATTTTAAAGATTTTACAGAGTTTTGTTGTTCACCGACATGTATGTTCCCAGATCAGTCGTATGCATATCCGTGGTTCCCCCCCAACCACCAGGTCCCCCCATCCCAACCCTGCGGACCATTGCACCAAAACATTGTAAGCACTCCTATTCCCTTAGTACAATGACAGTAGCTATCTTTTCCACTCATGACAGTATAGGTTTCCATGTTACTCCCTCCATGCCTCCCACCCACTGTTCCTTCCCCACAATGTCCATATGTCTGTTCTCTGTTTTTCCATGAGTTCACTGCATGTGTTATCATGACCATCCTACTAGATTCCATATATATGTGTTAGTATACTGTACGTGTCTTTCTCTTTTTGGCTTACTTCACTTTTTATGATAGTTTCTAGCCCCAGCCACTTCATTAGGACTGAGTCTTCAGCATTTATCTTAACAGCTGAGTAGTATTCCATTGTATATATGTACCAGAACTTCTTTATCCATTCATTTGTCGATGGACATCTAGGTTGCTTCCATGTTCTGGCTATTGTAAGAGAGCTGCAATAAACATTGGGGTACAGGTGCTTCTCTCAGTTTTGATTTCATCAGGATATATGCCTTTTTTTAATTAATTAATTAATTTATTTATTTTTGTACATATATGTTCCCAGATCATTCATATGCATATCCCTTGACCCTCCCCCCACCCAGTTCCCCCCCTTCCATCCCTCCAGACCATCACTCCAAGTGGTTGTAGGTACTCCTATTCCCCTAGCACAATGACAATAGCTATCTTTTTCACATATGATAGTATAGGTTTCCATGTTACTCCCTCTACGCATCCCACCCCCTATTCATTCCCCACAATGTCCATAAGTCTGTCCTCTGTGTTTGTTTTTCCAACACTTCACTGCATGTGTTATCATTACCATCTTACTAGATTCCATATATGTGTGTTAGTATACTATACTTGTCTTTCTCTTTTTGACTTACTTCACTTTTTATAATAGGTTCTAGATCCATCCACCTCATTAGTACTGATTCTTCTGCATTTCTTTTTACAGCTGAGTAGCACTCCATTGTATATGTGTACCAGGGCTTTTCTATCCGTTCATTCGTTGATGGACCTCTAGGTTGCTTCCATGTTCTGGTTATTGTATAGAGAGCTGCAATGAACATTGGGGTACAGATGCTTCTTTCAGTTTTGATTTCATCAGGGTATAAGCCTGCTAGTGGGATTGCTGGGTCATAGGGTGCTTCTATTTTTAGTTTTTTTAAGGAATCTCCGTACTGTCTTCCATAGTAGCTGTATGTCTTCTATAGCAGCTGTATGTAGTTTTCTTGTTTCATACTCACATCTGAAATTTTCTTTTTCTAAAATGTTTTTGACAAATTTTTAGGTTAACATTTTGCTGTCTCATGAAAACGGGAAATGTGCCTTTCTTTTTCAGTTCTGGCAGAGTTTTTGCAAGGTTACATTTTTTTTCCTTACTCAAATGTTTGGAATAATGCACTGGTAAAGCTATCTGAGCTTGATTTTATGATTTCTTTATTGATAGATTGTATTAATGAATTCACATTTCTTTAAGAGGAATGAGATTACTCAAATTTTAAATTTTTTTCTATCAGCTTTTTTAGAAAAATTTATCTATTTCATTCAGATTGCTGAATTTATTGATATAAAGTTGGTCATGATGTTACTTATCTTCTACATGTTTGTAGGATTTGTAATGATAAATCCTTTTTGCTGTCTTGATTTTATAATTTGTGCTTCTTGTCTTTTATCCTGATCACTTTTTTTTTAGGATTACTATCTTTGTTCATCTCTTCAGAGAATCCATTTTTAGCTTTGATTTTCTCTGTTGTATGTTTTTGTCTTACCTTAACTATGTTTCCTTACTACTTGACTTGGATTACAGATTGTGCAGCTTCTTGAGATAGAAGCCTAAATTTCTAGTTTTTAACCTTTCTACTTTTGTAAAATACTCACTTTTTATAAATTTTTCTCTGTTTACTGCTTTAGGTATATTCAGCAGTTTTAATACAACTTAAGCATCCTTCAGTTGAATATATTTTCTAATTTCCCATAAATATATGAATGCATTCATTAATATCAGATAGTATTATAGGAGACTTATGAAAGTCACTTCATAAGTTTAGAAGGGTTGAATTATGGCAAGGTAACAATCATAAATGCAGATACATTTAATAACTGAGCCTCAAAATTCAGAAAGCTAATGTTTTTAAGGTTCTCTCAGTCACACTGATGAAACCTGAGCCTCAACTCTATTTTATCCACTTCAGACTCTCATATTATGAGTGTTCTAGTTTTTCCTATAATATTCATAAGTGAATTATTACTTACTATCCTTTTTCCTTTTATAAATTCTACCTTAATCAAAAAACTAAAATGTTTTATTAGTTAAATATGCAAACCTGATAGTATTAAGGGAACTACCACCTAACTGTTTAAAAAGTAAAGATAAATTTTGCATAATGTTTTACAGTTTGTATGGGTGCTTGTGGATTTTGATATAACCCAGTAGATTTTATCATTTCATATGCTAATTAAATGAAATATGTGTAGAATTATGCCCTCTGTTAGCTATGCTGGCATGATTTTATGATCTTGTGTTTTCAGTTCCTAGGTTCTACATCAGTAGCCTGTTTGTTTCCATTTTGATTTCTCCTTTGCTGCTTTCTTAGATCCAAGTATATAAAAAAGAGACTCAAGGTATCACCAGCTCTGGCTTTGCATCTTTGACATTTGAGGGAACTTTGGGGGCTCCTATCATTCCCCGTACTTCAAGCAAGTGTTTTAACTTCACTGCCGAGGACCAGAAAATGGTGGAAGCTTTACGTGTTTGGGCATCGACCCATATTTCACCTTCTTCAATATTAGTGAAATTGTGTGATGTCCAGCCAATGCAGTATTTTGACCTGACTTGTCAGCTCTTGGGCAAAGCAGAAGTGGATGGAGCATCACTTCTTCTGAAGGTAGATGTGTTTAAGTACTTGAAGTTTTAAGTTTAATGACCTAGAAGCCTACAAAGAGCTTATATTTTAGCATTCTGGTGGAATAACTATGCATGCTGTGTATTAAGAATTTAAAATCTAGCCATTTTTAATGATCCTGTCTTTCCATGCGTCTTTACTCTTGAACTTCACTTCTTTATCTTAAACTTCTAGAGAAAAATAGTATTACCAATTCTGTATTTTAAATGTAGTATAGCTTATGCTATTTATGTATTTCTTGTTTGAGAACTGATAAAATGAGCTATTTTCTATTGCTGTTTTTAAACTGCAGCTCAAAAAATACATGTTTTTGCTGCCCTGTCAGGATGTAGCCTTTCTTCTCACTCATTCTACTATGTTTGTTTGTTGACATTTGGTTCTCTTTCCCTGTTGTTTCACTGCCTATTTCATGAGTAGTTCATGGATGGTTTTGAAGTGTTTATTTTTCTTGTATTTTGGTTTGTTTTTAAATCAACAGGATAAAAAGATGACCTAAACTCCCCCTCTAATCTTTGTTTATACCTATCCTAGTATACTTATGAATAATTTCTGGAGAGTTCAGTTTTCCTCACCTAACCCTGCTGAGGAAGAATGCAGTTAAACAAGCACTACTTTAAGCCTGCTTCTGTGGTTCTTTCTTGGCTTCTGACTATTTGGGATGATAGACCAGGAAACAGAGTTCAGTAGCACCTGGACTTATTGGGACTTAGCATTATTATCAGTTCCTTTTTTTTTCCTTTGCTGCTTTCTTAGATCCAAGTATATAAAAGAGACTCAAGGTATCACCAGCTCTGGCTTTGCATATTTGACATTTGAGGGAACTTTGGGGGCTCCTATCATTCCCCGTACTTCAAGCAAGTGTTTTAACTTCACTGCCGAGGACCAGAAAATGGTGGAAGCTTTACGTGTTTGGGCATCGACCCATATTTCACCTTCTTCAATATTAGTGAAATTGTGTGATGTCCAGCCAATGCAGTATTTTGACCTGACTTGTCAGCTCTTGGGCAAAGCAGAAGTGGATGGAGCATCACTTCTTCTGAAGGTAGATGTGTTTAAGTACTTGAAGTTTTAAGTTTAATGACCTAGAAGCCTACAAAGAGCTTATATTTTAGCATTCTGGTGGAATAACTATGCATGCTGTGTATTAAGAATTTAAAATCTAGCCATTTTTAATGATCCTGTCTTTCCATGCGTCTTTACTCTTGAACTTCACTTCTTTATCTTAAACTTCTAGAGAAAAATAGTATTACCAATTCTGTATTTTAAATGTAGTATAGCTTATGCTATTTATGTATTTCTTGTTTGAGAACTGATAAAATGAGCTATTTTCTATTGCTGTTTTTAAACTGCAGCTCAAAAAATACATGTTTTTGCTGCCCTGTCAGGATGTAGCCTTTCTTCTCACTCATTCTACTATGTTTGTTTGTTGACATTTGGTTCTCTTTCCCTGTTGTTTCACTGCCTATTTCATGAGTAGTTCATGGATGGTTTTGAAGTGTTTATTTTTCTTGTATTTTGGTTTGTTTTTAAATCAACAGGATAAAAAGATGACCTAAACTCCCCATCTAATCTTTGTTTATACCTATCCTAGTATACTTATGAATAATTTCTGGAGAGTTCAGTTTTCCTCACCTAACCCTGCTGAGGAAGAATGCAGTTAAACAAGCACTACTTTAAGCCTGCTTCTGTGGTTCTTTCTTGGCTTCTGACTATTTGGGATGATAGACCAGGAAACAGAGTTCAGTAGCACCTGGACTTATTGGGACTTAGCATTATTATCAGTTCTGTCTTGCCCGTGTTAAAGAATAGTGAAGATAGAAATGATTGAGTAAATAGGTAGTTTCTGAAATTGAAAACAACTCATGTTTATACATACATGAAATACTCTGAAAAAGTGAATGTGTGCTATAAGAAAGGGTGAATAAGTCAAATATGACAAAACTGAAGCAAAAACAAAACACTTCTGATGACAAAGGATCTGCTGGGCAGAAAAGTATTCTCCATCTTTCAGCTGCTGTGTTGTTAGTAAATTCTTAAATTCTGAGGTAAAACCTGCCATCTTTTAGCTGATACAGCTGAGTTTGCATTTTGTCTCGAAAGCAAGAAATCATGCCTGCATTCCCTTTTTTTAGATAACCTTTTCAGATAAGCAAAAATAGCTTTCATGTAGAGATTATTTTAAATTACAGCATTCAGAAGTGAATATAAGAAATTATATTAATAAGGTTTTCTTGAGGACAATTTAAAAGAAATCTCAGAAGTCTCTATGCATCTCAACAGCTCTTTTCATAAATTTATTTTATAGTAATGATTTCAAATGTGAGAAAATGTCTATAAGGGAATGTTTTTCCATATATTTCTTGCAGTAACAAAAATCAGAAAAACCTTGAGTACTAGCAATAGAGAATTTTGTGAATTATTTGTATATTATGGGATACTCTGTGTCTAAAATGACATTGTAGACATAAACTCACTAAAATTGTTTTGCTGCCCTGTCAGGATGTCTTTTTTTTTTACTTGGTTCCTTTCCTGTTGTTTCACTGCTTATTTCATGAGTAGTTCATGGATGGTTTTGAAGTGTTTATTTTTCTTGTATTTTGGTTTGTTTTTAAATCAACAGGATAAAAAGATGACCTAAACTCCCCATCTAATCTTTGTTTATACCTATCCTAGTATACTTATGAATAATTTCTGGAGAGTTCAGTTTTCCTCACCTAACCCTGCTGAGGAAGAATGCAGTTAAACAAGCACTACTTTAAGCCTGCTTCTGTGGTTCTTTCTTGGCTTCTGACTATTTGGGATGATAGACCAGGAAACAGAGTTCAGTAGCACCTGGACTTATTGGGACTTAGCATTATTATCAGTTCTGTCTTGCCCGTGTTAAAGAATAGTGAAGATAGAAATGATTGAGTAAATAGGTAGTTTCTGAAATTGAAAACAACTCATGTTTATACATACATGAAATACTCTGAAAAAGTGAATGTGTGCTATAAGAAAGGGTGAATAAGTCAAATATGACAAAACTGAAGCAAAAACAAAACACTTCTGATGACAAAGGATCTGCTGGGCAGAAAAGTATTCTCCATCTTTCAGCTGCTGTGTTGTTAGTAAATTCTTAAATTCTGAGGTAAAACCTGCCATCTTTTAGCTGATACAGCTGAGTTTGCATTTTGTCTCGAAAGCAAGAAATCATGCCTGCATTCCATTTTTATAGATAACCTTTTCAGATAAGCAAAAATAGCTTTCATGTAGAGATTATTTTAAATTACAGCATTCAGAAGTGAATATAAGAAATTATATTAATAAGGTTTTCTTGAGGACAATTTAAAAGAAATCTCAGAAGTCTCTCTATGCATCTCAACAGCTCTTTTCATAAATTTATTTTATAGTAATGATTTCAAATGTGAGAAAATGTCTATAAGGGAATGTTTTTCCATATATTTCTTGCAGTAACAAAAATCAGAAAAACCTTGAGTACTAGCAATAGAGAATTTTGTGAATTATTTGTATATTATGGGATACTCTGTGTCTAAAATGACATTGTAGACATAAACTTATTGAGATAGAAATGCACAGGGCTTCCATGGTGGTCCAGTGGGTAAGGACACTGCCTTGCAGTGCAAGGGGCGCCAGTTCGATCCCTGGCCTGGGAAGATCCCACATGCCGCGGAGCGGCTGGACCCATGTGTCCAATTACCGAGCTGGAGCTCTGGAGTGCATGCGCCCAGAGCCGGTGCTCTGCGACAACAGAGGCCACCTCGATGGGAGGCCCACAGGGGCCAAAGAACAAAGATGGATGAAAGTAGATAAATGAAAGACCAATAGAAGTGGCCTGCCCACCCCCCGCCTCACCCCACTCCAAAAATAAATAAATAAATAAATCTTAAAAAAAAAAAAAAGCAAAGAAATGCACAGCCTTCTCTTGAGTGAAATGCAAATCGAAACTGCAATGAGTTATCGCCTCAAACTAGTCAAAATGACCATCATGAAGAAAGTCTACAAATAACTAATGCTGAACAGAGTATGAAGAAAGGGGGACCCTTCCTACATTGTTGATGGGAATATAAATTGGTGCAGTCACTATGGAGAACAGTATGAAACTTCCTTAAAATATAAAAATAGAGAACTTCCCTGGTGGTCCAGTGGGTAAAGAGTCTGCCTTGCAGCGCAAGGGGCACCGGTTCCATCCCTGACCCAGGAAGATCCCATGTGCCATGGTGTGTCCAATTACGAGCCAGTGCTCTGGAGCGCATGTGCCCAGAGCTGGTGCTCTGCAAGGAGAGAGACCACTGCAATGGGAGGCCCACACAGGCCAAAGAATAGAGATGGATGAGAATAAATAAGTAAATAAATAATAAAAGAGGCCAAAAATTTTTTTTTTAAATTGAAAATAAAAATAAATAAATAAAAACAGAGTTACCACGTGATCTGGCAGTCCTGTTCCTGAGCGTGTATCTGGAAAAGACAAAAGCTTTAATTTGAAAAGATATATCCAGTTTTCACAGCAGCATTGTTTAAAATACCTGAGACATGGAAGCAGCCTAAATGTCTATAAACATATTAATGAATAAAGAAGGATACATTATTTTTATACACACGCACACCCACACAAAGTGGAATATTATTTAGCCAAAAAGTGATTGAAATAATGCCATTTGCAGCAACATGGATGGACCTCGACATCATCATGCCAGGTAAAGAGAGAGACATCATATGATAAAACATATATGTGGAATCTTAAAAAATAAAATGAGCTTAATTACAAATCACAAGTAAATTTATAAAAACAAAACAAATTTAAGGTTACCAGTAGGGAAAAGGACAAGGGGAGGGAGAAATTGTGTTTAGTCGCTCAGTCGTGTCCGACTCTTTGAGACCCCATGAACTGCAGCCCACCAGCCTCCTCTGGCCATGGGATTTTCCATGCAAGAATACTGGAGTGGGATGCCATTTCCTACTCCAATGGATAAATTAGGCATTTGGAATTAATAAATACACACTACTATATATAAAATAGATATACAACAAGAACCTGTATATAGCACAAAGAACTATATTCAATATCTTACAATAACCTATAATGGAAAAAAGTACAAAAAAGATGTGTGTGTTTGTACACATGTAACTGCCTCACTTTACTGTATGTGTGAAAGTAAAACAACATTGTAAATTAACTGTACATCAACTGAGAAAACAATAACAGTTAAAGAAAGAAAGAAATGTGATGTTTTCTAGCCTGTCTACTCTTGTACAGCCAAACTTCTGACATGCAGGGGCATTCCCATATCTGGCTAAAATAAATGTCTTTGACCATGCCCTTTTAGCAGAGTATAGCATCAAAGTCTCTCTACCAGCCTAGCACAGCACAAGCTAGTTCAAGTCTTAAGGATGAGCTTACATAGTTGTCCTGTACCCTGTTCCTATCCTTATCTCAAGGTGGCTTATGTAAGAATCCAACATGAAAAAAAGTGAAAGTCGCTCAGTCATATCTGACTCATTGGGACCTCATGGATGAGCTGTGGAATTCTGAAGAGAAGAATTCTGGAGTGGGTAGCCTTTCCCTTCTCCAGGAGATCCTCCCAGCCCAGGGATCACGCCCAGGTCTCCCACATTTCAGGCAGAGTCTTATTATCTGAGCCACCAGGGAAGCCCAACATACTTTTCCCTTTTAAGGGACCCATAATTGTCATTCATTTGTTTCCATAGCATCTAATATGAACAAAATATTCATATCTGTACTTTTAAAGACCTTTTCCAAATGAGAAGAAAACCTTGCCCTCCTCCAGGCGATCTTCCTGACCAAGGGATCTATCCAGTGTCTCTTATGTCTCTTTGCAGGAAGATACTTCATCACTTAAGCGCCACCCAGGAAGCCCTTAGCAGAGATATTTATAAATGTCTATATATAAGATGGTAGTTACTAAATTGTTTAAAATAGCAAAAGCTTTGACACAATTCAGATGGCCGTAAAAGAGGTTGGTTTAATAAATTTGTACGCATCTGTACTATAAAGTAAAGTGAAGCCATTGAAAATCCTATTTTAGAAGATTAGTTTGCCTGAAAAACTATCCAGCAATAAACTAGGAAGTGAAAAGCAGAATAGGGTGCCAGTTTGGTGAAAAGAAAAAAGACATATGTATTATAAATACACAGAAGAAAAAATTACAAGTAAATTCAGCAATGTGTTAATCATTTTTCTAAGCTCATAGCAGATTGGATTTTTTTCCTTATATTTTATGCATTGCCTATACGTATATATCCCTTGTACAATCAGGAAAGAATATGCATCATATTTAAAACTTAGCAGATTTGGAGGAGAATATACTTAATTACTTTTTTAACTTATGTCACCAGCAAATAAACCTCTCTTAGCCTCCACAGTCTTACAGAAATCATTAAACTTTTGTTCTGCCTCTTGTGCAGGTATGGGATGGCACCAGGACCCCGTTCCCTTCTTGGAGAGTCTCAATAGCACAGCACAAGCTAGTTCAAGTCTTAAGGATGAGCTTACATAGTTGTCCTGTACCCTGTTCCTATCCTTATCTCAAGGTGGCTTATGTAAGAATCCAACATGAAAAAAAGTGAAAGTCGCTCAGTCATATCTGACTCATTGGGACCTCATGGATGAGCTGTGGAATTCTGAAGAGAAGAATTCTGGAGTGGGTAGCCTTTCCCTTCTCCAGGAGATCCTCCCAGCCCAGGGATCACGCCCAGGTCTCCCACATTTCAGGCAGAGTCTTATTATCTGAGCCACCAGGGAAGCCCAACATACTTTTCCCTTTTAAGGGACCCATAATTGTCATTCATTTGTTTCCATAGCATCTAATATGAACAAAATATTCATATCTGTACTTTTAAAGACCTTTTCCAAATGAGAAGAAAACCTTGCCCTCCTCCAGGCGATCTTCCTGACCAAGGGATCTATCCAGTGTCTCTTATGTCTCTTTGCAGGAAGATACTTCATCACTTAAGCGCCACCCAGGAAGCCCTTAGCAGAGATATTTATAAATGTCTATATATAAGATGGTAGTTACTAAATTGTTTAAAATAGCAAAAGCTTTGACACAATTCAGATGGCCGTAAAAGAGGTTGGTTTAATAAATTTGTACGCATCTGTACTATAAAGTAAAGTGAAGCCATTGAAAATCCTATTTTAGAAGATTAGTTTGCCTGAAAAACTATCCAGCAATAAACTAGGAAGTGAAAAGCAGAATAGGGTGCCAGTTTGGTGAAAAGAAAAAAGACATATGTATTATAAATACACAGAAGAAAAAATTACAAGTAAATTCAGCAATGTGTTAATCATTTTTCTAAGCTCATAGCAGATTGGATTTTTTTCCTTATATTTTATGCATTGCCTATACGTATATATCCCTTGTACAATCAGGAAAGAATATGCATCATATTTAAAACTTAGCAGATTTGGAGGAGAATATACTTAATTACTTTTTTAACTTATGTCACCAGCAAATAAACCTCTCTTAGCCTCCACAGTCTTACAGAAATCATTAAACTTTTGTTCTGCCTCTTGTGCAGGTATGGGATGGCACCAGGACCCCGTTCCCTTCTTGGAGAGTCTCAATACAAGGCCTTGTTTTTGAAGGTGATTTAAATCGCATCCATCAGCTGCAGAATCTGACAGTAGACATTTTAGTCTATGATAACCATGTTCAAGTGGCTAAATCTCTAAAGGTGATGTTGCATAGCAGTCATGTTTGCTCTTTTCTATTTTTATAAATTTTAGGGTAAATCACATGTTAGATATTTGAGGTATAGAATTATTTTTCTTTAATTTTTAATTTGTAAAATGCATATTTAAAATAAATTATTAGAAGATATATTAAGTTATAACAGCTTGAACATCTTTTTACAGTTTAAGAACATTTTTGAATACTTAGACATATCCAATTTTATTGTGAAAATAAGAAAGAAAAATTTTATGCTACAGTAAAATTTGGAGAATATATAAAATATTTGTAAACTTAAGTGATAAGCTTTCTTAAGTCTTTAACTTTATACTCATCAGTCTAAGAAATTGCTAATCCACCTCTAAAGTATATTATAAATTGTCTGTGTGTGTATCACACAGTTTATTAGAATTTGCTCACCAATACAGTTTTCTAGGTAAAAACATAATGGCTTAATTATGTCATTTCTTTCTTATTAATAACATTTTAAGGAATATTTTTCTTCACTTTACTGTATTTTATATTTGCAAGTATCCTTTCTTATAAAGAATGATATCATTAATAATAATAATGGTGACATTTATTAAGTACTTTGTATGGATTTATCAGTGTCTCATGCAATAGGTGCTATCATTTCTGTTTTACAAATGAGAAAACTGAGACACTCAAAGGTTAAGCTCTAGATTTCACAGCCACTTAGGTGAAGCCTGTATTTTGAATGTACACCTTTTGCTTCTGGAGCTAATCCTCTTAAGCATTATAAAGAAATGATTTTCTTTATTACAAATAAAGCTTCCAACCTACCTTGAGGGAGTTAAACAGCCTATTTAATAAGAAAACAGTTAAAGTGAATTGTAATTTTATTTAGATCTGAATTTTAGTGCCCTATTTACAGAATCAGTTCTGCCTCTGTGCAGGTATGGGATGGCACCAGGACCGTTCCTTCTTGGAGAGTCTCAATACAAGGCCTTGTTTTTGAAGGTGATTTAAATCGCATCCATCAGCTGCAGAATCTGACAGTAGACATTTTAGTCTATGATAACCATGTTCAAGTGGCTAAATCTCTAAAGGTGATGTTGCATAGCAGTCATGTTTGCTCTTTTCTATTTTTATAAATTTTAGGGTAAATCACATGTTAGATATTTGAGGTATAGAATTATTTTTCTTTAATTTTTAATTTGTAAAATGCATATTTAAAATAAATTATTAGAAGATATATTAAGTTATAACAGCTTGAACATCTTTTTACAGTTTAAGAACATTTTTGAATACTTAGACATATCCAATTTTATTGTGAAAATAAGAAAGAAAAATTTTATGCTACAGTAAAATTTGGAGAATATATAAAATATTTGTAAACTTAAGTGATAAGCTTTCTTAAGTCTTTAACTTTATACTCATCAGTCTAAGAAATTGCTAATCCACCTCTAAAGTATATTATAAATTGTCTGTGTGTGTATCACACAGTTTATTAGAATTTGCTCACCAATACAGTTTTCTAGGTAAAAACATAATGGCTTAATTATGTCATTTCTTTCTTATTAATAACATTTTAAGGAATATTTTTCTTCACTTTACTGTATTTTATATTTGCAAGTATCCTTTCTTATAAAGAATGATATCATTAATAATAATAATGGTGACATTTATTAAGTACTTTGTATGGATTTATCAGTGTCTCATGCAATAGGTGCTATCATTTCTGTTTTACAAATGAGAAAACTGAGACACTCAAAGGTTAAGCTCTAGATTTCACAGCCACTTAGGTGAAGCCTGTATTTTGAATGTACACCTTTTGCTTCTGGAGCTAATCCTCTTAAGCATTATAAAGAAATGATTTTCTTTATTACAAATAAAGCTTCCAACCTACCTTGAGGGAGTTAAACAGCCTATTTAATAAGAAAACAGTTAAAGTGAATTGTAATTTTATTTAGATCTGAATTTTAGTGCCCAATTTCTTTCATTTTTGGAAATAAATCTTGAAGAGGAAATATTTCCACTTTCATACTATGTTACAAATAAGCCCACCCAACTCAATAAATTAGGTTAAAGTCCAGGTCAGGGAAGATAATAATTACAGATTTTTTTTTTCTTTGTATGTTCATACATTGTATGTCAGAAAATTATCTATTGAAGATACATTTTTATGCTTTTACCCTGATTTTATCTGCATTGATTAGATTGTTTCAAAAATAAATAAAACAATAAAGCTAATTCTCAAGTCCTTTGAAAATAGCGATAGAGTTCTTTTGAAAATGAAAAAGATTGTCACTTTTAGACTGGACTTTCACTGTCTAATTCCCTTCTCTGTCCCCATGGTGCTTGTATACATTTTTCTATTCCTCTGTCTTGTCCCCCTTATCCAGGTCCTGAACAGCACCTACCACAGTACTTTGCTTAGAGTAAGGATGAAATAAATACTGTCTTCTGCTTAAGGAATGAGTCAGTGAGCCTAGGGAAATTTTTTTTTAGATTTCTTTCATCTCTTTTTTGGTCTGCTTTGTCTCACCCACTAGGGGGTGCTCTGAGCACACATAATTAAGAAATGAAGGCAGTTTTTCTTTCAAGATACAGTGACATGCTTACCTGCCATGTAATACAAAAATGGAAAGTATTTGCTCTATATAAAAGTGATACAAATGTCAGGCTTTCATTTAAAGTACACTTACATCATATTTTATTTCTGAAGCAGCCCCCATTAAGAAATCCCCAGTCAGATGATTACCAAAGTACACTTACATTTATTAAGTACTTTGTATGGATTTATCAGTGTCTCATGCAATAGGTGCTATCATTTCTGTTTTACAAATGAGAAAACTGAGACACTCAAAGGTTAAGCTCTAGATTTCACAGCCACTTAGGTGAAGCCTGTATTTTGAATGTACACCTTTTGCTTCTGGAGCTAATCCTCTTAAGCATTATAAAGAAATGATTTTCTTTATTACAAATAAAGCTTCCAACCTACCTTGAGGGAGTTAAACAGCCTATTTAATAAGAAAACAGTTAAAGTGAATTGTAATTTTATTTAGATCTGAATTTTAGTGCCCAATTTCTTTCATTTTTGGAAATAAATCTTGAAGAGGAAATATTTCCACTTTCATACTATGTTACAAATAAGCCCACCCAACTCAATAAATTAGGTTAAAGTCCAGGTCAGGGAAGATAATAATTACAGATTTTTTTTTTCTTTGTATGTTCATACATTGTATGTCAGAAAATTATCTATTGAAGATACATTTTTATGCTTTTACCCTGATTTTATCTGCATTGATTAGATTGTTTCAAAAATAAATAAAACAATAAAGCTAATTCTCAAGTCCTTTGAAAATAGCGATAGAGTTCTTTTGAAAATGAAAAAGATTGTCACTTTTAGACTGGACTTTCACTGTCTAATTCCCTTCTCTGTCCCCATGGTGCTTGTATACATTTTTCTATTCCTCTGTCTTGTCCCCCTTATCCAGGTCCTGAACAGCACCTACCACAGTACTTTGCTTAGAGTAAGGATGAAATAAATACTGTCTTCTGCTTAAGGAATGAGTCAGTGAGCCTAGGGAAATTTTTTTTTAGATTTCTTTCATCTCTTTTTTGGTCTGCTTTGTCTCACCCACTAGGGGGTGCTCTGAGCACACATAATTAAGAAATGAAGGCAGTTTTTCTTTCAAGATACAGTGACATGCTTACCTGCCATGTAATACAAAAATGGAAAGTATTTGCTCTATATAAAAGTGATACAAATGTCAGGCTTTCATTTAAAGTACACTTACATCATATTTTATTTCTGAAGCAGCCTCTATTCCAATCATTTCGTATTAAGAAATCCCCAGTCAGATGATACCAATACCAACAGATTTTTATCAACACTTGAAGACAACTACTTAAATAGTATATTCATATTGAAATGCATGGATTGCATGTATTTCTGTTCAGTAGGTACAGCAAAAAATGTGGTTTTTGTATTATTTAATAAAGAGAACAGTTACGGTAATTATAAAGTACAATAAGATTGAATTCTATATACAATACATTTTACAGCTGAAGTTTTCCCTAACATTTTTCTGAAAACTTGCTTTTTCAGTAAGAGATTACATTCCCTAAACATTTTACACATATATACTGACAATTCAGACTTTTTGTCTACAAAGGAAAATGGTATTTTTTTTAATCCCCAGACTTATTTTGATGCAATTTAAAAATAATTATAAAATATATGTAGTTATCATGTTTGGTATTCAGTGAAGAACTGTAGTTTGGTTATTTTCAGACAATTTATATATATATATATATATATATATAATACATTAAAAATATTAAACCTAAACTAAAATTTTTGAAAGTTTATAAGGAATATTTAAATTATTTCTAAAGGAATAGTCATTTCTAAATAACCAGTTTCTTTTGCTTCTCTTTAATTATTAATATATTAAAATGTGCTTTTATAACAATTTTTAAAAATATGTCCTATAAATTTTTGGTTATGATTCACCTATATTTTTGGTTATGATCACCTGTATTTTTAGAATCTTATCATATTACCGTAAGACTATTTCTTATTTGTGTGTCTGTTTTGACAGAGTATCTGACATATTTTGTAGTATTTTTAGCAAACTAAAATAAAATACAGTGCTGCCTCCAGAAGGAATTTCTGGAAATGACAATTTGTTATTTCTCAAAATTTAGAAAATATAGATTTCTTTCATCTCTTTTTGGTCTGCTTTGTCTCACCCACTAGGGGTGCTCTGAGCACACATAATTAAGAAATGAAGGCAGTTTTTCTTTCAAGATACAGTGACATGCTTACCTGCCATGTAATACAAAAATGGAAAGTATTTGCTCTATATAAAAGTGATACAAATGTCAGGCTTTCATTTAAAGTACACTTACATCATATTTTATTTCTGAAGCAGCCTCTATTCCAATCATTTCGTATTAAGAAATCCCCAGTCAGATGATACCAATACCAACAGATTTTTATCAACACTTGAAGACAACTACTTAAATAGTATATTCATATTGAAATGCATGGATTGCATGTATTTCTGTTCAGTAGGTACAGCAAAAATGTGGTTTTTGTATTATTTAATAAAGAGAACAGTTACGGTAATTATAAAGTACAATAAGATTGAATTCTATATACAATACATTTTACAGCTGAAGTTTTCCCTAACATTTTTCTGAAAACTTGCTTTTTCAGTAAGAGATTACATTCCCTAAACATTTTACACATATATACTGACAATTCAGACTTTTTGTCTACAAAGGAAAATGGTATTTTTTTTAATCCCCAGACTTATTTTGATGCAATTTAAAAATAATTATAAAATATATGTAGTTATCATGTTTGGTATTCAGTGAAGAACTGTAGTTTGGTTATTTTCAGACAATTTATATATATATATATATATATATATAATACATTAAAAATATTAAACCTAAACTAAAATTTTTGAAAGTTTATAAGGAATATTTAAATTATTTCTAAAGGAATAGTCATTTCTAAATAACCAGTTTCTTTTGCTTCTCTTTAATTATTAATATATTAAAATGTGCTTTTATAACAATTTTTAAAAATATGTCCTATAAATTTTTGGTTATGATTCACCTATATTTTTGGTTATGATCACCTGTATTTTTAGAATCTTATCATATTACCGTAAGACTATTTCTTATTTGTGTGTCTGTTTTGACAGAGTATCTGACATATTTTGTAGTATTTTTAGCAAACTAAAATAAAATACAGTGCTGCCTCCAGAAGGAATTTCTGGAAATGACAATTTGTTATTTTCATAGACTATATGTATAAAATTGTCTCGAGTTGTAAAATACAATTTTTGTTTTATTATGAAATACAGTAGTAGAGAAGATAATATAATGAACATTCATGTGTCTATCACCCAAACTTAACATATCTAAATGTTTTCCACACTTATTTTAGATACTTTGAACTTTATGAAACTCTACATGTGGAGTTTCTTTGTACTTTCTTTGTATTCCTGCTTATTCTAATTTTTTGCTTCCCAATATCCTATTTTTATTTATCCTAATATGTAGGAATGTACGCCCATGTTCATTATGCTTTTTTTTTTTTTTCATTATGCTTTTATTTTATGTATCTTTCTCTGAAAAGTACGTATAGTTATTTATCATTCTATAATTTGCTTTTTTCCTTTTATATTATATTTCTAAGATTTATCCATGTTCATACATGTGTCTGCATAAGTACCAGCCTGTCTTAATATTTATACCTTTATTTTTATTTTTTTAAACATATATTTTGATTGATTGATTAATATTTTATGTTTTGGCTGTGCTAGGTCTTGATTCAAGGATTTTCTCTAGTTGCAGGGAGCAGGGCCTTCTTATTGCCATTGCTTCTCTTGTTCTGGAGCTCTGGCCTCTATGGTACATGGGCTCTGTAGTTGTGGCCCCCGGGCTCAGTTGCTCAGATCTACCTTTATTTTTAAATGACACTTTATAGGTTAAGCCACCGCTGCCGGTTCAGTCTTCAGAAGTAACTTGATTGTTCACTCTCAGATCAGTTTTTAAAATTCCAGGAAAGGTGCTAGGGATTTTTGACAGAAATTGCATTGATTTAAAAGAACAATTAATTGGAAAATTTATTTTTATAATATTGAAACTTTTCATTTATGAATATGGTATCTTTCACTGGTATCTGCCCTTAAGTCCTTTGTAGATTATATGCAAGTACTGTTCTAGTATATTGAGCATATTTTTAAAAATTACAGAGTAATAATGTTCAAAAAATGAGATATAAGTACATAAATAGAAACAGATTTTACATTCTTCTTATCTTACTTTGGAAACCATGAGGAAAATCAGTTTTTTCATCTTTTTCTTTTTTCCTTGTGTTTTTTTTTCCTTTGACTCTATTTACCCTGCTCCCCTGCTGCTCTGTCAGTATAAAAGTCAAATGAGAAAAGAGTAAGTGCCTTATTACCTCCTAATAAAGCCCATGACTATTGGGGAAAAAAAGAATCCTTGAGAATGAAGGAGCAGCTCCAGGAATGTGGATTTCTCCCTGTGTTATTTTTTCCCACCTCTTCTCTCCTCTGTCAAATCCAGAGAGTGATGAGGAGAAAGACAATGAACTGAGACAGCAATAAGCAGAGTGGGAGGTTGGATTATAATAAATGTGATGTAGTTTATATAGCTTCTTCCTTTGAGTAGATGTCAGTTTCTTTAATAAACATTCTGTAACTGTCTCCTCTCAAGTTTTCTACATTAAAAGAATATAAAATATTCTGTATTAAAGATATTCTTAAGACTAAGTTTAGCAAAGCATCAGTGGTCTGTACACCATAGCAGTTGTCACACATTGGATCAGAATTGTTTTGAGTTTTCTCCATTTTCTAAATAATAGACCCTCTACTTTTAGGTTGGAAACTTCCTTAGAATTTACAGCCTTCACACCAAGCTTCACTCAGTCCGTTCAGAGAACCTGGCGACACTGTTAGCCCTAGAGTTTCATCTATGGTACATGGGCTCTGTAGTTGTGGCCCCCGGGCTCAGTTGCTCAGATCTACCTTTATTTTTAAATGACACTTTATAGGTTAAGCCACCGCTGCCGGTTCAGTCTTCAGAAGTAACTTGATTGTTCACTCTCAGATCAGTTTTTAAAATTCCAGGAAAGGTGCTAGGGATTTTTGACAGAAATTGCATTGATTTAAAAGAACAATTAATTGGAAAATTTATTTTTATAATATTGAAACTTTTCATTTATGAATATGGTATCTTTCACTGGTATCTGCCCTTAAGTCCTTTGTAGATTATATGCAAGTACTGTTCTAGTATATTGAGCATATTTTTAAAAATTACAGAGTAATAATGTTCAAAAAATGAGATATAAGTACATAAATAGAAACAGATTTTACATTCTTCTTATCTTACTTTGGAAACCATGAGGAAAATCAGTTTTTCATCTTTTTCTTTTTTCCTTGTGTTTTTTTTTCCTTTGACTCTATTTACCCTGCTCCCCTGCTGCTCTGTCAGTATAAAAGTCAAATGAGAAAAGAGTAAGTGCCTTATTACCTCCTAATAAAGCCCATGACTATTGGGGAAAAAAAGAATCCTTGAGAATGAAGGAGCAGCTCCAGGAATGTGGATTTCTCCCTGTGTTATTTTTTCCCACCTCTTCTCTCCTCTGTCAAATCCAGAGAGTGATGAGGAGAAAGACAATGAACTGAGACAGCAATAAGCAGAGTGGGAGGTTGGATTATAATAAATGTGATGTAGTTTATATAGCTTCTTCCTTTGAGTAGATGTCAGTTTCTTTAATAAACATTCTGTAACTGTCTCCTCTCAAGTTTTCTACATTAAAAGAATATAAAATATTCTGTATTAAAGATATTCTTAAGACTAAGTTTAGCAAAGCATCAGTGGTCTGTACACCATAGCAGTTGTCACACATTGGATCAGAATTGTTTTGAGTTTTCTCCATTTTCTAAATAATAGACCCTCTACTTTTAGGTTGGAAACTTCCTTAGAATTTACAGCCTTCACACCAAGCTTCACTCAGTCCGTTCAGAGAACCTGGCGACACTGTTAGCCCTAGAGTTTCATCTCCATGGCGGCACCAGTTACGGCCGGGGCATCAGAGTCTTGCCAGAAGATAACTCCGATGTGGATCAACTGAAAAAGTAAGCATATGACATACCTATCTAGAAATTGTAAGTATGGTATGAGTTGAGCAGATTTCTAAGATAGCATTGTTCAGAGGTGAGGAGAGGGTATGTAATAGGTTCCTTATAATTGATCCTCAGAGCCATTATCCATTTTTTTTTAAATAGCTGAACAAAAAGAAACAAGTCAAGTAACTGGTAGGTTCAGATAACTAAACAGCAGCCGAGCTGAGTTTATGCTCTGAGTTTTTTCTAAGAGTTACTTAAGCTCTTACCTTTACTCTTTGCACGTATGTTCTACCACTTGCCACCTTCTCCGATTACAGAAATAAACAGTGGAAACTGGAGCTTAGTCAAAGTTTGGGAAACCTGAGATATACACCTAGGATGCCAAATGTACATGGTCCTCCATGGAAATAATACTGCCTCCTTAAAGTGTGTATAACTGGAAAAATAGGTAACAAATACTTCAGGCTGTCATATTTTTAAAACTTTTAGATGTGGCCAGAAGGTGAGTGAGTTAGTGTTAGTTGCTCACTCATGTCCAACTCTTTGCAACCCATGGACTGTAGCCCTCCAGGCTCCTCTGTCCATGGGATTCTCTAGGCGAGAATACTAGAGTAGACTGCCGTTCCCTTCCACAGGGATCTTAGACCTCCTGCGTTGCAGACAGATTTTTACTCTCTGAGCCACCAGGAAGTCCGTTCAGAAAGTGAACAGTGCCTAAAATCCTGCCCCGCACTTACACAGTTTCTTTTTTTTACTTTCCCAAGTTTTCTACATTAAAAGAATATAAAATATTCTGTATTAAAGATATTCTTAAGACTAAGTTTAGCAAAGCATCAGTGGTCTGTACACCATAGCAGTTGTCACACATTGGATCAGAATTGTTTTGAGTTTTCTCCATTTTCTAAATAATAGACCCTCTACTTTTAGGTTGGAAACTTCCTTAGAATTTACAGCCTTCACACCAAGCTTCACTCAGTCCGTTCAGAGAACCTGGCGACACTGTTAGCCCTAGAGTTTCATCTCCATGGCGGCACCAGTTACGGCCGGGGCATCAGAGTCTTGCCAGAAGATAACTCCGATGTGGATCAACTGAAAAAGTAAGCATATGACATACCTATCTAGAAATTGTAAGTATGGTATGAGTTGAGCAGATTTCTAAGATAGCATTGTTCAGAGGTGAGGAGAGGGTATGTAATAGGTTCCTTATAATTGATCCTCAGAGCCATTATCCATTTTTTTTTAAATAGCTGAACAAAAAGAAACAAGTCAAGTAACTGGTAGGTTCAGATAACTAAACAGCAGCCGAGCTGAGTTTATGCTCTGAGTTTTTTCTAAGAGTTACTTAAGCTCTTACCTTTACTCTTTGCACGTATGTTCTACCACTTGCCACCTTCTCCGATTACAGAAATAAACAGTGGAAACTGGAGCTTAGTCAAAGTTTGGGAAACCTGAGATATACACCTAGGATGCCAAATGTACATGGTCCTCCATGGAAATAATACTGCCTCCTTAAAGTGTGTATAACTGGAAAAATAGGTAACAAATACTTCAGGCTGTCATATTTTTAAAACTTTTAGATGTGGCCAGAAGGTGAGTGAGTTAGTGTTAGTTGCTCACTCATGTCCAACTCTTTGCAACCCATGGACTGTAGCCCTCCAGGCTCCTCTATCCAGAGGATTCTCCAGGCAAGAGTACTAGAGTAGACTGCCGTTCCCTTCCACAGGGGATCTTAGACCTCCTGCGTTGCAGACAGATTTTTTTACTCTCTGAGCCACCAGGGAAGTCCGTTCAGAAAGTGAACAGTGCCTAAAATCCTGCTGCACTTACACTTGCCTTTTCCCAAAAGTATTTTGCTTAGTCACTCTGTGTAGAAACTCTTCGACCCATATTCTAGAAAAATAAAAAGTCTTGTGCATATTTTCAAAGAGATATGGAAAATATTCTGATCAGTTAATTTAAAGGACATACCTGTTTTCTAAGTTTTAACATATTGAAATCAATATGACTTTAACATCAATGAAATTAGCTATTTTATAAACTTATATCAATTTTTTGACTTTTTACTTCTTACATTGCAGTATAGCCATATATTTCACTACTTGAGTCTAGAGTGAGAATGTTAGAATGCCATGCATTACATCACCAGCTTATTTACGATATCTCATGATCACGCTGTTCTACTTCCATCTTTCTAGACTTGAGCTTTTAAAATTTTAGGATCTCTTGGAACCCCCTGGGAATCTGATGAAAACTACAGCTACTGAAGAATGCTCACACACACACAGAATTTTCATGTAATTTCATTGAGTTCTTGGTTTCTATGAGTAAATTGACCATTGTTTGTTTTATGCAATTAAAAAAATTATATTCTTTAAATTATAGGATTTTAGAATCTGCAGATTTGCCAGCCAACCAGAGTTTTGGTGCTGTATGTCAGTTAGAACAAGAGGACAGCTTTTCAAACATTTCAAGTAAGAACTTTTTTTAACAAATTGCTTACCGTAGTTGGCTTACAATATGGTGTTACTTTCAAGTGTGCAACTTCAGAGTCATTGCCATTATAGGTTAACAAGGTACTGAATACGGGGCTTCTCTGGTGGTCCAGTGGGTAGAGTCCGCCTTGCACTACAAGGAGCACCAGTTTGATCTCTGGTACGGGAAGATCCCATATGCCGTGGAACGACTGGACCGATGTGTCCAACTATGGGTCAGCACTCTGGAGCTCATGTGCCCAGAGCCAGTGCTCTGCTACAGGAGAGGCCACTGCAATGGGAGGTCCACACAGGCCAAAGAATAAAGATGGATGAAAATAAATAAATGAAAGACCAATAGAAGTGATCGAAAAAAAAAAAAATTAAAAAATAATTTAAAAAAACCAAGATACTGAATATAGTTCCATGTGTTATACTATAAATCCTTATTTACCTATTTATATACAGTGGTATATATCTATTAATACCATACTCCTAAAGGTAAGGGTGATTTTCAGTGTTGCCAGCTAAATAAAATGACTTTGTTGCTGTTGTTCAGTCATTCAGTCGTGTTCAACTCTTTGCAACCCCATGGACTGCAGCACACCAGGCTTCCCTGTCCTTTGCCATCACCTGGGGCTTGCTCAAACCTCGTCCATTGAATCAGTGATGCCACCAACTTTATCAACATAAATTCTCCTTTTTAGTTTTCTTCCTGTCTCTCCTTTTTATTGTTAAATCAATATTCATTATAAAGCAATATGCTAAATCTTTATGTGTCCTTTACAAAGGTAAACAGTACTCCTCCCTTAATTATGTAGTCACATTTTCAAGTCATAGTGGTAGGGATTACTTGATTTGTGTTATATGTAGTATTTATGCATATACATTTATGTGTGTATATATATACGTACTGCTCTTCTCAGGTGGCTCAGTGGTAAAGAATCCACTTGCCAATACAGGAGACTCAGGAGACAGGAAAGATCCTTTAGAGAAGGAAATGGCAACCAGCTCCAGTATTCTTAACTGAAAAAGATCCCATGGACGGAGGAGGCTGGCGGGCCACAGCCTATGGTTGCAGAGTCCCAGACAGTTTAGCGACTAAACAACAGCAAAACATATATGCCTATTAAAAATCTCTATTCATTTCCCAATGAACTCTTTTCTTTGTTAGTTTCTAAAAGGAACAAAGGTTGTTTTTCCTGCTTTACTTTAAGTAACCCAAGTATTTTTGATCATTCATGTCTTAGGAGTTCCCAGTTTTATTGAGTTAATCAAGTAGCTAATTATAAAATATTAACACATAATTGGTTATATATTTGTATTATCGTCTACCTGAATAAATGACTATTCAGATCTAAATTTTTTTTTTTTTTTTTTTTTTTTTAAATTTATTTATTTATTATTTTTGGGTAGGGTGGGGTGGGGAAGGAGGGAGAGGGGCAGTTGGGCCACTTCTATTGGTCTTTCATTTCTCTATTTTCATCCATCTTTGTTCTTTGGGCCCCGTGGGCCTCCCATCGCGGTGGCCTCTGTTGTTGCAGAGCACCAACTCTGGGCGCATGTGCTCCAGAGCTCTGGCTCGGTAATTGGACACATCAGTCCAGCCGTTCCGTGGCACGTGGGATCTTCCCAGGCCAGGGATTGAACCGGCGCCCCTTGCACTGCAAGGCGGTGTCCTTACCCACTGGACCACCAGGGAAGCCCCAGATCTAAATTTTAAAACACTCAATCTGTAAGATTTTTTCCTTTACCATTTTGTCTCAGTATTTGTTTGTACTATCTGAGCTTTAGAATCTAAGTTAAGTGTCTATCCTCTATTTTACAACCTAACTCCTTTCCTTCTGTGATTTACTTTATGAATATTTATGCTCTTTCTATGTCAGTAATGATAAGCACTAAAATTAACATGTGTGGTTGTGAAAATGTAGTCACATTTTCAAGTCATAGTGGTAGGGATTACTTGATTTGTGTTATATGTAGTATTTATGCATATACATTTATGTGTGTATATATATACGTACTGCTCTTCTCAGGTGGCTCAGTGGTAAAGAATCCACTTGCCAATACAGGAGACTCAGGAGACAGGAAAGATCCTTTAGAGAAGGAAATGGCAACCAGCTCCAGTATTCTTAACTGAAAAAGATCCCATGGACGGAGGAGGCTGGCGGGCCACAGCCTATGGTTGCAGAGTCCCAGACAGTTTAGCGACTAAACAACAGCAAAACATATATGCCTATTAAAAATCTCTATTCATTTCCCAATGAACTCTTTTCTTTGTTAGTTTCTAAAAGGAACAAAGGTTGTTTTTCCTGCTTTACTTTAAGTAACCCAAGTATTTTTGATCATTCATGTCTTAGGAGTTCCCAGTTTTATTGAGTTAATCAAGTAGCTAATTATAAAATATTAACACATAATTGGTTATATATTTGTATTATCGTCTACCTGAATAAATGACTATTCAGATCTAAATTTTTTTTTTTTTTTTTTTTTTTAAATTTATTTATTTATTATTTTTGGGTGGGGGGGGGGGGGGAAGGAGGGAGAGGGGCAGTTGGGCCACTTCTATTGGTCTTTCATTTCTCTATTTTCATCCATCTTTGTTCTTTGGGCCCCGTGGGCCTCCCATCGCGGTGGCCTCTGTTGTTGCAGAGCACCAACTCTGGGCGCATGTGCTCCAGAGCTCTGGCTCGGTAATTGGACACATCAGTCCAGCCGTTCCGTGGCACGTGGGATCTTCCCAGGCCAGGGATTGAACCGGCGCCCCTTGCACTGCAAGGCGGTGTCCTTACCCACTGGACCACCAGGGAAGCCCCAGATCTAAATTTTAAAACACTCAATCTGTAAGATTTTTTCCTTTACCATTTTGTCTCAGTATTTGTTTGTACTATCTGAGCTTTAGAATCTAAGTTAAGTGTCTATCCTCTATTTTACAACCTAACTCCTTTCCTTCTGTGATTTACTTTATGAATATTTATGCTCTTTCTATGTCAGTAATGATAAGCACTAAAATTAACATGTGTGGTTTGATAGGTGACTCAATAAGTGCCAGAAATCATTATTATCTAATCCTAATAGCTTTCCTATGAGGTTTCCTATTATTCTTCCCTTTTGCAAAAAGGAAACCAAGACTTTGAGTGATGGGAGTCATATAATTTGCTCAGGGTTACTTAATATTAACTGATGGCAAAGTCAATGGAGTTCAAATCCACACGATTTGATTTTTTGTGCATGTTTATTTTATCTGCTTTAAAATTCCTCATATTTCCTAGCACCTTGATGACAGTGTTTTAGCCTTATCTATGATTGCTTGAACTACCCATTATGAGACCAATTTACTTCAATTGGCAATCATTTAGAGACAGTATGATATATAATTAATACATTTTGAAATCTCTTTCCTTCTAAAATGTTTGACTGCATAGTGTTTTTTTTTTTTTTAAAGATTTATTTATTTTGGTGAGGGTAGGGTGGGGAGGGAGGGGAGCAGCCGGGCCACTTCTATTGGTCTTTCATTTATCTATTTTCATCCATCTTTGTTCTTTGGCCCGTGTGGGCCTCCCTTCACAGTGGCCTCTGTTGTCGCAGAGCACCGGCTCTGGGCGCATGCGCTCCAGAGCTCCGGCTCTGTAATTGGACACATCAGTCCAGCCGCTCCGCGGCACGTGGGATCTTCCCAGGCCAGGGCTCGAACCGGCGCGCCTTGCACTGCAAGGCGGTGTCCTTGCCCACTGGACCACCAGGGAAGCCCCAACTGCATAGTTTTAAATGACAAAAATAGTGCATGTGACAGTATCAAGCTCTGTAGCTTTTCCATGCCTTTATGCCCACTTGCTTAGGGAAAGTTAACAGTTGAGTGTGATTTCTTCAATATGTTCATATTTATAAAAATATATAGACTTATATATAAATAGATATAACTTTTCCTTCTGTTTACAATTTTTACTAAAGTGGGACCATAGTATACTAGTTACTTTCTTTGGTGTTAAGTCATAGACCTCTTTCTGGACTAATTCATATAATTCAAACCTACCCTTTTAATAGTTGCATGATATTTTATAAGAATCTAATACTATGAATTCAGCCATTTTCCATTTCATAGATTGTTAGTTTCTTACTCCTACAAATAATTGTTTAATAGCCAACTTTGAACAATTGTACTTTCAAGCTTATTTTTTCTCTAAAAGAAACTCCTAAGGAGGGTTGAAAGATCAGAGAGCAAAACTGTTTTCATAGATGACACCAGATTATATGCCACAATGTCATAGGGTTTAAATGCAGATAGTGGTGACGGAGCATGTCCTTTCCTATTATTCTTCCCTTTGCAAAAGGAAACCAAGACTTTGAGTGATGGGAGTCATATAATTTGCTCAGGGTTACTTAATATTAACTGATGGCAAAGTCAATGGAGTTCAAATCCACACGATTTGATTTTTTGTGCATGTTTATTTTATCTGCTTTAAAATTCCTCATATTTCCTAGCACCTTGATGACAGTGTTTTAGCCTTATCTATGATTGCTTGAACTACCCATTATGAGACCAATTTACTTCAATTGGCAATCATTTAGAGACAGTATGATATATAATTAATACATTTTGAAATCTCTTTCCTTCTAAAATGTTTGACTGCATAGTGTTTTTTTTTTTTTTAAAGATTTATTTATTTTGGTGAGGGTAGGGTGGGGAGGGAGGGGAGCAGCCGGGCCACTTCTATTGGTCTTTCATTTATCTATTTTCATCCATCTTTGTTCTTTGGCCCGTGTGGGCCTCCCTTCACAGTGGCCTCTGTTGTCGCAGAGCACCGGCTCTGGGCGCATGCGCTCCAGAGCTCCGGCTCTGTAATTGGACACATCAGTCCAGCCACTCCGCGGCACGTGGGATCTTCCCAGGCCAGGGCTCGAACCGGCGCCCCTTGCACTGCAAGGCGGTGTCCTTGCCCACTGGACCACCAGGGAAGCCCCAACTGCATAGTTTTAAATGACAAAAATAGTGCATGTGACAGTATCAAGCTCTGTAGCTTTTCCATGCCTTTATGCCCACTTGCTTAGGGAAAGTTAACAGTTGAGTGTGATTTCTTCAATATGTTCATATTTATAAAAATATATAGACTTATATATAAATAGATATAACTTTTCCTTCTGTTTACAATTTTTACTAAAGTGGGACCATAGTATACTAGTTACTTTCTTTGGTGTTAAGTCATAGACCTCTTTCTGGACTAATTCATATAATTCAAACCTACCCTTTTAATAGTTGCATGATATTTTATAAGAATCTAATACTATGAATTCAGCCATTTTCCATTTCATAGATTGTTAGTTTCTTACTCCTACAAATAATTGTTTAATAGCCAACTTTGAACAATTGTACTTTCAAGCTTATTTTTTCTCTAAAAGAAACTCCTAAGGAGGGTTGAAAGATCAGAGAGCAAAAACTGTTTTCATAGATGACACCAGATTATATGCCACAATGTCATAGGGTTTAAATGCAGATAGTGGTGACGGAGCATGTCCTTTCCTTATACTCTCAATGTAACAATGTGTGTAATTTTTGATAATTTGGTAGGTATAATATGATGTCTCATTTTGTTTCCCTGAATACTTGGAAACTTAAAAATCTTATTATATATTTGTTTGCCCTTTTTACTTCTTTGAACTGTCTGCTCGTACTCTTTACCTGGTCTTCTGTTGGACTCTTTTATCTTTTTTCTTATCCGTTTGTGGGAGACTGTTTTAATACATTTTGCACATAATATCTTAATTATTATTTGTTTACTTAAAAGGCTTTTGCCATTGTTTCACTTCATGCAGAATGGCAGATATTAAGTAATCAGATTCTTTGAAATTTTACTTTGCCAGCTTAAGGTATCCATTCAGGTTCTCTTACCTTGGATCCTTGTGCCTGGTGATGTTGAGGAATAAGGACAAGTAATCCACATATTTGTAAATGATACTGCATACAATAAATTACAAAAATATAAAAAAATCTAACTGCATTGTGAGAGACCTGGGTTCAGTCCCTAGGTCAGAAAGATCCCCTGGAGAAGGAAATGGCAACCCACTCTAGTATTCTTGCTTGAAAAATCCCATGAACAGAGGAGTCTGGCAGGCTACAGTCCTTGGGGTTACAAAGAGTCAGATGTAACTGAGCAACTAACACTTTCACTAATAGAATGTGGTAATAAGCTAATGTTCTTAATATGATAATTAAGATTTTTAAAAACTTTTCCTTCTGTTTACAATTTCTAAAGTGGGACCATAGTATACTAGTTACTTTCTTTGGTGTTAAGTCATTTTCACTATCAATTCAATCCTACCCTTTTAATAGTTGCATGATATTTTATAAGAATCTAATACTATGAATTCAGCCATTTTCCATTTCATAGATTGTTAGTTTCTTACTCCTACAAATAATTGTTTAATAGCCAACTTTGAACAATTGTACTTTCAAGCTTATTTTTCTCTAAAAGAAACTCCTAAGGAGGGTTGAAAGATCAGAGAGAAAAAACTGTTTTCATAGATGACACCAGATTATATGCCACAATGTCATAGGGTTTAAATGCAGATAGTGGTGACGGAGCATGTCCTTTCCTTATACTCTCAATGTAACAATGTGTGTAATTTTTGATAATTTGGTAGGTATAATATGATGTCTCATTTTGTTTCCCTGAATACTTGGAAACTTAAAAATCTTATTATATATTTGTTTGCCCTTTTTACTTCTTTGAACTGTCTGCTCGTACTCTTTACCTGGTCTTCTGTTGGACTCTTTTATCTTTTTTCTTATCCGTTTGTGGGAGACTGTTTTAATACATTTTGCACATAATATCTTAATTATTATTTGTTTACTTAAAAGGCTTTTGCCATTGTTTCACTTCATGCAGAATGGCAGATATTAAGTAATCAGATTCTTTGAAATTTTACTTTGCCAGCTTAAGGTATCCATTCAGGTTCTCTTACCTTGGATCCTTGTGCCTGGTGATGTTGAGGAATAAGGACAAGTAATCCACATATTTGTAAATGATACTGCATACAATAAATTACAAAAATATAAAAAAATCTAACTGCATTGTGAGAGACCTGGGTTCAGTCCCTAGGTCAGAAAGATCCCCTGGAGAAGGAAATGGCAACCCACTCTAGTATTCTTGCTTGAAAAATCCCATGAACAGAGGAGTCTGGCAGGCTACAGTCCTTGGGGTTACAAAGAGTCAGATGTAACTGAGCAACTAACACTTTCACTAATAGAATGTGGTAATAAGCTAATGTTATTAAAATGTTAATAGTTTTTTTTAAGTGTTGAATTCTCCGTTTTAGAAAGCGTTATTGGAACATATTGATGTGGGCTTTCCTGGTGGTCCAGAGAGGGTAAAGGGTCCACCGTGCAGTGCAAGGGGCATCCGTTCGATCCCTGGCCTGGGAAGATCCCACGTGCCGCGGAGTGGCCGAACAGGTGTGTCCAATTGCGAGCCAGCTCTCTGGAGCGCATGCGCCCAGAGCTGCCGCTCTGCGGCAGAGGGCCACTGCAGTGGGAGGCCCACGCAGGCGGAGGAATAAAGATGGACGAAAATAAATAAATAAATAAACAATTAAAGAGGCCAAGTTTTAAAAAATGTATGTTGATGTGATCACTACTACCTTTTTTGCTAAAGCAAAAATCTTACTTTATAGAATTCATCAAGCTGTTCTATTAAATTTAGTAAATTTATTATTTTATCCACCTATCCCTTTATTTCCTTCACAATGTACTTTTTCAACATAAGATAACCTTTTATACATACAAGAAAGTTAAACAATTGTTCAGTCAACACTCATGTACCCTCCATCACATTCTCCAGTTAACATTTTGCTCTCTTTGCTGAATCTTTTATCTCTGTTTTTAATTCATCAATCCGTCTTAGTTTTTGATGCCTTTCAAAGTAATTTGCAGACATAATACACCTCCTAAACCCTTCGGTGAATGAATATCATTATCTAGAGTTCAGTGTTTGTTTAGAATTCTCTTTTATTTTTGAGGTAAATTATAGTCAATGAAATGTTAACATCAAGGTATCGTTACATGAGTTTCACATGAACTTCATAGCCTAAGTCCTTCCTAAAGTCAAGACCTTTTATCTTTTTTACAAAAAGCTCCCCTGGGGTCTTTTACAGTCAGTCCTTATCCCCAACCCCACCCTGGAGCTTCCAGTTTTTCCCACCGTAGATTAGCTATGCCTGTTTTCACACTTCCGATAAATGGAATAATAATTTATGTGCTGTCATTATTTGTTTTTGAGATTCATCCATGTTGTTTCATGCTTCATTGGTTTATTCCTTCTTAATGCTTTAGGAGTATAGTAGGTATAGTCATTTTCTAAAATATGAATTTCTAATTGTAGCACCATATTTTTCAAAAGATGGCTTTAATGTCTTTGTCAAAAATCAAATGAGTATAAATGTGGACTTCTGTTTCTGTTCAGTACTTAGTAGTATGATGTGAAATAAGCATTTTTTTTCCCTCATACTAATTACCAGTTATTGCAGAACCATTTGTTGAAAGTTTGCTTCTCTTTTGGATTGCTCTGCTGCCTTTATCAAAAATCAAATGGCGTTGCAAATGTGGGTTTATTTCTAGTCTTCTATTTAATTCTGTCAGTATTGTTCATCAGTCTTTATGTCAGTACCATATTCTCCTGAGGCTTCAGAGTAAGTCTTAACGTCATCTAGTAGTATTGCTGCGTTAGTCGCTCAGTGGTGTCCTACTCTGCGCCAGACTTCTCTGTCCAGGGAATTTCCAGGCAAGAATACTGGATTAGGTGGGCATTCCCTTCTCCAGGAGATCTTCCTGACCCAGGAGTCAAACCCAGGTCTCCTGCATTGCAGACAGATTGTTTACCATCTCAGCCACCAGTGAAGCCCTTATATAAGTACTCCAATTTTGTTTTTTTTTAAGATTATATTATACATTGTACATTCCTTGCCATTTTCACTTAAGTGATAGCATCTGTTTGTCTGTTTCTATAATAAAGCCTATGCAATTTTGATTAGGATTGTACTGAATCTGCAGATCATTTGCGAAGAATATCAGTTGTTAACAATATTGAACTTTCCAATCCATGAACAAATGACATGAATCCATAAGCAGGTTTCTCCATTGATTTAGATTTTCTTCAGTTTCTCTCAGTAGTGTTTTACAGTTTTCAGTGCCACATTGAGCTTTTAATGGATTTTAAAACTATGATTCTTTCCTTTTTCCCAATAGGCTCTGGATCAGTATCACTGTATGAAATAGAAAGATGTCAACAACTATCGGCTACAAGTAAGACCATTTTCATTTTTGAAATATGGACACAATAGTGAGCATGATGAAGTCTGTCGTTATGGTTATCCACTAACTCATCCCTCCCTCTCTGATCCTGAGAACACATATCCATGAAAGCAAAAACATACCCATCTGTATCTTTTATTTCTCTACCTCATCCTAATTGGCATAAAATTGAACCCAGAAGTATATATGTTTTTAAATCGAATATGTATTTTTAAATCATTTATCTATCAAGTTTATAAGGCATATTTATAAAAATAAGCCCCATTGCACTGTTGAACAGTTGAAGAATGTAAAATATCTTTTATGGCTTTAATTTTAATCAATTCACACTGTGTATTTAGTGGTATATCTGTAAAGGTGCTCCTTAAATTATGCCCCCAAATTTTAATGTTAATATTGGTTGTTAATTCATCAGATACCCATCTTCTCTTCCTTCAGCTAAGGTGAAAAAAAAAAGAAAGAAAATATTTCTATGCACAATGTATTAAATAAAAGTCTGCAGTATACTGTTATAAAAATACAAGCTTTTTCATGACTGGAAAAAGGATGTATAACTATGAAATGGCAGAGAGCTAGAAGAAAGAAGCTTACGGTATTAGAATTGGAGGTGTCAGTATATTCTCATGGTTTTAAAGACAGATACAGAAGTAGATACATATTTGTGTGTTTGTATTCCCTCACGTATCTGTCCATACACGTGCTGGCTCCTGTGTGTAAGGATAGGTGTAAGCATGTGCACCAACGCACCCTGGCTCTGAGGAAAGGGAATGAAAACAGTGGCCCCCAGTACCAACAAGCAGCACCCCTTGTGTTCAGATCCTAGTTTATAAATAATATCCCCAGTCAGGGCTTCTTAGAGAAATAACATTTTCCAGAGTTGAGACAGGAGAATTCTAAGCAATTCTGTAACATCTTATTGTGCGGACAGTAGAGAAGTTCTCAGGTTAATGGTGGCAGATGTCAAATCTGGTACAATTTAAGTATCAACATTAAAAATACTAGTGATTGGATAGAACTTATTGAATAAAGTAGGAATCTGTTTGTATGGAGAGTAAATAAAAGAGGAAAACAAATAAATGAGGTTGAAAAGAAAGCTGTTATTTAAAATTAAATGGCAGCTGGTAACCTGTAAAAGAAATAATGACGTTAGGGGAAAAAATCACCAATTTTGATCATGATAGTAATCATCTAAGTTTTTGGAAATATTTATTTAGGTTATCCACTAACTCATCCCTCCCTCTCTGATCCTGAGAACACATATCCATGAAAGCAAAACATACCCATCTGTATCTTTTATTTCTCTACCTCATCCTAATTGGCATAAAATTGAACCCAGAAGTATATATGTTTTTAAATCGAATATGTATTTTTAAATCATTTATCTATCAAGTTTATAAGGCATATTTATAAAAATAAGCCCCATTGCACTGTTGAACAGTTGAAGAATGTAAAATATCTTTTATGGCTTTAATTTTAATCAATTCACACTGTGTATTTAGTGGTATATCTGTAAAGGTGCTCCTTAAATTATGCCCCCAAATTTTAATGTTAATATTGGTTGTTAATTCATCAGATACCCATCTTCTCTTCCTTCAGCTAAGGTGAAAAAAAAAAGAAAGAAAATATTTCTATGCACAATGTATTAAATAAAAGTCTGCAGTATACTGTTATAAAAATACAAGCTTTTTCATGACTGGAAAAAGGATGTATAACTATGAAATGGCAGAGAGCTAGAAGAAAGAAGCTTACGGTATTAGAATTGGAGGTGTCAGTATATTCTCATGGTTTTAAAGACAGATACAGAAGTAGATACATATTTGTGTGTTTGTATTCCCTCACGTATCTGTCCATACACGTGCTGGCTCCTGTGTGTAAGGATAGGTGTAAGCATGTGCACCAACGCACCCTGGCTCTGAGGAAAGGGAATGAAAACAGTGGCCCCCAGTACCAACAAGCAGCACCCCTTGTGTTCAGATCCTAGTTTATAAATAATATCCCCAGTCAGGGCTTCTTAGAGAAATAACATTTTCCAGAGTTGAGACAGGAGAATTCTAAGCAATTCTGTAACATCTTATTGTGCGGACAGTAGAGAAGTTCTCAGGTTAATGGTGGCAGATGTCAAATCTGGTACAATTTAAGTATCAACATTAAAAATACTAGTGATTGGATAGAACTTATTGAATAAAGTAGGAATCTGTTTGTATGGAGAGTAAATAAAAGAGGAAAACAAATAAATGAGGTTGAAAAGAAAGCTGTTATTTAAAATTAAATGGCAGCTGGTAACCTGTAAAAGAAATAATGACGTTAGGGGAAAAAATCACCAATTTTGATCATGATAGTAATCATCTATTTAGTTGCCAAACATCACTGGATCTGAAACGAGCAGGATTGTAAATGTTTGATGAATTGGGATATTTTTATCTTATCAGATGTTTTCTTATTAGTCACAGAAGGAATATAATAAGGCTATCGTGGAAAAACCTGCTGAATGCCACCTTAATCAGCTGAGCAAAGTTCACACCCCCAGGAATGAAAACAGTGATATCATGTGCCTCTTGATATGCACTGAGAGGCCACAATATCACTTGTTTCGATAGTATTCCTACCAAAAATGCATAATTGGTATCTGATCATAAGCAAAACCAGACACCGCTGAATAAATGGCCTCCACTGCTCAAATGCATCAGTGTCTTGAAAGATGAAGAAAAGCTTAGGAACAGTGAAGGACTCCAACAGATAAAAATAAATGCAACACATGGTTTGGGACTGGGTCCTGGACCTGAAAATAAAATGCTAGATAAGCCTTGTGGGGCTTATTGGAAAAATTTGAATTATGTCTGTTGAGTTAGTGGTAATCATTGTTAAGTCTTCTAATGTTGAAAAATTGCATTGTAATATTTTCAATGAAATTCCTGTTCTTGTGAAATACACAGTGAAGTAATTAGGGCTAATGGGCATAATGTCTGGAAATTACCCTCAAATGACTCATATATATAGTAATAATATATGTATATGTGAATCATGTATCTGTATGGTATATATATGTATATATAGATACAGATGGAAAGACAGAGATGATGTTGCAAAATGTTACCAAGGTTGACAGAATTAATACAACTTAATTAGATTTGATTATTTTTTTTTCATGAAGATTCATGTCTGTATATACATATATCCTTACATATTCCTCTAACTTAGTACAAAAATTCTTTGTAGTACTTACAGATCATCAGTATTTGGAGAAAACCCCACTGTGTGCTATTTTGAAACAAACAACTCCTCAGAAGTACCGTATCCGAGCAAAACTGAGATCGTATAAACCCAGAAAACTCTTTCAGTCTGTTAAACTTTGTTGTTCTAAGTGTCACTCACTGTAAGTATTTTCTGTAATAAAACCAAGGTTTTCATTTCATAAAATTTGTGTATATATGTATTTTCTTAAGTCCTGGAAGTGAATAAATATATTTTGAGAGAATGGTAATATTTTTAAAAGAAAACTTGAAATAGTAGTTAGAATTAAAATATAAGTATAGATTTTAGATAGTTCTTGAAGTATTATCAAATTATAGTTTGTAAAATTCTGTAAATCATACAGTTTTGTCAAACAAAATCACCCATATGATCTTTAAAAAAATTTATTTCAGAAATAGGGGGGCTATCGTGTCTTATTAGTCACAGAAGGAATATAATAAGGCTATCGTGGAAAAACCTGCTGAATGCCACCTTAATCAGCTGAGCAAAGTTCACACCCCCAGGAATGAAAACAGTGATATCATGTGCCTCTTGATATGCACTGAGAGGCCACAATATCACTTGTTTCGATAGTATTCCTACCAAAAATGCATAATTGGTATCTGATCATAAGCAAAACCAGACACCGCTGAATAAATGGCCTCCACTGCTCAAATGCATCAGTGTCTTGAAAGATGAAGAAAAGCTTAGGAACAGTGAAGGACTCCAACAGATAAAAATAAATGCAACACATGGTTTGGGACTGGGTCCTGGACCTGAAAATAAAATGCTAGATAAGCCTTGTGGGGCTTATTGGAAAAATTTGAATTATGTCTGTTGAGTTAGTGGTAATCATTGTTAAGTCTTCTAATGTTGAAAAATTGCATTGTAATATTTTCAATGAAATTCCTGTTCTTGTGAAATACACAGTGAAGTAATTAGGGCTAATGGGCATAATGTCTGGAAATTACCCTCAAATGACTCATATATATAGTAATAATATATGTATATGTGAATCATGTATCTGTATGGTATATATATGTATATATAGATACAGATGGAAAGACAGAGATGATGTTGCAAAATGTTACCAAGGTTGACAGAATTAATACAACTTAATTAGATTTGATTATTTTTTTTTCATGAAGATTCATGTCTGTATATACATATATCCTTACATATTCCTCTAACTTAGTACAAAAATTCTTTGTAGTACTTACAGATCATCAGTATTTGGAGAAAACCCCACTGTGTGCTATTTTGAAACAAACAACTCCTCAGAAGTACCGTATCCGAGCAAAACTGAGATCGTATAAACCCAGAAAACTCTTTCAGTCTGTTAAACTTTGTTGTTCTAAGTGTCACTCACTGTAAGTATTTTCTGTAATAAAACCAAGGTTTTCATTTCATAAAATTTGTGTATATATGTATTTTCTTAAGTCCTGGAAGTGAATAAATATATTTTGAGAGAATGGTAATATTTTTAAAAGAAAACTTGAAATAGTAGTTAGAATTAAAATATAAGTATAGATTTTAGATAGTTCTTGAAGTATTATCAAATTATAGTTTGTAAAATTCTGTAAATCATACAGTTTTGTCAAACAAAATCACCCATATGATCTTTTTTAAACAAATGAGGAAATCATTTCAGAAAGGTTAAGAGGTTAGAGGCTTCCCTGGTGGTCCAGTGGTTAAGAATCCACCTTGCAATGCAAGGGGCACTGGTTCAATCCCTAGTCCAGGAGGATCCCACATGCTTAAGCCTGTGCATTACAATTACTGAGCATATGCTCTGGAGCCTGTGAACCTGTGCTGCAACTTCTGAGGCCCATGCACCCTGGAACCTGTGTTCTGCAACAAGAGAAGGCACCTCTGTGAGAACCCATGCATCACAAGGAGTAGTCCTGACTTACCACAACTAGAGAAAACCTGTGTGCAGCAGTGAATACCTAGCGGAGCCATAAAACTATAATCAGTAAATACTAAAAACAACACTAAAAAGCAGAACATTTAGAATGGTTAAGAGATATTCCCTAAAGTTATACACTTGATTGGTAGCAGAACCAAGACAAGGAAATAGACCTTTTGATTCCAGATTATGCTGTTTCTACTGTGTTATGTTTTATCACATGATTTTTAGAAATTATATTCTAGATTAAAAGGAATCAAAATGAATATTGATTTATAAAGTAGATAACCCTATGAAACTATGTAAGTGTTAAGTGGAATTTAGCTAGAGTGAAGATGGGGCTCGCTAGAGTGAGACTCTGTATATACATATATCCTTACATATTCCTCTAACTTAGTACAAAAATTCTTTGTAGTACTTACAGATCATCAGTATTTGGAGAAAACCCCACTGTGTGCTATTTTGAAACAAACAACTCCTCAGAAGTACCGTATCCGAGCAAAACTGAGATCGTATAAACCCAGAAAACTCTTTCAGTCTGTTAAACTTTGTTGTTCTAAGTGTCACTCACTGTAAGTATTTTCTGTAATAAAACCAAGGTTTTCATTTCATAAAATTTGTGTATATATGTATTTTCTTAAGTCCTGGAAGTGAATAAATATATTTTGAGAGAATGGTAATATTTTTAAAAGAAAACTTGAAATAGTAGTTAGAATTAAAATATAAGTATAGATTTTAGATAGTTCTTGAAGTATTATCAAATTATAGTTTGTAAAATTCTGTAAATCATACAGTTTTGTCAAACAAAATCACCCATATGATCTTTTTTAAACAAATGAGGAAATCATTTCAGAAAGGTTAAGAGGTTAGAGGCTTCCCTGGTGGTCCAGTGGTTAAGAATCCACCTTGCAATGCAAGGGGCACTGGTTCAATCCCTAGTCCAGGAGGATCCCACATGCTTAAGCCTGTGCATTACAATTACTGAGCATATGCTCTGGAGCCTGTGAACCTGTGCTGCAACTTCTGAGGCCCATGCACCCTGGAACCTGTGTTCTGCAACAAGAGAAGGCACCTCTGTGAGAACCCATGCATCACAAGGAGTAGTCCTGACTTACCACAACTAGAGAAAACCTGTGTGCAGCAGTGAATACCTAGCGGAGCCATAAAACTATAATCAGTAAATACTAAAAACAACACTAAAAAGCAGAACATTTAGAATGGTTAAGAGATATTCCCTAAAGTTATACACTTGATTGGTAGCAGAACCAAGACAAGGAAATAGACCTTTTGATTCCAGATTATGCTGTTTCTACTGTGTTATGTTTTATCACATGATTTTTAGAAATTATATTCTAGATTAAAAGGAATCAAAATGAATATTGATTTATAAAGTAGATAACCCTATGAAACTATGTAAGTGTTAAGTGGAATTTAGCTAGAGTGAAGATGGGGCTCCTGCTGGGAAGTTTAGCATTCCTTAGAAAGGAGAACAGTTTGGTGTTAGAAATAATTAGAATAATTAGAAGTAACTTTGCTATGACAAAGTCAAGGGAGTTAAGTTTTGGTTATTATTGTAATTATGATATGGATCTAATTAGCCATGAAATGTCATCAAATATCTTTCTATTGGATGATTCCTTTAATCTAGAGAGTGAATTATCTCCAAAAATTTTATGTAAGTAGCTGGTTCATAAGTATGTAAACAATTTTTTTTTTTTTTTGGTTGATTTACTTCCCGGGCTTACACCAGTTGTTTTTGTGTTATTCCATTGTTGCTAATTTTAGGCAAGAAGTTCCGCATGAAGGTGATTTGGTTAAGATTTTGCAAGAAGGTGCAACCAGAACCCCAGATACCAAGCTACAAAATACATCATTATATGATTCGAACGTCTGGACCACAAAAGATCAAGCAGAACGAACAATAGCTATTCATTTTGTGAAAAATAACGGTATTCTCCACTTTCAAATGACTGTCTAATTTTGATAGAAGGTATGATATTTAAGCTAACTTTTATTAGAATTCAGCTTTTTCTTACGTTTCTGATTAATTATTGTTAAATATATTTTAGGGTCAGCCTTGGACATATAGAGTCAAAATATTGTTACTTTAAATTTCAGATAATGTAATATATGTAACAACTAGATTAAATATGTGCATGCACTCACACACACACATACATATATATGTTTTTCTGAGTGACATTTTGAAATGTAAATTAAACTCAAGTGTTTTCATTTGTTCATCTTATTGGATTCCTACGTGCAATCTTAATGAGATCCAGTGAGATTTTTGAGCTGAATAATAGTCAAGATGTTGCTTGTTATATATAGTTGCTGTCATTTTGGCCTCTGGGTGTCACTCTTGTTTCATAAAAAATAGAATGAAACTCATCTATTGATAGCTCAACCAAGGAAGGAACCCTTAAATCAAGGAAAGCTAACTTGATGTATGATGTTTTTTTAAAAAATGAAACTTAGAGTCAAATTTATTTACATTTCTTTTTTTTTGTTTTATAATTCTAGATTAAAAGGAATCAAAATGAATATTGATTTATAAAGTAGATAACCCTATGAAACTATGTAAGTGTTAAGTGGAATTTAGCTAGAGTGAAGATGGGGCTCCTGCTGGGAAGTTTAGCATTCCTTAGAAAGGAGAACAGTTTGGTGTTAGAAATAATTAGAATAATTAGAAGTAACTTTGCTATGACAAAGTCAAGGGAGTTAAGTTTTGGTTATTATTGTAATTATGATATGGATCTAATTAGCCATGAAATGTCATCAAATATCTTTCTATTGGATGATTCCTTTAATCTAGAGAGTGAATTATCTCCAAAAATTTTATGTAAGTAGCTGGTTCATAAGTATGTAAACAATTTTTTTTTTTTTTTGGTTGATTTACTTCCCGGGCTTACACCAGTTGTTTTTGTGTTATTCCATTGTTGCTAATTTTAGGCAAGAAGTTCCGCATGAAGGTGATTTGGTTAAGATTTTGCAAGAAGGTGCAACCAGAACCCCAGATACCAAGCTACAAAATACATCATTATATGATTCGAACGTCTGGACCACAAAAGATCAAGCAGAACGAACAATAGCTATTCATTTTGTGAAAAATAACGGTATTCTCCCACTTTCAAATGACTGTCTAATTTTGATAGAAGGTATGATATTTAAGCTAACTTTTATTAGAATTCAGCTTTTTCTTACGTTTCTGATTAATTATTGTTAAATATATTTTAGGGTCAGCCTTGGACATATAGAGTCAAAATATTGTTACTTTAAATTTCAGATAATGTAATATATGTAACAACTAGATTAAATATGTGCATGCACTCACACACACACATACATATATATGTTTTTCTGAGTGACATTTTGAAATGTAAATTAAACTCAAGTGTTTTCATTTGTTCATCTTATTGGATTCCTACGTGCAATCTTAATGAGATCCAGTGAGATTTTTGAGCTGAATAATAGTCAAGATGTTGCTTGTTATATATAGTTGCTGTCATTTTGGCCTCTGGGTGTCACTCTTGTTTCATAAAAAATAGAATGAAACTCATCTATTGATAGCTCAACCAAGGAAGGAACCCTTAAATCAAGGAAAGCTAACTTGATGTATGATGTTTTTTTAAAAAATGAAACTTAGAGTCAAATTTATTTTTACATTTCTTTTATTCTTTTTCTTGTTTTTCTCGAATATTTATCTAGCAATCCATAATAAAAGGAGACTATATTTAATTTGTAATAGAGAAATCCTTAGCTTTATTTTGTGAATGAATTGATTTTTATTACAATGGATTATGATCATTTTATTGCTGGCACTTTCTGTTTATAAAAGTAATTCATAATCTTCTAGAAAATAATGTTTTACATATATGGAAATGCACATGTAAACATTGGTATGCATGAATGTTTCTTGTTTTATTATATTTAGAGTGTACAGGAAACTTTTAATTGACTTCTCCATGAACTAATTTAATCATCATAACAATCCTGTGAAATTGGTACTATTCTAAACTTTTTTCTATACATGAGAAAACTGCATGACAGAGAAGATAAGTGTCTTTTGCAGTACAGATAGTGAGTGGTGAAACTGAATTGCTTCCTGGTTTTTGACATACTAACTCTGTGATAAACTCTGTCTCCCCCTAGATGAAGTGCCATTATAGGGGCACAGATTAGTAAGTGTTGCCTAATTATTTTCTAGGAAAATCATCATAGTGTGCCTATGCTTTAGCAACATATGAGATTATCTGTTCCCCTACCCTTGTGATTGGGCTTCCCTGGTGGCTCAGACCGTAGAGTCTGCCTGCCATTCCAGGTACCCAGATTCGATCCTTGGGTTGGGAAGATCCCCTGGAGAGGGAAATAGCTACCCACTACAGTATTCTTGCCTGGAGAATCCCATGACAGAGGAGCCTGGCAGGCTACAGTTCATGGGGTCACAAAGAGTTGGACACGACTGAGCAGCTACCACTCTCCTTTCACTCTCACCATCATGAGTATGCTAAAGCTCTTAAAAATGTGTCCACTTTGATGAGTAAAATGTGACATCTTACTCCATTAGCAATATTTTCATCTGTACTAGGAAATAGATGCAAAAACAGAAAGAGACAGACACATACTCACAAATGGAGTAAGACTATATGCTCTAAAAATGGAATCCATGATCCCATTAGGCTTTATTAGAACTATCCTTGTAGAGCCAACTAAGAGGATGTCAAATATGCCTTTGGGTCCTTCTGTGCTTTGCTGTCTCCCATAGAATTCTGCACTGAGCCAAGTTGGCCTTGAGGGTCCAAAGGAGGCTTGAATAAGGAAGAATCCCATAGCTCCTGCTCCTATCTTTAATTGCCAGTTATCCCTTAAACTTCCAGTCTCATCTCCTACCATAGTTCCCATCTCACCCTCCAGGCATACTGAACTGATGATATTTGCTAAACTCAGTATATTTCTCTGTGACTCTTTGCCATTCCATTGCTGCTCTCCTGAGAAATTCTGTTTTAACACATCTTCAAAAGTAAACTCAACAATCCCCCTTATTCAGAAGTTCATATAAAATACCTAATGAACACCCACGTGCATCAGGCATTTTTCTGATTCATCAGGCATATTTGAGTGGTTCTTATTACATACCGTAAGAACTTCTAGTAGGGTACTTTTCATCTTATATTTGTGTTTTATCGGTCTGCTTGTAGATTTGTTTTCTTCATTAGAATGTAAGAATTCCCTAAAGTCAGAATACGTTATTTTAATCTGTGTACCTTCAGTGCCTAAAATAGTAAGCTAGCTGTAACTGGCTTTCTTTGCAACCTCATGGGCTGTAACCCACTTGGCTCCTCTGTGCATGGGGTCCTCCAGGCAAGAATACTGGAGTGGGTTGCCATGCCCTCCTCCAGGTATGGAATCCATAGTCTCCTGCCTTGGCCAGCAGGTTCTTATACTACTAGCGCCACCTACGAAGCCCTATTAAATATATAAATACATCCAAAGTAATAACACTTTACCTTCCAGAGCCTTTTAATAAAGTCAAATGAGAGTGTATGTGAAAGCACTTTAAATGATTTCATCAAAATGTAAGTTATTTTTATTTTACCATATTTTTGAGTATTGTGCCTCCAAGCATAGCCTAGGATCTAACTGTAGTTAGATTCTGGTATCAAAGAGCTGAGGAAAGAGGTATAGAAGCCAGGCAAGTTGAGTTAAAATGTCACGAACCTTGCTCTTCTCCCTAAGATGTATCTACTTTTTTTTGTTTGTTTGTTTAATAAACACTCCTTGGATTGTTGCAAACCTTTTGTTTAAGATCTCAAGTTCTAAAAAAGTTGAATTTGACGATTTTTGCCAAAGTTCTTTTTGCCTTTATGGAGACGTATATTTTTTGGATGTTCTTACTCTGCTATTCCAGAAATGCTTTCCTCTCACAATTGAATTTTAACATTATAAGTTTGACACAAATTTTAGGAAATGCACAGAAGTATTCTTATAAGCCTCATTCTCTTTCCCTGGAGAGGAAGAATGATCAGTCTTAGTGAAAAGTGTGCCAGAAAAGGCAGTGGTAGGTTTGAGTGATGCAAGATGATGCTGCCTTCTAATAACGGGGCACCGCTTCACATCCTGTTTCTTCTCAGTCAACCTGATGGCTCCAGTGCCCACCCTGTCATAAGGTCAGGGTGTGATGACTTCATAGGAAAAATGAATAAACACTGTAAGGAATTTCTATTACATGAATTGTTTGCATCTGTATTTCATTCAATTTAATGTTAAATTGGAAAGATTCATTTCAAACCCAAGACTGATTTTGCCTAGATGTTAGTAGTATGTAGTGGATTTAATAATGGGAATCCTATCTATGGCCATACCACCCTGAATGTGCCAGATCTCGTCTAATAATGGAAATCCTGTCATATTTTGACTCTCAACTTTATTCTTTTTAGATCATTTGAATCCAAGTGCTCCTGGCATAATGAGCAATTTGTATAAATTTTAAAAGATGGTGCATATTTCACAAACCTTACATTTTGCTTGGATCTCAGCATTTTTGATCATAGGTTTCTTTAATAAATGAATAAGATCCTAAGTTTACAAATTGTTATTTTTGACAGTAAATGTATAAGTGTATTAAATGTCTCAGATTCGTGGCATTTCTTGTCTTTTTCTGTACAACCTTTTCGTCTTTTATTTGTCTTAATGTGTTACTTAATAAATACCCCCGTTTGCCTACTTTATATTTGTCCTCCTTAAAGGGTTTATTTATTCTGTTTTAATAGGAGGTACACTCAGTGAAATCTGCAGACTCTCAAGCAAGTTTCATAGTGTGATTCCTGTAAGATCTGGCCCTGATGACCTGGAAATCCTCAACCTTTCAGCTCCATTTCTTATACAAGGAAAAACACATCACTATGGGTATGTTTTCAGTAATGGGAATTTTTGGAATTTGAATTTTATTTTATTCATTTATTATTTCATCTCACTTGTTACTGTATGTTAAGTGTTTACTTATTGAGTACCAGTTTATGGGTACAAGATTTTTTTGGTATATATCTGTTCTTTGAATAATGTATATATTGAATATCTGTTCTTAGCTAGGTTTAAGGCTGTCCCAGAAGCTCATAATTCATTTGCATTTAGATACTAGTTACAGAGAAGGTTCAGAGCTCCATCCTAGTAAATTCTAGAATTTCTGTGGCACAAAGTTATAAGTGAGTTGCTGCTGAGAAAGTAAAAAGATAGCAGAATACTTTCAGAGCTAGAAGCAATCTAGGTTTGGAAGGAGGCAGTATAGATGGTGTCTGTGTTTCCACTTGAAATAATCAAAATGCTCTGCTTTGTGAAATACGGGATTATAGAATATTTTCTGCTTTATTGGAAAATATCAGATTGTGTTTTCCCAATGGTTGTAACATTCTGTGGTCCACTCAGCAGTGTTTAAAAGTTTGTTTACCCTGGTTTCTCTTCGATGCTTGGCTCTTTGTATTAGTCTACCTCTTGGTATTAGCTTATCTCTTGGTGTTGTAATTTTGTTAGGACTCATGAGCATCAAATAGCATCTATGTTTTTTTCTAATGAGTTTAAGCAGATCTCATGTTTATTGGCTATTTAGGTTTTCTCTTCTGAGAATTCTGTATTCACATTTTTCACTTGTTTTTCCTATTGAAGTACTGGTCCCTGTTTTGGTTGTGTGTTTGTTTAGTGGACTGTGAAAATTGTTTCTAAGCAAGAGATACTAAGCTTTTGTCAATTGTATGCATTTCATCAAACTTCTCTTCTGTTCTTGTACCCTTTTAAGTCTATGATTCCTTTTAATCATATTTACCAAAATGTTTGACCAGACAAAGTTTTTATAAAGCTTTACTTGGATCTTTGTTTCTGATGCCTTTTAAATAGAACTGAAACGAATGCTTCCAGTTTCTTAATAGTTGCACATCTTTTAAGAATTTTTGTGTCTCCTTAAATCTGTTTTAGTAATGAAAGTTTTCTAGAAAAGCATTTCATTTGTCTTTTTTTTATTTAAAAGATTTATTTATTTATTTAGGTGGGGGTGGGGTAGGGAGGGAGGGGAGCAGGCGGGCCACTTCTATTGGTCTTTCATTTGTCTATTTTCATCCATCTTTGTTCTTTGGCCCATGTGGGCCTCCCATCGCGGTGGCCTCTGTTGTCGCAGAGCACCGGCTCTGGGCACATGCGCTCCAGAGCTCCGGCTCAGTAATTGGACACATCAGTCCAGCCGCTCCACAGCACGTGGGGTCTTCCCAGGCCAGGGATCGAACTGGCGCCCCTTGCACTGCAAGGTGGTGTCCTTACCCACTGGACCACCAGGGAAGCCCCATTTGTCTTTTAAGTTTAAATTTATTGGCATGAAATTATTCATAGTACTTTCTGAAATTTTTTCCATCTCCTTTTTATCTGTTCTTGAATCCACTAAATATTATTTGCACCTTTTTACCCCCTTGGCCTTTTTGGCCAAAACAGTTAGCTTAATTTTTTTTCCCATTTTATTATTACTGTATCAGTTTTTTTGGTTGATAATTGTGGAGAGTGCCTTATTCTCATCCAATAGCTTTTATGTTTTTTGGTCATAGGAAAGTGTTAGTTGCTCAGTTGCATCCGACACCTCATGGGCTGTAGCCCACCAGGCTCCTCTTTTCTTGGAATTTTTCAGGCAGGAATACTGGAGTGCGTAGCCATGCCCTTCTCCAGGGGGTCTTCCTGACCTAGGAATCAAACCTGGGACTCCCACGTTGCAGGCAGATTCGTTACAGTCTGAGCCACCAGAGAAGCCCTTTATTATATTTTAGTAGGTCTCAAAATAAATACCAGTAGATTTAGTTGTTTTTTAACAGGTGATTTTAAAGTATGTTAACAAATGAACTATTTAGGGTTTTTTTCTATACTGTATTTCATGTTGTTTTATACTTATCATGCTATTATATTCTTCCCACCCTTTTTTATTTATTTATCTTTTGGGGGGTTGGGAGGGAGAGGGGCGGGAGGGCCACTTCTATTGGTCTTTCATTTATCTATTTTCATCCATCTTTGTTCTTTGACCTGGGTGGGCCTCCCATCAAAGCGGCCTCTCTCGCTGCGGAGCACCGGCTCTGGGCGCATGTGCTCCAGAGCTCCGGCTCGGTAGTTGGACACATCAGTCCAGCCGAGATCCTCCCAGGCCAGGGATCAAACCAGCGCTCCTTGCAGTGCAAGGTGGTGTCCTTACCCACTGAACCACCAGGGAAACCCCAGCAAAAATTTTATAGTTGTGGTCCAGTCACCTAGTCGTGTCTGACTCTTCACGACCGCATAGACTGCAGCACACCAGGCCTCCCTGTCCCTCGCCATCTCCCAGAGTTTGCCCAAGTTCATGTCCATTGCATCAGTGATTTTATGTAATTCATTTAATTATTAAAGCTCCATTAAGTGAGTTATAATATTACTTATAATAAATCCTTCTTTCTTTTATGAATTTCAGATGTAAACAGTGCTCTAGTTTGAGACCAATACAACATCTAAATTCCCTGGTTGATAAAACATCGTGGATTCCTTCTTCCGTTGCAAAAGGTTAGCTAAATTTCTGGGTCTTGTAATGTCTTTGTATAAGATAATCTCATGATAACATTTCAGTATTTACGGATGTTCTAAAACCTGAGCAAAGACTCAGTTGAAGTTTAATTTTTCTTAAGCAAAACCATTCACAGTGATCATAATGAAAGTTTAAATGTTTAAAATACTTGACAACATACTTTAAGAATCTGCCAGCATTTTTTAATTATTACATTTTAATTTTCAGTAATTTAGTGATAATCATTAATCATAAATACAACTTGTGAAAAATCTCTCCAGTTTATAGTATCTTGGGATTTAAAAGCACTTTAGAGATAGCCATTACAACTTTTTTTTTCTTTTTTTGGCCACTTCTCTTGGTCTTTCATTTATTTATTTTCATCCGTCTTTGTTCTTTTGGCCTGTGTGGGCCTCCCATCACAGTGGCCTCTCTTGCTGCAGAGCACGAGCTCTGGGCACATGCGCTCCAGAGCGCCAGCTCAGTAATTGGACACATAGGTCCAGCTGCTCCACAGCACGTGGGTCTTCCTGGGCCAGGGATTGAACCTGTGCTCCTTGCACTGCAAGGTGGTGTCCTTACCCACTGGACCACCAGGGAAGCCCACCATTACAGCTTTTTACCCAGCACAAGTCTTTAGCTGAAAAAACAAGAATATTTTTATATCACTTTTTTTTTTTTAATTTTGGCCTCTTTTATTGGTTTTTATTTGTTTATTTTCATCCATCTTTACTGTTCAGCCTGGGTGGGCTTCCCACTGCAGTGGCCTCTTTTGCTGCAGAGCACTAGCTCTGGGCACATGTGCTTCAGAGCCCTGGCTCATAATTGGAAACACTGGTCCAACTGCTTCATGGTACGTGGGATCTTCCCGGGCCAGGGATCGAACCGGTGCCCACTGCACTGGAAGGCAGACTCTCTACCCACTGGACCACCAGGGAAGCCCTATATCACATTTTTAACTGTGGTCATCCCGGCTTGGCTTAAAACTCTTCAGCAACTGGAGACCCCTTATACTCCAAGGTAACAAATCTCTTACTTTTTAGGTACAGTACTTAACAGTGGGGCAAAATCTGCTTACCTAGGGTTTTCACATAGGCCACATTCTGTCTACTGTTAATAGAATTAGAGGCTACGTGTTCTCCCTTCTATAGAATCAGTAGACTGTACATTTGAAGATAATCTGTCAGTTCTTCATTAAGTCTTCAATTCTCCAGGCAGGTACCCACACTTCCTTTGGTACTTCCCCACATTCCTTGCTATTTTATTTCTCCTCTTCAGCTAACACTCCATTTTACCAGTGTTTCTCTCAAGTTTGGTTACTCAACAGCTAGAAATAGGACTGCAGATGTTGGCCAATTCAGAATATGGAGGAAAAGAAAAAACTTGCAATTCACTAAAATTGGACACTGCTTCTGTGAAAAAGTGTTGGTTTGCCCAATGGTGTTGGATGCTTTGCAACCCCATAGACTGTAATCCACCAGGCTCCTCTGTCCATGGATTTCTCCAGGCAAGAATACTGGAATGGGTCGTCATTTCCTTCTTCCTGGAGATCTTCCTGACTCAGGGTTTGAATCTGGGCCGATCCTTTGCTGTCCAAACCACCAGGGAAGCCTTACTTGCCTTAAAATTTTATTGTATAGATATTTATTCATATGCTTGGTTTTGTTTTCTTTCTGTTTTAATCTAGCTATATGAGACTGCTAATTCATGTTTTGTCTGTGGTCCAGTGTAATTTCAGGGTTACCTTTGCATCACAAGTCTTTAGCTGAAAAAACAAGAATATTTTTATATCACTTTTTTTTTTTTAATTTTGGCCTCTTTTATTGGTTTTTATTTGTTTATTTTCATCCATCTTTACTGTTCAGCCTGGGTGGGCTTCCCACTGCAGTGGCCTCTTTTGCTGCAGAGCACTAGCTCTGGGCACATGTGCTTCAGAGCCCTGGCTCATAATTGGAAACACTGGTCCAACTGCTTCATGGTACGTGGGATCTTCCCGGGTCAGGGATCGAACCGGTGCCCACTGCACTGGAAGGCAGACTCTCTACCCACTGGACCACCAGGGAAGCCCTATATCACATTTTTAACTGTGGTCATCCCGGCTTGGCTTAAAACTCTTCAGCAACTGGAGACCCCTTATACTCCAAGGTAACAAATCTCTTACTTTTTAGGTACAGTACTTAACAGTGGGGCAAAATCTGCTTACCTAGGGTTTTCACATAGGCCACATTCTGTCTACTGTTAATAGAATTAGAGGCTACGTGTTCTCCCTTCTATAGAATCAGTAGACTGTACATTTGAAGATAATCTGTCAGTTCTTCATTAAGTCTTCAATTCTCCAGGCAGGTACCCACACTTCCTTTGGTACTTCCCCACATTCCTTGCTATTTTATTTCTCCTCTTCAGCTAACACTCCATTTTACCAGTGTTTCTCTCAAGTTTGGTTACTCAACAGCTAGAAATAGGACTGCAGATGTTGGCCAATTCAGAATATGGAGGAAAAGAAAAAACTTGCAATTCACTAAAATTGGACACTGCTTCTGTGAAAAAGTGTTGGTTTGCCCAATGGTGTTGGATGCTTTGCAACCCCATAGACTGTAATCCACCAGGCTCCTCTGTCCATGGATTTCTCCAGGCAAGAATACTGGAATGGGTCGTCATTTCCTTCTTCCTGGAGATCTTCCTGACTCAGGGTTTGAATCTGGGCCGATCCTTTGCTGTCCAAACCACCAGGGAAGCCTTACTTGCCTTAAAATTTTATTGTATAGATATTTATTCATATGCTTGGTTTTGTTTTCTTTCTGTTTTAATCTAGCTATATGAGACTGCTAATTCATGTTTTGTCTGTGGTCCAGTGTAATTTCAGGGTTACCTTTGCATAATTTCTTGCTGTGTGATTCAAACTTGGTCTCCTTATCCTGTACTTAATGTAATTTTTTGTTTGCTTATGTGGTCCCTTAGAGTAGGGTTTTAGGTTATTCATCCTTCTTGCTTTTAGCTCACAGTTTATGCCTATTGAGAACTTTTGAGTAAGTCAGTTCTTCTGTATTAACAATTTCTCTCATGTCTGTGTGCCCTAATTTATTTTTCTTACTTGCCTCCTTTATTTGAATATGAATTCCACAGATGGAAGACAGTATCTCATTATGTAAGCATATTGAATGCCTTCCATTTCCGGACACAAAGATGTTCATTTTAGCCTATAAATTTCATATGATTTAGTATCTCTTTAGTTTCTTTCTTTTTCCTCATCCTACCAAGTTATGAAATCTCAGATTCTAACATCATTCAACCAGATGATATCTTTTTAAAAAAAATAAGTGATCCCTATGCTTAAAATACAAAGAAGAGAGACATGTTACAAAATCCTAACTATTGAACTGTATGCTATTTTTTTTTAAAAGAATATTCTGGTATTTTAATTTTTCATAAAGCTCACATGCAGTGAATTGCCTTTCTTAAAAACAAAAAAAGTTGGTTTTATGCTTTCTGTGGAGATCAACTCATTTTAAAGACAATGCTATATTAATATTTAATTTTTTAAAAAGATACTTGGACTTCCATGGTGGTCTAATGGTTAAGTATCCTCCTGCTAATACAAGGACGTGAGTTCCATCCCTGGTCTGGAAAGATCCCACATGCTATGGAACATCTAAGCCTGTGCACCTTAACCCCCAAGCCCACACTCTCGTGCCCATGCTCTTCAACAAGAGAAGCCACTGCCATGAGAAGCGTCTGCTCTACAATGAAGAGTAGCCTCCGCTCTGCACTCACCACAACTAGAAAAAGCTCTTGCACAAGGAAGACCCGGTGCAGCCCCAAAATAAATTTTTCAAAAGAAAAGAAGACTTTATTGCTCTTGGGTCATTGTCCCTGTACAGGCATAGTGGAGTCTTCCAAAATTACCCTTCTAAAATGAGCCGAATGTGTTGGTACTAGGAAACAAAAAAAGTACATTTTTTTAAATCTCTTGAAATATTTTAGTAAACAAGATGAACAGGTACATAATATCACAAAATGACTTTTTCTTTACCTTGATTAAAAGGCTGAGTGGGGACTTCTTAGTGGTCCAGTGGTTGAGACTCCATGCTTCCACTGTAGGGGCCACAGGATGGCCAGAGAAAAAAGGCATAGGAGATTTATACGATTTCAACTGTTTTTGTCATTAGCGCTGGGTATCATACCTCTCCAACATGTGTTTGTGATGACATTTACTCTTGACGATGGAACGGGAGTCTTGGAAGCTTACCTCATGGATTCTGTAAGTAACAGAGGTCGTGAAGATATTTCTAATTAAAAAATAGTACTTTTTTGAACTTGAATATGTTTATTCATGCCTACTTTATAACTGGGAACATTTAAGGCAACTCAGAAGAATAAATAAAGCACATAAATCTTAAATTGTATATATATTATCTCTCTTGATTTGATACTATAAATCTTAATATGTGAATTATGAAAAGAATTTGGGGAAAAAGTCATTCTCCTTACCATGCAGAAGTTCTACTCCAAGAACCAAAACAGAGGTGTGGCCACACCCTCAGGCATTCTCTATTAGCATTTCACTGGGCTTTGTAAGTCTCCAGCATTTCATTTGACAGAATGAAATTACTTTGTGCCGGGCCCGCCGGCAGTCGAACAGGTCCTGAAGAGAGTGGCAGATAGGCTAAGAAAAGAAAGAAGGACAGAAAAGATGGGGTTGAGAGGGACAGCAAGAAGGCAGACAACTCTAGAGGTTGCTGACAAGTTGCTGACAAGTTTATTGAATTCGCTCATCCCTTTTATACTTCACCAAGTAATTGTGTACACGTGCTTTAGGCCAGGTGTCAATCGTAACACGTGCTTTAGGCCAGGTGTCGATCATAAACTAGGTGTTACCTCCTGGTGTGTTATTACAATGGTTCTGGGTCATAATGCCCCTCAAGCCCTGTAGAGAGGCTCCAGGTGTTAGCTAAGGAACGTCTTCACAACACCTGGGGTGGCGGGACAGAGAGCTATGCTGTTATCAGCCCCTGTTGCCAGGGCAGCTCCCAGGGCTATGTTTCCTTAAAGGAAACCCCTTGAAACAGGGCAGCTCCCCGCAACTTTGATAGGGAGTTACTTCATATTGTGACAAAATGACTTTTTCTTTACCTTGATTAAAAGGCTGAGTGGGGACTTCTTAGTGGTCCAGTGGTTGAGACTCCATGCTTCCACTGTAGGGGCCACAGGATGGCCAGAGAAAAAAGGCATAGGAGATTTATACGATTTCAACTGTTTTTGTCATTAGCGCTGGGTATCATACCTCTCCAACATGTGTTTGTGATGACATTTACTCTTGACGATGGAACGGGAGTCTTGGAAGCTTACCTCATGGATTCTGTAAGTAACAGAGGTCGTGAAGATATTTCTAATTAAAAAATAGTACTTTTTTGAACTTGAATATGTTTATTCATGCCTACTTTATAACTGGGAACATTTAAGGCAACTCAGAAGAATAAATAAAGCACATAAATCTTAAATTGTATATATATTATCTCTCTTGATTTGATACTATAAATCTTAATATGTGAATTATGAAAAGAATTTGGGGAAAAAGTCATTCTCCTTACCATGCAGAAGTTCTACTCCAAGAACCAAAACAGAGGTGTGGCCACACCCTCAGGCATTCTCTATTAGCATTTCACTGGGCTTTGTAAGTCTCCAGCATTTCATTTGAATGAATGAAATTACTTTGTGCCGGGCCCGCCGCAGTCGAACAGGTCCTGAAGAGAGTGGCAGATAGGCTAAGAAAAGAAAGAAGGACAGAAAAGATGGGGTTGAGAGGGACAGCAAGAAGGCAGACAACTCTAGAGGTTGCTGACAAGTTGCTGACAAGTTTATTGAATTCGCTCATCCCTTTTATACTTCACCAAGTAATTGTGTACACGTGCTTTAGGCCAGGTGTCAATCGTAACACGTGCTTTAGGCCAGGTGTCGATCATAAACTAGGTGTTACCTCCTGGTGTGTTATTACAATGGTTCTGGGTCATAATGCCCCTCAAGCCCTGTAGAGAGGCTCCAGGTGTTAGCTAAGGAACGTCTTCACAACACCTGGGGTGGCGGGACAGAGAGCTATGCTGTTATCAGCCCCTGTTGCCAGGGCAGCTCCCAGGGCTATGTTTCCTTAAAGGAAACCCCTTGAAACAGGGCAGCTCCCCGCAACTTTGATAGGGAGTTACTTCATATTGTGAGAAACTTGATAGCTATCCACAAGACCACCTTGGTCTAACAATTCCAAGTTTAGGGGTTCCTAAGACGAAGACCCTTACTTCTGACACCAGTTGGAAGAGCAGAGGTCTCTAAGACCACTGTTAGTTTTGGTATTTACTAGAAAGACTCATAGAACTTATTGAGTGCTATTATGCTCACTATTAACAATTTATTGTGACTGAAGTATATAGGTTAAAATCATCAAGGAAAGGGGCACATAAGGCAGAGTTCAGGAAAGTTTCAGACATGGAGCTTCCATTGGTTCTCATCCTTTGGAATAGTGGACATGTTACTTTCCTGGTAATTATGTAACAGTATACTTGAGATACTGCCAACCAGGGAAGCCCCCAGCAGAGCCGTGATACTCACTTTTTGTTGGCTGCCCATGTGACTTATCTCAGTCTTCAGCCCCTCCAGTGGTCAGGTTAAAACCACACACCCCAGACTCTCCACCCTAAATCACAAAGTTAGAGTGACCCAAATTCCCCAGGCAAACACAGACATTCCTGTGAGGCATGATGTTCCAAGGTTTTAGAGATTATTACGTCTCAGAACTGGGGGCAAAGGCCAGTGAGGTTACATTTTTTGCTACACACATTGGGAAAAGACCTGGAATAAAGCTGAGGACAATTTTTCTCCTTCCTAAACAGTATCCATTTACTAAATAAGTATTTAGTGAGTGCCTACTCTATGCCAAGTGCTGTTCTTTGCATAAGGATATAGCAATGAGTGAAGCAAGCAAACTCCTTTCCCTCCTGGATCTTATAAATAGTAGAGGAAAAAAGTTAAACAAATAAATATATACTATATATTATACTCTTTTAGGTTCTTAGTATATATGTTGTCAAGAGAATAGTAAGCCTCACTGTGTTTCAGTCATTATTTTTATCTTTAAGTCAAAACATTTAGCTTAATTATATATATATATTTCAAAACTTTTTTAGATTAAAGCATCAAAATTAGATTTTAGAGTTTAGACTAGTGCTCTGTAGTTGATGAATTCTATAATATTGATAGAGTGAAATAATCTAAATAATATTAATTAGATAATGTTGAAATGCTTTCACATTTTTAACATCTAAAGAAGATACATCTCATTTCCTTGTTTCTTCATGTTTTTTCTAAAGGAGAAATTCTTCCACATTCCAGCATCAGAAGTCTTAAACGATGATAATCTTCAGCAAAATATGGAAATGATCATGGATATGTTTTGTCCTCCCGGAGCAAAAATTGGTAGGCAGTAATATTTATTAACCTCATTCATTCTTTTTCTTGAAATAATACTTACCTTATGGCTAAGCCGTGGGGCTTTTAGAGGTTAAAAAAAAAAAAAGCCTTGAAATCTGAATTACAAATAAATTACAAATTAATGATTAATGATGGCTGACCTACCTATTGATGAAAACAGTGGCAAGGATAAGATAGGTATGAATCATAATTCCTGAAATGAAAAAAGGATTTTTAAAATATTTTGAAGTATAATGGGGGAGGCAGTTTTAATCACAAACACATTTGATAAGCTGCTTGTGCATGCAAATGGTTGAAATTAAATCAACAGGGTTGAAATTTTGACAAGAAACATTTCTTATAACAAATTCGTTTAGCCAGTTCAGTTCATTGATGAATTGTTTATTCAATACTAACTGGTTTCAGATTTTGTAAGTTTTTATTTTACTAAATATTTTGGTTAATTTTTGTTGTTTTCTGTGTAACATTTGATTCACCAACCAGTCTTAAGGTCAAATTGCATTGGTTGCATCTACTTAACTAACGTTTGTGGCGTTAGTTCTCTTTGCATTGAAATTTGCAGATCTAAATCATTTTAAGACAATTTGACTTCTTCTGATGGTTTTTCATCAGTAACAAATTTTACTAGCAGTGAATTTAGCTGTTGTTAGTTTAACTTTTAGAGTTTGTTTTAAATCAGGTTTTATTGCCCCTAGTCAGTCTTTGCATTTTATAGCAATTCCGAAGAGAGAGTTTTTATACATCCATAAGTAAGTCTAACTTACATACTTTTATTTCATGTCAGTTTTCATTTTTATTGGCTGTTTGGATTCTCTTAGATAAATTTCTATAACTAAAGCTGTCATATCAAAAAGCACAGACCTGGTAGACTTTTGGTTCATACCACCAGATGGCTTTTCAAGAGCGTTTTACCTGTTCATTGTTCTTCCAGTAGTGCAGGAGAATGCCTGTCTTGCTTTACCCTTACCAGTACTGAGGACTGTATTAAATATCTTTCAAATTTAAATGTGAAGAAATATTATCAGACAATTCTAGAGGTTATATGTGATTCACAAGGTCATGATCAAAGCTTGGAAGTGGCACCTGTGGCTGCCAACATAGCCCGGACATAGCACCTGATACTTTCCCAAAGCTTATGGCTAAGCCGTGGGGCTTTTAGAGGTTAAAAAAAAAGCCTTGAAATCTGAATTACAAATAAATTACAAATTAATGATTAATGATGGCTGACCTACCTATTGATGAAAACAGTGGCAAGGATAAGATAGGTATGAATCATAATTCCTGAAATGAAAAAAGGATTTTTAAAATATTTTGAAGTATAATGGGGGAGGCAGTTTTAATCACAAACACATTTGATAAGCTGCTTGTGCATGCAAATGGTTGAAATTAAATCAACAGGGTTGAAATTTTGACAAGAAACATTTCTTATAACAAATTCGTTTAGCCAGTTCAGTTCATTGATGAATTGTTTATTCAATACTAACTGGTTTCAGATTTTGTAAGTTTTTATTTTACTAAATATTTTGGTTAATTTTTGTTGTTTTCTGTGTAACATTTGATTCACCAACCAGTCTTCAGGTCAAATTGCATTGGTTGCATCTACTTAACTAACGTTTGTGGCCGTTAGTTCTCTTTGCATTGAAATTTGCAGATCTAAATCATTTTAAGACAATTTGACTTCTTCTGATGGTTTTTCATCAGTAACAAATTTTACTAGCAGTGAATTTAGCTGTTGTTAGTTTAACTTTTAGAGTTTGTTTTAAATCAGGTTTTATTGCCCCTAGTCAGTCTTTGCATTTTATAGCAATTCCGAAGAGAGAGTTTTTATACATCCATAAGTAAGTCTAACTTACATACTTTTATTTCATGTCAGTTTTCATTTTTATTGGCTGTTTGGATTCTCTTAGATAAATTTCTATAACTAAAGCTGTCATATCAAAAAGCACAGACCTGGTAGACTTTTGGTTCATACCACCAGATGGCTTTTCAAGAGCGTTTTACCTGTTCATTGTTCTTCCAGTAGTGCAGGAGAATGCCTGTCTTGCTTTACCCTTACCAGTACTGAGGACTGTATTAAATATCTTTCAAATTTAAATGTGAAGAAATATTATCAGACAATTCTAGAGGTTATATGTGATTCACAAGGTCATGATCAAAGCTTGGAAGTGGCACCTGTGGCTGCCAACATAGCCCGGACATAGCACCTGATACCTGGACGGGGCGGGCTTTCAGCCAGACAGATGTAAGGGTGATCTGGTTTCTTCGCAGTCAACCAAGGAAAACAAAGCAGGGAAGATGGGTAAACACTCAGCAGGAAAAACAAGGAATAAAGTTGGGAATGGGATTTCCTTGGTCGTCCAGTGGTTAAGAATCTGCCTGCCAGTGCAAGGGACAAGGGTTCGATCCCTGGTCAGGGATGATCCCACACATTGCAGGGCAGCTTACCCCGTGTGCTGCAACTGCTGAGTCTGTACTTTAGAGCCCCCACAGCCTGCGTGCCCAAGAGCCTGTGCTCTGCAGCAAGTAGAGCCAGCACAATGAGAAGCCTGTGCACTACAACAAAGAGTAGCTCCGGCTTGCTGTAACTTGAGAAAAAAAAACCCGAGCAGCAAGGAAGACCTAGCACAGCTGAAATATAAACTAAGAAAAAAAAAAAAAAAGGGAATGATTTAGATGACTACCTGTGCTATCAAGTATTTTGAAAATCGCACTTTCCGTTGCTTCTTCCTGTTATTGGGGATAAATTCAAGTTAGTCAGAATTGCTGCAAAACAGTAACATGACACCACTGCGTATTTGGAAGAGCAGATAATATCAGATTTGGTGAGTGTATTTATTTACTTTTCAAGCTAAATTAAATACATTAATTTTACTAGCTAAGCATTATGCTTAGATACCTATTTCAGAGTTATTTGTTTAGTTTTAATCATTAAACCACATTCCTTTTTTGGATTTGTAGATGCGTATCCATGGCTGGAATTCTGCATCAAGTCATACAATGTTGCAAGCGGAACGGAGCAGCAGATTTGCTATCAGATTTTTGATACCACAGTTGCAGATGATGTTATCTAATTTTGACATTCAACTGAGCATATGTAAAGTACTGTAATTTTAGAAAACATTACCATTTTTTATGAGATTGCCATGAATCACGTGAAGGATCTAGCTCTGTAGTTTATTTTCCATTTTAAGTAGTGTTTAAAAATTTTTTTGACAGATAGGCATTGTATTATCTTAATGCCCCTCTTTCTAAGTTATAAATGTCCTTGTTGCTCAAAATTTCCAGTAGGATGGCTATGAGGGATATAAAAGAGAGACTTCAAATAAATAAGGCCTGTTTTCACTCACTCCGTATTCTTCTCCTTTTGGAGAAGCTATTTTTTTATCCTACCCTACCAGTTGGAGTAGGAAATGGCACCCTACTCCAGTATCTTGCCTGGAAAATTCTGTGGGCAAAGGAGCTTGGCATGCTTCAGTCCGTTGAGTCACAGAGAGTCGGGCATGACTGAGCTACTGATCATGAGTACCCTAAAATCCTCTCGCTGTTGGTTTTTGCAGGGCAGCTTACCCGTGTGCTGCAACTGCTGAGTCTGTACTTTAGAGCCCCCACAGCCTGCGTGCCCAAGAGCCTGTGCTCTGCAGCAAGTAGAGCCAGCACAATGAGAAGCCTGTGCACTACAACAAAGAGTAGCTCCGGCTTGCTGTAACTTGAGAAAAAAAAACCCGAGCAGCAAGGAAGACCTAGCACAGCTGAAATATAAACTAAGAAAAAAAAAAAAAAAGGGAATGATTTAGATGACTACCTGTGCTATCAAGTATTTTGAAAATCGCACTTTCCGTTGCTTCTTCCTGTTATTGGGGATAAATTCAAGTTAGTCAGAATTGCTGCAAAACAGTAACATGACACCACTGCGTATTTGGAAGAGCAGATAATATCAGATTTGGTGAGTGTATTTATTTACTTTTCAAGCTAAATTAAATACATTAATTTTACTAGCTAAGCATTATGCTTAGATACCTATTTCAGAGTTATTTGTTTAGTTTTAATCATTAAACCACATTCCTTTTTTGGATTTGTAGATGCGTATCCATGGCTGGAATTCTGCATCAAGTCATACAATGTTGCAAGCGGAACGGAGCAGCAGATTTGCTATCAGATTTTTGATACCACAGTTGCAGATGATGTTATCTAATTTTGACATTCAACTGAGCATATGTAAAGTACTGTAATTTTAGAAAACATTACCATTTTTTATGAGATTGCCATGAATCACGTGAAGGATCTAGCTCTGTAGTTTATTTTCCATTTTAAGTAGTGTTTAAAAATTTTTTTGACAGATAGGCATTGTATTATCTTAATGCCCCTCTTTCTAAGTTATAAATGTCCTTGTTGCTCAAAATTTCCAGTAGGATGGCTATGAGGGATATAAAAGAGAGACTTCAAATAAATAAGGCCTGTTTTCACTCACTCCGTATTCTTCTCCTTTTGGAGAAGCTATTTTTTTATCCTACCCTACCAGTTGGAGTAGGAAATGGCACCCTACTCCAGTATCTTGCCTGGAAAATTCTGTGGGCAAAGGAGCTTGGCAGGCTGCAGTCCGTGGAGTCACAAAGAGTCGGGCATGACTGAGCTACTGATCATGAGTACCCTAAAAATCCTCTCGCTGTTGGTTTTTCCGTGTGACAGCCACTGATTTATCTGCCATCCACCACCCCTGGCTGAGCTTCTTTTTCTGAAGAAAAAGCATCAGCATTCCATCAGCATTGTGGATGATTTTAGCAGGTCTGCAAGATTAGGAAATGTCCTTACCTTAACCCTTCTACTTTCACTGAGTGCAAGGATTTGATTTGGTTTGCTTTTATACAGAAGGATCTTGAACAGGTCCTCCTTGAAGAAGTGCTTGACTGCATGAGCTACAGTGTCCTTCAAAGAGTGGTTTGCTTTCAGTGGAAGGGGTGGAGTTGCTTTTCTTTAGATGCTGCTTTTAACCAGTTGAGGATAACTCCCATTTTTTCATACTTATGTGCCATGATTGCTTGTTTCTCTACATGTTATTAGAAGTTACTGCCTTTCTCCTCAACCTAATCAAGTGGTCAAATTTGCAGTATTCCTAACTTACTTATATTACCTTTTTTGTTAGGATTTTATGTTAAATACACGTCTATTTCAGATTGAACATTGAATGAAAAATTAACTTAGTTTGAGAGTCTCCTTTTTACCTGGTGATATTTGTCATATTTAAAATCATGAATATTCAGTTTTATACAAATACCTGTGTATATTTATATATATGTAAAGATGTTATGTTATTTGTTGAAGACTGAGAGATACAGATCTGCCTAGTTCAGTATTAGTGAAGAATAAATAGGGGCTTCCCTAGTGGTCCAGTGGGTAAGGACACCGCCTTGCAGTGCAACGGGCGCCAGTTCGATCCCTGGCCTGGGAAGATCCCACGTGCTGCGGAGCGACTGGATTGATGTGTCCAATTACCAAGCCGGTGCTCTGGAGTGCATGCGCCCAGAGCCAGTGCTCTGCGACAACAGAGGCCATCGCGATGGGCGGCCCACATGGGTCAAAGAACAAAGACGGATGAAAATAGATAAATGAAAGACCAATAGAAGTGGCCCACCCGCCCCCTCCCCCCAAAATAAATAAACAAATAAATAAATCTTTAAAAAAAAAAAAGAATAAATAAATGTGTACATTTCAGCTGTTTCATTTGTTTCCCGTTGAGCTGAGGCATGATTTGAGGTGAAGAATCAAAGCAAATGTGTCAACATGGCAGATATTTAGAACCATCCATCCATATATAAGGGCGTAATTACAAGTAAGCCGTTAAGTGTATTTTGGGCTTCTCTGGTGGTTCAGCTGGTAAATAACCTGCCTGCAGTGCAGGAGACCCAAGTTTGTATCAGAATTTTGAAGGCCTGTCCAGACGTCCTAATACAGGTAAGACTACGCCATACACATGGCTGTCTTGAAATATTCTTTTATGCTTTAAAGAACTCATTGTGAGAATTATGTTAATGTAAAAAGGGGGAAATGCCTCTTGTAGTGCTTTTCATTAGGAAATTAGGTCTCTTGAAGGCTACACTGAGTCACACTCAAGTTCTAGACCATCATTTTAGGTGAAAAGAAAAAAATTTCTTCTCTGGGTAGTGTCTAAGCCTCCCACCTACACTAGGAAAAGGGGAACTAGACAGCTCCTAAAATCAGAGTGATCTTTCTCCTCCACCCTCTGGTACTTGAAAGCATTATCAGAACTCACCAGGTTACTCAGGTCTGTGTATCTTTTGGCAGTCAGGAAATGAATCAGTAGCACTCTGTATTATTTTTCCCTGCAGTATTGTGATTTAAGCGCTTCAGAAATGTGAGATCACTTAGGATTTCAAAACGATGATCGTCTTACATGGAGATTAATGTCCCTTCCATTCAAGACTGCCTTTGATGGGTTGAAAAGTGTTAGGCATCAATTACAATGATAAAGATAATGCATCAATGTATATGGGAGCTCTCCCTCAGACGGGCCCATTGGTAAAACGTGGACAGTTCAGAGACTCGTCTGCTATTTTTAGATCATAGAAACATCCTGATGAATGTCTGTCTGTTTTTCCCCTTGAAATCTAGGCCACAAAGTCACATTGGAATTCCTGTGTGCGTGTGAATGCATGCTTGTGTTTATTCTCTGCTTTGAGTTTGCATTGCAGGGCACTGTGTTGGAATTTAGTTGACAGCCTTGTCCACAACTGTCAAAGAAAGACATTTTCAACTTGTATGAAAAGTTTCCTTTATTTCATCTATTCCACAGTACTTTGAAGATGTGGAGCACGTGCTTACTGAAAACCTTATCATTTACTAATAAAATATTCTATCAAATATTGTTGCAGTTTCTAAACAGATACCTTTTCATACACAACCCTGAAGCCCTAGTATATATACCTTTTTCTTTTTTCCTGTACCTTCAAGATGATTTTTCCCTACTGTGAAATATGAACTCCCAGATAAAAGCGATTTGTCTTTACATATAACTCTATCTCTCAGCAGATATTTGTCCTCCATTAGAGGGCAAAGTCCTTCTAGAATTTCTCTTGCTGAGTTTAGCTACTTCTTAAATGATTTTCTTTGCCAAGCTGCCGTAAGAGTTAATAGGAAAGGTAACACATTTAAAAACCACAGTTGTTGGAGTCAGGTGAAAATACTGCTTGCAATAGATCGGCATGGTTGTACTTTTATTGGGTTGGGTAGGAAGTCCTATGGGCTTTCCTGTGACTCAAAGGGTAAAGCCTGCAATGTGGGAGACCTGAGTTTAATCCCCATTCTAGGAAGATCCTCTGAAGAAGGGAATGGCTACCCACTCCAGTATTCTTGCCTGGAGAATCTAATGGACAAAAAGCCTGGTGGACCACAGTCCATGGGGTCCCAAACAGTTGGACACAACTGAGCAACTAACATTTAAGAAGTCCTATATGCTTATTCCCAATTAGATCAGGTTCTCAAATGATAAATGCCTTAGGATTTCAAAACGATGATCGTTAGAGTTGGGTTGAAAAGTGTTAGGCATCAATTACAATGATAAAGATAATGCATCAATGTATATGGGAGCTCTCCCTCAGATGGGCCCATTGGTAAAACGTGGACAGTTCAGAGACTCGTCTGCTATTTTTAGATCATAGAAACATCCTGATGAATGTCTGTCTGTTTTTCCCCTTGAAATCTAGGCCACAAAGTCACATTGGAATTCCTGTGTGCGTGTGAATGCATGCTTGTGTTTATTCTCTGCTTTGAGTTTGCATTGCAGGGCACTGTGTTGGAATTTAGTTGACAGCCTTGTCCACAACTGTCAAAGAAAGACATTTTCAACTTGTATGAAAAGTTTCCTTTATTTCATCTATTCCACAGTACTTTGAAGATGTGGAGCACGTGCTTACTGAAAACCTTATCATTTACTAATAAAATATTCTATCAAATATTGTTGCAGTTTCTAAACAGATACCTTTTCATACACAACCCTGAAGCCCTAGTATATATACCTTTTTCTTTTTTCCTGTACCTTCAAGATGATTTTTCCCTACTGTGAAATATGAACTCCCAGATAAAAGCGATTTGTCTTTACATATAACTCTATCTCTCAGCAGATATTTGTCCTCCATTAGAGGGCAAAGTCCTTCTAAATTTCTCTTGCTGAGTTTAGCTACTTCTTAAATGATTTTCTTTGCCAAGCTGCCGTAAGAGTTAATAGGAAAGGTAACACATTTAAAAACCACAGTTGTTGGAGTCAGGTGAAAATACTGCTTGCAATAGATCGGCATGGTTGTACTTTTATTGGGTTGGGTAGGAAGTCCTATGGGCTTTCCTGTGACTCAAAGGGTAAAGCCTGCAATGTGGGAGACCTGAGTTTAATCCCCATTCTAGGAAGATCCTCTGAAGAAGGGAATGGCTACCCACTCCAGTATTCTTGCCTGGAGAATCTAATGGACAAAAAGCCTGGTGGACCACAGTCCATGGGGTCCCAAACAGTTGGACACAACTGAGCAACTAACATTTAAGAAGTCCTATATGCTTATTCCCAATTAGATCAGGTTCTCAAATGATAAACTTGCCTTTAAATTTTGGAATCATTAACAAATACTTCTGCACAATAATCAAAGCTTAAATGAAGGGGAAGATAAAGAATACAGAGTAGGCTTTTAAAAGTCAGCTCACATGTTTACATTCATTTATAATTCATACTGTGTATCTAAAAAAGAGTTGAATGTGGTTTACAATAAAACAGAGACTCAGGATACAGCCTTTTGAAATAGGGCAAGAAGACAAAAACTAAATAGAGGAGTATTGAAGCGATTCAAAATTCCTATCCCATGATCTATTGCAGGTTTTGAACAATACATGTGCATAAATACATAACAAATTGCAGTTCTTACTAAATAAGAATTACATTGTATTTTAAATACAAACCTTCTATTAACCTCATTTTGAAGACAGTAGATTTTTAACCGTTTGAAACAACAATGAGTTTTGAATTAACAGTATTTATTTTAATACTTGATCCAAAATGGTGAGAGAAAAGCTCTGAAAATAGTAGGGGAATTTTTCAATGGCTGTCCACTTTCTGCCTCTTAACATGAGGCATGTTTTTATTTTCCTTTTACTATTAATGATAAAGTGTTTCAAATACCTATGCATAGTCAAGAATTGCTAGAAGCATTCATGAATTGATGCAGGAAAAAAATAAAAAATCAATTCCCTTCTGATAAATATCACTGAGAAAATTAATTATTTACATTTTTATTTTCTAGTTGCAGGTAATGAAATAAAGGAGATGTCTTGTGTTCAGTGTTTCATGTCAGAAAGAATGTGGGTTTTAATGGATAACAGTCCTTTGGAAGATAATGTGCCCCCACATTTCACCTGCCGTGTTCCAGGGAAGGTCTTGCTTTAGTCATAAGTGCAAAAAGCTTCACACTGGTGCCCGACTGGGGAATTTGCTGGGGGAGTAGTCTGTCTACATCAGATTTACTGAGCACTACTGCCCAGACAGTAAATCTCATCATCTTGATTCCTCTTTCATTCACAGCCCACATCCAATCCATTTGAAAAATCATCATGGATTGTCTTAAAAATTCATCCAGAATTTGGCCATTTCTTAGCACTTCCTCAACTACCACTCTGGCGATGCAACCAACTTCGGCCATGACGGTTGCCGTACTCCCCCCAGCTGGCATTCCTGCTCGCATAGTTTCCCCACATGGAATATTCTTCGTGCAGCAGACAGACTGATTAGAATGTGTGACTGATACCGTCATTTCCCAATGTTTTCTAATGTCACAGAGAGTGAACTCACCATAGCCTTCCCCACCCGATGCAATCCATTTGCTTACTATCTCTGACATCTTTGACTATTTCATTTTTCTTCTCCTCTCCAGAGACTGTGTGTGTGTTAATCACTCAGTCATGTCCAACTCTGCAGCCCTTCAGGCTCCTCTGCCCATGGGATTTCCAGGCAAGAATACTGGAGTGGGTCGCCATCTCCTTCTCCACTCCAAACAATTGCAGTTCTTACTAAATAAGAATTACATTGTATTTTAAATACAAACCTTCTATTAACCTCATTTTGAAGACAGTAGATTTTTAACCGTTTGAAACAACAATGAGTTTTGAATTAACAGTATTTATTTTAATACTTGATCCAAAATGGTGAGAGAAAAGCTCTGAAAATAGTAGGGGAATTTTTCAATGGCTGTCCACTTTCTGCCTCTTAACATGAGGCATGTTTTTATTTTCCTTTTACTATTAATGATAAAGTGTTTCAAATACCTATGCATAGTCAAGAATTGCTAGAAGCATTCATGAATTGATGCAGGAAAAAAATAAAAAATCAATTCCCTTCTGATAAATATCACTGAGAAAATTAATTATTTACATTTTTATTTTCTAGTTGCAGGTAATGAAATAAAGGAGATGTCTTGTGTTCAGTGTTTCATGTCAGAAAGAATGTGGGTTTTAATGGATAACAGTCCTTTGGAAGATAATGTGCCCCCACATTTCACCTGCCGTGTTCCAGGGAAGGTCTTGCTTTAGTCATAAGTGCAAAAAGCTTCACACTGGTGCCCGACTGGGGAATTTGCTGGGGGAGTAGTCTGTCTACATCAGATTTACTGAGCACTACTGCCCAGACAGTAAATCTCATCATCTTGATTCCTCTTTCATTCACAGCCCACATCCAATCCATTTGAAAAATCATCATGGATTGTCTTAAAAATTCATCCAGAATTTGGCCATTTCTTAGCACTTCCTCAACTACCACTCTGGCGATGCAACCAACTTCGGCCATGACGGTTGCCGTACTCCCCCCAGCTGGCATTCCTGCTCGCATAGTTTCCCCACATGGAATATTCTTCGTGCAGCAGACAGACTGATTAGAATGTGTGACTGATACCGTCATTTCCCAATGTTTTCTAATGTCACAGAGAGTGAACTCACCATAGCCTTCCCCACCCGATGCAATCCATTTGCTTACTATCTCTGACATCTTTGACTATTTCATTTTTCTTCTCCTCTCCAGAGACTGTGTGTGTGTTAATCACTCAGTCATGTCCAACTCTGCAGCCCTTCAGGCTCCTCTGCCCATGGGATTTCCAGGCAAGAATACTGGAGTGGGTCGCCATCTCCTTCTCCACTCCAAACACTTGTCCCCTTTCTTGCATACCAGGCAAACTCTGTTCATGGACTTTGTAACTTAATGTTACTTTATTCTGGACGTTGAACTCTTCCAGTGTCCATGGTTCATTCCAGCACATTCTCTGTAACATAGAGACCTTAGAGAAGGCCACTCCTGATCATGTGAAGACCCCTCTATCCCATCATACTTTATCCCCCACTCCTGACTTTGCTCTTTCCACTGCACCTATCCATCTGACATCTTTTCAGTAGTTCATATTCTATTTCCCTTTCCCAACCAAACATGAACGTAGAAGCAAGGAGTTTGATTGGTTCGCCACTATTTGCCAGTGACTAGACACTCCTGGCAAAAAAAAAAAAAAAAAAATATATATATATATATATATATGTATATATATATTTGCTTAGTAGTAGTACTAGAACCAACAAAATATTTGAGACTCAAATCTGAGAATATTAGAATTCACTAGCACCTACATTTTTAAAGTGACTTTTGGCACCCAGAAATTTGCATTGAAAAATAAAATCTAGCCAACTTTGATGTAAATTGAACAAAGAATTTCGTAGGCCTAAGGCTCAGTAATTTGCATAGTTAACAATCTCCCTTTCAGGTAAAAGATTCAGAATCATTATTTTAGAAATGATTTGGAGTACGGGGTTTGTATCTGCTTGCTTCATTTCTTTTACATGCCTGGTCTTGAGTTGAAGCATCTTAAGCTAGAATCTAAACCAGTCTGTGGGTCTTAGCCTGACTTGTTATTATAATCACCCAAGAGGGAGCTTTAGCAGCATCAAATCCTCAGGCTGTCGCTCTGGATTGAATGGATTCAGGGGACCCACATCTAGTTGTTTGACTTTTTAGCAGACAGACTGATTAGAATGTGTGACTGATACCGTCATTTCCCAATGTTTTCTAATGTCACAGAGAGTGAACTCACCATAGCCTTCCCCACCCGATGCAATCCATTTGCTTACTATCTCTGACATCTTTGACTATTTCATTTTTCTTCTCCTCTCCAGAGACTGTGTGTGTGTTAATCACTCAGTCATGTCCAACTCTGCAGCCCTTCAGGCTCCTCTGCCCATGGGATTTCCAGGCAAGAATACTGGAGTGGGTCGCCATCTCCTTCTCCACTCCAAACACTTGTCCCCTTTCTTGCATACCAGGCAAACTCTGTTCATGGACTTTGTAACTTAATGTTACTTTATTCTGGACGTTGAACTCTTCCAGTGTCCATGGTTCATTCCAGCACATTCTCTGTAACATAGAGACCTTAGAGAAGGCCACTCCTGATCATGTGAAGACCCCTCTATCCCATCATACTTTATCCCCCACTCCTGACTTTGCTCTTTCCACTGCACCTATCCATCTGACATCTTTTCAGTAGTTCATATTCTATTTCCCTTTCCCAACCAAACATGAACGTAGAAGCAAGGAGTTTGATTGGTTCGCCACTATTTGCCAGTGACTAGACACTCCTGGCAAAAAAAAAAAAATATATATATATATATATATATGTATATATATATTTGCTTAGTAGTAGTACTAGAACCAACAAAATATTTGAGACTCAAATCTGAGAATATTAGAATTCACTAGCACCTACATTTTTAAAGTGACTTTTGGCACCCAGAAATTTGCATTGAAAAATAAAATCTAGCCAACTTTGATGTAAATTGAACAAAGAATTTCGTAGGCCTAAGGCTCAGTAATTTGCATAGTTAACAATCTCCCTTTCAGGTAAAAGATTCAGAATCATTATTTTAGAAATGATTTGGAGTACGGGGTTTGTATCTGCTTGCTTCATTTCTTTTACATGCCTGGTCTTGAGTTGAAGCATCTTAAGCTAGAATCTAAACCAGTCTGTGGGTCTTAGCCTGACTTGTTATTATAATCACCCAAGAGGGAGCTTTAGCAGCATCAAATCCTCAGGCTGTCGCTCTGGATTGAATGGATTCAGCTTCTGTGTGCACCCACATCTAGTTGTTTGACTGTAGTTTAGGTGGTTAGCCTCTCTTGACAACTAGGAATAGTAATAGTCTTCATCTCAAAAAACCATGGAGCAGGGAGAGGGTGGGGAACAGTGGATTAAATGAAAATAATACATGTAAAACACTTAGAATCTGGCACATAGGAAATCTTCATAAAGGATTAGATATGATTACTAAACTATGGTGACAAAAGCTCATCTTTATTGCTATTCTCTTAAAAGAAATGATTTAAAATGTATTTATTTATTCTTCTACTTTAGGATCCTTAACCAAGCAAGCTCTGTTACTGTTGTGACAAAGATAAACAGTTACACGCTTGGGGTCATTGCAAGCCCAGTTTAGTGCAGCTGTTACAAAAATGGGAATGGAATGGAGTGAATATCATTGGACCAATGGACCAAAGAATCCTCTGCTTAAGATGATTATCTTGGATAATGTTGTCATTACAAATCCCATTCTCAACATCTCATATTCTCTTTTTATGTTTTTTGGATGCACTGCAGGCGTATAGGATTTTAGTTCCCTGACCAGGGATCAAACCTGTTCCCTTCCAGTGGAAGCACAGTCTTAACCATTGGACCACCAGGAAGATTCCTCAGCATCTCATTCTTATTGTGAACATAACAGAAACAAAGAAGCACAAATGAAACCTGGGTCTGTAGGACTAATTTTTATTTATTTATTTATTTTTTTTTACAGTTTTGTTGTTTACTGCCAAATATCAACATGAATTATCCATAGGTATACATATGTTTCCTCTCTCGAGAACATCCCTCCCATCTCTGTCCCCATCCCATGATTTTTATTTTTAAATAGAGGATAGCTTGACTAATTCACAAAAGGAAGAATGTGAACATTGTACAGTGTGTAATAACTGGGAAAGGTGAAAATATTTTTTCTGATTAAAAAACACAACTCTGAAAAGTGGAAAAGGTGGAAAATGAAGAACAAAATTGTAAATTTTATGGAGGATTTTTTTGCAATGTAGTCAGTCTGTAAAAGTCTCTTCAGTTTCTGCATTTGAGTCACTAAAATACAGATAAAGCTATGAATTAACACCTGTATCATTGAAAAAAGTTATTCACTAGCCATTTTTTGTTTTTTCAGAGAGTTATCAAAAAAGTTTCCTCTTATTACTGGATAGTATCTAATTTTGGAATAGGCTTGCATGACTCTAGACACCTGTCTCATCTTCATGTAATATAGAGCTTGGAACAAAGAATAATGTAATATACCACTAGTGTTGAACCCCTATAGTTTTAGTTAAATCTAAATGCAAATCAAAATGCATTTTTTATACTGTTGTATTTGGTGAGATATTTTAAATGCTTATTTTATGGTTCCACAGACTATAACTGACACCTATTTGAAAGGACTGACTTTTCAATATTGATTCTAGAAAATTAGTTTCTACTCTCAGATCACACACACAAAAAAAGAATATGTCATAATTTATCTGCTTCAGGAAATAAGACTTCATTATTACAGAGAAGACACATCTTAGGTACTTAAAACTTACTAAGATCTGGCTTCTGTGTATTCCACAGTTTTTCTCACACAACCACAACACTTACTTATTGTAAGACAGTAGTAAAACCAATCTTTCAGAAACAGACTGCACCTTCAGGATCATGGCATCCAACTAGGGCTCCCCAGGTATTCCCAGTGGGAAAGAATCTGTCTGCCAGTGCAGGAGATGCAAGAGACATGAGTTTGGTCCCTAGGTTGAGAAGATCACCTGGGGGAGGAAATGGCAGCCCACTCCAGTATTCTTGCTTTAAAAATAAAAGAAGCCAACACTGCAAACATCCGTAACATGGTTTTCCTAGATCCACTCTTAACTAAATCAGTGGTCTTTTATAAACTTAAAATACACTTCATATTTGGTTTAATCTTTGGCTCTTAACTAGAAATTCCTCTCTGCCAAAGAACACTTAGTGAGTGGTTGAACCTCTCTTGGAAGAGCTTCAGTTCTTTGGCTCAAGACCTTAGACCTTCATAAAATGCAAAGAATCCTGGAAAGAAGGTAACACTTAAAATTAGTATAAAATCTTCAGTGACATTTTGTTGTAAATAGAGGAGTGTGCAGGGTTCCCAAGCATCGGAGTAAGAAGCTCACATCATACAGCTCCAGGGATCCCCTCTCACAGACTACAGGGGGGTGACACCTATCTCTAAGACGTTTGGAAGAAGAGGCAGAACTAGAAGATACAGTTGCTTTCCCTGCCTCTCACCTACTGAGTTTAACCCCTTAAACGACAGTCCTACTTGGTCCCCTTTATAGACACCTGTCTCATCTTCATGTAATATAGAGCTTGGAACAAAGAATAATGTAATATACCACTAGTGTTGAACCCCTATAGTTTTAGTTAAATCTAAATGCAAATCAAAATGCATTTTTTATACTGTTGTATTTGGTGAGATATTTTAAATGCTTATTTTATGGTTCCACAGACTATAACTGACACCTATTTGAAAGGACTGACTTTTCAATATTGATTCTAGAAAATTAGTTTCTACTCTCAGATCACACACACAAAAAAAGAATATGTCATAATTTATCTGCTTCAGGAAATAAGACTTCATTATTACAGAGAAGACACATCTTAGGTACTTAAAACTTACTAAGATCTGGCTTCTGTGTATTCCACAGTTTTTCTCACACAACCACAACACTTACTTATTGTAAGACAGTAGTAAAACCAATCTTTCAGAAACAGACTGCACCTTCAGGATCATGGCATCCAACTAGGGCTCCCCAGGTATTCCCAGTGGGAAAGAATCTGTCTGCCAGTGCAGGAGATGCAAGAGACATGAGTTTGGTCCCTAGGTTGAGAAGATCACCTGGGGGAGGAAATGGCAGCCCACTCCAGTATTCTTGCTTTAAAAATAAAAGAAGCCAACACTGCAAACATCCGTAACATGGTTTTCCTAGATCCACTCTTAACTAAATCAGTGGTCTTTTATAAACTTAAAATACACTTCATATTTGGTTTAATCTTTGGCTCTTAACTAGAAATTCCTCTCTGCCAAAGAACACTTAGTGAGTGGTTGAACCTCTCTTGGAAGAGCTTCAGTTCTTTGGCTCAAGACCTTAGACCTTCATAAAATGCAAAGAATCCTGGAAAGAAGGTAACACTTAAAATTAGTATAAAATCTTCAGTGACATTTTGTTGTAAATAGAGGAGTGTGCAGGGTTCCCAAGCATCGGAGTAAGAAGCTCACATCATACAGCTCCAGGGATCCCCTCTCACAGACTACAGGGGGGTGACACCTATCTCTAAGACGTTTGGAAGAAGAGGCAGAACTAGAAGATACAGTTGCTTGCCCTGCCTCTCACCTACTGAGATTCAACAAACTGGGAATCCAGTCCCAGGCTTCACCATAATTCACTTGATCCTGAGTCAAGCACATAACTTCTCTGGACTCCCATCTTTAATAGACCATTTCGTTTCCAAGTTTTCACCGCTGTTCAGTTTGAAAAGGTTATACCTGTGAAATTTTACCTATTAAATAAGAATTTATTTCTGATTTTTATTTATTAAAAATAACAGTATATTAAGTGCTTTTGATCTGATTAATATAACTAAGTGCTAACTAAATTCATATAGCCCAGGCAAAAGTAAGGAATCAGTGCAGATTTCTCATGAGTCACTGTACAACTTTTCAAGCATTTTGAAATGTTGAAAAGGGTTTAAGAATCCATTTTCTACCCATTGTTCCATTAAAATCCTCTAATAGTTCAGAAGTTCAGATTGTAAACTAGTGAATCAAAATGATGTTTAAAATCCCTCTTAGTTTTGACATTTCTTTGATTTAATGAATCTTGGTTTCACTTTTGAGGTTGTTGTGTTTGATTTAGTCACTGATTTGACTCTTTGAGACCCCATGGATTACAGCCAGCCAGGCTTTTCTGTCCATGGGATTTACAAAGCAAAAAATACTGGAAGGGGGTGCCATTTCCTTCTCCATGGAATCTTCCCAACCTTGGGATGTAACCTGGGTCTCCTGCATTACAAGCAGATTCTTTAAACTTTTGCCAGAGACACTGGCAAATCATCACTTACCTCTGTTCCTTTTATAGTCCCTTTCCTGTTGGGTTTCTTTCCTCTTCCAAAATGAGAATTTCTCTTTGGCATATGAAAGATCTTTCTTGGATAACTTTAGATTGTCTGTGTCCATTTCAGTGTTTTAAGAAAAGGGAAAATTAGTTACTTAGATCCTTTTTCATCTGAATGGAATTTTTTTTTAATTAATTTCAGTCTGTAACAAGTTGAACACTAGTGTTCTGGCAACCCAAAATGGAATCATTAATATTCTTTAAATTTCTGGTAGTTCATTTGGGAAATAGGTGATATTTTAAATGGAAATTTGCAGATTTGAAGAAATAATAATGTGATAATAATAATATTCAAACCCTTTACAATTTGTAATATACTTCCATAGACTAGTAGTAATGATTTGCCCTGGATACGTCTATGTTCCTTCTCTAATCTTGGAAGAATAACTGATTTGATTTTCTCTATTCATAGACAGAAGTTACAAATACCGTTCCATGTATGCAGTATGAATTAAATAAAGGGATAAATATGCTTTTACAACATTTATTTAGCATTTACCTCTTTCCAGACTTTTTTGTTTTTTGAACTAGGAAAAACTGAAAAAGACAGTAATGCCCCTAAAATACTATTTAGAAAAAAATGGGAACAGAATATGCCAATTAGATAAATTATAAGTCATCCCCCCAAACTGCCTCCAAACTGTCATATAATGCAGTCTTAAATATGACATTTTAGAAAAAATATTTAAGAACAGTCTTGTATTTACTGTTATAGGTAAAAAGAAAGGTTTGTACTAATAGTCTGACCCCATCTGAGTTTATATATCTGTACATTTATTCTACAAGCCCATTTCATGGGCCTTTACTTTGTTCAGAGAACAGTGATGAGAAATAATAACACAGCTCTCAAAGAGGGTTCCTTCCCTCACAGTCATATGCATGTCAATTACTATAGGTAGAACAAAACAGAATGCCAGCAGTTGGGGATTTTTTTTTTTTTACATTTTTACATTTTTTTCAGACTCCTATGAAGATCATGCATGGACTCACATTCAAAGGAAAGCATAAAAACATTTTTGTAATTTTATTTGTTTCTGCTTAGGTGAGAAATTCTAGAAGAAAGAAACCAGTCTCATCACATTATAGCAGTTATAACAGTCTTCACAACATATTTCTACTCTCCTAAATAAGGAGGAAAACTAATAAAAAGAGCACACTAATTTCTGGTATTTTAATTTTGCAACTAAGAGAGGCATTCTTTAAAATTTAGTCAAATGTCTCCAGGGAGAGTTGATACGAAAATGGAAGAACCATCTGAGTGTGTGCTAAAGTAGCTTCAGTTGTGTCTGACTGCTTACCACCCTATGAACCGTAGCCCTCCTTGGCTCTTCTATCTATGGGCTTATCCAGGCAAGACTACTAGGGAGGATTGCCATGCCCTTCTCCAGGGATCTTCCTGACCCAGGGATTCATCGCACGTTTCTTATCTGTTTGCACTGGCAGGAATTTCTTCACTGCAAGCGCTACCAGGAAGAACCACATAATAGTGTTAATGCTTTGCCTATTGAAAATCTGTATTAAATCTCGTAATTCAACATATTTCCAACAAAGAAGAGCACCATGTTTGGTGTCATTTTTAATTATACTAAAATAATCCCATGTAAGATCTCAGTAAAGAGTTTATCAATTTATGATTATCATTAGAAAAACTTTTTAATATCAGTAGGTTTCTAGATGCAATGCATAATTCAAGAAAACCCTTGCTGATTTTATATTAACATCATGTGAAGTAAGTCTTCTACATTTTGCATAAGCTTCACATTAAGCAGAATTTATTATTTCTTATGCCCTTGGTGAGAAGGTTAATTTTTGTTAGAACTTTGTACTAATAGTCTGACCCCATCTGAGTTTATATATCTGTACATTTATTCTACAAGCCCATTTCATGGGCCTTTACTTTGTTCAGAGACGTTAAAATAAACACAGCTCTCAAAGAGGGTTCCTTCCTCACAGTCATATGCATGTCAATTACTATAGGTAGAACAAAACAGAATGCCAGCAGTTGGGGTTTTTTTTTTTACATTTTTACATTTTTTTCAGACTCCTATGAAGATCATGCATGGACTCACATTCAAAGGAAAGCATAAAAACATTTTTGTAATTTTATTTGTTTCTGCTTAGGTGAGAAATTCTAGAAGAAAGAAACCAGTCTCATCACATTATAGCAGTTATAACAGTCTTCACAACATATTTCTACTCTCCTAAATAAGGAGGAAAACTAATAAAAAGAGCACACTAATTTCTGGTATTTTAATTTTGCAACTAAGAGAGGCATTCTTTAAAAATTTAGTCAAATGTCTCCAGGGAGAGTTGATACGAAAATGGAAGAACCATCTGAGTGTGTGCTAAAGTAGCTTCAGTTGTGTCTGACTGCTTACCACCCTATGAACCGTAGCCCTCCTTGGCTCTTCTATCTATGGGCTTATCCAGGCAAGACTACTAGGGAGGATTGCCATGCCCTTCTCCAGGGATCTTCCTGACCCAGGGATTCATCGCACGTTTCTTATCTGTTTGCACTGGCAGGGAATTTCTTCACTGCAAGCGCTACCAGGGAAGAACCACATAATAGTGTTAATGCTTTGCCTATTGAAAATCTGTATTAAATCTCGTAATTCAACATATTTCCAACAAAGAAGAGCACCATGTTTGGTGTCATTTTTAATTATGCTAAAATAATCCCATGTAAGATCTCAGTAAAGAGTTTATCAATTTATGATTATCATTAGAAAAACTTTTTTTTAATATCAGTAGGTTTCTAGATGCAATGCATAATTCAAGAAAACCCTTGCTGATTTTATATTAACATCATGTGAAGTAAGTCTTCTACATTTTGCATAAGCTTCACATTAAGCAGAATTTATTATTTCTTATGCCCTTGGTGAGAAGGTTAATTTTTGTTAGAACTTTGTAGATTAATATAAATTCAAATGAATATTAAAAGATTTGACAGGAACTTTTGGCTGCTTTTGGGAGGGGGGGGTGGTTTTTAAGTTATAAATTAGGCCGTGGTTGTAGTGATTAAATTTTTCTATACCCTTAAATAGCACAATCATGTGACAGAGAAAATAACAGTAAACTTGAAATAACCAAGGGAATGCTCATTTCTGCTGTCAGTAGATGATTTAAGCCTTACTCATAAAATTGAGGCAATTAATATATTATCATTGTCTTCACCTGAGTGATTTTGGACTTGATGTGGGTGCTGAGTTGTTCAGTCATGTCCAACTCTTTGCAGCCTCATGGACTGTAGCCCAGGCTTTTCTGTCCATGGGATTCTCCAGGCAAGAATACTAGAGTGGGTTGCCATCCACTTCTCCAAGGGATCTTCCCAGCCCAGGGATGGAACTCACATTTCCTACTTCTCCTGCATTAGTAGGCTAATTCTTTACCACTGATCCCCCTGGGGGGCCCTTGGATTTGATAGGTAGAAAATAATCCATCTGATAGATCTTTTCTACAATACTCAAAATTTTCTATTTCACCCACTCTGAGCAGATATGATTTGTATCCTTTGAATTTCTTTATTCCTCCATCAGAAATTCATTTGTAATTGCTTTCTGAAAGGAGAAAGGGATGAATTTGGGGCTTGTGAATGCTAAAGAAACTTACTGCACTTATTACAAATACAAATATGTGCTTTCAGCAGCTTTAAATGTCTACTTGGTATCAGATATATAACATTCGAATCTTGTCTATGAAGGAAAATGTCAGAATACTAAATGGTTTTTCTAAGTAGCCACTATCCATATCTCTTTAAAGATCTTTTGATCTCAATTCTGAGTAAAAGGATCAGCAGTTCTATGAGATCAGTCTTGCATTAAATCCAAACCAAATTGTCCTTGTTCTTGTCCTGTCTAATCCTGATAGAACAAATAAGCTAAAAATTTCTGTCTATTGGAAAGTCAATATGTGTCTAAAAGTTAAAAACCATGAGTAAATTTAGATGGGTTTAGAAACCTTTGCTCTCAGTTTGTTTCTTCATTTAAGCTCTGTTAGGCAATGACTTTCCCTGAATAGCTGACCTTCGTTTAGGAGAGTCTTTTGTCCATTCATTTAATATATAGGCGTGAATCTGCCATATAACAATAGTAATTCATAATCCACTGTGAATATCAAGGATGAATGAAATAACTCTGTATGTGTGAGATTCTGATTAAGAATGAAAATAGCCAGTAGGCCAGGAATGTCCTTGTAACTGAGAAAAGTCAGCCAGACTCCAATGTCTTCCTGGTTTTGGCATTAATTTAGCATGTGAATTGACCACAAATGCCTACTTTATCAGACTAAATTTTTTTCAAGTTCAGGTATAAATCTATTTGCCATCTTTTGAAGTGCTACCTATCTTCTGTAGTTAATTTTTATAAGAACCAAAGAAACTTGTGATTTTGCTTTGCGTGTGCTTAGTCACTTCAGTCCTGTCTGATTCTTTGTGACCCCATGGACTGTAGCCTGCCAGACTCTTCTCTCCATGGGATTTTCCAGGCAAGTAGTTTGTCATTCCCTTCCCTAGGGTTTGTGATGTTTACCAGGTTATTTATCTCTTATAAAATTATTGCAAAGCATTTTCATTAAGGTCAGGAGACTACTAACTCAAGATCTCTAGAAATCTTTATTTTCTGATCTCAAATGAAAATGCATTTGGCCCTTAAATTTTCTCCATAATTTAAATCAAAATATAGAAGACTACTCACAATTTTGTTCCAAATACTAAGACAAAATAAGACAGCAAAATATTATATATATATATATATATATATATATTTTTTTTTTTAAGATTTATTTATTTATTTATTTGAGGGGGTTGACGTGGGGAGGGAGGGGAGCAAGCGGGCTACTTCTATTGGTCTTTCATTTCTCTATTTTCATCTGTCTTTGTTCTTTGGCTCCTGTGGGCCTCCCATCATGGTGGCCTCTGTTGTCACAGAGCGCCAGCGCTCCAGAGCTCCGGCTCGGTAATTGGACACATGGGTCCAGCCGCTCCGCGGCACGTGGGATCTTCCCAGGCCAGGGCTCGAACCGGCGCCTGCCTGCAGCGGTGTCTACCCATGGCCACCGGGAAGCCAGTGGATTTCCAGCATTGACAGGCCTGTCTATGTTTCATTCCCATTTTTTTGAATATTCAAGCTGACCTTCGTTTAGGAGAGTCTTTTGTCCATTCATTTAATATATAGGCGTGAATCTGCCATATAACAATAGTAATTCATAATCCACTGTGAATATCAAGGATGAATGAAATAACTCTGTATGTGTGAGATTCTGATTAAGAATGAAAATAGCCAGTAGGCCAGGAATGTCCTTGTAACTGAGAAAAGTCAGCCAGACTCCAATGTCTTCCTGGTTTTGGCATTAATTTAGCATGTGAATTGACCACAAATGCCTACTTTATCAGACTAAATTTTTTTCAAGTTCAGGTATAAATCTATTTGCCATCTTTTGAAGTGCTACCTATCTTCTGTAGTTAATTTTTATAAGAACCAAAGAAACTTGTGATTTTGCTTTGCGTGTGCTTAGTCACTTCAGTCCTGTCTGATTCTTTGTGACCCCATGGACTGTAGCCTGCCAGACTCTTCTCTCCATGGGATTTTCCAGGCAAGTAGTTTGTCTTTCCCCTTTCCCCTAGGGTTTGTGATGTTTACCAGGTTATTTATCTCTTATAAAATTATTGCAAAGCATTTTCATTAAGGTCAGGAGACTACTAACTCAAGATCTCTAGAAATCTTTATTTTCTGATCTCAAATGAAAATGCATTTGGCCCTTAAATTTTCTCCATAATTTAAATCAAAATATAGAAGACTACTCACAATTTTGTTCCAAATACTAAGACAAAATAAGACAGCAAAATATTATATATATATATATATATATATATATTTTTTTTTTTTTTTAAGATTTATTTATTTATTTATTTGAGGGGGTTGACGTGGGGAGGGAGGGGAGCAAGCGGGCTACTTCTATTGGTCTTTCATTTGTCCATTTTCATCCATCTTTGTTCTTTGGCCCATGTGGGCCTCCCATCATGGTGGCCTCTGTTGTCACAGAGCGCCAGCTCTGGGCGCATGCGCGCCAGCGCTCCAGCTCGGTAAGTGGACACATCGGTCCAGCCGCTCCACGGCACGTGGGATCTTCCCAGGCCAGGGATCGAACCAGCGCCCCTTGCACTGCAAGGCGGTGTCCTTACCCACTGGACCACCAGGGAAGCCCTATTTTATATATTTTTATAGACATCACTTTGCTGACAGAGCTCTGTATAGTCAAGACTGTGATCTCTCCAGTAGTCATGTATAGATGTGAGAGTTTGACCATAAAGAAGGCTGCACACTGAAGAACTGGTATTTTTGAAGTGTTGTGCTGGAGAAGACTCTTGAGAGTCCCTTGAACAACAAGATCAAACCAGTCAATCCTAAGAGAAATCATGAATATTTATTGGAAGGACTGATGCTGAAGTTGAAGCTCCAATTGGCCATCAGATGCAAAGAGCCAACATATTGGAAAAAACCCTGATGCCAGAAAAGATTGAAGGCAAAAGGAGAAGATGGTGACAGAGGATGAAATGCTTAGATAGCATCACTGACTCAATGAACATGAATTTGACCAAACTCGGAGACAGTGAAGGACAGAGAAGTCTGGCGTGCTGCAGTCCATGTGGTTGCAAAGAGTCAAATACAACTTACGGACTGAACAATAACAATAAATGACATAACGAGATACAGGGTGGATGGCTTCCTGTGTGACTGGAATGGTTTTATCAAATGGAGAAACTGAACCAAAGAAATGTTAAGTAACTTTGCATAGCTAGTAAGTAGCAATACTAGAATTCAAGCAATGTCAGTCTTATGACAAAATTTTGCAACTTTATACTTTTCATGACCTAAAAGAAGCTCATTTTAACTTGTATTTGATTTATCGTGAGGCTCAAATTCTTTTCAGATGCACTTGTCATACATTTTGCCCACTTTTCTTTCAGGATATTTCTAGTTTTAAAATTAGGTCTGAGCTTCATCCATGTTTCCTATTTGTCATTTATCACTTTCACTTTGCTGAAGGATTTTATTTTATTTTTTTATGCAAAGTGACATTGTTATTATGAAGTTACATTTAATAAAAACCACTTATTTTTACTGGTTTATTGTAGTATACTTAGAATTTTTTAGGCCTCTAAGAAAAGCACATGGGGTTGGCCAAACTTTTGTTTGGGTTTTTCTGTAAAGATGTCATGGAAAATTGTTGGTCAACCCAATATTTAGTCCATCATGCCAGTACTTTCATAATCTAATAATTTCTTTTTAAATATTCGATCTATCTAGGATTTTATTTTAGTGTAAGATATGTGGTAAGCTCCAACTTCTTCAGTTTATTAGAATGTTACCTCTAGTTTGAAAAAATAAAAAAGCAAAAAATAAGACCCTGTGTATTTTGTCTATAACTGAGCTTTCCATTCTTTTCTATTGGTCTCTTATGACAAAGAACATCTTTTTCATAACCATAGTAAACATCGTGACTAACAGGGAATTATAGGAAGCACTTCCTTTATGTTTAGGAAAAATAAAATATGCATAACAATTCTATAGCTTCTTAAAGTTCTGGAAGTCATGGCAGTATATTAACTTATGAAGCAGACCCAGTAGTATAAATATAGGAAAAGAAAACATAAAAGTTAAATATTTGTACAAATGTTTGTGACATTAGAAAACCCAAGTGCTGAGAAACTAAACATTAAAACTAATCACAACAACTCAACCAATTAGCATAACAAAGTTTAATATTCCCGAATCATGAGTTTTCTTAAATATCAGTGAGACTAGATAAATGTTTTGAGATTATCATTTGTTTTTTCTACATTTTTCTTTTATCTTTTCTCCCTCTATCCACAGTTTAAGTCTCAGTTCTGCATTTCATTCGTTCAGAAACACTGCCTGAGCAGGAAGCAAAAATGGCTTGTAATATGTTCTGACTTCTTTCTGTCCAAAGAGTTTTGAGTGATAATACATGCTTAGGAAAGTTTGCGTGAGGCTCAAATTCTTTTCAGATGCACTTGTCATACATTTTGCCCACTTTTCTTTCAGGATATTTCTAGTTTTAAAATTAGGTCTGAGCTTCATCCATGTTTCCTATTTGTCATTTATCACTTTCACTTTGCTGAAGGATTTTATTTTATTTTTTTATGCAAAGTGACATTGTTATTATGAAGTTACATTTAATAAAAACCACTTATTTTTACTGGTTTATTGTAGTATACTTAGAATTTTTTAGGCCTCTAAGAAAAGCACATGGGGTTGGCCAAACTTTTGTTTGGGTTTTTCTGTAAAGATGTCATGGAAAATTGTTGGTCAACCCAATATTTAGTCCATCATGCCAGTACTTTCATAATCTAATAATTTCTTTTTAAATATTCGATCTATCTAGGATTTTATTTTAGTGTAAGATATGTGGTAAGCTCCAACTTCTTCAGTTTATTAGAATGTTACCTCTAGTTTGAAAAAATAAAAAAGCAAAAAATAAGACCCTGTGTATTTTGTCTATAACTGAGCTTTCCATTCTTTTCTATTGGTCTCTTATGACAAAGAACATCTTTTTCATAACCATAGTAAACATCGTGACTAACAGGGAATTATAGGAAGCACTTCCTTTATGTTTAGGAAAAATAAAATATGCATAACAATTCTATAGCTTCTTAAAGTTCTGGAAGTCATGGCAGTATATTAACTTATGAAGCAGACCCAGTAGTATAAATATAGGAAAAGAAAACATAAAAGTTAAATATTTGTACAAATGTTTGTGACATTAGAAAACCCAAGTGCTGAGAAACTAAACATTAAAACTAATCACAACAACTCAACCAATTAGCATAACAAAGTTTAATATTCCCGAATCATGAGTTTTCTTAAATATCAGTGAGACTAGATAAATGTTTTGAGATTATCATTTGTTTTTTCTACATTTTTCTTTTATCTTTTCTCCCTCTATCCACAGTTTAAGTCTCAGTTCTGCATTTCATTCGTTCAGAAACACTGCCTGAGCAGGAAGCAAAAATGGCTTGTAATATGTTCTGACTTCTTTCTGTCCAAAGAGTTTTGAGTGATAATACTTAGGAAAATTTGAAGAGTTTATGGGTAAGGTAAAGAGAGAGTGTTGGGTGTGTCGATATCACATTATTAAGGTAACAGGGGTCCATTAGCTATAGAAACTCATAGTTCATCTCTTCTCTCCTTTGCATGTATTTTCCATTGCAGCTTAGGATGGGGTTAAAGATAAATGAACACTTTACTTCCTGACATGGTGTGAAGCAGGCCAATGGCTCACATTGCCTTCATGAGGCTCCTGTGAACCAGGAGGGCCAGGGGCTCTGAAGTCTGCACCTCCTTTTAGACTCAATTCTGCCAGGTTCTCATGTATGAGTTTTGAAGACCCAAGAGAAGCTCTTCAGATGAGACTCACAGAAATGACTTTTTGTGTAATAAATTCTGCTCTCTTCCTAAAGCAGTTCTTGATATGACTACTTTCAGGTTCTGTATGATCACTTAACAAAAGGAATAAAATGGAAAATGGGAAGAGGTTTTTAAGATGTGTTAGACTATGGTGGCTCAGATGGTAAAGTATCTGCCTGCAACGCAGGAGACTCGGGTTCAATCCCTGGGTCAGGAATTTCCCCTGGAAAAAGAGATGGCAATCCACTCCAGTTTTCTTGCCAGGTATACCCCATGGACAGAGGAGCCTGGGGGCTATAGTCCATGGGGCTATAAGAGTTGGACATGACTTAGTGACTAAAGCATCGCAGACTACCTCCAGTGCAATACTGAGTTTATATATATAGATTAAATATATTTTATTTATGTACTTGACTGAACTGGGTCATAGGAGCAGCATGTAAAGGGTTAGTTGCAGCATGTGGGAACTAATAACTTGACCAGGGATTGACCCAGGCCCTTGCACTGGGAGCCAGAGTTTTACCCACTGGACCATCAGGGAAGCCCCAACTTTGCTTTTATATATATTTTTTTACAACTTGTGCTTCTTAGAGTTAAAATTTTGCTCAAGGTGACATGTTTGTTAAAAGTACAGATAAGTCTCCTTATCCACAGTTTAAGTCTCAGTTCTGCATTTCATTCGTTCAGAAACACTGCCTGAGCAGGAAGCAAAAATGGCTTGTAATATGTTCTGACTTCTTTCTGTCCAAAGAGTTTTGAGTGATAATACTTAGGAAAATTTGAAGAGTTTATGGGTAAGGTAAAGAGAGAGTGTTGGGTGTGTCGATATCACATTATTAAGGTAACAGGGGTCCATTAGCTATAGAAACTCATAGTTCATCTCTTCTCTCCTTTGCATGTATTTTCCATTGCAGCTTAGGATGGGGTTAAAGATAAATGAACACTTTACTTCCTGACATGGTGTGAAGCAGGCCAATGGCTCACATTGCCTTCATGAGGCTCCTGTGAACCAGGAGGGCCAGGGGCTCTGAAGTCTGCACCTCCTTTTAGACTCAATTCTGCCAGGTTCTCATGTATGAGTTTTGAAGACCCAAGAGAAGCTCTTCAGATGAGACTCACAGAAATGACTTTTTGTGTAATAAATTCTGCTCTCTTCCTAAAGCAGTTCTTGATATGACTACTTTCAGGTTCTGTATGATCACTTAACAAAAGGAATAAAATGGAAAATGGGAAGAGGTTTTTAAGATGTGTTAGACTATGGTGGCTCAGATGGTAAAGTATCTGCCTGCAACGCAGGAGACTCGGGTTCAATCCCTGGGTCAGGAATTTCCCCTGGAAAAAGAGATGGCAATCCACTCCAGTTTTCTTGCCAGGTATACCCCATGGACAGAGGAGCCTGGGGGCTATAGTCCATGGGGCTATAAGAGTTGGACATGACTTAGTGACTAAAGCATCGCAGACTACCTCCAGTGCAATACTGAGTTTATATATATAGATTAAATATATTTTATTTATGTACTTGACTGAACTGGGTCATAGGAGCAGCATGTAAAGGGTTAGTTGCAGCATGTGGGAACTAATAACTTGACCAGGGATTGACCCAGGCCCCTTGCACTGGGAGCCAGAGTTTTACCCACTGGACCATCAGGGAAGCCCCAACTTTGCTTTTATATATATTTTTTTACAACTTGTGCTTCTTAGAGTTAAAATTTTGCTCAAGGTGACATGTTTGTTAAAAGTACAGATAAGTAAAGATGAGGCTTTCTTGTCTTTATCGTCTCTCATCAGTCGGCTTGAGTGGGTCTAGGAGGCTGTTATTTCTTTTCCCCTTTATAACATCAGGTTTGGGATTTAGGTTAATTTGAAAGTTATTAAAAGCACTTACTTAGTTTTACTGCAATTGTGAAATCTCTGCAGTGTTTCTGTTGGCAGCCTTAGATGAACATTTACAGAACATGTGTCTGGCAGGCCATGTCAGCTTATTAATAGAATCAGATAGTAATATTGTAGCTCTTAGCATCTTCTGTGTAGCAGGCATGGGCTTCCCAGGTGGTGCAATGACAAAGAGACACGGGTTCAATCCTTGGACTAGAAAGATCCCCTGGAGAAAGAAATGGCAACCGACTCCAGTGTTCTTGACTGGAGAATTCCATGGACAGAGGAGCCTGGCAGGCTCCAGTCCATGGTGGTCTAAGAGTCAAAACGTGATTGAACATGCACACGTGTAGTAGGTATAGTGTGATTGACCCTACAAAGAAACAAATGTTAATAACATACAATCTCACAATCCAATTAGGCAAGCAGAACATAAACTTTTAGGAAAAGATGACCATATTACATAACAGTAGTCCCAGTTTCCTCCAAGATTGGGTTTATTCATTTAAACATTATTTTCTCTTCACTTAAAATGCTCTACTTTGCCTCTGAAAATTCTTTGTATTTAATTAATTACAAACTATACAACTATTAAGTTGTAAGAATTATATTCAAATAAAAGGAACATGTATATCTCAAGAAAATTGTCATGCTTTTTTGCAATTTTAATCCCTTTTAAAACCTATGATAATTCAATTGGCCATTAATCTAAAATTTATGTTGAGTTTAATTGAATTTTGATTTACTTGAATCTATAGATCATCTCCCTGTTTTTGATCTGCCTGCTGATCAGGGAAAGGTTTGGTATCAACATCATTCTGTACAAGATGCTTCATGACTGTGCCTCAACTGTTTGCTGCTTCATTTTTTGCTACTCCCTCAGATATATCCCCATATCAATCCACAAATAATTATACAATCTTTTTTCCAGTGTTTTGAAGATATAAATGACATAGAACATTGTATATGTTTAAGGTATACAATATAATGATTGGATATATGTAGACTGTGAAATGATTACCACAAGTTTGGCTACCATCCATTACCTCACATAGAAATGACAAAAATCTTAATGTGTAAATGAAGCCATTGGCCCAGAGTGAGAATTGATCTTTGACATAAGGGAGCTGCATTTGCCCTTCTTTTTCACCCAACTTTGTATGACAAAGGGCAGCAAGAACTCAAAGAGAGCCATAGTATTTTGTGTTTGAGTTGTCAAGGGACAGGATCTGAAACTGTCTAAACTGCTGAGAATTTCTCCCAAGTAAGGCAAGAGTTATGGAGGAAGGTGTACCATGATATGAACATAAAACTTCCTCAAAACCTTGGTGACTGTGTAAGTATACGTGAAAAAAGTCCAAGGCACTCAGTGGAAAGCAGTCACCTGGAAGTTTAAAAGGCTCAGTAGAGACTTTAGCTGCTGCCCACTATGAGGCAGACAAACATTTGGAACTGTGAGTCATGGCAAATTTAAGTGGCTTAATACATACCTTAAGTTTTCCACTAAAACCCCATACTTTCAGACTAAAAATTGTATCACAGAGATTTGCCTTATAGGTTTTTCCCTGAGTTATGACCAAAACGAGTCCTAATCCAAGAATACAAGCTTCCTTTGTAGCTCAGCTGGTAAAGAATCCTCCTGCAATGCAGGAGACCCTGGTTTGGTTCCTGGGTTGAGCAGATCCCCTGGAGAAGGGATCGGCTACCCACTCCAGCATTCTTGCTTGGAGAACTCCATGGCTCATCCATGGGTTGCAAAGAGTTATACAAGAGTGAGTGACTTTCACTTTCACTTAGACTATGTAAAAGCGAGCCTTCACAAGTTTCATCTGAGCAGTCAATACAGTAAACACTTGCTAGGGAAAAAAAAAATTAGTAGATCTTAGAGAGCCATATAGAGTCCAGCTTCTCATTGGTGTATCATCTACAATGTCTCAAATATAACAGACATCACTAAATACACAAAATTATGATACTGAATCAAGAGGAAGAGCAGTTGATGGAAAGAGCCCAAAAGACCCAGAGATGCATAGGATGCTGGAATTGTTAGAAGATACCTTTAAAATGGTTTTTATCAAGGTGTTCAAGGACTGAAAGGAAAAGATGGTCACACTGAGTGAACATGTAGAGACTCTTAGCAGAGAAATGCAGACCATAAAACAGAACATAATGCAAATTCTAGAGCTGAAAATTAAACTATCTGAAATAAATGTCACATGTCAGGATAAACTGTGACAAAGGTGAGAGATGGCAGAAGAAATAGTCACTGTAAGAGCCATTGGCCCAGAGTGAGATTGTTTTGAAAGGTGTACCATTGAAAAATCATGAAACTTCCTAAACTGCTGGTAATTTCTCCCAAGTAAGGCAAGAGTTATGGAGGAAGGTGTACCATGATATGAACATAAAACTTCCTCAAAACCTTGGTGACTGTGTAAGTATACGTGAAAAAAGTCCAAGGCACTCAGTGGAAAGCAGTCACCTGGAAGTTTAAAAGGCTCAGTAGAGACTTTAGCTGCTGCCCACTATGAGGCAGACAAACATTTGGAACTGTGAGTCATGGCAAATTTAAGTGGCTTAATACATACCTTAAGTTTTCCACTAAAACCCCATACTTTCAGACTAAAAATTGTATCACAGAGATTTGCCTTATAGGTTTTTCCCTGAGTTATGACCAAAACGAGTCCTAATCCAAGAATACAAGCTTCCTTTGTAGCTCAGCTGGTAAAGAATCCTCCTGCAATGCAGGAGACCCTGGTTTGGTTCCTGGGTTGAGCAGATCCCCTGGAGAAGGGATCGGCTACCCACTCCAGCATTCTTGCTTGGAGAACTCCATGGCTCATCCATGGGTTGCAAAGAGTTATACAAGAGTGAGTGACTTTCACTTTCACTTAGACTATGTAAAAGCGAGCCTTCACAAGTTTCATCTGAGCAGTCAATACAGTAAACACTTGCTAGGGAAAAAAAAAATTAGTAGATCTTAGAGAGCCATATAGAGTCCAGCTTCTCATTGGTGTATCATCTACAATGTCTCAAATATAACAGACATCACTAAATACACAAAATTATGATACTGAATCAAGAGGAAGAGCAGTTGATGGAAAGAGCCCAAAAGACCCAGAGATGCATAGGATGCTGGAATTGTTAGAAGATACCTTTAAAATGGTTTTTATCAAGGTGTTCAAGGACTGAAAGGAAAAGATGGTCACACTGAGTGAACATGTAGAGACTCTTAGCAGAGAAATGCAGACCATAAAACAGAACATAATGCAAATTCTAGAGCTGAAAATTAAACTATCTGAAATAAATATGTCACATGTCAGGATAAACTGTGACAAAGGTGAGAGATGGCAGAAGAAATAGTCACTTGAATTCAATGACAGATATGTAGAAATTATCCAATGAGAATAACAAAGTAAAAAAGATCAAAGACAAGGAACAGACATTCAGACATACGTGAAATAATGTTAGGTGGCCTAATGTACATATATTGGGAAACCTAGAGAACAAGAAGAAAGAAAATGGGAAAGAATCTCCATTAAAAATATGTCTGAAATTTCCTAAATTTAGTGAAAAACATAAACTTCAGGTTTAAAAATTTCAAAGAATCCTGAGTAGGATTAATATGTAGAAAACCATAAGTGTGCATATCACCGTCAAACTGATAATAACAAAAACTAATGGAAAAGTATTGTATAAGTAAAAACTAATAATTTACCACCAGCAGACTGGGACTACAAAGAAGTGCTGACGGATTTTTCTTCAGGCTGAGGCAAAGAAATGATTGAGGAACTCAGACCTTCGGGAAAGATTGAAGAGCAGTGTGTGCATGCTAAGTCACTTCAGCCCTTGCAACACTATGGCTTCTAGCCCACCAGGCTCCTCTATCCATGGGATTCTCCAGGCAAGAATACTAGAGTGGGTTGCCATTCCTTCCTCCAAGTGATCTTCCCGCCCCAGGGACTGAACCCATGTCTCATGTCTCCTGCATTGGCAGACAGGTCTTTACCACCAGTGCCACCTGAAGAGCAGAAAGATAAGCAAGTGGATACATGCAAAGGAATATCGTTTTTTCTCTTAACTTTTTAAAAAGACCACTACATTTTAATGCAAATATTGTATGTAAGGTTTTATTATAGGAAATTCAATACAGTAAACACTTGCTAGGGAAAAAAAAAATTAGTAGATCTTAGAGAGCCATATAGAGTCCAGCTTCTCATTGGTGTATCATCTACAATGTCTCAAATATAACAGACATCACTAAATACACAAAATTATGATACTGAATCAAGAGGAAGAGCAGTTGATGGAAAGAGCCCAAAAGACCCAGAGATGCATAGGATGCTGGAATTGTTAGAAGATACCTTTAAAATGGTTTTTATCAAGGTGTTCAAGGACTGAAAGGAAAAGATGGTCACACTGAGTGAACATGTAGAGACTCTTAGCAGAGAAATGCAGACCATAAAACAGAACATAATGCAAATTCTAGAGCTGAAAATTAAACTATCTGAAATAAATATGTCACATGTCAGGATAAACTGTGACAAAGGTGAGAGATGGCAGAAGAAATAGTCACTTGAATTCAATGACAGATATGTAGAAATTATCCAATGAGAATAACAAAGTAAAAAAGATCAAAGACAAGGAACAGACATTCAGACATACGTGAAATAATGTTAGGTGGCCTAATGTACATATATTGGGAAACCTAGAGAACAAGAAGAAAGAAAATGGGAAAGAATCTCCATTAAAAATATGTCTGAAATTTCCTAAATTTAGTGAAAAACATAAACTTCAGGTTTAAAAATTTCAAAGAATCCTGAGTAGGATTAATATGTAGAAAACCATAAGTGTGCATATCACCGTCAAACTGATAATAACAAAAACTAATGGAAAAGTATTGTATAAGTAAAAACTAATAATTTACCACCAGCAGACTGGGACTACAAAGAAGTGCTGACGGATTTTTCTTCAGGCTGAGGCAAAGAAATGATTGAGGAACTCAGACCTTCGGGAAAGATTGAAGAGCAGTGTGTGCATGCTAAGTCACTTCAGCCCTTGCAACACTATGGCTTCTAGCCCACCAGGCTCCTCTATCCATGGGATTCTCCAGGCAAGAATACTAGAGTGGGTTGCCATTCCTTCCTCCAAGTGATCTTCCCGCCCCAGGGACTGAACCCATGTCTCATGTCTCCTGCATTGGCAGACAGGTCTTTACCACCAGTGCCACCTGAAGAGCAGAAAGATAAGCAAGTGGATACATGCAAAGGAATATCGTTTTTTCTCTTAACTTTTTAAAAAGACCACTACATTTTAATGCAAATATTGTATGTAAGGTTTTATTATAGGGTTTATAATGTATGTAAATTTGAAATGTATTAGCAATTGCACAGAAGATGTGGGTAGACAGGATCACTCTATTTTTAGGCTCTAGCACTTTAGGTCAAGTAGAAAAGTGTTAAGTCTAAGTAGATGATGATAAATGGGTGCATAAGATAATTATATATAAATTGCTGCTAAAAAATAGCACAGAGGTTGCTAAATGACAACCAAATTTTAAATGGAATCTAATTAATATTAACTAACCCAGAAGGGGGAAAGAAAGAGATCATGATTTTCATTCTACATAAAACTTCAAGAAAACATGAGAAAAAAAAATGAACAAAAACAGATCTGGTCGATCAGAATATCATCCACACGATTCGGGAGTTTATATTTGAAAACACCCTCCTCCCCACTAATTATATTGTTCATCCACGTTTGAAACTCCTGATGTAGATAATGTAGATATCTGATGTCGATAGATCTTACACCCTTTCCCCTGGTTATGAAAGCACAAAGCCTCTCTCAAGGCTATTTGCTCCTTCCTGCAGACACATCACTCAGTTGTAAAAGTAGCAGAAACTTTGGCCTTGTTAGCCGAAAGATGGTCTTCAAGAATGGTGTTATCAAAATGACAGCAGTTATGAAAGCCTTGGAGAGTTGAACAGCTTGCTGTTTCCTCTTTTATTCTTACATATCTCTTGCTAACTTTCATCTTCCCCCAGTTTATCTGCCTTTCTGATGGAGAGAGAATTATCATAATCTGACACTTCCATTTTTACAGGAAAAGGAGACCTGCAGGGGAATATCAGTGTTCTCTGTCTTACACATTTATGGCCTGAGAAGGTTTGGCCTGGAGGGTTTAAAGACACAAGTCTGTAGCACTTACTGTGTTTATACACAGTTAAAGCTGTATGGACGACAGGCAATCGGTCAGAAATGCTGATCCTGTGGGAACAGCAGTGCGTCATAAGGCCAGTCCTGAGGGATTGGATATAAACCTGTGGCTTATGCCTCTCTGTGTCACTTTCCATCACACAGAGGCAGAAAAGGAAACTCTTCAGAAAATATACTGATATGAAACCAGGAAAGTAATTTCTAGGGCTAATGAGTGTGTTCCGAGTGTGGAGTGTACATATACAAATCTCAAATTGGACTTTTTTAAAAAGGGGGAATTTTGAATCATAAATGCCTATTTAATGTAACACAAAGCAAAGTGTATAATCTTTTTGGAAAGACTTGTATTTTTCCAGTACCCTTCTAGAATTGTAGATAATTTCCGTTATGTCCAAGTACGTCATCTTATAGGAATCCTCGAGTTTCTTAATATCCTGACTTAGGGTTGTGCCTACTCAATGTAATTCTTCTACATCTTCTTCTACATCTGACTTTCTGAGTTGGGATTTTTTCCCCCATCACTTAAACTTTGAGTACAGTGCTTCAGACTCTGTGCTAGGCTGTGGAAATACTGTCTCTACTCCATCTCTATGGGATTTTCCCCACTAATTATATTGTTCATCCACGTTTGACACTCCTGATGTAGATAATGTAGATATCTGATGTCGATAGATCTTACACCCTTTCCCCTGGTTATGAAAGCACAAAGCCTCTCTCAAGGCTATTTGCTCCTTCCTGCAGACACATCACTCAGTTGTAAAAGTAGCAGAAACTTTGGCCTTGTTAGCCGAAAGATGGTCTTCAAGAATGGTGTTATCAAAATGACAGCAGTTATGAAAGCCTTGGAGAGTTGAACAGCTTGCTGTTTCCTCTTTTATTCTTACATATCTCTTGCTAACTTTCATCTTCCCCCAGTTTATCTGCCTTTCTGATGGAGAGAGAATTATCATAATCTGACACTTCCATTTTTACAGGAAAAGGAGACCTGCAGGGGAATATCAGTGTTCTCTGTCTTACACATTTATGGCCTGAGAAGGTTTGGCCTGGAGGGTTTAAAGACACAAGTCTGTAGCACTTACTGTGTTTATACACAGTTAAAGCTGTATGGACGACAGGCAATCAGTCAGAAATGCTGATCCTGTGGGAACAGCAGTGCGTCATAAGGCCAGTCCTGAGGGATTGGATATAAACCTGTGGCTTATGCCTCTCTGTGTCACTTTCCATCACACAGAGGCAGAAAAGGAAACTCTTCAGAAAATATACTGATATGAAACCAGGAAAGTAATTTCTAGGGCTAATGAGTGTGTTCCGAGTGTGGAGTTTACATATACAAATCTCAAATTGGACTTTTTAAAAGGTGGAATTTTTGAATCATAAATGCCTATTTAATGTAACACAAAGCAAAGTGTATAATCTTTTTTGGAAAGACTTGTATTTTTTCCAGTACCCTTCTAGAATTGTAGATAATTTCCGTATGTCCAAGTACGTCATCTTATAGGAATCCTCGAGTTTCTTAATATCCTGACTTAGGGTTGTGCCTACTCAATGTAATTCTTCTACATCTTCTTCTACATCTGACTTTCTGAGTTGGGATTTTTTCCCCCATCACTTAAACTTATTGAGTAGCAGTGCTTCAGACTCTGTGCTAGGCTGTGGAAATACTGTCTCTATCCTCCATCTCTCAATCCAACGAGAGATGCCCACAATTAAAGTCAATTATGAGATACTATGTTAAATGCCATGATAGGGATAATCCAAGCATGTAGGAAAGGGTATGTAGTTCAGACTTGGAATGTCAGAGAAAACTCTTAAGAGATGTCATCTATAAACTGAGACTTAAAGAACGTAATCGTTCTTTAAGGGAGTGATGGGGGAAGAGGAGGAGTACAGAAGAATGTTCTAAAGAGGGAATCTAGTTCATGCAAAACCCTCGAGGTAGATAGAGCATGGAAAATTTAGTTAACTGCCCCTCTCCCGTCCACAAAACTCACACTATGTGAAAGAAGAGATGAGGTAAATTAAGAAGGTTAATTAATGAGAAAGAGAGGCTTGTGAGGAAAAGTAGATGCCAGATCATGGAAAATGTTTAAGTGTTATTTAGGAACTTGTTGTAATGACCAGAAGTGATTACAGTGCTTTAAAGGGGGAATGGCTCGGTCCGAGTTGAACTGTAGAAAGTTCACTTTGGCTGCAGTGTAGGAAATGGGCTAGAGGGTAAATTCGGAAGGACCAGGGTTAGGAAAATCAGTGTGGGTATTGTTAGGTCATCCACATGAAGGGTAATGGTGACTTAAACGAAGGTGGTAACAAGGTGATACAGAGGAGCACAAGCTCTTGAAAAGTTAAGTGGTAGAATTGCAGGACTTGCAACATAAGAGAAGGATCTTGGCAATCTAAATGGAATTATAAATGATGTGGATGTCCATAGGTGTTCATAGAAGTGGCTTCAACAGAACTGAGATCACTATGAAGTAAAATAATGTTATAGGGCAGTGTGAGACAGCTGGAAGAGTAAAAATCTGTACATCAGGTGGGACTTTGAGGTTAATATTTCAGAGGTGAATATTCAGGTGAGGATAAAGCCTGGGATGTGGTATTGGGAGCCATTGACTGAAGATGAGGGGTGTGAAGGTCACTGGAGAGAAAGCCAAGGAAACAATAGGCACAGCACTGGATGAGATTGCCATATCTAAAAACAAGTTGTTTTTAATGAAAATTGAGGCTGAGACGAAAATCATGAGTCAGACACTAAAGGCTTCAGTGAATGAGAGGGACTTACCACGAAGTCAGGAGGTGACAGACAGAAGGAAGAGTAGAGGCTAGTATACACCATGGTAAGTGAACCAGCCTGTATTTCTCAGGAGAAACAAGCAGATAAAAATTTCCTTTAGTAGAATTCTTCTCTATCATGCCAGATCTCCCAGACAGAAGCTGATGTGTGCAGTAGCTGCTCTTACTTCTTAGTTACATCTCGATGATTCAGCCTCCTCAACCCTGGCTGGCCTCTGTTCACTCATCACTCACTCACTCACTGGGTCTCTCCTCTTTGAGTCCCAATTCTCCCGGTGTCTTACTCCAATGCTTCCCTACTCTAGCATTTACAGCTCCTTGGAAATGTGTGCAAGCATATGTCCTGTCATGTGTGTGTGTTATGCAGAAGTGATGGTCATCCTGCCATACAGGTTTTGTGTTTCATTTTTGGCTCATAGAATGATGATCCTTTGGGTTCAAAAGAAGAAAGTAAGAGTCAGTGTCTGAGAGCTCAACTAAGTGTACAAAATTAAGAGTAACACAGGGAAGCTATAGACACAGACGTAGACCTAAGCTCTGAAGACTGAATCCATGAGAAGGCAGAGAGTCATGAAGAGCAGCACTGAGAGCAAAGCTGGTCATTCTCTACCTTGTTCTCGATCCGTTGCTGTATTTGAGAGTCTGGATTCTCAGGACTTCACTGGAGCCAGAATGAAATCATGTGTGCAGGAACTGCTCTTTCTGTGAGTGGAGGGCATAGGAAGTGAAGGTAGAATGGGAGAGAAAAAATAGTTTTTATATAAACAACCATCATGAGCCTCTCATTCCAACAGTAACTGCTGTAAAATGGGAAAGGCAGAGCCCTTTACATGGGCCCAGACTGTGAGATCATTGAGAGCAAAAATCATGTTCTATCTTTTCTTTGCCTTTAGAAGTTCCTACAATTTTATTGTAATATTTTGAGGTGTGAATTTATTTATCATTTACTGCTCGAGATGCATTGAGATTTGAATCTGAATATTGACGTCCTTTAACAGTTCTGTAAAATCTTTAGCCATCTTCTCTTCAAATATCTCAGGTATCCTTTCTGGAATTTGAGTGACTACCTATTCATTTTGTTTTTATGCTCCAGTTACTTTCACTTTCATGCTCTGGATAATATTTTTTCTCTACAGACTCAATCATTCTCCCTTCAGCTATACAAATCTGCTGTATTATCCATTCATTGGGCTTCCATAACTTTAATAGTTTGTCTTTACCTTTTCTTAAACTACTGTTTTTTGTTTGTTTGTTTTTTAAATTAAAGTCAGGACTACTTTCAATTAAAATTCCCACTCCAGTTTTCTTCAGATGACAAAAGTGGTGATGATTTGGACTGAAGCTCAGGTGAAAGCTTACTAATGGTTATAAATTCTCAGAGGAGGCATCAGGTTCTAGACAGACAAGTTTCTTTGTTATCCTCTTCTAAAGAGAGGGTTTATTTCTCATCCACTTTTACACTGAGGGTTTCATGTGCTGAAGTTCAAGCTGATTTCAGGCTTTAGTTTCTACCTCCTGTCAGCTTACACCCCAGTCCTGCCATGGGGCCAGCAGAAACAACTGATAAGAAAGCTGGTTTTGTCCCTTACCTCCCAGATTTCTTGCTTTCACTTCAGATGTGGACTCTCTACTGCTCAGCTCTATCACCAGATCTGATAGACATTTTAAAGAATTTTTATAGACTTTTTGATGTTATATCTAGTATTTATGTTGTTTCGATAGGAGGACCATTCAGGGCATCTAAGTTGAAAGTCTTCAGGTTCACTGTGGAGCAGGGGGAAGTCAAATTCTGAGGGACAAAACACATGAGGACCTTCTCAGACTCGATGGTGAAAGCTGCTGGGAGTGATAGGTGTGGTGAGTGTTATACAGGCTACTGAGCTCACGCAGGATGAGGTAAGAATCTAGTCTTTAATGAGTGTGCAAGTATGTTCAGGGACCAAGACAGTGGTGGTAAAAAAAAAGCCTGACTTAACAATTCAATGATATTCCAATATAAAATTGAAAAGAAAAAGTTGACTTGTGTTAAAGAAACATGAAATTTGTCTTTCAGAAGAGTGCATTTTATACTATGGAGAAAAATATTGCTTCTCATCAACTAGTGATTGAGAGAGACCTGATCTAGATAGAGATCTAAACTGAGAGCATTTTGTGTTATTTTTGTTCCGTTCATACAACTCAACCCCGAGAAAACAAACAACCCAATCAAAAAAGTGGGAGAATGACCTAAACTGACCTCTCTCCAAAGAAGACATACAGATGGCCAACAAACACATGTAAAGATGCTCAACGTCACTCATTATTAGAGAAATGCAAATCAAAACTACAATAAGATTTCACCTCACACCAGTCAGCATGGCCATCATCAAAAAGCCTACAAACTGTAAATGCTGGAGGGGGTGTAGAGATCTCAAAGAAAACCTTGCTCCCTCTCTGGGGAGCTTGGGGCCTTACTTGGTGCTAAGTTCACAATGAATAGGACACATCCTCCAGATTTAATGTGTCCTGGTTTATCATGGACAGAAAATAGTGCCCTATCCTTTTTAACTTCCCATTGCCAATCAAAACAAAGAAAATGACATCTTCAAAGAAAAAGTCTGCACCTCTTCACTTCTTCCAGTCTGTTGAATCTCTTAGGTGGTTGAGTAAACACACAGTCTAGATTTATCCCTCTCTTCTTCCTCCAGTCTTGCAAGATTCAGAGATCTATACTAGCATCAGATGTGCCCCATTTCAACCATAGACTATCCTTTAAAGCATGAAGTAAATATGTACATTGGTTACAATTAGAAATAATATACAGAATATTTCCAGTGTAGCAACCAAATGATGTCCATTCAAGATCTTATACAACATCTGTCTTTATTAACTACCTCTCTCCTTGGGCTTAAACATACATCAGCACTTAGAATATGCATTTGTGGGCTTAAGTGTTGACTTTCTAAATTCTGTCAACTAGGTGTTCTCCAAAATGTTGATTAGTACCTCCATCTATAAAAAACTGAAGAAAAATATTTTAAGATATTTTGTGCTTGCAGCAGTTAATCTGGAAATTAAATGAAGGAATGAACATGGGACACCGCCTTGCAGTGCAAGGGGCGCCGGTTCGATCCCTGGCCTGGGAAGATCCCACATGCCGCGGAGCGGCTGGAGGATGTGTCCAATTACCGAGGCGGAGCTCTGGAGCGCATGCGCCCAGAGCCGGTGCTCTGCAACAACAGAGGCCACCGTGATGGGAGGCCCACACGGGCCAAAGAACAAAGATGGATGAAAATGGACAAATGAAAGACCAATAGAAGTGCCCCGCCTGCTCCCCTCCCTCCCCACGACACCCAACCATAAAAAAAATAAATTAAAAAAAAATGCCTATCCTGTGAAGAATTCTAAATATATTTTAGGTTCCCATCCTCCCCTTTCTCTCTTTGTTCTTTCCATCACCCCCTTTCCAATTGTCATTTCATTTTTCTCCTCCACTTCATGGTTACATTTCTTTGATGTCCATTTGACCTTTGACATTCTGCATTTTCTAGCACTGATTCTGTTCTCTACTTCATACCTTGCTGTCTCACTGAAGCCTTATCATTCATTAATCTATGTCCAGATCCACTGATTTTCTATCTTTCTCTTGATCTTCCCCTGTCTTTCACATTAAAAGCTAAAATTCTTCCTTCTCGAACACTTTCTTGGCATTGTAGTTGCTACCCTGGACCTAATCTCTAACTTCAGTTCCATACCACATTCATTAACCAGTAGTGTACCCAAGAAATGGCAAAGAATTGTGGAAGAAACATAGTTGAGAGCAAATTTTTAGTCCAAACTGTATGGTGTAGCAGTTAAGTGCATGATATCTGGCGCCAAGCCTTGGTTGAAAATGCAACTTCAGTACGTTCTTGAAATGTGAGCTCGATCAAATTGTTTCACTGTCTTGACCTTAGTTTTCTTAAATGTTCTGGAAATTCCTAGGTTTCAAGAAGATAAAAACTATAATGCAATTAGCACAGTACCTGGCACATACTAGCAGCTGATATCTATGGAGCACTCAGTAAGTGTTAATTCAAATCAATTTGAGGATCTTCCGAATGAGTGATGAGAATTAAATAAAGAACAGATGAGTGACATTACTGAACATTCATTCCTTTTGTATTTATCTTTTAATCCTGTACTTTTCCAGAAAAATTCCCTTGTTTGATTCAGAATCTTGTAAAGTTCCTAATGAAAGTTGAACTTCTGTGATTAAGATTCAGAAACAGTAGTACGTTTTCAAATATTCATGAACCAAAAAAACAGTTCTGTCACAGAATGGTCACTTCAGTATATTCACTTTGATTCTTCAGACTGGTCTAAAACCTCTCTTTGTTGGAATGACTCTTGCAACAATGAATTTTCATGGGGGTGGTAGGTGAGGTTCTGAATACTAAGAATGTTTTCTTATTTTCAGCATCTTGACTGTTTAGGTTTTATATTTCAACTGCTATCAGTAAGTGAAAATTATTTGGCAAGTATTAATTAAATCCTCTTGATCTTCAGTATCTCTACAGGTAAGGCAGATCTTTCTGTCGTTTTCATCATTTTCATTACAAGACTAATGCTTTCAATTTTAATATTTGGCACTGATACATCTGTCAAAATTCATTTAAACTAACCATAAACATATCATTTGCATGTTGATTAACTGTCACAATTTTCTCTGCAACAGTCTCAGATCGGAAGTGCACATAAATCACAACTAAACAGATTTTCTACAATTCCAAAGCCCCCTATGATATAATTGTTTTTTTCTGAAGAAAATCCGCAACCAACGTGCATATGACACATTTTGTTTATACATGCAATCTATAGTTGATGCTTTAATTATGCATTTGTTTATACATAAAACTTGGGTTTCCAAATCAAGGACTATAAATATAAAAAAGATCTAGCCAATCCAAATGCAAACCTCTGATCAGATTCAACAGTTTGCCAGCTGGACGCCGTAAACCGCAATCCGGTGCAGTGCATTTCCCACTTCAAGGCAGACGAGGGCGCTCTTCCCCACGGTATTTTGGTTTAATCCTTCAGGAGCAAATCAGGTATGAGAACCCAGTCCAGTAAGAGGAAACGCCCCACACGTTTAAGCAGCATCTTGACTGAGTGCTCTTGGGAGACCTTGAGAAACTGAATTAGACCTGGCACAGTTAGGGGCGGGAGGAACTGTCTTAGTACTGTTGAGGTTCTCAGAGATTAAATGGCTTTGGAGGAATACTGAAGTTACAGTGTCCACTCAGAACTAAAGAAGGAAAACTTTCCCCAGTAAGTGCATCTTATCCTTGTGAATCCCCATCCTGCAATCTTAAGTGTGTTGGAGCCAAACTGTGTTAGATCAGTGCTTTCTGACAAGATTTCCCTTGTAATTCGGACAACATTTACTCCTGAGGAGGGTTCTAGAGAGCTTCCTTGTCCACCTGTCAGTGCAGGAGGCACAGGTTTGATCCCTTGGTTCAGGAACATCCCCCCGAGAAGGAAATGGCAACCTATTCCAGTATTCTTGCTTGGGAAATCCCATGGGCAGAGGAGCCCAGAGGGCTACAGTCCCTGGGGTCCCAAAACAGTCAGTCAGGACCTAAAGACTAAACAACACTCATACATTTTCTGTGAGGCTAGATCTCTTGTTAAGTCTTCTTGCCACAATAAAATAAATTAAAGGGAAAAAAAAAAAACCAGTTGCTTCTTAAAAGTTTGAAATACAAAATAAAAGTTCACCATCTTCAGAGAGCTGAAGCTTTAAAGAATGGTTCCGACTCTGTTTTGGGAACTCAAGGGTTAGAATTCTCCAACATTATTTTTATCCCGCTTTAAATTTCACTATGATTGTCATGAGCTTCATTTCTTTACTTAAAGTATTATTGATTGCATGGAAATATTTATTTATTTTAGTTAACAGTGAGAGGGATATTCTCAACATGCCCAGCCTTGAGACTGAGCGACTACACCAATAACATTTCGGTCTATTTTTAATTCAACTGTAATCTTTCATCCTGTCCTTCTGAAGTAGTTGTATGTGTTCTACTTTACAGAAGCTTTGAGATGCTCATCCTTTTATCCTCATCACCATTATTAATGCCCAGAGAGCACTATGCTCTTGCTTTTAGCAAATCGACTTTCATTTATTAGTTTCCACAATAGGCTGAGAATAAAAACAGGGTGGGCACTGAATTGTGATAGAATGAGTTAAATACTTCACCTTAAACTTGTTCACAGAAATAAATGAAATAAATCATCATCATCTATATGCATAGGTTGTCATTGCTGAAATGGTGACATCTTTCAACAGGTTTCTAACATTCACAAAATAATTAAGCAGGGGTGTATACTTTCAAAGAAAAGTGAGGAAAGTGGGATGAAATGGCATTTTATTGGCAAATTGACATCTAGCTAGTCTTCAACTGAAACCTTTAGCTAGGGAGGCCATTTGTGCCCTAGAGGAAAAAGAAGGAAAGTGAGGACCCTTCAGTCTGGGGGTGGGGTCTGTCACTAAGTAACCGTTTCACTGTGATGTTTATTTCCAACGCTGAGTCTTCGGCTAGGGAGTTGTCAAATGTTTATGATGTAAAAGCCATCTGAGGAGTTAAAATTATTCCCACTTATATCCTAAAAAATGGAAGCATATATTACCTATATCTATATCTATGCACACCTGTACATATAGTTATAAAGAAACTAATATCTATGTGATAGATACAGAGTTGGATAGATATAGATACACACTCCCGGCCAGTAAGGCAATATGGTAAAACAGGAAGTAAAGGCTAATAAGCAAAGGAGAAAAACTGTTTGTGAATAATATTGCTCTTCTGTTTTTTCCCGGCAAAGTTACTTCTAAGTTTTTTGAGTTAAAAGGGGCTAAAAATAGGTAAAAAGTATTTCTGTTTCACGGAAATAAATTTTGTTTCATTTCCAAATTGAATGGATTACTTTAAGTCAAAATGCCTCCTCCATCTCCCCCTCAGCCCAGTGTTCCTCCCCCAGATCCTCACCCTCTCTTTCCCTGACTCACTCCCCTCATCCCTGCTATCTCTCCCTAGCCCACACTGTTCTTTCCTGGAAGTTCTCTGACCCTTGAATCTCCTTTAACATCTTTCTTTATTTCTCTCTTAGTTTGTCTTTCTGACTTTTCCGTATTCTTTTTTTCCTCTCACTTTTCCTTTATCTATCTCCTTTCTTCCTTCTTTATTAAGGACAATACAAATTGGACCAATAGTTTAAAATATTAAATTAATAAAATTGTGTGTCCTGTTCTAATTTCAAAATAGGATAAATTGTTTAAGTATTTCTTTTAAAACAGCAATCAAAGTACAATAATTAAAATAAGACTCTGTGCAATGTGTAGGTGTGCAGGCACACATGAGTGTGTGAGTGTGCACAGTGCACTGTATGTTATTAATGGATGATCTGGTCAGGAGAGTAGTGCAGGCCTCCTGCTAAGCCAACAATGCAGTTTCTGTTGGATCTAGGCTCCATCCTCCTCCCCACTGGTCACACCCCCTTGAGGCTAATCTGCATAAACTTCATCAGCATAAGTCCTGTTCCCTCAAGTCAGGTTCAGCAAAGGGGAATTCTGGGAGAATGTGGGAGGAAAGGCACTGTTCTGTGCAGGTTGACTCACTCTTTCCTTCTGTGCTTTGATAACTCTACTTGGCACTATTTCTTTAGCTGGGTTTCCTGCCTTGTCCTTTCATGTCCTTAGCACTCATTTATGTTTTATCTATCTATTTTTATTTATTTTTTTGACTGCTCTGGGTCTTCCTTGCTGCACATGGGCTTCTAGTTGCAGGAAGCAGCTCTCTAGTTGTCATGCACAGGCTTCTCATTGCCAAATACCACATTTATATATTTTAATTAGATTTTTAATAAATAAACCCTCCTCAAATTACACTAGGTCAGGTGTGTCATTTGTAGACTTTTGGAAACTTCATTCATTTAGTAAGCATTTTTTCAGTGCCCACTAAAGTGACAGGCTTGGAATTGGCCTTCAGAGATATGAATTATCAACAAAAAACAGTCAGGTCCTCTGACCTAATAGAGATGAAAATTTAGTAAGGAAATGTTTCTCCACCAGACCACCTTCCCTGCCTCCTGAGAAACCTGTATGCAGATCAAGAAGCAACAGTTAGAACTGGACATGGAACAACAGACTAGTTCAGAGTTGGGGAAGGAGTAGTACGTCAAGGCTGTGCATTGTCACCCTGCTTATGTAACTTATATGCAGAGTACATCATGCGAAATGCTGGGCTGGATGAAGCTCAAGCTGGAATTAAGACTGCCGGGAAAAATATCAACAGCCTCAGACATACAGATGATACCACTCTAATGACAGAAAGCAAAGAAGAACTAAAGAACTTCCTGGTGAGGGTGAAGGAGGAGAGTGAAAAGCTGGCTTTAAACTAAAAAAATCTAAGATAAAGAAACTGAGTTCATGGCATCCAGTCCCCTCATTTCATGACAAATAGATGGGGAGAACATGGAAACAGTGACAGACTATTTTCTTGGGCTCCAAGACCACTACAGAGGGTGACTACAGCCATGTAGGAAGGAAAGCTATGACAAACCTAGACAGTGTATTAAAAAGCAGAGACATCACATTGCCAACAATGGTCCATCTAGTCAAAGCTATGATTTTTCCAGTAGTCATGTATGGATGTGAGAGTTGGACCATAAAGAAGTGTGAGCAGCAAAGAATTGATGCCTTTGGACTGTGCTGCTGGAAAAGACTCTTGAGAGTCCCGTGGACTGCAAGGAGATCAACCCACTCAAGCCCAAAGAAATCAACCCTGAATATTCATTGGAAAGACTAATGCTAAAGCTGAAGTTTTGATACTTTGCCACCTGATGCAAAGATCTGATTCACTGGAAAATGAGGGGAGGAGGAGAAGGGATTGACAAAGGATGAGATGTTTTATTGGGTCAATGAACATGAGTTTGAGCAAACTCCAAGAGATAGTAAAGGACAGGGAAGTCTGGCATGCTGCAGTCCATGAGTAAGAAAGAGCTGGTCACAAATAGATGGGCATGACTGAGCAACTGAACAAACAAAAAATTCTTTGAAGTTATCATTTTTTTATTTGATATTTGACAAATCCAGCTGAAACTCAGTGTAAAGGTCACACAAGCATTGTAAGCAGTTGCTGTGTCTCCTTAGAATACTTTCTAATCAATGTTCTGCTGGAGTGCTCAAGGGAGCAGCAGCGCAGATATTTCTAGACGGGAGGATAGTTATTAGCTGCCAGCATGGTTCACCTGTTGGAGGTGAAGTCCACTAGCAAAATTCCCTCTTTCTTGGGGGAGGTCATTCTTTGGTTCTATTCAGGCCTTCAGTTGATTGGATGAGGCCTACCCACTGTATGGAGGACAATCCACTTTACTCAAAGTCCACCAGATTGCGTGTAAATCTTACCCAAAACATTCCTTAAAGACACATCCTTTAATATATCCCCCAAGTGCGAAACTACATCTTTCACCTTAATTAGATGATGAAATATTTCAGATCAAATGCATTTTGAAAATTAAAAAAATCTACATATTACATGACTATGACATGCATGGTTATTTGCTTGATCCTGGCCTTACATAGGTGACTAACATAGACAGATTTTCCATGTTCATAGAACTTACAGTTTGACAGTAAAATAAATACATTTGTAAGATCATATGATTTTTATGAGTAACATGAAAGAAGCAACCTAAATTCTCTCCATTCGGTGTCACAGGTACACATTTATACAACTAATTTCCTTTTTTCCCACAAGGCTCAACCTATAACTGTTTCATTAGCCTCCCTGACTTTTTCCAATAGGTACATCACAAAGACCTTAGCTCTGGTATTAGGACATCAACACTGTCACTTGTTAATCTGGATGAGTTACGGTAATGTTCAGAACCTCTGTGTCTTCGTTCCTAAAAATGAGTTCAATAATTTCTACAATGTCACAATGGAATGGGACTGTGATTGACATAAAGATAGAAGGTTTTAATGACAAATAGTAAGGAAGTTTGCAGTGATGAGAACAGAGAATAGTTGCATAAAGCAGGCGTTTACTCAGTGGGGTTTCCGTGACCTTGTGGCTTCTCATACTCCCCAGCATTCCAGTGGGATTATGCAGCTTCAGACAATGCTGCCTGAATGGCATGGTGTGAAGATCCTGATAGGTGGGAGAAGCTTGCCTTTGCCATTTTCAAGGGTCTGTTAATATCCTGCAACTGGATCAGCCTGGAGACTCTGGCTAGTTGCCTGCCTCCTGACTAGGTGTAAATAACTAGCAATAAAACAAAATTAGCACCTTCCTGAGTATTTACAGGGAGGTGGGATGAAGCAAGGCTCTACTACCGATGCTCAGGATTCAGCAGGCCTGGGTTTCAAGCTCTAGGAGGGTCCCTCCTGCAAACAACTAGCTCACAAAGATTTGATATGGAAACATTTAAGGTACTTGGCCCATGATGGGCATTGAATCAGTTAAAAACTAGAATTACAGGACATGAATAATATTGACTATATTACCATGTTACTAAAATGAAAGTCCAGCAGATTGCGTGTAAATCTTACCCAAAACATTCCTTAAAGACACATCCTTTAATATATCCCCCAAGTGCGAAACTACATCTTTCACCTTAATTAGATGATGAAATATTTCAGATCAAATGCATTTTGAAAATTAAAAAAATCTACATATTACATGACTATGACATGCATGGTTATTTGCTTGATCCTGGCCTTACATAGGTGACTAACATAGACAGATTTTCCATGTTCATAGAACTTACAGTTTGACAGTAAAATAAATACATTTGTAAGATCATATGATTTTTATGAGTAACATGAAAGAAGCAACCTAAATTCTCTCCATTCGGTGTCACAGGTACACATTTATACAACTGATTTCCTTTTTTCCCACAAGGCTCAACCTATAACTGTTTCATTAGCCTCCCTGACTTTTTCCAATAGGTACATCACAAAGACCTTAGCTCTGGTATTAGGACATCAACACTGTCACTTGTTAATCTGGATGAGTTACGGTAATGTTCAGAACCTCTGTGTCTTCGTTCCTAAAAATGAGTTCAATAATTTCTACAATGTCACAATGGAATGGGACTGTGATTGACATAAAGATAGAAGGTTTTAATGACAAATAGTAAGGAAGTTTGCAGTGATGAGAACAGAGAATAGTTGCATAAAGCAGGCGTTTACTCAGTGGGGTTTCCGTGACCTTGTGGCTTCTCATACTCCCCAGCATTCCAGTGGGATTATGCAGCTTCAGACAATGCTGCCTGAATGGCATGGTGTGAAGATCCTGATAGGTGGGAGAAGCTTGCCTTTGCCATTTTCAAGGGTCTGTTAATATCCTGCAACTGGATCAGCCTGGAGACTCTGGCTAGTTGCCTGCCTCCTGACTAGGTGTAAATAACTAGCAATAAAACAAAATTAGCACCTTCCTGAGTATTTACAGGGAGGTGGGATGAAGCAAGGCTCTACTACCGATGCTCAGGATTCAGCAGGCCTGGGTTTCAAGCTCTAGGAGGGTCCCTCCTGCAAACAACTAGCTCACAAAGATTTGATATGGAAACATTTAAGGTACTTGGCCCATGATGGGCATTGAATCAGTTAAAAACTAGAATTACAGGACATGAATAATATTGACTATATTACCATGTTACTAAAATGACAAGAAAAGATAATATTCTGTAAGCTGGGTTATTGCTAAAGTTATTGTTATTATTCTATTCTGTATATTATTATTTAATATACTGTTCTTAGGATACATTCAGATTTTTTCTTTTCCTAATCTTGTATATTTACTATATCATGAGTTTCCTTAAAAAAGAACACTTAATCTTTCAATGTAACTAATACTGGTGGTTGTATATTTTATTCATGATGTTTCTCAAGAACAACAGTGTGCATGTTTCAAGATGATTATTCAGTTATTGAATTAGTTTTAATCAAAATGAGCTTTCTCTGGATTTTCTTCCTGTTAAGAATGGCAAACTATACTATTTTTGAATGTAAATCATACATTCTAGAAAACTATTCAATTACATTACAAATGAAAATGTGCTAAGATTGTGATTGCGTTTTCATATTTGTTGCTTTAATATTTTCTTCACACATAATGCTATATTTGTGTTTTCCACAATTTAGATCTAAAACCACCTTATTTTCAACTCTAGCTTCTCTTGCAGTGTAAAGAAATGGTTACTAAGGACTGTTGTCTGTTGGTAAAATTAGGAAGTAACTAAAGTATAGAGTATGAACACAAATCTGATCATGCTGTGCCAGGCCACTCAAATACTGTGATACCTCACCACGAGCAAACACACACCATTCATGAACACATACACAAGTGAAATTCTCCATTGATTTTATTTTTAAAAATAATTTCTTTGTGTTCCTTCCATAATTTTTTTTTTTTGGCCACTTCTATTGATCTTTCATTTATTTATCTTTTGTTCTTTGGCCTGTGTGGGCCTCCCATCTCAGTGGCCTCTAGTCACAGAGCACCAGCTCTGGGTGCATGCGCTCCAGACCTCTGGCTCAGTAGTTGAACACATCCGTCCAGCCGCTCCGTGGCACGGGGGATCTTCCCAGGTCAGGGATCGAACCAGCACCCCTTGCACTGCAAGGCGGTGTCCTTACCCACTGGACCACCAGGGAAGCCCCCTTCCTTAATTTATTTATTTTTGTTGTACCATGCAGCATGTGGCACCTCCGTTCTCCAACCAGGGATGAAACCCGAACCCCCTGCATTGAAACGGTGAAGTCTTAACCACTGGGCCACAAGGAAAGTCCTCCATTGAATTTATATATTTCTCAGGATAGAGGCAAATCCCTTTACCACACCTATGAGGCCTTTCAGGATCTGGCTCCCTCACAGCTCTTTAGCCCCGCTGCATTTTGCAATGTCTCAGCACTGTCTGCTTTAACCACAGTGACCTCCTTTTAGTCTCTCAATGGGTCATACCCTCTCCTGCCCCCATACCTTTAAGACATAGATGTTCTCCTGCCTGGTGCTGCCTTCTTTCCCCCTTGAGTAGTTAACTTCTTCAGAATCTCCTGGTAGAAGTTTCCTTTGACCTTCAGGATTTGATACAGTACTTCAGCTACTGAGTCTAAGCATCACACAGCTCAGCATCAGATTCGTCTCCACCGCAATTTCACATTTTCTTGTGCAAACACCTCCAGTGGCTGCCTCCCCACTGTGGGGTTAGTGAGGGAGAGTCCTGCAATGGTTTCTGCTCACCATTACATCTCCCCAGAGCCCAGCACTGTGCTTTGGAGTAGGAAAAGCTGGTGAGAGTCAAAGTGTTGCTCTCAATTGTGATTCCAGAGACAGTAACCTGCCAGGCTCCGCTGTCCATGGAATTCTCCAGGCAAGAAGACTGGAGTGGGGAGACATGCCCTTCTCCACGGGATCTTCCAGCCCCAGGGATTGAACCCCAGCCTCTCACATTGCAAGCAGATTCTCTACCATCTGAGCCCTAAGGAAAGCCCTAGAAGCTTGATAAATAACCTGTAAAAGGGTGAAAAGTACCTATGAAGCAGTGTGTGAAAGAATGTGATGTTGGACAGCTTTCAAGATTAGTGCAATTGAATGTCTGAAGACATAATAGAGGGTTTAATTTATCTGTTTGAAATACTGAAATGTGAAGATTTCCATGAATAAAGTGTGATTTATTCCTGCCCATCTTTCGATTCCCTAGGGAAGCATTTGCTGAGTGCCTTTGATGAAAATATTTGCATTTTGCTTAATTTTTGTTTGTTTTCTTATTGTCCTCAGGGAGCAGAACGCCTGTCTGACTCCCCCTGACAGATCAGCTATGGCAGGTCTGCTGTTATAGAAAATTCTCCACCGCAAAGGCTGTAGAGCTCCTGCAGGGAAGACTGAGCAAATGCAGTCATTAGCAGCCATGCACTGCTGAAGACACGCAGTGAGAAAATATGCCAGGCATTGTTTCCGTGCACAGGTTTTAGTAGCAAACCAGGAAGAATTTTCAGGATATTGCTTACGGAGTAAAACAACCACCTTTAACTTAAAGCCTGCGAGATTTATCCTTCCCCTTGTCATTTTTAGTTTCTTATTCTTCTTGCCCATTTTTAAAAGTTAATTCATTTGCCCCCATATTTTTCAGGGAAAGATAATGTCATCAGATAATGTTTTCGCTATATTACTTCATTTCACCTTTTACATAGTCTATTTCATATCTCCTGGTTTAAAATCACCAAAATAAACCTTCTCTAAAGGTAGGACCATAGACATAGTGAGCTTCCTTATATCAGATCTCTTTTTTCTTTTTTTAATGTACATGGAAGCATGCTGCACTATCTTGGGCATGACAGTATTTGCTGAATTAATGAGGACTTAAAATAATTACATAATCTGTGTGTGTGTGTGCGTGCATGCTGAGTCGTGTATGCTTCAGTCTTGTCCAATTCTTTGTGAACCCATGGACTGTAGCCCGCCAGGCTCCTCTGTCCATGGGATTCTCTAGGCAAGAATCCTGGAGTAGATTGCCATGCCCTTCTCCAGGGGATCTTTCCAACCTAGGAACTAAACCTGTATCTCCTGTTTTGAAGACAGATTTTTTTCTTTTACCAGTAAACCACCAGGGAAGTCTGCAGGTATCTCTGGAAGTTGTCTATATCAGTTTTGTGCATGCCTTCTGACCACATCAGAGAGATCTAGGTATGACTGAACTTTGGGTTTTTGTTTGAAATACTGAAATGTGAAGATTTCCATGAATAAAGTGTGATTTATTCCTGCCCATCTTTCGATTCCCTAGGGAAGCATTTGCTGAGTGCCTTTGATGAAAATATTTGCATTTTGCTTAATTTTTGTTTGTTTTCTTATTGTCCTCAGGGAGCAGAACGCCTGTCTGACTCCCCCTGACAGATCAGCTATGGCAGGTCTGCTGTTATAGAAAATTCTCCACCGCAAAGGCTGTAGAGCTCCTGCAGGGAAGACTGAGCAAATGCAGTCATTAGCAGCCATGCACTGCTGAAGACACGCAGTGAGAAAATATGCCAGGCATTGTTTCCGTGCACAGGTTTTAGTAGCAAACCAGGAAGAATTTTCAGGATATTGCTTACGGAGTAAAACAACCACCTTTAACTTAAAGCCTGCGAGATTTATCCTTCCCCTTGTCATTTTTAGTTTCTTATTCTTCTTGCCCATTTTTAAAAGTTAATTCATTTGCCCCCATATTTTTCAGGGAAAGATAATGTCATCAGATAATGTTTTCGCTATATTACTTCATTTCACCTTTTACATAGTCTATTTCATATCTCCTGGTTTAAAATCACCAAAATAAACCTTCTCTAAAGGTAGGACCATAGACATAGTGAGCTTCCTTATATCAGATCTCTTTTTTCTTTTTTTAATGTACATGGAAGCATGCTGCACTATCTTGGGCATGACAGTATTTGCTGAATTAATGAGGACTTAAAATAATTACATAATCTGTGTGTGTGTGTGCGTGCATGCTGAGTCGTGTATGCTTCAGTCTTGTCCAATTCTTTGTGAACCCATGGACTGTAGCCCGCCAGGCTCCTCTGTCCATGGGATTCTCTAGGCAAGAATCCTGGAGTAGATTGCCATGCCCTTCTCCAGGGGATCTTTCCAACCTAGGAACTAAACCTGTATCTCCTGTTTTGAAGACAGATTTTTTTCTTTTACCAGTAAACCACCAGGGAAGTCTGCAGGTATCTCTGGAAGTTGTCTATATCAGTTTTGTGCATGCCTTCTGACCACATCAGAGAGATCTAGGTATGACTGACCATATTGCATCCTTTCCTGGAATATTCGAACTGAAAAAGGGAAGCCAATATCTTTCTCTTTCTAGAGACTGAATTACTTAATGTGTAAGGTGTCAGCAGGTGCATTTTATCCTATATTTGATGTGTAAAAATAGCTGGGATGCTGGAAGGAAAGGAAAAATGGAGACTGGAGAAAAGCAGCAGAGGCAAAAGATGGATCAAGTTTCGGATTAGCTTCCAGTGCCTTCATTCACACCTACCAGGCTTTCAGGGCATCTGTAAGATCTTCTTGCAGGGGTGTGACCTCTGAAAATCGCAGACTCTCAAGTTTATTCAACATGTATTCCATTATTGTCTCTCTGGCCTCTCCCCACATCCACCTTCAACTCTGTTCTCAACCACATGGTTCTCTTGCCACTGTTATAAACCCACTGCATTGAATTTTAATTCTGCCCTAGTTCCTTCTGGATGTCTAGCTAGCTCCTCTCCCCTTCTGTCCCCATTCCCCCACATTCACTTGCAGGCTTCCATTTAGAACTTTCTTCTTCAAGGGCATCTACTGTGATCCCCTCCTCTAGTCAGAGTAAAACACCCCTTTATGTTTATTTATAAGCAACCCATCTCTTTCCCTATTTTAGGGCTGACTTTGTCATCAATATTCTAATTAAATGCCTGTGTATTTAATTGGCATCTCTGCTAGAGTGTGAGTTCCTTGAGGAAAGGATCCTAACTCTTTTGTTCACCACTATACATCTCACGGTGGCTCCGTGGTAAAGAATCATCCTGCAAAGCGGGAGACGTGGGTTTCATCCCTGGTTTGGGAAGATGCACTGAAGAAAGGAAATGGTAACCCACTCCAGGATTCTGACCTGGGAAATCCCATGGACAGAGGAACCTGGTGGGCTATAGTCTATGGAATCACAGAGAGCCAGACATGACTGAGTGACTAAACAATAACAACAACAACAGCAACAATAGATCTTGCATATAAAGCTACATTCCTGACACAGAGGCAGTAAGCAGTACATTTTTTTTTTTTTTCTGGCTGCATTGGGTCTTTGTTGCTGCATGTTGGCTTTTCTCTAGTGGTGGCAAGCACCGGCTACTCTTCCTTGAGATGCGTGAGCTTCTCATTGTGGTGACTTTCTTCTCCTGTTGTGGAGCACAGGCTCTAGGTTGCAGGGGCTCAGTAGTTGTGGCATACAGGCTTAGTTACCTTGTGGAATGTGGGATCTTCCCAGATGGAACCCATTCCCTGTGCATTGGCAGGCAGATTCTTATCAACTGTACCACCAAGGAGGTCCAAGTATTGTTGAATGAATTAAAGATTAATATATATTTAGATATCACAGTGTAAGTAGACCTCTAAGTCAAATATACCTAAGTATTATAATTAAGAACTCTTTAAAAAATAAAATTGACATTCAGTTCTTTTTTAAGAACAAAAGTTCTCATTTACTAGTCCTTGCAACACTGACCTCTTTCTTCTGTACACTTCATTTTTTTCTCTTCTCCGTGTCTTGGCTGGAGTCTGTCTCTTCGCTTATATCATAGATTCTTTGTCTCCACTTAACTAACTCCTAACATTCTGACTTTCACTGTCTACCTTTTTCTGGAACCCTCCATGAAGCAATGACTGGTAGCCCTTTCTCTTCACTTTCAAAGAACTTGGTTTTCAGTCCATAAGATAGAGCAAATAACCAATAGAGCAAATAACCAATAACCAATAGCAAATCAATATATAGCAAATAACTTCACCCACTTTGGCCACAGTGCCTTATTTCTAAAAATGAAGAGGTTGTACTGGATTATTCGTCTTTTAAGCTCTTTTTAACAGCCAAATTCTCTTGTTTTTTAAGGAAGTTTTTTTATGACGTCCAGTATATTCATTAATGGAAATCCAGGGAGACTTATCCCAGATTACACTGCCTAAAAGGAATCACCAAAGGACATCCCTCTTAGACAGTAGACCACTGCAAGCAACCTGGGTCATATTATCACCTTAAATGTCCTCTCTTGAATATAAGAAGAGATAATTAGCTTCTTTCTTATCTGAAGTGGAAATGAAAATCTTCTCTTCTCCTAACAGTGGATACTCAGGGAAGGAGACTGAGTTCATGAAGGAGTGAACCTGAAAAGGCAATCACTAAAAGAGCAGTTGAACTGTAAAGAAGGCTAAGTGCTGAAGAGTTGATGATTTTGATTTGTGGTACTGGAGAAGACTCTTGAGAGTCCTTTGGACTGCAAGGAGATTAAATCATTCAATTCTAAAGGAAATCAACCCTGAATATTCATTGGAAGGACTGATGCTGAATTTCCAATACTTTGGCCACTTGATATGAAGAGCCGACTCAATGGAAAAGCCCCTGATGCTGGGAAAGATTGAGGGCAGGAGGAGAAGGAGACAGCAGAGGAGGAGATGGTTGGATGGCATCACTGATTCAATGGACATGAATTTGAGCAAACTCTGGGAGATAGTAAAGGACAGGGAAGCCTGGTGTGCTGCAGTTCATAGGGTTGCAAAGAGTCAGACATGACTTACCAACTGAAGAACAAAAAGAAAGAGCTAGTAGACTCACATACCCAAATTTGATTACCTTGGACCACATCTTAGCATTTTATTAATTTGCCCATTTAAAATTTCTGTTATCAGACCAATTTGTTGCAGTGATAATACCCAGTCCCCCTCTCTCCACCTATTAAGTTAAAAATAATTATAAAGCAGATCTCCTTTTTAAAACCATGCCAAAAAATCAGAAATATTATATTGGAAAAGTCCACCATTTCCTCTTTGTTGACCAATTTTGGGGGTAAAGTTTTATGACTCTCACAAAGCAAACCTTGTTTTGGCATCACGTTTGTTTCAACTACTAATCAAGAAAATAATGGTTAAAAGTGCCACAACTCAAGGCTTAGATGAATCCATTGAATTGATTTTTTTACTAGAGCTAAAATTTAAAAAAGCATTCTTTTAAGCTCTTTTAACAGCCAAATTCTCTTGTTTTTTAAGGAAGTTTTTTTATGACGTCCAGTATATTCATTAATGGAAATCCAGGGAGACTTATCCCAGATTACACTGCCTAAAAGGAATCACCAAAGGACATCCCTCTTAGACAGTAGACCACTGCAAGCAACCTGGGTCATATTATCACCTTAAATGTCCTCTCTTGAATATAAGAAGAGATAATTAGCTTCTTTCTTATCTGAAGTGGAAATGAAAATCTTCTCTTCTCCTAACAGTGGATACTCAGGGAAGGAGACTGAGTTCATGAAGGAGTGAACCTGAAAAGGCAATCACTAAAAGAGCAGTTGAACTGTAAAGAAGGCTAAGTGCTGAAGAGTTGATGATTTTGATTTGTGGTACTGGAGAAGACTCTTGAGAGTCCTTTGGACTGCAAGGAGATTAAATCATTCAATTCTAAAGGAAATCAACCCTGAATATTCATTGGAAGGACTGATGCTGAATTTCCAATACTTTGGCCACTTGATATGAAGAGCCGACTCAATGGAAAAGCCCCTGATGCTGGGAAAGATTGAGGGCAGGAGGAGAAGGAGACAGCAGAGGAGGAGATGGTTGGATGGCATCACTGATTCAATGGACATGAATTTGAGCAAACTCTGGGAGATAGTAAAGGACAGGGAAGCCTGGTGTGCTGCAGTTCATAGGGTTGCAAAGAGTCAGACATGACTTACCAACTGAAGAACAAAAAGAAAGAGCTAGTAGACTCACATACCCAAATTTGATTACCTTGGACCACATCTTAGCATTTTATTAATTTGCCCATTTAAAATTTCTGTTATCAGACCAATTTGTTGCAGTGATAATACCCAGTCCCCCTCTCTCCACCTATTAAGTTAAAAATAATTATAAAGCAGATCTCCTTTTTAAAACCATGCCAAAAAATCAGAAATATTATATTGGAAAAGTCCACCATTTCCTCTTTGTTGACCAATTTTGGGGGTAAAGTTTTATGACTCTCACAAAGCAAACCTTGTTTTGGCATCACGTTTGTTTCAACTACTAATCAAGAAAATAATGGTTAAAAGTGCCACAACTCAAGGCTTAGATGAATCCATTGAATTGATTTTTTTACTAGAGCTAAAATTTAAAAGCCTGCCAAGAAAGCCAAATCAATGATGCATTCTTTTTTTTAAAAAAATCCTTCTAACTATCTCACTGTTTCATTTTTCTTATAGAAATGCATGCTCTTTTATACTGGCTTTGTATGGAAAAATTACATTCTAGTCAGTTATCCAAAAATTCAAATTTCCTAGTATTTTAAGAGTTTCTTTTTAATTGGAAGATAATTGATTTACAATGTTCTGTTAGTTTCTGCCATACAACAGTGAGAATCAGCTATACATATCCACTCTTTCTTAAGCCTCCCTTCCCCCCACTCTCCACCTCACCCATCTAGGTCCTCACAGAGTACCGAGCTGATCTCCCTGCATTAAACAGCAGGTTCCCACTATCTTTTGGCGGTGGGGGGCAGGGGAAGGTGGGTACCAAACTACTTTATTTGAAGGAATGGTACTAAGGAAACTTAAGTAGATCTTTTGGTACAACTTATAGAAAAGGTGTAGGTAACCCAACCATGCATGCACTGCCTTGGTGACCAGGGAAGTCACCCCTGTGGTGACAGAAAGCCAGCTTGAGGCTTAGCTGATGCTTTAAGTGTGTGCTTGTCAAAGAGGCACTTTGCCGTTTGGTGCTGGAGAAGACTCTTGAGAGTCCTTTGGACTGTAAGGAGATTAAACCAGTCAATTCTAAAGGAAATCATCCCTGAATATTCATTGGAAGGACTGATACTGAATTTCCAATACTTTGACCACCTGATGTGAGGAGCCGACTCACTGGAAAAGACCTCAATGCTGGGCAAGACTGAGGCAGGAAGAAAAGGGGATGACAGAGGATGAGATGATGGTTGGATGGCATTACTAATTCAATGGACATGAGTCTGAGCAAACTCCAGGAGAAACTGAAGGACTGGGAAGCCTGGCATTCTACTGGGTATAGCATCACAAACAGTCAGACGCGACTTAGCAACTGAATGACAACAAATGTAGGACAAAAGCCCGAGGTGATTTTGCCTTGGCTATTAACATCATGTTAACTATAAGCAAGTAATTCTGGTTCTCAATGGGTTTTCACCAAAAGGTGAGGCTGTATTTCACGAAGAATTTACTTCTGAAGAGCTGAGAAAGATTAGAACACTTGTTTATATATGTGTCAATGAATCTTTACTATTATCCCTTATTATATTCATGTTTTTTTCCCAATTAAAAAAAAAAGACTTGGTCATGCAATACAATGTAGTCTTTAAAACATATTTTAGGGGCTTCCCTGGTGGTCCAGTGGGTAAGGACACCGCCTTGCAGTGCAAGGGGAGCCGTTTTGATCCCTGACCTGGGAAGATTCCACGTGCCGCGGAGCGGCTGGACCCATGTGTCCAATTACCGAGCCAGAGCTCTGGAGCGCATGCGCCCAGAGCCAGTGCTCTGCGACAACAGAGGCCACTGCGATGGGAGGCCCACAGGGGTCAAAGAACAAAGATGTATGAAAAATAGATAAATGAAAGACCAACAGAAGTGGCCCGCCCATCACCTTCCCTCCCCAACCTGCCCTCCCCCACAAAAAAACATATTTTATATATCCCAGTGGTTACATTTTTTTCTGTCATAAAAAACAATTTTCATTACTGTTGTTTTATTTAAAAATTTAAGTACCTTAATGTCTACAGTCAATGTCTAAGATAGATGTGATCATGTTGGTGCTTTACTCTAAACAGTAGCATTTGTTCCCATTCATCAATTCTATTTGGACTCCCAACAGGGCACAGAGACAGTTTGGAGATGGTAGTTGAAAAAGACTTCTAAATGAACAATGTGTAATTTAGCCACAGAGAGAGAGTCTGCAACCACAAACTGCTGGTAAAAAGGCATAGTTTGAATCTCAGAGCATAATAGTCTGTCCATTGCATGTTATAATTTCTTTTACAAAGTGGTCCTTTTGAATTCTATGAAACCAAATAAATGGAAAGAGAGATTACTTGAAAATTGAACTGGGTGCTGAGTAAAACTACTCTTGTTCAGTGAGGCATCTTGGAACCTTAAATAATAATGTCTCTTATTTTGTAATGTGACTTATTTCAACACGTCAAGCATTAAGTAAAGTGTGATAGACTGTAGGAATGCCAAGACAGGTAATAATTTACGTGTTCTCTTTTATATATAAAGTCAATATTATATATTATAAACTCTGTGGAATGCTTACACAGAAGAAATCCATGTTCAAACAGTTCTTGCACAGATAAACTATCTGTAAACAGATAATGATTAGCCAACATCTTTTCTGATCTATTTTTCTAAAACAGAAACTATAGAGATAGATAAATTGTGACTATTCCCATTTAAAAATTGTTACAACTTAGATAAGCTTTGGAAAAGAAGTGAAAGACATTTGTTTTTCTTTTGTAGTGAGTACTTCCTAGCTTTTTTAAAATATAATAAGCCTATATAACCTTAGACTTTTATTTATCAAGTATGATCTTTTCCAGGACTTTTATGTTCTTTATGGCACTTAAATTTTGCTAATAGCAACAAATAGTTGAACAAACAAAAACAACAACATGCGTACATACGAAGTTGCTTCAGTGGTGTTCGACTCTTGTGACCATATGGACTATAGCCCACCAGGCTTCTCTATCCATGGGTTTCTCCAGGCAAGAATTCAAGAGTAGGTTTCTATACCCTTCTCTAGGGGAATCTTCCCAACCCAGGGACTGAATCAGCATCTCCTACATTGGCAGGCTGGTTCTTTACCACTAGCACCACCTGGGAAGCCCCAAAACAGCAACTTGAAACATGCATTTAGAAAGTCTTTTCATATCTGCATAATCATCATAACAATGCGGGTGGATAAAGCCGAGAGCAGATAAGACTATCCATGTCTTACAGATAAGAAAATTGTGTTCCCCAAAAGATGTATGGTCAACACTGTCCAGACTCCAGCAGGATGGTTAGAGGTGTCTGTGATTTTATTCATGGTCATAGTAAGTCTTTATATAAAGAGACAAAGCATAGCACATTCAAGTTGGAAGGCCTCATCCAGGTTCAGGTTAAGTAGGGGCTACTAATGAGGATGTTCATTTCATACAAACACGGGCAGCCCCTCCACCAGGATTTTCCTAAACCAGTCTTCAAACCAGCTAGCTCAGTTCTTCAGCTTAGCACTGTGAGAATTATATCCAACTCAAGCCAATTGCATATTTTCACCTATTTCTCTAGATACTCTTATTTTATTTTTTTCATTTTGAATTACAAAGTAAGAGCATAGGGTAATGGATAGGGAAATGTTGTCCTTTAAAAAGAATGGTCAGTGAAAGCCTTTCTAATAAGCTGATTTTTACTAGATAAAACTAATCTGTAAACTATCTGTAAACAGATAATGATTAGCCAACATCTTTTCTGATCTATTTTTCTAAAACAGAAACTATAGAGATAGATAAATTGTGACTATTCCCATTTAAAAATTGTTACAACTTAGATAAGCTTTGGAAAAGAAGTGAAAGACATTTGTTTTTCTTTTGTAGTGAGTACTTCCTAGCTTTTTTAAAATATAATAAGCCTATATAACCTTAGACTTTTATTTATCAAGTATGATCTTTTCCAGGACTTTTATGTTCTTTATGGCACTTAAATTTTGCTAATAGCAACAAATAGTTGAACAAACAAAAACAACAACATGCGTACATACGAAGTTGCTTCAGTGGTGTTCGACTCTTGTGACCATATGGACTATAGCCCACCAGGCTTCTCTATCCATGGGTTTCTCCAGGCAAGAATTCAAGAGTAGGTTTCTATACCCTTCTCTAGGGGAATCTTCCCAACCCAGGGACTGAACCAGCATCTCCTACATTGGCAGGCTGGTTCTTTACCACTAGCACCACCTGGGAAGCCCCAAAACAGCAACTTGAAACATGCATTTAGAAAGTCTTTTCATATCTGCATAATCATCATAACAATGCGGGTGGATAAAGCCGAGAGCAGATAAGACTATCCATGTCTTACAGATAAGAAAATTGTGTTCCCCAAAAGATGTATGGTCAACACTGTCCAGACTCCAGCAGGATGGTTAGAGGTGTCTGTGATTTTATTCATGGTCATAGTAAGTCTTTATATAAAGAGACAAAGCATAGCACATTCAAGTTGGAAGGCCTCATCCAGGTTCAGGTTAAGTAGGGGCTACTAATGAGGATGTTCATTTCATACAAACACGGGCAGCCCCTCCACCAGGATTTTCCTAAACCAGTCTTCAAACCAGCTAGCTCAGTTCTTCAGCTTAGCACTGTGAGAATTATATCCAACTCAAGCCAATTGCATATTTTCACCTATTTCTCTAGATACTCTTATTTTATTTTTTTCATTTTGAATTACAAAGTAAGAGCATAGGGTAATGGATAGGGAAATGTTGTCCTTTAAAAAGAATGGTCAGTGAAAGCCTTTCTAATAAGCTGATTTTTGAGTACGTAGGAACATATATCAAATAATCCCAAAGAAAATCTTAACAAATTGAACTGAACATCACCTGTTTTTTTTTTTTTAAATACTGTTGCATTTATAAGGTTTATCCCAGAAAAATTTTAAAATAATCTACAAAATTGAGATATTTAAGGACAAAGATATATTTATCTCAACAGATGCAGGAGAAACATTTGGTGAAATGTAATCATCATTCATTATGAAAACTTAGCAAACTAGAAATAGAAGATAAGCTTCCTTAACATAATAAATATGAACTAATAAAATACAGAAAATATTAAGGTCAAAATATCAAAAGTATTCCCTCCAAAATCAAAACAAGACATGGATCAGCTCTCTTAGTCAGCCCTGTCCTGGAAGTTCTTGACAATAAAATAAGGGAAGGAAAACAAATGGTTGTTATAAAGGAATGTGTTTGGTATTATTTGTAGATTAGTTAAGTCTACATGTAAAAGTTAAGGTTTATAGCTAGCCCATGGGCTTCACAGGTGGTGTTGGGGTAAAGAACCTGCCTGTCAATGCAAGAGACATAATAGCTACCGTATGTACTTTACCAGATATTAAGACCTATGTAACTATAGAAATAAAAGCAGCATGATGTTAGTACAAGGATGGCTAAATAGACCAATGAAATAGAACTGAAAACAGGGAAGTGGACATAAATCTATGTACAAGTTTGATAAAATAAGAGAGCTGTCATTACAAATGGTAGGAGTGGTGGACTGGTCAGTAAATGGCACTAAAAACTGACAACTCATATGTGTGTGTGCTCAGTTGCTTCAGTTGTGTTCGACAATTTGTGACCCCATGGAGTGTAGCCCACCACAATCCTCTGTCCATGGGGTTTTCCCAGCAAAACTACTGGAGTGGATTGCAATGCCTTCCTCCAGGGGATCTTCCCACATTTCCTGCCTTGCAGTGGATTCTTTACTGCTGAGCCACCAGGGAAGCCTGACAACTCATAGCTAAAGAAAAACTTATAGATCTCTCTTTATACTGTATATAAAATGTGTTTCATATTATCCATGTAAACACTAAATACTGAAAACTTTGAAAAGCATTTTTGGGAAAATGTCATTATGACATCAGAGTAGGAAAGATTTAATAAGGAAAGCTCAAGAAGCAGAAGTATACATGACAATAATGATTAGTATTTCTAAAAGTTTTATATTTCTGAACCAATAAGGACACCATCACCAAATTAAAAAGTGAGCCACAAGGTACAAGCGGACTGTGGCACAGGAGCAGTAAGATCCAGTGTTAGTCTAGGATGGGATCAGGAATGTAACAAAAGACGAAACCCAGATTATCAGCACAATGTGGAAGACACTCAGCCTCACTAATAAGTACAACATGGTCAATGATAGTAACAATGAAATGACATTTCCTGTCCATGACTGGCAAAAATGAGTACGAATAATGATATCCAAAAAACTGAGGGAAGACTCTCAAATCCTGCTCTTGGAGGGAAAAATAATTTGCCAATACCTTTAAAAGTTGATGGTGTTAATATCCTATGAACATCATGCCTAAGTATAAACCCTAGAGGAGTTCTATGTGAGCACAGGGAAACATCTATGCTTGCTTTTAAAGGTGTGACAAGAAGAATGGAAATAGCACAGGGGGTAACCAAATAGGAAGGCAAAAATTAATTAGAGAATATTTTAAAAGGACAAACGAGGCCCCAGTCACTGAGCTGCCGCCGAGGACTCAGCAGCCTCCCCCTCGAGCCCCCTCGCTTCCCAACGCTCCGTCCCCCGCCCGCCCACCTTCTCCCGCCGCCGCCTTCTGAAGGCCGTTTCCACCGAGGAAAAGGAATCGTATTGTATGTCTGCTATCCAGAACCTCCACTCTTTCGACCCCTTTCGACCCCCTTTCGATGCAAGTAAGGGTGATGATCTGCTTCCCGCTGGCACTGAGGATTATATCCATATAAGAATTCAACAGAGAAATGGCAGGAAGACTCTTACTACTGTCCAAGGGATTGCTGATGATAACGATAAAAATAAACTAGTGAAGCCGTTTAAGAAGAAATTTGCCTGCAATGGAAAAGTAATTCAGTTACAGGGTGACCAGCGCAAGAACATATGCCAGTTCCTCGTGGAGATTAGACTGGCCAAGGACGACCAGCTGAAGGTCCATGGGTTTTAAGTGCATTTGGGCTCACTGAAGCGTAAGTGAGGATTTCCTTGCAATGAGTAGAATTTCCCTTCTGTCCCTTGTCACAAGTTTAAAAACCTCACAGCTTGTATAATGTAACCATTTGGGGTCTGCTTTTAACTTGGACTAGTGTAACTCCTTCATGCAATAAACTGAAAAAAGCCAAAAAAAAAGGGACAAACTAGCCTTCCATGTATGAATAAGGCTGAATCTCAGAATTACAAATGTAAGAGGAAAAGTGAAAAATTCTGTGTCTCAACTATTCTACATCACCATTTGTGTAACTCTTAAAAAGCATGCAAAACCATATGATAAATCATGAATGATCTATCATAAAATATATGGATGAAAACATACACAGCAACTTCAGAATATTAGTCACCTCAGGTGATAGAGCGATGGGAATTGGGTGGGAGAAGTCTTCTACTGCAATATTTCATTAAGGAAGGGATAATCTGGCTGGGTTGTGAATGAGAAAAAAAGTAGCCAAAATAAAGCCAGAGATACTGCCTCCCCTCATAGCTCCTTAATTTTAAGTCTGGGTTATACGTGTGAGCTATTTTTGTATCCTTACTCTATATCACATTAATGTGTCACTAAGATCCACCCTGTACCCACAGCAAGGAATTCAACTTCAACAGGGAAATATCTTTTTGTTCCCTTCCCAGAAACTCCATTGTATAAATAATTGACAGATGGCTTAAAGTGGTTTCAAAAACACAAATTCATTATCTTATCCTTCTAGAGGTCAGAAGTCTAAAATGATCAGGTAGGGCTTATTGCTCGCCTTTTCCAGTTTCTAGAGATCTCCAGCATTACTTTAGCTCAGGGTCTCACTTCCCTCAGACCCTTCAGCCTCCTCCTTGTACAGGCCCTTGTGATTTCAATGGACCTATCTGGATAATATACAATCTTCTTGCATCTCAAAATCTTTACGCGAATCACATCTGCAAAATTCCTTTCACCATGTAAGCTAACATTTTCATGTGTATTAGGAGTTAGGATGTGGGCCTCTTTTGGAGGGCCTCTACTCTACCTACCACCATTTTTTTTTTTTTACCTTTTTGGCTGCATAGCATGTGGGATCCTAGTTCCCTGACCAAGGATCAAACCCTACACTCACTGCACTGGAAGCAGAGTCTGAACCACGGGACCACCAAGGAAGTCCCCAGATGTTCTTTTTTTTTTCACCCCCCAAATCGGTTTATTTCCTCCTCTATCTCTCGCTCTCTCTTACTCAAATGGTCTAATATGTGTCTGTTGAATTAACTATACCCTGACAAGAGTTGCCAAAGTGTGGGATTTTATAGTATAAAGGTTGGAAAGGCCTGGTCATCCAGGCTAGAAGTTCTAATTTCCCTCTACCTGTCATCTCCCTCTATTTCATCAAACAAAACTACTTTCATTGTGCTCTGAGTGGTTCCAAAGTGACCCCTGGCAGGATGCTTCCTCAGATCATGTTAAAGGCAATGGGGCATCCTGCAACTCTTGAGTCCCGCTCTCCAAAACTGCTCGTTCTTTGTAATGGAAGCCTCTAAGCATCCTTTCTTTCCCATCTGCAGTTCTTGGGAATACAAAGTTTCTGGAAGGCCTGGTTTAATGAGAAAAGTAGCCAAAATAAAGCCAGAGATACTGCCCCCTATAGCTCCTTAATTTTAAGTCTGGGTTATACGTGTGAGCTATTTTTGTATCCTTACTCTATTCATTAGTGTCACTAAGATCTACCCTGTACCCACAGCAAGGAATTCAACTTCAACAGGGAAATATCTTTTTGTTCCCTTCCCAGAAACTCCATTGTATAAATAATTGACAGATGGCTTAAAGTGGTTTCAAAAACACAAATTCATTATCTTATCCTTCTAGAGGTCAGAAGTCTAAAATGATCAGGTAGGGCTTATTGCTCGCCTTTTCCAGTTTCTAGAGATCTCCAGCATTACTTTAGCTCAGGGTCTCACTTCCCTCAGACCCTTCAGCCTCCTCCTTGTACAGGCCCTTGTGATTTCAATGGACCTATCTGGATAATATACAATCTTCTTGCATCTCAAAATCTTTACGCGAATCACATCTGCAAAATTCCTTTCACCATGTAAGCTAACATTTTCATGTGTATTAGGAGTTAGGATGTGGGCCTCTTTTGGAGGGCCTCTACTCTACCTACCACCATTTTCTTTTTTTTACCCTTTTTTGGCTGCATAGCATGTGGGATCCTAGTTCCCTGACCAAGGATCAAACCCTACACTCACTGCACTGGAAGCAGAGTCTGAACCACGGGACCACCAAGGAAGTCCCCAGATGTTCTTTTTTTTTTCACCCCCCAAATCGGTTTATTTCCTCCTCTATCTCTCGCTCTCTCTTACTCAAATGGTCTAATATGTGTCTGTTGAATTAACTATACCCTGACAAGAGTTGCCAAAGTGTGGGATTTTATAGTATAAAGGTTGGAAAGGCCTGGTCATCCAGGCTAGAAGTTCTAATTTCCCTCTACCTGTCATCTCCCTCTATTTCATCAAACAAAACTACTTTCATTGTGCTCTGAGTGGTTCCAAAGTGACCCCTGGCAGGATGCTTCCTCAGATCATGTTAAAGGCAATGGGGCATCCTGCAACTCTTGAGTCCCGCTCTCCAAAACTGCTCGTTCTTTGTAATGGAAGCCTCTAAGCATCCTTTCTTTCCCATCTGCAGTTCTTGGGAATACCTAAGGAGGTGAGCGCCTCACCTTACTACCCTCTGGGGGACCCAGGCCTGGACAAGTGCATGGGCCAAGCCAAACGCGCTTCCGTTTGGAAGCGAACGCACAGGTGCCTCCCCTCTTCCCGCAACCTGGCTCTGGGACCGGTCTGGCTGGTTCCGACATCTGGGGAATTAACAGGTCCCGCCCATCCCTCGCCTCAAGCCGCGCAGACTCGGCGCCTCCGCCCTTGTTCCCTCGCCGCTTCCAGCCCCTACGTGTGAAAGCCGCTACAAAAGGGCTTGAATGAAACGTGTGTGGTTTTAGTGAGTCGTAAGCCACCAGGGGATCCCGTCTCCCCACAAACCAGCATCGCTCGCGGGAGGCTGAGGACGGGGAGGAGGCGAGGAGCGGAGCGCTGGGCTTCGCGGGCGCGCGCCGCGGCTGGAGCGGCGGGGAGAGGCCCGGCCACCTCCCCCTTTCCGGCCATGCACCGCCTCGCCCGCGGCGGTTCCAGGCACCACCGTCTCCGCCCAGGCTGCACCCGCTGTCGCCGCTACGAGCTCCTGCGGCCGCCGGCCCCGTCCGCCGAGGAGCAGCGCCAGCCCTCCCCACCCGCCGCTACCACCGATTCCCTTCTCCGCGGGGACGCGCCGCCCAGCAGCCCGCGCCGCCCCCTAGTCAACTTTGAGCAGAGGAGAAGCAACTTTGGCGGTGGCCGCGGGCTTTGAATTCCGTGCCCCCTCGCCCGCGACGGCCTCGCCGGTCGTGGGGGGCTCGGTGGGGGCAGTTTCCCGGGCGCCTCTGAGCGGCGTCTGGCTGCTCGCAACCTGTTTCCAGCAAGCTGGAGCGGGACTGTGGCTCTTGGGCATCCGAAGGAGGGGAACGTGCTTTTCTTTCCCTTGAGCGACCTCGGCTTGCTGCTGGATAGAGCCGTCTCGAAAGGATGTAAATAGGCGGAGCAGCTGTTACGCAGAAGGCAACCACCCCAAAGCCAGGGAGGAGCGCGGGACTTCGCCCGGGCTTCTCCCAGTCGCAACATTAATCAACAAGCAGGTGTTGGTTGCAAGTTTTCAAGGTCAGCCGCCCGGAGCTACGATTCCCTCCCTGAACCTTGGGAATATGTAGCGCTCGGGTGGAATTTGGCTGAGAAATGCTCAGGACGCCAAACGAGGAAGGACCGTAGAAAGGGAGGGTTGTGACCCCAAGACCCATCCCCCAACCTCCCCGGAATCTCCCGGCCCCCGCTGCCGGGGCGGGGGTTAGTATGTGACATGTGTCTAACTCTCAGCGGCAACTTGGGCAGCAGGTGTCGGTCCTAAGCAGGAGCCGCCGCTGCTGGGTGCGCCCTAGCCCAGCCATGCGGGCCGCGGGCGCACCTCTCGCCCGCACCTCGCGGCTGCTGCTTCTGCTACTGCTCAAGGTTTCCGCTTCTCCTGCCCTCGGGTCCGCCCCTGCGCTCAGGAAGGAAAATTGTCTGGGGGAAAGCTGTTCACCTACACTGATTCAGCGTCGCAGCAGGGACGCTTGGGGACCGGGAGATTCTGCAGAAGACCTTCTGCCAACCCAGGCGTCCAGGGAGGAGGAGCAGGAGGCAGCGGTGCGCTCGGCGCCCCCGTGGGACCTACCGGCGGGCCCCGGCGGTGACCCAGCTGCGGGCAGAGGGGCGGAGGCGTCGGCAGCGGAGCCCTCGGGACCTCCAGCGAGGCCGCCTGGCGCCTGGAAGTGGAAAGGTGCCCGGGGTCAGGAGCCCCCTGAAGCTTTGGGGAGAGGGAAACCCACGGCCCTCCAACTCTTTCTTCACACCTCAGAGGAGGAGAAGGGTCCCAGAGGCGCTGGCTTTCCTGGACGCAGCCAGGAGCAGAGTGGGAGGAAAGAACCTGGAGCCAGCGACCTTTATTATTGGCCACGGAGAGCCGGGAAACTCCATGGTTCCCACCACGAGCCCCAACCCAAGACGGTCCTTGGGCCGTCGGGGCACGAAGGGCGGACGATTGCCCTCCCTGGTCGGGCGCTGGCTCAGAATGGGTCCTCCCTTGACGAAGTTTACGAACGCGGGGGTCCCCGGCGGGGGAACAGCACGCGCCCACGCTTGCGACTGAAGAACCCCTTCTACCCTCTGACCCAGGAGTCGTACGGAGCCTACGCAGTCATGTGCTTGTCGGTGGTGATCTTCGGGACAGGCATCATTGGCAACCTGGCGGTGATGTGCATCGTGTGTCACAACTACTACATGCGAGCATCTCCAACTCCCTCTTGGCCAACCTGGCCTTCTGGGACTTTCTCATCATCTTCTTCTGCCTTCCACTCGTCATCTTTCATTCCCAAGCCTCCCAACCTCCCGGAATCTCCCGGCCCCGCTGCCGGGGCGGGGGTTAGTATGTGACATGTGTCTAACTCTCAGCGGCAACTTGGGCAGCAGGTGTCGGTCCTAAGCAGGAGCCGCCGCTGCTGGGTGCGCCCTAGCCCAGCCATGCGGGCCGCGGGCGCACCTCTCGCCCGCACCTCGCGGCTGCTGCTTCTGCTACTGCTCAAGGTTTCCGCTTCTCCTGCCCTCGGGTCCGCCCCTGCGCTCAGGAAGGAAAATTGTCTGGGGGAAAGCTGTTCACCTACACTGATTCAGCGTCGCAGCAGGGACGCTTGGGGACCGGGAGATTCTGCAGAAGACCTTCTGCCAACCCAGGCGTCCAGGGAGGAGGAGCAGGAGGCAGCGGTGCGCTCGGCGCCCCCGTGGGACCTACCGGCGGGCCCCGGCGGTGACCCAGCTGCGGGCAGAGGGGCGGAGGCGTCGGCAGCGGAGCCCTCGGGACCTCCAGCGAGGCCGCCTGGCGCCTGGAAGTGGAAAGGTGCCCGGGGTCAGGAGCCCCCTGAAGCTTTGGGGAGAGGGAAACCCACGGCCCTCCAACTCTTTCTTCACACCTCAGAGGAGGAGAAGGGTCCCAGAGGCGCTGGCTTTCCTGGACGCAGCCAGGAGCAGAGTGGGAGGAAAGAACCTGGAGCCAGCGACCTTTATTATTGGCCACGGAGAGCCGGGAAACTCCATGGTTCCCACCACGAGCCCCAACCCAAGACGGTCCTTGGGCCGTCGGGGCACGAAGGGCGGACGATTGCCCTCCCTGGTCGGGCGCTGGCTCAGAATGGGTCCTCCCTTGACGAAGTTTACGAACGCGGGGGTCCCCGGCGGGGGAACAGCACGCGCCCACGCTTGCGACTGAAGAACCCCTTCTACCCTCTGACCCAGGAGTCGTACGGAGCCTACGCAGTCATGTGCTTGTCGGTGGTGATCTTCGGGACAGGCATCATTGGCAACCTGGCGGTGATGTGCATCGTGTGTCACAACTACTACATGCGGAGCATCTCCAACTCCCTCTTGGCCAACCTGGCCTTCTGGGACTTTCTCATCATCTTCTTCTGCCTTCCACTCGTCATCTTTCATGAGCTGACCAAGAAGTGGCTGCTAGAGGACTTCTCCTGCAAGATCGTGCCCTATATAGAGGTAATGCCTTCCAGGAGGCTGGAACTGCTGGCTTTATTCATTTCTGGCTTTCATTCATTCATTCATTTCAGCCTCAGGACGGCTGCCCCACACACCCACTTGGCTGCTAAAGCCCATCACTTATCTACTGAGTCCCTCCCCCATTTCTCTTGCCAATCCTGTATATACACTGGCACTTATGCACTGGTGGCGGGCGGGCGGACCCCTAGCGGATTTCTCCACTTGCCTTCAAACGCATCAGCTCTTGGATTGGGAAATAATTATGAACTCATAGAATTGTTTAGGTTTTAAATGTATCTCTTTGAATATGGTGATATGATAGATATATAGACACATATAGATATACATATAGGTATATATCTATATCTATATGATTTGGAGACTATTGGAGATTCTAGGGTTAATAAGTAGCCAGTCCATACTGTCATTGTTAGGACCTAGCAGGGGGGAAAGCCCTGTATCACTTATCTACTAGATTTCTAGTGCTCCAATACGATTTCTTCCCCAAGAGTATTACTACATTTTCCCTTGAATATCAAAATTGAGTAATATTTCATTTAACAGGGGAAATGTACTTTTGTTTGTCACTTGCTCTAGATATGTTAGTAACCTCCCATATTAGTTTATCTGGCTGCCTGCCATGCTGTCCCATCTGACTTCTTATGTCATTTCTGTCCCTCTTTTTCCCCTCCTCAGTTGTGTAACCATTTCATTTATTTTGTATGAATGAGCTTCAGGAAAAAATAACACTTTGTACATCATGGCACAGAATTTATTGAACATTCTCAAATTATATAGTATATGTTTCTCGTTTGTTAGGGTATAAGATTGCTGATTTTTTTAAGACTAGAAAATTTCTTCAGAAGTAGAGGACATAAAATAGGTTCCAAATGTTGGAAATGAGAATCTTTGAGTAAAATTTTACTGTTACAACATAGTGTCCTTAACTGTTATTACGGTAGGCTCAAATGGCCTCTGTTTAAACACCAGCTTTTGGATGAGAATCTCATCATCTTCTTCTGCCTTCCACTCGTCATCTTTCATGAGCTGACCAAGAAGTGGCTGCTAGAGGACTTCTCCTGCAAGATCGTGCCCTATATAGAGGTAATGCCTTCCAGGAGGCTGGAACTGCTGGCTTTATTCATTTCTGGCTTTCATTCATTCATTCATTTCAGCCTCAGGACGGCTGCCCCACACACCCACTTGGCTGCTAAAGCCCATCACTTATCTACTGAGTCCCTCCCCCATTTCTCTTGCCAATCCTGTATATACACTGGCACTTATGCACTGGGGGCGGGGGCGGGGGCGGACCCTAGCGGATTTCTCCACTTGCCTTCAAACGCATCAGCTCTTGGATTGGGAAATAATTATGAACTCATAGAATTGTTTAGGTTTTAAATGTATCTCTTTGAATATGGTGATATGATAGATATATAGACACATATAGATATACATATAGGTATATATCTATATCTATATGATTTGGAGACTATTGGAGATTCTAGGGTTAATAAGTAGCCAGTCCATACTGTCATTGTTAGGACCTAGCAGGGGGGAAAGCCCTGTATCACTTATCTACTAGATTTCTAGTGCTCCAATACGATTTCTTCCCCAGGAGTATTACTACATTTTCCCTTGAATATCAAAATTGAGTAATATTTCATTTAACAGGGGAAATGTACTTTTGTTTGTCACTTGCTCTAGATATGTTAGTAACCTCCCATATTAGTTTATCTGGCTGCCTGCCATGCTGTCCCATCTGACTTCTTATGTCATTTCTGTCCCTCTTTTTCCCCTCCTCAGTTGTGTAACCATTTCATTTATTTTGTATGAATGAGCTTCAGGAAAAAATAACACTTTGTACATCATGGCACAGAATTTATTGAACATTCTCAAATTATATAGTATATGTTTCTCGTTTGTTAGGGTATAAGATTGCTGATTTTTTTAAGACTAGAAAATTTCTTCAGAAGTAGAGGACATAAAATAGGTTCCAAATGTTGGAAATGAGAATCTTTGAGTAAAATTTTACTGTTACACACTACAGCTAGTGTCCTTAACTGTTATTACGGTAGGCTCTTTAAATGGCCTCTGTTTAAACACCAGCTTTTGGATGGAGCCCAACTGCTTTGTTGCCAGTTGTGTTTTTAGCCAGCTGGCCCTTGATTTCCTCCATTCAGACTGCCCATTTCATTTATGGAAACAGAAGAAGGGAAACTGTAAATATTCCAGAGCCCCTGATCCTGTCTGGCACCAGGACCCATGACACTATGTTCAACATTGTTCCAGGGCCTAGAGCTAAGGGATAAGTAAACAGAAAACAGTACCTACTTAGAAGGACCAAGGCAAGAAGCTGCAAATAGGACCCTCTGCTCTCCTGGCAGGGATCAGATGCAGGATCATTCCATGCTTGCTAAATCAGCTGTTGCTACTTTACCAAGATCTAGGATTTCTCTTGTTGCCAGGCTCCCAGTAGCTTTGAAACATCTAATTTATTTGGAAGACAGCTCATTTTTGAATTGCAGAGAACGAAGTTAAATTTATGGAAGAGAATATGTGTCTACTAATTGTCTTTTCAAGGTCAATTTCAATCTAAGACTTCTCTGATTGTTTGAATAATGCAGAAGAAATTGGCATATGCAAAAAAGAGACAAAAGTAACTATAAAGTGCATAGGAGAGTCGCCTCCAAGAACAGAGAAACATATTGGCTTGTTTTAAATGTACTGGGCAGGGTGAAGTCACCATATAGTAGAGAGTAAACAATACAGAGGACAGAAAGAAAGGAACTGGAGAAAGAAAAAAGAAATTATGGAAAGTTCTTGAAAAAAAAAAACTTTAGAAGAATTCCATTCAAAGTCAGAAAAGAATAATCTAACTTTGTGAGTTTAACGAAACCCATGAGTTTTAAGTGATAGTATTTATTATGTATGTGTTTTAATTTCCTTTCTAGTTCTGAGGATTTTAAGAAAGTATATACTTTCATTTGTATTTCATTTTTAAATTTAATTTTCAGTTCCTTAAGAATAACAATTACTGTTATTTTTGTTCTATATGTCCCCCTTCTTCATAGACTTTATTTTTTGGTACTGGGCTTTTTTCCCCCTAGAGAAGCAAAGGGTTGAAGAAAAAGATTCATCCTTTTTTTTTTTTTTCTTGAAAAATTAAACTATAATATACATTTTTACTGTTAGATTAATGAATAAGAATCTTAAGGTTCAGTGTTTCTATATTCACACCTGATTCTATTCTGAAATAATTCTATAATGTTTCATTATTCTTTGTGAAAATGATGATCAGACAGTAGTATTGGCTTCATACTTCCTGATAATGAGTACAAAAAGTACAATCCAAATCTCTAAAGTATTTCTGCTTTCAGGAGGCACTGCTATTGTCACAGTAGTAAGGGATCTAATGCTTATTCCATGTTGGAATAATGGAACAAAAAGTACATAAAAATCGGGAAGTTGAATTGTGATGCAAATGTCACAAAGACTTCAGCTTCAGCTCACAAGGCTCTAGGACTGGGATACTCCTACAGGGATGTCCTGAATGGAGCCAAGAGGGCCCAGGCTTGATATAACTCCATGATGGACCCGCCATTGGTTTTAAGCTGCTCCTAGCAAGGGGCATAACTTTGAACAGGGTAGATCTCTTTGGTCAAGGACAATTCCTATAGAGGAATGCCCCTAAAAGCCATCGACCACCAACAGTCCCAGCCGCTAGGGAAATCAGCATTTTATTCATAGAGGACTTTTGGGAGGAAGCAATCTGGGTGAGGAACCACAGCATCCACTACAGTGATTTTTGAATTATTATGTTAAATTAGAAGCAGATGAGATTCTACCTGAATCCCTTTATTTTAAAGATGAAACATGACACTGAAAAGAGAAACGACCATCCTAAGTGTATACACTTAGTCAATGGCAACTATACCCTTAGTCTCAACACTTGATGTTGATATTTGCTTATTAGGCCAACATCTATGAGGCAAAAGTGTCCAATGAGTGTTTTCTTTTTCTTTCTGCTTCTTGACATCTTTTGAAAAGATTTTTGTATCCAAGAGACAGGAAAAAATAATAGGCCTCATTGACATCATTTGTTTTATGCTGAAATTTATAACCTTTTATATTTTAAATTTCATCTTCTTCCTCATACACTGACAGTAAATTCCATAGTTGGTAGCTCATTAGATTTTAAAAAGATGCAATAATCTGGGACAACTGCACTTTTTAATGTGCCAAGCATGGTTATCTTAATAATCAAATAGAGATATATAGGTTATATTTTATGTCTTTAAAGATCATAGTGTCTTAGATTGGGGAGGACACTGCAAATATTGTTAAAAACCTTTTCCCCATCATGCCCTCATTCCAAATCTTTTTCTTCCCCTTTGCCATTCTTTGTGAAAATGATGATCAGACAGTAGTATTGGCTTCATATTTAATGGAAAACAATCCAAATCTCTAAAGTATTTCTGCTTTCAGGAGGCACTGCTATTGTCACAGTAGTAAGGGATCTAATGCTTATTCCATGTTGGAATAATGGAACAAAAAGTACATAAAAATCGGGAAGTTGAATTGTGATGCAAATGTCACAAAGACTTCAGCTTCAGCTCACAAGGCTCTAGGACTGGGATACTCCTACAGGGATGTCCTGAATGGAGCCAAGAGGGCCCAGGCTTGATATAACTCCATGATGGACCCGCCATTGGTTTTAAGCTGCTCCTAGCAAGGGGCATAACTTTGAACAGGGTAGATCTCTTTGGTCAAGGACAATTCCTATAGAGGAATGCCCCTAAAAGCCATCGACCACCAACAGTCCCAGCCGCTAGGGAAATCAGCATTTTATTCATAGAGGACTTTTGGGAGGAAGCAATCTGGGTGAGGAACCACAGCATCCACTACAGTGATTTTTGAATTATTATGTTAAATTAGAAGCAGATGAGATTCTACCTGAATCCCTTTATTTTAAAGATGAAACATGACACTGAAAAGAGAAACGACCATCCTAAGTGTATACACTTAGTCAATGGCAACTATACCCTTAGTCTCAACACTTGATGTTGATATTTGCTTATTAGGCCAACATCTATGAGGCAAAAGTGTCCAATGAGTGTTTTCTTTTTCTTTCTGCTTCTTGACATCTTTTGAAAAGATTTTTGTATCCAAGAGACAGGAAAAAATAATAGGCCTCATTGACATCATTTGTTTTATGCTGAAATTTATAACCTTTTATATTTTAAATTTCATCTTCTTCCTCATACACTGACAGTAAATTCCATAGTTGGTAGCTCATTAGATTTTAAAAAGATGCAATAATCTGGGACAACTGCACTTTTTAATGTGCCAAGCATGGTTATCTTAATAATCAAATAGAGATATATAGGTTATATTTTATGTCTTTAAAGATCATAGTGTCTTAGATTGGGGAGGACACTGCAAATATTGTTAAAAACCTTTTCCCCATCATGCCCTCATTCCAAATCTTTTTCTTCTTGGCCACAAGACTTCTGAAAATTTTTTGACATTTTATCTCTTTTTATTGTTTAGATTTGGTCTTAACTTTTAGTTTCTTATATTTATCTTATTTGTTGGCTGCTCATCCTTTTTTCCTCTTCACACACTCTCTGATTGATTTGTAGTGTATGACTTACCATTTTCCTAGTAGTCGTTTTGACTTTTTCAGTGTTTTTATTTAAAATGTTTTCTTAGTTATTTTAAAATTTTAACCACGGTTGATTTTTATTGATCTTTACAAATTTCTCTTTTGCCTTCTTTTCCCTTCTCTACCAATTCTTTTTTCTGCAGCTTGAGTATTAGCATAATCTTAAAGAGGTAGAAGAATTTGGGAGAGAGTTGGGTTTGTGTAGAAAAATAGGCGTTTCTTCAGCAGAAATGATAGGTCTTTCTGCAATTTGCTTCAACTCCTCTTTTATTTCAATTTGTCAACATACAGTTTAAGGAGAACACTGAGCTTCCAGAGTCTATCTCCAGAAAGGGACTTCTTTTATTATTTTATTTAATGTTGCTGTGAGTGTGAACATAATGGGAATGTTTGTAGTTGATAATTTCTCTTTTTCTGTTCCTGGATTATGATGTCTCTGGTCTAATGATAAATCCTATAAATACCAAGGGTAGATGGAATGGTAGGAAAGTAGGGCAGGAAAGAAGGAAATCTGAATGTATGTTGGCCATCCTAACAGATACATCATTTTAAATGGGTTTATCAGAGAGTCATCAGAAAAAAAAAATAACAACTATGCTCAGAGCAACAGTTGTATGTGGAGAGAGAGAGTATGTGCAGCTTGGTTATGGAGATCTGGATGTGGACTGCAATAGGAGAATGGCAGTAGAGTTCCCTACCATGCCATTCTCTTAGGGATCTAACAAATGGTTAAAGCCAAGTAACTTAGGCATTGATTGTGGCAACTGGAACAGCTCTTTGCCCTTTACTTGATGGAAGCTGACCAGAGTCAGTCATCTGATCCAAATCCATGGCTAAATGTCTATTTCTACTGAGATGTCTTTTTTCGTTAGATTGGGGAGGACACTGCAAATATTGTTAAAAACCTTTTCCCCATCATGCCCTCATTCCAAATCTTTTTCTTCTTGGCCACAAGACTTCTGAAAATTTTTTGACATTTTATCTCTTTTTATTGTTTAGATTTGGTCTTAACTTTTAGTTTCTTATATTTATCTTATTTGTTGGCTGCTCATCCTTTTTTCCTCTTCACACACTCTCTGATTGATTTGTAGTGTATGACTTACCATTTTCCTAGTAGTCGTTTTGACTTTTTCAGTGTTTTTATTTAAAATGTTTTCTTAGTTATTTTAAAATTTTAACCACGGTTGATTTTTATTGATCTTTACAAATTTCTCTTTTGCCTTCTTTTCCCTTCTCTACCAATTCTTTTTTCTGCAGCTTGAGTATTAGCATAATCTTAAAGAGGTAGAAGAATTTGGGAGAGAGTTGGGTTTGTGTAGAAAAATAGGCGTTTCTTCAGCAGAAATGATAGGTCTTTCTGCAATTTGCTTCAACTCCTCTTTTATTTCAATTTGTCAACATACAGTTTAAGGAGAACACTGAGCTTCCAGAGTCTATCTCCAGAAAGGGACTTCTTTTATTATTTTATTTAATGTTGCTGTGAGTGTGAACATAATGGGAATGTTTGTAGTTGATAATTTCTCTTTTTCTGTTCCTGGATTATGATGTCTCTGGTCTAATGATAAATCCTATAAATACCAAGGGTAGATGGAATGGTAGGAAAGTAGGGCAGGAAAGAAGGAAATCTGAATGTATGTTGGCCATCCTAACAGATACATCATTTTAAATGGGTTTATCAGAGAGTCATCAGAAAAAAAAAATAACAACTATGCTCAGAGCAACAGTTGTATGTGGAGAGAGAGAGTATGTGCAGCTTGGTTATGGAGATCTGGATGTGGACTGCAATAGGAGAATGGCAGTAGAGTTCCCTACCATGCCATTCTCTTAGGGATCTAACAAATGGTTAAAGCCAAGTAACTTAGGCATTGATTGTGGCAACTGGAACAGCTCTTTGCCCTTTACTTGATGGAAGCTGACCAGAGTCAGTCATCTGATCCAAATCCATGGCTAAATGTCTATTTCTACTGAGATGTCAGTTGGAGGTTTTGAAGAATATGTTCTTGTTGTTCAGTTACTAAGTCATATCTGACTCTTTTGCCAGGCTTCTCTCTCCATGGGATTTCCCAGGCAAGAATACTAGAGTGGGTTGCCATCTCTTTCTCCAGGAGATCTTTCCAACCCAGGGATCAAACCCTCCTCTCTTGCATTGGCAGGGACAGTCTTTACTGCTGAGCCACCAGCAAATCCATGAGAGAATTCTTCTTGTTGTTCAGTTGCTAAGTCTTGTCTGATTCTTTGTAATCCCGTAGACTGCAGCACCCCAGGGTTTTGTGTCCTCTGCTATCTCTTGGAGTTTGAACCAGTGATGATATCTAACTATCTCATCCTATGTTGCCCCTTTCTCTTCTTGCCTTCAATTTTCCCAGAATCAAGGTCTTTTCCATTGAGCCAGTTCTTCGCATCAGATGGTCAATCTGTTGGAGTTTAAGCTTCAGCAACCGTCCTTCCAATGAATATTCAGGGTTGACTTCCTTAGGGATTGATTGGCTTGATCGCCTTACAATCCAAGGGACTCCCAGGAGTCCTCTCCAGCATCTCAATTCAAAAGTTTTGAATAATATAACACCTTCTAGATCTTACACCTTCATGGTGAATGTTTAAAGACTTCACACCTTCATGGTGAATGTTAGGGAAAGTGAAAGTGTTAGTTTCTTACTCATGTCCATTGGGACCCCATGGACTGTAGCTGCCAGGCTCCTCTGTCCGTGGAACTCTCCAGGCAAGAATATTGGAGTAGGTTACCATGCCGTCCTCCAGAGTGTCTTCCTGACCAAGGGATCAAACTTGCATTTCTTATGTCTCTTGCACCAGCAAACAGGTTCTTTACCACTAGCGCCAGCCACTTAGGAAGCCCCGATACTGCCTTACAGGTATGCTAACTGCACAGATTTCTCTAGAATTCCTACAATGAAGTACTAGTATGCTGATCATGGCAGATAGTCAAACTTTTCTTGAGGGGTGAATTAGGTACTGTTTTATTATTTAATCGCTAAGTTGTTTCTGACTCTTTACAACCCCATGAACTGTAGCCCACCAGGCTCCTCTGTCCTGGGGATTTCCCAGGCAAGAATACTGAAGTGGGTTGCCGGTCGGATCCCTGGTAGCTCAGTGGCAAAGAATCTGCCTGCCAAGGGGAGAGATGGAGGTTAGATACCTGGGTTGGGAAAATCGCCTGGAGAAGGATTAGTTATAGAATGGACTTTTAAGTGGAAGAACACAGTTTTGTAAGCCATTTAAACATTACTAATAATATTCTCAGGGAAAATAGACACACTGAGAATGGTGCATAACAAATATTGGGACTTCCTTTTAATCCCTTTATAAAAATTTTTACATTCCCATGCAAGAGACAATATTTGGGTCATAGCTCCAAAGGGTTATCAGGAGAGAAAAAAATATAGAGAGTGTGCTCCTATGTATAACTCCATTCGTGAAGAGTGTACTGTGAAGTTTGTTGAATTTAGGTTCCACATGAGAAATGTTGTTTAGTTACTAAGTTGTGTGTGACTCTTTGTGACCCCGTAGACTACCATACACCAGACTTTCCTGTCCTTCACTATCTCCCAGAGCTTGCTCAAATTCATGTCCATTGAATCAGTGATGCCATCCAACTATCTTATCCTCTACTGCCCCTTTCTCCTCCTACTCTTAATCCTTCCCAGCATCAGGGTCTTCTCCACTGAGTTGACTTTTCACATCAGGTGGCCAAAGTATTAGAGCTTCAGTTTCAGTATTGTGAATATTCAGGATTGATTTCCTTTAGGATTGACTGGCTTGATCTCTTGGCTGTCCAAAGGACTCTCAAGAGTCTTCAGCACCACAGTTTGAAAGCATCAATTTTTCAGTGCTTAGCTTTATTTATCATCTAACTCTCACAACTATACATGACTACACACATGACCATAGTTTTGGACTATGTGGGCCTTTGTTGGCAAATTGATGTGTCTGTTTTTTAAAACGGATGAGAAATGAAAGCTTTATAATAATCAAATGTAGAATTCAAATACTTAACTATTGATTATAATCGCTAAGTTGTTTCTGACTCTTTACAACCCCATGAACTGTAGCCCACCAGGCTCCTCTGTCCTGGGGATTTCCCAGGCAAGAATACTGAAGTGGGTTGCCGGTCGGATCCCTGGTAGCTCAGTGGCAAAGAATCTGCCTGCCAAGGGGAGAGATGGAGGTTAGATACCTGGGTTGGGAAAATCGCCTGGAGAAGGATTAGTTATAGAATGGACTTTTAAGTGGAAGAACACAGTTTTGTAAGCCATTTAAACATTACTAATAATATTCTCAGGGAAAATAGACACACTGAGAATGGTGCATAACAAATATTGGGACTTCCTTTTAATCCCTTTATAAAAATTTTTACATTCCCATGCAAGAGACAATATTTGGGTCATAGCTCCAAAGGGTTATCAGGAGAGAAAAAAATATAGAGAGTGTGCTCCTATGTATAACTCCATTCGTGAAGAGTGTACTGTGAAGTTTGTTGAATTTAGGTTCCACATGAGAAATGTTGTTTAGTTACTAAGTTGTGTGTGACTCTTTGTGACCCCGTAGACTACCATACACCAGACTTTCCTGTCCTTCACTATCTCCCAGAGCTTGCTCAAATTCATGTCCATTGAATCAGTGATGCCATCCAACTATCTTATCCTCTACTGCCCCTTTCTCCTCCTACTCTTAATCCTTCCCAGCATCAGGGTCTTCTCCACTGAGTTGACTTTTCACATCAGGTGGCCAAAGTATTAGAGCTTCAGTTTCAGTATTGTGAATATTCAGGATTGATTTCCTTTAGGATTGACTGGCTTGATCTCTTGGCTGTCCAAAGGACTCTCAAGAGTCTTCAGCACCACAGTTTGAAAGCATCAATTTTTCAGTGCTTAGCTTTATTTATCATCTAACTCTCACAACTATACATGACTACACACATGACCATAGTTTTGGACTATGTGGGCCTTTGTTGGCAAATTGATGTGTCTGTTTTTTAAAACGGATGAGAAATGAAAGCTTTATAATAATCAAATGTAGAATTCAAATACTTAACTATTGATTATAATAAGAATGCCATCTGCTTTTAAACCTTGCCAATGAGTAGAGGCAGGAATATGGACTTTTATTTACTTGCCTCTTAGAGATATTAGTTGGCTTTCAGCTTTTAAGGATTATACACAAAACAGCAGTACCCAATAACAATTAAAGAACAGCTTGAATAATTGATTATTTTCTGTAGTTCTTTTCCATAGATGTCATCGTTCATTCATTTACTATCCATTCATTCATTAAACATTTATTGGGCTTTTCTTCTGTGCTAGATACCAAGTTAGGAGGGAATAGGAGTAGAAGGAGGAAAGGAACAGAGGAAAATGTTTCCAGAGATCAGTAACATAGACATGTTACTGCTGTTACAGACAAGTGAAACCAGGTGCTGCATTGTGATGAATATGATAAGAGAGACTTCAATAAGGTGTCAGGGAAGTTCAGAAATGGTCCTGGGATGGGTCAACTCACAGTTTATTATCCCAAAGATGAAATTCAAGTAAAGACTATGTTCCCTCTCATTCTTTTTGAATCATATTCTTACATTAGTTTTCATAATTGTGTACAGCCTAGAGCCATGATGAAAAGATACAACTATGAAAATGTTTAATTCCTATTTTCTTGTTTTTTTAGTTTTTCCTGTGATAGGAAGTGTATGAGATAGTTCAGCAGATAGGACAGTCCTAGACATTTTATTTACAATACAGTTTTCTTCTAAATATTGTTAAATGTTAAATTATTATTTAGAATACAATGCCTGAGATAACCATTTCCGCACTGGAATTAGTCATTCTTATTAGTCATAAGGACATTAAGTAAGTCATGTTTTAAAATTGAATGGTTTATTTAGCAACACAATAGCAATATGTTAAATGGTGTCCTTCTCTTCCGAAAATCTCATAAATGTGCTAATTGTTTAGTTTGACCTTAGAGGACCTGGGAAGAAAGGCTGACAAGAGACATATTTTATACCCTATTATAGAGTCAGGGAAATGGAAGCATAGAGAACTGGACTCATTGCCAAGCCCACAATTAAAGTGGGGACATACCCTCAGATTTTGAGGGTTTTCAAACTTTGTTGGCAAATTGATGTGTCTGTTTTTTAAAACGGATGAGAAATGAAAGCTTTATAATAATCAAATGTAGAATTCAAATACTTAACTATTGATTATAATAAGAATGCCATCTGCTTTTAAACCTTGCCAATGAGTAGAGGCAGGAATATGGACTTTTATTTACTTGCCTCTTAGAGATATTAGTTGGCTTTCAGCTTTTAAGGATTATACACAAAACAGCAGTACCCAATAACAATTAAAGAACAGCTTGAATAATTGATTATTTTCTGTAGTTCTTTTCCATAGATGTCATCGTTCATTCATTTACTATCCATTCATTCATTAAACATTTATTGGGCTTTTCTTCTGTGCTAGATACCAAGTTAGGAGGGAATAGGAGTAGAAGGAGGAAAGGAACAGAGGAAAATGTTTCCAGAGATCAGTAACATAGACATGTTACTGCTGTTACAGACAAGTGAAACCAGGTGCTGCATTGTGATGAATATGATAAGAGAGACTTCAATAAGGTGTCAGGGAAGTTCAGAAATGGTCCTGGGATGGGTCAACTCACAGTTTATTATCCCAAAGATGAAATTCAAGTAAAGACTATGTTCCCTCTCATTCTTTTGAATCATATTCTTACATTAGTTTTCATAATTGTGTACAGCCTAGAGCCATGATGAAAAGATACAACTATGAAAATGTTTAATTCCTATTTTCTTGTTTTTTTAGTTTTTCCTGTGATAGGAAGTGTATGAGATAGTTCAGCAGATAGGACAGTCCTAGACATTTTATTTACAATACAGTTTTCTTCTAAATATTGTTAAATGTTAAATTATTATTTAGAATACAATGCCTGAGATAACCATTTCCGCACTGGAATTAGTCATTCTTATTAGTCATAAGGACATTAAGTAAGTCATGTTTTAAAATTGAATGGTTTATTTAGCAACACAATAGCAATATGTTAAATGGTGTCCTTCTCTTCCGAAAATCTCATAAATGTGCTAATTGTTTAGTTTGACCTTAGAGGACCTGGGAAGAAAGGCTGACAAGAGACATATTTTATACCCTATTATAGAGTCAGGGAAATGGAAGCATAGAGAACTGGACTCATTGCCAAGCCCACAATTAAAGTGGGGACATACCCTCAGATTTTGAGGGTTTTCAAACTTTCTGGTTATATCAATAAAATATCTCTCAACAGTGAAAGAATAAAAAGCAAGTATTTCTGAAAAAGCAAAATAGATCTGAGCTTCTGAGTCTACCCAAGACTGAGGAAGTAAGGATCTACCTTGCTCTTCAACCTTGTACTGCATGAGCCTTGAGAGAATGATCCCACCTTTAAAAGCTCTTCCTGTGTATTGTAGGACTTCCCTGGTTGCTCAGTATGAGAGACTAGGGTTTGATCTCTGGGTTGGGAAGATCCTCTGGAGAAGGAAATGGCAACCCACTCCAGTATTCTTGCCTGGAAATGCCATGGACAGCGAAGCCTGATGGGCTCCAGTCCTAGGTTTAATTGTGTCCTATTGAAAGCACAGGGATCTGAGTATGGGATGTGGACTGTATAGGGAGAGAGATACATAGAGGTTTGTTTGTTTCTGACACTGCACTTCTGCACCCATCCTCCTGGGATCCTCTGTCATTTTTCTTACCTCCTCCAAGGTCCCATAATTAACTCAACCTTGTTGCCAAGACTAACTCTTAAGTATCCTTATGAGAATGGTATTCTTTGTGCCAGAAGAGATGATCTCATCTAAAATTTCAAGGTGGAGTGGAAAATGGAATTGCTAAAACCTCAAATATGGGCTCCTTCTATTTGCAAAGTCAGTACAGACACTTTCCATAAAACTTCCATAAAAACCGGATATAGTCCCAGTTTCAGAATTATTCTTGAGATAAAATTCTTTCAGCTTGTGAACTGATGATGGTTTTGAATGCAATCTGTCAGCATGCTTGAATGGCTCACAGCATGAATGAAGCCAAGGTCAGTCATTTGATCCTAGCCTAGAATGAGTCATTTCAATTAGATCTATGACTGTACTCAGGGCTGCCATTTTTCACTCCCTTCTCATCACTTCCTGCCTTCAGGGAACTTTCCTCTTACCTTTAGTACTTCTCCTTGGTTCAAATTTCTCTTGTATAGTAAAAGCATCTGTTAACTAATTCCAAGTAAGATGTTAGATTTAGAGATGCATGCCTTTTATAAGAACAATCAATAAAGAAAGGATACTAGTTCCTTAACCTACTTCCAAGAATGGGATTTTGGTTAAGGGCAGAGAAATTTTATCTTAAAATATGGTTTCTCGATGTCATTCAAACCATAATTACCCAATCACAAGTGGATGAGGCCAACTATGATTTTGTCTTTACTTTAGGTTCACCACCATGTGCAAGGTACTGCTTGCTATCCAAGGAGTCCCTTGGACAGCAAGGAGATCAAGTCAATCCTAAACAAAATCAACCCTGAATATTCATTGCAACGAATCATGCTGAAGCTGAAGCTCCATTACTTTGGCCATCTGATAGAAAGAGCCAACTTGTTGGAAAAGACCCTGATGCTGGCAAAGGCTGAGGGCAGGAGGAGACAAGGGTGACAGAGGATAAGATGTTTAAATGGTATCACCAACTCAATGGACATGTGTTTGAGCAAAGTCTGGGAGATAGTGAAGGACAGGGAAGCCTGGCATGTTGCAGTTCATGGTGTCACAAAGGATCAGACATAACAACAATTGAACAACAGGAATACAACCATGTGAAGTGTCATTATTCACAAGAAAAAACAGGTGAAAATTTGCTACTGGTGTTTGGAAACTCATCAGAAACTCTAGGTACAACAGAAATTCCAGTTCATTTTAAGATTGATTAGAAACAGCATCATAATATCAAGGGTTGAAATATGGTCTTTGGGCTTGTGGGAAATACTACATTTTGAAATGAATTTCTAATCAATGAGAATAAACATGGAATGCGTAAATTCCTTTAGTACTGTTGATTCCAACAGTTGACATGCATTTTAGCCCAAATGATATTAATTGTACCTCATTTGCATTTTTTTTGCTACTGAGAATTGGCATATTTCAATCATAATATTTCAGATAAGTTGTATCAAAATGATTTTTTAGCTACAAAGGAATATACTTCTACAGAAGTTAGCAATTGCGGTTGTTAGGGATGTCAGGATAGAATGATAAATATAAAGGAAGATTTATAGGATCAAGACAAATTTTAGAATAAAATGTTGGCTTTTAAATCATCCCCATTGTTTGTTTAATTTAGTAAGAAAATGTTGCTGTGCTGTGCTTTGTCACTCAATCATGTCCAATTCTTTGCGATCCCATGGACTGCAACCTACAAGGCTCCGAGTTTAAAAATGAGGCAGTAGAGTTGAGAATGGGTCAATAATGATAGTTGATACCTTGAACCTTGCCTTTTTTCCTGACCCTGGACATCATGTATAGATGAAATAGGCTGGGTACAATTGAAATAAATAGATATGTGTGATATACAGTTATATTGGGGTAAATCTCAGTGATTTTGGTAATGGCATGAAGCCTTCTTTTTGACTGTGGAAGAATGGCTGTGAAGGACTTTGTTTCACTTCAGAGGCGTATGCGTGCCTGCCAGGGTTGAGGTACATCTCTCCTACTCACTCTGTGTTTTGGTTTGTAAACACTAATGCAAGTGTGTGTTGGCCCCAGGATCATGAGTTATGTGTATTCTGAAATGAAGAACTTTTGATAAAGGCCATCACATTCACTGTGTTTGGATAAACAGTGGCTTTGAAAAACATGGCCTCTCCACTGTTGCTTGGAGAAGTATCTCTGGCGGGGAAGGTGCCCTGAAAAGTTTTGAGGAGAAGGATTATGGAAAATGCAAGAGGAAGCCAGGGACACAAGCTCAAGCCATTTAGTTTCAAAGGAAACTCTATCCTGTGCTCCTCCTGCTTTTTTCCTGACTGATTGTTAGGTCTCTAACCACAGGCTTATAATGGGTTATCATTCATGGCCCAAATGAATGGGTTTTCTTAACAATGATGTCCTTGTTTTGAGGGTTATGTGGGTACAAAAGACAGCACATAAATAGAGACACTTGTCTTTTTGAGGTAAAATGTAGTTAAGCTACAGTCCAGTTGTCCTGCCTTTGGTTAGAAATTTTCCTGTTGTAGAAAAATCAGTGTATTCCAGTTGCTTCCCTGGGCTTAAGCATGTGCATTCAATGTCATATGAAAGAATTTTTGCCTGGAAGTACATTTGTCTTTCTTTCCCTATCAGTGTGCTCACTGATGTCTATCAGAGGGTTGAGCAAAAAATATTATTTATTTGGTATGAGTGGTACCTCCATAGCGTCACCTCATTCAGAAAAGTTTCTTATTTGTCCGTCTGCAGGGAGCTTCTGAGAATTGGCGCTATAGCTCCCACTGGATTTCCATAGATGACTGTTCTTCATAAAGTATCCATGTGCTCTTTTTTCACATCATTTTGAATGAACAGGGATTTAAAATAGTACTAGCTGAAGATGGGAGCCAGGTGCCCTCACAGCTAGATGTTTGTATGTGTTAGAGCCTTGAATGGTCTAGAGAGCACTGTGGCACTGGAACTGCTGCTTTTCCATGGAGGGAATTTCTACTTGCCCTGTGCTCGTACTGCCCCTTGAAGCAATACTGCAGGTGACCACAGGTGATCACAGCTGCCCACAGCCTCACTGTTCTAGACGTTGACCAGGAGCACCATTTGCTGTTGTTCTTTACTGTTGTTCTTCCAGGACACAAAGAAGAGCAGAACACTGCTGTTGGAAGAGAAGCTTTAGGGGTTATTTTAATTCTCTAGTGTCCGTATGTTGATACCAATTCTCTCAAAATGCTCACTATCTTATTTTCTCAAATCGTTAAAGATTTCTGCTTCCATGTTTCCTTTGAACTGTTTGATTCTCCAAATTAAACCATCTTGCCCATTCAAAGTGTTTACAGTTCTACTTTTGTTGATGTTAATTATTCCTCCCATTGCAGTTTAATTAATAAGAGATTGCATCTCACGTATTCCATCTCTCAGAATGTTGCTTCAAAGAACTACCCCATCTAAGATAATGCTTAACAGCTTTACTCCCAAGAGCATATTTCCTAGTGATATGGAATTTCAGCAATCAGATATGGTCATTAAATGCAGAAAGATTCAGCTTTCATGATACAGTTTTATAATTATATATAATTGCACCATTCATCTTGGTAGAATTTCTAATGAGCTGTATGCAAACAAGTATATTTAAAATTGTGTTAGAAATTTTCCTGTTGTAGAAAAATCAGTGTATTCCAGTTGCTTCCCTGGGCTTAAGCATGTGCATTCAATGTCATATGAAAGAATTTTTGCCTGGAAGTACATTTGTCTTTCTTTCCCTATCAGTGTGCTCACTGATGTCTATCAGAGGGTTGAGCAAAAAATATTATTTATTTGGTATGAGTGGTACCTCCATAGCGTCACCTCATTCAGAAAAGTTTCTTATTTGTCCGTCTGCAGGGAGCTTCTGAGAATTGGCGCTATAGCTCCCACTGGATTTCCATAGATGACTGTTCTTCATAAAGTATCCATGTGCTCTTTTTTCACATCATTTTGAATGAACAGGGATTTAAAATAGTACTAGCTGAAGATGGGAGCCAGGTGCCCTCACAGCTAGATGTTTGTATGTGTTAGAGCCTTGAATGGTCTAGAGAGCACTGTGGCACTGGAACTGCTGCTTTTCCATGGAGGGAATTTCTACTTGCCCTGTGCTCGTACTGCCCCTTGAAGCAATACTGCCGGTGACCACAGGTGATCACAGCTGCCCACAGCCTCACTGTTCTAGACGTCGACCAGGAGCACCATTTGCTGTTGTTCTTTACTGTTGTTCTTCCAGGACACAAAGAAGAGCAGAACACTGCTGTTGGAAGAAAAGCTTTAGGGGTTATTTTAATTCTCTAGTGTCCGTATGTTGATACCAATTCTCTCAAAATGCTCACTATCTTATTTTCTCAAATCGTTAAAGATTTCTGCTTCCATGTTTCCTTTGAACTGTTTGATTCTCCAAATTAAACCATCTTGCCCATTCAAAGTGTTTACAGTTCTACTTTTGTTGATGTTAATTATTCCTCCCATTGCAGTTTAATTAATAAGAGATTGCATCTCACGTATTCCATCTCTCAGAATGTTGCTTCAAAGAACTACCCCATCTAAGATAATGCTTAACAGCTTTACTCCCAAGAGCATATTTCCTAGTGATATGGAATTTCAGCAATCAGATATGGTCATTAAATGCAGAAAGATTCAGCTTTCATGATACAGTTTTATAATTATATATAATTGCACCATTCATCTTGGTAGAATTTCTAATGAGCTGTATGCAAACAAGTATATTTAAAAATTGTGATAGAAATCTTTTCATGGCTCAATGTTACCCCAACGTTTAGCAATTTGAATGACATGGATAGATTGCATGTCTGAGTGGGCAGAAATTACCCCATGACTCCTTCTTCGGTTGATTTTTATCAATTAATTTCTGAGGCATGCAATTAATTCTTTACAAAGGGTTTAGTATCCTGTAAATAATCAGGGAAAGTTCTGAGTGGTGATCCTGCACCTTTCTTGCTGTTTCATGTCATGAAATCAAGTGCCTAAGTGAATTTATAGAAAAATATCAGGAGTAATAACCCTGCAGGCAGTGGCAACAGGAGGGAATAGCTATCTGGGACTGGCATTTGGTATGCGGTTGCTCTTGGCAACTGCGTTGTAAGTGCTGTCTGTATTTGGGGCGGTGTTTGTCTCTATAGTTCCTTTAAAGACTCTCTCTGTAGCTCTTGTGACCTTTCTGGGTGGTTCGCCTCGTTTCAGTTCGATCTTAATTGCAGAGAATCCTACCAGAAATACAGTTTGAAAGTAGGGAGCTGGATACAGGAGTTTCCTGAAATTTGTATATGAAAACTGGGAAGCTTCCCTCAGTCCATGGTTTCTGAAGAGCACTACATCTCAAATACGTTGAAAGTCCTGAGGACTGCAGCTCTCCAGTGTATGGCTGGGGAACTGAGCATCTTCAAATAAGATGCCCTGCAGAAAGATTCCTGAGTGGAAAATCGAGACACATGTGAATCTTGCTTAGAATTTGTCCCAATTAAAAAAAAAATCTTGTGAGATGAATCATACAGAATCTAGAAATCCCCTCCCTGTTTTTTTTTTTTTTTTTTCTTTTGCTCTAAAGCTGTGAACATCTTTTAATTAAGAGTGAATGTGCAGCAGAGTTTATGATATCTAAGGAGTGGTAATCTAACACACCTGTCTTAGTACCTGTCCACCCACATTCATTTGCTCTTTGCTATTACCTCCCATGAAATGCTTTGTAACAGATTTGAGACAGATATGCAAATGCTAGCTCCTATGAGAATGCATTCAGATTTTAAATCCATTTAAAATCACAGAGATCAATCGGGGAGAAGATGCTCTCTCTTTGTGTGTTGTGTGTTCTCTGTAAGTAACGATACAAAATGACTAAGCAAATGGATGTTGTGAGCCTCTAAGAGATTGCTTCTTCTCAGAGTCTAGTATTTCCATATTGCCAAGCTGTCCTTTTAATAGAAATGTTATTCATAATTTTAAAAGACTGCACAGCATAAACTTTTGTAGCTTTGTATTTTTGGACTGACTCTGGATATAGAGTGAGAAGGAAATACGTACACAATTTGCTTCAGTGAAAATGGTGCAGAAAGTCTTGACGAGGACCGATGTACATTTGATAGGCTGAGAAGTTTTTGTTTTGTTTTACAGTCTTACAGAGATGAATAAAACATTTGAAAATCTAATATATACATGAAAACTTTCAAAAATCTGTAAAATAAAGTATAGAAACTTCCAAATAATACTGTTTGAGATAGACCTTTAGAAAATGACACATCCTTCTTGAATACCCATTCAAGGTATGATATTAAAAAATTACTGGCCTTAAAATACAATCGGATTTTAGGACACTTGCACAGTGTGGACTTCAATTTTAGACTTATTTTGAGTCTCTAGCATAAATGTGAAATGTATCTGTCAAGGTGGGCAGTTCATTAAGTTGAAAGTTAATGTTAAAAAGGTAAATATAGAGATGATTCAGGCCCATTAGAGTGATGTTTTCTGTACTGATGTTTATGGGAAACTTTATGAATATTTTGTAGTAAAAGAACCATGGTTATAAGTTCAACCATGACCTCTTGATTTGTCCTGATGTAGCTTTTGCTAGCCATATTTTTCTTCATTTTTACTTTTCATACAGTTTACGCCTCATTGTATCTCACTTTCAGACTGTCTCCACCGATAGTTCTGAGAATAGCAAGACAAGGATCCAGTGTCTTTATTTTCCATCTGAGAACTAGTAGACACTGACTAATATGTAGTGTATAAAAGAGATAATGTTTGTTTGCTATTGGAACTCATTGAATCCACAAGGCAAGCTGCCATTTTTGCTCTTTGCTATTACCTCCCATGAAATGCTTTGTAACAGATTTGAGACAGATATGCAAATGCTAGCTCCTATGAGAATGCATTCAGATTTTAAATCCATTTAAAATCACAGAGATCAATCGGGGAGAAGATGCTCTCTCTTTGTGTGTTGTGTGTTCTCTGTAAGTAACGATACAAAATGACTAAGCAAATGGATGTTGTGAGCCTCTAAGAGATTGCTTCTTCTCAGAGTCTAGTATTTCCATATTGCCAAGCTGTCCTTTTAATAGAAATGTTATTCATAATTTTAAAAGACTGCACAGCATAAACTTTTGTAGCTTTGTATTTTTGGACTGACTCTGGATATAGAGTGAGAAGGAAATACGTACACAATTTGCTTCAGTGAAAATGGTGCAGAAAGTCTTGACGAGGACCGATGTACATTTGATAGGCTGAGAAGTTTTTTGTTTTTGTTTTACAGTCTTACAGAGATGAATAAAAACATTTGAAAAGCTAATATATACATGAAAACTTTCAAAAATCTGTAAAATAAAGTATAGAAACTTCCAAATAATACTGTTTGAGATAGACCTTTAGAAAATGACACATCCTTCTTGAATACCCATTCAAGGTATGATATTAAAAAATTACTGGCCTTAAAATACAATCGGATTTTAGGACACTTGCACAGTGTGGACTTCAATTTTAGACTTATTTTGAGTCTCTAGCATAAATGTGAAATGTATCTGTCAAGGTGGGCAGTTCATTAAGTTGAAAGTTAATGTTAAAAAGGTAAATATAGAGATGATTCAGGCCCATTAGAGTGATGTTTTCTGTACTGATGTTTATGGGAAACTTTATGAATATTTTGTAGTAAAAGAACCATGGTTATAAGTTCAACCATGACCTCTTGATTTGTCCTGATGTAGCTTTTGCTAGCCATATTTTTCTTCATTTTTACTTTTCATACAGTTTACGCCTCATTGTATCTCACTTTCAGACTGTCTCCACCGATAGTTCTGAGAATAGCAAGACAAGGATCCAGTGTCTTTATTTTCCATCTGAGAACTAGTAGACACTGACTAATATGTAGTGTATAAAAGAGATAATGTTTGTTTGCTATTGGAACTCATTGAATCCACAAGGCAAGCTGCCATTTTTTCTAGGGAGAGTGACAGTCTGAATGTAGCGGATAAACAACTATTTTGAGTGCTGAAATTGTTAGGACAAATGGTTTTCCTTTTGTCAACAAGATCCCTTCAAGTTCTAAAAATGTAGACATTAATGTATATTAGTGTAAAATTAATTTTGTATATAATTAATATACATTAGTGTCTACATTTTTAGAACTTAAGAACTTATAACCACAGTTTTTTTTATTACAAAATATTCATAAAGTTTCACCTGGAAAAAAAATATGTAATTGCCTTTTTGCCTATAGCTGTGCTTGAACATTCCCACTAGCAGGCAGGGAGGCTGAATGCAGGTATTTGGGGTATACCTCAAAGCAGCCCACCCACTTAGGGGATTTTCTGTTAGTCTTCTGTTTTATCTAAACCTTCACAAACATTTTACCTCTTATCCATTGTGCTTGTTTAAATACATAAATAATGACTCTGTTTATTTAACATTAATTTACTTTAATTTCCCCCAACCAGTGGAATAAATTTGGTGCTCTCAGATGATTACTGTGCTTGTCTTGTGTCTTTGAGAACCACCTCACCCGTCTGGATGGACTAAAACCTAGCTGATCTCTATATATCCTTCTAGCTTTAATATTTTTTGGTTCTGTGACCCAGAACCACTATATTTATTCTTTTCATTTTTTTTTTTCTATTTTTATTTGTTGTCCTTATAACGCTCCTCTGAAGTCATCAACAACAGTTCCCCATGCCTGATTCCAGGAAATTGTTCTTTTCTTTTTTGGGAGGTACTTTCTGCCCATCTGTATTTATTGCCTCATGTTCTGATCTTTCAGAGATGACCCAGGATAAATATGTTTTGTGTTCCTCGCGTAGGTTGCTTCTCTGGGAGTCACGACCTTCACTTTATGCGCTCTGTGTATAGACCGCTTCCGGGCAGCCACCAACGTCCAGATGTACTACGAGATGATAGAAAACTGTTCTTCCACAACCGCCAAACTCGCTGTCATTTGGGTGGGCGCCCTCCTGCTAGCCCTGCCGGAAGTGGTGCTCCGCCAGCTGAGCAAGGAGGACCTGGGCTTGAGCGGGCGAGTCCCCGCCGAGCGCTGCATCATCAAGGTCTCTCCCGACCTCCCGGACACCATCTATGTCTTAGCCCTCACCTACGACAGCGCCAGACTCTGGTGGTATTTCGGCTGTTACTTCTGTTTGCCCACACTTTTCACCATCACCTGCTCTCTAGTGACTGCACGGAAAATCCGCAAAGCTGAGAAAGCCTGTACCCGGGGAAATAAGCGCCAGATTCAGCTAGAAAGCCAGATGAACTGTACAGTCGTGGCTTTGACCATTTTATACGGATTTTGCATTATTCCTGAAAATATCTGTAACATCGTTACAGCTTACATGGCCACGGGAGTTTCCCAGCAGACAATGGACCTTCTTAATGTCATCAGCCAGTTCCTTCTGTTCTTTAAGTCCTGTGTCACCCCCGTCCTCCTCTTCTGTCTCTGCAAACCCTTCAGCCGGGCCTTTATGGAGTGCTGCTGCTGCTGTTGCGAGGAGTGCATCCAGAAGTCGTCCACGGTGACCAGTGATGACAATGACAACGAATACACCACGGAACTGGAACTGTCACCTTTCAGTACTATACGCCGGGAAATGTCCACGTTTGCTTCTGTTGGAACTCACTGCTGAAGGACAGCCTTGGGTTGGCTTAGGTTTCTTTCTGTCTTTCATTTGATTTTTAGATCCTGTGAACGTTTTGACATCATATTTTTCCTAACTGGGAAAAATGCAAAAAAAATTTTAAAAAGAGAAGTATTAACTACAGTAGAACTGATTTTGCAAATTAATATTTGTGCTTTGAAAAAGAAGTTTATATTTAGTTATTTAAGAAGTATGGGAGGCCCATAGTTTTTGATCATTTTATCTGGGATGGTGCTAATATTTTCTTTGAAAAAAGTGACTGCACCTTAATTAATTGCTAACTGACTTTCGTTCTTTTGAAAATGTAACACTGTATATTGGTTATAGCCATGTGGTTTTGTAGGCCATTTTATGTTTGAGTTGTGATTGAACTGGGAGTCACGCCCATTTATGCTCTGTGTATAGACCGCTTCGGGCAGCCACCAACGTCCAGATGTACTACGAGATGATAGAAAACTGTTCTTCCACAACCGCCAAACTCGCTGTCATTTGGGTGGGCGCCTCCTGCTAGCCCTGCAAGTGGTGCTCCGCCAGCTGAGCAAGGAGGACCTGGGCTTAGCGGGCGAGTCCCCGCCGAGCGCTGCATCATCAAGGTCTCTCCCGACCTCCCGGACACCATCTATGTCTTAGCCCTCACCTACGACAGCGCCAGACTCTGGTGGTATTTCGGCTGTTACTTCTGTTTGCCCACACTTTTCACCATCACCTGCTCTCTAGTGACTGCACGGAAAATCCGCAAAGCTGAGAAAGCCTGTACCCGGGGAAATAAGCGCCAGATTCAGCTAGAAAGCCAGATGAACTGTACAGTCGTGGCTTTGACCATTTTATACGGATTTTGCATTATTCCTGAAAATATCTGTAACATCGTTACAGCTTACATGGCCACGGGAGTTTCCCAGCAGACAATGGACCTTCTTAATGTCATCAGCCAGTTCCTTCTGTTCTTTAAGTCCTGTGTCACCCCCGTCCTCCTCTTCTGTCTCTGCAAACCCTTCAGCCGGGCCTTTATGGAGTGCTGCTGCTGCTGTTGCGAGGAGTGCATCCAGAAGTCGTCCACGGTGACCAGTGATGACAATGACAACGAATACACCACGGAACTGGAACTGTCACCTTTCAGTACTATACGCCGGGAAATGTCCACGTTTGCTTCTGTTGGAACTCACTGCTGAAGGACAGCCTTGGGTTGGCTTAGGTTTCTTTCTGTCTTTCATTTGATTTTTAGATCCTGTGAACGTTTTGACATCATATTTTTCCTAACTGGGAAAAATGCAAAAAAAATTTTAAAAAGAGAAGTATTAACTACAGTAGAACTGATTTTGCAAATTAATATTTGTGCTTTGAAAAAGAAGTTTATATTTAGTTATTTAAGAAGTATGGGAGGCCCATAGTTTTTGATCATTTTATCTGGGATGGTGCTAATATTTTCTTTGAAAAAAGTGACTGCACCTTAATTAATTGCTAACTGACTTTCGTTCTTTTGAAAATATAACACTGTATATTGGTTATAGCCATGTGGTTTTGTAGGCCATTTTATGTTTGAGTTGTGATTGAAAGTACACTGTATGTGGAATTGTGAGATGAGTTGTAGTTAAGAAGCATTCACCAAATAGCACCAAATAAATGACACTTTATTCTTTAACGTCACTGTCAATCTGCTTTTAACCAAGATTCAATAAATCTTTTAACTGCCTTAATTGCACAATTACTGATTCTATGCACAATTTGAATTCGACCTTATTGTTTTATAAATTCTATTTCCCTTTAAAGAGGGCAGCCAGAAGTTTTCCCAAGAGTGCTATTTTGTATGTATGATTCATAAAACTATATTGTAAGTTTAAAATTTATATTTTTTAGTGTTCAGATAGAGATGTAAATTATTTTCAAATATTTATAAAATATGAATAAATAGACAGCAGAGTAGGAAGAAACTATCTTTATTTTTAGAAAAAATTCACCTCTGAATCAGCATGTAGAGCTATAGGTTTTCCCATGAGAAATTAAAAGTGGGACCAAGGACTAAACCACAATGCATTTGTCGTCTGTTTCATCTAAACACTGACCTTTGAAGCACGATGAGTTCTATGTGAAGCACTTTGAATTCTTATTTCTCTCCTTTAAAAAAAATGAACTTAGGGCTTCCCTGGTGGTCCAGTGGGTAAGGACACTGCCTTGCAGTGCAAGGGGCGCTGGTTCGATCCCTGGCCTGGGAAGATCCCATGTGCCGCGGAGCAGCTGGACCCATGTGTCCAATTACCGAGCCGGAGCTCTGGAGTGCATGCACCCAGGGCCGGTGCTCTGTGACAACAGAGGCTGCCCCAATGGGAGGCCCACACTGGCCGAAGAACAAAGATGGATGAAAATGGACAAATGAAAGACCAACAGAAGTGGCACACCTGCTCCCCTCCCTCCCCACCCCACCACCCTCAAATAAATAAATAAATAAATCTTTAAAAAAAAAAATGAACTTATTAAATCTGTGAGACTTAACTTCTTTAATAAATTACAGTATAATGAGATAATAAAAGATGTATATATCTTGATTAGAACACTTAAATATTCAAATATTACCTTTAAATTGATGTTCTGTAAACTTCCAACAAAAAACTAGTCTTCTCCGTTTGAATTATATGACGCCCTCAAGGAGTTCAAGTAAACTCAGTTTTGTGGGGTGTCTGCCACGAGGGACACATCCCAAATCAGATGGCAGAGGCAGTGACCTAAGCGACTCAGTGTGATTGTCACATTGCTGTCCCCAGAGTAGCCATATAGGGGAACCCAGCTTTCTGTCTGGAAACTGCCCCATGTGTTTTCTGCTTGTCAATTTCTTTACTATTTAATATCACTGAGTAGCACCTTCTTTCTTCTAGACTATAATGTCATTTAAATCATTAAAATTTAGTGTTAGAAAAATAAAAATTACTGAATTCAGACCACTTATTTTCTGTATGAAACCCAAATTAACTAAATGACAGTGCCCATAGTATTTCCTTTTTCCCAGTCCAGTACTTTTAAAAGGGATTTTTTTCCCTCTACTGTCTGTATTCTAAAAGATTTGAAGAAGACTAAAAAAAGGGACCATTGTTGGCTTTTAAACAGACCCCTGTAATAGATCTTTGGAAAACAACTGAGGATGCCTAAACTAGGTTTTGGCTGCTGATCAGATCAACAATTATAATTCCACAGTGTCTCTCATGATAATTTAGTTGAAGAGCTGACTCCTTGGAAAAGACCTGGATGCTGGAAATGATTGAAGGAAGGAGGAGACGGGGATGACAAAGGATGAGATGGTTGGATGGCATCACTGACTCAATGGACATGAGTTTGAACAAACTCTGGGAGATGGTGAAGGACAGGGAAGCCTGGCGTGCTGCAGTTCATAGGGTTGCAAAGACTCAGACATGACTTAGCAACTGAAGAACAAAAAGAACAACAATAAATTAAGAAACTAATTGAGCATGTGGTATAGAAAAGGTTCTGTGCTATAATGGCAACAAATAAAAGTAAATAGAGCTTAGTGAAAAAGCAGAGAGATGGGGTGAGAAGAGAGGAATAAGACATAAATATATATAAACATATTATAAATATATTAAAAATATATATATATATATTATAAATATGTATAATTATGACATCCTCTGGGACTTGGAAAGTGTTAAGTTCTAGGGTAATTCAGAAAGAGCACCTCAGATGGGAGGAATGACTCTAGAATAAGAGGCTTTCAAGTAAACTCAGTTTTGTGGGAGTCTGCCACGAGGGACACATCCCAAATCAGATGGCAGAGGCAGTGACCTAAGCGACTCAGTGTGATTGTCACATTGCTGTCCCCAGAGTAGCCATATAGGGGAACCCAGCTTTCTGTCTGGAAACTGCCCCATGTGTTTTCTGCTTGTCAATTTCTTTACTATTTAATATCACTGAGTAGCACCTTCTTTCTTCTAGACTATAATGTCATTTAAATCATTAAAATTTAGTGTTAGAAAAATAAAAATTACTGAATTCAGACCACTTATTTTCTGTATGAAACCCAAATTAACTAAATGACAGTGCCCATAGTATTTCCTTTTTCCCAGTCCAGTACTTTTAAAAGGGATTTTTTTCCCTCTACTGTCTGTATTCTAAAAGATTTGAAGAAGACTAAAAAAAGGGACCATTGTTGGCTTTTAAACAGACCCCTGTAATAGATCTTTGGAAAACAACTGAGGATGCCTAAACTAGGTTTTGGCTGCTGATCAGATCAACAATTATAATTCCACAGTGTCTCTCATGATAATTTAGTTGAAGAGCTGACTCCTTGGAAAAGACCTGGATGCTGGAAATGATTGAAGGAAGGAGGAGACGGGGATGACAAAGGATGAGATGGTTGGATGGCATCACTGACTCAATGGACATGAGTTTGAACAAACTCTGGGAGATGGTGAAGGACAGGGAAGCCTGGCGTGCTGCAGTTCATAGGGTTGCAAAGACTCAGACATGACTTAGCAACTGAAGAACAAAAAGAACAACAATAAATTAAGAAACTAATTGAGCATGTGGTATAGAAAAGGTTCTGTGCTATAATGGCAACAAATAAAAGTAAATAGAGCTTAGTGAAAAAGCAGAGAGATGGGGTGAGAAGAGAGGAATAAGACATAAATATATATAAACATATTATAAATATATTAAAAATATATATATATATTATAAATATGTATAATTATGACATCCTCTGGGACTTGGAAAGTGTTAAGTTCTAGGGTAATTCAGAAAGAGCACCTCAGATGGGAGGAATGACTCTATAGGATAACTGGAGGCAGAGGCTTTCAGAAGGAGTTGATGAAAAGCAGTAGCAGAAGTGGGCACTTCAGGAGGAGAGAAATAACAGAGGAATAGGGGATAGTCACAGTGTGACTGAAGAATAGATAGACTCTAGTCCAGCTAGGTTTATATGCTATGTGTGAACAAAAGCCTGATGGAAAATCCTGATGAAGATATGTGTTGAGATGATATTATAAAAGGGTATGGTTTTATGTTGTGTTCACATGGGAGGCCCTGCCCTCCTCTGCCCCATGTTGTTGTTTAGTCACTAAGTTGTGTCTGACTCTTTTGTGACTCCATGGACTGTAGTCCACCAGGTTGCTCTGTCCATGGGATTTTCCAGCAAGAATGATGGAATAGGTTGCCATTTCCTTCTCCAGGGGCTCTTCCTGACACAGGGATCAAACCTGTGTCTCTTGCTTTGGCTGGAGGATTCTTTACGACTGAATCACCAAGAAACCTCCCTTCCCCCATACTCTCATATTAATACATTGTGTTCATTAGCAGTAGGCTATAACAGCTTCCTCTTCCCACATTCACATCTGGTTCTGAACTGAATAATATTTGGTAGGAGCTTGATTTTCCTCTAAGAAACATTTAAGAATTTCTAAGAAGAAATTTTCCCTTCTGATCCTTCCCCATCATTTTAGAAACAGATAGACTTTTCCCGATCTTCAAGGATTCTGCAAGATAGTAGGTGGAGGTTTCTCCCTGATAATTTGAATCAATCTTACATTTTTAAGTACCTTCAATTATTTTGTGAGTTTGGCTCTCTCTGTTCTCTTTCTCGGCAGCATATTCCTAGTGTATCTGATTATGGCTCATCCTTCTCATAAGGAATGAAGAAGGAAAACCATTAAAAGTTTCTATAGTTTCACTCTCATGTTTTATGAGTGTTCTCTCCTTTCTGCGGAGTCAGAAAATACGTGCTATATTTTCTTTGTCCCTGTCTTTTAGTGAAAGCAGATGAGAAGTATTTATTGTTGATTTTGGAATTCAAAGTGTTTTGCATGGTGCCTACAATAGATTGAAATTACATTACTTCAGAGCTCAAAGTAATCTCAAAGTCTTCTGGTATTAATTGTTCGGTTTATTCTTTGTATGTATAGAACTGAAGTTAACCGAGTTACACAAAGTCACATAATTTGACCCTGGTTGAATATTGATTTAGCGTTAAAAATTCTAAGAATAGGAGATCTCCTAGGGATGGTAAGTAATAGTTCTTTTCTACTTAACCAGTAGGTTCACAGCAATCTGTGAAACATCGTTGATTAAGATGGTGAGTGTTCAATAACTACTTGCTCAATGAAAGGATAAAATGAATCTTTAAATGAAAGAACTCCCAGAAAACATAGTTTAGCAGAAATGCAGATGGAAAACCATGACTGTGGTTAAGAAACGGTGACATAGAAAAAAGCAAGAAAGTATAGTTTTCTTCTGTGTTCCGTGCTAGTCAAATGATGTAAATATCCATGGTCATGTGTAAGTATAGTTTTCTTCTGTGTTCCCTGCTAGTCAAATGATGTAAATATCCATGGTCATGTGTATGGTGTGTATATATTTTTCTAGACAAATTATAAAGACTGAATACTGCAACTGACTCTTTAAACCTCTCTATCCCAAAGCTATTAAGTACAGATATCCTAAAACCCGCTTTAGTTCTTTGCACATTTTATGTATTCAATCACTCACTCCATTCATTCAGTTTAACACCTATTGCTGACTTTGTATAGTGGCAACATTGTAGCCAGTGAGGTTTATCTGAGGCACAATTATTGGTAATTGAAAATACCTATGCGCCAGAAACTATGCTAAATCCTAGGGCAGAATAATGTGTGGTTTGGATACAATTCATTCCCTTTTGGGGTTTATATTATGTGCAGGGTATATGCATAAAATTATTCCCTATACATAGATTATTCCCTCTATTGAGTATTCAGTGAAAATATGAGTAGTGCTGAGAAAGAAAAGTTCAGGAAGAAAAGTGCTCTAAGAGTTTGTTATAGGAGCTCCTGACCTAGTGGTAAGGTCAGAGGAAATTCCCTTGCAGAAGAGCTCAGGGAGAGGAAGGGTGTGTTTTAAGGCTCTGTATGGACACAGATGGACTTCTCAGTAGTGCAGTTGTAAAGTATCCACCTGCCAATGGAGGAGATGCCAGAGACGCGGATTTGATCCCTGGGTCTGGAAGATCCCCTGGAGGAGGAAATGCCAATCCACTCATGTCTATTTCATGGATAGAGAAGCCTGGTCTATAGTCCATGGGATTCCAAAGAGTTGGACACAACTGAGCAAGTGAGTACACACACACACACACACACACACACACACACACACACACACGGACACAGACAGAGCAAGTCCAGGAGCCGAGAAGGACCAAGAAGCCTGGCATCCAAAAAACAATGGCAAAAATAGAGTGGCATGAGCCCAGAGTTTGTTTGAAACAAATTGCTTTTCATCTACAAATGGTTTGGATATGTAGGTAAAATCACTTCATCAATGTTAGACTGCCCTTCTGTGGTTCATGGGAGACTACAAATCAGTGTGACTAGAAAACTGACTTTCTTTTATATTTTAACATAAGAGCCTCGCAATATGAGTCTTGATTTTTCATTCTATTTCACTGAATTGTGTTTCCACGCTTTCACCCCAAATATTGCAATATGAAATAGGACAATTCATTAATCGAAGAAATTATATTGGTATAAGTGGAAGATGATTGTTATTTACTATAAAGTTAAGAGACGTTTGAGTCCTGCAACTGTGGTGCATTTATAAACTTGTAGAGGATTAGTACTCTTTAGGCTCCAGTGCTCAGAATTTAAAGATTGATTTAAAAAATTAGTGTGGTCATCAATCTCAAAGTGATGGTTTGGTTGAACTACTAATGCTTTAATCAATCACATGGCTGTTAAATGGTATTTTCATTTCCTTTTACTCCAACTGTTGTCAATTCTACAAACTGAATTCAGTATTTTCAATTTTAAAGATATAGGGGTTTATATTATGTGCAGGGTATATGCATAAAATTATTCCCTATACATAGATTATTCCCTCTATTGAGTATTCAGTGAAAATATGAGTAGTGCTGAGAAAGAAAAGTTCAGGAAGAAAAGTGCTCTAAGAGTTTGTTATAGGAGCTCCTGACCTAGTGGTAAGGTCAGAGGAAATTCCCTTGCAGAAGAGCTCAGGGAGAGGAAGGGTGTGTTTTAAGGCTCTGTATGGACACAGATGGACTTCTCAGTAGTGCAGTTGTAAAGTATCCACCTGCCAATGGAGGAGATGCCAGAGACGCGGATTTGATCCCTGGGTCTGGAAGATCCCCTGGAGGAGGAAATGCCAATCCACTCATGTCTATTTCATGGATAGAGAAGCCTGGTCTATAGTCCATGGGATTCCAAAGAGTTGGACACAACTGAGCAAGTGAGTACACACACACACACACACACACACACACACACACACACACACGGACACAGACAGAGCAAGTCCAGGAGCCGAGAAGGACCAAGAAGCCTGGCATCCAAAAAACAATGGCAAAAATAGAGTGGCATGAGCCCAGAGTTTGTTTGAAACAAATTGCTTTTCATCTACAAATGGTTTGGATATGTAGGTAAAATCACTTCATCAATGTTAGACTGCCCTTCTGTGGTTCATGGGAGACTACAAATCAGTGTGACTAGAAAACTGACTTTCTTTTATATTTTAACATAAGAGCCTCGCAATATGAGTCTTGATTTTTCATTCTATTTCACTGAATTGTGTTTCCACGCTTTCACCCCAAATATTGCAATATGAAATAGGACAATTCATTAATCGAAGAAATTATATTGGTATAAGTGGAAGATGATTGTTATTTACTATAAAGTTAAGAGACGTTTGAGTCCTGCAACTGTGGTGCATTTATAAACTTGTAGAGGATTAGTACTCTTTAGGCTCCAGTGCTCAGAATTTAAAGATTGATTTAAAAAATTAGTGTGGTCATCAATCTCAAAGTGATGGTTTGGTTGAACTACTAATGCTTTAATCAATCACATGGCTGTTAAATGGTATTTTCATTTCCTTTTACTCCAACTGTTGTCAATTCTACAAACTGAATTCAGTATTTTTCTTCAATTTTAAAAGATATAAACAATTCATATGAAATGCATTCTGTGAAATCCATAGAAACCTTCTGAATTGAATTCCTTGCTATATAGACAGGGATGTGACTGAGGTTTGTTTTACCCTTTATATTTTTACACCAAATTTAAGTGTATCTGTGTATGTGCTGTCATGTCCGACTCTGTGACGCTATGAACTGTAGCCTGCCAGGCTCCTCTGTCTATGGAATTTTCCAGGCAAGATTACTGGAGTTGTTTGCCATTTCCTTCTACAGGGGATCTTCCCAACCCAGCAATAAAACTTGCATCTCTTGAGGCTCCTGCATTCGCAGGCGAATTCTTTACCACTTAAGAGGAAATATCTTTTGTAATTTGATTCCTTCTATATATATCTGAGTTGATACTGTATTTAGAAATTTAGGTATACCAAGATTTCTTTGCCCTAATCAAATCAAGTATGATGAACTTGATAAAATTAGAAAATTTGCTGCCAAGAGAATTTGGAAACTTAAGGAACAGTTCCTCTGAGGAGAGTAAGAAATGAGGAGAGGAAAAAGAGTGGGAGAAAAATAGAGTAGAGGACATTTGGGGTGTCTAGAAGAAATTGGAAAGTTCTGAGGGGAGATTTCAAAGGAGTTCATGAAAATGACATCGTCATATTTTTCTTATCCTTTTTCTTCCACTAATGGCATTTGTTCTTGATTTTGGCATTGTTTCTAGTTCTGTTTACAAAAAAGAGTGGGCTCTGACCACTGCTGCCTTCAAGTCCATGGAACAGTGCTGTAAATCAAGAGCATTTCAGGAATGGGAAAGTTACGGGAGGTATGATTATGTACTTTTGTCATTCAAAAAGACATCCAACATCCATGGTTTTGTTTAAAAACACGTTTTAAGTATGTAGACACTTTCAAAAACTCTCCACAGCTTGTTTCTATTACATGGACATTTCAAGATTCAGGTTTAAAGTGACTGAGAACAGTTTGCAAAGACAAATATGTTCTATTGTGAATTATCTGTGTGTAAAGATGGAGGTCATCAATCTCAAAGTGATGGTTTGGTTGAACTACTAATGCTTTAATCAATCACATGGCTGTTAAATGGTATTTTCATTTCCTTTTACTCCAACTGTTGTCAATTCTACAAACTGAATTCAGTATTTTTCTTCAATTTTAAAAGATATAAACAATTCATATGAAATGCATTCTGTGAAATCCATAGAAACCTTCTGAATTGAATTCCTTGCTATATAGACAGGGATGTGACTGAGGTTTGTTTTACCCTTTATATTTTTACACCAAATTTAAGTGTATCTGTGTATGTGCTGTCATGTCCGACTCTGTGACGCTATGAACTGTAGCCTGCCAGGCTCCTCTGTCTATGGAATTTTCCAGGCAAGATTACTGGAGTTGTTTGCCATTTCCTTCTACAGGGGATCTTCCCAACCCAGCAATAAAACTTGCATCTCTTGAGGCTCCTGCATTCGCAGGCGAATTCTTTACCACTTAAGAGGAAATATCTTTTGTAATTTGATTCCTTCTATATATATCTGAGTTGATACTGTATTTAGAAATTTAGGTATACCAAGATTTCTTTGCCCTAATCAAATCAAGTATGATGAACTTGATAAAATTAGAAAATTTGCTGCCAAGAGAATTTGGAAACTTAAGGGAACAGTTCCTCTGAGGAGAGTAAGAAATGAGGAGAGGAAAAAGAGTGGGAGAAAAATAGAGTAGAGGACATTTGGGGTGTCTAGAAGAAATTGGAAAGTTCTGAGGGGAGATTTCAAAGGAGTTCATGAAAATGACATCGTCATATTTTTCTTATCCTTTTTCTTCCACTAATGGCATTTGTTCTTGATTTTGGCATTGTTTCTAGTTCTGTTTACAAAAAAGAGTGGGCTCTGACCACTGCTGCCTTCAAGTCCATGGAACAGTGCTGTAAATCAAGAGCATTTCAGGAATGGGAAAGTTACGGGAGGTATGATTATGTGCTTTTGTCATTCAAAAAGACATCCAACATCCATGGTTTTGTTTAAAAACACGTTTTAAGTATGTAGACACTTTCAAAAACTCTCCACAGCTTGTTTCTATTACATGGACATTTCAAGATTCAGGTTTAAAGTGACTGAGAACAGTTTGCAAAGACAAATATGTTCTATTGTGAATTATCTGTGTGTAAAGAGGGAGGATCATCAAGAATCACATTTAAGTCCCTGAAAGTCACATGGGTCATGTTTTCCTTCATTTTGAAAATATACTCTTGTATTATATAGTTAGGCTATTGTGGGCAATTTCCTTATATTAAGTTTTAATCCTGCCTGCCTTTGACACTCCTGGAAAGAAGGTTTTTTGTTTTTTTGGATTTGTTTCCCTATGTTTGGTTTCGCCTTAATAACTTGGTGTTGGGTCAGCATTCTATCTTGGTTTACTCTGAATTCCAAATTGATTGCACAAACCCCACATCATAGGTTGGCATTATTCTATGGGCATAATACAGTGATTGTTGGAGAAGTGTGCTTGAAAGTCCACCCAGGGTGTCAGAGACAAAATGGGTCTTTTGTTAGATTCGGGGGTTGGATTATTTTTCTTTGTCTTGCTGATTTTGAGATTGCTGGACAGAAATGTAACTTTTTCTTTTTTCATCTTGGCAAGAGATGAAAAAATCTCACTGGTGTTTCTTTAAAAGGCTTCATTGACCTCCATAAAACTTTGTTTCTGAATTAACTTTTATCTCCTGAAAACCTGTGGGCAGGACAAGCTGGGCATTGACAGGGCATTTGTAACTATTAGAAAGTTCACTGGTTGGGACTGATCTTTGGTCACCGAGTTTAAAGAGATGGGATGCTGTCATGCCCACTGATTGTGTGATTGTTTAAGCCTCACTCATAAAGAATTTTCGCTGAGGAGTCTTTGTTAGGGGAAGGCCTGTGAGATCCAGCTGCAGCGGTTGTAGAATGAATGCTTTTGTGTCAATAGTCAGCTCCCTCTGATATGTGATCAGCCCTTATTTGTATGGCAGCCTATTTCTACTCGCAAAGTGTGCATATAATGCCAGGCTTTGTAATCTGGTTAAGAGAAATGGGTGCTCAGAGGTTTCTCTTATACAATCACCTCTGCAGGAGTAAGTTGAGTGGAAAGCAGCGTTCTGTGAATAATGAAAAACACAGACTGATGGATCCAGATGAAGTTGAGTTATGTCTGTAGCTTTACATCCAGGGACACAGTTTCCTGTGGTCAAGACAAGCTAACTGACGTGGCCACTTTGATTTATCAAAAGGTGTAGTGAGGTGGATGAATCAAAAGCCTCTCATACAGAGTGAAGGAAGTGAGAAAGAGAAAAATAAATTCGTACATCAATGCACATGTAGATGGAATCTAGAAAAATGGTACTGGTAAAGCTGTTAGAGAATGGGCTTGTGGACACAGTGGGAGAAGAGGAGAGGGTAGGACAAATTAAGTAAGTGATATTGACATATACACATCATGTGTAAAACAGATAGGGAGAAGTTGCTGTGTAACACAGGGAATCCAGACTGGCCCACTGTGATGACCAAGAGTGGTGGGTTGGGAGGAGGCTTGGAGGAAGTCATAATTATATAATATATATATATATATATATATATATATAATTATGACTGATTTGTGTTATTGTACAGCAGACATCAACACAACATTGTAAAGCAATTATCCTCCAGTGAAAAAATAAATAAAAATTTAAGAATCGACCAGAAAGCTTACAAGATCTTCATTCCCTCCAGACCCAAGGAGTATGTCATCAGGTTCCAGCCACTGAAAAATGAGAGAAAATAATTTTTATTGTTAAAGTCATTTGGAGAATAAAGAAACTCATACAAAGCCAGCTATACACATGCACCCATACACACAGTTATAAACAGTGATATGAAATGGAAACTGAAACAGGTCCAATTGTTTCCTGATCTAGCTGCAGTAAATACAGTTAAATCCCTGGCGTCTTTCTGTTTCAAATCATAATCTCAGAAGGTCTCCAGCAGTCCTTACATCATAAGTGATTAGGAGCACTGTTTCTCTCTAGAAATGCAATTGGCATTTAGGACAAGACAGTTCTTTGTTCTTTGTTTTGTGTGACTTTCCCAATATTGCAGCATGTTTAGTATACTTGACCCTCTAGAACCTAGACACTAGCAATATATCCTTGTAGATGACAAGAGAAAGTTCCTTTCTTACCATTCTCACTCCCCATATATCCAAATGTCCCAGGGAAGATCAAGCAGATTGCGTTCTGTGAATAATGAAAAACACAGACTGATGGATCCAGATGAAGTTGAGTTATGTCTGTAGCTTTACATCCAGGGACACAGTTTCCTGTGGTCAAGACAAGCTAACTGACGTGGCCACTTTGATTTATCAAAAGGTGTAGTGAGGTGGATGAATCAAAAGCCTCTCATACAGAGTGAAGGAAGTGAGAAAGAAAAATAAATTCGTACATCAATGCACATGTAGATGGAATCTAGAAAAATGGTACTGGTAAAGCTGTTAGAGAATGGGCTTGTGGACACAGTGGGAGAAGAGGAGAGGGTAGGACAAATTAAGTAAGTGATATTGACATATACACATCATGTGTAAAACAGATAGGGAGAAGTTGCTGTGTAACACAGGGAATCCAGACTGGCCCACTGTGATGACCAAGAGTGGTGGGTTGGGAGGAGGCTTGGAGGAAGTCATAATTATATAATATATATATATATATATATATATATATAATTATGACTGATTTGTGTTATTGTACAGCAGACATCAACACAACATTGTAAAGCAATTATCCTCCAGTGAAAAAATAAATAAAAATTTAAGAATCGACCAGAAAGCTTACAAGATCTTCATTCCCTCCAGACCCAAGGAGTATGTCATCAGGTTCCAGCCACTGAAAAATGAGAGAAAATAATTTTTATTGTTAAAGTCATTTGGAGAATAAAGAAACTCATACAAAGCCAGCTATACACATGCACCCATACACACAGTTATAAACAGTGATATGAAATGGAAACTGAAACAGGTCCAATTGTTTCCTGATCTAGCTGCAGTAAATACAGTTAAATCCCTGGCGTCTTTCTGTTTCAAATCATAATCTCAGAAGGTCTCCAGCAGTCCTTACATCATAAGTGATTAGGAGCACTGTTTCTCTCTAGAAATGCAATTGGCATTTAGGACAAGACAGTTCTTTGTTCTTTGTTTTGTGTGACTTTCCCAATATTGCAGCATGTTTAGTATACTTGACCCTCTAGAACCTAGACACTAGCAATATATCCTTGTAGATGACAAGAGAAAGTTCCTTTCTTACCATTCTCACTCCCCATATATCCAAATGTCCCAGGGAAGATCAAGCAGATTGAAAACCTCAGAAGGCATTATTATTTCTAAAGCATTTTGAAAAATACAGAGGCATAGCCACTATCCATAATTTACCATGTTTTGTGAAAACCAGAATATAAAAAGAAACATCCATTCCTAAAATTACCCAATATATACAGACAGACAACTTTTGGCTAAAAATATTATCCCAAGAGGGTTTTTTCAATGATTTCCTAAAATTAAAAAAAATTTTTTGACCATGTTGTGTTGGTTTCTGCCATGCAACAATGTGTATAGCCATAATTACACATATATTCTCTCCTTCTGGCACTCCCTCCCCTCCCCACCCTTCTCCCCATTTCTCCAGGTCATCACAGAGGGCCAGACTGGGCTCCCTGTGCTGCACAACTTCTCACCAGCTATCCATCTCATACTTGATAGTGTGTATATTTTCAATCAGTCATTTGTATAACTTTATATGCACTTTTACATAGAAACTGTAAGGCTATATCTCCAAAATTCATTTAACAAACTGTATACATTTTTTTTCCCAGTGCCATCCAGTAGAGCCCCTACAGAGATGGATCTGCCAGAGTGCAAAGTCTGTTTCATGGCCGTGAACTTTCACCCTAAACCAGGGAACATGTGACTTGGGTTGAGATGTGATAGAGTATCAATTAATTTGTATATTTCAGGGTGTATACAGAAGCTCCCTGGTTCTGTGTCCTACTATTAAGGATCTGAGGGTTTACATTAGTAACCACCATGGTTACTTGGTGAATGAAGAGAAACGATAGGTCTGGATGGCTAGTCCCTCTTAAACTCATCACTCATGCCCATCACAAGTTATAAACAGTGATATGAAATGGAAACTGAAACAGGTCCAATTGTTTCCTGATCTAGCTGCAGTAAATACAGTTAAATCCCTGGCGTCTTTCTGTTTCAAATCATAATCTCAGAAGGTCTCCAGCAGTCCTTACATCATAAGTGATTAGGAGCACTGTTTCTCTCTAGAAATGCAATTGGCATTTAGGACAAGACAGTTCTTTGTTCTTTGTTTTGTGTGACTTTCCCAATATTGCAGCATGTTTAGTATACTTGACCCTCTAGAACCTAGACACTAGCAATATATCCTTGTAGATGACAAGAGAAAGTTCCTTTCTTACCATTCTCACTCCCCATATATCCAAATGTCCCAGGGAAGATCAAGCAGATTGAAAACCTCAGAAGGCATTATTATTTCTAAAGCATTTTGAAAAATACAGAGGCATAGCCACTATCCATAATTTACCATGTTTTGTGAAAACCAGAATATAAAAAGAAACATCCATTCCTAAAATTACCCAATATATACAGACAGACAACTTTTGGCTAAAAATATTATCCCAAGAGGGTTTTTTCAATGATTTCCTAAAATTAAAAAAAATTTTTTGACCATGTTGTGTTGGTTTCTGCCATGCAACAATGTGTATAGCCATAATTACACATATATTCTCTCCTTCTGGCACTCCCTCCCCTCCCCACCCTTCTCCCCATTTCTCCAGGTCATCACAGGGGGCCAGACTGGGCTCCCTGTGCTGCACAACTTCTCACCAGCTATCCATCTCATACTTGATAGTGTGTATATTTTCAATCAGTCATTTGTATAACTTTATATGCACTTTTACATAGAAACTGTAAGGCTATATCTCCAAAATTCATTTAACAAACTGTATACATTTTTTTTCCCAGTGCCATCCAGTAGAGCCCCTACAGAGATGGATCTGCCAGAGTGCAAAGTCTGTTTCATGGCCGTGAACTTTCACCCTAAACCAGGGAACATGTGACTTGGGTTGAGATGTGATAGAGTATCAATTAATTTGTATATTTCAGGGTGTATACAGAAGCTCCCTGGTTCTGTGTCCTACTATTAAGGATCTGAGGGTTTACATTAGTAACCACCATGGTTACTTGGTGAATGAAGAGAAACGATAGGTCTGGATGGCTAGTCCCTCTAGGTAATGGGAATGCCTGAGCCATGTTCTTTCATGACTACGACGTCCATGTCCCTCATATTTTTTTCCTTTGGAAAGTGATAAATAATCTGCAAGAATTTACTTCTGTGTTCATTTAACTCATTCAATTGAATGCTGTTTCTAGCCAAGCTTACTGTTCTTGCAATGTCTAAGAAATGATCTGTTACTTCCTATTTAGGATTGACATTAATTCTACTTTCAGAAGGGAATACTCTTCCTTATACCTGAAGGTACTCTGAAGAAACTCAGAACCATCTCATGTACTATAGAGAGGTAAAATCCATCAATAACAACAAATATTTGTAGTATTTACGGTATCACAGAAATGGAAGTTAAGCATAGAAAGTTGGAAATGGATCTTTTTTAACACAAAAATATTTAAAGAACTCTTGAAAAATCTCAGTGAATTAAGGATTATATAATACTTTTAAACACATTGCTATGATACTTTTTCATGAATTTATGATCCTATATTATTCTCTTTCTAGGTAATAAAAACATTGTACCTCCATAAACAGTTGGTCATGCTTGTATCCTGGCCTCGTTTTTCTTTCACTGAATGATTTTTTTCCTCCATTAGGCATTGAGCTAGCCATTTCCAAGGATTAAACATCACTCACCTCATTTGAGACAGGTTCTGTGACAAATTACAATCTCTTCAGGCATTAATGATGCATTGATCAAGAGAAGCTGTAAGACATGGAGGAAAAATTAATCCATATCCCTTTTAGAAAGAAAAGAAGAAACCAGTTTTGAGCAAACTTGGACCTGAACAGACCCAGAGTCTTAAAGATATCTACCAGTTTCACTTCCCATCTGAGATCAGTGCACTATAGTATGTGTTGTAGACGGCTCACCCATATTCTGTTCCCATATTATGAGACAGCTATGGATCAGGTAGATCACTTCTCCCAGCTCTAAAAGTAGGGGCATCCTGTCTTTTTTTTTTTAAAGCTATGGAAGGATGATAACACCATTATAGGAGACTAGGAAAATACTGGGAAAAGGTACATATAGTTCCACTTTATATTATAATGACTTTTTAAGTAGAAATAAATTAAGATTTTCAGTTAGAGTTTCAATATCAAACTCCCCAAAATTAGTAGAATGAATATATAGGAAAGCAGATAGATATAGTAGACCTGAACAACTCTAGAAATGAAGTCAACAGAATTAAGATTTATACAATTTTCAGTAAGATACAAGTTATATTTGGGTTCCCATAGACTATAAACTAGGAGACACTGGAACATATCCAAGGACCAGGGGTGTTAACAAGGTTGAAAAATTCCATGGTCTAAAGGTATTGAAATCCTATAGAGTCTGTCATTTTATCACTGTGGAATTATGTTTAAAATCCATATCAAAAGGTCTCTGAAAATAACACATATTTTCAAGTGCAATGTGATATTTAAGGAAGGCTCCTTGATTCTTCTTCTTTTTTAAAAAAATCTTACTCTACCTTTCTCTCCAGAATAATTTGCTTGATTACTTAATTCATACCTCAATCAATGAACTCATAGCATTTCCCTCATCCCTGTCATGTGTTTGGCAGTGGGTAAAAATCTGTCCAATCTACATGTCCTAATTCAGTTTATTAGTATTCTATGGCTATTACAATAAATTACCATGAATTTAATAGCTTATACAATGAGCAGGGAACCTCCATTAGGCATTGAGCTAGCCATTTCCAAGGATTAAACATCACTCACCTCATTTGAGACAGGTTCTGTGACAAATTACAATCTCTTCAGGCATTAATGATGCATTGATCAAGAGAAGCTGTAAGACATGGAGGAAAAATTAATCCATATCCCTTTTAGAAAGAAAAGAAGAAACCAGTTTTGAGCAAACTTGGACCTGAACAGACCCAGAGTCTTAAAGATATCTACCAGTTTCACTTCCCATCTGAGATCAGTGCACTATAGTATGTGTTGTAGACGGCTCACCCATATTCTGTTCCCATATTATGAGACAGCTATGGATCAGGTAGATCACTTCTCCCAGCTCTAAAAGTAGGGGCATCCTGTCTTTTTTTTTTAAAGCTATGGAAGGATGATAACACCATTATAGGAGACTAGGAAAATACTGGGAAAAGGTACATATAGTTCCACTTTATATTATAATGACTTTTTAAGTAGAAATAAATTAAGATTTTCAGTTAGAGTTTCAATATCAAACTCCCCAAAATTAGTAGAATGAATATATAGGAAAGCAGATAGATATAGTAGACCTGAACAACTCTAGAAATGAAGTCAACAGAATTAAGATTTATACAATTTTCAGTAAGATACAAGTTATATTTGGGTTCCCATAGACTATAAACTAGGAGACACTGGAACATATCCAAGGACCAGGGGTGTTAACAAGGTTGAAAAATTCCATGGTCTAAAGGTATTGAAATCCTATAGAGTCTGTCATTTTATCACTGTGGAATTATGTTTAAAATCCATATCAAAAGGTCTCTGAAAATAACACATATTTTCAAGTGCAATGTGATATTTAAGGAAGGCTCCTTGATTCTTCTTCTTTTTTAAAAAAATCTTACTCTACCTTTCTCTCCAGAATAATTTGCTTGATTACTTAATTCATACCTCAATCAATGAACTCATAGCATTTCCCTCATCCCTGTCATGTGTTTGGCAGTGGGTAAAAATCTGTCCAATCTACATGTCCTAATTCAGTTTATTAGTATTCTATGGCTATTACAATAAATTACCATGAATTTAATAGCTTATACAATATGTGTTTATTCTGTTACAGGTCTATAGACCAGAAATCAGACATCTGTTTCACTCAGCTAAGGTCAAAATGTTGGCAGACCTGAGGTCCTTTCTAGACGTTCTAAGGGAGCATCCCTTTCCTTGTCTTTTCCAGCTCCTGGTGGCTAACTGCATTCTTTGGCTTGTGACGCCTCTTTGCTCAATCTTCAAAGACAGGAAGGCTGCATCTCTCTGACCATTCTTCTGTGGTCACATCTTCCTCTGAGTACAACTGGGAAAGCTTCTCTGCTTTTAAGGACTCAAGTGATTAGATTGGATTCATCTGAACAATCCAGGATAATTTACCATTTTAACGTCCTTAACTTTAACCACATCTGCAAAGCTTCTCTGTCATGTAAGGTAACAGATTTACAGCTTCTAAAGATCAGAACATGAACATGATTGGAGAGAGTCAGTATTTTGCTGATGACACCCAGATATTTGTTTGAGAGTGTGGAAACTGACTTTATTCTGGATAGTTTTATTTGTGATTTATTAACAGAACTGTTGTTGCCCTAAAGAAGGCCAACCTGAGTATTAAGTTAATATGAGACAGCAGCAACACTGAGATAAAAGCAGAGAAACTGTGTAAGACTCACTTAAGGGTACACACTTTCTCTAGACTTTTCAGTAATGTAAGCCAATATGTATTTTTGTTTATCAGCTGGTTTTAGCTGAATATTATATCATTTTACCTGAAGGATCCTAAGATATATACACCACCAAGGTCTAAAGGTATTGAAATCCTATAGAGTCTGTCATTTTATCACTGTGGAATTATGTTTAAAATCCATATCAAAAGGTCTCTGAAAATAACACATATTTTCAAGTGCAATGTGATATTTAAGGAAGGCTCCTTGATTCTTCTTCTTTTTTAAAAAAATCTTACTCTACCTTTCTCTCCAGAATAATTTGCTTGATTACTTAATTCATACCTCAATCAATGAACTCATAGCATTTCCCTCATCCCTGTCATGTGTTTGGCAGTGGGTAAAAATCTGTCCAATCTACATGTCCTAATTCAGTTTATTAGTATTCTATGGCTATTACAATAAATTACCATGAATTTAATAGCTTATACAATATGTGTTTATTCTGTTACAGGTCTATAGACCAGAAATCAGACATCTGTTTCACTCAGCTAAGGTCAAAATGTTGGCAGACCTGAGGTCCTTTCTAGACGTTCTAAGGGAGCATCCCTTTCCTTGTCTTTTCCAGCTCCTGGTGGCTAACTGCATTCTTTGGCTTGTGACGCCTCTTTGCTCAATCTTCAAAGACAGGAAGGCTGCATCTCTCTGACCATTCTTCTGTGGTCACATCTTCCTCTGAGTACAACTGGGAAAGCTTCTCTGCTTTTAAGGACTCAAGTGATTAGATTGGATTCATCTGAACAATCCAGGATAATTTACCATTTTAACGTCCTTAACTTTAACCACATCTGCAAAGCTTCTCTGTCATGTAAGGTAACAGATTTACAGCTTCTAAAGATCAGAACATGAACATGATTGGAGAGAGTCAGTATTTTGCTGATGACACCCAGATATTTGTTTGAGAGTGTGGAAACTGACTTTATTCTGGATAGTTTTATTTGTGATTTATTAACAGAACTGTTGTTGCCCTAAAGAAGGCCAACCTGAGTATTAAGTTAATATGAGACAGCAGCAACACTGAGATAAAAGCAGAGAAACTGTGTAAGACTCACTTAAGGGTACACACTTTCTCTAGACTTTTCAGTAATGTAAGCCAATATGTATTTTTTGTTTATCAGCTGGTTTTAGCTGAATATTATATCATTTTTACCTGAAGGATCCTAAGATATATACACCACCAAGGGGCTTATTTTAGTTTAAGTTACACCATTTTTGAAACATGTAGGGAATACATTAGTTCAACTCTAGCAGCAAATGAAGGATTGTCAGAAAGAAAAATCTATATAGTATTATTGATGCAGCAGAAGTATATCCCCACTGAATTGGTCCAGCATAAACTTTCCCAGGAAGGAAAATCCAGGGTTGAAGAGAGCAACTGGGACCCAATCAAATCTTTGCTTTGGGCTATGTACTTGCCGGGTAAATAAATGGATGGTCCAGTCACCTGAGCTCCAATCATTGCACAAGCACATTGTCCTTCCAAGTTTTGTGACTATTGGTACCAGAAAAATTCTGGGCTCACGATGTTATTCTATCTTCCTGCAGAACAGAACATAGAATCAATTCCCCTCCTTGCAGGTGATCTAAGCGGATTTTCTTACTTAAAAGTGTAAGAAAAGTCACTAAATACTACACCATTTTGTTTAAAGGATTATTTGTTTATAACCTGTGCATGTTCTACAATATACTTCAAATCATCTCTAGATTACTTACAATACCTGATACAATGTAGATACCATGTGCCGTTCAATGCTCAATTGTGTCTGACTCTTCAAAATCCAATGGACATATGTATATCATATGTATCTGGGAACATGCATATCTGTAAACAACAAAACTCTGTAAAAGTTAAAAGTAAAATAAAGGTTTAAAAAAATAATAATAATAAAATTTTTTTAAAAATAACAAAACAAAACAAAACAAAAAAAACCCAATGGACTATAGCCCGCTATGCTCCTTTATGGATTTTTTTCAGGCAAAAATTACTGGAGTGAGCTACCATTTCTTTTTTTTTTTATTCTTTATTTTAAAGATTTTACAGAGTTTTGTTGTTCACCAACATGTATGTTCGCAGATCATTCATATGCATATCCCTGGACTCTCCCCACTCAGAACTGTTGTTGCCCTAAAGAAGGCCAACCTGAGTATTAAGTTAATATGAGACAGCAGCAACACTGAGATAAAAGCAGAGAAACTGTGTAAGACTCACTTAAGGGTACACACTTTCTCTAGACTTTTCAGTAATGTAAGCCAATATGTATTTTTTGTTTATCAGCTGGTTTTAGCTGAATATTATATCATTTTTACCTGAAGGATCCTAAGATATATACACCACCAAGGGGCTTATTTTAGTTTAAGTTACACCATTTTTGAAACATGTAGGGAATACATTAGTTCAACTCTAGCAGCAAATGAAGGATTGTCAGAAAGAAAAATCTATATAGTATTATTGATGCAGCAGAAGTATATCCCCACTGAATTGGTCCAGCATAAACTTTCCCAGGAAGGAAAATCCAGGGTTGAAGAGAGCAACTGGGACCCAATCAAATCTTTGCTTTGGGCTATGTACTTGCCGGGTAAATAAATGGATGGTCCAGTCACCTGAGCTCCAATCATTGCACAAGCACATTGTCCTTCCAAGTTTTGTGACTATTGGTACCAGAAAAATTCTGGGCTCACGATGTTATTCTATCTTCCTGCAGAACAGAACATAGAATCAATTCCCCTCCTTGCAGGTGATCTAAGTGGATTTTCTTACTTAAAAGTGTAAGAAAAGTCACTAAATACTACACCATTTTGTTTAAAGGATTATTTGTTTATAACCTGTGCATGTTCTACAATATACTTCAAATCATCTCTAGATTACTTACAATACCTGATACAATGTAGATACCATGTGCCGTTCAATGCTCAATTGTGTCTGACTCTTCAAAATCCAATGGACATATATATATCATATGTATCTGGGAACATGCATATCTGTAAACAGCAAAACTCTGTAAAAGTTAAAAGTAAAATAAAGGTTTAAAAAAATAATAATAATAAAATTTTTTTTAAAATAACAAAACAAAACAAAACAAAAAAAACCCAATGGACTATAGCCCGCTATGCTCCTTTATGGATTTTTTTCAGGCAAAAATTACTGGAGTGAGCTACCATTTCTTTTTTTTTTTATTCTTTATTTTAAAGATTTTACAGAGTTTTGTTGTTCACCAACATGTATGTTCGCAGATCATTCATATGCATATCCCTGGACTCTCCCCCCACTCAGTTCCCCACCTCCCACCCCTCCAGACCATAGCCCCAAGTGATTGTAGGTACTCCTATTCCCTTAGCACAATGACAATAGCTATCTTTTCCACACACGACAGTATAGGTTTCCATGTTACTGTCTCCATGCCTCCCCCTCCCTATTTCTTCCCCACAATGTCCATATGTCTATTCTCTGTCTGTTTTTCCATGAGTTCACTGCATGTGTTATCAAGACCATCCTGCTAGATTCCATATATGTGTGTTAGTATACTGTACTTGCCTTTCTCTTTTTGACATACTTCAATTTTTATGATAGGTTCTAGAGTTAGCCACTTCATTAGGACTGAGTCTTCTGCATTTCTTTTAACAGCTGAGTAGTATTCCGTTGTATATATGTACCAGGGCTTCTGGATCCATTCATTTGTCGATGGACATCTAGGTTGCTTCCATATTCTGGCTATTGTATAGAGAGCTGCAATGAACATTGGGGTATAGGTGCTTCTTTCATTTTTGATTTCATCAGGATATAGGCCTAGTAGTGGGATGCTGGGTCATAGGGTGTTTCTATTTTTAGTTTTTTAAGGAATGTCCATATTGTCTTCCATAGAGGTTGTATCAGTTTACATTCCCACCAGCAATGCAAGAGGGTTCCCTTTTCTCCACACCCTCTCCAGCATTTATTGTCTGTCGATTTGTGGATGATGGCCATTCTGACGGATGTGAGGTGGTATGGTATTTCATTGTGGTTTTAATTTGCATTTATCTAATGATAAGCGATGTTGAGCATTGTTTCATGTGCTTTTGGGCCATCTGTATGTCCTCTTTGGAGAGGCGTCTCTTTAGATCTTTTTCCCAATTTTTGATTGTGTTGTTCGTTTTTCCTGTGCTGAGTTGTCTGAGTTGCTTGTAGATTTTGGAGATTAATTCTTTGTCTGTTATTTCATTTGCTATGATTTTCTGCCACTCTGTGGGGTGTCTGTTCAGCTTATTTGTAATTTCTTTTGCTGTACAAAGGCTTTTAAGTTTCATGAGGTCCCACAAGTTCATTTTTCATTTCAGTTCTGCTATTCTAGTAGGTGGGTCAGAGAAGATCTTGCTTTGATTGATGTCCTTGAGGGTTTTGCCTATATTCTCCTCTAAGAGTTTGATGGTGAGCTACCATTTCTTACTCCAGGGGATCTTCTCAACCCAGGGATGGAACCCATGTGTCTTGTGTCTCCTACGATGGCAGGTGAATTCTTTATCACTTCACCACCTGGGAAGTCCAAATACTATGTAAATAGCTGTAAGTACAGCAAAAATGCTGTGTAAATAGTATCTGATGTGAAGCAAATTCAAGTTTTGCTTTTTTGAACTGTGTGGAATTTTTTTAAATATATTTTTGCTTTGCAAAGTCATGGATGCAGAGCCTACAGGTATAGGGGCACACTGTACAGCCATTTTAAATACATTCAGTTTAATTAAAGCAATCAAATAATTATTAGATATATTATATATGATACAGTACCATAAACTGAGAAGTATCAGTGTACTTCCTTCTGATATTTCATGTAACTAAGGAATTTGTTTTTGATATAATGTTTGAAGTGGATATCATCAAACTAGGTCAGCATCATTTGGTAAAATAAAACTAAAGAATTACACTTTTCAGCTAAATTCTTCCTCCTCTTTGTTTCATTTTCCTTAGGGAAAAACTTCTAAACCAAAAGAAAAACGTGGAAATAATGAGAGAAAAGCATTACTTAGGAATAGAAAAGATTTATTGTTGTCGATTTGTGGTTTGATGGCCATTCTGACGGATGTGAGGTGGTATGGTATTTCATTGTGGTTTTAATTTGCATTTATCTAATGATAAGCGATGTTGAGCATTGTTTCATGTGCTTTTGGGCCATCTGTATGTCCTCTTTGGAGAGGCGTCTCTTTAGATCTTTTTCCCAATTTTTGATTGTGTTGTTCGTTTTTCCTGTGCTGAGTTGTCTGAGTTGCTTGTAGATTTTGGAGATTAATTCTTTGTCTGTTATTTCATTTGCTATGATTTTCTGCCACTCTGTGGGGTGTCTGTTCAGCTTATTTGTAATTTCTTTTGCTGTACAAAGGCTTTTAAGTTTCATGAGGTCCCACAAGTTCATTTTTCATTTCAGTTCTGCTATTCTAGTAGGTGGGTCAGAGAAGATCTTGCTTTGATTGATGTCCTTGAGGGTTTTGCCTATATTCTCCTCTAAGAGTTTGATGGTGAGCTACCATTTCTTACTCCAGGGGATCTTCTCAACCCAGGGATGGAACCCATGTGTCTTGTGTCTCCTACGATGGCAGGTGAATTCTTTATCACTTCACCACCTGGGAAGTCCAAATACTATGTAAATAGCTGTAAGTACAGCAAAAATGCTGTGTAAATAGTATCTGATGTGAGGCAAATTCAAGTTTTGCTTTTTTGAACTGTGTGGAATTTTTTAAAATATATTTTTGCTTTGCAAAGTCATGGATGCAGAGCCTACAGGTATAGGGGCACACTGTACAGCCATTTTAAATACATTCAGTTTAATTAAAGCAATCAAATAATTATTAGATATATTATATATGATACAGTACCATAAACTGAGAAGTATCAGTATACTTCCTTCTGATATTTCATGTAACTAAGGAATTTGTTTTTGATATAATGTTTGAAGTGGATATCATCAAACTAGGTCAGCATCATTTGGTAAAATAAAACTAAAGAATTACACTTTTCAGCTAAATTCTTCCTCCTCTTTGTTTCATTTTCCTTAGGGAAAAACTTCTAAACCACAAAAACTGATAATTAACAAGGCAGTAAGGAAATAATGAGAGAAAAGCATTACTTAGGAATAGAAAAGATTATTATTAACATCAGAGATCACTGATTTCCAAACGTTTCTAACCAAGTGAGAGAATAGAAATTGTCATCATATATTTAAAAAGGTAAACACGAGGGCTTCCCTGTGGTCCAGTGATTAAATAGTCTGCCTTGCAGTGCAAGGGGCACCAGTTCGATCCCTGGCTGGGAAGATCCCAGGTGCCATGGAGCAACTGGACCAGTGTGCCCAATTATGAGCCAGTGCTCTGGAGTGCATGTGCCCAGAGCCGGTGCTCTGCACTGAGAGAGACCACTGCAATGGAAGGCCTACGCATGCCAAAGAATAAAAAATGGATGAAAAGCAAATATAAATTTAAAATAAAAGAGGCATGATGGGGAAAAAAAAAACACTAAAGATGAAGTGCAGATATTTTAAAAGATCCTTAATAATAAAAGTATACAATCAATTCCAACATATTTCAGAAAACACAGTAGTAAAATATTGTGAAAAAATACTCATTCATTTCCGTAGCTTTTATTTCCTCATGCAAATTCTCCTATCATCTAAGATCTCTAATAATTTTTTGTTGACTATGATTTTAAGCTTAATTTTAGACTATTTTTACTACTTATAAGACAATATTCATTATTTTATAAGTTGACTGAGGATGATTAAGACAATTATCCAGTTTTACTGGCTGGAATCTTACCTTATGTTTCAAACAAAATTTTCAAACGACTGAAGTTATATAATGCTTAGAGTAAAACTAGGTTTTAACACTTAATATTTTAAAATTCACCCTTTTTGCCTCATAAAAATAAGTTAAAATAGGATAGCTTAAAAATAAATATTCTGAAAATAATTACTACAAAAGTTTAAAAATAAATATTCTGAAAATAATGACTACAAAGGTAGGCATGGAAGCCTTGAATCTGTTGTTCAGAAAGTACATTTTTTATATTCTCTTAGAAAAACTTGTCTGCTTTTAATGAAATGTCTGAGAAAATTATGTATAGTTTTGATTTATTAACAAGAAAAGTAACCTTGCCACAGTAGTCAATATCAATTACATAGAAATGAATAAACACCCAAACTCTCAAACTGAATAAATTATTTTCCATTGGAATTCAATGTGTTGCTTAAAAAGAATTAGAAGTGCAGCAGGACAACCTCAATATAGAATTTTTATTAAGTCTGGGTAAACTTAAAATCAAATCGAAATTGTATAAAAGAGTTCCACTTTGTCCTAATTCTCTAGAAATACTCTTGTCAGCAGCAAAGAGGATACTTTATTGAATGCTCTGAAATTTTGGGACTTGAGTACTTGTTCCCAAACTGCTCCTGGTCCTTCAGGACCAGTTCGTCCCTGGCTGGGAAGACCCACTGCATGGAAGGACCATGCCAAAGAATAAAAATGGATGAAAAGCAAATATAAATTTAAAATAAAAGAGCGCATGAGGGGAACAAGAAGCCAGCTAAAGATAAATGAGAATGATAAAAAAAATAGGCATGATGGGGAAAAAACACTAAAGATGAAGTGCAGATATTTTAAAAGATCCTTAATAATAAAAGTATACAATCAATTCCAACATATTTCAGAAAACACAGTAGTAAAATATTGTGAAAAAATACTCATTCATTTCCGTAGCTTTTATTTCCTCATGCAAATTCTCCCATCATCTAAGATCTCTCATAATTTTTTGTTGACTATGATTTTAAGCTTAGTTTTAGACTATTTTTACTACTTATAAGACAATATTCATTATTTTATAAGTTGGCTGAGGATGATTAAGACAATTATCCAGTTTTACTGGCTGGAATCTTACCTTATGTTTCAAACAAAATTTTCAAACGACTGAAGTTATATAATGCTTAGAGTAAAACTAGGTTTTAACACTTAATATTTTAAAATTCACCCTTTTTGCCTCATAAAAATAAGTTAAAATAAGATAGCTTAAAAATAAATATTCTGAAAATAATTACTACAAAAGTTTAAAAATAAATATTCTGAAAATAATGACTACAAAGGTAGGCATGGAAGCCTTGAATCTGTTGTTCAGAAAGTACATTTTTTATATTCTCTTAGAAAAACTTGTCTGCTTTTAATGAAATGTCTGAGAAAATTATGTATAGTTTTGATTTATTAACAAGAAAAGTAACCTTGCCACAGTAGTCAATATCAATTACATAGAAATGAATAAACACCCAAACTCTCAAACTGAATAAATTATTTTCCATTGGAATTCAATGTGTTGCTTAAAAAGGATTAGAAGTGCAGCAGGGCAACCTCAATATAGAATTTTTATTAAGTCTGGGTAAACTTAAAATCAAATCGAAATTGTATAAAAGAGTTCCACTTTGTCCTAATTCTCTAGAAATACTCTTGTAAGCAGCAAAGAGGATACTTTATTGAATGCTCTGAAATTTTGGGACTTGAGTACTTGTTCCCAAACTGCTCCTGGTCCTTCAGAACCCCAGGTGGGGCTCACAGAGGCAATGAGGTTCAGTGTGTAGTTTCCAACTCTTCATCCATTTTCTAGCTTTCCTGTTATTTCTTTGAGCAGTTGCAATGGAGGGGGTCAGGATAAATTTATCTGAAATGGGTACAGAAGGATTAGGAAAAGAATTCCAAATCTGAGCTTGATCTGAACTTGATGCACCTGAAGATTTAATATCAGAGCTCACCTATATGTTGAAATGTCTTTCTCTAAATTCTTTTAAATGTGGCTTGTCTCTAGTCTAGGATGTCTGTAGCCTCAGTTGGAAAACTCAGAGGGTGAAAGCAGAGGTGATCTGGAGGATTGTTCATTCACGTATCAGATGCCTGATGCTGGCTGTTGGCTAAGATGTCAGCTAGGGCTATGGGCTGAACACCAACTTGTGACCTCTTTATGTGACCTGAGCTTCCTCACAGTGGGAAGTTTGGTTTCTGAGAGCCAGTGCCCGAGTGGAGCCAGATGGAAGGTATGTGTGTGTATGCACTCAGTTGTGTCCAATTATTTGTGACCCTGTGGACTACAGCTCACCAGGATCTCCTCTGTCCATGGAATTTTCTAGGCAAGGATATTTCCATTTTCTTCTTGCCATTTCCTCCTCCAGGGTATCTTCCCAACCCCCATTGAACTCGTGACTCCTGCACTGCAGGTGGATTCTTTTTTTTTTTTTTTTTTGACTACCGAGTCACCAGCAAAGCCTGATGAAAGGGATATCTTTTTTATAATCCAGGCTCAGAAATCATAGTGTAACTTAATTGACTGGAGCAGCCACAAACTTGCCCATATTCAAGGATTGGGGGAATAGACTCCATCCCCTAATGGAAAATCAACCCTGAACACTCACTGCAAGGACTCTTGCTGAAATGGAAACTCCAGTACTTTGGTCACCTGATACAAAGGGCCAACTCATTAGAAAAGATCCTGATTCTGGGCAAAGGAGAAGGCAAAAGGGGAAAAGGGTGGTAGAGGATGGAAAACAAAAATATCAGGTTTTTGGAAAGGTAAGAAGAAAGCAATTTTATTTTGTGTCTCTGAAATTTTGGGACTTGAGTACTTGTTCCCAAACTGCTCCTGGTCCTTCAGAACCCCAGGTGAGGCTCACAGAGGCAATGAGGTTCAGTGTGTAGTTTCCAACTCTTCATCCATTTTCTAGCTTCCTTTTATTTCTTTGAGCAGTTGCAATGGAGGGGGTCAGGATAAATTTATCTGAAATGGGTACAGAAGGATTAGGAAAAGAATTCCAAATCTGAGCAACTTGATGCACCTGAAGATTTAATATCAGAGCTCACCTATATGTTGAAATGTCTTTCTCTAAATTCTTTTAAATGTGGCTTGTCTCTAGTCTAGGATGTCTGTAGCCTCAGTTGGAAAACTCAGAGGGTGAAAGCAGAGGTGATCTGGAGGATTGTTCATTCACGTATCAGATGCCTGATGCTGGCTGTTGGCTAAGATGTCAGCTAGGGCTATGGGCTGAACACCAACTTGTGACCTCTTTATGTGACCTGAGCTTCCTCACAGTGGGAAGTTTGGTTTCTGAGAGCCAGTGCCCGAGTGGAGCCAGATGGAAGGTATGTGTGTGTATGCACTCAGTTGTGTCCAATTATTTGTGACCCTGTGGACTACAGCTCACCAGGATCTCCTCTGTCCATGGAATTTTCTAGGCAAGGATATTTCCATTTTCTTCTTGCCATTTCCTCCTCCAGGGTATCTTCCCAACCCCCATTGAACTCGTGACTCCTGCACTGCAGGTGGATTTTTTTTTTTTTTTTTTGACTACCGAGTCACCAGCAAAGTCTGATGAAAGGGATCTTTTTTATAATCCAGGCTCAGAAATCATAGCGTAACTTAATTGACTGGAGCAGCCACAAGCTTGCCCAGATTCAAGGACTGGGGGAATAGACCCCATCCCCTAATGGGAAATCAACCCTGAACACTCACTGCAAGGACTCTTGCTGAAATGGAAACTCCAGTACTTTGGTCACCTGATACAAAGGGCCAACTCATTAGAAAAGATCCTGATTCTGGGCAAAGGAGAAGGCAAAAGGGGAAAAGGGTGGTAGAGGATGACACATCAAACATACAATTCAAGAAAAGTCAATAACATTAATCAGGTTTTTGGATAGAAGAAAGATTTACCCCACAGGAGGTTGATGCACTTATACCTGCACAATCAGTATTTTAAGCCAACCAGCTAAGCACTTCATGTGCGCTTAAAGTTTGTCACTTAGTCGTGTCTGACTCTTTGCAACCCCTTTGACTGTAGCTTCAGGCTCCTCTGTCCATGGAATTCTCCAGGCAAGAATACTGGAGTGGGTAGCCATCATGCATAGGAATACCAGTAATTGTCTTCCTCATTCCTTCCCAAGCCAATGCCTAGATAAGAACAAGCTCTATCACTGGGAAAGCTAGTCCAGGTAGGCAGTGATAATAGGTTTAGAGCCAGTGTTTGTTTTGAGACACCTGAGCAAGACAGTAGTTGGTTCACTGGATAATGCTCAAAGGCACATAAGGGTCTCATTGAGGGACTTAATCTCAAATAACTTCAAATGCTAGAAAAGCAGTGCATAATCATGAAGCCAATAATGACTATTGGCAGCAATTTGGGGAGAATGTGACTGATCCAAGACTCTGTTACAGTCAATGTAATGAGGACAGAAAACAGAGGCCTCTGGTGACAGACCACTTGATTTTTGAAAGAACTAGAAATCCTGATCCATAGGTGAAGTTAGTTTGTAGTGAGCTTAAAAAGTTTGCGTACATACTATGTCACTTCAGTCATGTCTGACTCTGTGCAACCCTGTGGACTGTAGCCTGCCAGACTCCTCTGTCCAAGGGATTTTCTAGGCAAGAATACTGGGGTGGGGTGCCATTTCCTCCTCCAGAGAATCTTCCCGATCCAAGGATTGAACCCAGGTCTCTTATATCTACCTGCATTGGCAGGTGGGTTCTTTACCACTAGTGGCACAAAAAGCTTAAAACATACTTTGTAATTTAACACTGTGCAGGCCAAATAAAACCCATTTGTTGATTACATTTGTACCATGGTGCTCTGTTTGACATTTCTACTCCAGAAAAGGTCATCAGCCCATAACCTTACTGTCAGTAAGTAAATTCTCTTTGTACACAGTTGTGTACTCCATGGACTGCCACATTCATTTAAGGAAAAGGGAAAAGGGTGGTAGAGGATGACACATCAAACATACAATTCAAGAAAAGTCAATAACATTAATCAGGTTTTTGGATAGAAGAAAGATTTACCCCACAGGAGGTTGATGCACTTATACCTGCACAATCAGTATTTTAAGCCAACCAGCTAAGCACTTCATGTGCGCTTAAAGTTTGTCACTTAGTCGTGTCTGACTCTTTGCAACCCCTTTGACTGTAGCTTCAGGCTCCTCTGTCCATGGAATTCTCCAGGCAAGAATACTGGAGTGGGTAGCCATCATGCGTAGGAATACCAGTAATTGTCTTCTTCATTCCTTCCCAAGCCAATGCCTAGATAAGAACAAGCTCTACCACTGGGAAAGCTAGTCCAGGTAGGCAGTGATAATAGGTTTAGAGCCAGTGTTTGTTTTGAGACACCTGAGCAAGACAGTAGTTGGTTCACTGGATAATGCTCAAAGGCACATAAGGGTCTCATTGAGGGACTTAATCTCAAATAACTTCAAATGCTAGAAAAGCAGTGCATAATCATGAAGCCAATAATGACTATTGGCAGCAATTTGGGGAGAATGTGACTGATCCAAGACTCTGTTACAGTCAATGTAATGAGGACAGAAAACAGAGGCCTCTGGTGACAGACCACTTGATTTTTGAAAGAACTAGAAATCCTGATCCATAGGTGAAGTTAGTTTGTAGTGAGCTTAAAAAGTTTGCGTACATACTATGTCACTTCAGTCATGTCTGACTCTGTGCAACCCTGTGGACTGTAGCCTGCCAGACTCCTCTGTCCAAGGGATTTTCTAGGCAAGAATACTGGGGTGGGGTGCCATTTCCTCCTCCAGAGAATCTTCCCGATCCAAGGATTGAACCCAGGTCTCTTATATCTACCTGCATTGGCAGGTGGTTTCTTTACCACTAGTGGCACAAAAAGCTTAAAACATACTTTGTAATTTAACACTGTGCAGGCCAAATAAAACCCATTTGTTGATTACATTTGTACCATGGTGCTCTGTTTGACATTTCTTCTCCAGAAAAGGTCATCAGCCCATAACCTTACTGTCAGTAAGTAAATTCTCTTTGTACACAGTTGTGTACTCCATGGACTGCCACATTCATTTCCCACTCATGCTGCCATTCACTGCTATTCCTATTAGCATGGACCTAATTATAGAAGGAAGGTGTTGAGGAGAAGGTGGTAAGAGATTTGGGAAGGATTTTCCTCAGGCAATGACTCACACTGCTGTACATATTCCTCAGGGTTAGACTAGGAAGCTAAACTCCAGACACACAGGCTGAAGAGGGTGACTGCATGTGACTCTTGGTAATAGGAGGAAAACAGAATCCCCCCCACATTCCCCAAGTCTCTTCAAATGATGACTCCACAAAGTACTTGTTGACTTGAGAACTGGGCTAAGAGACACCTTGTTATGTTCATGTTTTTTCTTTTATGACATTTCCTTCTTTCTTTATTGGCCTTTTTTCTGTGAAGCTATTCTGTGGAATTTCTGCCTTCTGAATAAGATTTCTGCTGGATTTTTATACAGTGATAAACACCAAAGGCTCCCACTGCACTCTGCGTAAATTTTTGCAAGCTGTAAGTTTTAGCTTCTGGGCAATTTTCTTCCAGCTGCTGGGCATTCCCAAATGACACTGTGATATCCAGAAGTGTCAAAGAAAATTAGATATCTTTTTCAGCTTAGCTTTATCTTATACTGTGATGCTCCATGTCACTTAGCTTAGTACTGGTCACAAAATGAATGCTTCTTGATTGATTTATAATAGGGGTGATCTTACATAAAGCAGAAATATAGGACCATGTCAATAGGGTACCTTGAAAATTCATAAAAATATCTACCTGTAAATAATTTCTCTTATCAGATTATTAAGGTAGCTAAAATTTACATCATTAGTCACTCTCCTGGATTTTCTTCTGAAGACATAGTGTTATTACCAAGAAAAGTGTGCTTTATTCTATTAGCTACTGTTATTTTTAAACAATAAAATAACTGTAAAATAATGTGTACATTTAAAAATGGAGACCAAAGACCCACTCATGACCATGGCTGCTTAAGGCATGAGAAGGGTCCTGGGAATCTAAAGGAGAGGTGATTCTTACTAGGAGACAAGAAGGGGCTCTCTGGGGGGAAATCGTGTTGATGAACTTACATTTTCTCTTGAGAATTTGTCAACATTTTTGGTCTCCAAATAGTTTCCAACTGTGGTGCTGGAAACAACTATTGAGAGTCCCTTGGACAGTAAGGTGATCAATCAAGTCAATCCTAAAGGAAATCAACCCTAAATACTTATTGGAAGGACTGATGCTGGAGTGCCAATATTTTCACAACCTGATGTTACAAGCCTACTCATTGGAGAAGATCCTGATTCTGGGAAAGACTGAGGGAAGGGGATGAGATGGTTAAATAGCATGAACTGACTCAATGGACATAAATTTGAGCAAACTCTGGGAAATGGTGAAGGACAGGGAGGGCTGGAATGCTGCAATCCATGGGGTTGCAGAGAGTCAGATATAGTGACTGAAAAACAACAACAACAACAACATTTTCAATGGATATCAAGACTTCAGAAAATTTGCCAAGGTTCAGGTTACATCTCCAGTTATTTCCAGAGCAATTTGCAACCTATGAGGAAGACAGGAAAGAAAGTGTAAGAAAATATAGAGCATCCTGTAGTTTGTAATCAGTGCATGATTGAAACTGTGGAGGTTTTCAGCCTCTTTCACTATGTCATCTTTAGTGAATTCCACGTGTAAAATAGAAGGGTCAAGTGTACTTACAACTTTAAAAGGGTTTCTTGAGTGGTCTTAATTTAATAGCTTCTCTAAAGAGCATTTTGAGAAACCTGAGTAGGAGGTGTGCTGCAGCCACATAAATACACTTGCCACAAAAGGGAAAATGCTTCTTGATTGATTTATAATAGGGGTGATCTTACATAAAGCAGAAATATAGGACCATGTCAATAGGGTACCTTGAAAATTCATAAAAATATCTACCTGTAAATAATTTCTCTTATCAGATTATTAAGGTAGCTAAAATTTACATCATTAGTCACTCTCCTGGATTTTCTTCTGAAGACATAGTGTTATTACCAAGAAAAGTGTGCTTTATTCTATTAGCTACTGTTATTTTTAAACAATAAAATAACTGTAAAATAATGTGTACATTTAAAAATGGAGACCAAAGACCCACTCATGACCATGGCTGCTTAAGGCATGAGAAGGGTCCTGGGAATCTAAAGGAGAGGTGATTCTTACTAGGAGACAAGAAGGGGCTCTCTGGGGGGAAATCGTGTTGATGAACTTGCATTTTCTCTTGAGAATTTGTCAACATTTTTGGTCTCCAAATAGTTTCCAACTGTGGTGCTGGAAACAACTATTGAGAGTCCCTTGGACAGTAAGGTGATCAATCAAGTCAATCCTAAAGGAAATCAACCCTAAATATTTATTGGAAGGACTGATGCTGGAGTGCCAATATTTTCACAACCTGATGTTACGAGCCTACTCATTGGAAAAGATCCTGATTCTGGGAAAGACTGAGGGAAGGGGATGAGATGGTTAAATAGCATGAACTGACTCAATGGACATAAATTTGAGCAAACTCTGGGAAATGGTGAAGGACAGGGAGGGCTGGAATGCTGCAGTCCATGGGGTTGCAGAGAGTCAGACATAGTGACTGAAAAACAACAACAGCAACAACGTTTTCAATGGATATCAAGACTTCAGAAAATTTGCCAAGGTTCAGGTTACATCTCCAGTTATTTCCAGAGCAATTTGCAACCTATGAGGAAGACAGGAAAGAAAGTGTAAGAAAATATAGAGCATCCTGTAGTTTGTAATCAGTGCATGATTGAAACTGTGGAGGTTTTCAGCCTCTTTCACTATGTCATCTTTAGTGAATTCCACGTGTAAAAGAGAAGGGTCAAGTGTACTTACAACTTTAAAAGGGTTTCTTGAGTGGTCTTAATTTAATAGCTTATCTAAAGAGCATTTTGAGAAACCTGAGTAGGAGGTGCGCTGCAGCCACATAAATACACTTGCCACATTGCAATGGCAGCTGAGTGCTTAAGTGGTTTAATAGTACTCACAAACATTATCAGCCAATCTGTCACATCTCATTATGAATTGCGCTTTGTTTCTCCAGTTCTATAATTACCCATTAAATGTTACATTATTTAGTCATTCAGTCACGTCTGACTTTTTGCGACCCTAGGCTCTTCTGTCCATGGGATTCTGTGGGCAAGAATACTGGAACGGGTTGCCATGCCCTCCTCCAGGGGATCTTCCAGTCTCAGGGATTGAACCCATACCTCCTGCATCGAAGACAGACACTTTACTGCTGAGCTACCAAGGAAGCCCAAAATTACCCATTAGAGGTTCCTTAATAACCCTAGAGACTTAATGACTATGTTCTGCTGTTAGGTTTCTGTCTTCTCCCTGTGTGAACACTCAACTTGCACATTGGGTTTATTCAGTCTTAGGAACAAATCGAAGGATTAACTGACCAAAATTCTCAGGCTTTCTAATATTGTAAAAATACACACTCAATTAAAGAGTTAAATAACTTTATGGATGTGTATATTTTTGTTTGTTTGCTTGCATTAATTTTTTTTTTTTGCAGCATTCCAGGGCCATACATTTTTGTTTCTTTGGTTTCTTCTTGGATATCTTCTTTACTGTTCAACCTCTTCTTCAGGCTTAGGAACAATCTGTTCTTTTTCAGTATGGATCATCTCAATGTAGCAAGGAGAGCTCATGTAGGGGTTGATCCGACCAGGACTCCTGTAAGCCCTGTGCTGCATTTTGGAGGCTTTGTTCACCTGGCTGTACTCAATGACCAGAGGATCTATATTTAAGCCATTAAACTCAGCATTACCCTCTGCATTTTTGAGCATGTGCAGTAAAAATTCATCACTCTTTTAGGGCCACCAACCCTGTGTCCAGCCCATTGTTTGACCTGTGCCCACCTACCAACTTCACCATTATAATGATGGAAAGGAACACATTGCTTTTTAAAAGTAATATCATTCAGATACTTGATGGCTTTTCAGATAGGTATACACCGAATGGCCTGGGTGATTTCATGAGTGTTCTTCAAGTGGACATGAAGATTTGAATCTCTTGATTTGCGTGATTTTGTCAGGTTTCCTGAGTCAAGTGAATAAGTGCATCATTTTTAGAGGTCACCTCAGGCTGCTTACTGGAATAGCTCTGGATGTGTATTTTTTTAAGTAAACATATTTTGAGTATTTCTGAGCTGCACCACTGGGTTTTACTGGGGTTTATGTGTGTTTAAAATACAGGCCCCATTTCAAGTCATGGTGGAGGAGTGCTCTATACCAGGAGGTTTGCTGATGGACATGGAGGCCACAAGCGAGATTGTTGGAACATCTTAACAGAATTTGCGAAAATCATTATATTAACTTTGCAAATGCAACGTAACCTGGAATAAGATAGGAATCAAATATCTGCACTAAGACTACTATGTTAGCAGAGCATATTGTTGGACAAAACATGTCCAACCCAGTGGTATGATCATTGGCAAATGCTGTACTAGAGATGAGTCAAACATTAGGATCTCAGGATCACAGAGTATATACACATGACTGAATAAGTTATTCTTTGGTGCAATTTGTATTTCTTCAATGATAAATGTTAAATTATCAATTATTAATTGACTATCAAAGAACTAAAATGATGAATTGCAACTATTCTTAAATATACTTTATAGTCAATGAAGAAGTAAAAAAGTTATAACTGCATTTGTACTATACCTATAAGTTTGTAGAAATATTTCATTTTATCACAGTCATAGTATTATGTAGCCACTGATGATGAGTCATGAAATTCTCAGTTTCACAGATTAAAATGGTCAAGAGCTTCCCTGGTGGTCTAGTGGGTAAAGAGTTCACCTTGCAGGGCAAGGGGCACCAGTTCTATCCCTGGCCCAGGAAGATTCCACATGTTGTGGAGTGCCTGGACTGGTGTGTCCAATTATGAGCCAGTGCTCTGGAGTGCATATGCCCAGAGCTGGTGCTTTGCAATGAGAGAGACCACTGCAATGGGAGGCCCACACAAGTCAAAAAAAAAAAAAAAAGCTGGTCCTACCAACTTCACCATTATAATGATGGAAAGGAACACATTGCTTTTTAAAAGTAATATCATTCAGATACTTGATGGCTTTTCAGATAGGTATACACCGAATGGCCTGGGTGATTTCATGAGTGTTCTTCAAGTGGACATGAAGATTTGAATCTCTTGATTTGCGTGATTTTGTCAGGTTTCCTGAGTCAAGTGAATAAGTGCATCATTTTTAGAGGTCACCTCAGGCTGCTTACTGGAATAGCTCTGGATGTGTATTTTTTTAAGTAAACATATTTTGAGTATTTCTGAGCTGCACCACTGGGTTTTACTGGGGTTTATGTGTGTTTAAAATACAGGCCCCATTTCAAGTCATGGTGGAGGAGTGCTCTATACCAGGAGGTTTGCTGATGGACATGGAGGCCACAAGCGAGATTGTTGGAACATCTTAACAGAATTTGCGAAAATCATTATATTAACTTTGCAAATGCAACGTAACCTGGAATAAGATAGGAATCAAATATCTGCACTAAGACTACTATGTTAGCAGAGCATATTGTTGGACAAAACATGTCCAACCCAGTGGTATGATCATTGGCAAATGCTGTACTAGAGATGAGTCAAACATTAGGATCTCAGGATCACAGAGTATATACACATGACTGAATAAGTTATTCTTTGGTGCAATTTGTATTTCTTCAATGATAAATGTTAAATTATCAATTATTAATTGACTATCAAAGAACTAAAATGATGAATTGCAACTATTCTTAAATATACTTTATAGTCAATGAAGAAGTAAAAAAGTTATAACTGCATTTGTACTATACCTATAAGTTTGTAGAAATATTTCATTTTATCACAGTCATAGTATTATGTAGCCACTGATGATGAGTCATGAAATTCTCAGTTTCACAGATTAAAATGGTCAAGAGCTTCCCTGGTGGTCTAGTGGGTAAAGAGTTCACCTTGCAGGGCAAGGGGCACCAGTTCTATCCCTGGCCCAGGAAGATTCCACATGTTGTGGAGTGCCTGGACTGGTGTGTCCAATTATGAGCCAGTGCTCTGGAGTGCATATGCCCAGAGCTGGTGCTTTGCAATGAGAGAGACCACTGCAATGGGAGGCCCACACAAGTCAAAGAAGAAAATATGGATGAAAATTTAAAAAACAAAAAACAAACAGTCATATCTCGGCAGTTTCATCTTAGTTTCTCAGCCTAAGAGTTGAGAAAGCCAAAACTTTGAATGATTAAATGATTTGAACAAGCCTATACAGTTTGCAGTGACAGAGCCAGCTTTAATTCAGAGTCTATGTGCACCTCTCTTGGCCACTCGACTTTCAGCGTTCAGTCCTGTCCAGTGTCTCTATGACAACTGCAGTTACCTGGCAGTTACACCACAGTCAAAACCACCTGAACACAGAAACGTTCTGTGGGACACAGACACACTGCAATCTATTTCATGCCCAAAACACTCCAGTCAGCATCAATCAATTTTCCTTCCTTTCAATAAAGTCTTGTCCTTGGTTATACATCCTGAGTGAGCAATGAAGCAGTCAAGACGAGAACTTATCCCACTTTCTTTAGAAATCAACTGACCATATATATTTAGGTATATATACAGAAACAAACTAACAGAGTCCATTAAAAGACACAGCTCAGGGCTTCTCTGGTGGTCTAGTGGGTAAAGAGTCCACCTTGCAGTGCAAAGGGCACTGGTTCAATCCCTGGCCTGGGAAGATCCCACATGCCGAAGGAACGGCTGGGCTGGTGTGTCCAATTACGAGCCAGCTCGCTAAAGCACATGTGCCCAGAGCCAGTGCTCTGCAATGAGAGAGGCCACTGCAATGGGAGGTCCACACCGGCCAAAGAATTAAAATAAAAAATGATGATTTAGAGGCAAAAAAAAAAAAAAAGACAGAGCTCATGCATACATCTTTTATAAGTCAATAAAATTGATTTTAATTACTGTTCTAGAGGTACTTGTTGACACACTGAACTACTGTACAATACATATATCTCCCCACATCATGGTATTTGAAGCAGGAAACAAAAGTAACCTGGAGTCTTATCATAATTTGTTTCCTTATTTTACTATGAGTTTGAATTATTTTGTCATTATCACCTTTCTTGTTTGCTTCTTTGCCTTAGTAGTTCAAAATGCATGGTATTAAAAGAAATTGATTTGAGACCGAAATTAAAACCATTAAAATTGTTTTGTTTTCCTTCTAGGAGATTCAGGTATATATGTATGTATATTCTCTTTCTTTTCCTTTTCTTTTCAATAGTCTCTTGTATTTGAAGCATTTTATTGATATTTTACTTTGAACTAATAAACACTTAATTTGGCACAGACTAGTGTCTCTTGGGTGGAGAGATGTTAGATCATGTCAGTCATGATTTCATTTTCTGAAAACAATTTTACAGATCCATTTCTATTCTGCAGTGGCTACTTTCATCTTTTTTCTTTCCTTTATCTCACTAAGATTTTTATCTCTTGGTATTTGTGAGGAACCAAAAATAAATGTTTCCATTTTTAGAAAAGTCCATTTAAACTATAATATCAGGGAAAAATGGGCTTTTGAATATCTTACAAAGATATAACATTTACATTAGTGTCTTCTTTTTTACATCTAGCCCTACAGAATTAGCATTGGGAGAAATTATTTTTTTAAAAAAGGATATTAAATCCAGAGCATAAGTAAGGTATGTATTTTATTTCATGACTGTGGAGAACATCAGATAAGCTGTCATATCAAATGTTGATTTCATTAATATAGTCCCCAAATATGCTATCATGATTACTGATAATATAGAATTAGATGAATGTGACTTAAATTGGAAATAATATCTAAAGTAAGATCTGGCAAACTATGGCCCATTGGCCTAAATTAACCTGCTGTTTGTTTTTGTACAGAGACAAACTTACTAGTTTGTGTATTGTCTATGGAGTTTTCATGCTACAACAACAGAATCGAGGAGTTTCAATAGAGATCATATGACCCACAAAGCTGAAAATATTTACTATGTCACCTATTTATTCTCTTAACCCCAGATCTACAGCAAAAGTATTTCAAAAGAAGTCCTAGGAAATGAGTTCAAGGCAGAAGATAAAGACGAAATCCTATTTTACACCTAAATGAAAGGGTAGGTTAAAAATCTTCCTATGGTCATGGGCTAAATTGGCATTCCTTGAAAGGACTTGCAATTTGAAGAAAAACTGGTAAGCAGAGGTGGGTGAGTAGATAAAATGTTGCAGTCAATAGAGTGTTGCTTTGTAAATAATATTGGACACACATCTTTCAGTCAATAGTTGCTTGGAGTGTTATGCTTTACTAAAAATATTAAACTAATAAAATTGGTAAACTTTGGTGATAAAAGTTGCAAATTCCTTTATTTTAATACATTTCCTGTGAACTTAATTGACCACTGATTTTGATGTCAAAGAATTAAGGCATTTCTTTTGCTTATTCCAAACCTGCAGGGAAGCTGGAGTTTGTATTAGTTAGGATAGACATTCTTTTCTGCAGTGGCTACTTTCATCTTTTTCTTTCCTTTATCTCACTAAGATTTTTATCTCTTGGTATTTGCGAGGAACCAAAAATAAATGTTTCCATTTTTAGAAAAGTCCATTTAAACTATAATATCAGGGAAAAATGGGCTTTTGAATATCTTACAAAGATATAACATTTACATTAGTGTCTTCTTTTTTACATCTAGCCCTACAGAATTAGCATTGGGAGAAATTATTTTTTTAAAAAAGGATATTAAATCCAGAGCATAAGTAAGGTATGTATTTTATTTCATGACTGTGGAGAACATCAGATAAGCTGTCATATCAAATGTTGATTTCATTAATATAGTCCCCAAATATGCTATCATGATTGCTGATAATATAGAATTAGATGAATGTGACTTAAATTGGAAATAATATCTAAAGTAAGATCTGGCAAACTATGGCCCATTGGCCTAAATTAACCTGCTGTTTGTTTTTGTACAGAGACAAACTTACTAGTTTGTGTATTGTCTATGGAGTTTTCATGCTACAACAACAGAATCGAGGAGTTTCAATAGAGATCATATGACCCACAAAGCTGAAAATATTTACTATGTCACCTATTTATTCTCTTAACCCCAGATCTACAGCAAAAGTATTTCAAAAGAAGTCCTAGGAAATGAGTTCAAGGCAGAAGATAAAGACGAAATCCTATTTTACACCTAAATGAAAGGGTAGGTTAAAAATCTTCCTATGGTCATGGGCTAAATTGGCATTCCTTGAAAGGACTTGCAATTTGAAGAAAAACTGGTAAGCAGAGGTGGGTGAGTAGATAAAATGTTGCAGTCAATAGAGTGTTGCTTTGTAAATAATATTGGACACACATCTTTCAGTCAATAGTTGCTTGGAGTGTTATGCTTTACTAAAAATATTAAACTAATAAAATTGGTAAACTTTGGTGATAAAAGTTGCAAATTCCTTTATTTTAATACATTTCCTGTGAACTTAATTGACCACTGATTTTGATGTCAAAGAATTAAGGCATTTCTTTTGCTTATTCCAAACCTGCAGGGAAGCTGGAGTTTGTATTAGTTAGGATAGACTAGGTTACAATGCAGCAATGAAGAACTTACTTCCAAATATCTGTGGTTTCAAAACAAAGGTTTAAATCTTATTCTAAGCGCGCTGTAAGTCTAGTGACCCCACCCAGGTTCCTATCCTTCACGTGGTGGCTCAGCGTTGCATCTCCATATCAACACAAGCCATCATGATTGCTGCAGCTGAGGAAGAGAGCTCTGAAAAGTCCCCAGTGACAACTAAATGGACTAAATGTGTCTGCCCAAAGGAGACACACATCACCTGTATTCATGTTCTACTTTCAAAAATAAGTCATATAACTATTCCTAACCTTAAGGTGAAAGTGAAAGTGTTAGTTGCTCAGTCGTGTCCAACTCTTTGCGACCCCATGGGCTGTCACCCACCAGACTCCTCTATCCATGGAATTCTCCAGGCAAGGATACTGAATTGGGTAGCCAGTCCCATCTCCAGGGGATTTTCCTGACACAGGAATCAAACTTATGAAAGGTTAAATATACTCCTAAGGAGTATAATTGCCCCATGTATCCAGAATGAAGATAGGAAATTTTGAGAAGCAGCACACTAGTAGTTTTCCATATTTTCCCTCAACTTCTCACCAACTCACAGGAGTGTCTTTGGAATATCACATATTTAGCCTTTCATAACTAGGAGTGAATCAGAGGGGAACCTGGTAGCGTTCAAGGCTTATGCATGTAGGTTGATGGTATTGTTGCAAAGATTAAAATTAGATTTCTGATTTATTGGTTGTTATGTATTTCATTATCATCCCACTAGTCTGCTTCCCTTAGCTACCAGTGTTTGATAGAAAACAAAGACCCTTTTCTTACTGAGTTCCCACTGCAAAAAACCAATTTGAAGTGAAACTGTTATTTCTACACCTACAAGCTCAGTTTTAATGAAAACCAAAACAAAATGAAACCAAACCAGTTGCTTCTCACTCTGAACTCTACACGAAGAGCATTGCAAATCAGTGTTTTCCTTGTCCTTCAACCCAGGGTCAAACTCCAAAGCCATTTCCCCAACAGTTCTCCTTTGTTAGTTCTTTTTTGGTAACGGATAAAAGTTGCAATTCCAAATTTTTGTGAACTTAATTGACCACTGATTTTGATGTCAAAGAATTAAGGCATTTCTTTTGCTTATTCCAAACCTGCAGGGAAGCTGGAGTTTGTATTAGTTAGGATAGACTAGGTTACAATGCAGCAATGAAGAACTTACTTCCAAATATCTGTGGTTTCAAAACAAAGGTTTAAATCTTATTCTAAGCGCGCTGTAAGTCTAGTGACCCCACCCAGGTTCCTATCCTTCACGTGGTGGCTCAGCGTTGCATCTCCATATCAACACAAGCCATCATGATTGCTGCAGCTGAGGAAGAGAGCTCTGAAAAGTCCCCAGTGACAACTAAATGGACTAAATGTGTCTGCCCAAAGGAGACACACATCACCTGTATTCATGTTCTACTTTCAAAAATAAGTCATATAACTATTCCTAACCTTAAGGTGAAAGTGAAAGTGTTAGTTGCTCAGTCGTGTCCAACTCTTTGCGACCCCATGGGCTGTCACCCACCAGACTCCTCTATCCATGGAATTCTCCAGGCAAGGATACTGAATTGGGTAGCCAGTCCCATCTCCAGGGGATTTTCCTGACACAGGAATCAAACTTATGAAAGGTTAAATATACTCCTAAGGAGTATAATTGCCCCATGTATCCAGAATGAAGATAGGAAATTTTGAGAAGCAGCACACTAGTAGTTTTCCATATTTTCCCTCAACTTCTCACCAACTCACAGGAGTGTCTTTGGAATATCACATATTTAGCCTTTCATAACTAGGAGTGAATCAGAGGGGAACCTGGTAGCGTTCAAGGCTTATGCATGTAGGTTGATGGTATTGTTGCAAAGATTAAAATTAGATTTCTGATTTATTGGTTGTTATGTATTTCATTATCATCCCACTAGTCTGCTTCCCTTAGCTACCAGTGTTTGATAGAAAACAAAGACCCTTTTCTTACTGAGTTCCCACTGCAAAAAACCAATTTGAAGTGAAACTGTTATTTCTACACCTACAAGCTCAGTTTTAATGAAAACCAAAACAAAATGAAACCAAACCAGTTGCTTCTCACTCTGAACTCTACACGAAGAGCATTGCAAATCAGTGTTTTCCTTGTCCTTCAACCCAGGGTCAAACTCCAAAGCCATTTCCCCAACAGTTCTCCTTTGTTAGTTCAATTTCTCCTTATCCTCTGTATATAGGAACACAGGTCACATTTCTGCTCCAGCTGATTTTGTTGTAATTCATATTTTTCCTCTGATTTTTCTCTTTGAAAACATTTGTCTATTTCTCTCATGGATCAACAGTTGTATTCTCATGGATCAATGGCTGTATTATAGACTGAACACGTGTACTCTCATCCCTTCCAGGTGGTTCAGTGGTAAAGAATCCACCTGCCAATGCAGGAGATACAAGAGATTTGGGTTCAATCCGAGTAGGAAAGAGTCCTTGGAGAAGGAAATGGCAACCCACGCTAGTATTATTACCTGGAAATCCCATGGAGAGAGGAGTCTGGCAGGCTATAGTCCATAGAACTGCAAAGAGGTGTACATGACTGAGCACAGCATAGCACAACCTTAACCCCAGTGGGATGCTGTTTGAAGACCGGAGCCATTGCAAGATACTTAGGTCGTGAGAGTGAAGTTCTCAAGAATGAAACTAGTACCCTCACAAGAGGAGGCCTGAGAGATAGCTCCCTCTACTCATTTTTGTACTCTGTAAAGATACACTGAGAAGTCGGCCATCTGCAATGCAGGTGAGTACCCTCACCAGAACCTGATCGTGATGGTACCACGATCCCTGGCTTACAACCTCCAGAACTGTGAGAAATAACCTCCGGGGACTCTATTTTTGTGATGCGTACCACAAAGGTAACTTCTCACCAACTCACAGGAGTGTCTTTGGAATATCACATATTTAGCCTTTCATAACTAGGAGTGAATCAGAGGGGAACCTGGTAGCGTTCAAGGCTTATGCATGTAGGTTGATGGTATTGTTGCAAAGATTAAAATTAGATTTCTGATTTATTGGTTGTTATGTATTTCATTATCATCCCACTAGTCTGCTTCCCTTAGCTACCAGTGTTTGATAGAAAACAAAGACCCTTTTCTTACTGAGTTCCCACTGCAAAAAACCAATTTGAAGTGAAACTGTTATTTCTACACCTACAAGCTCAGTTTTAATGAAAACCAAAACAAAATGAAACCAAACCAGTTGCTTCTCACTCTGAACTCTACACGAAGAGCATTGCAAATCAGTGTTTTCCTTGTCCTTCAACCCAGGGTCAAACTCCAAAGCCATTTCCCCAACAGTTCTCCTTTGTTAGTTCAATTTCTCCTTATCCTCTGTATATAGGAACACAGGTCACATTTCTGCTCCAGCTGATTTTGTTGTAATTCATATTTTTCCTCTGATTTTTCTCTTTGAAAACATTTGTCTATTTCTCTCATGGATCAACAGTTGTATTCTCATGGATCAATGGCTGTATTATAGACTGAACACGTGTACTCTCATCCCTTCCAGGTGGTTCAGTGGTAAAGAATCCACCTGCCAATGCAGGAGATACAAGAGATTTGGGTTCAATCCGAGTAGGAAAGAGTCCTTGGAGAAGGAAATGGCAACCCACGCTAGTATTATTACCTGGAAATCCCATGGAGAGAGGAGTCTGGCAGGCTATAGTCCATAGAACTGCAAAGAGGTGTACATGACTGAGCACAGCATAGCACAACCTTAACCCCAGTGGGATGCTGTTTGAAGACCGGAGCCATTGCAAGATACTTAGGTCGTGAGAGTGAAGTTCTCAACAATGAAACTAGTACCCTCACAAGAGGAGGCCTGAGAGATAGCTCCCTCTACTCATTTTTGTACTCTGTAAAGATACACTGAGAAGTCGGCCATCTGCAATGCAGGTGAGTACCCTCACCAGAACCTGATCGTGATGGTACCACGATCCCTGGCTTACAACCTCCAGAACTGTGAGAAATAAACCTCCGTTGTTGTAAGTCAGCCACTCTATGATTCTCTGTTCTGGCAGCCTGCACTGACTAAAGCTGCTTCACCACAAAGGTACAACATCATATAATATTCATGAGTTAACATCAGTCTTTGCACACTACTAGAGAAAAGCTATTCATGATGGTCATTATACTTACCATAACAATTTTAGTAAGATTTTGTTAGAACAACAGCTAATTTTATTTTTGGAGTGCTTTTTATTTTTTCTCCTGTAGTACAGATGGAAATTATGGGTGTCGGGCCATGTGTTCCAAACTTTGTAAATCACGCTGTGCCCAACCCCACCCACTCAAACATATTTGTAGTGCTCATCACACTTCCCTTTCCTCAAATCTCTATGTTTTCTCTAATGTGATGCAGTTTTGTTTGATTCTCTTCATGTGGACACACTGTAAAATGGTCCTCAGTTTCTTTCACATTAAATATTTTTCCCTAAAAATAGCCAATGAAAATGCTGACTTAAAAAAATTAGTCATTAATCTGGGAACATACCTATCTGTAAACAACAAAACTGTGAAAGTTAAAAATAAAATAAAAGTTTAAAAAATAATTAGTCATTGCTATGTATGGACTAAAGTTTGATTCAGGAAATTTCACAGCATATGCATTTCTCAATGCTTTAAGTTGAGATCTCTCACACACAAAAAGAGATCCTTGAATTCTTCTGGTCAGTGAGGTCCTCAGTTGTTAATAAGTCTTACTATATTTGGTTTGCATTTCTCACTTTCAGACAGGTAGAGCCCAAAGAAATTGTATCTCTGTTTTTCATTTAGTACTTCAGATCAACTGAGGTGTACATGACTGAGCACAGCATAGCACAACCTTAACCCCAGTGGGATGCTGTTTGAAGACCGGAGCCATTGCAAGATACTTAGGTCGTGAGAGTGAAGTTCTCAACAATGAAACTAGTACCCTCACAAGAGGAGGCCTGAGAGATAGCTCCTCTACTCATTTTTGTACTCTGTAAAGATACACTGAGAAGTCGGCCATCTGCAATGCAGGTGAGTACCCTCACCAGAACCTGATCGTGATGGTACCACGATCCCTGGCTTACAACCTCCAGAACTGTGAGAAATAAACCTCCGTTGTTGTAAGTCAGCCACTCTATGATTCTCTGTTCTGGCAGCCTGCACTGACTAAAGCTGCTTCACCACAAAGGTACAACATCATATAATATTCATGAGTTAACATCAGTCTTTGCACACTACTAGAGAAAAGCTATTCATGATGGTCATTATACTTACCATAACAATTTTAGTAAGATTTTGTTAGAACAACAGCTAATTTTATTTTTGGAGTGCTTTTTATTTTTTCTCCTGTAGTACAGATGGAAATTATGGGTGTCGGGCCATGTGTTCCAAACTTTGTAAATCACGCTGTGCCCAACCCCACCCACTCAAACATATTTGTAGTGCTCATCACACTTCCCTTTCCTCAAATCTCTATGTTTTTCTCTAATGTGATGCAGTTTTGTTTGATTCTCTTCATGTGGACACACTGTAAAATGGTCCTCAGTTTCTTTCACATTAAATATTTTTCCCTAAAAATAGCCAATGAAAATGCTGACTTAAAAAAATTAGTCATTAATCTGGGAACATACCTATCTGTAAACAACAAAACTGTGAAAGTTAAAAATAAAATAAAAGTTTAAAAAATAATTAGTCATTGCTATGTATGGACTAAAGTTTGATTCAGGAAATTTCACAGCATATGCATTTCTCAATGCTTTAAGTTGAGATCTCTCACACACAAAAAGAGATCCTTGAATTCTTCTGGTCAGTGAGGTCCTCAGTTGTTAATAAGTCTTACTATATTTGGTTTGTATTTCTCACTTTAAGGATCAGACATGGGATAGAGCCCAAAGAAATTGTATCTCTGTTCTTCTGCTTAGTTCTCAGTACTTCAGTATCAACTGAGGTCCCTCATTAATCTTATATATCCCTTTCCCAGTATCCAATTTGGAAAAGACCATCTGAAACTAAAAATAGCTATCAATTGATTAATATCTTCAAGGATCTGAGGGGGTAGTGAGTAGAACCCAGCTTCAATGTGGTGTCCAGAATTCATAAGTCTTTGTCTTGCCATAAGAGCAGATCAATGACCATCACGTGGGCAATTGAGCATACCCTGACAGTTTCTATTAACACTGGCTGTTATAGATGATGCCCTCTCACATCCAAATATTCATGTGATTCACAGTTGGCATCTTGCTGAAGATTAATGGAGCAATGTGAAATGATGGGTTTGTGATGGATTTCACTTATGACTGTTTTTTGACTACTTCACTTAACATTCTTTTTCAGCTGGAAATTCACCAGTTCAAATCATTGTGTTCATTCAGTGCAACATTTTACACTTGCACACATTTACCAGCCATATCTTTTAAAAAGTTTCTTCCCTCTAAAACTGAATCAAAGAAATCAAGTTGGTTTTTATTTGCTCATCTAGCCAATGGAAAATTGTTCTTTTGTAGGTGTAAATCACTGGGTGACTGTTCCATGTTTTAATTCATTGTAGAGTATGCTTTATAATATAATAAACTGGTAAAACGTACTGGTCACAGGCTAGTCATAAAGTTCCATTCTTAATTGTTTAAAGGAATATAAAAGAAAGCAAGGCAATATGGGGAAAAGATCAACATTTTTGCTATTAGGAATGAGTATTCAATAAACATAAAAACAGAGCTTTAAAATTAAACCAATCAGTTTAGTAAAACTTGAAGATTTTAGTTTTGGCTCACTATCTTTTACAATACTTTTTGTATTGTGATGCTTGTTGATTAATTTCAAAGTAAACACATGCTTTAAGTTGAGATCTCTCACACACAAAAAGAGATCCTTGAATTCTTCTGGTCAGTGAGGTCCTCAGTTGTTAATAAGTCTTACTATATTTGGTTTGTATTTCTCACTTTAAGGATCAGACATGGGATAGAGCCCAAAGAAATTGTATCTCTGTTCTTCTGCTTAGTTCTCAGTACTTCAGTATCAACTGAGGTCCCTCATTAATCTTATATATCCCTTTCCCAGTATCCAATTTGGAAAAGACCATCTGAAACTAAAAATAGCTATCAATTGATTAATATCTTCAAGGATCTGAGGGGGTAGTGAGTAGAACCCAGCTTCAACGTGGTGTCCAGAATTCATAAGTCTTTGTCTTGCCATAAGAGCAGATCAATGACCATCACGTGGGCAATTGAGCATACCCTGACAGTTTCTATTAACACTGGCTGTTATAGATGATGCCCTCTCACATCCAAATATTCATGTGATTCACAGTTGGCATCTTGCTGAAGATTAATGGAGCAATGTGAAATGATGGGTTTGTGATGGATTTCACTTATGACTGTTTTTTGACTACTTCACTTAACATTCTTTTCAGCTGGAAATTCACCAGTTCAAATCATTGTGTTCATTCAGTGCAACATTTTACACTTGCACACATTTACCAGCCATATCTTTTAAAAAGTTTCTTCCCTCTAAAACTGAATCAAAGAAATCAAGTTGGTTTTTATTTGCTCATCTAGCCAATGGAAAATTGTTCTTTTGTAGGTGTAAATCACTGGGTGACTGTTCCATGTTTTAATTCATTGTAGAGTATGCTTTATAATATAATAAACTGGTAAAACGTACTGGTCACAGGCTAGTCATAAAGTTCCATTCTTAATTGTTTAAAGGAATATAAAAGAAAGCAAGGCAATATGGGGAAAAGATCAACATTTTTGCTATTAGGATTGAGTATTCAATAAACATAAAAACAGAGCTTTAAAATTAAACCAATCAGTTTAGTAAAACTTGAAGATTTTAGTTTTGGCTCACTATCTTTTATAATACTCTTTGTATTGTGATGCTTGTTGATTAATTTCAGTATAACTGTGTAAGATCACATAGGGGCTTCCCTGGTAGCTCTGCTGTTAAAGAATCCACTTGCAAAGCAAGAGACCCTGGTTTGATCCATAGGTCGAGAAGTTCCCCTGGATAAGGGATAAGGTACCCACTCCAGTATTCTTGGGCTTCCCTGGTAGCTCAGATGGTAAAGAATCCACCTGTAATGTGGGAGACCTGGGTTTGATCCCTGGGTTGGGAAGATCACATGGAATAGAACATGGCAATCCACTCTAATATTCTTGCTTAGAGAATCCCCATGGATAGAGGAGTCCAGTGCACTGCAGTCCATGGGATTGCAGAGTCAGTTATGACTGAGCAACTAAGCACATACATGTATGATATTCTGGCCTCTCATTTCCTTGACTGTCAATAATGTCTTTCATACAGCCTCAGTCACTTACTCCCATATTTATACCTGGATACTGAATTCTCTCTCTCTCTCCTGGATGATTACTTCTTACCCTCACCACTTTTCTCACATGGCCATTCCATAACTCATTTATGTTACTAAAATAATAGCTAATGCTACATATTACCTAGCATATTGCAGGCACCATTCTAAGTGCTTTATTTGTACATATACCTATTACATCCATGAAAGTGTTTGTTGTTCAGTTTTGTCCAGCTCTTTGAGATTTCATGGACTGTAGCCTGCCAGGATTCTCTGTCCATGGAATTTCCCAGGCAAGAATACTGGAGTGGATAGCAACTTTCTCTTCCCGACCCAGGGTCATAAAGTTCCACTGGGTGACTGTTCCATGTTTTAATTCATTGTAGAGTATGCTTTATAATATAATAAACTGGTAAAACGTACTGGTCACAGGCTAGTCATAAAGTTCCATTCTTAATTGTTTAAAGGAATATAAAAGAAAGCAAGGCAATATGGGGAAAAGATCAACATTTTTGCTATTAGGATTGAGTATTCAATAAACATAAAAACAGAGCTTTAAAATTAAACCAATCAGTTTAGTAAAACTTGAAGATTTTAGTTTTGGCTCACTATCTTTTATAATACTCTTTGTATTGTGATGCTTGTTGATTAATTTCAGTATAACTGTGTAAGATCACATAGGGGCTTCCCTGGTAGCTCTGCTGTTAAAGAATCCACTTGCAAAGCAAGAGACCCTGGTTTGATCCATAGGTCGAGAAGTTCCCCTGGATAAGGGATAAGGTACCCACTCCAGTATCCTTGGGCTTCCCTGGTAGCTCAGATGGTAAAGAATCCACCTGTAATGTGGGAGACCTGGGTTTGATCCCTGGGTTGGGAAGATCACATGGAATAGAACATGGCAATCCACTCTAATATTCTTGCTTAGAGAATCCCCATGGATAGAGGAGTCCAGTGCACTGCAGTCCATGGGATTGCAGAGTCAGTTATGACTGAGCAACTAAGCACATACATGTATGATATTCTGGCCTCTCATTTCCTTGACTGTCAATAATGTCTTTCATACAGCCTCAGTCACTTACTCCCATATTTATACCTGGATACTGAATTCTCTCTCTCTCTCCTGGATGATTACTTCTTACCCTCACCACTTTTCTCACATGGCCATTCCATAACTCATTTATGTTACTAAAATAATAGCTAATGCTACATATTACCTAGCATATTGCAGGCACCATTCTAAGTGCTTTATTTGTACATATACCTATTACATCCATGAAAGTGTTTGTTGTTCAGTTTTGTCCAGCTCTTTGAGATTTCATGGACTGTAGCCTGCCAGGATTCTCTGTCCATGGAATTTCCCAGGCAAGAATACTGGAGTGGATAGCAATTCTCTTATCTGGGGAATCTTCCCGACCCAGGGGTCAAACCCTGGTCTCCTGCATTGAAGGCAGATTCTTTACCATTTGAGTCACCAGGGAAGCCACATAAATCTATAAGGTAATAAATTATTTTCTTATTGCTGCTGCAACCAATTACCATAAAATTAGTGGCTTAAAATAATACAATGTATTATCTTACAGTTTTGGAGGTCAAAGTCAGTTTCACCAGGCTAAAATCAAGCTGTTAAAACAGTGCTGGGTATCTTCTAGAAGCCCTAGGGGAGAATTCATTTTCTTGCTTCCTTTCTGTCTCTGGAGGCTTGACATTTTGTTTCATATGCCACATTTCCAGGCTCAGGGACCTGCATCTCTCTGACCTCTGCTTCTGTATTTCCATCTTCCTATCTTCTAGGGAGACATTATTCTTCTGTCAAAGTATGCACTATTGTTTTCTGCAAAGTAACTTGTTTATAGTCACACAGATAGTGACAGCACCAGGGCTTAAGCTAGAACTCTGATTGCTAAGAGCACTGTGTGTCTCATAGTTACTAGATTTTTACAAATGTATAGGTAGTTCTTTCCAATACCTATGCCCTATTGAACTCTGTGTTAAAATAGAGTTAATATAATTGGTGTGATTCTTCTGTGTTCTTGTGGGTGAAGTTCAATATAGCTGGTTTCTTTTACTCATGGGGTTTTATTTTTTAAATTTTTCTAAATGCTCTCCTATGTGTTAACATGGGCATTTTTCCTTCACCTTTCCAAAAAGTTGGCTATTTCATGGAAAACTCTAAATTAATAGGTAGATTTCTGCCTATTAATACAGGAGAGACAAATTGACCTTTGTGAGAGTCTCCTGTTATGAATATTCTAGTATAATTATCAGTGTTCACAATTAGTATAGTGAGGAAATGTCCAGGATAGTTCTATCATTTTAGGCCACTTGAACTCTCCAAGGTTAGGTTATGATGAATAATTTCTGCCTCAGAGGGTTTTGTCATTCAGAGGATTTAATGGAGGAAAGAAATATGTAAAATCATTTGATAAAAATCAGAGGTAAACATATTTAGTATTGATATGGAGAGATACCACTTGTCTGTTAAACCCTGGATATGCTAAATAATAGCGGTTTTAAAGCTTGCAGTTTCTTTAAGTCTTGTCGGTATCCCATCAATTGAATAGAAAATGCAGTCTACAGTGTAAAGCATAATATCTGAATTTGCATGGTTTCAATTAGCTGTTACTGGTAGAACAGTTACTTTTGTCTTTAGGGGGAAAACTTGCCACAACTTTCCTTCATCTGTGATTTAGCTTTTCTAATTTATTATAATTATGTTTAAAATACATACAGCTTTTTATCATTTGGAGGAATCAAGTATTAGAAAAGACCTTGATGCTAGGAAAGAGTGAGGGCAGGAGAAGTGGGCAACAGAGGATGAGATGGTTGGACAGCATCATTGACTCAAATGACATGAGATTGAGCAAATTCTGGGAAGCAGAGAAGCACAGGGAAGTCTGGCGTGCTGCAGTCCATGGAGTCACCAATAGTCAGACACGACTGAGCAACTGAACAACAAGTACTGGAACCAGCAAATATACCCTTAATTAATACACATTCTTACATCATACCAGAACAAATCTTTGCTTTATAAAGTGTTGACTAGAACTCTCTGAACCTGCACTACAGTAAGATGTGTTTTGAAAATAAGAATTTTCTGTGAAATGAAAAATGAACACGAAAAACATGAAAAATGAAAAACGAACATGCTGAGCACTGCTAATAAAAGTCTTTTTCTGTAAAGAGGAAATGTATCCTTAATAACAACAAAAATGTTTACACATACAGATTCAGATCTAACCCTTGCAAGTATGTAAAATGATTTAAAATCTGACTGAGATCTAGGTGAAAAAGAGGACAATTGAAGCTTCTTAACTGTCATACTTCTTTTTAACTGGGTTTCCCAGGTGGTTCAGCAGTAAATAATTTGCCTTCAAATGTAGGAGATGCAAAAGACGCAGATTAGATCTCCTGGAGAAAGAAATGGCAGTCGCTTCAGTGTTCTCACCTGGTAAATGTAATGGACAGAGGAGCCTCTAGGGCTACAGTCCATGGGGTTGCCAAGATGTGGACATGACTGAGTGACTGAGCAGTAGCACACTATCTTTTTCTTTTCTTTCTTTTTTTTTTTTTTTGAGAAGGGGAGGGAGGGGTGGGGCGGGCCACTTCTATTGGTCTTTCATTTATTTACTTTCATCCATCTTTGTTCTTTGGCCCGTGTGGGCCTCCCATCGAAGTGGCCCCTGTTGTTGCAGAGCACCGGCTCTGGGCGCATGCGCTCCAGAGCTCCGGCTAGGTCATTGGACACATCAGTCCAGCCACTCCACGGCACGTGGGATCTTCCCAGGCCAGGGATCGAAGCGGTGCCCCTTGCACTGCAAGGCGGTGTCCTTACCCACTGGACCACCAGGGAAGCCCCTCACACTATCTTTTTAATTATACTTTCCGTAAGCACAAAAGGCCAGACTGAGACGACACACCAGCTCATGTCATTTTGTCTGGTCCATTTCTAAGGGTGGGACAGGGATACTGTGGGGAAATTAACAAGATACAGCCAGTCAGTCTGTCTCGCCCCATGTTCTGTAAACAATGACTTTGTATGGCTGTGTAACAGCTGAACGCACTAACAGCATTGCGCATGAGCATCAGGAAGTACTTGCTTGGCCGCGGGCTACTTCCTGTGTCCGCCTATAGTAGGAGCTTCATCCGGAAAACCCTGGCTCCTGCTGTATCGGGGCTACACTGGAGTAGCTTCATGGTTATGTTATATGAGGTTATGTTGTGGCTGCTGCTACGGACTGCTGTGTCAGCCAGGAGAGGGGCTGTGCTGCAGCTGCCTGCTGCTGGCCAGTCTTTTTCTGTAAAGAGGAAATGTATCTAACAAAATTTTCATACAGATTCAGATCTAACCCTTGCAAGTAAAATGATTTAAAATCTGACTGAGATCTAGGTGAAAAAGAGGACAATTGAAGCTTCTTAACTGTCATACTTCTTTTTAACTGGGTTTCCCAGGTGGTTCAGCAGTAAATAATTTGCCTTCAAATGTAGGAGATGCAAAAGACGCAGATTAGATCTCCTGGAGAAAGAAATGGCAGTCGCTTCAGTGTTCTCACCTGGTAAATGTAATGGACAGAGGAGCCTCTAGGGCTACAGTCCATGGGGTTGCCAAGATGTGGACATGACTGAGTGACTGAGCAGTAGCACACTATCTTTTTCTTTTCTTTCTTTTTTTTTTTTTTTTGTGGAGGGGAGGGGGGGGGGGGGCGGGCCACTTCTATTGGTCTTTCATTTATTTACTTTCATCCATCTTTGTTCTTTGGCCCGTGTGGGCCTCCCATCGAAGTGGCCCCTGTTGTTGCAGAGCACCGGCTCTGGGCGCATGCGCTCCAGAGCTCCAGCTCGGTAATTGGACACATCAGTCCAGCCACTCCACGGCACGTGGGATCTTTCCAGGCCAGGGATCGAACCGGTGCCCCTTGCACTGCAAGGCAGTGTCCTTACCCACTGGACCACCGGGGAAGCCCCTCACACTATCTTTTTAATTATACTTTCCGTAAGCACAAAAGGCCAGACTGAGACGACACACCAGCTCATGTCATTTTGTCTGGTCCATTTCTAAGGGTGGGACAGGGATACTGTGGGGAAATTAACAAGATACAGCCAGTCAGTCTGTCTCGCCCCATGTTCTGTAAACAATGACTTTGTATGGCTGTGTAACAGCTGAACGCACTAACAGCATTGCGCATGAGCATCAGGAAGTACTTGCTTGGCCGCGGGCTACTTCCTGTGTCCGCCTATAGTAGGAGCTTCATCCGGAAAACCCTGGCTCCTGCTGTATCGGGGCTACACTGGAGTAGCTTCATGGTTATGTTATATGAGGTTATGTTGTGGCTGCTGCTACGGACTGCTGTGTCAGCCAGGAGAGGGGCTGTGCTGCAGCTGCCTGCTGCTGGCCAGGAGAGAATAAGCCGGTCTGCAGTTTCTACGGCTCCTCCATCAGCCTCCTTCCAGCCTCTTAGCTCGCGCCTTGCCTAGCCTGGGTTCAGCAAACAGTGCGAGCAGTGTGAACGGCAAGACAATTGGCGTCGTCAACAGGATGAAGAGCAATACAGGTACTTTCAGGGGATTCCGGCAAATTCGGTTCCCTCTTCATCTTTCCTCTGCCTCATCTCATGCTTGAGTGAAGCATAACTCAGAGGTTTTTGATATTGTGCACCCACTGAGACTAAGAGTGTGGAAAACCGGGTCTCAAACACAGCTCTGCCTTGAATATGGCCTAGGGCTAATCATGTGGGCTTTCTAGGTGGCTCAGTGGTAAAGAACCTGCCTGCCAATGCAGGAGACACGGGTTTACTCACTGGGTTGGGGAGATCCCCTGGAGAAGAAAATGGCAACTCACTCCAGTATTCTTGCCTGGAAAACACATGGACAAAAGAGCCTGGCAGGTTACAGTCCATGGGGTCCTTGTTGCTGTGCTCAGGCTTTCTCTAGTTGTGACAGATGGGGGCTAGCCTCTGGTTGTGGTGCAGAGGCTTCTCATTGTGGTGGCTTCTCTTGTTGTGGAGCATGGACGTTAGGACAAGGGGGCTTTAATAGTTGTGACACACAGGCTTAGTTACCCTACGGCATGTGTAATTTCCTGCACCAGGGATCGAGCTTGTATACCCTACATTGGCAATAAGATTCTTCATGTCATTTTGTCTGGTCCATTTCTAAGGGTGGGACAGGGATACTGTGGGAAATTAAAAAGATACAGCCAGTCAGTCTGTCTCGCCCCATGTTCTGTAAACAATGACTTTGTATGGCTGTGTAACAGCTGAACGCACTAACAGCATTGCGCATGAGCATCAGGAAGTACTTGCTTGGCCGCGGGCTACTTCCTGTGTCCGCCTATAGTAGGAGCTTCATCCGGAAAACCCTGGCTCCTGCTGTATCGGGGCTACACTGGAGTAGCTTCATGGTTATGTTATATGAGGTTATGTTGTGGCTGCTGCTACGGACTGCTGTGTCAGCCAGGAGAGGGGCTGTGCTGCAGCTGCCTGCTGCTGGCCAGGAGAGAATAAGCCGGTCTGCAGTTTCTACGGCTCCTCCATCAGCCTCCTTCCAGCCTCTTAGCTCGCGCCTTGCCTAGCCTGGGTTCAGCAAACAGTGCGAGCAGTGTGAACGGCAAGACAATTGGCGTCGTCAACAGGATGAAGAGCAATACAGGTACTTTCAGGATTCCGCAAATTCGGTTCCTCTTCATCTTTCCTCTGCCTCATCTCATGCTTGAGTGAAGCATAACTCAGGGGTTTTTTGATATTGTGCACCCACTGAGACTAAGAGTGTGGAAAACCGGGTCTCAGACACAGCTCTGCCTTGAATATGGCCTAGGGCTAATCATGTGGGCTTTCTAGGTGGCTCAGTGGTAAAGAACCTGCCTGCCAATGCAGGAGACACGGGTTTACTCACTGGGTTGGGGAGATCCCCTGGAGAAGAAAATGGCAACTCACTCCAGTATTCTTGCCTGGAAAACACATGGACAAAAGAGCCTGGCAGGTTACAGTCCATGGGGTCCTTGTTGCTGTGCTCAGGCTTTCTCTAGTTGTGACAGATGGGGGCTAGCCTCTGGTTGTGGTGCAGAGGCTTCTCATTGTGGTGGCTTCTCTTGTTGTGGAGCATGGACGTTAGGACAAGGGGGCTTTAATAGTTGTGACACACAGGCTTAGTTACCCTACGGCATGTGTAATTTCCTGCACCAGGGATCGAGCTTGTATACCCTACATTGGCAATAAGATTCTTAATCACTGGACCACCAGCGAAGTCCTCACATGTTTTCTTTGAACCATGTTTTCTCATATCCTCTTTGTTTTACCTCCAAACCAAATTTAGGCTCCTCTTGGTGCCTGAACAAATCAGCATTCTTCCCTTTGGTTTTTTATTTCTCCAGGATGGAGAAAGTAGAATCAGTAAGTCCTTAAATCCCTACATCTCCTACATGCACAGCTACATTGGCCCCATGAAGCTAGAAAATCCCAATATTTTTTATTTTACTGGCTCTTAGCTTCTTTTTTGTTCACTATTCATCTTTTTATTCCTACCTTTTCATTGCCACGTGTGGGGTATGTCTCTCTTCTCTCTCTCTCTTTAGCCATATATTTTTCTGTGTAGGCCAGTTAACCAAGTCAAATGTCTTGCCCTTTACAAATTAGCACATTTCATCAGCTTCTTATCTGAAGAATACCTATTTGTGTAGTGACTGTTAGTAAATATAAGGGCATAAAAAGAGCCTATCTTCACTCATTTCTACATATTTTATGGATTTAGCTATTAAGATTATAATAGCTGAGAGTTGAGAGGCTGAATGGTCAGGTTATTTGCATTTATTTGATGAATTCTAAGTAAACAACTCATCTGAAATAGCAAGAGTAATAATCATTTTCATATGCAGTGCCAGAAAAACTTGAAGTCAGTTGAAAATATCATGTGTTGTAAAATTTAGAAACTTTTGAAGACTAGAATGTATCTGTTTCACCTGTGTTAACGTAGCCTCAGTTCTGTTCCAATGATAATTCATAATCCATAAATATAAAATTTAAACTAAAAAAGAACATTTTTCTTTGGTGAAAACTTATCTTGGCACTTAAGAGGTACATTGCAGACAAAGCCTTGCAGCTCAACATGGCCCTTGAACATATGCATCATTCAAGAGCTTGTTAGAACACATTACTGCACAGTTGTAAATAACTTATGTACCGTAACATCACTTCAGTTGTGTGTAAATAAATACATTTATTAATTACAAAAAGAAAAGAGCCTGTTAGAAATGCAAAGTTTAAGGCTAATAAGTTAGATTCTGCATTTAAAAACCATCCCCAAACAATTGTTATGCCCATTAACATTTGAGAAACCCTACATTGGCAATAAGATTCACTGGACCACCAGCGAAGTCCTCACATGTTTTCTTTGAACCATGTTTTCTCATATCCTCTTTGTTTTACCTCCAAACCAAATTTAGGCTCCTCTTGGTGCCTGAACAAATCAGCATTCTTCCTTTGGTTTTTTATTTCTCCAGGATGGAGAAAGTAGAATCAGTAAGTCCTTAAATCCCTACATCTCCTACATGCACAGCTACATTGGCCCCATGAAGCTAGAAAATCCCAATATTTTTTATTTTACTGGCTCTTAGCTTCTTTTTTGTTCACTATTCATCTTTTTATTCCTACCTTTTCATTGCCACGTGTGGGGTATGTCTCTCTTCTCTCTCTCTCTTTAGCCATATATTTTTCTGTGTAGGCCAGTTAACCAAGTCAAATGTCTTGCCCTTTACAAATTAGCACATTTCATCAGCTTCTTATCTGAAGAATACCTATTTGTGTAGTGACTGTTAGTAAATATAAGGGCATAAAAAGAGCCTATCTTCACTCATTTCTACATATTTTATGGATTTAGCTATTAAGATTATAATAGCTGAGAGTTGAGAGGCTGAATGGTCAGGTTATTTGCATTTATTTGATGAATTCTAAGTAAACAACTCATCTGAAATAGCAAGAGTAATAATCATTTTCATATGCAGTGCCAGAAAAACTTGAAGTCAGTTGAAAATATCATGTGTTGTAAAATTTAGAAACTTTTGAAGACTAGAATGTATCTGTTTCACCTGTGTTAACGTAGCCTCAGTTCTGTTCCAATGATAATTCATAATCCATAAATATAAAATTTAAACTAAAAAAGAACATTTTTCTTTGGTGAAAACTTATCTTGGCACTTAAGAGGTACATTGCAGACAAAGCCTTGCAGCTCAACATGGCCCTTGAACATATGCATCATTCAAGAGCTTGTTAGAACACATTACTGCACAGTTGTAAATAACTTATGTACCGTAACATCACTTCAGTTGTGTGTAAATAAATACATTTATTAATTACAAAAAGAAAAGAGCCTGTTAGAAATGCAAAGTTTAAGGCTAATAAGTTAGATTCTGCATTTAAAAAACATCCCCAAACAATTGTTATGCCCATTAACATTTGAGAAACACTACTGTAAAAAGGATTAATAGGAAAAAATACTACAATAAAATATCCATATAGGTATGAAACTATAACGTGGTTCATTGGTTGATCTCCAAAACTTACAGGAAAATTTGTTTACATACATAAAAATCCCTCCATTTTTTTTACAAAACCACAATATTTTCATTACAAATAATCCCAGATGTCTCTAGGGGAAACTGCAATTCAGAGGTAAGCACTATTTACAGGTTTTCATTTGACCAAAATATGTGATAATAATTAATTTCAAACAACACACTAAAGGTCCTCGTGCTTGGGAAGTGATACATAAGGAAATTTGCTTTTCTATGCTTTGATAAAATATATAAATAAGGTAAGTAATATTGTGTATGGAGCATCCCATAGTTTAAAGCAAGGTACCTTTATTCTAACTTCGTGTGTTTCTCTGTGTTGTGACCCCCATTCCACTAGGGGAGTGTTCACAAAGGCTTAATCACACTGTTCTTTGTGTCTTCCATCTAATTATAATCACACTACACTATTCAGTAGAGGGCTAATTGTTTCAAAATAGAGTTCTGTAGCGAAAGCCTCAGGTGTATAGTTAAATGAGGTGTTAATTGGATGGAAGTTGCATTAACTTGGGAGTCAGGAAATCAGGGAGATGGTGGTTACAGACTTGGCTGGAAGGCCAAAGGAAAGTTGCAAAATTTTTAACTTAGGGAGTCAGGAAATCAAGGTCTGCTAAGTGGTGGGATAAGTGTTAACGTAGCCTCAGTTCTGTTCCAATGATAATTCATAATCCATAAATATAAAATTTAAACTAAAAAAGAACATTTTTCTTTGGTGAAAACTTATCTTGGCACTTAAGAGGTACATTGCAGACAAAGCCTTGCAGCTCAACATGGCCCTTGAACATATGCATCATTCAAGAGCTTGTTAGAACACATTACTGCACAGTTGTAAATAACTTATGTACCGTAACATCACTTCAGTTGTGTGTAAATAAATACATTTATTAATTACAAAAAGAAAAGAGCTTGTTAGAAATGCAAAGTTTAAGGCTAATAAGTTAGATTCTGCATTTAAAAACCATCCCCAAACAATTGTTATGCCCATTAACATTTGAGAAACACTACTGTAAAAAGGATTAATAGGAAAAAATACTACAATAAAATATCCATATAGGTATGAAACTATAACGTGGTTCATTGGTTGATCTCCAAAACTTATAGGAAAATTTGTTTACATACATAAAAATCCCTCCATTTTTTTTACAAAACCACAATATTTTCATTACAAATAATCCCAGATGTCTCTAGGGGAAACTGCAATTCAGAGGTAAGCACTATTTACAGGTTTTCATTTGACCAAAATATGTGATAATAATTAATTTCAAACAACACACTAAAGGTCCTCGTGCTTGGGAAGTGATACATAAGGAAATTTGCTTTTCTATGCTTTGATAAAATATATAAATAAGGTAAGTAATATTGTGTATGGAGCATCCCATAGTTTAAAGCAAGGTACCTTTATTCTAACTTCGTGTGTTTCTCTGTGTTGTGACCCCCATTCCACTAGGGGAGTTTTCACAAAGGCTTAATCACACTGTTCTTTGTGTCTTCCATCTAATTATAATCACACTACACTATTCAGTAGAGGGCTAATTGTTTCAAAATAGAGTTCTGTAGCGAAAGCCTCAGGTGTATAGTTAAATGAGGTGTTAATTGGATGGAAGTTGCATTAACTTGGGAGTCAGGAAATCAGGGAGATGGTGGTTACAGACTTGGCTGGAAGGCCAAAGGATCATTTTATGAGCTTACTCGTCCATTTTTCAAGGTATATATTTATGTCCTTTTGCAGTCAGGACATCTGAAATTCAGGTGAGGTCTGAGAGAAATCAAATTGTGATCAAATGCTAAGTGTGGTGAGAGGCAGAAATATAGCTCTCCCTTTTGGATAGCATTTTTCTGTTTACTTGTGCAGAGTAGAGACCCAATTTGAGGAGGCACAACTTCTGGATTCCCCCTGCCTACCTGCCCATCCATTCAGACCAGTCCAGATGGGGGTGTTTGCTGCCCTCTCTCTCATCTTCAACTCTGATCCTCCAATCTGCACTGCTCCCCCAATCTGTCCACCTGTAGCCATAGCCACTTCCTTATCAAAAATGGGTGCTTCCTTTTGTCCCTTTCCTAATGTCACCATTGAGTACCTGTCCTGAAATGTTTACCTCAACCTCCTCCGTAAGATACAAGAGAAGGGTGAAATTTAGCCACGGCAAAGAGAAAGCGAGCCAAAAGCAAAGAGAGGGCATGAAAAGTCCAGAATGGTGTCCTGTATCACATGACCTCTCCAAGTCTGCCTCTCGTATCTATCTCTAACCAGTTAGTTCACATGGTTACCCTGTCTTTCATGTGTCAGTCCTACAGATAAAGTCATTGTTTTCAAATATTATCATAAACCACCCTGATTATAGTTGCCTGAAAATGAAGGTGTTAGTTGCTTCTGTCGTGTCTGACTCTTTGAGACCCCATGGACGGTAGCCTGTCAGGCTTCTCTGTCCATGGGATTCTCCAGAAGAGAATACTGAAGTGGGTTGCCATTCCCTTCTCCCAGGGATCTTCCCCCACTACGGATTGAACTCAGGTCTCCTGCATCGCAGGTGGACTCTTTGACTGTCTGAGCCACCAGGAAAGCCCTGGAAGACTGTTAAAAGTGCAGATTCCTGGGTCTCCCTTCAGTCCTTCAGAATTAGAATGGTGAGAGATGCCTTTAAAAGCCTATCTTTACACAAACCCTCAGGTGACTAATTTGATCAATGAACCACTAGTTATTTCCTGGTAGAGATACAACACTTGACTCATTCAGTACACTGTCTAAGATTTCTAAAGTAATTCCTTGCCAGTCAGCCTTCCTTGTCTCTATAAAAACCAGCAAGCACACCATCAATATCCTCACCTGTTTCAGTATGTTTAAAAAGTGTATGGGAAAGACAGGTGAAACGTGTATAGGTCTTATTTGTTTGAGCTCTCCGTTAATGCTCAGAATGGGGGTATCCTTAAGGTTGTGGTTTAGTCACTCAGTCATGTCTGACTCTTTGATGTCTCTATAGACTGTAGCCCTCCAGGCTCCTCTGTTCAAGGGAATTCCCAGACAAGAATGCTGCAATGGGATGCCATTTGCTTTTCCAGGGGATCTTCCTGACCCAGGGATAGAACCTGTGTCTCCTGCATTGGCAAATGGATTCTTTACCACTGAGCCACCAGGAAACCCATCTTTAAGGACTCTTCAGAAATTAAATAGTAATACAAACCACATAGTAGTGACACTCTTTAAGGATGACCAATTTAACTGAGGTAACAAAGATGGGTTAATGTCTCTGTCATCAGTCTTTTTTAATACATATCTTATTTACACAATCATGTGTAGTTATGATTATTCTAAAAAGAAAAGCTTTCTGGATTTATATGGCATGATATATGTTAACATGGAGTGCATAGAAGCCATAAATGTCAATAAGGCCACAGAAGAGTATGAATAGTTGAAAGAAAATGAGAAAGATGATGATGAATGGGAGTTCCATCTGAGGAAGCAATTGTGGAGTCCATTGCTGTAACCTTTGGGGACTAATTAACAAGGTCCATAGAGTGCCAGAGATGCAGTGTGTGCCCCAGGATAAAGAAAATATAATAAGGTCTTCTAATTTAAAGGCAAGTTGGATATTTAAAATAGGATCATTTCTTTGGTTGATCAGAAACATTACTTTGCTAATTAAACTGCTGACTGTTAAAATACCATTAATAAGTACTAAGACTATTGACCCTATACATCGATATATTCTAGAAAATTAAATTATAGGAAACTTATTTTTATTACCTTCATACTCAAGAATTTGCAGCAAATGACAGGGAGATTGTATATATTGTATTAAAACTTATTAATTTCTTATGGAAGGTTTGGTGTGTGTGGCATTAAAACACAATTTACAATGCAAATGACTGAAATTCTGGTAGAGATTTCAACGTAATTCGCTTGCCAGTCAGCCTTCCTTGTCTCTATAAAAACCAGCAAGCACACCATCAATATCCTCACCTGTTTCAGTATGTTTAAAAAGTGTATGGGAAAGACAGGTGAAACGTGTATAGGTCTTATTTGTTTGAGCTCTCCGTTAATGCTCAGAATGGGGGTATCCTTAAGGTTGTGGTTTAGTCACTCAGTCATGTCTGACTCTTTGATGTCTCTATAGACTGTAGCCCTCCAGGCTCCTCTGTTCAAGGGAATTCCCAGACAAGAATGCTGCAATGGGATGCCATTTGCTTTTCCAGGGGATCTTCCTGACCCAGGGATAGAACCTGTGTCTCCTGCATTGGCAAATGGATTCTTTACCACTGAGCCACCAGGAAACCCATCTTTAAGGACTCTTCAGAAATTAAATAGTAATACAAACCACATAGTAGTGACACTCTTTAAGGATGACCAATTTAACTGAGGTAACAAAGATGGGTTAATGTCTCTGTCATCAGTCTTTTTTAATACATATCTTATTTACACAATCATGTGTAGTTATGATTATTCTAAAAAGAAAAGCTTTCTGGATTTATATGGCATGATATATGCTAACATGGAGTGCATAGAAGCCATAAATGTCAATAAGGCCACAGAAGAGTATGAATAGTTGAAAGAAAATGAGAAAGATGATGATGAATGGGAGTTCCATCTGAGGAAGCAATTGTGGAGTCCATTGCTGTAACCTTTGGGGACTAATTAACAAGGTCCATAGAGTGCCAGAGATGCAGTGTGTGCCCCAGGATAAAGAAAATATAATAAGGTCTTCTAATTTAAAGGCAAGTTGGATATTTAAAATAGGATCATTTTTTTGGTTGATCAGAAACATTACTTTGCTAATTAAACTGCTGACTGTTAAAATACCATTAATAAGTACTAAGACTATTGACCCTATACATTGATATATTCTAGAAAATTAAATTATAGGAAACTTATTTTTATTACCTTCATACTCAAGAATTTGCAGCAAATGACAGGGAGATTGTATATATTATATTAAAACTTATTAATTTCTTATGGAAGGTTTGGTGTGTGTGGCATTAAAACACAATTTTTAACAAGATTGCTAAAATGTCACTGTTTTCTATAAAAAGGAAAATTTTACAATATAATCAGTTAAGAGAAAAAAACTTTTGTTACTGGTATTATGAAAATTCAAAGAGTCTATCACTGATTATTAACTGCTAGGTAAGTGCCTTTTGCAAATTGATTTCAAAATTTTAGACACCAGACGGAATTATGTTCTTTTGAACCATGGAAACAAAAATCATAGTGACTTTCTGACATACTTAGAAAACCTTTTGTATCAGTCTATGAAATATTCTTACAGGGAAGAATTGGTTGACTTTAAAAAATCCTATGTGAGTTATTTCCTTTCTGAAATAATTACAAAGTATATTTTAGCTAAATTTATCTAGGTGTAATCAAATCAAACACTAGTTTTGAGAAAATTATCTTTATAACCTATGACCAAAAGCCTCATGGGAATCTGAACATCCTCATAGATTTGTCCTTATATCAACTATATTCACTAGTGGAACTTCTCATACATTGTGCTCATAAGCTGTCTCCCTCTGAAACAAAAGTTTTCAAATGTATGTTTTTTACCCCCTATATATTTATCTACTATTAATTTTCTCCTCCAGAATTTAGTATAATGAGCTGATTTGAGTTTCATTTTATTATTGTACAAAAAATATTGAGATGGAAATATAGCCTGTACAACTTCAAGTCAGTAGCTTTGAAATAACTCCTAAGCTGTGCTCCGTAACTTAGTCCCAAGTTTTTTTTTTTTTTTTCAGTTCATTGTCCAGAGTTCATTTTTTAACATAGATGCCAATAAGAAATTAATCTGCAAATGACTGTGCTATACATGGGGCTTCTCAGGTGGCTCAGTGATAAAGAATCCACCTGCCAGTGCAGGATACATGGGTCCAGTCTCTGGGTTGGGAAGACTCCCTGGAGAGGGAAATGGCAATCCACTCAAGTACTCTTGCCTGGGAAATCCCATAGACAAGGAGTCTGGCAGGTTACAGTCCAAGAGGTCCACAAAAGTGTTGGACATGACTCAGAAGCTAAACAACAAAGCAATAGATATTGAACAAAAGTTTGGAATTAGGATATTAAATAAAACTTAAGTGGCCACAGCTGTTTTCACCAGATGATTATTCCTTGATATATTTTTTATATGTTCATATATAATGTTGTCTCATATTTTCTGCAGAGTCAATTTGCGCCAATGCAGTCTCTGCAGCATCAAATATTATAGAGGCTATGAAGGAACCAGAACTTATATGCCATGCTAGTGGGGATGTAAAATGGTCCTCCCACTTCAGACAATCACTAACAATCCTACTCCACATACAAACATTTACTTAACATACAAGAAAATATGTCACAAATTGTGCAAGAATTTTCAGAGCTTTATTAATAACAATAAATTTCAAAAACAACCCAAATTTTCATCAACAAGCAAATTGAGGTATATGTATGTAACGTGTGTGGGTGTAAGTCACTCAGTTGTGTCTGACTCTTTGCAGACCCCATGGGTCGTAGCTCCCCAGGCTCTTCTGTCCATGGGCCTCTTCAGGCAAGAATACTGGAGTGGGTTGCCATTCTCTTCTCCAGGTAATTTTCCCAGGGTTCAAACCCAGGTCTCCTGCACTGCAGGCAAATTCTTTATTGGCTGAGCCACTATGGAATCCCTATATCTATGGAATGGACTCAGAAATAAAAAGAAGCAAATGGACAAATTGAGATATAACCATACCAGAAAATACTATACAGCAATGGAAAGAATGAGAAATTACTATATATATGGATCTCACAGAGATTTTATTATTGTACAAAAAATATTGAGATGGAAATGTAGCTTGTACAACTTCAAGTCAGTAGCTTTGAAATAACTCCTAAGCTGTGCTCCGTAACTTAGTCCCAAGTTTTTTGTTTTTCAGTTCATTGTCCAGAGTTCATTTTTTAACATAGATGCCAATAAGAAATTAATCTGCAAATGACTGTGCTATACATGGGGCTTCTCAGGTGGCTCAGTGATAAAGAATCCACCTGCCAGTGCAGGATACATGGGTCCAGTCTCTGGGTTGGGAAGACTCCCTGGAGAGGGAAATGGCAATCCACTCAAGTACTCTTGCCTGGGAAATCCCATAGACAAGGAGTCTGGCAGGTTACAGTCCAAGAGGTCCACAAAAGTGTTGGACATGACTCAGAAGCTAAACAACAAAGCAATAGATATCGAACAAAAGTTTGGAATTAGGATATTAAATAAAGCTTAAGTGGCCACAGCTGTTTTCACCAGATGATTATTCCTTGATATATTTTTTATATGTTCATATTTAATGTCTCATATTTTCTGCAGAATCAATTTGCGCCAATGCAGTCTCTGCAGCATCAAATATTATAGAGGCTATGAAGGAACCAGAACTTATATGCCATGCTAGTGGGGATGTAAAATGGTCCTCCCACTTCAGACAATCACTAACAATCCTACTCCACATACAGACATTTACTTAACATACAAGAAAATATGTCACAAATTGTGCAAGAATTTTGAGAGCTTTATTAATAACAATAAATTTCAAAAACAACCCAAATTTTCATCAACAAGCAAATTGAGGTATATGTATGTAACGTGTGTGGGTGTAAGTCACTCAGTTGTGTCTGACTCTTTGCAGCCCCCATGGATCGTAGCTCCCCAGGCTCTTCTGTCCATGGGCCTCTTCAGGCAAGAATACTGGAGTGGGTTGCCATTCTCTTTTCCATGTAATTTTCCCAGGGTTCAAACCCAGGTCTCCTGCACTGCAGGCAAATTCTTTATTGGCTGAGCCACTATGGAATCCCTATATCTATGGAATGGACTCAGAAATAAAAAGAAGCAAATGGACAAATTGAGATATAACCATACCAGAAAATACTATACAGCAATGGAAAGAATGAGAAATTACTATATATATGGATCTCACAGAGATTTTGTTGAGTTACAGATGCCAGAAACGAAATAGCATATGCTATGGCATTCTATTTACATGGAGATTATGAACATGCAAGAATGATCAATGTGTTAGAAATTAGAATAGTAATTGCCTCTGGTGAGGGCAGGTAGTGGTATGAAAATGAGAAGCACTGTATACAAAGGAACTTTCTAGAGGTAGTGGAAATATTCTTTATCTTGATTGGGCAGGTCGTGGCCCAGGTGTACACAATTTTCAATACTCATTTAACTGCATTTGTAATATCTGTGTATTCCACTGTATGTAAATTATAATGTGATATGAAAACCTGCATCCATCCATAAATAAATAGACGGATAAATAGATGGATGAGTGTATAGAAAGTATTACCTCTGAATTCACAAAGTCTAGATTTGAATCTTGGCTTTAAGATACCCTGGCTGTGTGATCACAAAGTATTTAATTTATTTGTGCTTAAACTTGATAATAATAGAGTGTTGTGAGGATGAAGCAAGTTAGTACTTCTAAAGGGCATGGGGGGCTTCCCCTGGTGGTCCAGTGGATAAGGACACCGCCTTGCAGTGCAGGGGGTGCCGGTTCGATCCCTGGCCTGGGAAGATCCCGCGTGCCACGGAGCAGCTGGACCGATGTGTCCAGTTGCCGAGCCAGAGCTCTGGAGCGCATGCGCCCAGAGCCAGCGCTCAGCAACGACAGACGCCACCACGATGGGAGGCCCACACGAGCCAAAGAGCAAAAGAAGCAAAAGACGGATGAAGTTGGGAAATGAAAGACCAATAGAAGCGGCCCACCTGCTCCCCTCCCTCCCCAACCCGACTCCCGCCCAAAATAAATAAATAAATAAATCTTTAAAAAAAAAAAAGGGGGCATGGGACAGTGCTAGGAATAGAGTAATGCCTCAATAATTTTTATGATGCCATTTTTCTGTTTGTTATATGAAAACATTAAGTGGATTGTAACTCAACATCGATGTTCTATTTCATGTATATATATATATACTGTTTCTTTCTTGGAAGCAGAATAATTTATTGGCCAGCCACCACGGTGTGCCTTCTTGTTATACAAGCAATTATTTTTATTATAATAATGAAGGTACTAAATGATCGCTTGACGTTTTATTATGTTAAGCAATTAGCCAGATCTGTTCACAATTAACTATTATCTCCACTGTCCGTGTGGCTGGTACAAAACCAATATGTAAAGATTGAGACAACTGAAAAATTTGGTCCCACATATTTACATATTTTTACGTTGAATTCCAAAATTCTTAGTTTATTAAATGTGAAGCCCTATGAAAAAGGCTTGGACAGTTATGTATAGTAGGTAGAGGGAAAGACACTACTTTTCACAATTGAAATAATTGAATTAGTAGGAGTGAATATGATGCCTAGCTCATTCAATCCACCGAGTAAAGCTTACTATAAAAACACCAGGAGAAAGAAACAAAACTTAATAATTTAAATAATTCTTCCCTGGGATTTGTCTGTTAGCTGAAAAGGTCTTAAATTTCCTATTAGGAGAAAAAGTACTGAAGGCATTATGGATGCTTGAACCTGTCTGGCATTAATGTCTTCTATTTAGCACTGCATATGTGAGCAATAAGGAAGTCATCCTGCCATGTCCCAGGACAGCACTAGTCACAGTGAATGATCGCGGCAAAATTAGTTTCTCCCAGTGAGGTCATTCATTATTGCCTATGATTTCTTATGTCTAAGGCCACTAGAAAGTCATTTCTCACATTGTTTGCCCCTTAGGAGAGCAATTAGAAAAGCAATAGACTTACCTGGTAGTGTTCCCATTTATTGAGTCATACAAAAGTGTTTTTCCTTAATTAGGTATGATCTCATCAGGCTCCATATTTGAGGCCTTATTTATTAAAATAAGCATATCTAGTTTTCTCCTAGTCTACTCAGAGAGACAGATTATCTATCTTCCCATTAAGAAAAGGTTTGGCTTCTTGGAGATCTGAAATTCTTGCATCCATTTATACCCAATCACCTAATGAGGCTCCAATTTTGATTCCTGTTTGGGTTAGTTATCTGATCATATAGATGGTAAAGAGGCTAATTCACCAAAGCAATTTAGGGTGTGGAAAGTTAATTAGCAGTTATGCCATGTCCATTTATGTTAGATACTATACTAAGCACTAGGCATCCTTTATCTGATTAAGTTAATTTTCTACATATTTATTTCTTTAAATAATAAGAGTAAACTCATTTTTCTTAAATATAAAGATTATTTGGACTTCCATACTTTCTATCTCTAGTAAACCTTTTCCTGGAGTGGTCCTATGAAGGAGATGAGTTACCCTAGACCTATAAACTTCTAACATGTTGTCTGCTTAGTCCAACAGCCTATGATTTCATTGCAAATTCAATGGCAGTTCTTGAAGTCTTTTTTTTTTTTTTTTTAATATTTTTTTATTTATTTTTTTTGGTAGGGGTGGGGGGTGTGTGGGGGGGGTGGGTCACTTCCACTGGTCTTTCATTTGTCTAGTTTCATCCATCTTTGTTCTTTGACCCGTGTGGGCCTCCCATCATGGTGGCCTCTGTTGTTGCAGAGCACTGGCTCTGGGCGCATGCGCTCCAGAGTTCCTGCTTGGTAATTGGACACATCGGTCGAGCTGCTCCACGGCACGTGGGATCTTCCCAGGCCAGGGATCGAAGCGGCGCCCCTTGCACTGCACGGCGGTGTACTTACCCACTGGACCACCAGGGAAGCCCAGTTCTTGAAGTCTTGATCTCTGTCCATCAAGTCTTAGATGGGAGTGAGCAACTCATTTTGAGGAGACAGAGAAAGTTTTCTGAAAATGGGCTAAAGCTATGACTGGCTGTGCAACATCAGCTATAAGAAGTCTTCATTAAATAGATGTATCAACGTGATAGCAGACTTCAACAAGATTATATTAGTGCAAATTATCTTCCTTTGCCAGTTCTCAGAAATGTCAGAATTTTCCAATAAATATTTCTGACATCTCATTGGCAGATTCCTTATTGGATGCCAGTTGAAGTATTAGAGTGGATAATTAATGCTTCTTGCCTTATGAGTATTGGTGAGTTGTTCAAAGGTCTTGTTAGGTCAAAATTTGATAAAAGAGCATTAAGATAGAAATCACTCAGAGAGACAGATTATCTATCTTCCCATTAAGAAAAGGTTTGGCTTCTTGGAGATCTGAAATTCTTGCATCCATTTATACCCAATCACCTAATGAGGCTCCAATTTTGATTCCTGTTTGGGTTAGTTATCTGATCATATAGACAGTAAAGGGGCTGATTCACCGAAGCAATTTAGGGTGTGGAAAGTTAATTAACAGTTATGCCATGTCCATTTATGTTAGATACTATACTAAGCACTAGGCATCCTTTATCTGATTAAGTTAATTTTCTACATATTTATTTCTTTAAATAATAAGAGTAAACTCATTTTTCTTAAATATAAAGATTATTTGGACTTCCATACTTTCTATCTCTAGTAATCCTTTTCCTGGAGTGGTCCTATGAAGGAGGTGAGTCACCCTAGACCTATAAACTTCTAACATGTTGTGTGCTTAGTCCAACAGCCTATGATTTCATTGCAAATTCAATGGCAGTTCTTGAAGTCTTTTTTTTTTTTTTAATATTTATTTATTTATTTATTTAGGCGGGGGTGGGGAGGGAGTGGGGTGGGTGGGCCACTTCCACTGGTCTTTCATTTGTCTAGTTTCATCCATCTTTTGTTCTTTGACCCGTGTGGGCCTCCCATCATGGTGGCCTCTGTTGTTGCAGAGCACTGGCTCTGGGCGCATGCGCTCCAGAGTTCCTGCTTGGTAATTGGACACATCGGTCGAGCTGCTCCAAGGCACGTGGGATCTTCCCAGGCCAGGGATCGAAGCGGCGCCCCTTGCACTGCAAGGCGGTGTCCTTACCCACTGGACCACCAGGGAAGCCCAGTTCTTGAAGTCTTGATCTCTGTCCATTAAGTCTTAGATGGGAGTGAGCAACTCATTTTGAGGAGACAGAGAAAGTTTTCTGAAAGTGGGCTAAAGCTATGACTGGCTGTACAACATCAGCTATAAGAAGTCTTCATTAAATAGATGTATCCACGTGATAGCAGACTTCAACAAGATTATATTAGTGCAAATTATCTTCCTTTGCCAGTTCTCAGAAATGTCAGAATTTTCCAATAAATATTTCTGACATCTCATTGGCAGATTCCTTATTGGATGCCAGTTGAAGTATTAGAGTGGATAATTAATGCTTCTTGCCTTATGAGTATTGGTGAGTTGTTCAAAGGTCTTTTGTTAGGTCAAAATTTGATAAAAGAGCATTAAGATAGAAATCACTAAGTACTTGGAAAGTGGGGGGAGAAACATTCTACATTTTGAGTAGGTTTTTAAAATCTCAGTTTGAAAACTGCAGGGACATTTATTGCAACATCTCTAGATGGCTATTCAAGACCAAAGTAAGAGTCCTCATCTGATGCCTCTACAGGAAACCTCTTACAATGATGACCTTTTAGTGAAAAAGGATATGAAAGCAAAATTTCCCTCCAGTGGCATTCATATAGCTAAAATTACCATTTGCTCATCATAGTAAGGTTAAGGAAAGCATTTTTCCCCTGGAGGTTAAGGTTAAAATTTTTTTCAGTTTGATAGTTGAATATTTCCTTATTTGCCTCTATTGGGAAAAACGGTCCTTTATTTGTCTTTACAATTTTTATTTTGTATTGAGGTATAGTCAGTTAACAACTAGTGCTGTGATAGTTTCAGGTGAACAGCAAAGGGACTCAGTCATACATATACCTGTATCCATTCTCCCCTAAAGTCCCCTGCCATCCATGCTGCCACATGATGTTGAGAAGAGTTCCATGTGCTATATGGTAGATCCTTGTTGGTTATCCATCTTGAATATAGTGGTGTCTACATGTCCGTCCTAAACTCCGTAACTATCCATTCCCCCATGCTTCCCCTGGCAACCATACACTCATTCTCAAAGTCTGTGAGTCTGTTTCTGTTTTGTAAGTAAGTTCATGTGTATGATGAGAAATGGTCCTTTATAATTCAATTTCAGCCTATCTATAAGATGTGACTTACAAAGATAATGAGAAGAATAATAAGTGCTATCAATTTAATCATAGTATTAATATTTGACCATAAATTATGATTAGAAAGTTTTACCCTCATTCTCATAACAACCTCCAAAGGTTAAAAAGTATAATCCTATTAGTGTATTTTCTATGTCTGAAATTTAGAAAAAAGAAATATATATATATATATATGTATATATAATAGTTTCATTGTTCAGTCCATTTTGAGGAAATTCCCTCATGATTTATATGGGATAAGAAAGAAAAAAAATTTTTTTCTAGGCTCCATGGAACCCTTATTGTAGCTGCTTCACTTGCCTGGACTTGTGAAATAAGAAACAAAGGGCCCTGGGTGATGCATGAGTACCAATGTTGATGGAACTGACCAACAGCAGAGCCTGACTGCAGAGGCACAGCCTTGAGAACCGGGCTTCCATGTAGGTTCAGTTCTTGCTTCCTGTCAGGTGGGCAGAGCAAAATAATGGCTGATACTCAAGAGTCAGGGAGCACACCATCCTTAAGATGTGCTTATGGCTTGTTGGTTCCAGGTCCAGATCTGCAAAAGGAAAGCAGGTCACCAATGACCCCAACCACCAAGCTAAAGTTGGTATAGGAATTTGGGGAAGAGAATTAAGATTCAAACTGGAAACTATGACTGAATATAAACTTGGCAGCAGGTAAAACTGGTCTGATTAATTGTAATGATGTTAATTATAACTATGATGGGACCTGAGACAGTAGCAATTACTGTGCTTTGTTTGGTAATTATACTCTGTGATATACATGTTTTTAGAAAAAGGGTAGCAAGGGCATATCTGCTGTCTATCTCTTGCTTCAGACAGGGTTGCCATGGGTCATGGGATGATTCTCAGCCTTGCAGTGAGCACCTTTCCTAACATCTGTTTCCTTATTAGATGCTTGAAAATAGAAAGGTTCAAGGAAAGAGGCAGGAGGTTAGACACACGCTTTGAAAAGCCCATGATGGGCCTCTACCCCTGGAATGACAGATAGCACTTACCTTCTCAGGACTTAAGATGCAGCCATCTTGAGCGTCTCTTAAGTTTTTCTTTAATGCTGTAGCTGTTGGCTACGTTTTAGATATTCTCTGATTGAACTGGAAGTAAACTGTGGTACAAACGAACAACAACAACAACAAACATGTATGATTTGATGATCAGACTCCTTTCTCTTTTAGAGTCGGTATGGTAGCCCAGGCAACCTCAATCTCTGGGATCCAGTGCCTGATGATCTGGGGTGGAGCTGATGTAATAATAATTGAAATAAAGTGCAAAATAAGTGTATGCCCTTGAATAATCCTGAAAGCACCCCCTACTCCAGTCTGTGAAAATACTGTCTTCTACCAAAGTGGTCCCTGGTGTCAAAAAGGCTGGGGACCATTGCTGTAGCCTACACAGCAAGATGAAGAGGGGAGGAAAAATAACCTAAGGGAGAACATAGGTGCCCTTTCCTGCAAGCATAGATCATATAATTTCACCAAAGGCAGAGTGAAGTATAGAAATATGGGCACATTTCAATTTCGGTGAATGCATGCTAATTAAAAAAAAAAAAAGATATAATATTGTCCTCAGCTATTTTTAGGTTGGATGAGGGGCTTGGGGGGAGTGAAGTGCAAGACCACAGAATGCAAATATGCCCCCAAGATTAAAACCTAGCTTTATGTTTTTTACCTGTTACCTTAAGGCTTAACTTTCTACCCAAGTTAAAATTAATATGTCTATGTGACACTTAAACTGAGGATAATGGAGGAATTTACTAGTTGCTCTTTTCCTTTCCAGATTGCTAGGAATTGTGTAACTCTGGAATGTTTTATATAGTAATAGTTGGGACAATGGAGCAATTAACTGGATTAAAGGTTACCTCATTGCTTTGGTAATTATACTCTGTGATATACATGTTTTTAGAAAAAGGGTAGCAAGGGCATATCTGCTGTCTCCCCAGACAGGGTTGCCATGGGTCATGGGATGATTCTCAGCCTTGCAGTGAGCACCTTTCCTAACATCTGTTTCCTTATTAGATGCTTGAAAATAGAAAGGTTCAAGGAAAGAGGCAGGAGGTTAGACACACGCTTTGAAAAGCCCATGATGGGCCTCTACCCCTGGAATGACAGATAGCACTTACCTTCTCAGGACTTAAGATGCAGCCATCTTGAGCGTCTCTTAAGTTTTTCTTTAATGCTGTAGCTGTTGGCTACGTTTTAGATATTCTCTGATTGAACTGGAAGTAAACTGTGGTACAAACGAACAACAACAACAACAAACATGTATGATTTGATGATCAGACTCCTTTCTCTTTTAGAGTCGGTATGGTAGCCCAGGCAACCTCAATCTCTGGGATCCAGTGCCTGATGATCTGGGGTGGAGCTGATGTAATAATAATCGAAATAAAGTGCAAAATAAGTGTATGCCCTTGAATAATCCTGAAAGCACCCCCTACTCCAGTCTGTGAAAATACTGTCTTCTACCAAAGTGGTCCCTGGTGTCAAAAAGGCTGGGGACCATTGCTGTAGCCTACACAGCAAGATGAAGAGGGGAGGAAAAATAACCTAAGGGAGAACATAGGTGCCCTTTCCTGCAAGCATAGATCATATAATTTCACCAAAGGCAGAGTGAAGTATAGAAATATGGGCACATTTCAATTTCGGTGAATGCATGCTAATTAAAAAAAAAAAAAAGATATAATATTGTCCTCAGCTATTTTTAGGTTGGATGAGGGGCTTGGGGGGAGTGAAGTGCAAGACCACAGAATGCAAATATGCCCCCAAGATTAAAACCTAGCTTTATGTTTTTTACCTGTTACCTTAAGGCTTAACTTTCTACCCAAGTTAAAATTAATATGTCTATGTGACACTTAAACTGAGGATAATGGAGGAATTTACTAGTTGCTCTTTTCCTTTCCAGATTGCTAGGAATTGTGTAACTCTGGAATGTTTTATATAGTAATAGTTGGGACAATGGAGCAATTAACTGGATGGTAAAGGTTACCTCATTGAAATTCAGTAGTCTGTTTTGTAGACAGAAAAGGGATATATTTGACTCCTGTGAAAAGTGCCACAAGATATGCTACTTGGATGTAGAAACAAAGAAAAGCACTGACGGGAAGTCTGTGCAGTGGAAGGAACTCAGGATCACAGGGGTTCAGCTTACACTAAATGCCCCCAGGGCAAAGACTTTCATGTTTGTACATGATAAACTCATCTCGACTGTTCGACAACAAAAAGGAAGTGATAACAACATTAATTATAAATACATGAAATCAAATATACCAACATAAAATGCCAGATTTTTTTTTCTTTGAAGTTACCTTCTTGAAGAAATGCATGCTCAAATGCTCAACAAATCTGTTCCAATAGCAGGTTTGGAATTCAAAGAAAAATATAACTCAGCTCTATTTTCATCAGGATTTGTGTGTGTATAATTTGAGACTGCCCTCGATAGGCTTCCTTTTAAAGATTCCTGGATATAGTTTTCTGGGGATTCTCTAGAGATATTTTTATCATAGTAAATTGTGGCTTTTTCATCATTTATTCCAAGTGACTTTCAATAGAAAAGTATTTTCAGATACCTACTAGATACTAAGTATGATTTAGCCTCTAACCTAGATACAACAGTAGCGTAGCAAAACAATAACTATGTTATATACAATGCTATGTATTATATATATAATACTATGTATATAGCTCTGCTTCCCTGGTGGCTTAGTGGTAAAAAATCTGCCTGCCAATTCAGGAGACATAGGTTCAATCCCTGGATTGGGTAGATCCCCTAGAGGAGGAAATGGCAACTCACTCCAGTATTGTTGCCCTGGAAATCCCATGGACAGGAGAGTCTGGTGGGCCACAGTCCAGGGGTGGCAAAAGTCAAACACGACTTAGTGACGAAACAACAACATATAGCTATATATACCAATGTATAACATAAATCAATCAGTATACAGTATGTTAATAATAATAACTATTATACATTTTCAACCGTAGTGTATATAGGGGCCTTAAGTGATTTTTAAAAATATAATCTCATTTAATTCTCAATTTTATGGGAGTTAGAATATTGTTTGCAATTTTACACGTGAGAAAACCAAGAGAGTAAATAACTTGCCCAAGACCTAGCAATTAACCGATGACAAAGCCTTACATCCCCCAATACTGAATCAACTCTACTCATCTACCCAAGGGACCTAATCCATTAAGGACACACATGGCAGGGTCATCAAATGCAAATGTGCCCTTCGCACTGCCTGCCAATCCTACTACGCTTCTCTGTTCTGTTTGCTCAGCTATTTGCTCTCAAACAGCTTGCCCTCTTTCCTACTCTTGCGCTTGATGCAGATAAAACTGCCTCTTACTTTAAAGAGAAATTAGTCTGAGAGGAACTTTTTGGATCTGATTCTTTCACCTCTGTGACATCAGCATATTTTTTTCTTTGAAGTTACCTTCTTAAAGCATTCCTGGATATTCAAAGAAAAATATAACTCAGCTCTATTTTCATCAGGATTTGTGTGTGTATAATTTGAGACTGCCCTCGATAGGCTTCCTTTTAAAGATTCCTGGATATAGTTTTCTGGGGATTCTCTAGAGATATTTTTATCATAGTAAATTGTGGCTTTTTCATCATTTATTCCAAGTGACTTTCAATAGAAAAGTATTTTCAGATACCTACTAGATACTAAGTATGATTTAGCCTCTAACCTAGATACAACAGTAGCGTAACAAAACAATAACTATGTTATATACAATGCTATGTATTATGTATATAATACTATGTATATAACTCTGCTTCCCTGGTGGCTTAGTGGTAAAAAATCTGTCTGCCAATTCAGGAGACATAGGTTCAATCCCTGGATTGGGTAGATCCCCTAGAGGAGGAAATGGCAACTCACTCCAGTATTGTTGCCCTGGAAATCCCATGGACAGGAGAGTCTGGTGGGCCACAGTCCAGGGGTGGCAAAAGTCAGACACGACTTAGTGACGAAACAACAACATATAGCTATATATACCAATGTATAACATAAATCAATCAGTATACAGTATGTTAATAATAATAACTATTATACATTTTGAACCGTAGTGTATATAGGGGCCTTAAGTGATTTTTAAAAATATAATCTCATTTAATTCTCAATTTTATGGGAGTTAGAATATTGTTTGCAATTTTACACGTGAGAAAACCAAGAGAGTAAATAACTTGCCCAAGACCTAGCAATTAACCGATGACAAAGCCTTACATCCCCCAATACTGAATCAACTCTACTCATCTACCCAAGGGACCTAATCCATTAAGGACACACATGGCAGGGTCATCAAATGCAAATGTGCCCTTCGCACTGCCTGCCAATCCTACTACGCTTCTCTGTTCTGTTTGCTCAGCTATTTGCTCTCAAACAGCTTGCCCTCTTTCCTACTCTTGCGCTTGATGCAGATAAAACTGCCTCTTACTTTAAAGAGAAATTAGTCTGAGAGGAACTTTTTGGATCTGATTCTTTCACCTCTGTGACATCAGCATATTCTCTTCTCTTTCCTCGTGTCACAGGGAAAAAGACCCCTCTTCCTCCTATGGCAAGTGATACCCAAACTTCTCCTCTTTCATCTCCTTGATCCACCATTATGTGTTCTTTCTCTCATATATTCAGTGTGAAGTGGGGATCATAATTGTATTCGGTTCTTAGGGTCACTGTGAAGATCTGTTTTAGGCTATACGTAACAAGTGCCACATAGCTAACACATAGAGAATGATAAAGAGAGGAAGATGATCCTCTTCTCTGGACATCCTTTTCTTCACTGGAAGCTACAGTCTCTTTACCACATCCTTCTTTTTTAGGATAAAAGTTTGACAAATGGATTAATAGTAGAAAAAAAAATTTAAGTACAATATCTGTGCAAGTTTTGGAAGTAGCTGTGGCAAGAGGTGCTTATGGGCTTGAGAAACAGGTTTAATATTCTTTCATTGTAAAAAATACTACCATATAAAATTTCTGCTGCATACAATAAGCCTGTGTGAGTGTTTTGTTCACTAATACTGTGAAGCTAAGAAATTGTAAAAAGATTTCAGATTCCCCAGTGTTGTTTTTCCTGAAGATCTGCTTCTCTATACTCTCAAGAGTTACTGGCCCATGAATCCATGTGCTAGTTTTAACATTTCAAGAAGAAACTGTAAAATCTCATTAGGGACAACTCTCTGGGGCCACATAATTTTAATAAAGTATAAAATAAGTTCAGTGTGGAGACAATTGCCTGGAAATTTTTCTCTCAGTTATCTTAAATAATTTAGTTTTGATAAATAGTAATGAACCAAATTCACTTTTATAAAAGACCCTTAACCTTTTTTAGAAATTTTTTACACGTGAGAAAACCAAGAGAGTAAATAACTTGCCCAAGACCTAGCAATTAACCGATGACAAAGCCTTACATCCCCCAATACTGAATCAACTCTACTCATCTACCCAAGGGACCTAATCCATTAAGGACACACATGGCAGGGTCATCAAATGCAAATGTGCCCTTCGCACTGCCTGCCAATCCTACTACGCTTCTCTGTTCTGTTTGCTCAGCTATTTGCTCTCAAACAGCTTGCCCTCTTTCCTACTCTTGCGCTTGATGCAGATAAAACTGCCTCTTACTTTAAAGAGAAATTAGTCTGAGAGGAACTTTTTGGATCTGATTCTTTCACCTCTGTGACATCAGCATATTCTCTTCTCTTTCCTCGTGTCACAGGGAAAAAGACCCCTCTTCCTCCTATGGCAAGTGATACCCAAACTTCTCCTCTTTCATCTCCTTGATCCACCATTATGTGTTCTTTCTCTCATATATTCAGTGTGAAGTGGGGATCATAATTGTATTCGGTTCTTAGGGTCACTGTGAAGATCTGTTTTAGGCTATACGTAACAAGTGCCACATAGCTAACACATAGAGAATGATAAAGAGAGGAAGATGATCCTCTTCTCTGGACATCCTTTTCTTCACTGGAAGCTACAGTCTCTTTACCACATCCTTCTTTTTTAGGATAAAAGTTTGACAAATGGATTAATAGTAGAAAAAAAAATTTAAGTACAATATCTGTGCAAGTTTTGGAAGTAGCTGTGGCAAGAGGTGCTTATGGGCTTGAGAAACAGGTTTAATATTCTTTCATTGTAAAAAATACTACCATATAAAATTTCTGCTGCATACAATAAGCCTGTGTGAGTGTTTTGTTCACTAATACTGTGAAGCTAAGAAATTGTAAAAAGATTTCAGATTCCCCAGTGTTGTTTTTCCTGAAGATCTGCTTCTCTATACTCTCAAGAGTTACTGGCCCATGAATCCATGTGCTAGTTTTAACATTTCAAGAAGAAACTGTAAAATCTCATTAGGGACAACTCTCTGGGGCCACATAATTTTAATAAAGTATAAAATAAGTTCAGTGTGGAGACAATTGCCTGGAAATTTTTCTCTCTCAGTTATCTTAAATAATTTAGTTTTGATAAATAGTAATGAACCAAATTCACTTTTATAAAAGACCCTTAACCTTTTAGGTGATACTATTTGAAAGTTTATTTTTGGCTCATGTTCCTAAACTTCAGGCCAAATTGTGTTTTCTTATCTCCACAATTTCTGCATTTGGGTTTTTTTTTTTTAAGATTCTTTTGTGGGGGCAGGGGCGGGTTGGGGAGGGAGTGGGATGGGCAGGCCACTTCTATTGGTCTTTCATTTATTTACTTTCATCCATCATTGTTCTTTGGCCCGTGTGGGCCTCCCATCGCGGCAGCCTCTGTTGTTGCGCATGCGCTCCAGAGCTCCAGCTTGGTAGTTGGACACATCGGTCCAGTGGCTCCGTGGCACGTGGGATCTTCTCAGGCCAGGGAACAAACTGGCACCCCTTGCACTGCAAGGCGGTGTCCTTACCCACTGGACCACCAGGGAAGCCCCATTTGGTTTCTTTTTATAAAAAGAAAATCACTGAATCTTTTGATGTGCCTATAATATGGGCACGATTCACTACTAAGAGGTTTCATAAAAAATTTTTTGTTATCACTTAAGTGAAAGTCTAGGTCATCAACAGGGCCACAATCAAAGAGTGCCTCTGTTTGATTGGAGAATTTTATATTCCCCCAAATATAAAATCATCTAGTTCAATCTTTTAGTCTTAATGATTTGTGGACTGAGAGCGTAGAAGATGGATTGTCTTCTACGCAAGTAGCACAGGTGGTTAGAGACAGAATGTGCTGCAATACCCAGGCCTCTAGGCTGCATTCCTTACTGCCTTTCATTCACACAGGGTGAGCTGTAGAAATGTAGGAAACATAAACTATATTTCCTTAGTTAAGCAGAAATTCTGTAAAGCCAGTATTCTAAAACCACATTTATGAACATTTCCTAATTACTTCATAGTTATGCAGAGTTATTTTTGATGTTTAAAGATCATTTACTGTATATTAATTTGCTTTTCTATTTTAATGATAATATTTGTAATTTGACCCTTTTTTGTTGCATGATCTTGACTGCTTCTGATTGATTTTCTTTAATGGGAGTGATGATGAATAATGAAAAATTATTATTTTAGAAGGTAAACGAAGGCTGACTTAAAAGACCTGTATTTGAATCCCATGCAACTAACCTGGCCAACTTAGGGTTTTTGCCTCTCAGTTTACAACTAAAATGCAGATTATATAGGTTTTGCTTTCTTTGCAAGATTTCTGAATGTCTAAGGGGATGACCTATGTGAAGAGGTTTTTTTTAAATTATAGACTATTCCTCAGTTTCATAGTGACATTGGGAGACTTGATGAAAGACGTACTGGCAAGTAGGCATATATATCCAAGGGAGGATATTTGGTCAGGAGTCAGTATATGGGTAAATTCACTGTGATGAAGGGTTTAGTTCCCAGTCTTTGCCTAGGCAGAAACTCAGATTGATTTGAACTCAGGTCAATGGACTAACAAAAACTAAACTCAAAGCCTATTATAAACCAGGAAGAAAATTCTTAAATTTTAATGACCAGAATGCTCACGCTTCCTTTCCAGAACAACACCTTCCAGATGTCAGATAGGATATAGGCAAGGGAACTTTTTAAATATAAAAATGATTTTTTCTTTACAAAATAATTAGAATGTTGTTCCTTCACTTAGTTGTATCTGACTCTTTGCGACCCCATAGACCCCAGCATGTCCAACTCTTTGTGACTTGGTGGACTGTAGCACACCAGGCTTCCCTGTCCTTCACCATCTCCTGGAGCTTGCTCAAACTCATGTCCATTGAGTGTATGATGCCATCAAACCATCTTGTCCTCTTTCGCCCTCTTCTTTTGCCTTCTGTTTTTAGCAAGTTTGGTTAGAAGATGGATTGTCTTCTACGCAAGTAGCACAGGTGGTTAGAGACAGAATGCCAATACCCAGGCCTCTAGGCTGCATTCCTTACTGCCTTTCATTCACACAGGGTGAGCTGTAGAAATGTAGGAAACATAAACTATATTTCCTTAGTTAAGCAGAAATTCTGTAAAGCCAGTATTCTAAAACCACATTTATGAACATTTCCTAATTACTTCATAGTTATGCAGAGTTATTTTTGATGTTTAAAGATCATTTACTGTATATTAATTTGCTTTTCTATTTTAATGATAATATTTGTAATTTGACCCTTTTTTGTTGCATGATCTTGACTGCTTCTGATTGATTTTCTTTAATGGGAGTGATGATGAATAATGAAAAATTATTATTTTAGAAGGTAAACGAAGGCTGACTTAAAAGACCTGTATTTGAATCCCATGCAACTAACCTGGCCAACTTAGGGTTTTTGCCTCTCAGTTTACAACTAAAATGCAGATTATATAGGTTTTGCTTTCTTTGCAAGATTTCTGAATGTCTAAGGGGATGACCTATGTGAAGAGGTTTTTTTTAAATTATAGACTATTCCTCAGTTTCATAGTGACATTGGGAGACTTGATGAAAGACGTACTGGCAAGTAGGCATATATATCCAAGGGAGGATATTTGGTCAGGAGTCAGTATATGGGTAAATTCACTGTGATGAAGGGTTTAGTTCCCAGTCTTTGCCTAGGCAGAAACTCAGATTGATTTGAACTCAGGTCAATGGACTAACAAAAACTAAACTCAAAGCCTATTATAAACCAGGAAGAAAATTCTTAAATTTTAATGACCAGAATGCTCACGCTTCCTTTCCAGAACAACACCTTCCAGATGTCAGATAGGATATAGGCAAGGGAACTTTTTAAATATAAAAATGATTTTTTCTTTACAAAATACATTAGAATGTTGTTCCTTCACTTAGTTGTATCTGACTCTTTGCGACCCCATAGACCCCAGCATGTCCAACTCTTTGTGACTTGGTGGACTGTAGCACACCAGGCTTCCCTGTCCTTCACCATCTCCTGGAGCTTGCTCAAACTCATGTCCATTGAGTGTATGATGCCATCAAACCATCTTGTCCTCTTTCGCCCTCTTCTTTTGCCTTCTGTTTTTCCCAACATCAGGGTCTTTTCCAGTGATTTATCTCTTCAGTCAGGTGGCCAAAATATTGGAGATCCAGCTTCAGCATCATTCCTTCCAATGAATATTCAGAGTTGATTTCCTTTAGGATTGACGAGTTGGATCTCCTAGAAGTCTGAGGGACTCTCAAGGGTCTTCTCCAACAGCAAAGTTCAAAGGCATCAATTCCTCAGTGTTCAGCCTTCTTTATGGTCCAACTCTCACATCCATACATGATTACTGGGAAAACCATAGCTCTGACTATACAGACTTTTGTTGGCAAAGTGATGTCTCTGCTTTTGAATACACTGCTTAGGTTTGTCATAGCTTTTCTTCCAAGGAGCATCTTTTAATTTCGTGGCTGCAGTCACCATCTGCAGGGATTTTGGTGACTACTTCCAAAGCACTAGGTAAGCATTGCTGACTGCTATCTCTGTCAGCTTCCCTTCTCTATGCTCTTGACTAGCCATCGCTCTTTTTGTGCAGTCTTTCTCCAGACAGGGTGAAGTGCAGTTTCTTTCATTTTGTTAACTCACTGCAAACACATTTCAGACCTGTCTTTCTGTAATTAGATTGAAATCAAATTCCTTGGAGTTTTCACTGTTTCCAGACTCTTAGGTTACATATTCAAGGACAGTTATTTAGTCATTCTCAAGATAGTCACATCTATTGTTTACATTTTGCTAGTTTAAAGATCAAAGTGCAGCTTGATTTTTCTTCTCTCCATGTTCTTGAAAGCCACATTATTGTCTTGTTATCATACTATTTAAGGAGGTATGATTATCCGGATGGCTTATATGAGTATTGGTAGTAATGTAGATGTTGACAATTCTGGAATAAACTCAAAATTTCTTCTGTTTAATTATTGACTCTTCAAGAATTGAAGTCCTTAAAAAATTGTTCAAAAGTATGCTTTCCAATCAGTTGGAATTTTACTTAAAGTATTAATGTCTAGGTTGATTTTGTATTTTCCCAGTAGAATTAAAAATTGACTGTTAAGGCTAAGATATTACATTCACAGCAAATGACTCATAATATATGTCTTTTTAATTTGCCTTGTACTTGTTTTAGAATTTGAGGCCTAGAAAATGTCTTAAGGAATTTGACTTTAGCAACTCCTTTTGTCAGTGGGACTGGAAATACAGAGGATTTTTGAGTCTTGTTCATGGCAAATCCAGCAGTTTCCTATGATTATTCATAGGCAATCTCCTTTCTTTTCTCCATAAATGCTGCCAGTTTCTTGGTTCTGGCCTTTATAGTTCATTATTCTAGTCTCTTGAGGTTCTGAAATATAATCCTTGTCTACATTCTTGTTCCCCATAGTTAATGAGGGCATAGCGCAGGAAGGACTTAAACTGGACAGGGGGTTGGAGTAACCCAGAGAACCTTCTAGAAGATAACTCTTGAGTTTGATTGTTTTAAAGAATGGTTGGAGAAATTAGAAAAAGTGGAACGTTATAAAAGTCCCACAAATCATGAGAAACAACGTCAAACCTCATGGTCATTTTAAAAACGGTGCTGCTAGGGTGCTTCTAGTTGGAGGAATTTAGACTTCCAAAGCACTAGGTAAGCATTGCTATTACCCATTCCCTTCTCTATGCTCTCGACTAGCCATCGCTCTTTTTGTGCAGTCTTTCTCCAGACAGGGTGAAGTGCAGTTTCTTTCATTTTGTTAACTCACTGCAAACACATTTCAGACCTGTCTTTCTGTAATTAGATTGAAATCAAATTCCTTGGAGTTTTCACTGTTTCCAGACTCTTAGGTTACATATTCAAGGACAGTTATTTAGTCATTCTCAAGATAGTCACATCTATTGTTTACATTTTGCTAGTTTAAAGATCAAAGTGCAGCTTGATTTTTCTTCTCTCCATGTTCTTGAAAGCCACATTATTGTCTTGTTATCATACTATTTAAGGAGGTATGATTATCCGGATGGCTTATATGAGTATTGGTAGTAATGTAGATGTTGACAATTCTGGAATAAACTCAAAATTTCTTCTGTTTAATTATTGACTCTTCAAGAATTGAAGTCCTTAAAAAATTGTTCAAAAGTATGCTTTCCAATCAGTTGGAATTTTACTTAAAGTATTAATGTCTAGGTTGATTTTGTATTTTCCCAGTAGAATTAAAAATTGACTGTTAAGGCTAAGATATTACATTCACAGCAAATGACTCATAATATATGTCTTTTTAATTTGCCTTGTACTTGTTTTAGAATTTGAGGCCTAGAAAATGTCTTAAGGAATTTGACTTTAGCAACTCCTTTTGTCAGTGGGACTGGAAATACAGAGGATTTTTGAGTCTTGTTCATGGCAAATCCAGCAGTTTCCTATGATTATTCATAGGCAATCTCCTTTCTTTTCTCCATAAATGCTGCCAGTTTCTTGGTTCTGGCCTTTATAGTTCATTATTCTAGTCTCTTGAGGTTCTGAAATATAATCCTTGTCTACATTCTTGTTCCCCATAGTTAATGAGGGCATAGCGCAGGAAGGACTTAAACTGGACAGGGGGTTGGAGTAACCCAGAGAACCTTCTAGAAGATAACTCTTGAGTTTGATTGTTTTAAAGAATGGTTGGAGAAATTAGAAAAAGTGGAACGTTATAAAAGTCCCACAAATCATGAGAAACAACGTCAAACCTCATGGTCATTTTAAAAACGGTGCTGCTAGGGTGCTTCTAGTTGAGAGAGGAATGAGTGATTGAATAGTTTTTTAAAAGAGGGATCATGGAATGCTTTGGTTGCTTTCTATCATAGTGGTGTTTGTTTTTATTTTGTGTGAAGTTCTGAGCAAAATTTTGTTGGAAAAAGGAAACTAAAGAGTTTCTTTAAACCAATAATTTAAGAACTTCTGAAAGTGATGATATTTGAACAATGAACTGTTAATTCTGACCTTTGAGCTTTAGAATTTTCTTAAGTAAGTTAAAATCCATTTCAGATAATTTATTTTCCAATTATCACCTGCGAAGATTTTCTTTTAAGTAATGACTGATTGCTACTTTAAAAATACTTTTATTTTCATGAAAAAAATCAAATATTTCATGGCATTAAACATGTTTGGCGTGGTAAATTCTCAGCAGAGCCAACTTCTTTCTCATTATCCTGATGCTGATGAGTCTCAGTATAGAAGTGTTTTAATATCAGTTTTGCAGGATATTAGAGCAGCTGTCGGGATGAAATGTATTTACATTCTGCCAAGAAACTCTTAACAGCTAAGCCATATGACCTAAGGCATTAAATTCTGTGAACTCTAAAACCAAATTATTCTACTCAATAGTAAAAAATACAAACGAACATTATTGACTAAATGACTAATGAGTAAAATTTTCATCTTCTCCTAAAATAAATGACTCATATCATCTTGTTTTTCTATTTTTTCTTGCTTGCCAGTACTTTCTCCACTTCTCACTGACATAATTTACATCAAGTAAAACCCAGTGGTTAGCTAAAGGTTTACCTTAATAGTCAGTTTAAAGTATTGTTTAAGTAAGCTACAAAGGAAATTGTTTCTTTTTGGCTGTTTAAATGAACTACACAACTGTCAGTTGGCACCAACCAAGCAGTTAATCATATTGCATATGATCAAAAAATGATTCAGTCTCTGATTATTTGCTTCATTTTAAGGAACAAACTAGATTACTCAACTAGTATTGCATATAGTTACTTGTTTTAATGGCTTCTAATTCTTTATGGAGTATGCTGTGAAAGTTCCTTGATATCTTTGATAGATGCAAATTTCAAAAAGTTGACCAGATTCAAAAATGTCCTTCTTATCTGTATCCCCAAAGAACAAATGCTGTTCATTATGAGGATAACTGCTTCTGGAAGAGGTCAGGCATTGAACAGATGCTTTCTGAATGAGCATAGGAAGAAAGTGAATACACTTACAAAGATACTGTCTCTAATAATATTAATTGAAGTGACAAGGTTGTGCATTACAAAATATGTACATTAAAAATATAATTAATTTTTCAAATGGTCCAGACTTATTAACATTAGGAATGGTAAAAATTAAGTAAATTGACATTTTTTAGTCTTAATCTTTATTTTCCTTAAAATTTCTTTCATGGCTCAGGTAATTGGAATAGGTCTCAGTGACTCAAAAACATTGAATTTTTCTGATTTTTTCTTTTATGCTTTATTTTACTCAATTGAGAAATTCCTGGCCTACATTTTAGGGTCATCTTATGGTATACAATTATCTTATGGAAAAAACTTGTGATAGAAAAAAGAAACATATAAAATGTATGTTTTCTTGAAATAAAAGATAAAAATATCCTGAATGTATTTACATTCTAGAGCAGCTGTCGGGATGAAATGTATTTACATTCTGCCAAGAAACTCTTAACAGCTAAGCCATATGACCTAAGGCATTAAATTCTGTGAACTCTAAAACCAAATTATTCTACTCAATAGTAAAAAATACAAACGAACATTATTGACTAAATGACTAATGAGTAAAATTTTCATCTTCTCCTAAAATAAATGACTCATATCATCTTGTTTTTCTATTTTTTCTTGCTTGCCAGTACTTTCTCCACTTCTCACTGACATAATTTACATCAAGTAAAACCCAGTGGTTAGCTAAAGGTTTACCTTAATAGTCAGTTTAAAGTATTGTTTAAGTAAGCTACAAAGGAAATTGTTTCTTTTTTTGGCTGTTCAAATGAACTACACAACTGTCAGTTGGCACCAACCAAGCAGTTAATCATATTGCATATGATCAAAAAATGATTCAGTCTCTGATTATTTGCTTCATTTTAAGGAACAAACTAGATTACTCAACTAGTATTGCATATAGTTACTTGTTTTAATGGCTTCTAATTCTTTATGGAGTATGCTGTGAAAGTTCCTTGATATCTTTGATAGATGCAAATTTCAAAAAGTTGACCAGATTCAAAAATGTCCTTCTTATCTGTATCCCCAAAGAACAAATGCTGTTCATTATGAGGATAACTACTTCTGGAAGAGGTCAGGCATTGAACAGATGCTTTCTGAATGAGCATAGGAAGAAAGTGAATACACTTACAAAGATACTGTCTCTAATAATATTAATTGAAGTGACAAGGTTGTGCATTACAAAATATGTACATTAAAAATATAATTAATTTTTCAAATGGTCCAGACTTATTAACATTAGGAATGGTAAAAATTAAGTAAATTGACATTTTTTAGTCTTAATCTTTATTTTCCTTAAAATTTCTTTCATGGCTCAGGTAATTGGAATAGGTCTCAGTGACTCAAAAACATTGAATTTTTCTGATTTTTTCTTTTATGCTTTGTTTTACTCAATTGAGAAATTCCTGGCCTACATTTTAGGGTCATCTTATGGTATACAATTATCTTATGGAAAAAACTTGTGATAGAAAAAAGAAACATATAAAATGTATGTTTTCTTGAAATAAAAGATAAAAACAGTCAATATGATCCCACTTTCATTCTGAATAAACTTAAGAACATACTTGGAAAGAATGATATTAATACTATCAGAGAAGGAACGATTTCTTTTGGAACCAAAAAAAGGGGAAACTTTTAATATACACTTTATCTGAGGAAAATTATTGCTGAAGCAACCTCTTAATAGTACTTCTTTTAAATAATCTGCAACTTATCATTTAAGGTAGTTCCATCTGAATAAAGTGGCTTCTCTGGTGGCTCAGATGGTAAAGAATCTGCCTGGAATGCAGGAGACACGGGTTCAGTCCCTAGGTGGGGAGATCCCCTGGAGAAGGGCATGGCAATCTACTCTAGTATTCTTGCCTGGAGAATTCCATGGACAGAGGAGCCTGGTGGGCTACAGTCCATGGGGTCGCAAAGAATTGGACAGGACCATCTTATTCAATGTTTTTTATTACAGACAATACAGCCTATTGAGTATAAGGACTCAGTCTTTAATTTCTTCCTTGCTTAAATTATAGTTGTAAGAATGTGGATTTTTGGTATAAGTGCATGCTTATTTGTAGGATAAATAAAGCTTACCACCCACTTCAAAAACTATCCTGAACGTTAGCTCTGAGCTCTTGTTTCATAAGAACAAATGTGTTTGAAACAGTGTTTTAGTATATAGGCTTAGGGGTTAGTTTGTCAAGAAGCAGTAATTGAGGAAACCGTATTGAAATCATGCATTTCCCAAGTTCGCCAGCACCTGTGCTGCTGAAGGTATTAAAAACCTGTTTGACCTCTTAGTAGAAAAATCAAAAGAATTAGAGGAAAATGGAAACAAAAATCTTGAATGGATGAAGGAGTTACTGAGGGCACACCATGGAGTTCTGGAAATGGCTTTTAGTCTTAATCTTTATTTTCCTTAAAATTTCTTTCATGGCTCAGGTAATTGGAATAGGTCTCAGTGACTCAAAAACATTGAATTTTTCTGATTTTTTCTTTTATGCTTTGTTTTACTCAATTGAGAAATTCCTGGCCTACATTTTAGGGTCATCTTATGGTATACAATTATCTTATGGAAAAAACTTGTGATAGAAAAAAGAAACATATAAAATAAAATGTATGTTTTCTTGAAATAAAAGATAAAAACAGTCAATATGATCCCACTTTCATTCTGAATAAACTTAAGAACATACTTGGAAAGAATGATATTAATACTATCAGAGAAGGAACGATTTCTTTTGGAACCAAAAAAAGGGGAAACTTTTAATATACACTTTATCTGAGGAAAATTATTGCTGAAGCAACCTGTTAATAGTACTTCTTTTAAATAATCTGCAACTTATCATTTAAGGTAGTTCCATCTGAATAAAGTGGCTTCTCTGGTGGCTCAGATGGTAAAGAATCTGCCTGGAATGCAGGAGACACGGGTTCAGTCCCTAGGTGGGGAGATCCCCTGGAGAAGGGCATGGCAATCTACTCTAGTATTCTTGCCTGGAGAATTCCATGGACAGAGGAGCCTGGTGGGCTACAGTCCATGGGGTCGCAAAGAATTGGACAGGACCATCTTATTCAATGTTTTTTATTACAGACAATACAGCCTATTGAGTATAAGGACTCAGTCTTTAATTTCTTCCTTGCTTAAATTATAGTTGTAAGAATGTGGATTTTTGGTATAAGTGCATGCTTATTTGTAGGATAAATAAAGCTTACCACCCACTTCAAAAACTATCCTGAACGTTAGCTCTGAGCTCTTGTTTCATAAGAACAAATGTGTTTGAAACAGTGTTTTAGTATATAGGCTTAGGGGTTAGTTTGTCAAGAAGCAGTAATTGAGGAAACCGTATTGAAATCATGCATTTCCCAAGTTCGCCAGCACCTGTGCTGCTGAAGGTATTAAAAACCTGTTTGACCTCTTAGTAGAAAAATCAAAAGAATTAGAGGAAAATGGAAACAAAAATCTTGAATGGATGAAGGAGTTACTGAGGGCACACCATCAGTGACAGTTCTGGAAATGGCTCTGTTTCCTAATCAATGTTTTAGAACTGTTCTACTTCCTAATGAGGTGAAAGAGAAACCATGCACTGTTTCATAGCAGATAAAAAGCATTTGATTGGGTATTTGAAGGAAACTTTTTCAAAGTGAACCCACTAGAGAATAAGGCGAATTTGGGGTGCTCCAAACATCGTTTTAAATATCATGATCAATCTTTGAAATCATCCTTTTGAAGTAAACGATTTCAGAAGACGTTCATGAGAAAATTTTTAAGGAGAGACCGTATTTTAGAAAGAATATGGAATTGTTATGAGGGAAAAGGGTGTTGGGTTCTTCTACCTGAGTTGACTAGCTGTTAACACTCTGGGGCATTTATCAAGTCCTGCAACAGAGTTTCAGGTGAGGATATAGGAAAGTTAGCTGCATGCATGCTAAGTCACTTCAGTTGTGTCTGACTCTGCGATTCTATGGACTGTAGCCCACCAGGCTCCTCTGACCATGGGATTCTTCAGGCGAGAATACTGGAGTAGGTTGCCATGTCCTTCTCCAGGGGATCTTCCTGATTCAGGGATTGAATCGGCATCTTTTAGGTCTTCTGCGTTGGCAGGCAGTCTCTTTACCACAGGTGCCAGGTGGGAAGCCTCTTCAAATCTGTGTTCTCTACTATAATTTGACCTACTATTTATCAAAAGCCCTCAGTCTTACTACATTTGCTATTAATCAGATTTTATTAAAAATAATTTGGCCACAGGATGAAACTTTGAAATATCTTTGTTGTAGACCTATGAATTTCCAGGGATTGTAGCTCATCTTTTATTCTGGTCCACCTTATTTGGTATCAAGTAAAATTCCTGCTCCTGATTCTATTAGTTGTTTGCCTGTAGAAATGTCACCAAACTGCATCAGCTATGGCCTGAGCATCTTTGAAAAGTGCATTCATTTTCTCTCGCCGCTGTGACAAATTACCACAAACATAGTGTCTTAAAACCACACAGTTTTTATCTTACAAAATTTTATTATTATAAACTACAGAACTATTATCTCACAGTTCTTTAGATGAGAAGTCCAACTCAGATGTCAGTGGGCTAAAACCATGTGTTAGCAAAGCTGTGTTTCTTTCTAGAGGATCCATTGGTTTTCTGGTTTTCTTGGCTTTTAGAGTTTCTGCTGCCTCCTGTCAGGGGTGTTTCATAGCAGATAAAAAGCATTTGATTGGGTATTTGAAGGAAACTTTTTCAAAGTGAACCCACTAGAGAATAAGGCGAATTTGGGGTGCTCCAAACATCGTTTTAAATATCATGATCAATCTTTGAAATCATCCTTTTGAAGTAAACGATTTCAGAAGACGTTCATGAGAAAATTTTTAAGGAGAGACCGTATTTTAGAAAGAATATGGAATTGTTATGAGGGAAAAGGGTGTTGGGTTCTTCTACCTGAGTTGACTAGCTGTTAACACTCTGGGGCATTTATCAAGTCCTGCAACAGAGTTTCAGGTGAGGATATAGGAAAGTTAGCTGCATGCATGCTAAGTCACTTCAGTTGTGTCTGACTCTGCGATTCTATGGACTGTAGCCCACCAGGCTCCTCTGACCATGGGATTCTTCAGGCGAGAATACTGGAGTAGGTTGCCATGTCCTTCTCCAGGGGATCTTCCTGATTCAGGGATTGAATCGGCATCTTTTAGGTCTTCTGCGTTGGCAGGCAGTCTCTTTACCACAGGTGCCAGGTGGGAAGCCTCTTCAAATCTGTGTTCTCTACTATAATTTGACCTACTATTTATCAAAAGCCCTCAGTCTTACTACATTTGCTATTAATCAGATTTTATTAAAAATAATTTGGCCACAGGATGAAACTTTGAAATATCTTTGTTGTAGACCTATGAATTTCCAGGGATTGTAGCTCATCTTTTATTCTGGTCCACCTTATTTGGTATCAAGTAAAATTCCTGCTCCTGATTCTATTAGTTGTTTGCCTGTAGAAATGTCACCAAACTGCATCAGCTATGGCCTGAGCATCTTTGAAAAGTGCATTCATTTTCTCTCGCCGCTGTGACAAATTACCACAAACATAGTGTCTTAAAACCACACAGTTTTTATCTTACAAAATTTTATTATTATAAACTACAGAACTATTATCTCACAGTTCTTTAGATGAGAAGTCCAACTCAGATGTCAGTGGGCTAAAACCATGTGTTAGCAAAGCTGTGTTTCTTTCTAGAGGATCCATTGGTTTTCTGGTTTTCTTGGCTTTTAGAGTTTCTGCTGCCTCCCTGTCAGGGGGCCCCTCTCCCATTCTTTGGTTCATTCCCGTCTGTTGTCTTCAAAGCCAGCTGTGCTCTATCTCCCTGACCATTCTTTCACAGTCACATTTCCCTCTGACTTTCTTCTCCTTCTCTCTGACATATTCAAGGACCCTTGTGATTAATTGGGCCCACTCAGAGAATCCAAGTTTCCTCATTTCAGTTGTTCTTAGCTTAATTCACGTCTGAGAAGGCCCTTGCCATGCAGGTTAACATGTTCCCAGGTTCCACGAGTTGGAACACAGAACTTCTAACTTTGTTTATCCTAGAATTTCTCAGTTCTGTCTGACCATGGAGCTGTGACATTTACCCCTAAATAATTTCTCTATTACATTCTGCAGAAATGATTTTCTACTGAAAGCTCTTTATAAAGTACTGGTATGATAACACTTTGTGTGCTTTTTAATCACTGTCAATATACTCTCCAGTGAGTTTGAACCTTTAGGTACGGAGGTACAGTTAGACTACAAGATTCTGTCTTTCTCCAGCATCTAGCATAGTTCATTCTCAAGAAATACTCTCAAATGAAAATGAAAGGTACTGTTTTTTATTAAAGATTTCAAGTTAATGTGTACTAAATCACTTACCTCATACCTAATTTTATGTTCTTTTTACCACTAGATATTTCCAAACAGCAAATGCTTTATCACTCACTGATAGAATAAAGTATTAAAAACAACTCAGATTTCTTGATTTGGCTTCAAGTTTGCTTTCTTCTTCTTCTTCTTTTTTTTTAAAATTTTGACCTGTTTTACTGGTCCTTCATTTATTTTCATCAATCTTAATTCTTTGGCCTGTGTGGGCCTCCCATTGCAGTGGCCTCTCTCGTCGCAGAGCGCCAGCTTGCAACTGGACACACCGGTCCAGCCAGTTTTTATCTTACAAAATTTTATTATTATAAACTACAGAACTATTATCTCACAGTTCTTTAGATGAGAAGTCCAACTCAGATGTCAGTGGGCTAAAACCATGTGTTAGCAAAGCTGTGTTTCTTTCTAGAGGATCCATTGGTTTTCTGGTTTTCTTGGCTTTTAGGGTTTCTGCTGCCTGCCTGTCAGGGGGCCCGTCTCCCATTCTTTGGTTCATTCCCGTCTGTTGTCTTCAAAGCCAGCTGTGCTCTATCTCCCTGACCATTCTTTCACAGTCACATTTCCCTCTGACTTTCTTCTCCTTCTCTCTGACATATTCAAGGACCCTTGTGATTAATTGGGCCCACTCAGAGAATCCAAGTTTCCTCATTTCAGTTGTTCTTAGCTTAATTCACGTCTGAGAAGGCCCTTGCCATGCAGGTTAACATGTTCCCAGGTTCCACGAGTTGGAACACAGAACTTCTAACTTTGTTTATCCTAGAATTTCTCAGTTCTGTCTGACCATGGAGCTGTGACATTTACCCCTAAATAATTTCTCTATTACATTCTGCAGAAATGATTTTCTACTGAAAGCTCTTTATAAAGTACTGGTATGATAACACTTTGTGTGCTTTTTAATCACTGTCAATATACTCTCCAGTGAGTTTGAACCTTTAGGTACGGAGGTACAGTTAGACTACAAGATTCTGTCTTTCTCCAGCATCTAGCATAGTTCATTCTCAAGAAATACTCTCAAATGAAAATGAAAGGTACTGTTTTTTATTAAAGATTTCAAGTTAATGTGTACTAAATCACTTACCCCATACCTAATTTTATGTTCTTTTTACCACTAGATATTTCCAAACAGCAAATGCTTTATCACTCACTGATAGAATAAAGTATTAAAAACAACTCAGATTTCTTGATTTGGCTTCAAGTTTGCTTTCTTCTTCTTCTTCTTTTTTTTTAAAATTTTGACCTGTTTTACTGGTCCTTCATTTATTTTCATCAATCTTAATTCTTTGGCCTGTGTGGGCCTCCCATTGCAGTGGCCTCTCTCGTCGCAGAGCGCCAGCTTGCAACTGGACACACCGGTCCAGCCGCTCTGCGGCACATGGGATCCTCCCATGCCAGGAATTGAACCAGTGCCCCTTGCACTGCAAGGTGTACTCTTTACCCACTGGACCACCAGGGACGCCCTCTTACTATTTCTTATACATGGCAGATAAGAAACTAAAAGACACCAACAGTCACATGTAAATCACAAAGACAAAGACAAAGTTTTGTGAACCAGAAATCAAAATGGATTTGTGACTCCAAAGAAGTGTTACTTAACAAACAGCTGGGCTTCCCAGATAGTACTAGTGGGTAAAGAACCTGTTTGCCAATGCAGAAGACATTAAGAAACAAAGGTTAAATCCCTGGGTTGGGAAGATCTCCAGTGTTTTTGCCTGGAGAATCTTGTGGACAGAGAAGCTTGGTGGGCTACAGTCCATGGGGTAGCACAGCATCTGTCAGGACTGAAGTGACTTAGCATTCATGCAAACAAGCATGTGTAACCCTGTGTTACCTCCATTTTATATCTGTAACTCCATTAAAGTTTGTCTTTGTTTAAGCTGAATGTCTTTACTGTGAGATAATAGAAATATGGGCTTCTAGAGAATGATAATTGGCAACGTTTTAATGTGTTAAAGGATTGTTTAATATGAAAAGCTGGTAGTTGTCCATTTAGCCATTGTCTTTATGGTGCTAAAATAAGGGGCAGTCTATTCAAATCACTAAGGAAACTGATCACACCAACTGATTTCTTTTTTTGTAATCAACAGATGGAAAACAGAAGCAATTGGTTGCTTACTACAAATAAATCTTCGTTTATAATCATTGGCATGGTATAAGCAGTAGGCAATAAACAAGTAGGGTGGCGAATCCAACAAAATGTGTTTAAAGGTATTCATAGCTTTGTTTTAGAAAAAGCTGACTTCCTAGGGTGCAGTAAATTGTGACATAACATTATTTTTCATATTTTGTGCATTATTGTGGACAGCTCTTTTTTTTTTGTGGGGGCAGGTTAGGGAGGGAGGGGGACAGGCAGGCCACTTCTATTGGTCTTTCATTTATCTGTTTTCATCTGTCTTTGTTCTTTGGCCCGTGTGGGCCCATCTCAGTGGCCTCTGTTGTCGCAGAGCACCGGCTCTGGGCGCATGCACTCCAGAGCTCCGGCTCAGTAATTGGACACATTGGTCAAGCCACTCCACCGCATGTGGGATCTTTCCAGGCCAGGGATCGAACCGGCGGCCCCTTGCACTGGAAGGGGGTGTCCTTACCCACGGGACCACGAGGGAAGCCCCCGGGACACCTCTCTTAACTCTTTTATGGATAACACTAAAGAAAATCCTGTTACTACCAGTGTTTGTCGTGCTCCTGTAAAATGATTTATTTTAGAAATTTAAATAAGACTTTTCTTTTGGTAGAGGTCACAAAGAATGCTCAGGTTACTTTTGATCATACCTACCTGGCTGATGAATTAAAGTAGTTAACATATCAAACCAATTTTCAAACACTTTCTCCTGGGTAAAGAACCTGTTTGCCAATGCAGAAGACATTAAGAAACAAAGGTTAAATCCCTGGGTTGGGAAGATCTCCAGTGTTTTGCCTGGAGAATCTTGTGGACAGAGAAGCTTGGTGGGCTACAGTCCATGGGGTAGCACAGCATCTGTCAGGACTGAAGTGACTTAGCATTCATGCAAACAAGCATGTGTAACCCTGTGTTACCTCCATTTTATATCTGTAACTCCATTAAAGTTTGTCTTTGTTTAAGCTGAATGTCTTTACTGTGAGATAATAGAAATATGGGCTTCTAGAGAATGATAATTGGCAACGTTTTAATGTGTTAAAGGATTGTTTAATATGAAAAGCTGGTAGTTGTCCATTTAGCCATTGTCTTTATGGTGCTAAAATAAGGGGCAGTCTATTCAAATCACTAAGGAAACTGATCACACCAACTGATTTCTTTTTTTGTAATCAACAGATGGAAAACAGAAGCAATTGGTTGCTTACTACAAATAAATCTTCGTTTATAATCATTGGCATGGTATAAGCAGTAGGCAATAAACAAGTAGGGTGGCGAATCCAACAAAATGTGTTTAAAGGTATTCATAGCTTTGTTTTAGAAAAAGCTGACTTCCTAGGGTGCAGTAAATTGTGACATAACATTATTTTTCATATTTTGTACATTATTGTGGACAGCTCTTTTTTTTTTGTGGGGGCAGGTTAGGGAGGGAGGGGGACAGGCAGGCCACTTCTATTGGTCTTTCATTTATCTGTTTTCATCTGTCTTTGTTCTTTGGCCCGTGTGGGCCCATCTCAGTGGCCTCTGTTGTCGCAGAGCACCGGCTCTGGGCGCATGCACTCCAGAGCTCCGGCTCAGTAATTGGACACATTGGTCAAGCCACTCCACCGCATGTGGGATCTTTCCAGGCCAGGGATCAAACCGGCGCCCCTTTCACTGCAAGGTGGTGTCCTTACCCACTGGACCACCAGGGAAGCCCTCTGGACAACTCTTTTAACTCTTTTATGGATAACACTAAAGAAAATCCTGTTACTACCAGTGTTTGTCGTGCTCCTGTAAAATGATTTATTTTAGAAATTTAAATAAGACTTTTCTTTTGGTAGAGGTCACAAAGAATGCTCAGGTTACTTTTGATCATACCTACCTGGCTGATGAATTAAAGTAGTTAACATATCAAACCAATTTTCAAACACTTTCTCCTTTTTAACTCTATGAAAATTTTTCCATGCACACATCCATGGAGAATTTTGATCAAGGCAACTGATTAATCAATCACCTACTTCTATAGGCAGCTCCTCTATATAGACTGAATGTCTGTAGTTGGAGAAACATAACTGAACTGTGAACTGCATGTTGGGAGACATTCCCTTTTGTCCTACTAATCTATTTTCCATATTGCAGGCAATGATTTTTTTTCAACATACTATTGTGATTCAGTCATTTCTATGCCTAACACATGGCAATGGCTCCTTATGCTTTTAGATTAAGACCATAGTCTCTAAGGGGGCCCACACGGCTCTGCACAGTCCACCCACATCTCTGGATTCGTCTTGCACCTTGTCCCTAACATATCTACTCCTCCTTCCTGCTCCTCATCCTCCTGCCAAGGCCCTTTCATAAATGTCTTCCTATGTTTGCAATCATCTCTTTCTATTCGTCATCCGTTTTTTTCATTAAACTTCTTATTTTGCCGGAATTCTAGTTTCACATGTAGCTGTAAGAAATAATAGACATATTTTGCGATCCTCTGTTCAGTTCAACAAAAGTATATGCACACTCAGTTGTGTCTGACTGTCTGCAGCCCCATGGACTGTAGCCTACCAGGCTCCTCCGTCCATGGAATTCTCTAGGCAAGAACACTGGTGTGGGTTGCCACTTCCTTCTACAAGGGATCTTCTGGACCCAGTTTGTGTCTGATCTGTTTTTTACACTGGGCCCGTGTGGGCCCATCTCAGTGGCCTCTGTTGTCGCAGAGCACCGGCTCTGGGCGCATGCACTCCAGAGCTCCGGCTCAGTAATTGGACACATTGGTCAAGCCACTCCACCGCATGTGGGATCTTTCCAGGCCAGGGATCAAACCGCGCCCCTTTCACTGCAAGGTGGTGTCCTTACCCACTGGACCACCAGGGAAGCCCTCTGGACAACTCTTTTAACTCTTTTATGGATAACACTAAAGAAAATCCTGTTACTACCAGTGTTTGTCGTGCTCCTGTAAAATGATTTATTTTAGAAATTTAAATAAGACTTTTCTTTTGGTAGAGGTCACAAAGAATGCTCAGGTTACTTTTGATCATACCTACCTGGCTGATGAATTAAAGTAGTTAACATATCAAACCAATTTTCAAACACTTTCTCCTTTTTAACTCTATGAAAATTTTTCCATGCACACATCCATGGAGAATTTTGATCAAGGCAACTGATTAATCAATCACCTACTTCTATAGGCAGCTCCTCTATATAGACTGAATGTCTGTAGTTGGAGAAACATAACTGAACTGTGAACTGCATGTTGGGAGACATTCCCTTTTGTCCTACTAATCTATTTTCCATATTGCAGGCAATGATTTTTTTTCAACATACTATTGTGATTCAGTCATTTCTATGCCTAACACATGGCAATGGCTCCTTATGCTTTTAGATTAAGACCATAGTCTCTAAGGGGGCCCACACGGCTCTGCACAGTCCACCCACATCTCTGGATTCGTCTTGCACCTTGTCCCTAACATATCTACTCCTCCTTCCTGCTCCTCATCCTCCTGCCAAGGCCCTTTCATAAATGTCTTCCTATGTTTGCAATCATCTCTTTCTATTCGTCATCCGTTTTTTTCATTAAACTTCTTATTTTGCCGGAATTCTAGTTTCACATGTAGCTGTAAGAAATAATAGACATATTTTGCGATCCTCTGTTCAGTTCAACAAAAGTATATGCACACTCAGTTGTGTCTGACTGTCTGCAGCCCCATGGACTGTAGCCTACCAGGCTCCTCCGTCCATGGAATTCTCTAGGCAAGAACACTGGTGTGGGTTGCCACTTCCTTCTACAAGGGATCTTCTGGACCCAGGGATCGAACACATATTTCTGGGTGTCCTGCATTGGCAGGTGGATTCTTTATTATTGAACCACCTGGGAAGCCCTCCCCAAGGGTAACATCTTGCAAAATAGTAGTTGAATATCACAACCTAGATACTGACACTGATCCAGTCAAGATTCAGAACATTTTCATCACCATAAAGATCCTGAATGTTTCTCTTTCATAGTCACATTCTCTTCCTTCTAGTGCCCCTAGCCCCTACTGACCTCCAGCAACCAGCATCTGTTCTCCATTTGTATAATTTGTGATTTTAAGCATTTAAATAAATGAGAACAGCAAACATGTAATCTATTGGGTTTGGCCTTTTTTCTTTTTAACTTGGCATAATTCTTTGGAGAGTCATCCAGGTTGTTATAATGTGTCAGTGGTTTAGCACATTTTATTGTGATGGGCCAGTCTTTTAAACTTTCATCCAAACTGATGGACATCTAGACGTTTCCCCTTTTTTACTATCATGAATGCTGCTGCTATTTACTGGCTAAGTTGTGCCTGGCTCTTTGCTACCCCCTTGGACTGCAGCCCACCATGCTTCTTTCTCCATCAGATTTTCCAGGCAAGAATAAAGCTGCTATAAACATCTAAGTACCTGTTTTTGTGTGAACATAAATCTTTACTCCTCTGGGATAACTGTTCAGAAATATAACTGCTAGGTCACATGGTAGTTGCATGTTCAGGCTTTTCTTTTGTTGTTGTTGCTGTTGTTGTTTTTAACCTGCCAGAGTGACTGCACTTTTCTTCATTACCACCAGTAATATAACATAATCCATAATCTGTGTCCTTGCTACCATTTGGTCTTGTAACTCATGTTTATTTTAGTCACTCTGATAAATGTGTAGTAATATCTCATTGGCTATTTCATAATAGCCAATGATGTTAAATAAGTAATGTTTCATTTGCTTAGTTGCCATCTGTATGTCTTCTGCAAAATGTTTCTTCTTGTCTTTTGGTAGTGGTGTAGTTGCTCAGTCGTGTGCACCTCTTGCGACCCCATGGACTGTAGCCCACCAGGCTCCTCTGTCCGTGGGATTTCCCAGGCAATATTCCTGGAGTGAGGTGCCATTCCCTTCCCCATGGGACCTTCCCATCCCAAGGATGGAATGTGGGTCTCTTGCACTGCAGGCAGATTACCAACTGAGCCACCAGGTTTGCCTATGTTTTAATTGGATTTTTTGATTTTATACTGGTAAGTTTTGAGAATTCTTTATGTATTCTAGATACATTGCGGATATGTGACTTGATTCTCCCACTCTGTCTTTTCATCTTCTTAACAGGGTCTTGTACAGAGTAAATGTTTTTATTTTTAATGAAGTCCAATTTACTGAATTTTCCTTTTGTGGATTATGTTTTTGATATCAAGTCCAACAACTCTGCCTAGTCCAAGAAACTGAAGATTCTCTCATTTATTTTCCGGAAATGTTCACAGTTTACCTTTAAGTCTTTGATACATTCTGAGTTAATTTTGTGTTAGCAGTAAGACTGAGATCAAGGTTTATCTTATTGCCTAGATATGTCTTATTGCTTCAGGAATAAGTTGAAAGACCATCTATCCTCCCTCGAATTCTTTTGAACTTTTGTCAAAACATCAGTTGGGGATATTTATGTGCATCTATTTCTGTGTCTTCTGTTCTTTTCCGTTGATTGGTGTGTCTGTTTATCTAGCAGTGCCACACTCTCTTGATTATGGTAGCTATCTAATAAGTCTTGAAATTGGGAAGTAGACTCCTCTTATTTTATTTTCTTTTTCAAAATTGTTTTAGCAATTTCAGTTTCTTTGCCTTTTCATATAAATTTTAGAATAATATTGTCTAGATCTATGAAAAAAAATCTTGCTTATATTTTGGCAGGAATTTTATTATACCTGTATATCAATTTGAAAACTGATCTGTATGAGTTGAGCTTTCCAATTCATGAACATATATGTCTTCATTTATTTAGACTTTTTCTCTCTCTTATCAGTGTATGTAGTTTCCACTCAACCTCATAGGTGAGGGGTGTTGTGTGTGTGTGTGTGTGTGTGTGTGTGTGTGTGTGTGTAGTCGGGGCAGGGAGGTGGCTCCTTGTTACTTCTGGGAAGGACTGAGAGTTTGGTGATGCTAGCTCTCTCCACTGATACTACAGCAGATGTGAACTAATTATCCCTGAATTACAGTGAAATCTCTGATTCTCTATTCAGCCCCCAATGTGATTTCTGCTGATGCCATAGGGAGTAGGGGGCGAGTGGGTACTTATCACTGAACCCGGGGAATGAGTCTCATCTCTTTATTTGATTTTTTTCTGACACCAACTTGGCAGATGTTTGGGGGCACTGTTACAGACTCTTGAGAGTATTAAGTCTAGACGCCTGAGAGCTTTTGTTAGTATGAATGGCTATTCTGTGTACTTGCCTAGAGTAGAGTGATGGTCGAAAATTTTTATATTTTTTTCCTTTCCTCGACTAGAGATCAAGCTGTCATTGAGGGCTTTTGTCTGTACTTATTGGTGTTTCTGCATTACCAGCTTCTCATCTCCATATCTAGTATATACAAAGTAGAAAGAAAACCCAGGGAACTTACTGTCATTCTTTAAGGCCTGTGGTTTCCAGCCTCACTGCCTTCTTTTCTATGCCTTTTAGAACCCTGTGATGTTTCTTTTTTTTTTTTTTAAAGATTTATTTATTTATTTATTTTGGGCGGGGGTTGGGGAGGGAGTGGAGAGGGTGGGCCACTTCTGTTGATCTTTTCATTTCTCTATTTTCATCCGTCTTTGTTCTTTGGCTCCTGTGGGCCTCCCATCGCGGTGGCGTCTGTCGTTGCAGAGCACCGGCTCTGGGTGCATGCACTCCAGAGCTCTGGCTTGGTAATTGGACACATCAGTCCAGCCGCTCCACGGCACGTGGGATCTTCCCAGGCCAGGGAACGAACCAGCGCCCCTTGCACTGCAAGGCGGTGTCCTTACCCACTGGACCACCAGGGGAAGCCCCAGATGTTTCTTTAGTGTATCATATCCAGGAATTTTAGTTGTACTTAAGCATCAGTAGTAGCAGAAAATATATATACTCCATTTTTCCAAAAGTGGTAGTGACCCTTGACTTTTTAAAATAACCTTTGTTCCTTATTTCTTTTTTAAAGTTTTTTTTTTTTTTTTTGATGTGGTCCATTTTAAAAGTCTTTATTGATTTTTTTTGCAATATTACTTTTGTTTTATGTCTTTTGAGTTTTTTGGTTATAAGGCATGTGGCGTCTTAGCTCCCTGACTAGGGATCGAATCTGAAACCCTACGCTAGAGGTATAGCGCTGGACCACCAGGGAAGTCCCTCCTTTGTTTTACAGATTTTAGTCTAATATTCCTTCATCTGTGAACCATTCTCTCACTTTCCTTAGGACCTAAGTTATTTGAGTATTAGAGGCTCTTATAGAAGTATGCATTCTTAGCATATGTTTCTAATAGAAATTTTAAATAAATTTGAGTATTTGATTAATGTACTTCCTTAATTAGACTCTAAGAGTCATGTGTGTAGTGATTATGGCTGTGTGTTGGCTATTATTTTATTAACGCTGCCTGGTAGTATGTCTGACTTTAATAGGAGATCCTCAATATTATCTTTGTAGAATGAATAATACAGTACAGTAAAGTAGAAAGGGCTTTAGTTCTGCAGTTAGATTTTGCCACTTTACTAGAAGTGTAATCTTTACAAGTTTCTTGTCCTTTCTTTTGTCTCACATGTTAATATTCAATGATGCAAAACATAAAATTCTCAGTTCATCAGGTGACACGATGTCTTCTAGTTTCCAATAGCTATTATTTTTCTTTTTTTTCTTTATCTTTTTCCTAGAAAACTGCAGCCTTGCTTTTTGTTTGTTTGTTTGTTTTACTTTTTTCTTGTTTTTGCTGACAGGCACAGTGCCCAGGACATGATAAAGATTCAATAATTATTGAATGGAATTAAATTGACATGCTTACTATTACTTAATTTGACTTATATGAAGTTTCTGATATACCATTATATACCTAGGAAAATGCCAGTAAAAATAATTAAAATTAATAGAGGGAAAGAGTTTTGTTTATAAGTGAAAAGCTGTTGACCAGCGATTCACCTTTGAACTAGAACTGTAGCAGGTTGAAAATAGTGAATAAAATTCAAGGAAACTGTACAAAAATTTTTCCAAAAGTGGTAGTGACCCTTGACTTTTTAAAATAACCTTTGTTCCTTATTTCTTTTTTAAAGTTTTTTTTTTTTTTTTGATGTGGTCCATTTTAAAAGTCTTTATTGATTTTTTTTGCAATATTACTTTTGTTTTATGTCTTTTGAGTTTTTTGGTTATAAGGCATGTGGCGTCTTAGCTCCCTGACTAGGGATCGAATCTGAAACCCTACGCTAGAGGTATAGCGCTGGACCACCAGGGAAGTCCCTCCTTTGTTTTACAGATTTTAGTCTAATATTCCTTCATCTGTGAACCATTCTCTCACTTTCCTTAGGACCTAAGTTATTTGAGTATTAGAGGCTCTTATAGAAGTATGCATTCTTAGCATATGTTTCTAATAGAAATTTTAAATAAATTTGAGTATTTGATTAATGTACTTCCTTAATTAGACTCTAAGAGTCATGTGTGTAGTGATTATGGCTGTGTGTTGGCTATTATTTTATTAACGCTGCCTGGTAGTATGTCTGACTTTAATAGGAGATCCTCAATATTATCTTTGTAGAATGAATAATACAGTACAGTAAAGTAGAAAGGGCTTTAGTTCTGCAGTTAGATTTTGCCACTTTACTAGAAGTGTAATCTTTACAAGTTTCTTGTCCTTTCTTTTGTCTCACATGTTAATATTCAATGATGCAAAACATAAAATTCTCAGTTCATCAGGTGACACGATGTCTTCTAGTTTCCAATAGCTATTATTTTTCTTTTTTTTCTTTATCTTTTTCCTAGAAAACTGCAGCCTTGCTTTTTGTTTGTTTGTTTGTTTTACTTTTTTCTTGTTTTTGCTGACAGGCACAGTGCCCAGGACATGATAAAGATTCAATAATTATTGAATGGAATTAAATTGACATGCTTACTATTACTTAATTTGACTTATATGAAGTTTCTGATATACCATTATATACCTAGGAAAATGCCAGTAAAAATAATTAAAATTAATAGAGGGAAAGAGTTTTGTTTATAAGTGAAAAGCTGTTGACCAGCGATTCACCTTTGAACTAGAACTGTAGCAGGTTGAAAATAGTGAATAAAATTCAAGGAAACTGTACAAATATTTATTCTATAATAAATGACACAGAAAGTTACAAGTCCATTTGGAAACATAAAAAGAACATGAACTGTGTTTAGAGGCCAAAGAGCCCTCTGAAAAAGCAGATAAAATAATTTTTTGTCAAATGGAGTCTAATTTATCTCTTAGAGTCAGTAAACAGGAACAAGGAAAAATGGACTCAGAATACATACTTGACATTGGTCATGGGAGAGAACAAGAGAAAAAGAAAGGGTTCAGAGACTTTGATGGACCTTTTCGTCAGCAGCTTAGGTCTGTGCTCTGGGCTTGCAGCACTGCCCGTAGGGCAACTGTAGAGGGTTACCTTTATAGTGAAGGTGCCTGCTGAGTTTTGGACAGTGTGATATACACAGCATAGCAGATGGTTCCATCTCCTGAGAAACCTGTAATTTATGGTTGTCAGAAAGGAAAAGTTACCAGAAAATCCAGAACATCTCTGTGCAGACATGAATGAAAAATGGGAAAATGCCGAGGAGACTTGAGACTACAAGTGAGTCTGTATAAATGGTGGCAAGTATTTGTTGAAAACCTACTGTGTGCTTGGCACTGCTCTGTGAGTTTTATGTGAATTTAATCATTTGATCTATTATGACGGGTGTTCCTATTGTCAACTACAAATTGGCACTTACCAATTCCATTGCCAGTGACTGAACAACAAGGGCATTTACCATCTGCCTCTGCGGCAACTGACCTCTGTGCTGTAACGGCTGCTGACCCTCAACACCCCCGGAGGGAGTTCAGGGTGGAGCTAGGCACTCTGTGCTCCAGAGAATCTGGTGGGACAGGTCTTTAGACAGATGTTTTAGGAACAGATTTTTTCTTTTTTTCTTTTTTTTTTTGGAGAATTTTCTTTTTTTTGGTGGGGGGGGAGGGTGGGGCGGGGGGTTGGGGAGAGGGGGTGGGCCACTTCTATTGGTCTTTCATTTATCTATTTTCACCCATCTTTGTTCTTTGGCCCGTGTGGGCCTCCCATTGCACTGGCCTCTAGGAACAGATTTTTATGATCTCAATCCTCGCATCCTCATACCTAGAAAAGCACTAGATCGCTTCGTGGTTCCTCGTGACTAACTGAACTCCCTCCTCCCCTACCATCAAAACCTTATATATCGATTTTCCTCCCGCTGCCTCTTTGGAGCAGTCTCTCAGCACCTCAGGTGCTGTCTCCCAGGCTGTATTCCTAATTTTGCCCCAGATAAAACTTAATCTGCAACTCTCAAGTTGTTCATCTTTTTTTAGTTAAATACTATCATGATACTCATGTCAGGATACTAAAGTTACAGCAGTCTTATAGATGTATTGGTTTATTCTATCTCTCTTGCCTGGTTGGAATTTGGGAGATGGTTTTTGGGATGGAAAAAAAAAGATATTTTACACTCCACTGCTATGCTTTCTATTATGAGTAGAACTGTCCCCCCCCCTCAATTTATATGCTGAAGGCTTAATCCCCAGTATCTCAGAATGTGACCCTACTTGAAAACATGTCATGAAGGATAAATACATATTCATATTTGCTTGTATGTATGTACATGATAAACAGACTCTGTATAGATACCTGGGAAAACAACCATCGTGGATCAAGTGTAGAGAGCAGTGGGGCCCTGGGCAAAGAAGGAAGGTGATGAGAAGCACAATGTAATGCATTTTCTATTTTTAGGATCCTGAACCGTGTAAATGTATTCTAACTCTAAATGTCAAGAAATTTAAGTTTTTTAAGCCTCCAAAAATTAAAATGCACTGTACCAAGAAAAAAAAAAGAAAGAAAAAAGTTGTTATTGATGTCATTAGTTAAGATGACTCAGAGTGGAGTTGCAACAGTGACCCTGTGTGCTCAGTTGGGTCTGACCCTTTATGACCCCACTGACTGGAGGTCCCCAGGGTCCTCTCTTCATGGGATCCCCTAGGCAATAATATTGGTGTGGGTTGTCATTTCCTTCTCTAGGGGATCTTCCTGATCCAGGGATTGAACCCACATCTTTTACATCTCCCCTACTGGCAGGCAGATTCTTTACCACTAGAGCCACCAGGATGAAGTCTGAGTGAAGCTGAGTAGAACCTAGTTTCTGTTGTGTCTGTTATGCAGGGTGTGGCGCTCTGCTGTTCTGGCATCCCTAGCAAACTGACACACTTTCCCAGGAGCACAGAGCTTTATAATTTGGAAGGTCATTTATCCTTCTGTAAGTCTCAATCAAACAATGAGAGCCCTCTCTCAAAAAAGTAATGCAAATGGCCAGAATTTTGCATACAATTTCAGGAGTTCACAGATGGTTTGCAGTCCATGCACCCCTAAGCAACCAGGTCAGACTGAAAGTTTGCCCTAGAGCCCTTTTGACCTCACCTGACACCTTTCTTGGGCTATGAACTCCTAGCCCTGCGCTGAACAATTCTCATTGAAAAAACCTCTCTGAAATATAAGACAGCGTCTCACAGCAACTGAAGGCACTTCGGCTCTTAAGAGCTGATCCTGTGGAGCTGTGACTCACATCAGAGTGTTCAACTGACAAATACCGGTTCCCTGCTAAAACATGCAGCTGCTTTTCTATACTCTGTTCTTTGTTTTAAATGAAAACAATCTTTCTCCATAGTTTATGGGGAGAGTAGAGAAATAGGTAGAGGAAGCTCTTGCAGTTTCGGCATGTTTTAGGGAAAGAACTTGAGCTCCGAGAGAGTATTTCCATTTCTATTTAAAACTCCAAACATAATTTGGTGGGGGAGGGAGGCTGTGGAGTAAAATGAAAAGTGACTGAGAAAGTGGTTCCTGAAAGGAGAGATGGCCTCTCGCAGATGATGGGAGAGGGAGCCAAAAATGCACTCTGCTTCTACCACACTCCACTTGGCACTGCGAGTGTTTACACATACTCTGGGTCTCCTGGAGTATGTTCTGTGTGCACGAGGCTGAATGGCTTTAGGAAGAGCCACCTGTAAGAGCCACCTGCCTCCTTCCCTCTCCTTGTGTGTTTGTAGCCGTGTCCTGCTGTCTAGGGGCTGGCCTCCCCCTCCTGCTCAAATAAGACATCTTTCTGTTACTGTGGTGAAAACTCTGCAAAACTCAATCTGTCTCCTGTTGTCTTTTTTTTTTAGCCACAGAGAGAAGTGCCCATGCCATGATTCTGTGTTACTCTTGAAGAGTGCCTTTTGCCTGTGTTTATATGATTTCTCCTGTCATTCATTTTAAGGAAGGGATACCCGTCTTGGTGATGCCAATGCCCCTCATAGATTGACTCATAGGAGAGAGAATCTGTGTTCTTCAGCTGTCAGTCTTCTCTTCTCACAAACGTGAACCACAGTCTGGCAGATAATCACACTGGATGAGATTTCAGAAAACCCGTTGCTTCTGACATTTTTGCTGCCACAGGACGGTGGGTCGTTATTAGGATTCTTCTTGTCAGGTTGCTCTTTCCTAGTATCCGTGTTCACCCCTAAGCAACCAGGTCAGACTGAAAGTTTGCCCTAGAGCCCTTTGACCTCACCTGACACCTTTCTGGGCGCTCCTAGCCCTGCGCTGAACAATTCTCATTGAAAACCTCTCTGAAATATAAGACAGCGTCTCACAGCAACTGAAGGCACTTCGGCTCTTAAGAGCTGATCCTGTGGAGCTGTGACTCACATCAGAGTGTTCAACTGACAAATACCGGTTCCCTGCTAAAACATGCAGCTGCTTTTCTATACTCTGTTCTTTGTTTTAAATGAAAACAATCTTTCTCCATAGTTTATGGGGAGAGTAGAGAAATAGGTAGAGGAAGCTCTTGCAGTTTCGGCATGTTTTAGGGAAAGAACTTGAGCTCCGAGAGAGTATTTCCATTTCTATTTAAAACTCCAAACATAATTTGGTGGGGGAGGGAGGCTGTGGAGTAAAATGAAAAGTGACTGAGAAAGTGGTTCCTGAAAGGAGAGATGGCCTCTCGCAGATGATGGGAGAGGGAGCCAAAAATGCACTCTGCTTCTACCACACTCCACTTGGCACTGCGAGTGTTTACACATACTCTGGGTCTCCTGGAGTATGTTCTGTGTGCACGAGGCTGAATGGCTTTAGGAAGAGCCACCTGTAAGAGCCACCTGCCTCCTTCCCTCTCCTTGTGTGTTTGTAGCCGTGTCCTGCTGTCTAGGGCTGGCCTCCCCCTCCTGCTCAAATAAGACATCTTTCTGTTACTGTGGTGAAAACTCTGCAAAACTCAATCTGTCTCCTGTTGTCTTTTTTTTTTAGCCACAGAGAGAAGTGCCCATGCCATGATTCTGTGTTACTCTTGAAGAGTGCCTTTTGCCTGTGTTTATATGATTTCTCCTGTCATTCATTTTAAGGAAGGGATACCCGTCTTGGTGATGCCAATGCCCCTCATAGATTGACTCATAGGAGAGAGAATCTGTGTTCTTCAGCTGTCAGTCTTCTCTTCTCACAAACGTGAACCACAGTCTGGCAGATAATCACACTGGATGAGATTTCAGAAAACCCCGTTGCTTCTGACATTTTTGCTGCCACAGGACGGTGGGTCGTTATTAGGATTCTTCTTGTCAGGTTGCTCTTTCCTAGTATCCGCCTCGCTCTCTGGAATGACCAGTGACTTGTGCTTGTGGAAATGTTGCTCCCATGTAACCACTTAAGGCACATGCCGCCTTCAGGAAGCCCTTGTAGATCTCTCAGCTGCATGGGATTGTGACAGTTCATGATTCTCCTTAAGTCACAGTACTAAACTCAGAGTGAATCTCTCTGCCTGCAAGATTATAAGGTCCTGCGGACAATGTCCAGCCTTACTTTTATAGCAGGCTCCCTTAGCACTTCTCACAGGATACTCCCAACAGGGTGCTTTCAGGCTTTTCTTTTTTCTCTGAAGCCTTCTAACACCTGGCTCTGCCACTTAGTTTCCTACATGAATTAGTATTGGGGTTGACTTTTATATTAGAGGTGGAAATTACTTTTGGAAGATGGAAACTTGAAGAATGTAGGCAAAGAGACATAAAAGGTGATGAAAGTCAGTATCATTTACTGAGATCCTACAGAATGCTGTGAAAATGGAGTTGGAATTTATAAGGGAAAATAGAGAATGGGGAGAAAGTTGAGATGGGAGACATTTAGAATAAGTTAAAGATCGTTAAGATATTTAGGTTTGTATAGCAGGTTGCTTTTGAAGAACTTAAAGGAATTACAGTAATATAAGCACAGGTTAATCTCTTGCTAAAAATTTTGTATCTCCAGAAACAACATAATACCTGCAATAGAAAAATTTAGTTATAGGATGAAAATTTGATGTGCTTGGAGCTCTGGAAGAAAGAAGGTTGATTAGAGAAAATCACTGAATTGCAAAAGGAGGCTGGAGAAAGCCAAGACTCATTTCCAGATTTTAGGGATTTAAGGAATAAATGTGCAATTTAAGGAAGAGTGCCTTTTGCCTTTATATGATTTCTCCTGTCATTCATTTTAAGGAAGGGATACCCGTCTTGGTGATGCCAATGCCCCTCATAGATTGACTCATAGGAGAGAGAATCTGTGTTCTTCAGCTGTCAGTCTTCTCTTCTCACAAACGTGAACCACAGTCTGGCAGATAATCACACTGGATGAGATTTCAGAAAACCCCGTTGCTTCTGACATTTTTGCTGCCACAGGACGGTGGGTCGTTATTAGGATTCTTCTTGTCAGGTTGCTCTTTCCTAGTATCCGCCTCGCTCTCTGGAATGACCAGTGACTTGTGCTTGTGGAAATGTTGCTCCCATGTAACCACTTAAGGCACATGCCGCCTTCAGGAAGCCCTTGTAGATCTCTCAGCTGCATGGGATTGTGACAGTTCATGATTCTCCTTAAGTCACAGTACTAAACTCAGAGTGAATCTCTCTGCCTGCAAGATTATAAGGTCCTGCGGACAATGTCCAGCCTTACTTTTATAGCAGGCTCCCTTAGCACTTCTCACAGGATACTCCCAACAGGGTGCTTTCAGGCTTTTCTTTTTTCTCTGAAGCCTTCTAACACCTGGCTCTGCCACTTAGTTTCCTACATGAATTAGTATTGGGGTTGACTTTTATATTAGAGGTGGAAATTACTTTTGGAAGATGGAAACTTGAAGAATGTAGGCAAAGAGACATAAAAGGTGATGAAAGTCAGTATCATTTACTGAGATCCTACAGAATGCTGTGAAAATGGAGTTGGAATTTATAAGGGAAAATAGAGAATGGGGAGAAAGTTGAGATGGGAGACATTTAGAATAAGTTAAAGATCGTTAAGATATTTAGGTTTGTATAGCAGGTTGCTTTTGAAGAACTTAAAGGAATTACAGTAATATAAGCACAGGTTAATCTCTTGCTAAAAATTTTGTATCTCCAGAAACAACATAATACCTGCAATAGAAAAATTTAGTTATAGGATGAAAATTTGATGTGCTTGGAGCTCTGGAAGAAAGAAGGTTGATTAGAGAAAATCACTGAATTGCAAAAGGAGGCTGGAGAAAGCCAAGACTCATTTCCAGATTTTAGGGATTTAAGGAATAAATGTGCAATTTAAGGAAGAGATATGGAGGCATGGAAAACAGTAGTGAGAGCTAATCAGATTATGAATCCTCTTGTGAAAAGTCAGGTGTGATGTTAAAACAAATGCAGATTATTGGCCTCTGGCCATAATCTGGTTATGAAAGCAACAGCACCCACTTTCTGGAAACTTGAGTTTTAGATGCACTGTAATCGAAGACATTTGATAGTAGGAACTTTTTATAGTGACAGGAACTTACAATGAGACCTGTTCTATTAGAAATGTTTAAGTGTATAACTGGGCTTCCCCGGAATCTCAGTGGCAAAGAACCTGCCTACCAATGCAGAAGAACTGCAATAGTGGGGAGACTATTGCATTTCTTGAGGTGAGAGTTAATAATAATACACAAGAATGGTAGCAGAGGAAGCAACAAATGTGACTGGATTTAGGAAACCTTTTGAGATATATATATATATATATATATATATATATATATATATATATTTATAGACAAGACTTGCTGATAGATTTATTGCAGGGGAGACGAAGAGAGAATTCCAAGATGACTTCTAGGTTTTCAGACTTGGCAACTGAGTCAGTTAAAGAAGACTGGAAGGAAGAGGCTCTGGAGGGGCGATGAAGGCTGCTGCTTCAGATAAATGCCTAATAGACACTCAATGGAGACAGTGAGTAAGCTATCAGATATATGAGCCTGATTCAGTGGGAGGTCAGGGCAGGATATATACATTTGATATTCATTAGCAAAGAGATGTTATTTGCATATGAGTCTGGATGAGGTCATATGGAAGAATGCTGATAGAAGAAAAGATGGAACCCTGAACTTAGTCATGAGACATTCTAATATTTAGAGGTAAGAAGAAGAAAAGGAGAAAACCAAGAAGCCTGAGAAGGACAGGCTGCTGGAGAAGCAGAAGTATTAGGAATGGTAAATGTCAAAAACAAAAACATGTCCGGTGCCACTCACAGGTTGAGAAAGATGAAGATGGAGAGGTGACCACTGGGCAAGGCACGATGAAGGTGCTGATAAATTGACTGAAGTCTTTTGGGGGTAGATAGTGAGAAGTGAGGAAACTGAAACAGCTGTTTCAATAGTTTTAGCTATAAAGGGAGCAGTGGGCAGGAATAGGGAAAATTCATCTATTGTGACAAGAGGGAAATGGAATTGAAGTGTATGGATTCAGGTAGAGGTTGACTTGATTTTGAAAGCAAGTTGTTTTTCATATCACAAGAAAAAAAATGGAAAGAAATTGTGCTTTTTTGTTTTCAAAAGCATACATCCCCTTATTTGTTGCTTGATGAAATGTTAGATCTCAAAAGAATGAAAGCTGCAATAGGACTTGTGAATATTCACTTAGTATAAATTTGTTTTCATGTTTCACGTTTATACAGCAGTTGTTTAAACCCAGTCATTTTAGTGTTTAGAAAAGCTTTCTAGTCAGTTCTGTGTAGAAAAGTAAATAATACAACATTTAAAATGCTTTAAATTGCTGTTTGGCATCCACATGAAATATAATTATGCTTTGATTAGTATCTTCTGTCCCACAGGTCTCTCAAGAAGCATAAAAACACAATAGTGGAATATTCCATGATAACAGGTGATTCTATAAATGTTCTTCTGAGCAGTTGTGTAGTAAGCATAAGTAAATAAACAAAACCCAGCTTGCTCTAGACAGTCTCTTCAGATTGCAGTATTCAGAATTTTAATACTGTGTTTGTCTTGACTTTACTGAGTAACAGTGAATTAGCAATTGAGCTATTCTGTAACCATGAAAATATATAAAACTGTTGACAAAGAACCAGTATTTTAAGGGTTTGATATCTTCTTAATGAAACAGTACCAGTACATTTTCTTTTAATTTTTGAAACATAGTAAAATACATAGTAATAGAATTTATGATGTTAATCGGTTTTAAATGAACTTTTAAGTGGTATTAAACCATCCACATCCAGAACTCTTTTCATAAACTATAGACAGTTTCTTGCATCTGTACGACATCATTGAGCTGGTGTCATGCTAATCTTCTCTGTATTGTTCCTATATTAGTACATGTGCTGGCGCAGTGAGCACTGAAATACAGTTTAATGAACATTTACATAAAGAATAAAAATTACAAACACGGTGACTCTGAAAGACAAGCAAGATCTGTTGGATGAATATTAAGAGTCGGGTTGAGAAAGATAGATGGAGAGGTGACCACTGGGCAAGGCACGATGAAGGTGCTGATAAATTGACTGAAGTCTTTTGGGGGTAGATAGTGAGAAGTGAGGAAACTGAAACAGCTGTTTCAATAGTTTTAGCTATAAAGGGAGCAGTGGGCAGGAATAGGGAAAATTCATCTATTGTGACAAGAGGGAAATGGAATTGAAGGGTATGGATTCAGGTAGAGGTTGACTTGATTTTGAAAGCAAGTTGTTTTTCATATCACAAGAAAAAAAATGGAAAGAAATTGTGCTTTTTTGTTTTCAAAAGCATACATCCCCTTATTTGTTGCTTGATGAAATGTTAGATCTCAAAAGAATGAAAGCTGCAATAGGACTTGTGAATATTCACTTAGTATAAATTTGTTTTCATGTTTCACGTTTATACAGCAGTTGTTTAAACCCAGTCATTTTAGTGTTTAGAAAAGCTTTCTAGTCAGTTCTGTGTAGAAAAGTAAATAATACAACATTTAAAATGCTTTAAATTGCTGTTTGGCATCCACATGAAATATAATTATGCTTTGATTAGTATCTTCTGTCCCACAGGTCTCTCAAGAAGCATAAAAACACAATAGTGGAATATTCCATGATAACAGGTGATTCTATAAATGTTCTTCTGAGCAGTTGTGTAGTAAGCATAAGTAAATAAACAAAACCCAGCTTGCTCTAGACAGTCTCTTCAGATTGCAGTATTCAGAATTTTAATACTGTGTTTGTCTTGACTTTACTGAGTAACAGTGAATTAGCAATTGAGCTATTCTGTAACCATGAAAATATATAAAACTGTTGACAAAGAACCAGTATTTTAAGGGTTTGATATCTTCTTAATGAAACAGTACCAGTACATTTTCTTTTAATTTTTGAAACATAGTAAAATACATAGTAATAGAATTTATGATGTTAATCGGTTTTAAATGAACTTTTAAGTGGTATTAAACCATCCACATCCAGAACTCTTTTCATAAACTATAGACAGTTTCTTGCATCTGTACGACATCATTGAGCTGGTGTCATGCTAATCTTCTCTGTATTGTTCCTATATTAGTACATGTGCTGGCGCAGTGAGCACTGAAATACAGTTTAATGAAAACATTTACATAAAGAATAAAAAATTACAAACACGGTGACTCTGAAAGACAAGCAAGATCTGTTGGATGAATATTATAAAAATAAGGGCTTCGATCAATTCTAACATGCTTTATATTGGAGTTTGGAGGCATGGAGGATGACTCAAATACCTTCCAGTTCTACACTCAGAGATGGAACACAGGGACAGATTGTCTGATCCAAAATGGGCATTGCTGTATTTCCCTAATTTTTCTAGTTGAAAATGAAACAACTGACAGATGACTTAAGTCTAGGTGGAGTTCATGTTATAGGGCAGGCACTATGTTAAATCATGCACACTGTGTTGTCCAGCTTTCTTCTAAAAGAATGCAATGGGGTAATTCTCTTGTTTTCATTTTAAAAACAGTAAGACTAAGATTCAGAAATGGTAGTCTAATTAACTACACATCTCACAGCCAGTAAACTGTGGGTGGAACATATGGCTCTGGGTCAGCTTGCCCACAGAGTGCTTGTTCTTAACTTCTGTGACCTGTTGTCTGTTTTGAAGTGATGGCAGAGCATATCTGTCCTCAGTTTTTTCAATTTATGGCCTTAGACAGCCTTGCCAAACACATCCCATGCTATGAACACATCCTGTTTGATGAATACATTGTTTTTGCTTATGCAAATATTTATATGCTAAACAATACTTCGCTCATCTAAGTTTTGAGTTTAACTCTCACAATTATTTCTAAGTGCTTAGAAGGAAATGTTTTATCAATAGCTACAGTCAAGATTTGTTGTTTGGGAGGATGGGGAAAGATTTCCTCCATATTCTTTGGTGTAGTTTCTGTGTATTCATGCTCGCAATTTGCTGACTTTTGGCACAATGGTTTGAAATTAGAACATCTCTTGAAATAAAATTGCTGTGCCAGAAGATATCATGTAGAATTATATTTCAGTCCTGATGTACAAACATTCCTGCATCTACATTCTGAAATAAAATTGCTGCAGTCTGTCATTTAAATGAACTTTTAAGTGGTATTAAACCATCCACATCCAGAACTCTTTTCATAAACTATAGACAGTTTCTTGCATCTGTACGACATCATTGAGCTGGTGTCATGCTAATCTTCTCTGTATTGTTCCTATATTAGTACATGTGCTGGCGCAGTGAGCACTGAAATACAGTTTAATGAAAACATTTACATAAAGAATAAAAAATTACAAACACGGTGACTCTGAAAGACAAGCAAGATCTGTTGGATGAATATTATAAAAATAAGGGCTTCGATCAATTCTAACATGCTTTATATTGGAGTTTGGAGGCATGGAGGATGACTCAAATACCTTCCAGTTCTACACTCAGAGATGGAACACAGGGACAGATTGTCTGATCCAAAATGGGCATTGCTGTATTTCCCTAATTTTTCTAGTTGAAAATGAAACAACTGACAGATGACTTAAGTCTAGGTGGAGTTCATGTTATAGGGCAGGCACTATGTTAAATCATGCACACTGTGTTGTCCAGCTTTCTTCTAAAAGAATGCAATGGGGTAATTCTCTTGTTTTCATTTTAAAAACAGTAAGACTAAGATTCAGAAATGGTAGTCTAATTAACTACACATCTCACAGCCAGTAAACTGTGGGTGGAACATATGGCTCTGGGTCAGCTTGCCCACAGAGTGCTTGTTCTTAACTTCTGTGACCTGTTGTCTGTTTTGAAGTGATGGCAGAGCATATCTGTCCTCAGTTTTTTCAATTTATGGCCTTAGACAGCCTTGCCAAACACATCCCATGCTATGAACACATCCTGTTTGATGAATACATTGTTTTTGCTTATGCAAATATTTATATGCTAAACAATACTTCGCTCATCTAAGTTTTGAGTTTAACTCTCACAATTATTTCTAAGTGCTTAGAAGGAAATGTTTTATCAATAGCTACAGTCAAGATTTGTTGTTTGGGAGGATGGGGAAAGATTTCCTCCATATTCTTTGGTGTAGTTTCTGTGTATTCATGCTCGCAATTTGCTGACTTTTGGCACAATGGTTTGAAATTAGAACATCTCTTGAAATAAAATTGCTGTGCCAGAAGATATCATGTAGAATTATATTTCAGTCCTGATGTACAAACATTCCTGCATCTACATTCTGATCCTAACACCTGTTATGCACTGTTTGCAACCCCGTGGACTGTTGCCTGCCAGTCTCCTCTGTCCATGAGATTTTCCAGTCAAGAAATTTCCGGTCAAATCTTGGTGGCTTGTCATCCAGAATTGGTCCTAATGAAGCTGTATTGTCATTCACTATCCAATTCAGGAAGCCAGTTGGTGAGGTGTCTGCTTGTTATGTTTAGACACTGTGGGTTTTCCTCACACAGTGCCCCCACTCCTGTTTCTTATTAGGAACTCTCTGATCTGGCAAGAGCATGGGTTTAGAAGTCACCCCTGACCCTAGTTTGATTTTGACTCTCACTTTTTGGACCTAATGCACGGTTATGTTCAACTTTTTTGATTTCTAAGAGTACAGACATAATTGTAGATTTATCTATGATCCTGTGTGTGTGTGTGTGTGTGTGTGTGTGTGTATAGTGGAGTGGAAAAATATTTCATGTTTATTGGGGGAAGGGGTAGAGCAAATTGATAAAGGGATTTAATCTTTTTTTTTAAGAATTTTTTTGTGGACTATTATTGAAGTCTTTATTGAATCTGTTACAATATTGTTTCTTTTTTATGTTTTCATTTTTGGTTGTGAGGCATATGGGAACTTAGTTCCGCCACCAGGGATTGAATCTTCAGTCCCTGCATTTGAAGGGGAATTTTTAACCAGTGGACCACCAGGGAAGCCACTAAGTGGATCTGATCTTATCCTAACAAATTTATGTGACAAAAATAAACTAATCTGGGGGAGGGTTCTGTGTTCCTTCCTTCTTTCTTCCCACCCACTCCCCTTCTTTTCTCTTCCCTGAGGTTCCTCCCTCAGCAGACCTGATCAGCCATAGACAACACCCCTGATCAGTTCAATCCACGTGCTTAGAAGGAAATGTTTTATCAATAGCTACAGTCAAGATTTGTTGTTTGGGAGGATGGGGAAAGATTTCCTCCATATTCTTTGGTGTAGTTTCTGTGTATTCATGCTCGCAATTTGCTGACTTTTGGCACAATGGTTTGAAATTAGAACATCTCTTGAAATAAAATTGCTGTGCCAGAAGATATCATGTAGAATTATATTTCAGTCCTGATGTACAAACATTCCTGCATCTACATTCTGATCCTAACACCTGTTATGCACTGTTTGCAACCCCGTGGACTGTTGCCTGCCAGTCTCCTCTGTCCATGAGATTTTCCAGTCAAGAAATTTCCGGTCAAATCTTGGTGGCTTGTCATCCAGAATTGGTCCTAATGAAGCTGTATTGTCATTCACTATCCAATTCAGGAAGCCAGTTGGTGAGGTGTCTGCTTGTTATGTTTAGACACTGTGGGTTTTCCTCACACAGTGCCCCCACTCCTGTTTCTTATTAGGAACTCTCTGATCTGGCAAGAGCATGGGTTTAGAAGTCACCCCTGACCCTAGTTTGATTTTGACTCTCACTTTTTGGACCTAATGCACGGTTATGTTCAACTTTTTTGATTTCTAAGAGTACAGACATAATTGTAGATTTATCTATGATCCTGTGTGTGTGTGTGTGTGTGTGTGTGTGTGTATAGTGGAGTGGAAAAATATTTCATGTTTATTGGGGGAAGGGGTAGAGCAAATTGATAAAGGGATTTAATCTTTTTTTTTAAGAATTTTTTTGTGGACTATTATTGAAGTCTTTATTGAATCTGTTACAATATTGTTTCTTTTTTATGTTTTCATTTTTGGTTGTGAGGCATATGGGAACTTAGTTCCGCCACCAGGGATTGAATCTTCAGTCCCTGCATTTGAAGGGGAATTTTTAACCAGTGGACCACCAGGGAAGCCACTAAGTGGATCTGATCTTATCCTAACAAATTTATGTGACAAAAATAAACTAATCTGGGGGAGGGTTCTGTGTTCCTTCCTTCTTTCTTCCCACCCACTCCCCTTCTTTTCTCTTCCCTGAGGTTCCTCCCTCAGCAGACCTGATCAGCCATAGACAACACCCCATAGTTCAGGTTAGATGCTTGTGGGCAGGGAGGCAGGAGGGTGGAAGTAGGGAATGGCTTTCCTAATCCCTTTCCTTTTACTTCCCTCCTTTCACACTAGATTCCATGTGGTTGGAAAACATTTTCCTCAACACTGAGACCCTCAGACAACTTTATTCTCTCAGAAGCCAGACTAGCTTTTCTTTTCATTTATAATTTTGTAAATTCTGAGAAAATCTTTCTTAATTTATTTAAGAAAATGTGGTATATACATGCAATGAAGTACTATTTGACCTTTAAAAAAGAAGGAAATCCTATAAAATGCTACCACATGGATGAATCTTGAGGACATGATGCTAAGTGAAATAATCCAACTGCAGAAGAATCCACTTACAAAAAGGAAGTAAAATTCATAGAACCAAAGAGTGAAATGGTGGGGCTGGAGGGAGGAGGAAATGGGGAGTTACTAACAAAAGGGTAAAAAGTTTCAGCTATGTAAGACGAATGAATCCTAGAGATCTGCTGTACATTACATCCATAGTCAACAGTGCTAGTAAGGGCTTCCCTGGTGTCTCAGAGGTAAAGAATCTGCCTACAACGCAGGAGATACAGGTTCTGTCCCTGAATCAGGAAGGTCCCCTGGAGAAGGAAATGGCAACCCACTCAATATTCTTGCCTGGGAAATCCCATTTTCAGAGGAGGCTCCAGTCCATGGGGGCACAAAAGATTCAGACACAACTTAGTGATTGAGCAGCGAGAGTATACTCATAAATTTGCTAAATGGCTAGATCTCGTGTTAAGTGTTCTTGACACAATAAAATAAAATTAAAGAAGAAACATAGCTGCTTTTTTAAAATCTAGATTTCCAATGCAAAAGGCTTGACTGCACTTGAGGGGTGCTTAAACTTCCCAAATGCATCTGGTCTCTCTAATCTAGCAGTTTTTCACACCCAGACTGTAACTGAACTGTGTGGAGCTAAAGAGCTGACTTTCTGGGGCTTGGTGTGCACTTTTTGATTATGTCACCCAGAAAACACTTCTGACTAAGTACCATAAGCAAACCGCATTTTAAAATCAGGGCTATGTCTTAAATGAACAGACTTTTTAATGCTTAAAATATGATATTTCCCATGTTATCATTTAGGAGGTAAACTACTACTTTGAGTGTTCTCTCCCACTCCCCAATTTTCAGTTATTTTCTGAAGTTTATGCCAAATATAATTCTTGATAAAGCAGACAGTATTTCTTCAACAGGAGCAATTAATGTTTTCAGCTTCTAACTTTTGTTGCCTCAATTTTAATTGTAATTTGTGCTTTCTGAGCCAGAATTGTTTCCAGTGAGCACAAAAACTTCCATTGTTTAGTGCCCTACAAAAATGAGTACGCCTGAGTTGGAATCATTAAGAGCCTTACATGGGTCAGTTTTTGTCTCTCTGGTCCCTCCTCCCCAACTTTATTTTTTAGCATGAGTGAACTAAGAAGAAGCAACTATTATTTGACCAATTTACTTAAATAGAAAATGAGCAACTATGTGTCCCCTGGAAAGATGGCCGGATGTGTTTTTAAATTCTGAATGCTACAACTAAATTTAGCCAAATTGCATTGCTTTCTGAATGCTTCCAAAATGGAGCACTGTGCTTTGATTGTTCCTTTGGGAGTCTCATTAAGACTCTAAAAGGTCAAAGAAGTAAAGACTGGAGCAAAATACATTCATTTAAAACACATGAAGCACAATCAAAATGTAGAAATCAGCTACATATGTGATGAGTTTCTTCTAGGGTATTTGTATAATAGAGTCCTGTTTTTGTGGTTGGCTGATGAGTCTAAATGGTTGCATTTATTCAACCAAATGTCTACAATGTTGTTACTAGTGGAGAAATGTTTCTGATTGCCAAATGTTTGCTTCATAAACTAATCCTTGAATAGAGGGTGATGTTGGAATCAGATATTTTTGCCATAAAGTGAAATCACTATCCCCCTAGGGGATACGTTTTTACTTTCTTAAGAGACAGACGTTTTTATAAGGCATCTGCTCTAATACACACTTTAAAAATTTCATGAGGTGAAGAGAGAGAATGTGATGATTTTAGCCCCTGGAAAGTTGCCCTTGAAGGATGACATCAGATTTTGACAAAGAATGCAAACTAACTTAAAACTCGTTTTTCCAGAAGAGTCTGCTTTAACTTGAAATTGAATTCTCTGAGGTACATTTCAGTAATTTATTTCTGTCAGTAATAAGGAGATTATTTTCATGCGAATGTGATGATATCCTATAGAGGAATCAGTGGGAGCTTTTCTTTAATTTGAATTTAGCCTTTTCTCTGACATACTGAGAGGACAGAATAATTTTAAACATCTTGCTACTTGGTTTTCTACATGTGTCTTTTAGCTGTTATTTTCTTTGGCTCTTGAATGTCACAAAAATTGTAATGAAATAATCTCAGAACTTTCCTTTTTGTGTCCATTAGTATTTAATATTGTTATAATGATTAAGAAATACCATAGTCCAGGCACTGGTCTAGGGGCTAGCAATTCATCCATGTGTGTGTATGTGTGTGTGTGCTCGATCATTTCAGTCATGTCTGACTCTTCGTGACCCTATGGACTATAGCCCACTAGGCTCCTCTGTCCATGGGATTCTCCAGGAAAGAATACTGTAGAGTGTTGCCATAACTGCTGGAGAAGTCCAAGGGATCTTTGGGACCTAGGGTTTGACCCTGAGTGTCCTGCATTGGAGGCAGATTCTTTACCCCTGAGCTACCTGGGAAGCTCCAATAATTCATCAGTGAAATACAGATAAAAATCTCTGCCTATATGGGCTTTTCAATTTCTGTGTATATATTTATACTTAAGATATCCTTTCCACCCACTAAGCTCCAATAAAAATTCTGAAGCTTTTCACCAATCTTAGAATTTTAAAGATTGTAGACTTTGTGAAGAAATCACTCGGAATTACTTTCAATCTGAGGAGACAGTGTTCATGGCACTCGGAGGTGAGAACTAAATCAATGCTATTTAATGTTTTTATCAGCGAAGATCACTGTTTCTTAAACTATATCCTTTGGACCACTACTGTCAGAACCCCTTTTAAGTGGTCACAGTCCCTGAGATCTATTTCACAGCTCCTGATTCAGGATATCCGGATGAGGATCTGGAATCCACATTTTAAAGAAGCAGTCTAAGTGACCCCTACCTGTGCTGAAAAATAAGAATTAAGTACTAATTTAGGCAAAGAGCTGAAGAAAGTGAATCTTAAATTAGAAAAGCGACCACAAGCGATTGTATGAAAAAGACTGACTTTGTGTATTTTCAGTACATAACATGGTGTGTAAGGGCAAAAAAGTATTTTCTGAAACAACTGGCACCAGAGTTTCTCCTAGGGAGAAAATTGTTTCTTATTAAGGAAAACTTTGATGTCTGCTTGGAGAGAGCAAAAAAGTCAAGGAAAAAAATTAAACTTGGTTTTCTACATGTGTCTTTTAGCTGTTATTTTCTTTGGCTCTTGAATGTCACAAAAATTGTAATGAAATAATCTCAGAACTTTCCTTTTTGTGTCCATTAGTATTTAATATTGTTATAATGATTAAGAAATACCATAGTCCAGGCACTGGTCTAGGGGCTAGCAATTCATCCATGTGTGTGTATGTGTGTGTGTGCTCGATCATTTCAGTCATGTCTGACTCTTCGTGACCCTATGGACTATAGCCCACTAGGCTCCTCTGTCCATGGGATTCTCCAGGAAAGAATACTGTAGAGTGTTGCCATAACTGCTGGAGAAGTCCAAGGGATCTTTGGGACCTAGGGTTTGACCCTGAGTGTCCTGCATTGGAGGCAGATTCTTTACCCCTGAGCTACCTGGGAAGCTCCAATAATTCATCAGTGAAATACAGATAAAAATCTCTGCCTATATGGGCTTTTCAATTTCTGTGTATATATTTATACTTAAGATATCCTTTCCACCCACTAAGCTCCAATAAAAATTCTGAAGCTTTTCACCAATCTTAGAATTTTAAAGATTGTAGACTTTGTGAAGAAATCACTCGGAATTACTTTCAATCTGAGGAGACAGTGTTCATGGCACTCGGAGGTGAGAACTAAATCAATGCTATTTAATGTTTTTATCAGCGAAGATCACTGTTTCTTAAACTATATCCTTTGGACCACTACTGTCAGAACCCCTTTTAAGTGGTCACAGTCCCTGAGATCTATTTCACAGCTCCTGATTCAGGATATCCGGATGAGGATCTGGAATCCACATTTTAAAGAAGCAGTCTAAGTGACCCCTACCTGTGCTGAAAAATAAGAATTAAGTACTAATTTAGGCAAAGAGCTGAAGAAAGTGAATCTTAAATTAGAAAACGACCACAAGCGATTGTATGAAAAAGACTGACTTTGTGTATTTTCAGTACATAACATGGTGTGTAAGGGCAAAAAAAAAGTATTTTTCTGAAACAACTGGCACCAGAGTTTCTCCTAGGGAGAAAATTGTTTCTTATTAAGGAAAACTTTGATGTCTGCTTGGAGAGAGAGCATAAGTCAAGGAGAATAAATGTCACTGAGGCACAAAGAGAAAATAAAATTGAAACAAGATTGGAGAGGGGAGACTGAGGAGAGGAACAGAGAACCACACATCTTGGGGGAAGGCTGGCTATTGGTGGAAATGGCCTAGCCAATGTCTAAAACAAGTTTTAGGCATTGTGTGGTTGTGATATCAACTCTTTTTTTTTCTCTTCCCAAATATTCAGTGATGACTGCTACACATACAAAACCCTGCTGTGAGTGGTTTTCGTGGGAATCAAAGTAAATCAGTGGAGGTCAGTGTTGAGATTAAAGAGGCGCAGTGAGGATAAAAGAACACCCAGTCCCCCAAAGTTAGACAGAATATGGAGAAGTAAGAAAGGAGAGATCAGAGCAAGGGAGCTGCAAGAAATGGCAGGGAATTTTGAGAAATTCAGAGGCAGTTGTCTTCCCATTGAATAAAATAGTGTGGGGTTCAAGGTAATCTTATATAAATCTTGAGGGGTAGGATGACCCAAGAGGACATTCAGCATTAGGTTTAGGTTACCATTTTATGTGGTTATGCCTTATCTTTTTGACTAGGTTTTGAGTTTCTAGTTAGAGTATTCTTGTCTCTTTTTATTATTAATTGCTTTTCTGGATGGTATATTTTGCACACTGTAGGCTGCCACATATTTACTGAAATTTTTTGTTCTATAGAGTGAAAAGTGTAGTGGATTGTGAATACAAAGTGTTCTGAATTTATGATCCTTCAGGTATTTCCTTGTGGACCTTTTGTGTTCTGGGCCCTTAAGTCTTACAGACACTTTTAGAAAATGACTTGTCTCTGCCTTTATTTCTAGAATGTCTGAGTTATTTAATGTTTACTATTTCAGTGGAATGAAATGCCATCTCTTTAAAATAGCATCTATAAACTACTTTTCTCTATGAAAATGCATGATAGTTTAATTTCCTGAAGTTAGTTTAATTTCCGACCAAGTATTCCAGATCTTATTTGTGCTCTGAAGCCTTATGATTATTTTAACTTTATGACTTAAAAATTCGTGGCTAAGCTCATTACATTTTTAATGCTGGAAGTACATTTATTTTGTTATGAGGATTCTAAATATTTAGAGCAATTAAATTTGGCATCTAGAATTTTGTTGGAGGAGGCATTAAAAAATACAACTTGGCACTTCTTATGGGTTAAAAAAAAATCAAAGCATAAACAAGTGGGTAAAATACAGAATGACATTTTATCTTCTGAATTCTGGGTGTAACTCTAACAGTAATTTCTGTACCATCAGAAATTCCCCTTAAATCTTTTTCATCTTTCAGAGACCTTGTGTGTTGACTTTATATATATATATATATATGTATCAGTTCAAATCTTTACAACAAGGTCTTGAAATAAGTTGTAGTCATTCCTTATTTATTTCCATCAGATTGGTTCTAGGACCTCTAGAGATACCATAATTAGCACGTGCTTGAGTCCCTTATAGAAAATGGCACAGTGTTTATAACCCATGCACATTCTCCTATATAGTTTTATCGTCTCTAGATTACTTATAATACTTAATTTGATGTAAATAATATGTAAATACAATGCAAATACTATGTAAATAGTTGCTGAGCATGCAGCAAATTCAAGTTTTGCTTTATGGAATTTCTGCATTGTTTTCCTGATTATTGATCTATGGTTGAATTGAAGAATGTGGAACTCCTGGATGCCAAGAATGAACTGAATATGTAAATAAGTCATGTATATGAGAATATGTACATATGAGAATTCTCATATGTATATGAAAATGTATTTATCTTGTGCTTTTATAACCAACCATCTTTCCTGGCAGGTAATATCATTTCCACTTGATACACAAGTGTGGCAGTCAGCCTTTAGGTTGACTTCTAATGAGTCATGAGTCCCTCTTGACTCTTGGAGTGTAGGCTGGACCTAGTGACTCATTTCTAAATAACAGAATACAGCAAAAGTGATGGGATATCACTTTCAAGATTAAGTTACAAAGAAAAGGTAGCTGCCATTTTCCTTTCCTTTCTTCCTGTCTTATAGGCTTCCTCTGAAGGAAAACAGTTGCTCTGTTGTGAGCTGCACTATGGAAAGTCTTATTTGTGCTCTGAAGCCTTATGATTATTTTAACTTTATGACTTAAAAATTCGTGGCTAAGCTCATTACATTTTTAATGCTGGAAGTACATTTATTTTGTTATGAGGATTCTAAATATTTAGAGCAATTAAATTTGGCATCTAGAATTTTGTTGGAGGAGGCATTAAAAAATACAACTTGGCACTTCTTATGGGTTAAAAAAAAATCAAAGCATAAACAAGTGGGTAAAATACAGAATGACATTTTATCTTCTGAATTCTGGGTGTAACTCTAACAGTAATTTCTGTACCATCAGAAATTCCCCTTAAATCTTTTTCATCTTTCAGAGACCTTGTGTGTTGACTTTATATATATATATATATGTATCAGTTCAAATCTTTACAACAAGGTCTTGAAATAAGTTGTAGTCATTCCTTATTTATTTCCATCAGATTGGTTCTAGGACCTCTAGAGATACCATAATTAGCACGTGCTTGAGTCCCTTATAGAAAATGGCACAGTGTTTATAACCCATGCACATTCTCCTATATAGTTTTATCGTCTCTAGATTACTTATAATACTTAATTTGATGTAAATAATATGTAAATACAATGCAAATACTATGTAAATAGTTGCTGAGCATGCAGCAAATTCAAGTTTTGCTTTATGGAATTTCTGCATTGTTTTCCTGATTATTGATCTATGGTTGAATTGAAGAATGTGGAACTCCTGGATGCCAAGAATGAACTGAATATGTAAATAAGTCATGTATATGAGAATATGTACATATGAGAATTCTCATATGTATATGAAAATGTATTTATCTTGTGCTTTTATAACCAACCATCTTTCCTGGCAGGTAATATCATTTCCACTTGATACACAAGTGTGGCAGTCAGCCTTTAGGTTGACTTCTAATGAGTCATGAGTCCCTCTTGACTCTTGGAGTGTAGGCTGGACCTAGTGACTCATTTCTAAATAACAGAATACAGCAAAAGTGATGGGATATCACTTTCAAGATTAAGTTACAAAGAAAAGGTAGCTGCCATTTTCCTTTCCTTTCTTCCTGTCTTATAGGCTTCCTCTGAAGGAAAACAGTTGCTCTGTTGTGAGCTGCACTATGGAAAGACTCATGTAATAAGGAACTAATGTCTCCAGTCAATGGCCAATGTGGGCCTCAGGTCTGCCAATGGCCCACATAGGTGGCTTTGAAGTGTGCCCAGTGGAACCTTGATGTAACAACACCTACACTTTGAGTATAGCCTTGAGAGATAACCTGAGCCAGAGGCACCAACAAAACTGTGTTTGGATTACTGACCCAGATAAAAAAGAGATGACAAATACTCATTTCTTAAGCTGCTACATTTTTGTGTAAATTATTATCTGAATCCGTTCAGGCTACTATAACTTAGTACCACAAACTGGGTAGCTTATCTACAACAAAACTTTATTTCTCATAGTTTTGGAGGCTGGAAAGTCCAAGATCTAGGTACCAGAAGATCTGACGTCTGGTGAGACTTACTTTCTGGTTCATAAGGCATCTTATTGTGTCCGCACATGCCGAAAGGACAAGGGAGCTCTTTGGGGTCTTCTTTGGTAGGGCACTAATCCCTCTCATGAGGGATCAACCCTTATGACCCAATCACTTCCCAAAGACCCCATTTCCTCATACTGTCACCTTTAGGCATTAGGACTTCAGCATATGAATTTGTGAAGATACAAACAAATTAGTCTATAGCACTTGTTATACAGCAATAGACAACTAATAATGCATGAGGAAATTGAATCTCAGAAAGGTTATATGATTTGAACAGGGAATCACACATGCCTCACAGTCAAAAAACTCAGAACATAAACAACAGAAGCAATGCTGTAACAAATTTAATAAAGATTTCAAAAATGATTTACATCAAAAAATCTTTAAAAAAGACCCCATAATGTAGATAGAAAAGAGTAAATGAGAGAAAGATGTAAGGGATGAAGTCAAAGAGATAGAGGCCAAATTATGCAAAGCTTCCGAGCCATGATAAGGATTTAGGATTTTATTCTAATTCTAGTTGGGAAGACATTAGGGTATTTTAAATAGAGAAGTGATATGATTTGAGACATTTCTTAATATTTGTGGAGAACGCAAAGAGAAGCAGCAGGAGGAGTCAAGACTCAGTAAAAAGATTTATTGAAGCAGGTAACTTGCTTAGATGAGTGATAATGATGACTCGGACAAGAGGCAGGAGTGAGATGGTAGTAAATGTTAGAATAAGTGCTTAGAAATTGAAGCTGTTTTCATTTCTGGTTGCTACTATTGACATATTCTCAAAGAGCATGCACTTTTGCAAGGGAAGTTTTATTGTGATCAGAATGCTATCTATGTTTTTGATGACTGGGACTTAGCAGTTTTGAAATTACGGCTGTGCTCTGCTTTAACCAAATTCAAAGAGCAGTCATGACTGAGGGCACTTAGGCATTAAAGAAGTCTTCTAGTCAAGGCATGTCTAAAGGCATAACACAAGTGAGGCTTCTCCTTAGACTTTGAGCAGGTGACCACAATTGTGAAGAGCAAACATTTTGCTTTTGTCCTACACAAACTGAAGTTAGCTTTTCTCTCATCGTTTTGACTAGCTTTCTTGTGAAATCTCAAAGAAGTCTCTGAAAATTTTACTTTTTATAATTGCTCTTTTTCTAAGAATGAAACACACACACACACACACACACACACATGCACAAACACATACAGAGAAGAGATGACATACAAATATTGATTATATTTGATTTTGTGTATGAGGACTTACATTCTTAAATAATACAGAGAGACTGTCTAAGTGTGGATGCTGGTTGAGATTCCCAGGGAGCTGAACACTGACATTTTTATTTTGAAATGTCCTGTTGCTGCCTAATCAGCATTAACCTCCCATTTTCTCCTCAAAGGTGAACTGGAATCTTTCATTCTTAACATCTATCCCTCTAGGGGACCTAGGGTTGAACATGGTTCAAGAGAACTCTTTGTGTACTTGATTTCTTCATAAGCTTTATTTTGTAAAAAAAAAAAAAAAGAAAAGGTAACTGTTCATCCAGTAATTGTGAGTCTTTTCGTGTTAAAGCAAGAAATTAGATGGTAAAATTTCAGTAAGCAACACTGAAATATATTTACCTTTTGTTAAGTGTAACTGCCCTTCTCAAATTTCAGAAATAAGGTCTAATATCTATTCAGTGTAAATAATATGAAACATTCAATTGTCTATGGGATATGATTCAGATTTAAAGTAAAACATTTTAAACCCATAGATCAACCTCCTCAATAATAATAAGTTCATATAACTGTGAATTTTAAAATGAATATATTTTGGGGAATAAAATAAATGGTATTTGAGAAGTTTCTGATTATTTATATAAGGCATTATTTATATTAAATGTTTTAGGCTATAATAAGTGACATAAGTCAAACACAGATACTGTAGGATATCACTTATATGGGTGTCCCCCAAATACAAAAAAAAACCTAGTGAATCTAACAGAATAGAAGCTGACTCACAGATACAGAGAACAGGCCAGTCTCTACCAGTGGGGTAAGGAGGTGCAATATTGGAGTGGGAGTGTGGGAGGTACAAACGGTTGGGTATTAGAGAGGCTACATAGAAAAAAAAAAAAAAAAAAGAAAGACTATAGGAATGTACGGTGCAACACAGGGAATACAAGTGGTATTTAATAATAACTGTAAATGGAAAGTAACCTCTAAAAATTACATTAGGGACTTCCTTGGTAGTCCAGGGGTTACGAATCCACCTTGCAATGCAGGGGGCTTTGGGTTTGACCCCCGGTTGGGGAACTATGATCATACATGCCACGGGGCAATGAAACTCCTGTGCCCCAACTGTTGAAGTCCCTGTGCCCACCAAAAACCCCGGAAAAAAAAAGTCTGTGCCTGCCCCATAACAGAGAAATAAATATTCCAAAATTATATTAAAATGAAGGTTAAAGTATTTTTATTTTAAATGTCCTGTTGCTGCCTACAGCATTAACCTCCCATTTTCTCCTCAAAGGTGAACTGGAATCTTTCATTCTTAACATCTATCCCTCTAGGGGACCTAGGGTTGAACATGGTTCAAGAGAACTCTTTGTGTACTTGATTTCTTCATAAGCTTTATTTTGTAAAAAAAAAAAAAAAAGAAAAGGTAACTGTTCATCCAGTAATTGTGAGTCTTTTCGTGTTAAAGCAAGAAATTAGATGGTAAAATTTCAGTAAGCAACACTGAAATATATTTACCTTTTGTTAAGTGTAACTGCCCTTCTCAAATTTCAGAAATAAGGTCTAATATCTATTCAGTGTAAATAATATGAAACATTCAATTGTCTATGGGATATGATTCAGATTTAAAGTAAAACATTTTAAACCCATAGATCAACCTCCTCAATAATAATAAGTTCATATAACTGTGAATTTTAAAATGAATATATTTTGGGGAATAAAATAAATGGTATTTGAGAAGTTTCTGATTATTTATATAAGGCATTATTTATATTAAATGTTTTAGGCTATAATAAGTGACATAAGTCAAACACAGATACTGTAGGATATCACTTATATGGGTGTCCCCCAAATACAAAAAAAAACCTAGTGAATCTAACAGAATAGAAGCTGACTCACAGATACAGAGAACAGGCCAGTCTCTACCAGTGGGGTAAGGAGGTGCAATATTGGAGTGGGAGTGTGGGAGGTACAAACGGTTGGGTATTAGAGAGGCTACATAGAAAAAAAAAAAAAAAAAAGAAAGACTATAGGAATGTACGGTGCAACACAGGGAATACAAGTGGTATTTAATAATAACTGTAAATGGAAAGTAACCTCTAAAAATTACATTAGGGACTTCCTTGGTAGTCCAGGGGTTACGAATCCACCTTGCAATGCAGGGGGCTTTGGGTTTGACCCCCGGTTGGGGAACTATGATCATACATGCCACGGGGCAATGAAACTCCTGTGCCCCAACTGTTGAAGTCCTTGTGCCACAACTGGAGAGTCTGTGCTGCAATAAAAGATCCTGCATGTTCCAGAAAAAAGGAAAAAAAAAAAGACCTGCATGACAAAGTGAAGATCCCATGTTCCACAACTAATACCACATGCAGCCAAATAAATATTCCAAAATTATATTAAAATGAAGGTTAAGTAGTATTTTCCTAGAATTTTACCAACTCAGATCTCTCACCCTATTCACCAGTCCTTCATCATCTACTACATGTTATCCACCCCAAATGAATAATGGTCCTATAAGCAATTTTCCGAATCTACAGGGCAGGCAAATTTAACAAAGAAAACATGTTATTTTCCTTCTTTCAGATTTGAGAAACTTTATATCATGATGAAAATTGGAACAGTTGCATCCTCAGAAGGGTGCCCTAAAATCTCAAATCTCACAAATTTCCACTTCAGAGTGGAGATACCATAATTTATAGGTTTCTGGATAATAAAAAAGGGCTAACCAACCATGAGACTGGATATTATAAAAAGATGTATATTATTTGTGTTTTTCCTCACTGTACAAAAGCAAAGGTTTTTCATTACATTAGTACAGTTAATCTATTATTTTCAAACAAGTGCCTAAACTTCTGGAACACAAAATTAATGGGCTCTTGGAAACCCTCTCTGAATTGCCCAAAGTCAATAGTGGCTCTTCCCTTCTGTCATCTTAATTTGTAGTATGTCTCCCAGATGCATTAAGAAGAAGAAGACACACACTAAACTTATTTGAAATCCCACTGGCTCTAAGCAGAAAAATAAAAAAAAAAATTATAAATGAATTCTTTACAAGAAAACTCCAAAACTGAAAACCCTGATTTAAAATAAACTTGGATGTCACTCAGCTTTGTCAACCAAATCTTTCAGACTGAAAAGAACACATTTATTTATAGAGATATTTAGATAATAGTGGAAGAAGGTTTAATTACTTGTTTTCTAAAGTAGCAACCAATGTCAACTTATCAAATGATATGTTTAGATTTGTTTTCTGTTGAGATGATTAAAACTGGAAATGATAAAAATATTTTAATATTTAGCATTACACTTGGTTTTGGTCATATTTGAAGAAGATTATTTTTTGATCCAGAATTATGGCATTCAAAATTATTGAGAATGAATTAATTTGTGGTTCCCATATCTCTTCCTATGATCAAAGAGTGATGGAAAAATTGGATAAGTAATTTTAATGTTTTATGTTGTCATTTGAACATATTGGACAAAGTGAAGATCCCATGTTCCACAACTAATACCACATGCAGCCAAATAAATATTCCAAAATTATATTAAAATGAAGGTTAAGTAGTATTTTCCTAGAATTTTACCAACTCAGATCTCTCACCCTATTCACCAGTCCTTCATCATCTACTACATGTTATCCACCCCAAATGAATAATGGTCCTATAAGCAATTTTCCGAATCTACAGGGCAGGCAAATTTAACAAAGAAAACATGTTATTTTCCTTCTTTCAGATTTGAGAAACTTTATATCATGATGAAAATTGGAACAGTTGCATCCTCAGAAGGGTGCCCTAAAATCTCAAATCTCACAAATTTCCACTTCAGAGTGGAGATACCATAATTTATAGGTTTCTGGATAATAAAAAAGGGCTAACCAACCATGAGACTGGATATTATAAAAAGATGTATATTATTTGTGTTTTTCCTCACTGTACAAAAGCAAAGGTTTTTCATTACATTAGTACAGTTAATCTATTATTTTCAAACAAGTGCCTAAACTTCTGGAACACAAAATTAATGGGCTCTTGGAAACCCTCTCTGAATTGCCCAAAGTCAATAGTGGCTCTTCCCTTCTGTCATCTTAATTTGTAGTATGTCTCCCAGATGCATTAAGAAGAAGAAGACACACACTAAACTTATTTGAAATCCCACTGGCTCTAAGCAGAAAAATAAAAAAAAAAATTATAAATGAATTCTTTACAAGAAAACTCCAAAACTGAAAACCCTGATTTAAAATAAACTTGGATGTCACTCAGCTTTGTCAACCAAATCTTTCAGACTGAAAAGAACACATTTATTTATAGAGATATTTAGATAATAGTGGAAGAAGGTTTAATTACTTGTTTTCTAAAGTAGCAACCAATGTCAACTTATCAAATGATATGTTTAGATTTGTTTTCTGTTGAGATGATTAAAACTGGAAATGATAAAAATATTTTAATATTTAGCATTACACTTGGTTTTGGTCATATTTGAAGAAGATTATTTTTTGATCCAGAATTATGGCATTCAAAATTATTGAGAATGAATTAATTTGTGGTTCCCATATCTCTTCCTATGATCAAAGAGTGATGGAAAAATTGGATAAGTAATTTTAATGTTTTATGTTGTCTCATATTGGAACTGAACCTAACGTAGCCTGGGGAGAATCCAAATCACAGCTGAAAGGAAACCAAGTTTGTAGTTGAAAAACAGTACTATATATAGTAACTTAAAGAATGAGGCGAGCTCAAAAATAAGGAGGTTGGGGGAGGGGAGAAATGAGGTCAGAAAGCTGGAGAAAAAGAAAATTAGAATGTGGTTTGAGGACTTGGTCCAGTACAGAGGTTTATGACTCAGGTCAAGCATTTTCAGACAATGCCAGCATTATCCTGTACAGTGATGGTGCATATCAAAGTAAGAAAAAGGATTTATGAGAACTGTAAAAGCAAGACACAGACCACCACTATTTCCACCCCTTACCTGTAATTGCTGTAGCTCCTCCACTATTTTTTTTTTGGTACAGGATAGCTAAAAATTTTTGAGTAACAGTCTAGCTAAGAAATCCGAGTTTCTCTGACTCTGTCCTAGTCAATGCCTAGTTTTTTGTGTAGTTAGACTAATATCTCTGTTTACTCTTCAGAGTTTCCTAGTTTGGATGTAAAGTTTATGGTCATTCTAGTAAAGGACCAACATGGGTGCTTTGATGTCTTGCGGAATACATTTACTCACAAAATCTGTTGAAATCCATAGAGGAATAGAGTGTTTGTTTGATCATTCTGAGAAGGGATGAGATATGTTCCTGGAGAATTAAGGAAAAATAGAGAAATTTGGTTCTTAAGTGTTCAGGACATCAAAGATCTAGACTATGAGGAAGAGAATTGAAAGTGCTAATTGCTCAGTCAAGTCCGACTCTTTGTGACTCTTTAGGCTGTAGCCTACCAGCCTCCTTTGTCTACAGGATTTTCCAGGCAAGAATACTGGAGTGGGTTGCCATTTACTTCTTTGGGATATCTTCTCCACCCAGGGATTGAACCAGGGTCTCCTTCATTGCAGGCAGGCACTTTACCATGTAATTTTTAATTTTTATGTTGGTCATATTTGAAGAAGATTATTTTTTGATCCAGAATTATGGCATTCAAAATTATTGAGAATGAATTAATTTGTGGTTCCCATATCTCTTCCTATGATCAAAGAGTGATGGAAAAATTGGATAAGTAATTTTAATGTTTTATGTTGTCTCATATTGGAACTGAACCTAACGTAGCCTGGGGAGAATCCAAATCACAGCTGAAAGGAAACCAAGTTTGTAGTTGAAAAACAGTACTATATATAGTAACTTAAAGAATGAGGCGAGCTCAAAAATAAGGAGGTTGGGGGAGGGGAGAAATGAGGTCAGAAAGCTGGAGAAAAGAAAATTAGAATGTGGTTTGAGGACTTGGTCCAGTACAGAGGTTTATGACTCAGGTCAAGCATTTTCAGACAATGCCAGCATTATCCTGTACAGTGATGGTGCATATCAAAGTAAGAAAAAGGATTTATGAGAACTGTAAAAGCAAGACACAGACCACCACTATTTCCACCCCTTACCTGTAATTGCTGTAGCTCCTCCACTATTTTTTTTTTGGTACAGGATAGCTAAAAATTTTTGAGTAACAGTCTAGCTAAGAAATCCGAGTTTCTCTGACTCTGTCCTAGTCAATGCCTAGTTTTTTGTGTAGTTAGACTAATATCTCTGTTTACTCTTCAGAGTTTCCTAGTTTGGATGTAAAGTTTATGGTCATTCTAGTAAAGGACCAACATGGGTGCTTTGATGTCTTGCGGAATACATTTACTCACAAAATCTGTTGAAATCCATAGAGGAATAGAGTGTTTGTTTGATCATTCTGAGAAGGGATGAGATATGTTCCTGGAGAATTAAGGAAAAATAGAGAAATTTGGTTCTTAAGTGTTCAGGACATCAAAGATCTAGACTATGAGGAAGAGAATTGAAAGTGCTAATTGCTCAGTCAAGTCCGACTCTTTGTGACTCTTTAGGCTGTAGCCTACCAGCCTCCTTTGTCTACAGGATTTTCCAGGCAAGAATACTGGAGTGGGTTGCCATTTACTTCTTTGGGATATCTTCTCCACCCAGGGATTGAACCAGGGTCTCCTTCATTGCAGGCAGGCACTTTACCATCTGAGACTGGTTGAGAATAAGTTTAAGACTATGAAGATAAGTTTAAGAAAATTGATATAAGGTTAAACTATTTATGCCCATTTCACAAAAATTTTTTTCCCCTGAAGTTCTATTTTGTTTGTTTGTTTAAGCATAAAATTCTATTAATTTTGCTTTACTCTGTGTCAATGTCCCCTGCATTAGATAAACAGATCCTCTCCCAATCTTGCAGGAGGGGCCCATGTGGGAGATGAGCCTCAGCCTTACTGCTGCCCTGACTCTTGGTTGTCTCTCAGACTTCAATGATTGTTCACACAGTGTATTTTATTTTTAGTGGCTCCAGTAGTTCAGGATTTTCCTAGAACTGTCTGTGTCCCAAAGGGAAGGATCTCTGATGGGATAGAGATTCAGGCTTCAAATTGGAAGCCTGACACTCTGGCAGCAGCTTTGAAAATACACAAATATCAATAGACCTGTGGGCCCCTAACATAGGCCCCATAGGCCGCCAGAGTCAGGAGATCTAGGTGTCTTCTGGGTGGCAGCTGCAAAATCCAGGGCACGAGATGCTCTTAAAAACTTCCTGCTAGGAGGTATTGGTGGTCAAGAACACACAAAGGGAGCGTATGAAGATGGGGCACATCCGTGGGGATTAGGCCAAGTAGAGGATACAGACAGGTTGCCACAAGGAAGAGGGAGAGAGAAAAAGATGGCTTTCATGGAAAAAGAGGGCCTGTGCCAGCTGGAACTGGGCAGAAGGAGAGTATATAGATGACACTTGTAAGTTTTGAAAAGGGGGAGGGGAATAAAGGAAAAGGAAAAACGTTTCTTATTGCTTTTTTTTTTTTTTAAAGATGGTGCCTGGCACTAGAAAGAGGCACTGAGAGAGTGTGAAGACTCTGCCACCAGCCATCAGCCCCCAAATATGCGCTGAATGAGATGCCTGCCCCTCCTGCCAACGGCTTCAAGGTAAGCAACTGAGCTTCATTCACAGAAAGTTTAGAACTTGCCATCGCTGCTTCTGAGCTGAGCCCTAGAGCAGTGGAGTCAGGGAGCTGCAGCCCTTTAGATCGTTTTAACCTTGTGGGTCTTGTGGATGGAACCCTGGAGATTTTCAAAAGATAGATGTTTTGGGGACTTGTCTGTCAGGGGCAGGTCTTAAAACTTGGGGTTCCTCATGTGGGCGTCAGACCCTACACTCCTCAGGAAGAAGCTCTGGGGTTTGAATTCCCTTCTGACTGGGCATTGTTTCACCCTGGGTGGGGCTTACAGGGAAACTAGTCCCAGTCTCTCCACCTGCTTCTGTGTGGGACTTAGTTCTTAAATTCATTGGAAGCGCAGCAGTGACTCGGATATTAGGTTTTTTTAGAGGAAGTTGTTTCCTATTTAGCTGCAGATTTGGTGTGCCGGTGGAAGGATCTCTGATGGGATAGAGATTCAGGCTTCAAATTGGAAGCCTGACACTCTGGCAGCAGCTTTGAAAATACACAAATATCAATAGACCTGTGGGCCCCTAACATAGGCCCCATAGGCCGCCAGAGTCAGGAGATCTAGGTGTCTTCTGGGTGGCAGCTGCAAAATCCAGGGCACGAGATGCTCTTAAAAACTTCCTGCTAGGAGGTATTGGTGGTCAAGAACACACAAAGGGAGCGTATGAAGATGGGGCACATCCGTGGGGATTAGGCCAAGTAGAGGATACAGACAGGTTGCCACAAGGAAGAGGGAGAGAGAAAAAGATGGCTTTCATGGAAAAAGAGGGCCTGTGCCAGCTGGAACTGGGCAGAAGGAGAGTATATAGATGACACTTGTAAGTTTTGAAAAGGGGGAGGGGAATAAAGGAAAAGGAAAAACGTTTCTTATTGTTTTTTTTTTTTTTTTTTTTTTTAAAGATGGTGCCTGGCACTAGAAAGAGGCACTGAGAGAGTGTGAAGACTCTGCCACCAGCCATCAGCCCCCAAATATGCGCTGAATGAGATGCCTGCCCCTCCTGCCAACGGCTTCAAGGTAAGCAACTGAGCTTCATTCACAGAAAGTTTAGAACTTGCCATCGCTGCTTCTGAGCTGAGCCCTAGAGCAGTGGAGTCAGGGAGCTGCAGCCCTTTAGATCGTTTTAACCTTGTGGGTCTTGTGGATGGAACCCTGGAGATTTTCAAAAGATAGATGTTTTGGGGACTTGTCTGTCAGGGGCAGGTCTTAAAACTTGGGGTTCCTCATGTGGGCGTCAGACCCTACACTCCTCAGGAAGAAGCTCTGGGGTTTGAATTCCCTTCTGACTGGGCATTGTTTCACCCTGGGTGGGGCTTACAGGGAAACTAGTCCCAGTCTCTCCACCTGCTTCTGTGTGGGACTTAGTTCTTAAATTCATTGGAAGCGCAGCAGTGACTCGGATATTAGGTTTTTTTAGAGGAAGTTGTTTCCTATTTAGCTGCAGATTTGGTGTGCCGGTGGAAGGAGGTGTGCCCAGAGCCCTCCAATGTCTTGTCTTGATCCAGAACTCTTTGATATAAAGAAATACTGACAGGCCTGGTAATTTAAAAAGGTTTAATGGAATCTTAGGGTCATGTAAAATGTAGCACAGGCAATAAATAAATCCTTAATTGAGAGGGAATGGTAAAGTTAATGTTAGAATGGGGCCCTTTATATAAGATATTCTTTTTTTTTTTTTTGGTAAGATATTCTTTATTCAAAGGCTATCAATGCCAAAGATGGTTAGCACTTAGATCTGGGAAAGGGAGAATTCTTTAGGCTTAAAGGTAAATAGGAAAATAAAACATTCACGGGGATTTGAATTTGAAAGTTGAAATAAATTTATCCCTTCTCATTTCACGATTCATTGTGGCATCGTGTCCTAGGGGACGTTAAGACCATTCTCATGAATGGCCATAAACTATTTAACTGAATGCGGCTTTCATGTGGGGACCCTGAGAGCAAAGGCATATGGATGTCACTTGATTACTTGGGTGTTAATTCCGTTAATGTGCTTCATTGTGATTGTTTCTGTAATTAGAAGTTGAAAGCTGATTAGTAAGTGGAACTAATTTGGAAGGAATTTATTAAAAGTTTGTGCGTGATTAACTATTGAATAGAACATTTAAGTTCAACAATTGATGTTTTCATGAAAAATATGTGAGGTTAATTTTTCTAAAAAAAACTCATAGGACTCTCTTCTCCCTGGTTTTCTCTAATTTCTCCTCAACATCAGGATAGAGTGGTTTACACACCCTCTTCATTTTCTTACTTCCCTTTCCTACTCAACCCACTACAGTCGGGCCTTATTCCCTGTTACTTTAAAGATACTTAGAAACTGCTATCCCAGTCATTGTGACCTGCAGTCATGAACTGTGCTTCTTGACTGCATTTGACCTGGGGATCATATTCTTCTTGAAATTCTGTGCTTCCTATGTGTCCTAACACCACCTTCTTCTAGTTCGCTATGACCAGTCCTAGTACAAATATGTGTTGCATTTTACAGTGGAAGTATGAGCAAGCAACAGATAGTTCTAGTTTATTCTTTTTCCCCCTTGTATTTGTTAATTTTAGTAGTTAGGCCAAGACACCTCAGGATCACAAACAAGAATACACTTCCTAACCAACATGAATATCTTAAATGTTTTGAGGGCCTTATTTGTTATGTTCACTCACTTTATATATTGTTATACATAATATAATATTTCATTTGATAAAAGTTTGATACCAGCCTTGAAGCAGTGTCTGTTGACTCCCTGTCTGTCTTTGAGTTCCAGTTCGCGTCTTATCTTGGTCACTGCCTTTTGATTTTCCTTCTATGTGGATGCTGATGTAACAAAGATGGAAAAGGCATGCACATTGTTTTGTGTGGATGCCTTGCCTGATCCACCATTGTCTCGTCTTCTGTTAGTAGTACTGGTTTCATCCTGTTGCCTTTCTACTGATGTTCTGCTTAAAGAGTAGTTTTTTCACTTAGAGGGGAATATTCCTCTTAAAAATGTGACTGTCCAATTCAGTCGACACTAGGGAATTGGTTTCTATGTGAAGATAACTCTTTTATGCCCTGAATGATAACCTTCCCTTTGATGAGTACAGTTTCCTAGATGAAGTGTGTTTAGTGAACTCCTGTGCTCTCTTCAAGAACTCCAGGGATTATTTATCCAATCGGGATAAATACAAGGGAGATGATTCTGTATCCTTCTTTTAGAGTCATCCAGAGTGGGATGTCTGTCCACTGATTTATGACTGACTTTAAGGGAATATGCTTAAAGTCAGGAATTAAGACAATCTTATTTGGAAATAAAAATCTTTAGGACAGAGCCTGGACACTGTCAGATGCTCCTTCCATGATGACCCCTGATCAAAATTTATGTGTGAAATTTTTATTACCTGTATTCATAGAAAAGGAACTTCACTGAGAGACTGTGATCTTCCTGAGTTTATTTAGCTGATACTTGCATACCTGAGACTCAGCTCACTGTGCTTTTCCCCTTGTATTTTTGAAATTCTGTGCTTCCTATGTGTCCTAACACCACCTTCTTCTAGTTCGCTATGACCAGTCCTAGTACAAATATGTGTTGCATTTTACAGTGGAAGTATGAGCAAGCAACAGATAGTTCTAGTTTATTCTTTTTCCCCCTTGTATTTGTTAATTTTAGTAGTTAGGCCAAGACACCTCAGGATCACAAACAAGAATACACTTCCTAACCAACATGAATATCTTAAATGTTTTGAGGGCCTTATTTGTTATGTTCACTCACTTTATATATTGTTATACATAATATAATATTTCATTTGATAAAAGTTTGATACCAGCCTTGAAGCAGTGTCTGTTGACTCCCTGTCTGTCTTTGAGTTCCAGTTCGCGTCTTATCTTGGTCACTGCCTTTTGATTTTCCTTCTATGTGGATGCTGATGTAACAAAGATGGAAAAGGCATGCACATTGTTTTGTGTGGATGCCTTGCCTGATCCACCATTGTCTCGTCTTCTGTTAGTAGTACTGGTTTCATCCTGTTGCCTTTCTACTGATGTTCTGCTTAAAGAGTAGTTTTTTCACTTAGAGGGGAATATTCCTCTTAAAAATGTGACTGTCCAATTCAGTCGACACTAGGGAATTGGTTTCTATGTGAAGATAACTCTTTTATGCCCTGAATGATAACCTTCCCTTTGATGAGTACAGTTTCCTAGATGAAGTGTGTTTAGTGAACTCCTGTGCTCTCTTCAAGAACTCCAGGGATTATTTATCCAATCGGGATAAATACAAGGGAGATGATTCTGTATCCTTCTTTTAGAGTCATCCAGAGTGGGATGTCTGTCCACTGATTTATGACTGACTTTAAGGGAATATGCTTAAAGTCAGGAATTAAGACAATCTTATTTGGAAATAAAAATCTTTAGGACAGAGCCTGGACACTGTCAGATGCTCCTTCCATGATGACCCCTGATCAAAAATTTATGTGTGAAATTTTTATTACCTGTATTCATAGAAAAGGAACTTCACTGAGAGACTGTGATCTTCCTGAGTTTATTTAGCTGATACTTGCATACCTGAGACTCAGCTCAGGAGATATGAATTCAACTTTTGCCTCCATTTCCTTCAAATTGAGTAATTTTATTATAGTAATAAATTTTTGAAGTTAGGGCTCATTTTAAATACTTCTGACATTTCAATATTCTGTAATTGGAGTTAGTTCAATATAAGCAAATCTATAAGCAAATCTATAAGCTAGAAACTTTATATTTCAAATCTATTAAAATGAAATAAAATCAGCTCAATTACTTTACCTGCCAGTCTCTAGCTAAGGATGCATAAGCCTGTATAATAAATCCCTCCAGGAGTTTGGAATTTAGCTCAACATGTATGGTTAAATTATTATATTATTTCTTGGATGTGTCTTTGATTTTTTGAGTATTAAATTAAACCCCTAATAAATTACATTAAAATGGGGAAGCAATTAGAAGAAAACAAATATAAATTAATAGAAGTTTTATGATGAATAAAAGAGGAAAACAAGTTAAACTTGAAGACAGCAGAAAGGAATACTACCAAGTATCTATGAATAAATCAAGGTATATCCTAGGGAGAGCATGGGTCAATTTTATGATTATGCATCTTAAAATAAGGTATTAATCAATTTAAAATTCTAGATAGAAAAATAATTTCATCAAGTTTTGATATGAAAGCCTCATCATTTTAAGAAAGGCTGAGTGACAGAATAAGCTTTTAGAGAAGAGGAGGGAATCCTATAATGTAAAATCCTTGGAGTCAGGTTAATGGATGGATTAATACTGATGACATCAATCCTGTAATGCAGGAGAGTGGCTTAACTGACTTGCTGGGAACATTACTGATTCAAATTATGCTCATCTGCTTGGAAATAATATTTTGGGAGAGACTGGGTATCTGGAAGCATATTAATTTTTGCTTTTCCAAATAATTCAAAATAAAAGAGGTTGCCAGAAACTTATCAGCTCATTCAACCAATGGATGAGAAGATCTCTATTCTGATTTTTAGAGAATTCTCAAACTCTATATACTTCAGTTTGATTTTCACCTTAATTTAAGTTGTAGGGACTTTTGCAATATTTTAAATTTTGTCAGTGTCTCATGGGGAACAGCTAATGGGTAGTTTTCCTATTTGCTATTTTTGTTTTTTGCCACAGTTTCCCATTTCTTACGTGAGATATGTATTTTAAAGAAACACCAAAAACGTGTTTGCGTAATAGAGCTATACCTTCCTTGGTGCAAAAGACAAATTCCTAAAAGAATACATGTAAACTCAGTTCTGGCTCACTATCGCTTTTTGGCTAGCATTTTCTCACATTTCCACCAAAATATGAAATAAAAGAAAATGAAGCTTTGTAGATTTGATTTTGATCATGTGGTTAAAGAATACACAAAGTAATAGTTTCAAACTTACAAGACTATTATAAAGATAATGGAAGGGACTTTCATATATCCTTTTTTAAAAACATAGGTGAGTGTTTAGCTTTATTAGATACTGCCAGTTTTACAAAAATGGTTGTACCATTTTACATCCACACTAGTAATATAAATGTGTTTTATTTGTTCCACATTTTTACTGGTATCCCGTATTGCCAGTTTTTAAAATTTTAGCTCATTGTGCTTTTAATTTGCATTTTTCTAATAAGTAAGCCTCAGGCAACTTTCCATTGCCTATTTTCTAGTTGGTTATCTTCTAAAGTCGCTGTTTACATCTTTGTTCCATTTAAAAATGTTTTATTGGAGTATAGTTGATTAACAATGTTGTGTTAGTTTCAAGTGTACAGAAAATGATTTAGTTATATGTATATATGTGTCTATTCTTTTTCAAATTCTTTTCCCATTTATTACAGAATATTGAGTGGAATTTTCTATGCTATACAGTAGGTCCTTGTTGGTTATGTATTTTAAATTTATTAGTGTGTACATGTCAATCCCCAATTCTCTTTGTCCAGAGACCCAGTTCTACTTTCTTCAACTGCTTCAATCATATCTCTTTTATCAAAAGAATCTAGGATTATGTATTTCGCCTGGTGATACCTTTTTAGTCTCTTTTCTTTTCTTTTTTTAATAATTTTTATTTATTTTTGGCTATTCTGGATCTTTGTTGCTGCCAGCAGGCTCTTCTCTAGTTGCAGGGAGTGGGGGTTACTCTCTAGTTGAGGTGAGCAGGCTTCTCATTGCCGTGGCTTCTCTTGTGGAGCACAGGCTCTAGGACACACGGACTTTAGTAGTTGTGGCACATGGGCTCAATGAAGTTGCAGCTCCAAGAGTCTAGAGCACAGACTCAATAGTTGTGGTTCATGGTCTTAGTTGCTCCGCATCATGTGGGATCTTCCTGAATCAGGGATTGAACCTGTGTCTCCTGCATTGGCAGGAGGATTCCTGCCAAGGGAACCAGGGAAGCTTCCTGGCAAGCTACCAGGGAAGCCCTAGTCTCTTTTTTTTTTTTTTTAAGATTTATTTATGGGGGGGTTGGGAGGAAGGGGAGCAGGCGGGCTACTTCTATTGGTCTTTCATTTGTCCATTTTCATCCATTTTTGTTCCTCGGCCCGCGTGGGCCTCCCATCGCAGTGGCCTCTGTTATCGCAGAGCACTGGCTCTGGGCGCATGCGCCCCAGAGCTCCGGCTCGGTAATTGGACACATGGGTCCAGCCGCTCCGCGGCACGTGGGATCTTCCCAGGCCAGGGATCGAACCGGCGTCCCTTGCACTGCAAGGTGGTGTCCTTACCCACTGGACCACCAGGGAAGCCCTCTCTTTTCTTGAGAAACAGTTGTTCCCCTTGTTTTCATGATCTTGACATAAATTTTATGATTATAGTTCAGTGTCCTCTTTGTAATCCCTTACTTTGGGGTGGTATAATCTTTCTTCAACTGCTTCAATCATATCTCTTTTATCAAAAGAATCTAGGATTATGTATTTCGCCTGGTGATACCTTTTTAGTCTCTTTTCTTTTCTTTTTTTAATAATTTTTATTTATTTTTGGCTATTCTGGATCTTTGTTGCTGCCAGCAGGCTCTTCTCTAGTTGCAGGGAGTGGGGGTTACTCTCTAGTTGAGGTGAGCAGGCTTCTCATTGCCGTGGCTTCTCTTGTGGAGCACAGGCTCTAGGACACACGGACTTTAGTAGTTGTGGCACATGGGCTCAATGAAGTTGCAGCTCCAAGAGTCTAGAGCACAGACTCAATAGTTGTGGTTCATGGTCTTAGTTGCTCCGCATCATGTGGGATCTTCCTGAATCAGGGATTGAACCTGTGTCTCCTGCATTGGCAGGAGGATTCCTGCCAAGGGAACCAGGGAAGCTTCCTGGCAAGCTACCAGGGAAGCCCTAGTCTCTTTTCTTTTTTTTTGTTAAAGATTTATTTATTTATTTATCTTGGGGGCGTGGGGTGGGGAGGGAGGGGAGCAGGCGGGCTACTTCTATTGGTCTTTCATTTGTCAATTTTCATCCATCTTTGTTCTTTGGCCTGTGTGGGCCTCCCATCACAGTGGCCTCTGTTGTCGCAGAGCAGCGGCTCTGGGCGCATGCACTCCAGAGCTCTGGCTCAGTAATTGGACACATGGGTCCAGCTGCTCCGTGGCACATGGGATCTTCCCAGGCCAGGGATCGAACCGGCGTCCCTTGCACTGCAAGGTGGTGTCCTTACCCACTGGACCACCAGGGAAGCCCTCTCTTTTCTTGAGAAACAGTTGTTCCCCTTGTTTTCATGATCTTGACATAAATTTTATGATTATAGTTCAGTGTCCTCTTTGTAATCCCTTACTTTGGGGTGGTATAATGTTTCCTCAATCTTAGGCACAGATCGCATATTTTTTTCTGGAATGTCACAGAAGTGATGTTATTTTTTTCCCATGCATCTTTACAGGGAACATACACTATTGATTGTCATTCCTGATGGTTATGTTTTTGATCACTTGATTAAGGTGGTTATCTTCCAGGTTTTTCTACTGTGAAGATATTTCTTTTCTATTATGTAATTATGAAGGGATTTTTGCATGGAGAAGATATTTTGAGATATGCAGAAGTCGTATTTCTCATCCTATTTTCACCCATTAGTTTTAAGATCCTTTGATATTTTATGTGTGAGTTAATTATTGCAATGATAGTGATTACAAATAGCAATTTTCTGGTTTCTTCATTATTTCAGCATTATTAATTGGCATTTTACTGTAAAGGAAGGGATTTTTCTTCCTATTTATTTACTCATCTATTGATTGATCTTTTTTTTTTTTTTTTTTTTTTTTTTTTGCGTGGGGCAGGTTGAGGAGGGAGGGGGTTGGGCGGGCCACTTCTATTGGTCTTTCATTTATTTATTTTCATTCGTCTTTGTTCTTTGTCCCGTGTGGGCCCCCCATCGCGGTGGCCTCTGTTTTTGCAGAGCACCGGCTCTGGGCGCATGCGCTCCAGAGCTCCGGCTCGGTAGTTGGACACATCCGTCCAGCCGCTCTGCGGCACGTGGGATCCTCCCAGGCCAGGGATTGAAGCGGCGCCCCTTGCACTGCAAGGTGGTGTGCTTACCCAACTGGACCACCAGGGAAGCCCGTGATTGATCTTTGTGTAGTTGTACAGATTTCTGTTTTTCTTCATGTGTGATGTTTTACATAATTCTAAAATAAAATAGAAATTTTAATAACTAAAACATAGAAAGTAAAATGAAGCACATGGATCTAGATTTGTACCCAGCGGTAACATAACCATAGGGGCTGTTTCAAGTGATTTAAAAATGGGAGTAATGTGACTATTCAGTCCTTGTAGGGTATCTTAAGGTCAAAAAGAACATCTCCTCCAGATATTTTAGGAATTGTGTTGTGGATGGCAATATTGGTGGTTGTGATGGCTATGGTATATGTAAGATGGGAAAAAGCAAACAAGTCATTGTATTCAGCTCTGTCTGCTGAAAGGCCAGAGGGCAATGAGCATTGCAAATATCATTTCCCATTAAAATAAATATTTTTTCTGGAATGTCACAGAAGTGATGTTATTTTTTTCCCATGCATCTTTACAGGGAACATACACTATTGATTGTCATTCCTGATGGTTATGTTTTTGATCACTTGATTAAGGTGGTTATCTTCCAGGTTTTTCTACTGTGAAGATATTTCTTTTCTATTATGTAATTATGAAGGGATTTTTGCATGGAGAAGATATTTTGAGATATGCAGAAGTCGTATTTCTCATCCTATTTTCACCCATTAGTTTTAAGATCCTTTGATATTTTATGTGTGAGTTAATTATTGCAATGATAGTGATTACAAATAGCAATTTTCTGGTTTCTTCATTATTTCAGCATTATTAATTGGCATTTTACTGTAAAGGAAGGGATTTTTCTTCCTATTTATTTACTCATCTATTGATTGATCTTTTTTTTTTATTTGTTTATTTTTGGTGGGGCAGGTTGAGGAGGGAGGGGGTTGGGCGGGCCACTTCTATTGGTCTTTCATTTATTTATTTTCATTCGTCTTTGTTCTTTGTCCCGTGTGGGCCCCCCATCGCGGTGGCCTCTGTTTTTGCAGAGCACCGGCTCTGGGCGCATGCGCTCCAGAGCTCCGGCTCGGTAGTTGGACACATCCGTCCAGCCGCTCTGCGGCACGTGGGATCCTCCCAGGCCAGGGATTGAAGCGGCGCCCCTTGCACTGCAAGGTGGTGTGCTTACCCAACTGGACCACCAGGGAAGCCCGTGATTGATCTTTGTGTAGTTGTACAGATTTCTGTTTTTCTTCATGTGTGATGTTTTACATAATTCTAAAATAAAATAGAAATTTTAATAACTAAAACATAGAAAGTAAAATGAAGCACATGGATCTAGATTTGTACCCAGCGGTAACATAACCATAGGGGCTGTTTCAAGTGATTTAAAAATGGGAGTAATGTGACTATTCAGTCCTTGTAGGGTATCTTAAGGTCAAAAAGAACATCTCCTCCAGATATTTTAGGAATTGTGTTGTGGATGGCAATATTGGTGGTTGTGATGGCTATGGTATATGTAAGATGGGAAAAAGCAAACAAGTCATTGTATTCAGCTCTGTCTGCTGAAAGGCCAGAGGGCAACAGCAATGAGCATTGCAAATATCATTTCCCATTAAAATAAATCAGGGCTCCTTGGAGAATTAGTAATTCTAAGTATGAGAGAAGACATATCTATTACGAATTTTGAACAACTTATCACGTCAAAGTTAAGAATAACTGCTAAGGTCATATCCAAAGGACTCAGAAGCCATTAGAGCACCAGCTCCTGGAAAATAGCAAAGCAGGCTTCAGGGATGTGGAGATGGGGGGGTGAGGCAAAAGGACACATGACACTCTGGGAGTTTTAGTTCCAATGTGTTAATTATTCTCCAAAGAAGGAGAACCTGAAGAATCTCCATATGTTAGAAATTGTGCACTTCATTGGGTGTGAGCACTTGTGATTGGAATAGTGAAGTTCAAAAGATACACAAACATATTTCATTAGCACATACCAAATGAATGCATGTTTTAGACATTGGACACTGGGTCAGGTACTGTCCTAATAATCACAGGGCTTCCTATGTGGCTCAGTGTTAAAGCATTTGCCTGCCAATGCAGGAGATGCAGAAAATGCAGGTTCAATCCCTGGAAGATCCCCTGGAGGAGGAAATGGCAACACATTCCAGTATTCTTGCCTGGAAAACCCCATGGACAGAGGAACATGGCAGGCTAGGGGTTCACAAAAGAGTTGGACACGACTGAGCAACTAAACAACAACAGCTGCACCATTATATCCAATTTTCCATATCACTGTAAGTCTGAAAGGGTTTCGTGCTCTTAGGAGAATAAACAAACCTTGTTCTCATCCCAAGATGATTAAATGGAAATCCAGTGTTTTCAGCAGCCATATTATAAAAGAAAAAAGAAAAAGGTGGCATTAATTTTAATAATATATTTCATTTAACTAGTATTTTTCAAGTACCATTTCAATATGTAATCAATGTAATAATTATTAATGAAATATTTATATGTATATTTTTTAGTATTAGGTCATTGATGTCTGGTATATATTTCACATTTATAGGACACCTCAATTCAAACTAGCCACATTTCACTTGTTCATAGTTCTTTGTGTGACTTCTGTATTCAGCTCTGTCTGCTGAAAGGCCAGAGGGCAACAGCAATGAGCATTGCAAATATCATTTCCCATTAAAATAAATCAGGGCTCCTTGGAGAATTAGTAATTCTAAGTATGAGAGAAGACATATCTATTACGAATTTTGAACAACTTATCACGTCAAAGTTAAGAATAACTGCTAAGGTCATATCCAAAGGACTCAGAAGCCATTAGAGCACCAGCTCCTGGAAAATAGCAAAGCAGGCTTCAGGGATGTGGAGATGGGGGGGTGAGGCAAAAGGACACATGACACTCTGGGAGTTTTAGTTCCAATGTGTTAATTATTCTCCAAAGAAGGAGAACCTGAAGAATCTCCATATGTTAGAAATTGTGCACTTCATTGGGTGTGAGCACTTGTGATTGGAATAGTGAAGTTCAAAAGATACACAAACATATTTCATTAGCACATACCAAATGAATGCATGTTTTAGACATTGGACACTGGGTCAGGTACTGTCCTAATAATCACAGGGCTTCCTATGTGGCTCAGTGTTAAAGCATTTGCCTGCCAATGCAGGAGATGCAGAAAATGCAGGTTCAATCCCTGGAAGATCCCCTGGAGGAGGAAATGGCAACACATTCCAGTATTCTTGCCTGGAAAACCCCATGGACAGAGGAACATGGCAGGCTAGGGGTTCACAAAAGAGTTGGACACGACTGAGCAACTAAACAACAACAGCTGCACCATTATATCCAATTTTCCATATCACTGTAAGTCTGAAAGGGTTTCGTGCTCTTAGGAGAATAAACAAACCTTGTTCTCATCCCAAGATGATTAAATGGAAATCCAGTGTTTTTCAGCAGCCATATTATAAAAGAAAAAAGAAAAAGGTGGCATTAATTTTAATAATATATTTCATTTAACTAGTATTTTTCAAGTACCATTTCAATATGTAATCAATGTAATAATTATTAATGAAATATTTATATGTATATTTTTTAGTATTAGGTCATTGATGTCTGGTATATATTTCACATTTATAGGACACCTCAATTCAAACTAGCCACATTTCACTTGTTCAGTAGTTCTTTTTGGCTTGTGACTTCTGTATTACACAGAGCAGATCTAGATGAAACTTCAGTCAACATGGGCTCTTAATAATGGTCATGAACAGAAACCACAGTTGGTCTAAATAAGTTTCACATGTGATTGGTGGAAATCTTTGAAATTTAGGGGTTCCTTGTTAGCATGCCATAGTTTTGTTTTTCCTAATTAATACAACATGTATGTATAAAAAGTATTTTAATAACAGTGAAGTATGTATTTTCATATATTTCAAAGTTTCTATCATAAACATTGAATAGGTGAAGAAAAAGTCAATAAAAACTTTAAATACAAAGTCTTGTTTTCCAGGGAGATTGTTTTCATTATGTGAGATATTATCTTCAGGTTAGGGGTAAGGGGGATAAAAATTATAATAAATTAAAAACAAAATTTTTGTGTTTGGAAATTCATTTCCTTAAAAAGAATCTTGTTATGTGATAGCAGTTATTATTAAGGTCAATGAAACATTAACACATATGAAATGTGCTGAGGAAGTTAATTAAAATCTGTGGGGAAAAAATACTTTTTTCTTCCATAAGAAATAATAACAATAAAACTCCACCCTTAACATCCAATGTGAAAGGGAAAGCTCCTTTAGCATTCTTGTTTGCCGTGTGTGCAACTTGCTTAACAAATGTTCATAGGACTAAACTAATCAGAGGCATCTTTATATTCTAGTATCTTGCCTGACAGTCATATGGTATTGGCTTTGTTATTACTTGTGAGGAAACGTAAAAAGAGATTAAGAACTACTTGTCTTGTTCTCAAAAAGATATGAAGTGGTATATTTCCTAGCTATCATGTATATATGTTTATAATGTATATGTACATGTAGGTACACTTTCACTTTAGCTACTCAAAAGCTAAACTGATAGTTACTAGCAAATTTACAAGTCGTTGATCATGAATGTGAATCTTAGCATTTACATATTGTTCTTTTTCCCCACCATGCCTCTTTTATTTATATTTATTTTCATCCATCTTTTAAATTCTTTGTCCCATGTGGGCCTCCCATTGCAGTGGTCTCTCTCATTGCAGAGCACTGAGTCTGGGCAATGTGCTTCAGAGCGCTGACTCCTAATTGGACATACCGGCCCAGCCGCTCCATGGCATGTGGGATCTTCCCGGGCCAGGGATTGAATCGGCAACACTTGCCCTTCAAGGTGGACTGTCTGCCCACTGGACCATAGGGAAGCCCTATTTTTATATTTTTCTTTTATTAATGTCAATAATTGTGTATGTTATGTGTACAGTATGTGCATACTTTGTCTTTATATGAAATATATTTCTGGAAAAATGGAAAAGAAAACAACTGCAGTAAAAAGAAAAAAAACAGGGTAAGAGACAAAGTTATGGACAAGATGAATGGACAAAAATGCATGACATACAGCCCTATACAACAACAAGTATGAAGAAAATTTTTCTGAATTACCTTCTAATGATGAGGACAAAGACAGGAACAAAATCAGCATTTCATAACGTTAATAAAATAAGTGCAAAATTTATGTGATAGCAGTTATTATTAAGGTCAATGAAACATTAACACATATGAAATGTGCTGAGGAAGTTAATTAAAATCTGTGGGGAAAAAATACTTTTTTCTTCCATAAGAAATAATAACAATAAAACTCCACCCTTAACATCCAATGTGAAAGGGAAAGCTCCTTTAGCATTCTTGTTTGCCGTGTGTGCAACTTGCTTAACAAATGTTCATAGGACTAAACTAATCAGAGGCATCTTTATATTCTAGTATCTTGCCTGACAGTCATATGGTATTGGCTTTGTTATTACTTGTGAGGAAACGTAAAAAGAGATTAAGAACTACTTGTCTTGTTCTCAAAAAGATATGAAGTGGTATATTTCCTAGCTATCATGTATATATGTTTATAATGTATATGTACATGTAGGTACACTTTCACTTTAGCTACTCAAAAGCTAAACTGATAGTTACTAGCAAATTTACAAGTCGTTGATCATGAATGTGAATCTTAGCATTTACATATTGTTCTTTTTCCCCACCATGCCTCTTTTATTTATATTTATTTTCATCCATCTTTTAAATTCTTTGTCCCATGTGGGCCTCCCATTGCAGTGGTCTCTCTCATTGCAGAGCACTGAGTCTGGGCAATGTGCTTCAGAGCGCTGACTCCTAATTGGACATACCGGCCCAGCCGCTCCATGGCATGTGGGATCTTCCCGGGCCAGGGATTGAATCGGCAACACTTGCCCTTCAAGGTGGACTGTCTGCCCACTGGACCATAGGGAAGCCCTATTTTTATATTTTTCTTTTATTAATGTCAATAATTGTGTATGTTATGTGTACAGTATGTGCATACTTTGTCTTTATATGAAATATATTTCTGGAAAAATGGAAAAGAAAACAACTGCAGTAAAAAGAAAAAAAACAGGGTAAGAGACAAAGTTATGGACAAGATGAATGGACAAAAATGCATGACATACAGCCCTATACAACAACAAGTATGAAGAAAATTTTTCTGAATTACCTTCCAATGATGAGGACAAAGACAGGAACAAAATCAGCATTTCATAACGTTAATAAAATAAGTGCAAAAATTTATTCTTGATAGGGCTGAAAAACATTTCTCCCATGAATCCTCATGAATGAAATGCATGATAGTGTAGAACATTAAGCAAGAGCTCTAAAAAATAAATATGGTAGCAAATATCATGTATTAGCTTCTTGTTTACATTGTGAAAACTGATTGCAAAACGTAAAATTGCCTTTTGGTTAAAAAAAACAAAGTTCTACAATATGAAACATTTTTGACATTCATATAAGACAATGCTGATATTAAAATTCATGTTCAAGTTTAGTGACTTATGGATTTGTCAGAACTTTTTGTTTAAATTTTGAGTGACTAAGCAGTGCTTTTCAAAACACTGAGCATCTTGCTAGCAAATGAGAAAGTATGATTCAGCAAGGGCAAATCTTCCTTGGAGTCCATTAAAAGGATTTTATTATTCAGTGTACCACTAGGAACTCATTACAGTCTTGTCTCACCTTTATGTCACTAGCCTAAGGCTGTATCATAAACCCAACTCTTCGTAGATATAGACTCATATTTGTTCAAACTTTATACATATCCAAGATCCAATGTGCTATATTGATAGACTCTTGATAAATATTTCATTGATTAATTGAATTGCTGCATCCCCTTTACCTTCACCCAGGCTTCTTCCCTGTTCTCTTCATGTTCCAGAATCAATTATTGGATTATGCTGACCTCTTAGCTTTCTAGGGCTGTGTTGTTAACTCTAGATTTGCCCTAATTTTTCTGCTCCTCCATGCCTCTGGTTCTGTCTTCTAGGCATGGTCTGCCTTAACACTTGCCCTTCAAGGTGGACTGTTGATAAAAATTTTTTTTCTTTTATTAATGTCAATAATTGTGTATGTTATGTGTACAGTATGTGCATACTTTGTCTTTATATGAAATATATTTCTGGAAAAATGGAAAAGAAAACAACTGCAGTAAAAAGAAAAAAAACAGGGTAAGAGACAAAGTTATGGACAAGATGAATGGACAAAAATGCATGACATACAGCCCTATACAACAACAAGTATGAAGAAAATTTTTTTCTGAATTACCTTCTAATGATGAGGACAAAGACAGGAACAAAATCAGCATTTCATAACGTTAATAAAATAAGTGCAAAAATTTATTCTTGATAGGGCTGAAAAACATTTCTCCCATGAATCCTCATGAATGAAATGCATGATAGTGTAGAACATTAAGCAAGAGCTCTAAAAAATAAATATGGTAGCAAATATCATGTATTAGCTTCTTGTTTACATTGTGAAAACTGATTGCAAAACGTAAAATTGCCTTTTGGTTAAAAAAAACAAAGTTCTACAATATGAAACATTTTTGACATTCATATAAGACAATGCTGATATTAAAATTCATGTTCAAGTTTAGTGACTTATGGATTTGTCAGAACTTTTTGTTTAAATTTTGAGTGACTAAGCAGTGCTTTTCAAAACACTGAGCATCTTGCTAGCAAATGAGAAAGTATGATTCAGCAAGGGCAAATCTTCCTTGGAGTCCATTAAAAGGATTTTATTATTCAGTGTACCACTAGGAACTCATTACAGTCTTGTCTCACCTTTATGTCACTAGCCTAAGGCTGTATCATAAACCCAACTCTTCGTAGATATAGACTCATATTTGTTCAAACTTTATACATATCCAAGATCCAATGTGCTATATTGATAGACTCTTGATAAATATTTCATTGATTAATTGAATTGCTGCATCCCCTTTACCTTCACCCAGGCTTCTTCCCTGTTCTCTTCATGTTCCAGAATCAATTATTGGATTATATGCTGACCTCTTAGCTTTCTAGGGCTGTGTTGTTAAATCTAGATTTGCCCTAATTTTTCTGCTCCTCCATGCCTCTGGTTCTGTCTTCTAGGCATGGTCTGCCTTAACACATGCCTTTAAAACCATCGTTGTTAAACCATCATTTGGCAATGGACTTGATGTTTATTGTGACTTAGTTTCTCACTGAAGTAATATAGTACTTTTATATTAAAAGATATTTGATGGGGCAATCCCATTATATTGAAATAAATAATGAAAATAACCATTTATCAGTGGGGCTAATCTCTGGGGTGGAAAAACCATAGGAGTAGAATTTACCTGATATCTGTGTTAGTTGCTCAGTCATGTCTGACTCTTTGTGACCCTATGAACTGTAGCCTGCCAGGCTCCTCTGTTCCATGAGATTCTCCAGGCAAGAATACTGGAGCAGGTTGCCATTTCCTTCTCCAGGGGATCTTCCTGACCCAGGGAATCAAACCTGGGTATCCTGCATTGGATACAGATTCTTTACCATCAGAGCTTCAGAATTGTATTAAAGAAAAATAAAATTGAAATTGTGTAGCAGTTTGGTTAGCACAAACTCTTGAGAAGAGAGCAGAGTGAGTTGTATGGTCTCCTGGTATAGTGTAGTTGTATATTTTATTTGGGCATTTTAGATCTTTATTTTTTAAACAGAATACTTTTATAAATATCAGAATAATCTAGCTTATAAATATGTTGTCTTCTGGTTGTTCTGAATTGAAAATCAATGCAAGACAAAATATAAATTACTCTCCTACCCTTTATTTTCTACAGACTACCATGTTTATTTGAATTTGGTTAAATTGGATTAAATGGTTAAAAATGGTCAAATGGTTCAGTGGCTAAATAGTTAAATGGTAAAAATTTCGAAGAAAGTCACTCATTTTATATAGTCATATTTTGGTATTGGTTGATGAGTATTGTTCCATGTTTTTGAAAACTTCTCATGTGCCAAGCACTGTGCTAAATGTTAAGGAATTGAGGATAAATTGGATATGCTTCCCATCACCTCCAGTGAGCATCTGAATTGTTCAGAGAGAGAGAGACAAATAGACTAACAATTTTAATACAGTGTGAAAAGTGAACTCCATATGTAACATTCTCCCAGAGCACATTCTAGAAGAAGGAAAGGAAGTTCTTCTGCTTTAGCAATTTAAAGGGAATCTAAGAAAATGATTATTCAGCAAAAGAGGGGACATCCTGGGTGGGGGGTAAAGGTGTCTTCTCGGTGGGAGTTATCTGAAGCTGAAGGAACAGCTCATACAATAAAATGGAGGTATGAGTACACAGTATAATGAGGAAGAAACAAGAAGTTCATGTTGGCTGGAATGCATAGTGCATTTGGAAAAGGAGATGGCCAGAGCTGAGACTGGAGACGTAAGCAGGGAGTTAATGAAGAATATGGCATCACCGACTCAACAGGCATGAGTCACAGCAAACTCTGGGAGATGGTGAAGGACAGGGAATCCTGGCGTGCTACAGTCCATGGGGTCACAAAGAGTCAGACATGACTGAGTGACTTATCTGACTGCACTGAATGTTTTCCTAAGAAATTTGGATTTATTCAGAAGATGGGGGAGAAGAGATGGTCCTGGAGCATTCAAAGCTGTGGAGTGACACCCACGGAGGGTTTTCGTTCAGGAAGCTCACTCAAGTAGATATACAGAAACAAGAGAAGTGGTTGGGCTCTGGATTACACAGTGTTCCTTCAGTCACTCTAAGTGCCTTAGCTTTTATTCTGAGAGGGGGAGTTTGAGGAGAATGACATCATTTATATTGCATTCAAAGGATACTTCTTTCTTATAGAGAGTAAGCTCTGTGGTAAGGAAGTCAGGGCTACCCGGTAGAGAATTATAGCACTTATCCAGCACAGAGGTGTTGGTGGCTTAAACAATTGTTGTAGTGCTAGGGGAGGTGTGAGGAGTGTTTGTTTCAGGAAATACTTAGATGCAGAGTTGGGAGCATTTGCTACTGACTTTAACATGACAGAGTGTAAAGCTTCAAGGTTTTTGATCCAAGCATTTGGAAAGAATGAGCTGCTAGTCCTGGAGATAAACTGTAGAGACCCTTTCAGGAAAAAGCGGGGTGGGGTAGGGGAGGGTTATGTCATGTGCTCTGCTGTAACTTTGCTAAGATGAGCTGCCTTATAAGCATCCAAGAGGAGACTGTAAGTAGGGAATTATATTTATGAGACTGTATTTGAAAGAGAAGTCTGGATTGGAAAGACAGACTTGGGAATTGTCAGAATATAAATTTATTTTAAACCATGGTGATGGATCATTTTCCTGGAGAATGAGCGTATATTGAGCAGATGAGTCAGAGAACTAAGTGCTGTGGCATTCCAACATGCGGTGATTGTAAATAAAAAAGAGAATCTGGCAAAGGAGCCTGAGAAGGAATAGCTAGTCTTGTTGGTGGGAGGAGAACTGTGTGTTCCACAAATCAAATGAAAAAAAAAAAAAAAGCTTCAAAAAGGAAAGTGAAATTATTGTATTAAATGTTATTGATAGACAACGAAAGTGAAGAAATAAAAAGAAACCATTTGATTTTAAATTTGCAGATTATTTGCCGTGTTAGGTAACATGTTCACAGGTTCCAGTGATTAGGACGTGGACCTCTTTGGGGACCCGTATTTTGCCTACCTTACCATCACAACATGACTGCTAGCAAAAATCATGCTGCTATTTGACATCTTGTAAAATTGAATAAAAATATGGTTCTACAACATGTAGACATTCTAATGTACTCCTCAAGATTCCCTGCAAGTTTTGTAGAGCTTATATTTTTATAGTTCTCCTTAAGGAGTGCTGAGCTCTATTCGTAATAAAATACTTCTCAATCTCAGTCTTTCTGTTACCATTTTATACCATGCCAAAAAGTGATTTTGGCATTGAGGGTGGGATGGAATGACATCATTTATAGCTTGTCTTTCTTAGAGAGTAAGCTCTGTGGTAAGGAAGTCAGGGCTACCCGGTAGAGAATTATAGCACTTATCCAGCACAGAGGTGTTGGTGGCTTAAACAATTGTTGTAGTGCTAGGGGAGGTGTGAGGAGTGTTTGTTTCAGGAAATACTTAGATGCAGAGTTGGGAGCATTTGCTACTGACTTTAACATGACAGAGTGTAAAGCTTCAAGGTTTTTGATCCAAGCATTTGGAAAGAATGAGCTGCTAGTCCTGGAGATAAACTGTAGAGACCCTTTCAGGAAAAAGCGGGGTGGGGTAGGGGAGGGTTATGTCATGTGCTCTGCTGTAACTTTGCTAAGATGAGCTGCCTTATAAGCATCCAAGAGGAGACTGTAAGTAGGGAATTATATTTATGAGACTGTATTTGAAAGAGAAGTCTGGATTGGAAAGACAGACTTGGGAATTGTCAGAATATAAATTTATTTTAAACCATGGTGATGGATCATTTTCCTGGAGAATGAGCGTATATTGAGCAGATGAGTCAGAGAACTAAGTGCTGTGGCATTCCAACATGCGGTGATTGGAAATAAAAAAGAGAATCTGGCAAAGGAGCCTGAGAAGGAATAGCTAGTCTTGTTGGTGGGAGGAGAACTGTGTGTTCCACAAATCAAATGAAAAAAAAAAAAAAAGCTTCAAAAAGGAAAGTGAAATTATTGTATTAAATGTTATTGATAGACAACGAAAGTGAAGAAATAAAAAGAAACCATTTGATTTTAAATTTGCAGATTATTTGCCGTGTTAGGTAACATGTTCACAGGTTCCAGTGATTAGGACGTGGACCTCTTTGGGGACCCGTATTTTGCCTACCTTACCATCACAACATGACTGCTAGCAAAAATCATGCTGCTATTTGACATCTTGTAAAATTGAATAAAAATATGGTTCTACAACATGTAGACATTCTAATGTACTCCTCAAGATTCCCTGCAAATTTTTGTAGAGCTTATATTTTTATAGTTCTCCTTAAGGAGTGCTGAGCTCTATTCGTACTAAAATACTTCTCAATCTCAGTCTTTCTGTTACCATTTTATACCATGCCAGACAAAAGGGGAAATGTGATTTTTGGCATTGAGGGTGGGATGGAGTGCAAGGAATGGGTTGTAGATAAATAAAAATGTCAGTCTCACAAAGCCTATCGGTACAGGAGAGTTTACTGAAGATTTGGTAAAACAGAGAAGTTGGTATAATAGTGACAACTATATAGTCAGTATCTAATATTTTAAAATTGCACATCCTGAGTCTTAAAAATTATTTCATTCACTCCCTCCTGAGGGTTTTTTTCAGAGAAGGGAAGAGAGAAGGAAAGCCTTCTTACCTCTCCTCTCCCCATCCCTTCCTCTCTCTCTCTCTCTCTGCACTTTTCTTATTCTAAGACCAGTTCTTGTTATGAGGCTAGTTGTTTTTAACCTAAATTAAAAATATTGGTTAAGTGGTTCTTAGGTTAGACAGTGTATGGAAGTTTTAAACATATATTAATATTATGGAATCTCCTATCCCACTTGAGTGATAGATATTTGCAGTTCTAAAAGTCTTCAATTCTGAGTTAATTTGATGCTGGTCTAATAACCTTCATGAGCCGAACTGTTGTTGATCAAGGTCAGTATAATAATTATAATAGATCTTCTGCTGGAAATATTTAAGACAAAGGATAATTTCACTTTTACTCTTGTGGTGTTATAGACACTATACTTAGCTTTATGTGTAATTGATTTTTTGTACTTTCTGTGTTCTTTAGTAATGAAACAAAAATTGCATTTTTTTTGTTTGTTTTATAGCTATGTTTTTTTCTTTTTATTTTTTGTGTGGGGTGGAGGGAGGGGTGTGGGTGGGCCACTTCTATTGTTCTTTCATTTATTTTCATCCATCTTTGTTCTTTGGCCCATATGGGCCTCCCATTGCAGTGGCCCGCGCAGAGCACCGGCTCTGGGCTCATGCGCCCCAGAGCTCTGGCTCGGTAATTGGACACATTGATCCAGCTGCTCCCCGGCACGTGGGATCTTCCCAGGCCAGGGATTGAAGCGGCACCCCTTGTACTGCAAGGTGCCCTTACCCACTAGACCACCAGGGAAGCCCTGCATGGTTTTTTTTTTAAGCGTTTCATGTTACAAAACTGCAAATGTATTTTATAAATGACATTAAATACTTAATGTGCAGAAGGCATTGTTTTATCCTTGTAAGCATTTCTCTATAATAAAATATTTCTATTGTTTAAATAGTATAACTTCCATTCCAAGAAATGTAGTTATGAAAATTAGGGAAATAATTCTGAGTAATTATTATTCAAAATGTTACAATTAATTCATATGTAATACCAAGTACTTAGGATTAAATTAATCACTGGATTGTCTTCTAATAAGTACCACCCATATATTGTGAATGTGGTGGGGTAATTGGGAGACATGTAAGTGATCATAACCTTGCATATTGTCTCAGCATATCATATGCATGCTTTTAAAAACTCAGTATTAGTGTTCACTTCTATTTTTAAGAACTATCTTTAAGATATTTCTTTTGTTTGATATTCTCAGGGAATTCTATCATGTTGCTGAATCTTGATGAGAATTTAGGGAATATCATTATGGTAAAAAAATCATGCCTTAGGGTAGAGTAATGAATTGGGAGATTCAGATTGACAATATAGACAATTGATACTGTGTATAAAATGAATAAGTGATGAGAACCTACTGTACAGCTCAGGGAACTTTATTCGACCTCTGAAGAAAATTTAAAGTTTTAAGGGGATAGACACTATACTTAGCTTTATGTGTAATTGATTTTTTGTACTTTCTGTGTTCTTTAGTAATGAAACAAAAATTGCATTTTTTTTGTTTGTTTTATAGCTATGTTTTTTTCTTTTTATTTTTTGTGTGGGGTGGAGGGAGGGGTGTGGGTGGGCCACTTCTATTGTTCTTTCATTTATTTTCATCCATCTTTGTTCTTTGGCCCATATGGGCCTCCCATTGCAGTGGCCCGCGCAGAGCACCGGCTCTGGGCTCATGCGCCCCAGAGCTCTGGCTCGGTAATTGGACACATTGATCCAGCTGCTCCCCGGCACGTGGGATCTTCCCAGGCCAGGGATTGAAGCGGCACCCCTTGTACTGCAAGGTGCCCTTACCCACTAGACCACCAGGGAAGCCCTGCATGGTTTTTTTTTTAAGCGTTTCATGTTACAAAACTGCAAATGTATTTTATAAATGACATTAAATACTTAATGTGCAGAAGGCATTGTTTTATCCTTGTAAGCATTTCTCTATAATAAAATATTTCTATTGTTTAAATAGTATAACTTCCTTTCCCAAGAAATGTAGTTATGAAAATTAGGAAATAATTCTGAGTAATTATTATTCAAAATGTTACAATTAATTCATATGTAATACCAAGTACTTAGGATTAAATTAATCACTGGATTGTCTTCTAATAAGTACCACCCATATATTGTGAATGTGGTGGGGTAATTGGGAGACATGTAAGTGATCATAACCTTGCATATTGTCTCAGCATATCATATGCATGCTTTTAAAAACTCAGTATTAGTGTTCACTTCTATTTTTAAGAACTATCTTTAAGATATTTCTTTTGTTTGATATTCTCAGGGAATTCTATCATGTTGCTGAATCTTGATGAGAATTTAGGGAATATCATTATGGTAAAAAAATCATGCCTTAGGGTAGAGTAATGAATTGGGAGATTCAGATTGACAATATAGACAATTGATACTGTGTATAAAATGAATAAATGATGAGAACCTACTGTACAGCTCAGGGAACTTTCACCAGTGCTCTGTGATTACCTAAATCTGAAGAAAATTTTAAAAAGAGGGGATATATGTATACATATAGCATAATCACTTTGCTGTACAGTAGAAACTAACACAACAGAACTATACTCTAATGAAAATTAACTTTTAAAAAAATCACACACTGTTAAGGTTTCAGCATGCACAGTACTCCCAGAACTTCATGAGAATCAGCATCATTCTTGTCCATAGCCTTCCACAGGACTTGACTTGAGTGAAAAATGTCCTAGACAGTAGTGACGCATTGGAGGTTTATCTTTGCCATCCAACTTGCTCTTTTTGTGTGTAGCCCCTAACTCTGTGTCCCTGGGAAGCGTCTTATTTTGCAGAATCACCACAGATCCAGTTCCTTTACCAGAGATGCTTATGCCATACCTCCTCTAAATCAAACCCCTACTCTTGCAAAGTGTTGTCATATCTACCATAAAAATAAAATTTAGGCAAGCCCAATTGACTTGCTTAAAAACTAATTTGGCCAGGATACAAATTGGTCTGGTGAATTCCTGAAGCATTCACCTTTTCCAATTGTGCTTTTCTAAAGATTGAGAACAAAAGAATCAATTACTCTTCTCTGATACCAGTAACTAAAGAGTCATTTCTGAGAGTATAAATAAAAATGAGAATATGATATTGTTTGTACACTTTTATAGCAATTAAAAGAAAACAAGAAGAAACTGAAGCTAATATATATTGAATTAGGAAGTGTGAGATATGACATCTGTCTTATGATAGACACCATTTTGGATTGGGAAAGTAAACATTTGTCTGGCCTAGTACCTGGCTTAAGCATGGATCTCAGCATTGTTTACTGTTTGAACCTGACCCCAGAGAAGCCTACAGCTTTTACTTTTCTCACACTCCTACTCTAGCTCTGTTACTCAGAAAACATTTTCAAATATTGAAAAAAAATGAGTAGAATATGGTTTGTCTTGCTTTAAAATCAACAATGATAATTTAAACTGACAGTAACTGAGTATTTTTGCTATTATGAATGTTTTCATTCCTCAGACAAGCAGGATCATTCTAGTTCGCTGTCTTGAGCATCATACCAGTTGTTTAATGTTTTTGTTTGGTTTTGCATTTTATTTTTGAATGTGGCCCCTTTGAGGACCTAGAAAATGTTATGGATGCTCCTGAGAAAAATGTTCAGTTGCTCTAAGTGTTGTGTTTAGAAAGCTCCTGAAGCTTATCTTTATACTCAAATTTGAAAATCTCTAAATGAGAGGACTGTGATAAAGGAGAAATCTAAATACTACTGCAAGCATTGTTAACAATTTTCAAAGAAAATAATGGATTAATTTTACAGAAAGCAAAGATTTTTAAAAATTAGAATGAATTATTGAGATCTAATAGGTTTTAAGCCAAAAAGGAAAGACTTAATGTAATTATTATACAGCTTAAGGACAGAGGTACACATTCTTCTTTTTTTTAATTTTTGGTCACTTTTATTGGTCTTTCATTTATTTATTTTTCATCCATCTTTATTCTTTGGCCTGTGTGGGCCTCCATCTTTGTTCTTTGGCTCTGTTTTGACTTGCTTAAAAACTAATTTGGCCAGGATACAAATTGGTCTGGTGAATTCCTGAAGCATTCACCTTTTCCAATTGTGCTTTTCTAAAGATTGAGAACAAAAGAATCAATTACTCTTCTCTGATACCAGTAACTAAAGAGTCATTTCTGAGAGTATAAATAAAAATGAGAATATGATATTGTTTGTACACTTTTATAGCAATTAAAAGAAAACAAGAAGAAACTGAAGCTAATATATATTGAATTAGGAAGTGTGAGATATGACATCTGTCTTATGATAGACACCATTTTGGATTGGGAAAGTAAACATTTGTCTGGCCTAGTACCTGGCTTAAGCATGGATCTCAGCATTGTTTACTGTTTGAACCTGACCCCAGAGAAGCCTACAGCTTTTACTTTTCTCACACTCCTACTCTAGCTCTGTTACTCAGAAAACATTTTCAAATATTGAAAAAAAATGAGTAGAATATGGTTTGTCTTGCTTTAAAATCAACAATGATAATTTAAACTGACAGTAACTGAGTATTTTTGCTATTATGAATGTTTTCATTCCTCAGACAAGCAGGATCATTCTAGTTCGCTGTCTTGAGCATCATACCAGTTGTTTAATGTTTTTGTTTGGTTTTGCATTTTATTTTTGAATGTGGCCCCTTTGAGGACCTAGAAAATGTTATGGATGCTCCTGAGAAAAATGTTCAGTTGCTCTAAGTGTTGTGTTTAGAAAGCTCCTGAAGCTTATCTTTATACTCAAATTTGAAAATCTCTAAATGAGAGGACTGTGATAAAGGAGAAATCTAAATACTACTGCAAGCATTGTTAACAATTTTCAAAGAAAATAATGGATTAATTTTACAGAAAGCAAAGATTTTTAAAAATTAGAATGAATTATTGAGATCTAATAGGTTTTAAGCCAAAAAGGAAAGACTTAATGTAATTATTATACAGCTTAAGGACAGAGGTACACATTCTTCTTTTTTTTAATTTTTGGTCACTTTTATTGGTCTTTCATTTATTTATTTTTCATCCATCTTTGTTCTTTGGCCTGTGTGGGCCTCCTACTACAGTGGTCTCTCCTGTAGCAGAGCACTGGCTCTGGGCACATGTGCTCTAGAGTGCTGGTTTATGATTAGACACACCAGTCCAGCCGCTCCGCGGCATGTGGGATCTTACCCAGCCAGGGGTCAAACCAGCGCCCCTTGCAGTGCAAGGCAGACTCTTTACCCACTGGACCACCAGGGAAGCCCCACAGTTTTTAAGTAAAGAAATACATTACATTTGCTTTAGTAATTTTATCATGCTGACTTTAACAGATACATGTGAACTCTCCACAGGTAAAGTGCCCATTTTAATATCTTTGTAAGAGTTGTGTTCACCCTATACAACAATTATATTTCTACTTTCTTTTTTATTTCTTACTTCTTTGCTGCACTGTCTGGTCAATGCTTAAATCCCACTAGACTTTGTCTCCTGCTGATGCTAGGCATCCCCTCCGCCTGAGGACTGAGAGTGAATAATAGGAAAACAACAAATACGCTTCATTTGCCAGTATTCATTGGTCTTTATTAATCCTCTTGGCCACACTCTTTGTCTCCATTGTAACTGTGCTATTTTCTTGAACATGTGAAAACAGTCTTTAATCAAAATTATGCCAAGTCATCTCTGGAAACAAACTTTCACATTTGGAAGAGGATAACAAGCTGGACATTGGGTGCTATTTAAGTTTAAACTGTGGTTAAAGAAAAACAAACATATTTGTTCAAGAGTAGCAGTGAAAACTCTAGGGAAATTGTTTACTGCTCTTGGCATTAACAATATTGAAAACCAATGGTGCCTTGAGTCTGGAGACCATATCGACTAAGAAGCATTAAAATTCCAAATAGTCAGCCCTGGGCTTGCTTGGAAGGGCTCAGGACCTTTCTTCAACAGAATGAGATATGGGGAATATAAATATATTTAATGGACTAAACTTCAGGTCTCAGTAATATCAGCCAAGAACTGAGTACTCAATAGATATATGTCAGGATGGTTGTTTCTTATGCATTTTTATTCAACTATATCAGAAGAAAAAACTAATAAATGGCTAATAAGGAAGCTAGTGACTCTTCATTGAAATGCCTAAAGAAGATTTATTCAACTTATCTGTTAATGTTTAGGTTTTTCCCTCAACAAATTCTGTACTTCCCAAATTATAAATGAACAATGATTAAGTTTTCTAAAGAAATCAGAGCTATACTTTTATTATCAAATTGGTTAATAAAGGATACAAAATCTTTGTATCTGAGAGAAGAAGTGTTGAACTTTCAGGATGCTTTGAATTTATTTAATGAATTCTTTCTTTGAAAAAAAAATCAGAATAATTTTAATTTGAAGCTATATAACTATATAGCTAATTTTATCATTCACATTAATCTTGGCAAAATTTTATTCAGTTGACTTGAAATTATATCTGTAAGTTACATTTCTTTTCAATTCTCAAATATTTGCCTTTAAAAAACTCAAAATTTTCAGAGGTCAATGGTATACTGTTTTTCTAATGTCATTTTTTTTTTTTAATGAAGCAACCCCTCTCCCCCATAGTTGTTCTGGCATGTAAGAAGTTTGGAGGTTGCTACTCTGTTTTAAGAACGTAAAAAGCTTGAAGAGACTAAAAAAACTACAACTTTTAGAACCATAACAAAAATGAGGTAGCTGCTTCCCCTAAAGCTGAACAGATTGACAGGTGAACACAGAGAATTGCAGCTTAAAAGCAGAGCTCACAAGCTGAAATCTCCATAGGAATCAGTCGTAGGATAGGAAAATCTAAACAGTAATTGACAAATTGCTGCACGTACATTGTGATCAACTCTAAGAGAGCTTCCCTAAAATTAATGTCAGAGACCAAACCACAGGTCCAGGAAGTTCAGGGAACACCAAAGAGCATGTGTGTGTGAAAGTCACTCAGTTGTGTCATACTGTTTGTGACCCCATGGACTGTAGATTATAGATTCCTCTATTCATGGGATTCTCCAGGCAAGAATACTGGAGTGTGTATCTGTTTTCCCTTCTCCAGGGGATCTTCCCAACCCAGGGATCAAACCCAGGTCACCCACTTTGCAAGCGGATTCTTTACCATCTGATCTACCAGGGAAGCCCAAGAATACTGGAGTGGGTAGACTGTCCTTTCTCCAGGGGATCTTTGTGGCTTAGGAATTGAACCAGGGTCTCCTGCATTGCAGGCAGATTCTTTACCAGCTGAGCTAAAATGTCACACCTAGGTATGTCATTTACAAACTGTAGAAAATCAAAGATAAAGAAAAATTTTCTAGAGGAATAAACATCTTACCTAGAGAGAAGAGAGGAGAAAGAAATGACAGCCCACTCTCCTATAAGAATACAGAGAATCCCAGTCTGTAATACAGATTACAGTCTGGCAGGTGACAGTCTATGAAGTTGCAAAGAGTAGGACATAACTGAGCAGCCAACACACACGCAGACACACATGCACACATTTTCAAGTTAACTTAGGAAGTAGATTTAAACTCCTTTATGAAAGGAAAAATACTGAAACATTTCCAACTTGCGATATTTAATATGGACACTAGATACTTTTAGTTTTCTGAAACTAATTGTATATGAAAATATAAAAATGTTTCTCAACTAAAAAACATAGAGCATTCACATGAAATGCCCTGCAATGATAGTTATCACAGCTATGGAGTTAATTCGTAACTTGGTTGCTTCATATTATATTGGGTTTTAACCTATTCCAAAAAAAAGTGAAACAGAAATTGAAGTAGGCAAAATACAGGGAACAGAGAAAAATGGCCAGATCTTAGCAATCTAACCACAATCTTAGTGATCTAGTCTGCCAGAGAAGAGCTCAGAGTATTTTCCTTGATTGTTGTTCATTTTCTTTATAGAATATAATGAAACATAATGGCTATAAACACGAAAGTTTTCTACTTAAAATGAAAGTAAAAAAGAGTCAGTTTCTTATCTGTTTTGGTCTTATTTTTCAAACAATTATCTTTCATTTTAAAAACAATCTTTAGGAGCTTGCAGAGTATCAGAGTTTCATAGTTAAAATAACTTTAAAATCATACAAAAGCCCCTTAAAATTAATTAATAACATAGTCTCAATTTTATTATTTCATTAAATATTGAATATCTCACATTATTTCCACTCTGTATTATACTTTGATATAGACTATATAATATTTTATTATGATTTACTCCTGAATTATAAACTACTTCAGTTGGTACTCTCTTATTTGTTTGTTTGCTTGTATTTACTTTTTAAGCATGGTACTTTTAAGAATATTATTTATTTATTGAGGTATAGTTAATTTCTGATATTATATTATTTATGTGTACAACATGGTGCTTCAAAAACTGTGTACAATATACTCTTCAGAGTTTGGCTTTCAGTGTTTACTGAATAAATGTATGAATAAGCTATAAGAATTCAAACATATTACATATTTAAACTATAAGTAAGACTGAATTATGTAGCTGAGTATATGGTCTTTGCCAGTTTACTTAATAAACTCTTTTTCTTAATGTCTAATATTCTTTTAACAAACATTTATTAAGCACCTACTATATGTCAGATACTATATCGAAGATACATCAGACAATAAGTATATCTGAAACCAATACAACATTGTTAATCAACTATACTCCAATATAAAGTAAAAATTATATAAAAGTGAAATGGCTAAAAACATCAGCTCATATGGAGTTTTTACTCATGCAAACAGATAAAAATATTTACAAAATAATAAAAATAAACAAGTAAATTGAATAATGTGTTAGGAATAAATAAGTATTGTGAAAAAAATAAGCAGGGAAAATAGAGAGGGGGTACCAGGCATTGGAGTTTGCAATTTAAAATAGTTGAACTAGGGCAAGACTCACTGAGGAGACAGTTGAACAAAGACTACAAGAGGGTGAGCGTGGGCCACAAGAGTGTCCAAGAGGAGAACATTCCAGCTTGAAGGGACAGTACTTGCAAAGGTCCTAGGACAGGAGTGTCCTGAGTTTTCCCAAAACAGCAAGGAGGCAATTGCAGCTGGGATGAGTCTGTAAGTGTGAGAGTAGCAGATGAAGTCAGAGAGATCATTACAAGCTTGATCATGTAGGTCTTGAATGTCATTGTAAGTATTTTGACTTTAATCTGAATGTGATGGGAGTTATGGGAGAGTTTGAGCCAATCCGACCTACGTCGACAATCTGATGCACATCCTAAGTAAGATCACTTAATGTTAAGGGCAGACTGTAGAGGTGCCAGGTGGAAGCAGGGAGACCAGTTAGGCAGGAGATGATGGTGACTACGATTAGGATGGTAGCAGTGATGGTAATGAGGAGTGGTTGTGTCTGGTTATACTTCGAATTAACATCAGTATTTGGCTTTTTGGTGCAAAGGAATCAAGGATAATAGATACTAGCAAACAGAAGGATTGGGTTGCTTTTGAGAGGAAAGTCTCATGGTGGGGCAGGTTTGTGTGACCAGAAATTTACTTTGGGAAGGTTAAGTTGGAGAAACCAGCTAAACCTCTATCGCTGTTCCTTCTGATAAAAAAAAGACAAGTCTTTTTTTCATCCTTTTCAAAGTGCTTTCTACCATATGGGACAAAAATCTGCACAGCAGTGCTTGAATGGCTCCATCCTTTGGAGATAAATTAGGGCTAAGAGTGATGGAGTACTGTTAGTTAACTTTACTCATTTAACAAATGTAATTAGACCCTGATATATGAGACAGTATATTAAAAAGAAAAGATTACTTTACTGACAAAAGTCCATATGGTCAGATCTATGGTTTTCCCAGTGGTCATGTACGGATGTGAGAGTTGGACCATGAAGAAGGCTGAGCTCCAAAGAATTGATGCCTTTGAACTGTGGTGCTGGAGAAGACTCTTCAGAGTCCCTTGGACTGCAAGGAGATCGAACCAGTCAGTTCTAAAGGAAATAAACGTTGACTATTTATTGGAAGGATTGATGCTGAAGTTGAATCTCCAATACTTTGGCCATCTGATGCAAAGAGATGATTCATTGGAAAAGACCCTCATACTAGGAAAAATAGAAGGCAGAGGGAGAAGGGAACAACAGAGAATGAGATGGCTGGATGAAATCACTGAGTCAATGGACATGAGTTTGAGCAAGCTCTGGGAGATGGTGAGGGACAGGAAAGCTTGGCATGCCACAGTCCATGGGGTTGCAAAGAGTTGGACATGACTGAGTGACTGAACTGAATTGAAATGATATACTACTTCAGTCCCTACCACTGAAGAGGTTATAACTGCACAAAACTGCTAAAAAAAAAAATCCCTGCATGTTGTGGAGATTATAATCTAATGTCATTAGATAGATAGTAAGCAATAAAGATAACTGGCAAGTATAAGTTATGGTATGTTACAACTTAACAGGTGCTATGGAAAAATTCATTAGGGTAAGGGGGATTGAAAATCTAGGCAATTATAGTAGTTATAAATCCTGTCTTACACTAACATTCCTAATAAGGACATGAATATTCTTAAAGCAGAGAATGACTTCCAAATCAGAAGAAAGAATTTTATGTCTTGCTTATAGTGTTTACTGCTTACAGTCTACACGCAGTAGACCTGAATGCTGAGGCACAGCAGTGGTGTGGGAATTGGGTGAACTTAATTGTCACCCTTTGAAATCCTTGTTTCTGACAGGTCAGACATTTCAAAATCTCTTGTTAAGAACACTTTGAGCATGTTCCTTTCTTGGGGACATTTTTATCTTTCATAATAACCAACTTAGAGAAAGTAGGACAGAGTAACTCGGGTGTTTTGAAAACAACAAAGAAATAGATGCTTTATTTGTAGCTGCTTGGCACTCTGAACCTCCGAGTATTTAAAAAGCGTCAGTTGTCTTCTGAAATTTGAGCAAGGTCAGAGGCTAACAATACCATCCTGAAAAGCTCAGATCATAAAACTAATGAAATTGAAAATTAGTGTTATTTTACAGGGAAGTAAAAGGAGGAAGAATACCAGGTAATTATTTTTGTATTTCCCTGCACCTAGTGCTTGTCACTGAGAAGCTCCAGGGGAGAGACTCTCTTAGATTATTTCTGCATCCTCAGTGTTGAGCACAAGATCTAATATAAAGGATGTTTTTTTTCAGATGCTGAAGTTCCAAAGAATCACCCAGGATGCTTACTAAAAATACATAATCTTGAGTTCCACTGTATGGAATACACTAATACTAACTTATACTACCAAAATAGGTGTTGTTCATGAACTACTTAAATCTGTAACCCTAATAACCTAATAAATAAAGAGTTGGCCATGACGGAGTGACTGAACTGAATTGAAATGATATACTACTTCAGTCCCTACCACTGAAGAGGTTATAACTGCACAAAACTGCTAAAAAAAAAAATCCCTGCATGTTGTGGAGATTATAATCTAATGTCATTAGATAGATAGTAAGCAATAAAGATAACTGGCAAGTATAAGTTATGGTATGTTACAACTTAACAGGTGCTATGGAAAAATTCATTAGGGTAAGGGGGATTGAAAATCTAGGCAATTATAGTAGTTATAAATCCTGTCTTACACTAACATTCCTAATAAGGACATGAATATTCTTAAAGCAGAGAATGACTTCCAAATCAGAAGAAAGAATTTTATGTCTTGCTTATAGTGTTTACTGCTTACAGTCTACACGCAGTAGACCTGAATGCTGAGGCACAGCAGTGGTGTGGGAATTGGGTGAACTTAATTGTCACCCTTTGAAATCCTTGTTTCTGACAGGTCAGACATTTCAAAATCTCTTGTTAAGAACACTTTGAGCATGTTCCTTTCTTGGGGACATTTTTATCTTTCATAATAACCAACTTAGAGAAAGTAGGACAGAGTAACTCGGGTGTTTTGAAAACAACAAAGAAATAGATGCTTTATTTGTAGCTGCTTGGCACTCTGAACCTCCGAGTATTTAAAAAGCGTCAGTTGTCTTCTGAAATTTGAGCAAGGTCAGAGGCTAACAATACCATCCTGAAAAGCTCAGATCATAAAACTAATGAAATTGAAAATTAGTGTTATTTTACAGGGAAGTAAAAGGAGGAAGAATACCAGGTAATTATTTTTGTATTTCCCTGCACCTAGTGCTTGTCACTGAGAAGCTCCAGGGGAGAGACTCTCTTAGATTATTTCTGCATCCTCAGTGTTGAGCACAAGATCTAATATAAAGGATGTTTTTTTTCAGATGCTGAAGTTCCAAAGAATCACCCAGGATGCTTACTAAAAATACATAATCTTGAGTTCCACTGTATGGAATACACTAATACTAACTTATACTACCAAAATAGGTGTTGTTCATGAACTCACATTTAAATCTGGTAACCCTAATATATAATTAAAATAAAGAATGGATATCTTATTTGATTATTTGATATCAGATTTCTTATTTGTGAGATAATCCTCTACCTGGGTAACAAGGGTCTATGCATTAATTCAGTTTTCTGTGGCCGTAAAAAGACTAAATTCTCTTACTTGCCAAAGGTAGGCTGTTTGTTTTCTTTTGTTTTGAGGCTAGAAATTAACACTGGCTTCTCAGATTGGAGGTAACTGATTCGTCATATAGTGGGACTCAGTAGGTGAGTGTGACTGAATAAACATTATTAAGAAACTTCTAAAATCAAATAGCCTGTCAAATAGCCTGATGACATTATTGTAGCTTCAGTTTTTGTATTTTAGGATTTTGTCATGATGAGGGAAAATCTAGCTATTTCAGTATGTGTATACTTGTGTTTCAGTGAAAGATGTCAACTCTTAACTTCTTTGGATGGAGATCAATGTTTTAACCACTCTTTAGTTCTTAAAAATTCTCATAGTGAAATGGTCATAAAATTTCCCACCCACTGGCTGATTATTTTTATTCCTCAGTTATGTTCACCATTGTTTCATTTTATACTCAAGTTTATTAATTTTCATGGATTCTGTTGCACCACCGGAAACTCCAAATAAACAAATCTCAAAAAGTTGTGGTTTTGGCAGTAAGGGAAGGAAATAGTTCAAGATCCCCATAGAATTAGAAAAAGACCTTATATTAGTTTCCTATTGCTGTGTAACAAATGAGCACAAATTTAGCAGCTTAAAACAACTTCCATTTATTTTCTCACATTTTCTGTGGGTCACGAGTATACTCACAGTTTAACAAAGTTCTCTGCTTGGAGCTCAAGGCTGCAGTCGAAGTGTCAGTTGGGACTGGGGTCTGCTGAGTCTTGGCGTTCTCTTCTAAATTTGCATGTTTGTTGGCAGAATACATTTCACTGAATTTGTAAAATTTGAGGTAGCTTGCTTTAAGTACAGAAAACAGAGAGTCTCTGACTTCTACTGTCTTTGACTTCTAGACCCCCTTTTAAAGGACCCACATGATTAAGTCAGGGCCACTCAGGATAATTTCCCTTTAGAAAAAGTTATCTAAAGATCTTAATTACATTAGCAAAAATCACATTATCTCTGTTGTTTAATTAATTATTAAAAAAAATTTTGGCCTCTTTTGTTGGTTTTATTTATTTATTTTCATCCATCTTTATTCTTTGGCCTGTGTGGGCCTCCCATTTCAGTGACCTCTCTTGTTGCAGAGCACCAGCTCTGGGCTCATGCACTCCAGAGTGCTGGCTTGTAATTGGACACACTGGTCCAGCTGCTCCATGGCATGTGGGATCTTCTTGGGCCAGGGGTCGAACCGGCACCCCTTGCACTGCAAGGCAGACTCTTTACCCACCGGACCACTGGGGACACCCCAATCAAATGGGTTTTTTTTTTGCTAATAAATAATTAAGGCCTTTATCTCTGCCATTTAATGGACTTATGAGGTGGCACTAGTGGTAAAAGAACCACAAATATAGGTAATTATGACTCTTGATTATATTGTGTATACTGCAGGTTTTCTACCATATGTATGGTCAGGAGGAGTCAAGTCCATTTCTCTTAGATATTAGCAAACAAGATGATCCCACCAAACTGGAAGTCTTAAGAGCATTTAAAATTTAATTTATGGGTTATGTATGTTTCTGTCTTGAGGAAAGAACAATAATTAGAAATTGTCTTAGAATATGTAGCCAAACCTACATAGAGACCAGGAGTATATGGTTCATTCTGAAATGAGGGAAAGCAAGTAAATTTCAGGGTCATAAAACAGACAAACAAATACTTAAGCTTTTGGAAAGAAGAACTTAGAAATGTTTTCACTGTATTGACAAGGGCTTGCTGTCATATGGCTTTTATAACCCGTAGCACAATTTCAGATATTACCTGTGTCAGCAAAATTCTACCCTTCCGACAGATGACAGTTTATTAGATTTCAAAATTGTACTTTTCATGATAAAAACTACCCCAAGGCTCAAGTACAAAAAAGATGACATGCATGTATATGAGTTAGAGTCAGATTAGAAGATGTGAAATATTAATGCTATTTGCAACATTCAATACCTGCCAAATATGAATTTACACAAAGTCAGCAGATTTCTTCTCCTTGTGAGAGGATTGGAATCATACAAGAAACACTTAATCTATCAAAATTAGGAAGCATTCTAGTGCTTGGTCCTCAGGTTGGTTGAATACTAGGGATACGGCTAAGAGAAATCGTAGGAGAAACAATGTATGGAAATTTATTTATTTTCATCAATCTTTATTCTTCAGCCTGTGTGGGCCTTCCATCACAGTGGCCTCTCGTTGCAGAGCAGCAGCTCTGGGTTCATGCACTCCAGAGTGCTGGCTTGTAATTGGACACACTGGTCCATCCGCTTCATGGCATGTGGGATCTTCTTGGGCCAGGGGTCGAACCGGCACCCCTTGCACTGCAAGGCAGACTCTTTACCCACCGGACCACTGGGGACACCCCAATCAAATGGGTTTTTTTTTTGCTAATAAATAATTAAGGCCTTTATCTCTGCCATTTAATGGACTTATGAGGTGGCACTAGTGGTAAAAGAACCACAAATATAGGTAATTATGACTCTTGATTATATTGTGTATACTGCAGGTTTTCTACCATATGTATGGTCAGGAGGAGTCAAGTCCATTTCTCTTAGATATTAGCAAACAAGATGATCCCACCAAACTGGAAGTCTTAAGAGCATTTAAAATTTAATTTATGGGTTATGTATGTTTCTGTCTTGAGGAAAGAACAATAATTAGAAATTGTCTTAGAATATGTAGCCAAACCTACATAGAGACCAGGAGTATATGGTTCATTCTGAAATGAGGGAAAGCAAGTAAATTTCAGGGTCATAAAACAGACAAACAAATACTTAAGCTTTTGGAAAGAAGAACTTAGAAATGTTTTCACTGTATTGACAAGGGCTTGCTGTCATATGGCTTTTATAACCCGTAGCACAATTTCAGATATTACCTGTGTCAGCAAAATTCTACCCTTCCGACAGATGACAGTTTATTAGATTTCAAAATTGTACTTTTCATGATAAAAACTACCCCAAGGCTCAAGTACAAAAAAGATGACATGCATGTATATGAGTTAGAGTCAGATTAGAAGATGTGAAATATTAATGCTATTTGCAACATTCAATACCTGCCAAATATGAATTTACACAAAGTCAGCAGATTTCTTCTCCTTGTGAGAGGATTGGAATCATACAAGAAACACTTAATCTATCAAAATTAGGAAGCATTCTAGTGCTTGGTCCTCAGGTTGGTTGAATACTAGGGATACGGCTAAGAGAAATCGTAGGAGAAACAATGTATGGAAAGAATACTGGGTATGGAACCAAAAGTTTTTTCTCCCAACCCTATTTGCATCTTGTGTGGCACTGGGTGAGTTAATTTAACATGTTAAGGATTCAATTTTCTCTTCATTAAAATGGGGACAGCTTCCCAGGATGAATACTGAACATTCAAGGAGTTTTCAAATTATATTACCATAATACTTGAATTATTATTTTATAATGATTCTAAGTTAGGTACCATCCTAGCATTGCCTTCATAGGGAAGAGGCAGTCAAAACACAGTATGATTGTAAATAACAGGTTTGTCGTAAAAAAAAAAAAAAAAAAAGGAGTATTTGTCAGATGTAATCTGTGACCTCTATCTACTCTCACTTCACCGAAGCTCTTGCAGTCACAAAAGGTACCTCTTTGTCGGTACCTTAATTGTTTAATCAGCTTAAACTTCATTCTACATGAAAAAAGTATAAAATGAAATGACAAGGTGTCTAAACTTTTTGCAAGGATCTCTGCTTATTCCTTTGTGTACTAATGTTTTGCATTGAATGGAACTTTAAAGTTAGGCAGGGTGGATGCTATCCCAATTATGCCAGAGATGGAGCTTTCTTATCAAAACTTTGCTGGCAAGCTATTTTACATTGAAATACAGGTGATTTACAGTATTGTGTCAGTTTCAAGTATATAGCAAAGCACTTCAATTATATATGTGTATATACACACACATATATATATCTATTGCATTATTTTCCATTATAGGTTATTATAAGATACTATTATTCTCTGTGTTATACAGAAAATCCTTATTGCTTATCTATATTATGTATAGTAGTTCATATCTACTGTAATCCCATACTCCTGATTTATCTCTTACCCCCTTCTCTTTCCCTTTTGGTAACCCTAAGTTTGATTTCTGTGTCTATGAATATTTCTGTGTCTATATTCATGTTTCTGTTTCATATGTAGGTTCACTTGTGGTTTTTTTGGGGTTTCATATGTAAGTGATATAATATTTGTCTTTTTGATACTTCGTACAATATTCTCTAGTTCCATCAGTATTGCTGTGATGATAATATTTAATTATTTGTTATGGATGAGTAATATTTCATTGTATATTATATATATGTATGTATCTCTATATATAGGCTTCCAGGTGGCTCACTGGTAAAGGGTCTACCTGACAATGCAGTAGATGTGGGTTCGATCCCTGGGTTGGTAAGGTTCCCTGGAAAAGGAAGTGGCAACCCACTCCAGTATTCTTGCCTGGAGAATCCCATGGACAGAGGAGACCTGCAGGCCACGATCCGTAGGGCCGCAAAGAATCAGACATGACTGAAGTGACTGAGCACAGCATGGCTGGCAGGATTTCTACTGTATAAGATGAAAGGATAGGATAAGTGACACAGCTAGTTACCATAATTTAGGCTCATTCTATTACATCATGATCCTCTTGTCTATTTCTGTCTCCATGCTAATCTCTCTCTGTCTTCCTCTCTCTCTCGCTCCCTCACTATCTCTTCTATCTAAAGGTTAAGTGAAAGATCTTTTGCTAAATACAGTAAAATGATATTAAAAAGCATTGCATATAAAACAGGATGCTTTTCAGATTTCTCTGAGAACCTTCAAGAAGATCAGAGTCACATTGTAAAAACAAAATCCATTTGGAGGGAAATCTATCCATTTAGTGGCATCAAATCACACATTAAAGGAAAGAGAACTGGTAACCTCTGTGTTTTGACTGCAGTAGTCTCTATTAATAAATTTTAAAGAGTGATTTTATTAGTCATTTTTGTGGTTTAGTGTATCCATAACAAATCTAGCATTCCAGAAAAATTTCTTATTGAGTTCTCGGTAAACCTGCTTCTTCTCCTTTTGACTCTGCTTTCTTCACTACTGTCAGAATCTATTTCTTAAATAACTTATCTAATTGTTTGTTTTCTTTTAATATTTCTATTAAATGTTCCTCTGAATGGCCTTCAGGAAAAGTACTAAAGCCTCTGGCTTGTCACTCAACATGCCTCCTCATATGGCCTGAAATGACCTCTCTGATCTTTTAATCACACATGCATCTCAACTCCATAGAGCCACTCATATGAGTCTATCCTGGTACATTTATGCCTCATTTTTCAATAAATATTCTATATCTTTTCATGAGACTAACTGGTGGCCAATGCTGTTCCCTTGTCCAAAATATCATTCCTGCTTTTGTGCCTGACAAATTCTGCTCAGGCTTCAGTATCAAGTTTAGCTTTTTTTGTGAACTCTCTCCTGAGTCCTGTGGGCAAGCAGCCTTTGCTTCCTCTGAGTCCCAGGAGATAGTTCTGTCTCCCTATTAATTATGACATGTGCTACACTGCATTGCAATTGATGGATTTCCATATTTGGCTGCTATGTGATCTCTAAATTTATTTGTTACCAAGACTATCTAACTTCTTGTTAGTTCTACAGCACATAATATATGGTGTTTGTGACCGGTAGAAATGTTTGTCAAACTAAATTAATGCTCTAGCAGCTCTGTTTTTTGAAATGCAAACATTTTTTAGGTTGATTCTTTAAAAATGTATTTACTTTTTTTTTTTTTTTTGGCCGCTTCTATTGATCTTTCATTCGCTTATCTTTTTTGTTCTTTGGCCTGTGTGGGCCTTCCATTGTAGTGGCCTCTCTCGTTGCAGAGCACTAGCTCTGGGTGCGTGTACTTCAGAGCTCTGGCTCGGTAATTGGATACATCGGTCCAGCCACTCCATGGCACGTGGAATCTTCCCAGGCTAGGGATCGCCCCTTGCACTGCAAGGTGGTATCCTTACCCACTGGACCACCAAGGAGGCCCCTGCTTTTTTAATAAATATTTTGAGTCTTGATTTTCTGTACTAGGTAGGATATGGTTATAGTAAGCCAGTACTCTCACTGGAGCAATGTAAAGAAGATGGATTAGTTGGAAACTGTAGTGTTGAAAGATTACAGAAACATAGGGAGTCAACAAGGAATACAAAAAAGAATCTGCTCTCACTACTGGTCAGAATCTATTTCTTAAATAACTTATCTAATTGTTTGTTTTCTTTTAATATTTCTATTAAATGTTCCTCTGAATGGCCTTCAGGAAAAGTACTAAAGCCTCTGGCTTGTCACTCAACATGCCTCCTCATATGGCCTGAAATGACCTCTCTGATCTTTTAATCACACATGCATCTCAACTCCATAGAGCCACTCATATGAGTCTATCCTGGTACATTTATGCCTCATTTTTCAATAAATATTCTATATCTTTTCATGAGACTAACTGGTGGCCAATGCTGTTCCCTTGTCCAAAATATCATTCCTGCTTTTGTGACTGACAAATTCTGCTCAGTCTTCAGTATCAAGTTTAGCTTTTTGTGAACTCTCTCCTGAGTCCTGTGGGCAAGCAGCCTTTGCTTCCTCTGAGTCCCAGGAGATAGTTCTGTCTCCTATTAATTATGACATGTGCTACACTGCATTGCAATTGATGGATTTCCATATTTGGCTGCTATGTGATCTCTAAATTTATTTGTTACCAAGACTATCTAACTTCTTGTTAGTTCTACAGCACATAATATATGGTGTTTGTGACCGGTAGAAATGTTTGTCAAACTAAATTAATGCTCTAGCAGCTCTGTTTTTTGAAATGCAAACATTTTTTAGGTTGATTCTTTAAAAATGTATTTACTTTTTTTTTTTTTTTTGGCCGCTTCTATTGATCTTTCATTCGCTTATCTTTTTTGTTCTTTGGCCTGTGTGGGCCTTCCATTGTAGTGGCCTCTCTCGTTGCAGAGCACTAGCTCTGGGTGCGTGTACTTCAGAGCTCTGGCTCGGTAATTGGATACATCGGTCCAGCCACTCCATGGCACGTGGAATCTTCCCAGGCTAGGGATCGCCCCTTGCACTGCAAGGTGGTATCCTTACCCACTGGACCACCAAGGAGGCCCCTGCTTTTTTAATAAATATTTTGAGTCTTGATTTTCTGTACTAGGTAGGATATGGTTATAGTAAGCCAGTACTCTCACTGGAGCAATGTAAAGAAGATGGATTAGTTGGAAACTGTAGTGTTGAAAGATTACAGAAACATAGGGAGTCAACAAGGAATACATGAAATAAAATTATATAGAAGGAAAATATATACAAATGAACTTTTGTTGTTGTTGTTCAGTCCTGTCCAAATCTTTGCGACCCCATGAACTGCAGCATGCTAGGCTTTCCTGCCCTTCACTGTCTCCTGGAGTTTGCTCAAAGTCATGTCCATTGAGTCAGTGAAGCCATCCAACCGTCTCATCCTGTTGACCCCTTTTCCTCCTGCTCTCAGTCTTTTCCAGCATCAGGTTCTTTTCCAGTGAGTTGGCTCTTTGCATCAGGTGGCCAAACTATTGGAGCTTTGGATCACCAGACATTTTTTCTTGCAGAGGAATTGCCAGTTCTGTTTTGAGCTGAGAGTCAGGGTGGGCCCTGTGCAGAGTCTCTGCTGCAGGTAGAGAAGTAGGAAGGCCTTTTTGCTATTGTGTGTGTCTGGAGCTAGGAATTGTGAGGAACCGCAAACATTTGCAATCAGTCAGCAACAGAATTGCAGTTCACATGAAACACTTACCAAATCAACCACTTAATGGGTCATAAAGAATCTCCAGAAATTTTAAGAGATTGGGAATAATTTAGCTCACAATACAATTAACATAGGGATCAATATAAGGTAACAAGAAAAGCCTCACTATCTGGAAATGAAATAAAACACCTCATATATTAATAATAGGCTTCCCTGGTGGCTCATATGATAAAGAAACTTCCTGTGAGGCAGGAGATTTGAGTTCAGTTCCTGGATTGGGAAGATCCCCTGGAGAAGGAAATGGCAACCCACTACAGTGTTTTTGCCTAGAAAGTCCCATGAACCAAGGAGCCCAATGGGATCACAGCCATGGGATCACAAAAAATTGGACACGACTGAGTCACTTTCACTGTATTAATAACTAAGAAGTTAAATGAGAATTAGTTTAAACTGAATCATAATGAAGATATAGCATGTTTAAACTTGCAGGTTGCAATTAAAGCATAATGAAATCAGTATTTATAGGGAGGTATATACTTGTAAACATATATAAGAGGATTAAAAATTAATGATATAAAATTTCATCTCAAGAAGCTAGAAAAATAACAACGTATCATTCCTCTGGAAAAGAAAAGAAAAATAAAAAGCAGAAGCCAGTGAAATAGAATGAGAAAATCAACTAAGCTAATAGTTTTTTAAAAAACTATTAATAAAATTATAAAGCTCTAGCAAAATGTTTAACAAAAATAAAGGAAAACATAAATTATCATTACTAGAAATTTGAAATCTGTTAGCAAAATCTTCCCCAAAAGAAAGTACTTGAAATGTTGCCAATACTTAAAGAAGAATTAACACCCAGTCACCCAGTATATGCAGCCTCTCCCAGATAATAAAAGTAGAGGAAACAGTTAAATGATATTAGCATAATCTATAACTTGACAAAGACATTATGAAAAAGGAAAATTAGAGAACAATCTTCTTTACATAAACAGATGTAAAATTTATTAACAAAACATTTAAATTAAATCAAGTCATATTAAAGAAGGAACATGCAATATAGCAAAGTAGAGTTTACTCCAACTATGAGAGGCTAATTTCACATTTCAAAATGAATGTAACTCATAGTATCAAAAAAGAAAGGGAGAAAAATATATGATTTTCTCAACAGATGCATAGTTAGCTTTTGATTCAATATCTATTTTTGGTAAAATAAAATTCTTAGCTAAGGAGTTATAGAAGGGAACTGCCTTAAAGAATATTAACAAAACACAGCAAATATTATACTCAATGGTAAGATATTGAAAATGTTCCCCTTTAAGATCAGGGGGAAGAAGAAAACCTATCCTCACTATTTTTATTTAGCAGAGCTGCTTAGTGATATAGATATAGTGAGAATAGGCTTATATCTCACTCAGTAATAAAGATACGTATGTGTGTGTGTTAATTACTCAGTTGTATCCAGCTCTTTTTGACCTCATCAACTGTAATCCTCCAGGCTCCTCTGCCCGTGGAATTTTCCAGGCAAGAATACTGGAGAGGGTTGCCATTTCCTCCACCAGGAGATCTTTCCAACCCAGGGATCGAACTCATGTCTCTTGCATTGGTAGGTGAAGTCTTTACCACTAGCGACATCTGGGACGTTCATTTAGCTATATACTGGGGGTTTTATTCAATGCAGTAAAATAGGGAAAGAAAACTCACACATCAACTATCTCTCAGTCTCCTCAGTTCTCTTTGTGCTCTGAGATTTGCCCACCCACATCCAGTGCAGCAAACTTTCCAATTTCAGGAAAAATTCCTCATACCACTTCACAAACCCTGCAAGCTGGGGCCTATCCAATGCTCACAAGCAAACTTAGATAACTTTCAAGGTAAACTGTCATAGTAGTTATTATGTTACTTATGAATTTCTGAACCACTGAACATACATAGAACTGTTAGCATTTTTATCAGACTCCTATTTTTTGTATGTGTGTCACTGGTTAAGTTTGTGAGCACTGTGCTCTTAACTCATTGTCCCCGTAAGTCCTGGTGTTTTTATCATGAGATTGTTGCACAGCACAGTGATTCTTAGGGATCTATGTCTATATCCGTATATAATAGCAAAACCGACTGCACACAGAATTCACTGAAAGTCAATCAGAGTTTTTTGTGCATAAAATTTATCCCAAGGCGACTGAAGCAAAGTGTGACTTTGGACTCGTATTCAAGGTAGAATAAGTTATTAGGTATATGACTCTGTGCCTATATTCACATATGTTTAGAAATTTCTTTCCTTTCAGAATACCCTTTCACCATTGTGTAGTATTGCTCTTTGCAGAAAAGATAAAGACTAAAAAGAAGTTATGGACTTTCTATATATTTATGCAGCAGAGAAATAACTGTGTTAAAGGCATTGAGCTTCAACTAGTCAGTTCATGCCACTTCTAACAAGAGCCTCCTCCCCACCTTTGGTGATGGCACACGTTTACAGTCTGCACTGAGACTGTTAACGTGGATATTGGTCATGTGAGATTCAGAACTGCCTAGAATGCAGTTATACAGATAAAGAATATACTCTCTTAGGAACAGAATGGTAGTTTTAAGGATGTAGTGCAAAATTTGATTGCTTTGGGATGGGTAGATATGCTTTTAATGAGGTATTTGGGAAATGTTCATTCGTAAAGAGTAAGTTCTCTGTGACATGAACTGTTTAATGTCATCTGATGGGAATATGATGAGAAAGATCCCTTTTAGGGCAAGCTTAATATAACATTGCCAAAAAGGGCTGTCTTGTAAAGAAAAACATAAAGACTGCACCCCAAATTCCTTATTGGAACATGAACAACAATAATAACTAGACACGACGTTCAAAAGGAGCTTGGGGAGTTCTAGCGTCTGACAGTTTTTGCATCTAATTGCTGAGTTGTCACCAGAAATCTGGTTGTGCTAGAGAGCTGGAGGGAGGGAACGGGTGGGAGGTGGTGTGACTGCAGTGCCTAAAACAAAGGATCACATTGTCACTTTGTATCTGGATCACTGTTCTTTGGATCACGAGAGAATCTACAATGTGAATTAACTTTTTGCCCAGTTGATACAAGAAGCGAAGTGTTACTGTTAGATTAGGCATTGTTACTTGACACTTGGTATGGATCCGGCCGTGATGTTGATCTCCTTTGATTCAGATGTTGGTGTTCCTAGAAAATATTTTAAAGCCATTTGATTCAACCCGAAGTCTCTACCCGCTCTTTGGAGACACAAATAGGAACGGTAGGACTATGTCATGCTTCCTGACTCATCTCTTTCAGTCCTAGCCAATATAAGAAGAATGGAGCCACACAGCTGTGGAAGCACAGCCAGCCTCCCTCCCCTGCACGGAGACAAGATTGCAGGACTCCAGAGATGCCACAGAGGCTTGCAGATTCACCTTGGCCAACCTTTGGCAGGATCATTTTTATTCCCAAGGAATAAGTCCTATATTGAAAACAAAAATTAGTCCTGTCTTAAAGGGACCCAGGAACGCTGGAAGACTGCCTTGTTCAACCACTCTGGTGGGTGAAAGAGTGGGTTATGTAGACCCTCCTCAGCAACTCCATGCTGGCCTGTGCAGTTTTGAATTGCCTGTGGATGAGTGCTAGGAGACGGACAAGCCTGATCTTCCTCTGTGCTCCTGGCAAGCCTGTTCTAAAGAATGGTAGTTTTAAGGATGTAGTGCAAAATTTGATTGCTTTGGGATGGGTAGATATGCTTTTAATGAGGTATTTGGGAAATGTTCATTCGTAAAGAGTAAGTTCTCTGTGACATGAACTGTTTAATGTCATCTGATGGGAATATGATGAGAAAGATCCCTTTTAGGGCAAGCTTAATATAACATTGCCAAAAAGGGCTGTCTTGTAAAGAAAAACATAAAGACTGCACCCCAAATTCCTTATTGGAACATGAACAACAATAATAACTAGACACGACGTTCAAAAGGAGCTTGGGGAGTTCTAGCGTCTGACAGTTTTTGCATCTAATTGCTGAGTTGTCACCAGAAATCTGGTTGTGCTAGAGAGCTGGAGGGAGGGAACGGGTGGGAGGTGGTGTGACTGCAGTGCCTAAAACAAAGGATCACATTGTCACTTTGTATCTGGATCACTGTTCTTTGGATCACGAGAGAATCTACAATGTGAATTAACTTTTTGCCCAGTTGATACAAGAAGCGAAGTGTTACTGTTAGATTAGGCATTGTTACTTGACACTTGGTATGGATCCGGCCGTGATGTTGATCTCCTTTGATTCAGATGTTGGTGTTCCTAGAAAATATTTTAAAGCCATTTGATTCAACCCGAAGTCTCTACCCGCTCTTTGGAGACACAAATAGGAACGGTAGGACTATGTCATGCTTCCTGACTCATCTCTTTCAGTCCTAGCCAATATAAGAAGAATGGAGCCACACAGCTGTGGAAGCACAGCCAGCCTCCCTCCCCTGCACGGAGACAAGATTGCAGGACTCCAGAGATGCCACAGAGGCTTGCAGATTCACCTTGGCCAACCTTTGGCAGGATCATTTTTATTCCCAAGGAATAAGTCCTATATTGAAAACAAAAATTAGTCCTGTCTTAAAGGGACCCAGGAACGCTGGAAGACTGCCTTGTTCAACCACTCTGGTGGGTGAAAGAGTGGGTTATGTAGACCCTCCTCAGCAACTCCATGCTGGCCTGTGCAGTTTTGAATTGCCTGTGGATGAGTGCTAGGAGACGGACAAGCCTGATCTTCCTCTGTGCTCCTGGCAAGCCTGTTCTTCTAAAGGTCAGAAGTGAGATTAATAAGGGGAGACATAGGCAGAGTTTCCATTTGCCTCTTTACCCCTATATCAACTCATGCATTATTCATCAGCTCTTCTACTGTGTGCTGAAATCTGGGATGAGCGCAGGGGGACAGAGACAAGTATGACACGGACCCTGTTGTGAAGGAGCATCCTCTAGTGGGAAGGACAGCAAAGCAAATAAGGGCCACAACGTGTTCTGAGAAAGTCAGTGATGGAGGAAGGGCAGTCATGTCTGCCTAGAACACAGGCCTTTGAACTTTATTCCCTCTGGGCCAATTTGGCAGTTGGCAAGATTTAGGTCCCGATGTTCCAGTGTTAAACAAACGCTCCACAAAATATTTATTACACGTATAATTAAATGTGACAGTATTTGGCTCATAAGTTAAATTACAGAGTCATAACTACTGCCCTAATTCATAAGTATATAAAAGAGAAATCAGAGCCTATTGTTCTAAGTTACTCTTGAAATTGCCATGGTACCAGTGAAAGAACCCCAGAACACCTGCTATGGCTTAGCGTTGCAAACAGCTAGCTGTGTGATCTTGGCCAGGTCACTTGAGTTTAGTTTCATTTTCCTTATTTGTAAAATGAGAAAATCTCCTGTTGTCACGGGAAATGTGTAGTTACTTATTTCCGATTAATAGAAGCAAGGAAACACTTAATTTACCGCTGTACTATTTTCAGAGAACTTCAACCTATACACTGTAGCTCCCTCTAATTTAAGAGAATAGAACTTCAACAGGAAAAAGGTGTGGAGTTCAAGCCAAGATTAGATTTATTAACATAAAGAACATCAAATCAGTAGTAGTAAATAAATCTTAGTAATTAGCATCAGCACGTTACATCGAAGTTAAAGTTCAGAACTTAAACAGCAAGAATTCAAGGCTTTAAGATTATTTCAGAAATAATACAGAACTTTAACATTATTTCAGAACTCAGTAACAATGTAAAGCCTTAAAATATTTCAGGACTCTAAAGTTATTTCAGAACTTTAACATTATTTCAGAACTCAATCAACAAGATAACAATTGTTCTTACCCCAAAGCTGGAGAGCCTCCCACCTCAGTCACAACTGAGTTCAGTGAGTAAGTTATCGCACAATCTAATTACCCTCCTTTTATAATTGAGTTCCCGTTGTTTTGCCGCTCATGAAGAATCTGAAGGTCAGGAATCTCAGTATTTTACCGCTCATCAGGAATTCCAGTGTTTTACTGCTCATCAGGAATTTCTAGGTCATTGCTGTCTTATCTGGGGATTAGCATTTAAAAGAAATTGGAAGGCTTTTATGATATAACTTTTCTATATGCACTAGAGCTGAGTAGGTTACCTAATTAACTCTTTTAGCCTCTCTATTTGATAGTAAAAGTAAACACAAACTGTAAGGTTTTATTTTCCTTCTAACTTTTGAACCTTAGGAGGTGATTGTGGCCCAGGCACAGTACCGTAAGTCACATATTCTTTATCACTGGAAGAATCTTGACTCACTTGATTGTGATTTCTTTTAGATACAACTTTCGTTCCTCTCAGATTAGTGTATGTTCCTCCCTTAGGTATCATCATGTTTACCCAGTCATCTCCCTCAGTGCTAATATCGCTCTCTAGAGGATGAACCAAGGGTCTCAGAAGCTTATCTGGGGTTGGAGGATCACTGAATCGTAATCATCTGAACTACTTTCCTTATATCCAGGGGCCCAATGTATCCCCAGGAACTCTCTCGTGGTTGTCCACAACACTATTCTATGCATTAGAAAAACTCAAGGAATAGAAAACAAATCAAATAAAAATAGAAAAAAAATATATAAATCAAAATATTTTAAAAATCAAAAAAGTAAAATAATTATTAAAAGGAAAAAAATCAAAGTGTAATTTCTTAATGGTGTTTTTCCATGTCTAAACAAACCTTAGAGAGCAACTGGATGATTTTGGACTTCACTTGAAATTCAAGCCAAATTGGGAGCCAGATGGTTGTTCCCCACAAACCCCACATGAGATGAATCGCAGGAAGCCCATCTGCTTGAATTCTCCCCATTTTCATGTGGAAGTGAGGATCTCCAGATATTCATAATCCAGTGAATCATTTCACCTTCCCTCTTTTCTCATGCATACATAAGAAAATTTCTCCAGAGGAATATAAGAAATCTAAATTCTCTGTGGTATCCCTGAAGTATGCAGTAAAAATGGTTCTCATCATGAATATCTGTAGAAAACTCAGTAGAGTACAAGGTAACAGTGTGTGTTTCATAAATGAAATTCTATTCCCTGTGACAACTACTTGGGACTTCTAACCTTGATTGTTCATATCAACTCCATGTTTATGGTGTCTTGTCCCATCCAATCCATTTATAGAGCACTACTGGATTAATCCTTTAAAGCAGCTCTGTTCAATAGAACATTCTGTGATGATAGAAATGTTCTATATCTCTCTTGTCCTGTATACAGAAGCTCCTAGTTGTTAGGCATTATTAAGCATCTGAAATATGGCAAATACAACTGAGGAGCTGAATTACTCATTTTATTTAATTTTGATTAAATTTATAACTTTGGCAACTCCATGTGCTGGTGGCACCTGCACTAAACATTTTACTTCTCAAGCACAGCCCTGACCAGGCCCTTCCTTAACTCAAAATGTTTGTAGCTTTGCTCTGCCTAATATGTGTTGGTGGTGGTTTAGTCTCTGAATCATGTCTGACTCTTTGTGACCTCATGAACTGTAGCCCAACAGGCTCCTCTGTCCTTGGAATTTCCAGGCAAGAATACTGGAGTTTGTGGCCATTTCCTTCTCCAGGGCATCTTCCTAACCCAGGGATTGAACTCACATATCCTGCATTGGCAGGTGGATTCTTCACCACTGAGCCACCAGGCCTAAAATGTACCATTAAAATATCTTAAGCATTTGAGAAACTCCATAAATTGCGTTTGTGCAATCAGCATTTTATTCAAAGTTACATATTTGCTATTCTCAAACCTGTCTTCTGTTTTCAGGAGCCACGCTTTCCTTATGGGTATTTTTTTTTTAAGAATTTTGTTCATTTATTTAATTATATCTGATGTTGAAACAGCTTGATTTCCCCATCCTTTATAAGATCTTACCTCATTCATATATACTGACATCACTCATATTCATAATCCAGTGCTTTCCCCCCATAAAGAAAATTTCTCCAGAGGAATATAAGAAATCTAAATTCTCTGTGGTATCCCTGAAGTATGCAGTAAAAATGGTTCTCATCATGAATATCTGTAGAAAACTCAGTAGAGTACAAGGTAACAGTGTGTGTTTCATAAATGAAATTCTATTCCCTGTGACAACTACTTGGGACTTCTAACCTTGATTGTTCATATCAACTCCATGTTTATGGTGTCTTGTCCCATCCAATCCATTTATAGAGCACTACTGGATTAATCCTTTAAAGCAGCTCTGTTCAATAGAACATTCTGTGATGATAGAAATGTTCTATATCTCTCTTGTCCTGTATACAGAAGCTCCTAGTTGTTAGGCATTATTAAGCATCTGAAATATGGCAAATACAACTGAGGAGCTGAATTACTCATTTTATTTAATTTTGATTAAATTTATAACTTTGGCAACTCCATGTGCTGGTGGCACCTGCACTAAACATTTTACTTCTCAAGCACAGCCCTGACCAGGCCCTTCCTTAACTCAAAATGTTTGTAGCTTTGCTCTGCCTAATATGTGTTGGTGGTGGTTTAGTCTCTGAATCATGTCTGACTCTTTGTGACCTCATGAACTGTAGCCCAACAGGCTCCTCTGTCCTTGGAATTTCCAGGCAAGAATACTGGAGTTTGTGGCCATTTCCTTCTCCAGGGCATCTTCCTAACCCAGGGATTGAACTCACATATCCTGCATTGGCAGGTGGATTCTTCACCACTGAGCCACCAGGCCTAAAATGTACCATTAAAATATCTTAAGCATTTGAGAAACTCCATAAATTGCGTTTGTGCAATCAGCATTTTATTCAAAGTTACATATTTGCTATTCTCAAACCTGTCTTCTGTTTTCAGGAGCCACGCTTTCCTTATGGGTATTTTTTTTTTAAGAATTTTGTTCATTTATTTAATTATATCTGATGTTGAAACAGCTTGATTTCCCCATCCTTTATAAGATCTTACCTCATTCATATATACTGACATCACTCATGTTCATGAAATGCCAGATTGCTTTCCTATGACATTTAGTACATTTTACTGTATAGCTTATTTATTAATATATGCATACCTGAAGTCTGCTGTGCTGCATGTGCTTAGTTGTTCAGTCATGTCTGACTCTTTGCAACCCCATGAACTGTAGTCTGTTGGGCTCCTTTGTCCATGGAATTCTCCAGGCAAGAATACTGGAGTGGATAGCCTATCCCTTTTCCAGGAGATCTTCCCAACCCAGATATTGAACTAAGGTGTCCTGCATTGCAGGCAGATTCTCTATCAACTGAGTTACCAGGGAAGCCCGTAAGTCCACTGCTTGATTGTAATAATAATCTTCCTGAGACTGTTGTCCATATCTGAGTTTGTATCCTTCCTGGTTCTTTTCACAAAGAAGAAGTATATATTAATCAGTAAGCAAAAATTAATAGCATTGGATTTAAATCCCAGTTACTTGAACTACCTTAGTAATTGATGAGTTCCATACCAAGGCATATATCAAGGATACAGCAAATGCTAGCTAATTTAAACACTAAAGATATAAGTTCAGAATTTTGACAGGTAGATCATCAGAATTACTTTTGATGCACTAACAAAGGCTATCTTCGGGCTTCCCCTGGTGGTCCAGTGGGTAAGGACACCGCCTTGCAGTGCAAGGGGCGCCGGTTCGAGCCCTGGCCTGGGAAGATCCCACGTGCCGCGGAGCGGCTGGACTGATGTGTCCAATCACCGAGCCGGAGCTCTGGAGCGCATGCGCCCAGAGCCTGTGCTCTGCAACGACAGACGCCACCGCGATGGGAGGCCCACAGGAGCCAAAGAACAAAGACGGATGAAAGTAGAGAAATGAAAGACCAATAGAAGTGTCTCGCCTGCTCCCCTCTCTCCCCAACCCGATCCCTGCCCAAAAATGAATACATAAATAAAAAAAAAAAAAAACAAAAAACAAAGGCTATCTTCTCTTATGGAAGGAAGCACATGATCAACAAAAATCCTATTTTGGGTTTTTTTTCATTTATTTAATTATATCTGATGTTGAAACAGCTTGATTTCCCCATCCTTTATAAGATCTTACCTCATTCATATATACTGACATCACTCATGTTCATGAAATGCCAGATTGCTTTCCTATGACATTTAGTACATTTTACTGTATAGCTTATTTATTAATATATGCATACCTGAAGTCTGCTGTGCTGCATGTGCTTAGTTGTTCAGTCATGTCTGACTCTTTGCAACCCCATGAACTGTAGTCTGTTGGGCTCCTTTGTCCATGGAATTCTCCAGGCAAGAATACTGGAGTGGATAGCCTATCCCTTTTCCAGGAGATCTTCCCAACCCAGATATTGAACTAAGGTGTCCTGCATTGCAGGCAGATTCTCTATCAACTGAGTTACCAGGGAAGCCCGTAAGTCCACTGCTTGATTGTAATAATAATCTTCCTGAGACTGTTGTCCATATCTGAGTTTGTATCCTTCCTGGTTCTTTTCACAAAGAAGAAGTATATATTAATCAGTAAGCAAAAATTAATAGCATTGGATTTAAATCCCAGTTACTTGAACTACCTTAGTAATTGATGAGTTCCATACCAAGGCATATATCAAGGATACAGCAAATGCTAGCTAATTTAAACACTAAAGATATAAGTTCAGAATTTTGACAGGTAGATCATCAGAATTACTTTTGATGCACTAACAAAGGCTATCTTCGGGCTTCCCCTGGTGGTCCAGTGGGTAAGGACACCGCCTTGCAGTGCAAGGGGCGCCGGTTCGAGCCCTGGCCTGGGAAGATCCCACGTGCCGCGGAGCGGCTGGACTGATGTGTCCAATCACCGAGCCGGAGCTCTGGAGCGCATGCGCCCAGAGCCTGTGCTCTGCAACGACAGACGCCACCGCGATGGGAGGCCCACAGGAGCCAAAGAACAAAGACGGATGAAAGTAGAGAAATGAAAGACCAATAGAAGTGTCTCGCCTGCTCCCCTCTCTCCCCAACCCGATCCCTGCCCAAAAATGAATACATAAATAAAAAAAAAAAAAAACAAAAAACAAAGGCTATCTTCTCTTATGGAAGGAAGCACATGATCAGCAAAAATCTTATTCTCTTAAGACCGAGTGTGATAGAAAGAAGCTTGTTCTCTCTCACAGCAGAGGGAACAATTGTTGATCTACATTCATCTCTGTCTCTCCATCACTGAAGAGTAGAGTCTGGGGCAAAGTGTCAAGCAAGAAGTCTTGAAACTTAGCCCCAGGGCAGGACCAACAGCAAGTCATCCTGAAAGCTATTCCCTGGTTAAAAGCAGCAGCACATGGATAGAAGCATGTAGTTTCCTGCCCTCCTTCCACTGTCTTCCCATGCCAGAATCCACTCTTGGCAGCACCAGAGTTGAATGGCTTATTTTCTTTGGCCCTGGACTTGAAAGGAATTGTAAAGATATGTGGGTAGAAAGGGAAGAGAACAGATTGAAAGGAAAGCTGTCCTTCTCAACATTCAAGAGGATTCTTTGTTCTCTGCTTTTGGCCACTAATCTTTGGGTTATTTAGACTGACTTTTCCACAACAGTTGAAATCAAATTTTTTCAAAACTCTGCAGTAGAGAATTTTAAAGATTTTCCTCAAAGGCACAAAATTCTACTAAAATATTGGTGATTATGTTTAAATTACCAAATTCTTGATTCAGAAAGTATTTCTAAGGAATAGAATTGTTTTTGTCTGCAAAATCACTTGAACTACCTTCTAACCTACTCTTAGAAAATGACTACTGACCTGCTTAAGAAGAAGATGTAAATCATCTGGGTTTGAATCCTTGTTTGCTGTTTACTCACTGGGCAATTAATTTTCTTATGTCCGGGTGTCAGCTCCTTGCAACTGGACCTTCTAAGCCTACTACTTAGAAAATAATGACTCTTAGAAGTTCCATCGGGAAGATCCCACGACGCCACCGCGATCTGGGCGCATGCGCCCAGAGCCTGTGCTCTGCAACGACAGACGCCACCGCGATGGGAGGCCCACAGGAGCCAAAGAACAAAGACGGATGAAAGTAGAGAAATGAAAGACCAATAGAAGTGTCTCGCCTGCTCCCCTCTCTCCCCAACCCGATCCCTGCCCAAAAATGAATACATAAATAAAAAAAAAAAAAAACAAAAAACAAAGGCTATCTTCTCTTATGGAAGGAAGCACATGATCAGCAAAAATCTTATTCTCTTAAGACCGAGTGTGATAGAAAGAAGCTTGTTCTCTCTCACAGCAGAGGGAACAATTGTTGATCTACATTCATCTCTGTCTCTCCATCACTGAAGAGTAGAGTCTGGGGCAAAGTGTCAAGCAAGAAGTCTTGAAACTTAGCCCCAGGGCAGGACCAACAGCAAGTCATCCTGAAAGCTATTCCCTGGTTAAAAGCAGCAGCACATGGATAGAAGCATGTAGTTTCCTGCCCTCCTTCCACTGTCTTCCCATGCCAGAATCCACTCTTGGCAGCACCAGAGTTGAATGGCTTATTTTCTTTGGCCCTGGACTTGAAAGGAATTGTAAAGATATGTGGGTAGAAAGGGAAGAGAACAGATTGAAAGGAAAGCTGTCCTTCTCAACATTCAAGAGGATTCTTTGTTCTCTGCTTTTGGCCACTAATCTTTGGGTTATTTAGACTGACTTTTCCACAACAGTTGAAATCAAATTTTTTCAAAACTCTGCAGTAGAGAATTTTAAAGATTTTCCTCAAAGGCACAAAATTCTACTAAAATATTGGTGATTATGTTTAAATTACCAAATTCTTGATTCAGAAAGTATTTCTAAGGAATAGAATTGTTTTTGTCTGCAAAATCACTTGAACTACCTTCTAACCTACTCTTAGAAAATGACTACTGACCTGCTTAAGAAGAAGATGTAAATCATCTGGGTTTGAATCCTTGTTTGCTGTTTACTCACTGGGCAATTAATTTTCTTATGTCCGGGTGTCAGCTCCTTCTGGGTTCAGTCAAGAGCTGGGACACATAAACTTACTTAAGTCTCTACATTTACAAAATAAACTAGAAAATAATGATAATTCCTACTTCTCAAGAATGTGGTTAAATATGAATTGAATTTACATTAAGCAAATAAAGCACTTGGCATGGTTCCTGGCACAGAAAAGACACTCTGTATATTTAACTACCCTCCCTGTGTGGTTTGTACTAAGATAAACACTATAAATTATTAAAGAACAATTCCATCTTTGGGCTATTTATAACTGCTCCATATAATCCTGAAGTATCCTATTTTTTTGGGCTTCACAAGTGGTAAAGAACCTGCCTGGCAATGCAAGAGATGTGGGTTCAATCCCTGGGTCAGGAAGATTACCTGGAGGAGGGCATAGCAACCCACTCCAGTATTCTCTCTTAGAGAATCCCATGCACAAAGGAGCCTGCTGGACTACAGTCCAGAGGGTTGCACAGAGTTTGACATGACTGAAGCTGCTTAGCGCACATGCAAATTATTTTTTAAATGTTTTATTTGGAAATAATTTCTAGTTTACCAAAAGGCCACAGTGCTAGTACAAAGAGCTCACAGTATCATTTGTCCCAGTTCAAAAATTTGGAAATATTTTGTCACATCTACTTCATCATAAGTACTCTCTTCATATATCATACATATATCATTGTTTCTCAGGTAGACTTCTGTAACCACATATCCAGCTCTCTGCAACAAATGGAGAAAATTTTTTCTTTGCTTGTTTTCGTTATCACTGAAGGCAGGTGAATTTCTTATATAGAAAACTAGACTTAAAAACTTTCGGGGAGACTTCCCTGGTGGTCCAATGGGTAAGGACACCACTTTGCAGTGCAAGGGGCACCGGTTCGATCCCTAGCTTGGGAGGATCCTGTGTGCTGCGGAGCAGCTGGACCAATGTGTCTAACTACTGAGCCGGAGCTCTGGAGCACATGTGTCCAGAACCGGTGCTCTGCAATGAAAGAGGCCACTGCAGCGGGAGGCCCACACAGGCCAAAGAACAAAAAAAGATAAGTGAATGAAAGATCAATGGAAGTGGCCAAAAAAAACCTTTTGGGGAACTCCATACTCCAGATATCCCCTCTCCGATCTGTGTATGCATGCATTAGCTCCATATGAAGCCCCTCAGAGCAATCCCTGGAGTGGTTTCCCCTCTAGAAAGTGAAGACAGGATTTATTTATTTATTTTTTTTTAATTCATTTATTTATTTTCTTGGGGTGGGGGACAGGTTGGGGAAGGAGGGGAGTGGGCGGTTGACTTCTATTAGTCTTTCATTTATCTGTTTTCATCCATCTTTGTTCTCTGGCCTGTGTGGGCCTCCCATCACAGTGGCCTCTGTTGCAGAGCACCGGCCATTTGGGCACAGCAATTTTACCCATCACTGGAGTTGCACCATCAGTACAAATATCAACATAGTTAAAAGTAAATATTTTTCTACATTTATTTAGTAATACCAAATCTGATAAAAGAAGAAATCTGTGAGAAGTAAAAATGCCATTTTAGGGACTTCCCTGATTGTTCAATGGTTAAGACTTCACCTTTCAATGCAGAGAGTGCTGCTTCAGTCTCAGTGGGGGAACCAAGATTCCACATGCTGCTGGGTGCAGAACAATAAATGTCATTAGAAAACTTAAATATCTCAATGCAAAAAAGAAAAAAAAAGCAGTAACAACTGATCATACCTTGACCCACATACAAAGATAACAAACTGGTGATAGGTGATAGATGAGGTTACCATGAACGATGTTGGATTCTTAATCTCCAATGGAGAAGAATTCACATTGGGATCAAAAGATTCAGTGATAGTCACTCAGACCTTCATGCAGTGAAAAGTTTATTAAAGTAATAAAGGATAGGGGAAAACTTCCAGCATAGACAGTGGAAGGAGGATAGAAGGGTATCCCCCTTTGGCAGTTGAAGCATGACAATTTGTATCTTCCAGTCAGTTACCAAAACAATAAATCAAAAGAATATCTTAAAGTTGTAAAGGCCCTCTAGGCCCACACCCACAACATTAATTTGGGATTAGCTAGGACAGTCTCCAGGCCTCAGGGCTAGGTGAGACATTCTAATGTAAATGCCCAGATTAACATAAGATTAGAAGCTTTCAGTTTCACCATTGAAGATCTTTGCCTTTATTTCTCCTTGTCCTTTCTCTTCTCCTCCTTGTCCTTGGGACCCGCTTGCCTCCTTGCCAATTCTTCCCATGAACCCCTTTTATTCTGAACCGTTTTCATTCCCCGTTTTTGTTTTAGGAGAATTATGTTGCCAGGGGAAGGGAGCAATGACCAATCAGGCTTCTTTGAGCAGAACAGGGGTGTGGTCCCTAATTTATTGAGGCAACATATCTAAAATGTAAAACCTAAAAAAAAAAAGAATAAAAAAGTAAAATGCCATTTGACTGCCTACATAACTTCAGAAAACCTGTCAACAAAGATTTAATTTGTATTTTGTCAACTGTATCCTTTAAACTATATACAGTAAAAATAATTGTCCCCAAAGCTTCATAGTACAGGTCTTAACTATACTTTGATATCATTTTATGCTGAAGGCTAATTCCTATTTACACATTAAAATAAAAATGACAAAACATAATGGTCTAATCTTATCATGGTTATGAATATTTGCCCCCACTGGAAAATATACTTATTATTAGTGCTATAATTACTTGGAAAAGGATAATTTTTAGGTCTTTTAAAATATTCCGTTGACCCAGAATAGTCTGATTGTGTAGTTAAGTATTTTCTGTATACAATGCAAGTTGAGGCTATGGCATTTGAGCGAACATAAAATATTTTATACAAAACATTCTTTTCAGTGAAATCTACATTTTTTCTACTAGTAATGACTGAATGCCAGAATTAATTTTTCTCAAATAATTACTCCTTTAGCATAGCTAACAATCCCAGGCATTTAACTGATTCATTAAAATGCAATAATGATTCACCAATAGCTTTCACTACCAATAATGACATGCATTATTATGCATGACTAATTTCCATAAAGAACAATGAGATACTATTTTATTGGTATTTGCATCTACAGGACTATACCTTGTTGCATGCTTATAAAGAAAACAAAATGAAAAGACCCAGGTAAAAGTAACATCAGTTATCTTTCTTAACGATAAATAATTGCTGTATTAGTATACGATGTTAGAATTGCTACTAAATATTTTTTACTATATAACTTCATTAATATTTGGAATAAGCATATGGCTAAGGACAACACTTAAATTATTGAAATAAATACATGATGATAATTATGAGGAAACTTGGATCTAAAAATTCTTTTTAAGATAATTTTTGGATTACATGTTCTAAAACTTTTTCTTTGATGTTTTTCGTTTGCTTTTGTTGTCATAGTTACTTTCCCCAGTTACTAAGCATTTATTAAGTTCAAAACAAGTCAGTTATCAAACTGCTTACTTCCCATGCTTCAGAAACAGGGTGTGGTCCCTAATTTATTGAGGCAACATATCTAAAATGTAAAACCTAAAAAAAAAAAGAATAAAAAAGTAAAATGCCATTTGACTGCCTACATAACTTCAGAAAACCTGTCAACAAAGATTTAATTTGTATTTTGTCAACTGTATCCTTTAAACTATATACAGTAAAAATAATTGTCCCCAAAGCTTCATAGTACAGGTCTTAACTATACTTTGATATCATTTTATGCTGAAGGCTAATTCCTATTTACACATTAAAATAAAAATGACAAAACATAATGGTCTAATCTTATCATGGTTATGAATATTTGCCCCCACTGGAAAATATACTTATTATTAGTGCTATAATTACTTGGAAAAGGATAATTTTTAGGTCTTTTAAAATATTCCGTTGACCCAGAATAGTCTGATTGTGTAGTTAAGTATTTTCTGTATACAATGCAAGTTGAGGCTATGGCATTTGAGCGAACATAAAATATTTTATACAAAACATTCTTTTCAGTGAAATCTACATTTTTTCTACTAGTAATGACTGAATGCCAGAATTAATTTTTCTCAAATAATTACTCCTTTAGCATAGCTAACAATCCCAGGCATTTAACTGATTCATTAAAATGCAATAATGATTCACCAATAGCTTTCACTACCAATAATGACATGCATTATTATGCATGACTAATTTCCATAAAGAACAATGAGATACTATTTTATTGGTATTTGCATCTACAGGACTATACCTTGTTGCATGCTTATAAAGAAAACAAAATGAAAAGACCCAGGTAAAAGTAACATCAGTTATCTTTCTTAACGATAAATAATTGCTGTATTAGTATACGATGTTAGAATTGCTACTAAATATTTTTTACTATATAACTTCATTAATATTTGGAATAAGCATATGGCTAAGGACAACACTTAAATTATTGAAATAAATACATGATGATAATTATGAGGAAACTTGGATCTAAAAATTCTTTTTAAGATAATTTTTGGATTACATGTTCTAAAACTTTTTCTTTGATGTTTTTCGTTTGCTTTTGTTGTCATAGTTACTTTCCCCAGTTACTAAGCATTTATTAAGTTCAAAACAAGTCAGTTATCAAACTGCTTACTTCCCATGCTTTTTTGTGTTAAATGTTAAAGTGCCTTATGGTACCGTTATTCCAATGTTTAAGTCAGTATAACAGTTACTCTTTTTTTAAATTTATTTTGGGGGAGGGGATCGGGTCGGGGAGGGAGGGGAGCGGGCAGGCCACTTCCATTGGTCCTTCACTTCTCTGTTTTCATCCGTCTTTGTTCTTTGGCCCGTGTGGGCCTCCCATCGCGGTGGCGTCCATTGTCGCAGAGCACCGGCTCTGGGCGCATGCGCTCCAGAGCTCTGGCTCGGTGATTGGACACATCAGTCCAGCCGCTCCACGGCACGTGGGATCCTCCCAGGCCAGGGATCGAACCGGCGCCCCTTGCACTGCAAGGCGGTATCCCTATCCACTGGACCACCAGGGAAAGCCCAACTGTTACTCTTTGATAAAAGTTAATTTGTGATTTGAACCACTAAAACAGCAAACTCCAAGCTTTTCTCAGTTTTGCCTTGAAGAATCATCTTCAGTTTTATAAAATAAAAATGTAGAATTAAAAATCTGACATTTTATCTGGGGAACAACATATCAAAATGTCCACATATGTTCACTGATTAAAAACACTTATTCTGTTGGAAAATGACTAATTGATACACACATATTTCATCCATTAACGTGACCTTTACTGAAAATACATGGTTTGTCTTTAAGATTGCAGCTCCTCACTGCAGACTTGCTATTTTCCCTCTGTTTGTATGAAGCAGTGATGACATGCAGGGACTGATTAGCTTAAACCACAGATGTGTTTGCCTTAGGGAAGTAGCAGTAGCCTAGTTTTCTCCATAAAGACGATAGCCAGAATTCAAATTATTTCCAGTCCAAAGCCACAACTGTCCCAATTCTAGTAGTTCAGTGATTGAATTGGATTATAGTAAAGAGGAAAGGAAGACTGAACCTGTAAACATTTAATGTCTGTATGATTTTTGCTAAGGCTAAAAATAAGAATTCCGTGTATTATGAGGGATTGGCTCTCACTATGTTAACATCAGTAGGCAACTCATTTGTGTAGCACTTGAAAAATTCATTTGCATCAGTCATCAACACATGGATGCATAATGAGGGCGAGTATTTTTCAGGAAGAGAACACACATTTAATTTGACATTTTCTTGTTGAACTTGAGGCAGCCAGCTTCTCTGGCTTTACTCCATCTTTTCATCCCACCAAACTTTCCCTCCTACTCATCAAATAATCACAGCATTCTTCACCCTACAACAGAGGCAGATGGGTTCTTGTGTCATTATTTGTAATCCAATTGAAAGATTTGTTTTTGCTTCTTCTGGCCCCGGTTCCATGGTTCTCTAAAAGCAACATTCAGTTCCTTAAATTCAGTCTGTCTTTCTGCTTAGCAAAGAAATGAAACTAATAGCATTCTTTTGCAAGTTTCTCATATACTTTATATTCATGATAATCTATGGGTGAGAGTAGTTCACATGACGTGTTGGAAACTCTTTTCTTAATTCAGTAACAGTAGTACATTTATAAAATGGAAAGTACCACATAAATGCCATGTAATAACAATTTTATGAAAGTCATCTACCTTTCCCATAAATGTAAATGCTTCATTATTTAAGCATGCATTTAAGAACCATTTTCCTGGGTTCTGTTTATTCATTACCATTTATTCTGAATTACCTCATAATTGGATTATTTCTCATTTTCTTTTAATAATTGTTTGACGCATCTAAAAAGCAATAAGTGTTAAGAGGTCATTCCTTAGCAATGACTATTAGAATTTTCTGGAAATGATTTTCCTAGGTTTCCAGGTTACATTTTTCTTTCCTCATTAGGGTGTCTGAAATTCTTCATTGAACAGGGAAGGATATATAGTATTATGTTTTCCAGCTGCCCAATCAATACTTGTGTACTCACATTCATTATTTTTTTAACCGATAAAGAGGTACATAAACTTAATGTGTGAAAAATAGAGCAACCCCACAAGGGATATATGAAATACTGAAAAATATAGTTTCTTAAAATTATTATTTAGCATCATGTAGTGAAAAATTCATCATATTGGTGATTAGGAAACAGTGCTGATTTTGGCTCTGGTTTGCCTGTATATAACCTTGGTTATGTTATTGAACAGCTCTGGATTTCAAATTTATTGTATAAAGTAAATAAAATTGAACAACCTCTACTTCATAGTCATTCTGAATTATTTCTTATGAAGAAAAATGTTCCTTTTAAGGACGGGTGTTTTTACAGTATTTCTATTAATGCAGTTAATGCCTCCTTTTCTGTCACATCTTTTGAATTGCTATCTGGCACTTGAGATCCTCATATGTATTTCTGTATATCTATAGCTATCTCTCTATATATAGAGTGCATATGTATGTTATTTTACGAAATGAAAAACATTGATTTTTTCACATAGTTAAGCACTTTTCATGAATAGTTAATTCTTCATATTTCTCTCTAAAGTGTTATTATAATTATGCTGATTTTCCAGGTAAAAACTTGGAGACATGGTGAGATTTATTTGCTAACCCAGGGTCCCATTAACAGAAAATGGGGAACTAGGTTCCAGGCCCAGACAGCCTGACACAGGGACCCACTTTCTTAACAACTGCACTGCATTTATTACCTACCAGCTTTGCTGATTTCACATCACTGTCCATATTTTCCATACTTTCCCTTTTCTAAACACATTGAATTTTGTTTTTTGTTTTGTTTTGAAACAGAAACCTATATACTCAGTCAGGGCTGCAAATCTTTACAATTTGTCCCCCATCCTGTAATGCTTTTCTCAAATCTCACTCCTCTAGGCTCCAAATGACACAATGGCCTTTACATCAGTTGATCAGAGAATAGTGACTATTACTATTCTAGCACACAAGGTTCCTAGATCTTGTCTCAGCACCGATGTTTTTTTCCAGCCAGTATCCCATGCTATTGCCAGTAACATCACACCATCTTTGAACATGTATAGTCTGGCAGCTCCAATGCCCCATTGCTGGCTTGGGCCACCACCTTTACTTGCTCCAGACTCATTGCCTTCAACTTTGTTAAGACACATGCCATGCCTGGCATGTTCCTTCACATGGTCCATACCATCAATGCCACTGCTGCTTCATTAGGGATTATGGCTTGTCATTCCTCTAAAATGGGTATGGGAGTGAATATATCTACATCAGTTGTATCAACTCATATGAGAGTAATCCCCTCAGCACCATCACATGCATATGGCAGTGGCTTCCGACTGAATTTCAAGGGCCAGGTGGTGCTACTGAGCACCTATGCTGAGCCAGTCTCCTCAGTTAACATCACATTTTTCCCAAATTTGCAGTGTCTCTGATCCTTTTACAGGTAAATGCACCACTCAGTCTCTCCAAGCAAAAATTTTGGAATTCTAGATTAGCCCCTCTTTCTCATCATGTGCGCCCAGTCCCCCAAGTCTACTAGATTTGCTCTTTTTGTGTCTTTCAAATGCCATTCTTTTCAATTCTCATAGCCGTTCCTTAAGTCTTTATTATATTTTGTCTGAATTGCCACCATAGCCTTCTTATCTGCTCTTTGTATCTCCCACCAGGCCCTCCAGTTCTACCAGTGTAAATCTGGCACAGTAATCTTAAAAAATGGTTCATCTTTTAGTTTTCCTCCATAAGTTTCAGTGTAAAATTTAAACTCTCATAATTTTTGAGGCTTTTTCTTCTCTCCCTCTCCATCTCTTTCACCTCTTTTCCTGATACTTCACCTCAGGCAAGGTTCAACAACCTTTCCCAAGTCTCCTGGCACCTCCTCTGTATTCCTCTGCTAAAACTGCCATAAGGGACTATGTTGTCTCAGTGCATGGATCTGTGACCCCTAGGCAATTTATTATAAATCTTAAGAACTCATACGTGGAAGCTACACAAACCTGGCTTGAATTGCTGGTCCATCAGTTACTAGCTTATTTGGATGAGCTTGAATCAGTAATGTGACCTCTTTGGGTCTTAGTTTCCTCGTCTGTAAAATGGATAGAATAAAGGGCCAATCTTACAGAGTTGTTAGAATGGTTAAATAAGGTAATTAATGGTGTCCTTACTGGGATGCCTGGGACATGGTAATTGCTTCATGAATGTTGACACTACAACTGTCATAAAAGTCTGGCAGCTCCAATGCCCCATTGCTGGCTTGGGCCACCACCTTTACTTGCTCCAGACTCATTGCCTTCAACTTTGTTAAGACACATGCCATGCCTGGCATGTTCCTTCACATGGTCCATACCATCAATGCCACTGCTGCTTCATTAGGGATTATGGCTTGTCATTCCTCTAAAATGGGTATGGGAGTGAATATATCTACATCAGTTGTATCAACTCATATGAGAGTAATCCCCTCAGCACCATCACATGCATATGGCAGTGGCTTCCGACTGAATTTCAAGGGCCAGGTGGTGCTACTGAGCACCTATGCTGAGCCAGTCTCCTCAGTTAACATCACATTTTTCCCAAATTTGCAGTGTCTCTGATCCTTTTACAGGTAAATGCACCACTCAGTCTCTCCAAGCAAAAATTTTGGAATTCTAGATTAGCCCCTCTTTCTCATCATGTGCGCCCAGTCCCCCAAGTCTACTAGATTTGCTCTTTTTGTGTCTTTCAAATGCCATTCTTTTCAATTCTCATAGCCGTTCCTTAAGTCTTTATTATATTTTGTCTGAATTGCCACCATAGCCTTCTTATCTGCTCTTTGTATCTCCCACCAGGCCCTCCAGTTCTACCAGTGTAAATCTGGCACAGTAATCTTAAAAAATGGTTCATCTTTTAGTTTTCCTCCATAAGTTTCAGTGTAAAATTTAAACTCTCATAATTTTTGAGGCTCTTTCTTCTCTCCCTCTCCATCTCTTTCACCTCTTTTCCTGATACTTCACCTCAGGCAAGGTTCAACAACCTTTCCCAAGTCTCCTGGCACCTCCTCTGTATTCCTCTGCTAAAACTGCCATAAGGGACTATGTTGTCTCAGTGCATGGATCTGTGACCCCTAGGCAATTTATTATAAATCTTAAGAACTCATACGTGGAAGCTACACAAACCTGGCTTGAATTGCTGGTCCATCAGTTACTAGCTTATTTGGATGAGCTTGAATCAGTAATGTGACCTCTTTGGGTCTTAGTTTCCTCGTCTGTAAAATGGATAGAATAAAGGGCCAATCTTACAGAGTTGTTAGAATGGTTAAATAAGGTAATTAATGGTGTCCTTACTGGGATGCCTGGGACATGGTAATTGCTTCATGAATGTTGACACTACAACTGATGCAATACCTAAAATTAAATGATAATGAAAAATGTAAATGAATAAAGAATGAATGGGTGAATGATCCAAGTATGTGAAATTGAATCTAAGGAGGAGAGAGAGTGCTTCAGGCCAATGATAGTGAGTTTCAGGATGAGGTCAAGTATAATAAATAAGCAACACTTTAGATGTGTTCATTTTTCTGTCTTCAAATTTTGTTCGTAGTTGATATTATTTTACTACAAAAGAAACCATCAAGAGCTTGGTCAGATATTTATTTGATATTTCCACTGCCATGTACTTTTTTCCATTTGAGAGGTACTTTGTAACTGCTTCCAAGATTGTGGTCTTGTGCATCTTTACTGAGGTAGAAGAAGCACAGTGCAGTTCCTGTTGATGGAGCCAGCTGAGGTTCCTGGCCTGGAGGGGCACGGATGAAGGAAAGCTGGTGTCAGCACATTTAGGGCACATCTGAGAACAGTGGAGCACTGTACAGGGTTGTGCATTCACTTGCTCTCATTATATACTTAAATATTTGCATGCTTGCCATGGACAAAGATGGCAAACTTCAAGTAACTGGGAACAAACTTTTCATTGTCCCCTGCATTTCCATAAAAACTGATGGTTAATATGCTTTTCTTTCTCTTCCTGAATGGCTTTCCACTTCAAACCTTTGGTCGAGAGTCTGGGTCTATATTCAATAGCTGGAATCCTTAGCAGATGAAATGAGAGGGCATTTCTGTAGGTGGTGAAGTGTAACCAGCAAGACACTAGTAGCTAATGTGTTTAACTGTTGATAATTGATCCTGTGATTCACATATATGGTCTCATGTGGGCCATTTCCTATATACCGTATGGGGAAGGGGGAAGGTATTTTTCTTAACTTTCTTTTATAGTTTAGGACAATAAGATATTTGAGTATCAATTAATTGCTCAAATTCACTTACTAGGAGTGCCATTCTTAGGATCATTTATGGTGGAGCACATATCCTTTCCCTTCTTATCTCCAGATTATCTTGAAGGCTGATTTTATAATGGATTTTAAAACTGATGGGACAAGCAATAATACCACTGGGGCTGGACAGGCAGAGATGTGGCAGATACGTTTTATTACTGAAGGCAAATTTAAGACAATACGCATAGGGAAGAGTGTACTGTAGATCTGGGGTCACCAACCTCTGGACTGCAATGGTCCATGGCCTATTAGGAACCAGGCTGCACTGCAGGAGGTGAGTGGTGGTCGAGTAGGTGCAGCTTCTTCTGTATTTGCAGCTGCACCCTGTCACTCACTTTACTGCACTCCTGCCTGGGCTCTACCTCCTGCCAGGTCAGAGGAAGCATTAAATTCTGTGCTTAAGTAATCCTGAAGCCATCCCTCCACAACCCATCCAGGTTTTTGGAAAAATTGTCTTCCATAAAACCTGTCACTGGTGCCAAAAAGGTTGGGCCCCGCTACTGCAGAGTAAGAGGTTTGTTTAGACTGTTGTTACTTGGAGAAGATGGGGCAAAGAGATGAGAGGGAAAAGAAGTAACTGAAGTAAAGAATTTCTCTTACTCTTGCTCTGATTACTGTTTTCAGTTACCTGGTGATGAAATAAAAACTCATATTTTAAGGCAAGAGAAGAAACTTCAAGCATAAAAATGTTCTCTATTTGGACCTCCTCCCTCCTCTGTAGTGTGCATTGTATAGCTGCATTATGCTTTTGCCAGATCTCCCTGATGGAAAAATACCTGCTCAAGCATCATTTTTGTTCTTCTTGAGTTAGTCATGTAATTGCCTGGAAGATAACATTCCTTTCTCAATTCTGTAAAGGGTTAGGATAATGTACTACTTGCCTTGTGGGTACAGACAACTTGGTGAAATTTATGTCAATATATCATTTATCTTAGAGACAGCAGTTGGTGACTGGGCCATACCTAATGGACGTTTATAGCTTAAAAAGTTGCTTATGACCTTATTATTGTTAATAGTTATGTTACTTATATTCTGATATTTTACAAGATTGTTGTTTTTTGCATTACCAAATGTGTGATTGAGCCACCGATAAAACTAATGATGGTTAGGCAACCTGAATTGATTGACCAAAGATACAGTCCTATAAGATCAATATCTGTAGTAGTATAACTCTAGATATGGGAAGAAGCAACCAGAAGGAGCCATTTCTTGAGCCATAACAGACTAATAATACCACTGGGGCTGGACAGGCAGAGATGTGGCAGATACGTTTTATTACTGAAGGCAAATTTAAGACAATACGCATAGGGAAGAGTGTACTGTAGATCTGGGGTCACCAACCTCTGGACTGCAATGGTCCATGGCCTATTAGGAACCAGGCTGCACTGCAGGAGGTGAGTGGTGGTCGAGTAGGTGCAGCTTCTTCTGTATTTGCAGCTGCACCCTGTCACTCACTTTACTGCACTCCTGCCTGGGCTCTACCTCCTGCCAGGTCAGAGGAAGCATTAAATTCTGTGCTTAAGTAATCCTGAAGCCATCCCTCCACAACCCATCCAGGTTTTTGGAAAAATTGTCTTCCATAAAACCTGTCACTGGTGCCAAAAAGGTTGGGCCCCGCTACTGCAGAGTAAGAGGTTTGTTTAGACTGTTGTTACTTGGAGAAGATGGGGCAAAGAGATGAGAGGGAAAAGAAGTAACTGAAGTAAAGAATTTCTCTTACTCTTGCTCTGATTACTGTTTTCAGTTACCTGGTGATGAAATAAAAACTCATATTTTAAGGCAAGAGAAGAAACTTCAAGCATAAAAATGTTCTCTATTTGGACCTCCTCCCTCCTCTGTAGTGTGCATTGTATAGCTGCATTATGCTTTTGCCAGATCTCCCTGATGGAAAAATACCTGCTCAAGCATCATTTTTGTTCTTCTTGAGTTAGTCATGTAATTGCCTGGAAGATAACATTCCTTTCTCAATTCTGTAAAGGGTTAGGATAATGTACTACTTGCCTTGTGGGTACAGACAACTTGGTGAAATTTATGTCAATATATCATTTATCTTAGAGACAGCAGTTGGTGACTGGGCCATACCTAATGGACGTTTATAGCTTAAAAAGTTGCTTATGACCTTATTATTGTTAATAGTTATGTTACTTATATTCTGATATTTTACAAGATTGTTGTTTTTTGCATTACCAAATGTGTGATTGAGCCACCGATAAAACTAATGATGGTTAGGCAACCTGAATTGATTGACCAAAGATACAGTCCTATAAGATCAATATCTGTAGTAGTATAACTCTAGATATGGGAAGAAGCAACCAGAAGGAGCCATTTCTTGAGCCATAACAGACTAATAGGATAAAAGGTCCAAAGGCTTGTGGCTTCTGTTAACAGGGTCAGTCCAGTAATAGCACATTGATTGACCTATCAATGAAATCCTTGCTTAACCATGATGGGAGTAAGAATGCCTAGTGACGTGGGACAAATTGGTCACAAAATGCATCCTAAATCTTGGAAATTAAGACCAAAAGAGAAGGGATTTAAAATAAAGAAGTTGCTCACCATCTAGTTCTAAAATAAAGTTATCAGTTACAACAGTCACTGACTTACTATACACCCTGAAAGGAATTTGCAATGAAGATCACGGTGAAGTATTCTGGGAAAATTAAACAAGCCTTCAAATAGATATTTTTAGGAGAAAAATTTTCTGATCCTGGATTCTCATATCTTCTCATACTTAGGAAATCACTAAAACCATTGTGATGTTTATTCCTCATGATTAGCAGCAACCGCCTACTGAGATGTAGACTTGGTTGCATGTAACCCCTTCCTCAGAATCACATGCATACTAGCTTCCTTTACCTCTTTCAGACCAGTCCGCAGAACTTCCCAGAGGACTGTTTCCCAGGTTATAGTACTCAGACTGACTCAAATAAAATTTTCCATTTTTTTCTTAGATTGACTGTTGATTAACTTTATGTAGATGCTGCCACAACCACAGCATAAACCAATTTGTTAGTGAGACTTATGAGCTTGCCTTGGAATCTGTTTGTATCCTCTGACCTCAGGTCCCATCAAGACTGGAAGGGTCTCCCAGAGCAAACAATCTTTGCTTCAGAATCGAGTCATTAATTACTAATGCCTTAAAATACATTATTCTTAGCTTTTCGACCTATGCCTTCAACACTGCTTTTTAAATTTTTATTAGGATTTTCAAAGTTGTTCTGATTTTTGAATGTCATTTTCTTTTGATACTGTGGCATGAGTGGTTGTGGTTCTCTGAATTTTTTTGCATCTTACTTGTCTTTCATCTTCAGTGGTATAGTCAATGAATATGTTTAAGACCCTACAGTACACTAGAGGCACAAAGATGAATGAAGAATGTTCCTCAACCTCACCATTGGTTGAGATATGTATCAGTGGTGTTTTGAAAACACGGAGATAAGGGGACTTCCTGGGGGTCCAGTGGTTACGTCTTCAGTTTACAATGCAGAGGGTATGGATTTGATCCCTGGTCTTGGAACTAAGATCCCATGTGCCTTGAGTTGAAAAAAGAAAGACCCCCCTACAAACAAAGAATATTGAATCAGTCCAGTAATAGCACATTGATTGACCTATCAATGAAATCCTTGCTTAACCATGATGGGAGTAAGAATGCCTAGTGACGTGGGACAAATTGGTCACAAAATGCATCCTAAATCTTGGAAATTAAGACCAAAAGAGAAGGGATTTAAAATAAAGAAGTTGCTCACCATCTAGTTCTAAAATAAAGTTATCAGTTACAACAGTCACTGACTTACTATACACCCTGAAAGGAATTTGCAATGAAGATCACGGTGAAGTATTCTGGGAAAATTAAACAAGCCTTCAAATAGATATTTTTAGGAGAAAAATTTTCTGATCCTGGATTCTCATATCTTCTCATACTTAGGAAATCACTAAAACCATTGTGATGTTTATTCCTCATGATTAGCAGCAACCGCCTACTGAGATGTAGACTTGGTTGCATGTAACCCCTTCCTCAGAATCACATGCATACTAGCTTCCTTTACCTCTTTCAGACCAGTCCGCAGAACTTCCCAGAGGACTGTTTCCCAGGTTATAGTACTCAGACTGACTCAAATAAAATTTTCCATTTTTTTCTTAGATTGACTGTTGATTAACTTTATGTAGATGCTGCCACAACCACAGCATAAACCAATTTGTTAGTGAGACTTATGAGCTTGCCTTGGAATCTGTTTGTATCCTCTGACCTCAGGTCCCATCAAGACTGGAAGGGTCTCCCAGAGCAAACAATCTTTGCTTCAGAATCGAGTCATTAATTACTAATGCCTTAAAATACATTATTCTTAGCTTTTCGACCTATGCCTTCAACACTGCTTTTTAAATTTTTATTAGGATTTTCAAAGTTGTTCTGATTTTTGAATGTCATTTTCTTTTGATACTGTGGCATGAGTGGTTGTGGTTCTCTGAATTTTTTTGCATCTTACTTGTCTTTCATCTTCAGTGGTATAGTCAATGAATATGTTTAAGACCCTACAGTACACTAGAGGCACAAAGATGAATGAAGAATGTTCCTCAACCTCACCATTGGTTGAGATATGTATCAGTGGTGTTTTTGAAAACACGGAGATAAGGGGACTTCCCTGGGGGTCCAGTGGTTAAGTCTTCAGTTTACAATGCAGAGGGTATGGATTTGATCCCTGGTCTTGGAACTAAGATCCCATGTGCCTTGAGTTGAAAAAAAAAAAGAAAAAGACCCCCCTCTCACATAAAACAGAAGCAATATTGTAACAAATTCAATAAAGACTTTAAAAATGGTCCACAACAAAAACATTTTTAAAAAGCTCTTAAAAATGAAGGTAAATTTATTAATAGTCAAATCGATAGGGATATATGTATTAATATACAGTCAATAGAGATCGTTGCTGGCTCCTTCTAACAAAACTTGGGTCTCTGTCTATCAGAACCAGAATTTCCTCTGGTGAGCACGGCCACAGCTGATGCTGGAAAGCCCTTGGTATTTATTCCCTGCACTCACATTCTATCCATCAATAGACTGCAGGGAGTAAATCACTTAGCAACCCTGTGGTAAATCTGACCCACCAGGACTCTTATTATCATCTCTGGTCACCATCCAGTATATAGACCCCTCATGCATCTACTCCTTTCTGCAGACTCACCTTTGATCTTTTAGGCATTCTGCCTCTGATCAGTCCTAATGCTTCTCTAATGGCTCAGATGGTAAAGAATCTGCTTGCAATGCAGGAGACCTGGGCTTAATCCTTGAGTCAAGAAGATCCCCTGGAGAAGGGAATCTTCAGTATTCTTGCCTGGAAAATTCCATGGACAGAGGAGCCTCACAGGCTACAGTCCATGGGAGTCACAAAGAGTTAGACATGACTGTGTAACTAACATTTTTTGGTTCATTCCTGATCAACCCTCATACTACTCCTCTTGGCACTGTCTTCTGGTCCTGACTTCTCTATTCTACTCTTTGAAGCTCCCTAATCATGGTGAACAAACTGTCCTGTGTTTACTACAGCTGATGGCCTTAGTTGAAAATGATACCTTCCTTACGTCAACTTCTCCTGTTCAAGTGGGAAAATCTATTATTGGGGAGGAGATAGTCACAAGAGTTTATGTGTATTTATGGCTTATCGACAAGAATTCTCAAAAGATGAAGGAAGAATGTTCCTCAACCTCACCATTGGTTGAGATATGTATCAGTGGTGTTTTTGAAAACACGGAGATAAGGGGACTTCCCTGGGGGTCCAGTGGTTAAGTCTTCAGTTTACAATGCAGAGGGTATGGATTTGATCCCTGGTCTTGGAACTAAGATCCCATGTGCCTTGAGTTGAAAAAAAAAAAGAAAAAGACCCCCCTCTCACATAAAACAGAAGCAATATTGTAACAAATTCAATAAAGACTTTAAAAATGGTCCACAACAAAAACATTTTTAAAAAGCTCTTAAAAATGAAGGTAAATTTATTAATAGTCAAATCGATAGGGATATATGTATTAATATACAGTCAATAGAGATCGTTGCTGGCTCCTTCTAACAAAACTTGGGTCTCTGTCTATCAGAACCAGAATTTCCTCTGGTGAGCACGGCCACAGCTGATGCTGGAAAGCCCTTGGTATTTATTCCCTGCACTCACATTCTATCCATCAATAGACTGCAGGGAGTAAATCACTTAGCAACCCTGTGGTAAATCTGACCCACCAGGACTCTTATTATCATCTCTGGTCACCATCCAGTATATAGACCCCTCATGCATCTACTCCTTTCTGCAGACTCACCTTTGATCTTTTTAGGCCTTCTGCCTCTGATCAGTCCTAATGCTTCTCTAATGGCTCAGATGGTAAAGAATCTGCTTGCAATGCAGGAGACCTGGGCTTAATCCTTGAGTCAAGAAGATCCCCTGGAGAAGGGAATCTTCAGTATTCTTGCCTGGAAAATTCCATGGACAGAGGAGCCTCACAGGCTACAGTCCATGGGAGTCACAAAGAGTTAGACATGACTGTGTAACTAACATTTTTTGGTTCATTCCTGATCAACCCTCATACTACTCCTCTTGGCACTGTCTTCTGGTCCTGACTTCTCTATTCTACTCTTTGAAGCTCCCTAATCATGGTGAACAAACTGTCCTGTGTTTACTACAGCTGATGGCCTTAGTTGAAAATGATACCTTCCTTACGTCAACTTCTCCTGTTCAAGTGGGAAAATCTATTATTGGGGAGGAGATAGTCACAAGAGTTTATGTGTATTTATGGCTTATCCACAAGAATTCTCAAAAATAGTTGTTTGTTCTGGTGTTGTTTTTAGAAGCCATGGGTTAAGAGTTTCCCAGATATGTCCTATGATCTTGATGTCTGTCCATAGTAAGCATCTGACACTTGGCTGGTTCTTCAAGTATCAGAGTACCTATTAAAGTAAGAGCAAGAAAAATAAACCATTTAGTGAACTTATTTACAAAACATAAACAAATTCATAGAAAACAAACTTACGGTTAGCAAAGGGGCAAGGAAGGAGGGATAAATTAGGAATTTTGGATTGGCATTTACACACTACTATATATATACAATGGATAAATAACAAGTTCCTAATGTATAGCACAGGCAACTATATCAATATTCTGTAATAAACCATAGTGGAAAAGAATATGAAAAAGAATATTATACACACACACACACACAACTTTGCTGAACACCAGAAACTGACAGAGCATCATAAATCAACTGTACTTCAATAAAAACAAAACAAACATTTGGTTCGGTTCAAGCTATTCTATGCTTTCTCTGAATGTTTGTATTCTGCATCATAACCAATTCTAAAGAATATATTTCAAAGAGCTTAGGCTCCTACTACAACATATTTTCTTTCCTTTCTTTGTGAACTTTTATATATTTTAAACTTAACTATGTTTTTTCTTTTAATTTGTACTTTATTTTTCACTTCTGTTATTTCTTGAAGAGGCTGGTGTGTTTGTTTCCTGCTGAGGAAAGTACTGCAGGGAATTCTGTGTTATTTTGCATAATTGAATAATGAAGCATTCTGCTTACCAGAAAAAAGAGTCAAGCTACACACCTTGAAGAAATAAAGGTGTAATAGACTATGCCTAATAATAATCCTGTTCTAAACCTAATTCACACTTTCTTTGGATGACTTAGAAGGCAATTTCAAGATCACATAGAAAGCTCAAGGGCAAAATGACATATTATGGTAAATAAGTAGAAGTGTTAGTTGCGATTCTAGAGGGAGGAGTTGAAAATGATACCTTCCTTACGTCAACTTCTCCTGTTCAAGTGGGAAAATCTATTATTGGGGAGGAGATAGTCACAAGAGTTTATGTGTATTTATGGCTTATCCACAAGAATTCTCAAAAATAGTTGTTTGTTCTGGTGTTGTTTTTAGAAGCCATGGGTTAAGAGTTTCCCAGATATGTCCTATGATCTTGATGTCTGTCCATAGTAAGCATCTGACACTTGGCTGGTTCTTCAAGTATCAGAGTACCTATTAAAGTAAGAGCAAGAAAAATAAACCATTTAGTGAACTTATTTACAAAACATAAACAAATTCATAGAAAACAAACTTACGGTTAGCAAAGGGGCAAGGAAGGAGGGATAAATTAGGAATTTTGGATTGGCATTTACACACTACTATATATATACAATGGATAAATAACAAGTTCCTAATGTATAGCACAGGCAACTATATCAATATTCTGTAATAAACCATAGTGGAAAAGAATATGAAAAGAATATTATACACACACACACACACAACTTTGCTGAACACCAGAAACTGACAGAGCATCATAAATCAACTGTACTTCAATAAAAACAAAACAAACATTTGGTTCGGTTCAAGCTATTCTATGCTTTCTCTGAATGTTTGTATTCTGCATCATAACCAATTCTAAAGAATATATTTCAAAGAGCTTAGGCTCCTACTACAACATATTTTCTTTCCTTTCTTTGTGAACTTTTATATATTTTAAACTTAACTATGTTTTTTCTTTTAATTTGTACTTTATTTTTCACTTCTGTTATTTCTTGAAGAGGCTGGTGTGTTTGTTTCCTGCTGAGGAAAGTACTGCAGGGAATTCTGTGTTATTTTGCATAATTGAATAATGAAGCATTCTGCTTACCAGAAAAAAGAGTCAAGCTACACACCTTGAAGAAATAAAGGTGTAATAGACTATGCCTAATAATAATCCTGTTCTAAACCTAATTCACACTTTCTTTGGATGACTTAGAAGGCAATTTCAAGATCACATAGAAAGCTCAAGGGCAAAATGACATATTATGGTAAATAAGTAGAAGTGTTAGTTGACAGAGTTCTCAGATTCTCTGAGTAATATGCTTTTATGATTTTGTTTCAAAGATTTATTTATTTATTTATTTATTTTTGGGGGCTGGGGAGGGAGTGGAACAGGCGGGCCACTTCTCTTGGTCTTTCATTTGTCCAGTTTCATCCATCTTTGTTCTTTGGCCCGTGTGGGCCTCCCATCGCGGTGGCCTCTGTTGTCGCAGAGCACCACCTCTGGGCGCATGCTCTCCGGAGCTCCGGCTCGGCAATTGGACACATCGGTCCAGCCGCTCCGCGGCACGTGGGATCTTCCCAGGCCAGGGATCGAACGGGCACCCCTTGCATTGCAAGGCGGTGTCCTTACCCACTGGACCACCAGGGAAGCCCTATGCTTTATGTTTAAAGGTAAAAAATATGTTAATATAAAGTGATTTCTAAATAGAATTATATGTGCTGCTTCTGAGAAAATAACAGAAATAAAAGTCTCAAGGTCACTTTATTGAACTCTGAAAACTTCTTGCAAAGAATAAATCACTAATCTATTTTCTAGATTTCATTATCTTCTTTCAAAAATAATATTCGTGTTTCTTGCCTATACCAGTAATATATTCTCTAATTCCACCTCCTACATGCCAACAAGACACAGCGTGGAAATAAAGAAAACAAGAGTACTGAATGAGAGCTTCCCTGGTGGTCCAGTGGGTAGGGACACCTCCTTGCAGTGCAAGGCACGCGGTTCGATCCTGGCGTGGGAAGATCCCATGTGCTGCAGAGGGGGCCTGGAACCCATTGGCAACTTTTAATTTGTACTTTATTTTTCACTTCTGTTATTTCTTGAAGAGGCTGGTGTGTTTGTTTCCTGCTGAGGAAAGTACTGCAGGGAATTCTGTGTTATTTTGCATAATTGAATAATGAAGCATTCTGCTTACCAGAAAAAAGAGTCAAGCTACACACCTTGAAGAAATAAAGGTGTAATAGACTATGCCTAATAATAATCCTGTTCTAAACCTAATTCACACTTTCTTTGGATGACTTAGAAGGCAATTTCAAGATCACATAGAAAGCTCAAGGGCAAAATGACATATTATGGTAAATAAGTAGAAGTGTTAGTTGACAGAGTTCTCAGATTCTCTGAGTAATATGCTTTTATGATTTTGTTTCAAAGATTTATTTATTTATTTATTTATTTTTGGGGGCTGGGGAGGGAGTGGAACAGGCGGGCCACTTCTCTTGGTCTTTCATTTGTCCAGTTTCATCCATCTTTGTTCTTTGGCCCGTGTGGGCCTCCCATCGCGGTGGCCTCTGTTGTCGCAGAGCACCACCTCTGGGCGCATGCTCTCCGGAGCTCCGGCTCGGTAATTGGACACATCGGTCCAGCCGCTCCGCGGCACGTGGGATCTTCCCAGGCCAGGGATCGAACGGGCACCCCTTGCATTGCAAGGCGGTGTCCTTACCCACTGGACCACCAGGGAAGCCCTATGCTTTATGTTTAAAGGTAAAAAATATGTTAATATAAAGTGATTTCTAAATAGAATTATATGTGCTGCTTCTGAGAAAATAACAGAAATAAAAGTCTCAAGGTCACTTTATTGAACTCTGAAAACTTCTTGCAAAGAATAAATCACTAATCTATTTTCTAGATTTCATTATCTTCTTTCAAAAATAATATTCGTGTTTCTTGCCTATACCAGTAATATATTCTCTAATTCCACCTCCTACATGCCAACAAGACACAGCGTGGAAATAAAGAAAACAAGAGTACTGAATGAGAGCTTCCCTGGTGGTCCAGTGGGTAGGGACACCTCCTTGCAGTGCAAGGGGCGCCGGTTCGATCCCTGGCGTGGGAAGATCCCATGTGCTGCAGAGCGGCTGGACCCATGTGTCCAATTACTGAGCCAGCGCTCTGGGGTGCACGCGCCCAGAGTCGGTGCACAGCAACAGGAGAGGCCCCTGTGATGGGAGGCCCACACAGGTCAAAAAACAAAGATGGAAGAAAATAAATAAATGAAAGACCAATAAAAGTGGCCAAAGAAAAACCTTTTTCTAAAAAAAAAAAGAGTACTGAATGAAATCCTCTTTCTAGTTTTGTGACCAAGGGTAACCTAAAAAACATTTTTTTTTTTACATTTTCCAGTTTTATTTTTCTAATCTATAAAATAGAAACAGTTTCTTAACACACTGAGTTCTTGTGAGAAGTAATAAGACAATTTAGGGAAAGCCTTTAGAATTGCCCCTGGGATATATTCTATGTCAAGCAAATGCTTTTTTTAACACTATCACTTTTTTGTATTTTTGCATTTAGTAGTTCATAGGTGAGGCCATATTATTCTGATTAATAACTTTAGCATCTTCTAATGGTTCTTTGTCCAGATCAAATGGGCCTAATCCCTTTAATCAGTGCTTATTATCCACATCATCATGAATGCAGCATCTGGCAGCTGAGGGGTAAGGAAATATTGTGGAGGTAGAAGAAGATTCAGGATTGTCCTAGTGTTTCAGTCTAAAAGTTCTGTTTCCTACTGAAGCAAAGTGTGCTTTTTTTTTTTTTTTAGTATCTTCCTTTCAACTTCCCTAGTACCCTTGCATAGACTGTGTGATCATTCTGGTCATTGGACGGCTTGATCTAAAATCTTCTAATATTAAATTGTTTTATACTTTCTAACTAGGTTCAAAGCTTGCTGAAGTTTTCATATCTTCCCTTATCAGTTGTTTAGGATATTGTTTTAATGACTACTTTTCAAAAGGAAACTGTAAGCAGCATATTTTCTGAAATGTTTTGTATCTGTTAATGGCTCTCTCTTAATTTCACCTGTTAATGACTACATAAATTGTTTTAAATTTCTGGAGTGTCATCTTCTCATTTCCTCTGAGCTGGCAAGATGGTGCTTGTTTTCTCTGTTCCTACAGGAATTTTTCTTAGGCTTCTGGGCTTCCTTATAGCTCAGATGGTAAAGAATCCGCCTGCAATGCAGGAAACCCTCATCTGATTCCCGGGTTGGGAAGATCTCCTGGAGAAGAGATAGGCTACCCACTCCAGTGTTCTTGCCTGGAAAATTCCATGACTTGTCCATGGATCACAGAGTCAGATACGACCAAACAACTTTCACTTCATAAATTCCTGTTGTTTTACTTTTCTCTTTTTTCCAATCCTGAGCAGATATTTCCCACCACAATCCCTTATTTGGCTGCTTGACATGAATTTGAGTAAACTCAAGAGATAGTGAAGGACAGGGAATCCTGGCATGCTGCAGTTCATGGGGTTGCAGAGTAGAGCATACTTAGTGAAGGAACAAAAACAAGGTAGAGTTGGAAGGTTCTTTGAAGAAATGGATAAGCAAGAAAAAAAAAGATCTTTCTGATGCTGACATTTTACTAATCCCTAGTGAAACAGCCTAATGACCCCAAATCATTGCCCACACAGATGTTCTAATCAGTTTGGGGTGCCTTTTTTGTTGCATACAGTCTCCTAGATTCCTGGTTTTGTGGGAACTTTTCAAAGACCTTATTATCCAAAGTATCGCACTCCAGAGCTTTTCTTGCCAGAAGATTCAGGTTTTCCTAGTGTTTCAGTCTAAAAGTTCTGTTTCCTACTGAAGCAAAGTGTGCTTTTTTTTTTTTTTAGTATCTTCCTTTCAACTTCCCTAGTACCCTTGCATAGACTGTGTGATCATTCTGGTCATTGGACGGCTTGATCTAAAATCTTCTAATATTAAATTGTTTTATACTTTCTAACTAGGTTCAAAGCTTGCTGAAGTTTTCATATCTTCCCTTATCAGTTGTTTAGGATATTGTTTTAATGACTACTTTTCAAAAGGAAACTGTAAGCAGCATATTTTCTGAAATGTTTTGTATCTGTTAATGGCTCTCTCTTAATTTCACCTGTTAATGACTACATAAATTGTTTTAAATTTCTGGAGTGTCATCTTCTCATTTCCTCTGAGCTGGCAAGATGGTGCTTGTTTTCTCTGTTCCTACAGGAATTTTTCTTAGGCTTCTGGGCTTCCTTATAGCTCAGATGGTAAAGAATCCGCCTGCAATGCAGGAAACCCTCATCTGATTCCCGGGTTGGGAAGATCTCCTGGAGAAGAGATAGGCTACCCACTCCAGTGTTCTTGCCTGGAAAATTCCATGACTTGTCCATGGATCACAGAGTCAGATACGACCAAACAACTTTCACTTCATAAATTCCTGTTGTTTTACTTTTCTCTTTTTTCCAATCCTGAGCAGATATTTCCCACCACAATCCCTTATTTGGCTGCTTGACATGAATTTGAGTAAACTCCAAGAGATAGTGAAGGACAGGGAATCCTGGCATGCTGCAGTTCATGGGGTTGCAGAGTAGAGCATACTTAGTGAAGGAACAAAAACAAGGTAGAGTTGGAAGGTTCTTTGAAGAAATGGATAAGCAAGAAAAAAAAAGATCTTTCTGATGCTGACATTTTACTAATCCCTAGTGAAACAGCCTAATGACCCCAAATCATTGCCCACACAGATGTTCTAATCAGTTTGGGGTGCCTTTTTTGTTGCATACAGTCTCCTAGATTCCTGGTTTTTGTGGGAACTTTTCAAAGACCTTATTATCCAAAGTATCGCACTCCAGAGCTTTTCTTGCCAGAATATTCAGCATATCTATTGTTTGCCTCAACTGTTATCCATTGCCTCAGGTCTTAGTAGTTTCTTTTTCTTTCTCATTGTTTTTGAGGAGTTTCTTAGCATATCTCCTCATTCCCTTGAGAGAGCTCTGAGGTGATAAAAAGAGAAAGCGAGCCCTTTGCAGGACTCCTCCTGGGAGCAACAAGAGAGATCAAAAGAGACAGACAAGGCTTTTTGAGACAGAGGTTCTCTCTGCTCTCTGTAGAACCAGAACCAATATCAGGAATGGGGACTGGCAAGCTGTGAAGAGGAGATGGGGCAAAGGCAAGTAAAAGCACCAAAAAGTTCTTCTACTCAGTTTCAGTCTTTGTTTTCCTGATTAAACATTTACATGGCTGTTGCAAACCTCAAACTATTCTGATAAGATTGATTCTACACTTTTTTTTTTTTTTTGCCACAGAATTTTCTCAGCCATGAGAGGCCCCTGGAGGTCCTTGCTCTGCCATTTTCACTGATGTTACTCTAGACTTATATTTTTACTTAAAAGGCATGTCTGAGTGCACTCCCTTAGAAGTACATAAAAGCTTCTTTTTTTATATCAGTACAGTGTTCCATTGTGTAGTTGTACTCTAATGATGTAATGAATCTCTTATTGCTATACACCTAGCTGGTTGACAACCTTTTGCTATGACAAGTGGTATTTAATGAACAACCTTATACATGTTATTTCATCTCTGCCTGCATATTTCTACATGATAAATTCTGAGTGCATGGTGTGGCAGTGGAAATTTGCATTTGTAATTTCAAGAATATTGCCAAATTATGCTACGTATGACTCTTACCAGTTTACACATTTACTAACAATGTACACGAATTCAAGGCTATTATAGGTTTTCCAAAATCATTGCCAAATTATGTACTTAGTGACGAAAAAATAGAGTTGGAAGGTTCTTTGAAGAAATGGATAAGCAAGAAAAAAAAAGATCTTTCTGATGCTGACATTTTACTAATCCCTAGTGAAACAGCCTAATGACCCCAAATCATTGCCCACACAGATGTTCTAATCAGTTTGGGGTGCCTTTTTTGTTGCATACAGTCTCCTAGATTCCTGGTTTTGTGGGAACTTTTCAAAGACCTTATTATCCAAAGTATCGCACTCCAGAGCTTTTCTTGCCAGAATATTCAGCATATCTATTGTTTGCCTCAACTGTTATCCATTGCCTCAGGTCTTAGTAGTTTCTTTTTCTTTCTCATTGTTTTTGAGGAGTTTCTTAGCATATCTCCTCATTCCCTTGAGAGAGCTCTGAGGTGATAAAAAGAGAAAGCGAGCCCTTTGCAGGACTCCTCCTGGGAGCAACAAGAGAGATCAAAAGAGACAGACAAGGCTTTTTGAGACAGAGGTTCTCTCTGCTCTCTGTAGAACCAGAACCAATATCAGGAATGGGGACTGGCAAGCTGTGAAGAGGAGATGGGGCAAAGGCAAGTAAAAGCACCAAAAAGTTCTTCTACTCAGTTTCAGTCTTTGTTTTCCTGATTAAACATTTACATGGCTGTTGCAAACCTCAAACTATTCTGATAAGATTGATTCTACACTTTTTTTTTTTTTTTGCCACAGAATTTTCTCAGCCATGAGAGGCCCCTGGAGGTCCTTGCTCTGCCATTTTCACTGATGTTACTCTAGACTTATATTTTTTACTTAAAAGGCATGTCTGAGTGCACTCCCTTAGAAGTACATAAAAGCTTCTTTTTTTATATCAGTACAGTGTTCCATTGTGTAGTTGTACTCTAATGATGTAATGAATCTCTTATTGCTATACACCTAGCTGGTTGACAACCTTTTGCTATGACAAGTGGTATTTAATGAACAACCTTATACATGTTATTTCATCTCTCTGCCTGCATATTTCTACATGATAAATTCTGAGTGCATGGGTGTGGCAGTGGAAATTTGCATTTGTAATTTCAAGAATATTGCCAAATTATGCTATGTATGACTCTTACCAGTTTACACATTTACTAACAATGTACACGAATTCAAGGCTATTATAGGTTTTCCAACATATATTTTTTCAGCTTTTCCAGTTTGATGCAATACAGTTGTATTTCTTCATGTATTAATGAGATTGAGTATCTTTTAATAACCTAGAGATCTACTTTTAACTTATATGACTATTATATTTATTTATTGCTCATACTTACATGCCCATTTGCTATTGGTCTGTGAGAATTTTGTATTGAGAGAGCACTCATAATACTTATATACATGTTATTATTGTTTATCATTTTTTCTTTTACTTTATAGTTATTGATTTTGTCACGTAGATTATGTGCAATTGTATGGAACATTTTAAAATGTTTCCTGGGTTTTTTATGGAAAGACCTTGAGAAAAAGGGGATTCAATTTTTAAAATTAATTTATTTTTATTTTACTTTTACATAATTTTGTTGTTTACTGCTATACATAAGCTTGAATTAGTCATTTTTTAAAGGCATGATTTCTTCTAGGTTTTGTAGATTTTGCTTACTAAATTTAAATATCTACTGAGGATATATCTTATTTTAGTATAGGAAGTTTGGATCCAACTTTAATTTGATTTTATTAGATTCCACGGAACCTAGTTGGCTCAGCATCTCTGACTGAATAATTAGTTTCTCCCTCCTCTTCCCACCTCTTACACTAATTTGAAGTAGCAAATTTATAATACACAAATTTTATGTAGTATTTGAATAGATAGATAGATAGATAGATAGACAGACACACACACACACACATACATACATATATGGCTTCCCTGGTGGCTCAGATGGTAAAGAATCTGCCTGTAATGCAGGAGACCTGGGTCAGTCTCTGGGTTGGGAAGATCCCCTGGAGTAGGAAATGGCAACCCACTCCAGTATTCTTGCCTGGAGAGCTCCATGGACAGAGGAGCCTGGCAGGCTACAGTCCATGGGGTTGCAAAGAATTAGCCATGAATGAGTGACTAACAGTTTCACTTTCCCTACATGAAGCATATATTAGGAATTTTTTAAACCAACATAAGAGGATAAAGTAAATGATAAATATTATTAAGAAAGATAGGACTGGGCTTCCCCTAGTGGTCCAGTGGGTAAGGACACCGCCTTGCAGTGCAAGGGGTGCCGGTTCGATCCCTGGCCTGGGAAGATCCCACGTGCCGTGGAGTGGCTGGACCGATGTGTCCTATTACCGAGCCGGAGCTCTGGAGCGCATACACCTACCAATGCAGAAGATACAGGTTTGATCCCTGGGTTGGGGAGATCCCCTGGAGAAGGAAATGGCAACCCACTCCAGTATTCTTGCCTTGGAAATCCCATGGATAGAGAAAACTGGTGGGCTACAGTCCATGGGATCACAAAGAGTTGGACACAACTATGCACACACACACTATAAGATCAAGTATTAAAATTGTATAAACTGCGAGTCAGTGCACACTCAACATGGCTTAACTGCAGCATTTAATTTGAAGATACTAGTTTTTAAATTCACAAAATTTCTATAAGTTACTTAGGAAAATTCATTTATTACCCAGGATTTTTGGAAATGGAGAGTTGACTTTGTGTTGTGAATAAGGAAGGCTTCTTTCTTTCAGACTAAAATCTTTCAGTCAGTGCCAAAACCCACATAATTGTTTTGACATCAGCTTATTCTTTATAGTCTTTTGATGATTATTTGTTGAGATCTCTCAGCTTTAGTTTACCCAGCTCTTTCCAAATTAATCCAGCTTATTTTTAACCCCATTGGAAATGATTTACATTTGCCAATAGAAACATTTTAAAATCAAGTTGAGAGATACACAGAAAAGAAGGTAATTCCTACAGGAATTTATTTTTTGAAGATGCTAATGACCCCATGAAACTGAATTGCATTTTTCATTTAATTTAAGTTACAGAGACTGGTTTTGATGGGAGTTAGTAACCATAAATGTTGACTATCAATCCTTTCCAACACCCAGTGGCTTAAGAAAAAAGTGTTTATTTTAGTTCATAAATTTGTAGGCTAGCTGGGGTGGAGGTAGGAAGGCTATTCTGCTCTTACTAGATTCTCCCAGATGTCTAGAGTGGGCTGGTTTGGGATGGTCTTGAGACATCTCTTTTCCATGTGTCTCATCTTCCAACATGTCCTTCTCATAGAAGACAGAAAACAGGAAAGCCCAATTGTGCCAGTGATTTTTCAAGCCTGGGTTTTCGCAAGTCCCAAGGCTGACCCCAGAGTCAGAGTGGGAACGCCTGACTAGGCTATGGGGCAAAGAGCATGAATATAGGATGAAATAGAGAATGAAGCCGTTTGGCTGTCTACCACTGTGATTGTCTAGGATTGTATTCACTCCCGCACAATACTTATGCTCTCTGCTCTGCTGCTGCCAGAGGAGAACAGAGCTACTTCAAAGCTGATAAAACCTCACAGAGGAGGCAGGCTTAAAGCTGTACTGCCTTATGGCACAGTCTCCCGTAAATGTTGCTCTCAAACATTCAGAACTCCTATAGTTGACTAATTATAAGAAAGATGTCATTTGGGAATGTTATTCTGATGCTAAGGTATACTGAAACTTCAACAACAATGCAATTCAGAGTTTTCTAGATTTATCTCTTAGGAGAAATAAAGGAAATTCAATTAAAGGTTAAATTATTGCTCTCAAGCAACCCATTTGTGAAGGATAATGATCTCACTGAGAAGATAAAAGTTTTCATATGATTAGGTTCTTCAGTTCATGAAGTCTTGTCAAACACCTGAGGGTACTATGAAAAACATCTTCCCTCACTTTCTTGGGCTAATTAAAAGGAATGGCATCTCTAAAGGGTCTTCATGAACAGATCTTCCATAAGAGCCTTACTCTTGTAACTGATGTTTTCAGTTACAAGCCATGACTCATAGCAGCTGGGTGTTGTTCAAGATCACACAGTTTATTTTCAAGATGTGGTATGAGTTTTTCGTCTTCAGTTCCTTTGCTAAGTGCACATGCTCATTATTCAGGTCACAAATTGTACAAGATAATTACTAACATTTTTAGTATTTCTATTTTTTATGTCCCATGAAAAGTCTAATTGTTAAAAATTTCCATTTCTTATGATTTGCCTTTATGTGGATTTTGACATGTTTCTCTCAAATTTGTAGTCTTATAATAAGTACTGTGTTTTCATAAAATTCTAAATTTTCTCCAATTAAACTTGGTAAGTTCACTGTAAATGAAACACTGTGATAAATCTACTTAATAGTAATAATAACTAAAGTTTACTGGGCACTTACAGGTACTCTAGTGCAGCATGATTAAAGTTTGTATCAAATAGAAACAAGGATATTGTAATTGTCAGAGCATTTAGGTTTCTAAGAAATCACTTCTTGAAGTAAAGAAGGGGTCGTGCTCATCTTGGGAAGCCTTTCTGCGCTGTAGTCTGGAAATTGCCTCCAGGTAGAAATCAGGAAGATTGTAGTGTTTATCTCCTTTGTGACCCTTCTCTCAGAGGTCACAGAGGTTTTACACTGCCTCTTTAATATCTGAAAACAGATTTTTTAATATATTCTTTCCAGTTTTCTATTTGTCATTTTAAAAAGTTGAAAACCAATTACTTGGGCATGATAGAAGCAGAATTCCTGTGGAATGTTGTTTCTAGCTGGTCAACTTTTCTAAGAAAAAGGGAAGTTTAAAAGAATTGGAAATGTCCAGTCCACAGTATTTACCATACGTTCTCTGCTGCATCTATTTGCAGGACAGAAATAGAGAGGCAGATGTAGAGAACAAACTTGTGGACACAGTGGAGGAAGGAGAGGGTGGGACAGATTGTCAGAGTAGCACTGACATAGGTACACCACCATGTGTAAAATAGATAGCTAGCAGGAACTGTGGAACACGGGGAGATCCAGCCTAGCGCTCTGGGATAACACAGGTGGTGGGATGGCGGGGGAGGTGAAGGGAGGCTCAAGAAAGGAGGATATATACACACACAAATATATAGGGCTGATTCAAGTTGTTGTGCAGTGGATACCAGCACAACATTGTGAAACAATTACCCTTCAATTAAAAATTTAAAGAAATCCAAACAAACAAAAATAGCACTTTCTTTTGAATGGCCACTGTTTATTTGCCTTTCCAAGTGCACATGCTCATTATTCAGGTCACAAATTGTACAAGATAATTACTAACATTTTTAGTATTTCTATTTTTTATGTCCCATGAAAAGTCTAATTGTTAAAAATTTCCATTTCTTATGATTTGCCTTTATGTGGATTTTGACATGTTTCTCTCAAATTTGTAGTCTTATAATAAGTACTGTGTTTTCATAAAATTCTAAATTTTCTCCAATTAAACTTGGTAAGTTCACTGTAAATGAAACACTGTGATAAATCTACTTAATAGTAATAATAACTAAAGTTTACTGGGCACTTACAGGTACTCTAGTGCAGCATGATTAAAGTTTGTATCAAATAGAAACAAGGATATTGTAATTGTCAGAGCATTTAGGTTTCTAAGAAATCACTTCTTGAAGTAAAGAAGGGGTCGTGCTCATCTTGGGAAGCCTTTCTGCGCTGTAGTCTGGAAATTGCCTCCAGGTAGAAATCAGGAAGATTGTAGTGTTTATCTCCTTTGTGACCCTTCTCTCAGAGGTCACAGAGGTTTTACACTGCCTCTTTAATATCTGAAAACAGATTTTTTAATATATTCTTTCCAGTTTTCTATTTGTCATTTTAAAAAGTTGAAAACCAATTACTTGGGCATGATAGAAGCAGAATTCCTGTGGAATGTTGTTTCTAGCTGGTCAACTTTTCTAAGAAAAAGGGAAGTTTAAAAGAATTGGAAATGTCCAGTCCACAGTATTTACCATACGTTCTCTGCTGCATCTATTTGCAGGACAGAAATAGAGAGGCAGATGTAGAGAACAAACTTGTGGACACAGTGGAGGAAGGAGAGGGTGGGACAGATTGTCAGAGTAGCACTGACATAGGTACACCACCATGTGTAAAATAGATAGCTAGCAGGAACTGTGGAACACGGGGAGATCCAGCCTAGCGCTCTGGGATAACACAGGTGGTGGGATGGCGGGGGAGGTGAAGGGAGGCTCAAGAAAGAGGATATATATACACACACAAATATATAGGGCTGATTCAAGTTGTTGTGCAGTGGATACCAGCACAACATTGTGAAACAATTACCCTTCAATTAAAAATTTAAAGAAATCCAAACAAACAAAAATAGCACTTTCTTTTGAATGGCCACTGTTTAAGTGCTCATTGCCTTTGGGGTGGTCTAAGGCTTACGGAATCTCAGTCCAGATTTTGTATGTAAAATGACTTGGGAGCAGTCATTCTTTATCTGCGTATTAAAATAGCTTCATAGTACTGCAATTTAGAGTTTTGCTATCTTCTTTGTCTTTAGTGTCGAATATCAGGTCATCAAAATATATCATTTCCTAGTAATCAGAGAAGTGGGATGCGGGTGGCTCTTGTTAATCTGTCAGTTTTTTAATGTTACATATTCAAATTCTTTTTCTGCGCAATTGGTTGTATTTGCTCTGTAAGAGCCTCAGTTATCTTTATGATGGTTCCATTTTTGTCTTGCCTCTGTATCTATTATTTTTTCTCAAATTGCTTTGATTGCTAGTCTTTTGTCTGCATTCATGGTAATTATCTCAAGTCATTCCTCTATGTTATTATCTCAGTGTTAAAGCATATCTATTATGTACCTTATTTCTCATATTTTTTACTTCTGTAATAGTGTTATTTTGACCTTCATTCCATTGACTCTAGAGTAATCTATTTCACTCTATTGTTTTATCATCTTGTGTTTGAGTTTTTTTTTAATGTATTAAAATTTTATTTGCATTAATTTCTCTCTTACTGAAAAACACTAGTAGGGATATTTCCTCTGGATTTTAGCCAACAATTTTTAAAAACTCTCCTTTTTTAATGTATAAATATTCTGAAGGATTATTCAGTAATTTTGCATGCATGTGAGACCATTTCTTTCTTTGACTCCAGATCTAGAGAGTTCATTTTTCCTAATATGTAGTGAATGAGTTCCCCTTTGACTGTCTTTTCACCTCTGACTGATAAATGTGTCTAAGTAAGAGAAAGGGCTCTTTTGAGAATTTTGTTACTCCTGTGCAAATGTTATGTTATTCTTTTTACAATTCATTCATTTATTTATGACTGTGTTGGGTCTCTGTTGCTGCATGGGCTTTCTCTAGTTGCAGTGTCGGGGCTTCTCATTAAGATGGCTTCTTTTGTTGTGGAGGACGTGCTCTAGGCACACAGGCTTGCAGTAGCAGTAGAAAGAGGATATATACACACACAAATATATAGGAGATTAAGGTTCATATACCAGCACAACATTGTGAAACAATTACCCTTCAATTAAAAATTTAAAGAAATCCAAACAAACAAAAATAGCACTTTCTTTTGAATGGCCACTGTTTAAGTGCTCATTGCCTTTGGGGTGGTCTAAGGCTTACGGAATCTCAGTCCAGATTTTGTATGTAAAATGACTTGGGAGCAGTCATTCTTTATCTGCGTATTAAAATAGCTTCATAGTACTGCAATTTAGAGTTTTGCTATCTTCTTTGTCTTTAGTGTCGAATATCAGGTCATCAAAATATATCATTTCCTAGTAATCAGAGAAGTGGGATGCGGGTGGCTCTTGTTAATCTGTCAGTTTTTTAATGTTACATATTCAAATTCTTTTTCTGCGCAATTGGTTGTATTTGCTCTGTAAGAGCCTCAGTTATCTTTATGATGGTTCCATTTTTGTCTTGCCTCTGTATCTATTATTTTTTCTCAAATTGCTTTGATTGCTAGTCTTTTGTCTGCATTCATGGTAATTATCTCAAGTCATTCCTCTATGTTATTATCTCAGTGTTAAAGCATATCTATTATGTACCTTATTTCTCATATTTTTTACTTCTGTAATAGTGTTATTTTGACCTTCATTCCATTGACTCTAGAGTAATCTATTTCACTCTATTGTTTTATCATCTTGTGTTTGAGTTTTTTTTTAATGTATTAAAATTTTATTTGCATTAATTTCTCTCTTACTGAAAAACACTAGTAGGGATATTTCCTCTGGATTTTAGCCAACAATTTTTAAAAACTCTCCTTTTTTAATGTATAAATATTCTGAAGGATTATTCAGTAATTTTGCATGCATGTGAGACCATTTCTTTCTTTGACTCCAGATCTAGAGAGTTCATTTTTCCTAATATGTAGTGAATGAGTTCCCCTTTGACTGTCTTTTCACCTCTGACTGATAAATGTGTCTAAGTAAGAGAAAGGGCTCTTTTGAGAATTTTGTTACTCCTGTGCAAATGTTATGTTATTCTTTTTACAATTCATTCATTTATTTATGACTGTGTTGGGTCTCTGTTGCTGCATGGGCTTTCTCTAGTTGCAGTGTCGGGGCTTCTCATTAAGATGGCTTCTTTTGTTGTGGAGGACGTGCTCTAGGCACACAGGCTTCAGTGGCTGTAGCTGACAAGCTCAGTAGTTGTGGCTGGCGGGCTCTAGAGCACAGGCCTATTGGTTGTGGTGCACTAGTTTTAGTTACCTCTGTCATGTGGGATCTTCCTGGACCAGGAATTGAACCTGAGTCTCCTGCATTGGCACATATATTCTTATCCACTCTACCCACATGTATAGGGAAGACACATGTTTTCTTTACCTGGTAAAGACTGGGAGTTCTACTTCCATGAAGGTGGTGGTAAGAGTTTGAAGAAAGAAGTATATATACCCCAGAATTTTGGATCATATTTTTTAGTTTATGGAGGATGCTTAGAATCTCCATGTTGTTCATTAAGAGCAATTTCTACTTACTCCAGTCCCACATCACCATGTTCTTTCATTCAGAACTTTAAAAGAAATAAAAATTGATGGTATTTGTGAGAATTGTCAATATTTAATCAGCTCTCAGCATCATTTATATAAATGAGGTTGGGGTTAAGGTCCATTCTGCACTGTGTCCTTGGTTACTTGGGCTTCCCTGGTGGCTCAGATGGTAAATAATCTGCCTGCAATGCAGGAGATCTGGGTGCAATCTCTGAGTCAGGGAAATCCCCTGGAGAAGAGTGACTACCCACTCTAGTATTCTTGCCTAGAGAATTCCATGAACAGAGGAGCCTGGCAGGCTACAGTCCATGGGATGGCAAAGTGTCAGACACAACTGAGTCACTAACACTCCTTTACATTTTTACTTACTTGTGGATTGGTGAATTTTTTTCTTCTGTTTGTTATTTTTTATTTATATTATTGAATATTGAAGGAGGGAAAAGTATCACTTTTATCTGGAAATCTGGTGCTAATTTTTAACTAATTAAGGATTAAGTATGGATTCTGTGGTAAATGTCCAATCCTGTTGAACTGAAATATTTCCCATCATAATTTAATTAGATTTGTGTTACCTTTGTTTCCAAGAAATTTAATACAATAGCCCTTCTCAGTCTGACTTTTTCAATATAAGCATCTACTCTCAACTTGCATGATGTGATTGCATGACTCTTGTTATTTTGTCAGTGGTGCTATGCACTTTTGTTTTTGACTGTAAGCCAACTAAACTTCTATTTGGAATTAGGTAAAATATGTAATTTAAAAGTAAAGTCAGTTTCTTGGAGAGAAGACAATGTACTGTAAATTCCTATTACAACAATAGCTTCTATGCTATCATGGTATTTTTCTCTACCATCATAAAGGGACTCAGATTATTTTAATTCTGTGGCTTTAAAAATCAAAATGTGATTAAATAAAATTAAAATATGCACACACTCTTAGTTTTTATTCAGTCAAATGGTCACTATTTTATAGAACCTTTCAATGAAAGAGTATATTTTTTTAAAAAACCCCAGAATTTTGGATCATATTTTTTAGTTTATGGAGGATGCTTAGAATCTCCATGTTGTTCATTAAGAGCAATTTCTACTTACTCCAGTCCCACATCACCATGTTCTTTCATTCAGAACTTTAAAAGAAATAAAAATTGATGGTATTTGTGAGAATTGTCAATATTTAATCAGCTCTCAGCATCATTTATATAAATGAGGTTGGGGTTAAGGTCCATTCTGCACTGTGTCCTTGGTTACTTGGGCTTCCCTGGTGGCTCAGATGGTAAATAATCTGCCTGCAATGCAGGAGATCTGGGTGCAATCTCTGAGTCAGGGAAATCCCCTGGAGAAGAGTGACTACCCACTCTAGTATTCTTGCCTAGAGAATTCCATGAACAGAGGAGCCTGGCAGGCTACAGTCCATGGGATGGCAAAGTGTCAGACACAACTGAGTCACTAACACTCCTTTACATTTTTACTTACTTGTGGATTGGTGAATTTTTTTCTTCTGTTTGTTATTTTTTATTTATATTATTGAATATTGAAGGAGGGAAAAGTATCACTTTTATCTGGAAATCTGGTGCTAATTTTTAACTAATTAAGGATTAAGTATGGATTCTGTGGTAAATGTCCAATCCTGTTGAACTGAAATATTTCCCATCATAATTTAATTAGATTTGTGTTACCTTTGTTTCCAAGAAATTTAATACAATAGCCCTTCTCAGTCTGACTTTTTCAATATAAGCATCTACTCTCAACTTGCATGATGTGATTGCATGACTCTTGTTATTTTGTCAGTGGTGCTATGCACTTTTGTTTTTGACTGTAAGCCAACTAAACTTCTATTTGGAATTAGGTAAAATATGTAATTTAAAAGTAAAGTCAGTTTCTTGGAGAGAAGACAATGTACTGTAAATTCCTATTACAACAATAGCTTCTATGCTATCATGGTATTTTTCTCTACCATCATAAAGGGACTCAGATTATTTTAATTCTGTGGCTTTAAAAATCAAAATGTGATTAAATAAAATTAAAATATGCACACACTCTTAGTTTTTATTCAGTCAAATGGTCACTATTTTATAGAACCTTTCAAATAGAAATATAGCTGACAAACGGAGACCAATTAACATGTCTTTAAAGTTTATTTGATCTTGCCATCATGCCCTTGTTCTACATGGAGAGATGACACAAGAAATAGCTCTGTTAAAATTAATTACAAGGATGTCGCTAGAGATGAAATTCATCTTGTTAACCTAATTTGTGTTCATGAAAATCCAAGGAAGAAATTTTGTCAAGTCATGTATCTAGAGAAAGTGAAGCTACCCCTGAGAAGAGCATTATTTTAACCCTAAGAATTGAGATTCAGTTTTGGGAACTCAGAGCATGTTTCCCTTTCTGGTTTGGCTGTTCAGAAACTACAGAAAACACTGTGACTTAATTTTACTAAATGTATGGGTTATTAAGTTGTGTATTTTGAGTTCCTGTGTTCCTCTGACTCCATTTCCTTTCCTAATTCTCATTTTTCCTGCTTTAGTTTACTCATTTACTTTTTAATTTAAAGGGGCTAATACTCATAAAATATTTTAAGTTATAATACCTCTGTCGTGGCTCAGATGGTAAAGAATCTGCCTGCAATACAGGAGACCCAAGTTCAATCCTTGGGTTGGGAAGTTCCCTTGGAAAAAAGAATGGTTACCCTTTCCAGTATTCTTGCCTGGAGAATTCCATGGATAGAGGAGCCTGGCCGGCTATAGTCTATAGGGTCTCAAACAGTCAGACAGAACTGAGAGACTCACACTTTCACTTTCAGTTTGGCATAATAAGCTAAATATTGAAGAATTCATCTGTTCACTGATGCACTATATTTAAATTTTAATTAGCAGAATAATTATAATTAGAAAATCACTTTACTCAAAGTAAAATGTAAGTATTTGTATATTAATCTTACCCCATTTTGGATACCGAAAAAAGGAAACATCTTAATATATATACTGGAGTGAGTTGCCATTTCCTTCTCCAGGGGATCTTCTCATCCCAGGTTTCCTGCATTTCAGAGATTCTTTACCATTTGAGCCAACAAGGAAGGTCATATAATAATAAAAGAATAATTAAATATATTTTCATTTATGTATATAATTTTTTAAAATAATATATGGTTAAATGTTTATGACATAACATTATTAAAATAATAGGATGGAAAATTCCATTACAGCATGATCTTAATTTGATACTAAGAATATGGTTGATATCTTAGTTGATATCATAGGAATAGAAAATATCTTCAAGTAAAATGCATCAATGTTAACTGTTAGTTGTAATTATTGATAAGAAGTGGTTTGTATTTCGTCTGTGTCTATAGTCTTCCCACATTCTACAATAACTATTACTTTATTAACAGAAACATACTCTCTTTTAAATCAGCTTTTAATTTTCAGTTTACTGCTGTTAATCTTAAAAATATATTTTGTAGACTAATACTTGTACTTGTTTGTTAATCTAAGATATTGATTTAATTCCTACTCACACTCATACCTAATTAGACCATGAAGGGCCTTAAGCAGCCTCCTGATGTGGGTGAAAGAAGAGAGTAGAAAAGTTGGCTTAGGGCTTCCCTGGTGGTCCAGTGGGTAAGGACACCGCCTTGCAGTGCAAGGGGCACCGGTTCGATCTCTGGCCTGGAAAGATGCCACGTGCTGCGGAGCGACTGGACTGATGTGTCCAATTACCGAGCTGGAGCTCTGGAGCCCATGCGCCCAGAGCCGGTGCTCTGCGACAACAGAGGCCACTGCAATGGGAGGCCCACATGGGCCAAAGAACAAAAGATGGATGAAAATAGACAAATGAAAGACCAATAGAAGTGGCCTGCCTGCTCCCCTCCTTCCCCACGCCCCCCCAAAATAAATAAATAAATAAATACATCTTTAAAAAAAAAAAAAGAAAAGCTGGCTTAAACCTCAATATAAAATAACCTAAGATTATGGCATCCAGCCCTATTACTCCATGGTAAATACAAGGGGAAAAAGTGGAAGAAGTGACAGATTTTCTTTCCTTGGGCTCCAGAGTTACTGTGTATGTTAACTGCAGTCATGAAAGACACTTGCTTCTTGGAAGCAAAGCCATGACAGACCTAGACAGTGTATTAAAAGCAGAGACATCACTTTGCTGACAAAGGTCTGAATCGTCAAAGCTACAGTTACTCCAGCAGTCATGTACGGATGTGAGAGTTGTACCATTAAAAAGAGGCTGAGTTCCGAAGAATTGATGCTTTCAAACTGTCCTGTTGGAGAAAACTCTTGAGAGTCCCTTGGACAGCAAGGAGATCAAACCAGTCAAACCTAAAGGAAATCAACCCTGAATATTCATTGGAAGGACTAATGCTAAAGTTGAAGCTCTAATACTTTGTCTACCTGATGCAAGGAACTGACTCACTGGAAAAGACCCTGTTGCTGGGAAATACTGGAGGCAAAAGGAGAAGAGGGCTGCAGAGAAGAAATGGTTAGATAGCATCATAGACTTGATGGACATGAACTTGAACAAACTTCAGGAGATATGGAGGACAGAGAAGTCTGGCGTCCTGCAGTCCATGCGGTTGCAGAGAGTTAGACATGATTTAATGAGTGAACAACAACAAGGACCCTAAGACCTTAACTTCTGATTAAAATGTGTTTTTCCTGTAAAAATATCTAGAGATAAATTTCTTTTTGCCATAATGATTGGGGTGAGTGTTTATCAGGAAGGTGAAAATGGAAAGTGTTAAAAGTTATATGTGTGGGTACTTGAAATGATCACTTTGGCCTAGGGATTTTCAACTTAACTTGTGAAATAAATAAAGTTGAGTGAGATTTCAGTGACATAGATTTTCTTTCATTAACCAGACTTACTCTGCAACATGTCACTGCTAAAGGAACTGATCTTTTCCATGCTATTGAATTTAAAATTTTTGCTCTACTTCGATGACTTTTATATTCTGAAAAAAGACAGTGAGGGAAATCTGGTTGTGAAAGATATATCATGATTTGAATGATGCCATTTTTCTTCATGCATAATTATGCTGGTTCCATTTTCCTATTACTCTCTATTGACATTAGTATCATTCCCCACATGTTGAGAACACATAGAATATATTTTATTTCAATGGAGATAAAAACAAGAGATGGATTGTAATTGCTCATGTTGTGTTATGAGTAACATTTTCTCCTTAGGAAAATGAATACTATTTTATGAAAGCCATGACAGACCTAGACAGTGTATTAAAAGCAGAGACATCACTTTGCTGACAAAGGTCTGAATCGTCAAAGCTACAGTTACTCCAGCAGTCATGTACGGATGTGAGAGTTGTACCATTAAAAGAGGCTGAGTTCCGAAGAATTGATGCTTTCAAACTGTCCTGTTGGAGAAAACTCTTGAGAGTCCATTGGACAGCAAGGAGATCAAACCAGTCAAACCTAAAGGAAATCAACCCTGAATATTCATTGGAAGGACTAATGCTAAAGTTGAAGCTCTAATACTTTGTCTACCTGATGCAAGGAACTGACTCACTGGAAAAGACCCTGTTGCTGGGAAATACTGGAGGCAAAAGGAGAAGAGGGCTGCAGAGAAGAAATGGTTAGATAGCATCATAGACTTGATGGACATGAACTTGAACAAACTTCAGGAGATATGGAGGACAGAGAAGTCTGGCGTCCTGCAGTCCATGCGGTTGCAGAGAGTTAGACATGATTTAATGAGTGAACAACAACAAGGACCCTAAGACCTTAACTTCTGATTAAAATGTGTTTTTCCTGTAAAAATATCTAGAGATAAATTTCTTTTTGCCATAATGATTGGGGTGAGTGTTTATCAGGAAGGTGAAAATGGAAAGTGTTAAAAGTTATATGTGTGGGTACTTGAAATGATCACTTTGGCCTAGGGATTTTCAACTTAACTTGTGAAATAAATAAAGTTGAGTGAGATTTCAGTGACATAGATTTTCTTTCATTAACCAGACTTACTCTGCAACATGTCACTGCTAAAGGAACTGATCTTTTCCATGCTATTGAATTTAAAATTTTTGCTCTACTTCGATGACTTTTATATTCTGAAAAAAGACAGTGAGGGAAATCTGGTTGTGAAAGATATATCATGATTTGAATGATGCCATTTTTCTTCATGCATAATTATGCTGGTTCCATTTTCCTATTACTCTCTATTGACATTAGTATCATTCCCCACATGTTGAGAACACATAGAATATATTTTATTTCAATGGAGATAAAAACAAGAGATGGATTGTAATTGCTCATGTTGTGTTATGAGTAACATTTTCTCCTTAGGAAAATGAATACTATTTTAGTACAGCCTCCAGTTCATTAAACACTTGGTGACTTCTTTTTCTTAGTCTTAATCTTTTCTTCACAATAAAAATACTCTCTTCAGTATTGGGATAAATATGTTTTCTTTCCTGTCTTGTCTGTGTTGCATTCCTAGATGAATTATTGCTTTTTAGGGACCTTACTTTAGCTGTGTGTGTGTGTGTTTGACTATGTGTCTGTGTAAGTATGTGTGTTTTAGAGAGAGCAAAAGGATTCAAACCAAAAGTAGTTGTTATATTTGTTTAAATATTTCCAATAGTGTGAGAAATCAACATTTAAAAAAGATTTATTCTGTAATTTGTAGCATTAAGTTGTTATATATTCCCTGAAAGTGCCTTTTAACTTCCTAGCATGAATGAGAATTCTGCTGGTTAACAATTTTTGGCACTAGGACTCAATAACAGTTGTAGATACTATTAAATAAGGTTTTTCTCCTTATTTAATTCACATAAGAATATGATAAGATTGATCAGATTCTTTCCCCAAAGAGAATTTTATTTTATAAAAAACATGCCCAAAATAGATTATCCTATTAAGTTTTGTTAAGTTTCTGGAAATTTAAATATTTGTTTAACTGAGATTTGGCTTGTATTTTTCCAAGTGATTTACACAAAACATAAAGAAAAGTGAAGGAATTTCAATATCCTTGGATATTCTCTGGCAATTAAAAACACTGCTTCTAGTCTTTACCTTTTTGTCTTTTTAGATTCATTCAAGTATTAGAGGTTTGCTTCTAGTGTTTTATAAACATTGAAAGAAGTTTAGTGTCTTTGAAACAAGGTCATATTGTGTTTATGAAGTACAGTATAAACCACTGCTCTTGCGATTATGCCAGCTGTTACCCTCAAATATTAATGCTTCCCATGCCCTCAAAATAGTTGTTTCAAGATTATATTATCTTACTATCTTGTTTCCCTTTGGCACATGGATTCTTTAAAATATTGCTGTTCCTTTCTTTTTTTTTTTTGATCAACTCTCAAATACAAGAAAATCCATCTTGTTTTGCACATTAAAAAAAAAAAAAGGAAGAGATAAAGAAAACTTTCCAGTCTTCATTTGACCTTTGTTTTCTTTTACATCAGAACTCTTTAAGAAGTTTTTCTACTCACAGTCTCTGATTTTTTTTTTATCTTTATTCTTTCTTAAATCAGCTTTTCACTCCATCACTTCACAAAAACTACTTTTGTCAAGGTCACTTCTACTGTTTACATAGTTAATCCCGATGCCATTCGATGGCTGACCTGTCAGCCCCTTTTGACACAACTGATCCTTCTCTTGTTAAGAAACTTTTTTGGTTTCATGGAATTTTACTCCTTTCCGGTCCTTTTGCTAATTGCTCCTCATTTTTCCAACCACTAAATAGTGGAATGATCCACACTTGATTTCTGAACCTTTTCTCTTCTGTCTCTCTGTATTTCCATTTTATGACTTTATCTGTTCTCATGGACTTAAATCCCTCCTATAAGCCAGGGATACCTTAGTATACACATTGTGTCTGAAACTCCTTGGAGTGCCAGGCATATAAGCTAATGCCTCACCTAAGTTTCTCTTGGGCTTGTAATAGGCAACTCACACATACTGTCTAAGCTTGTTTTTCCTAGAGTCTTCCTCATCTCTGTTAATGGTCACTCCATTCTTGTAGGTGAAAAGGCTAAAAAAGCTTGAAGTCAAAATGTATGCTCCCATACTTCACACTCACTTTAAGAGTATATCCTGTAGAGTCTGTCCCCACTAGACACTTCAGGCGCTATTGATATGATACATGCTGCCATCCTTCCTCAGCTAGATCACTACATATGATAAGCTTCCAGTTGTCTTGCTTTTCTTCCCCATCATTTTCCACAATGCATTCAGAGGACTTCTTAAAATATAAGTAAAGTCACATCACCCCTTCACTCATACAGGCAATAAAATACAGTTGTTAAAGAGCTTTGTGTGGAGACAGCTGGAAAACTCTAAGTGGTACTGAAATGACATTCTGAGGATGATTTTCCTTGTAACATTGTGCTGCCTCAGTTGAGACCATTTTATAGGCAGACTTGTATATAAGTCTAGATATATATTTTAAGTAACCTGTTATTAAGAGGGCTTCCCTGGTGGTTCAGTGGGTAAGGACACCGCCTTGCAGTGCAAGGAGCGCTGGTTTGATCCCTGGCCTGGGAATATCCCACGTGCCACGGAGCCACTGGACTAATGTGTCCAACTACCGAGCAGGAGCTCTGGAGCACATGCGCCCAGAGCTGGCACTCTGCGACAACAGAGGCCACTGCGATGGGAGGCCCATGGGCCAAAGAACAAAGGTGGATGAAAATAGATAAATGAAAGACCAATAGAAGTGACCTGCCTGCTTCCCTCCCTCCCCAACTCGTCCCCCGCCCAAAATAAATAATAAATAAATAAATCTTAAAAAAAAAAACAACCAAAAACCTGTTATTAGGAGAAACACATTTTTCCCCAAGGGAATGATGAACGAGTCACCAAAATATTCCCGTGTTGTGTTCACTGAGCCAGTATTCTGCTTTCTCTAGGCAGTCTGGATGGCATCATTCTAGATTCATGGTAAGAAAACCTGCCAAGGAGTCTGATGAGAGTTGTAGCCTCAGTACTTTTTCTCCCTCCCTTATTTCACCCACTGACATTCACTCAGTATACAATGTTTAAACACCACAATCTGTTAGAGACACATTTGAAAATCATGGGATAAAATCCATTATGTATATGAAAGGACTTTTAGGGTCTTATTAGGAAAAGATGTTGAGAGAATTCTTAAATTTCCTGAGAGTTTGCACTACATATCCTCCAAGTTTAATTCAAGTCTCCAGATTTGACCATCTTTAAATGTTATCTATTTACATATAGTACACATATGTTTACGCTAGTAAATGAAATTTCATTCCTGGGCCATATTTATAATTTCTCTTTCATAGTCTGTAGTTGAGAAGACATTCTTTTTTTTGCTTTATAAATTTTTCATGACTAAATAATAGAGTCTGGATACAATTGTCAGATAGTTTCTATAAGAAAAAAATAATAACTAGAATATTTTAAAAACCATAAATTGCACATTGCAGAAAATGTATTTAAGACAGAAAACTGGCATCAGTTGAAAAGCAGTATAATATATTTTTTGGCCCAAGGTTTTCTCCTAAGAGAAGAAATGGCAGAATATGAATTGCTCTACGAAAATGTACATTAAAAGCTAAGTAGTCTTTTGTTACCTACACAGTATATTATAAAGCAAAGATATCACTTTGCTGACAAAGGTCTGTAGAGTCAAAGCTATGGTTTTTCCAGTAGTCATGTATGGATGTGAGAATCGGACCATAAGGAAGACCTAACACCAAAGAACCGATGACTCTTGAGAGTCCCTTGGACAGTAAGGAGATCAAACCAGTTAATCCTAAAGTCAACCCTGCATAAAGTTCCAATACTTTGGTCACCTGATGTGAGGAAGTGACTCACTAGAAAAGACCCTGATGCTATAAAGATTGAAGACAAAGGAGAGGTGGCAGAGATGAGATCCTGCAGTTATTAGGAGAAACACATTTTTCCCCAAGGGAATGATGAACGAGTCACCAAAATATTCCCGTGTTGTGTTCACTGAGCCAGTATTCTGCTTTCTCTAGGCAGTCTGGATGGCATCATTCTAGATTCATGGTAAGAAAACCTGCCAAGGAGTCTGATGAGAGTTGTAGCCTCAGTACTTTTTCTCCCTCCCTTATTTCACCCACTGACATTCACTCAGTATACAATGTTTAAACACCACAATCTGTTAGAGACACATTTGAAAATCATGGGATAAAATCCATTATGTATATGAAAGGACTTTTAGGGTCTTATTAGGAAAAGATGTTGAGAGAATTCTTAAATTTCCTGAGAGTTTGCACTACATATCCTCCAAGTTTAATTCAAGTCTCCAGATTTGACCATCTTTAAATGTTATCTATTTACATATAGTACACATATGTTTACGCTAGTAAATGAAATTTCATTCCTGGGCCATATTTATAATTTCTCTTTCATAGTCTGTAGTTGAGAAGACATTCTTTTTTTTTTGCTTTATAAATTTTTCATGACTAAATAATAGAGTCTGGATACAATTGTCAGATAGTTTCTATAAGAAAAAAATAATAACTAGAATATTTTAAAAACCATAAATTGCACATTGCAGAAAATGTATTTAAGACAGAAAACTGGCATCAGTTGAAAAGCAGTATAATATATTTTTTGGCCCAAGTTTTTCTCCTAAGAGAAGAAATGGCAGAATATGAATTGCTCTACGAAAATGTACATTAAAAGCTAAGTAGTCTTTTGTTACCTACACAGTATATTATAAAGCAAAGATATCACTTTGCTGACAAAGGTCTGTAGAGTCAAAGCTATGGTTTTTCCAGTAGTCATGTATGGATGTGAGAATCGGACCATAAGGAAGACCTAACACCAAAGAACCGATGACTCTTGAGAGTCCCTTGGACAGTAAGGAGATCAAACCAGTTAATCCTAAAGTCAACCCTGCATAAAGTTCCAATACTTTGGTCACCTGATGTGAGGAAGTGACTCACTAGAAAAGACCCTGATGCTATAAAAGATTGAAGACAAAAGGAGAGGGTGGCAGAGGATGAGATGTTTTTAGATAACATCACCAATTCAATGGATATGAGTTTGAGCAAACTCCAGGAGATAGTGAAGGAGTCATCCTGCAGTTCTTGGAGTTGCAAAGAGTCAGACACGCCTTAGTGATTGAACAGCAATTTTGATGTGATATACGTCAGCAGTCTCATTAACAAAAATAGACATCTCGCATTTGTACTCTTGAAAAGAGAAATTACCATATTACGTACTATTTTGGTCAGAGTATGAAACATATAAAAAATATATATGTATAAATCAGTCTACAAAGTTTCAATTCATAAATTTTCTTTTTTTGCAAATTTCATGTAACATTTATAAGAAACTTTGGAAATCAACAAAAAAGAAGCTGAAATGTAATGGATAAGTTGCTAGAGGCTCAGTGTGGACAAGTGTCAGAATGAAAACCTCCAGTGGGAACCAGTGACTGGGGAGCCCTCACACTTTTGTGAGTTTTACCTTCGCAAGCCTTATAGTGAATATTATAGAAAAATCCCCTCATGCCTTTGCCCTCAGAAGAAACTATTTGCCAGAGGTTAACATTCTAGGATTTTTATCAGAACCTAACCTACTTGGAGGAAAAGAAATACCCAACTCCAGCCCCATCTAGTCAATCTGTCCCACATAAAGGAGGAAAAACATCTGAGAGGTACTCATGAAATTCCCAATCCAAGGGCACAGTTTAATAAAAGACTGAGACTTCAACACAGCATTGTAAAGCAACTATACTTCAATTAAAGAAAAAAAAAAAGACTGAGACTTAATAATAGAGCTATATAGAACATTTCATTTTTTCCCAGGCCTTACCACTACATTACAAAAGACCTGTGTACTACAGATCTATTTATCCAGTACATAATGCCTGCCTTTTAACAAAAAATTGCAGGACATCCTCAAAGGCAAAAATCACGGTTTGAAGAGGCTGAACAACAAACAAACAGAACAAATCAGAGTCTATGGCAGGAAATATTGGAATTATCAGATAAGGAATTTTTAAAATTATCATTAATGTACTAATGACATAAATGGAAACATTAGATAACAAGCAGGAACAAATGAATAATGCAAAGAGTGATGAAAATCTTAAGAAATAATCTTTTTTTAAAAAAAGATTTATTTATTTATTTATTTTGGGCGGGGGTCGGGTTGGGGAGGGAGGGGAGCGGACAGGCCACTTCTATTTGTCTTTCATTTCTCTATTTTCACCCGTCTTTGTTCTTTGGCTCCTATGGGCCTCCCATCGTGGTGGTTGGTGTCTGTCTTTGCAGAGCACTGGCTCTGGGCACATGCGCTCCAGAGCTCCGGCTCGGTGATTGGACACATTGGTCCAGCCGCTCCGCGGCACGTGGGATCTTCCCAGGCCAGGGATCGAACCGGTGTCCCTTGCACTGCAAGGCGGTGTCCTTACCCACTGGACCACCAGGGGAAGCCAGAAATAATCTTTTTAATGCTAGAGGTAAAGACTGTAACAGAAATAAAGAATGTCTCTATTGTACTCACAATAAAAATACTAAAAATGGCAGCAGAATGAATCTGTAAACGTGGGGCTGTCTCAGTAGAAATCTCCAAAACTAAGGTAATAAAAAAGACTGAAAACTCAAAATATAATATCTGAGAACTATGAGATGACTAGGTGTAACATACATGTAATGGAAATTTGTTGTTGTTGAGTCGCTAAGTTATGTCCAACTCTTTGCAACCCCATGGACTGTAATCCATCAGGCTCTTCTGTCCATGATACTTTTCCAGACAAGAAAGTGGGGTGTTATTTCCTTCTCCAGTGTATCTTCCCCAGCCAGGGGATTGAATATGTGTCTCCCACATCTGCAGGCAGTTCTTTACCACTGAGCCATCAGGGAAGTCCCTGTAATGGGAATACCAGGAGAATAAAGAGAGAAAGAAACAGAAGCAATATTTGAAGCAGTAACAACTGAGAATTTCCTCAAAGCAATGTCAAACATCAAAACCACAGATTCAAGAAGCTCTGAGAACACACAGAGGATTAAAAAAAAAAAATTAGAAAGCCTATACCTAGGTGTGTAATTTGCAAACTACCATTTTATATTTTTTCAAGTCAGATTCTCTGATATAAAATCCAAGCAAACAAAACCAGGGAAAATGTTTCTATAACCTAGTCACTATTTCACTTAAGAAAAGAATGTATAAATGTAACAACCCTCTTGAATGGCTTTTTGGGAAGAGCAATCCCACCTCCAGTGGAGGAAGCATACAACATATTTCCAGCCCCAGTCTTGTTCTCTCCTTACGGAAGTAATCCATAAAAGGTAATTTTTTTTTTCTTTTCTCTATTCTCTCATTTAAGTTTTCTGAGGTCAAACCATTAGAAACTCTGCTATTAGAAACTGCACAACCCTCCACCAACATATATAATCGTCTGCCTTGTTCAGTAAAGTTTCCTCACATCACCAAGGCCTTTTGTACTTCTTTGTGTTCTTTTGGAACACTTAATTCCTCCTACATCATAAATTCCCTTCAACAGCAACAGGACACACAGAGGAACTCAAGAAGGTTGATTGTTTTTATTTTGCTCCATTGCCTTTGGGTAAAGCCATCTCCACAAGATTCTCATTGATGGCAGGACAATAGAGGTTAGCCCTGACCTACACTGTATTCTTAGTTTTATATCTGGCCAAGAAAAGATGACATCAAATATTCAAACAGCTTTCTGAACAGCCTCAGCTTATGAATCTTTAAACACGTTTTACTGAGTAATCCCCCCAGTCCTTCGAAAATTCATGTTTATGAATTCATGCACAAATGACAAATGTACTTAATGGTGGGAATACAAGCTATTTGATCCATTAAACATATTAGGAGTTTCTTAAGTTAATTTTCTTATTTTCATTTTTAAGTTTTGTTTTAACTTTGCTTTAAATCAGCAAATCATATTAAACATATGTATTAGTCCATACCTGATATGACTAGAAATTGACTTCATAGATACCTAGGCTTACATAGCTGCTGCCTTCTATAAAAATAAAGTAAAACTTACTGTGAGATCAAGTCAGCATAGTGCATATTTTATAATATTTGACATAACAGAAATGTATGGAGAGATTTCTATGACAATCCGGTGGTTAAGACTCCATGCTTCCATTGCAGGGGACATAGGTTTGATCCCTGGTCAGGGAACTGAGATCCCCATGCTGCACAGAGTGTCAAAAAAAAAATTGTGGAAAAGGATTGAAGAGAAGATAAATGATTATTACCTAGGTGTGTAATTTGCAAACTACCATTTTATATTTTTTCAAGTCAGATTCTCTGATATAAAATCCAAGCAAACAAAACCAGGGAAAATGTTTCTATAACCTAGTCACTATTTCACTTAAGAAAAGAATGTATAAATGTAACAACCCTCTTGAATGGCTTTTTGGGAAGAGCAATCCCACCTCCAGTGGAGGAAGCATACAACATATTTCCAGCCCCAGTCTTGTTCTCTCCTTACGGAAGTAATCCATAAAAGGTAATTTTTTTTTTCTTTTCTCTATTCTCTCATTTAAGTTTTCTGAGGTCAAACCATTAGAAACTCTGCTATTAGAAACTGCACAACCCTCCACCAACATATATAATCGTCTGCCTTGTTCAGTAAAGTTTCCTCACATCACCAAGGCCTTTTGTACTTCTTTGTGTTCTTTTGGAACACTTAATTCCTCCTACATCATAAATTCCCTTCAACAGCAACAGGACACACAGAGGAACTCAAGAAGGTTGATTGTTTTTATTTTGCTCCATTGCCTTTGGGTAAAGCCATCTCCACAAGATTCTCATTGATGGCAGGACAATAGAGGTTAGCCCTGACCTACACTGTATTCTTAGTTTTATATCTGGCCAAGAAAAGATGACATCAAATATTCAAACAGCTTTCTGAACAGCCTCAGCTTATGAATCTTTAAACACGTTTTACTGAGTAATCCCCCCAGTCCTTCGAAAATTCATGTTTATGAATTCATGCACAAATGACAAATGTACTTAATGGTGGGAATACAAGCTATTTGATCCATTAAACATATTAGGAGTTTCTTAAGTTAATTTTCTTATTTTCATTTTTAAGTTTTGTTTTAACTTTGCTTTAAATCAGCAAATCATATTAAACATATGTATTAGTCCATACCTGATATGACTAGAAATTGACTTCATAGATACCTAGGCTTACATAGCTGCTGCCTTCTATAAAAATAAAGTAAAACTTACTGTGAGATCAAGTCAGCATAGTGCATATTTTATAATATTTGACATAACAGAAATGTATGGAGAGATTTCTATGACAATCCGGTGGTTAAGACTCCATGCTTCCATTGCAGGGGACATAGGTTTGATCCCTGGTCAGGGAACTGAGATCCCCATGCTGCACAGAGTGTCAAAAAAAAAATTGTGGAAAAGGATTGAAGAGAAGATAAATGATTATTTTGGGCCTCTTAAATAAATCTTTGGAGAAAGAAGACACTGTAGAGGTCAAAACCAGCATATTAATAAAGACAGAGTATCTATGTGTTAGATGGCAGTCTAAAATGATCTCCAAGTTTTCAATCATGTCATATACTATATACTCCACTATAATCCATTTCTCTGGATGTGACAGGGGAATATGAATATGATGGAATAGTCACTCTATGATTAGGTTATCTACATGATAATGGTAAAAATTTTTTGAAAATATAATTAAGGCCCTAAATCAGTTGACTTTGAGGAATCAAAAAACAGATTATCCTATGTTTTTTCTCAAAACTTTAGCAATTGTAGTAGAAAAGCTTTTGTATACATATATATAAATAACATGCATACTATGTATATTTTTGAAAACTTTTGAATTTTTTGCCTAACTAAAGAATTTATGATATTTTGGTTCTACTTCTTTGACTTAGTATCAATTGAATGCTAGATTTCTAATTTAAGAAAATAAATGTGTAACAAATAACAAAGGGGACTATAGTCAATCTTTTATAGTGATCTATAATGGATAATAATCTGAAAAATAACATATGTGTATATGTATACATGAATCATGTTTCTGTGCACCTGAAACATTGTAAGTCAACTAAACTTCAATAATATATATCTATTAAGAAAAAAAGATAATCAACAGAGGATAAAAAGAGTCAAACATACTGAGCAACTAGCACTTTATTACTAGTCCCCTGAGTTTTAATATTTTGATCATCTGATTAGTCTAACAAGGAATCTGGTCATCTGTCCTCCTGTGAAGTCCTCCTTGTAGGCTTTTTAAAAGTACTGTACATATTTGCAGTTACGTGCATAGATGAGTAATTTTCTTTTGTCAGGCTACAATAGCAAACTGCAGAATTCTTATTTGTAATGTAAATGACTGAATACATTTTATCAATATGTTTTGTTCCTTTTGTTCACTTGCTTAGTTGTGTCCAACTCTTTGCAGCCCCATGAACTGCAGCACGCCAGGCTTCTCTGTCCTTCCCTATCTCCCAGAATTTACTGAAATTCATTTCCATTGAGTTGCTGATGCTGTTGAGTCATCTCATCCTTTCTCGTCCGTCCTCTTCTGCTTTCAGTCTTTCCCAGCATCAGGGTCTTTTCTCTAGCTTACCCCTCTGTTTTATCAAGTTTTATTCCTACATTTTGCTATTAAAAATGCTATAGCATTTCCAAGACAAAAAATTGCAAGTTTATTCTTTGAAAAAATTGTGCGATTAAAATTTCACTAAAAAACAGATTGTCCTGGAAGGAAAATGGTAACAAAGATCAGAATGGAAATAAATGAAATAGAGACTAAAAGAGAAAAATGCTACTGTGCTGTGCTTGGTCGTGTCTGTCTCTTTGCAATCCCATGGATTATAGCCTGCCAGGTTCCTCTGTCTTTGGAATTTTCCAGGCAAGAATACTAGAGTGGGGTGCCATTTCCTCCTCCAGGGGATCTTCTCAACCCAGAGATTGAACCTGCATCTCTGGCATTGACAGGTGGATTCTTTACCACTGTGCCATTTGGGAAAGCCAAAAAAGAAAAATAGGAAGGATTAATAGAACTAAGAGATAGGATTTTGAAAAGGTAAACAAAATTGAAACACCTTTAGCTAGACTAATTCAGGGAGCATAACTGGAAAGAGTCAGTGACTTTGTTTTTCTTTCTCATTCTCTATTGCTCTTCTCTCTATTTTATATTCTATAAATAGAACGGCATCAAAGTTCAGTATAAAGTTCCCTAAGAGAAAAGAAAAACAACAGCCCAGACCTTCTATTTCATAACAGCAGTTATTATTTCCACTCCCAGGCTTGGTGACTGTTGTTCAGTCTGCTTTCATTAACTTACTGAATAATTCAATAGAAAAGCTATGATTTTTTTTCTGACCAAAAAATGCAACAAAGCTATATGCCATATGACAATTAACCTCCATTTTTCCTTGAGCTTATACCAAATGGCAGAATGTAGGCCCTTTCTGTCTTACTCTGGACAAAATGAAAAAAGCATTTTTAAAAAAAGTTAATTTAAAAAATATATATATAAGTATAAAAATAAAATAATTACCTATATTAAAGGCACAAGCGTTTCCCCTCTGCCCTATCTCCCAGAACAATTCATTTCCATTGAGTTGCTGATGCTGTTGAGTCATCTCATCCTTTCTCGTCCGTCCTCTTCTGCTTTCAGTCTTTCCCAGCATCAGGGTCTTTTCTCTAGCTTACCCTCTGTTTTATCAAGTTTTATTCCTACATTTTGCTATTAAAAATGCTATAGCATTTCCAAGACAAAAAATTGCAAGTTTATTCTTTGAAAAAATTGTGCGATTAAAATTTCACTAAAAAACAGATTGTCCTGGAAGGAAAATGGTAACAAAGATCAGAATGGAAATAAATGAAATAGAGACTAAAAGAGAAAAATGCTACTGTGCTGTGCTTGGTCGTGTCTGTCTCTTTGCAATCCCATGGATTATAGCCTGCCAGGTTCCTCTGTCTTTGGAATTTTCCAGGCAAGAATACTAGAGTGGGGTGCCATTTCCTCCTCCAGGGGATCTTCTCAACCCAGAGATTGAACCTGCATCTCTGGCATTGACAGGTGGATTCTTTACCACTGTGCCATTTGGGAAAGCCAAAAAAGAAAAATAGGAAGGATTAATAGAACTAAGAGATAGGATTTTGAAAAGGTAAACAAAATTGAAACACCTTTAGCTAGACTAATTCAGGGAGCATAACTGGAAAGAGTCAGTGACTTTGTTTTTCTTTCTCATTCTCTATTGCTCTTCTCTCTATTTTATATTCTATAAATAGAACGGCATCAAAGTTCAGTATAAAGTTCCCTAAGAGAAAAGAAAAACAACAGCCCAGACCTTCTATTTCATAACAGCAGTTATTATTTCCACTCCCAGGCTTGGTGACTGTTGTTCAGTCTGCTTTCATTAACTTACTGAATAATTCAATAGAAAAGCTATGATTTTTTTTCTGACCAAAAAATGCAACAAAGCTATATGCCATATGACAATTAACCTCCATTTTTCCTTGAGCTTATACCAAATGGCAGAATGTAGGCCCTTTCTGTCTTACTCTGGACAAAATGAAAAAAGCATTTTTAAAAAAAGTTAATTTAAAAAATATATATATAAGTATAAAAATAAAATAATTACCTATATTAAAGGCACAAGGCAAGCGTTTCAGAAATAAGGTTTAAATTTTAGTGTATGCCCTAGGTTTTCTCAGGACTATATAACAATCATCACTGTGGTTATGAAGAACCAGGCAACACTAGGATCTACATTGTTATCATTCTTTCTGATTGTTTACTATAATTACTGTGCTTAATTTTACACATACTGAGAAACGTATATACTAAATAAAATAAATGTCTTGTGATGTTTCTTCTCAAGCAATAGAAATACTGACTATAGAATATATGGGGCCTCCTGACACTGTCTTTGCAAGCTTTTTGCAAATCTAAATCCATACTCAACTATTGGGTTGGCCCAAAAGTTCATTCATGTGTTTCCACAAGGTGTTCTGGAAAAACCCAAATGAAACTTGGGGGCCAACCGAATGCAAAGGGAAGAAGAAACTAGAATGCTTTTTAGCTTCCATCTCGTCGAATTTTAAAGGAGTCAAGAAAAAGTATGATTTGAGGCGCACTTCTGGTTGTGCAGAGACATAAGGAGCTGCTTGGTTCTCCCCATAACCTGAAATATTCAAGAGTTCCTCTTCTAAATTGGTTTTCGAGCCTCTCGGAGGAAATCTTCGTGCTTATTACCAAGTTAGCTCAGTAATAGTGACCTGAAACTTCTCTGCAGACAGGCAGCTGACAAGTTTAAATTAGGGCAACTGCGTTATGCATAAACTCTCAGGTGGTCTAATGCCACTTGACCAAGGGACGGCTGTCCCATGGCTGTGAAAGCCAAGGGTAATGTCACCTTGCCTATCGCTAATTACCTGTGCTCAAGTCCAAAGGTGGTTTAGCGTCTATTCCCGAATTCACCTTGATAGCCACTTAACTATTTCCTGGGTGAAGCCCAGTCCATAGACACAGAGCATTCTCTCTCCACCATAGGAAGTGATGACGCTGCATTGCCAGCCCCAGATTACACTGACCCTTTTGATAGCGATGTCACGTCCTTCAGTGAGAGTCAGTTAGGCTGCCCAGCTCACCCTTCAGTTTTTTTAAGCACTGACGATTAGCAAGGTTTTTTCCTGTCTCACTAAATGCTTTGTTTCTGATTTGTGTCTCTATGCATTGAGCTCTATTTCTAGGTCTCTTTTAGTTATGGATTTATAGCTTTTCCCTTTCTACATTCACTTTTTCTCTGAAAATCCTTAATTTGTATTAAGAAGAAATATATAATTTACTGCTTTTAAAATGCTGAAGACTCAAAATAGCTCTGACATTTTCTGTTTTATGAGTGATTGGAAATCAAAGTCATAGTTAAGTTATGATTAAAAGAGTGCCCTTAAAATATGCATTTGAGACTTAGAACCAGACACATACAATTATTATGATCATAAATAATTGCTTCTTTTTTTTCCCAGTATGGTTGAGTTTGTACTTAATTCAGAAAGATAATTATGAATGTGGAATTAGCAGATATAAACATCGATTTATCATATAACACAGGGAACTTTATTCAATATGCTCTAATAACCTATAATGGAAAATAATCTTTAAAAATGTATGTATAACTGGATCACTTTGCTGTACACCTGAAACTGGGGCTTTGCTGGTGGCTCAGATGGTAAGGAATCCATTTGCAATGGAGGAAGCCCGAGTTTGATCCCTGGATCAGAAAGATCCCCTGGAAAAGGGAATGGCTACCCATTCCAGTGTCCTTGTCTGGAGAATTCCGTGGGCTGAAACTAATACAATATTGTAAGTTAACTGTACTTTAATTTAAAAAAAAAAAAAAGAAAGAAAAAAAATCAGGTAGATTTGATACCAGAAAAGCCTCTGAAAAAGGAAGTTTTCGTTTCTCCAGGGGAGTCTTTCTGGAAAGTTTCATGACAAGAATACTGAAGTATCAATCAACTTGAGATATTGACCTCCAAGTTCCCATGGCCTACCTGGAATCTCCAGAGAGTCCCTTCTTGAGAAAATGCAGTGCTCACACTCATTGGCTAAAGAAGGTACCCTAATTGGCTTTCCTGTTTAATTTGTCTTTATTGTTTAAACCATTACCACCATGAAAAAAGAAGCATGCATTTGTTACCAGTCGCTCAGGACCCTCCTCTGAGCAGCTTACAAACAACAGCACATGTCTGGTTGAGTATTCTTTTTTGGGGGGGCGGGGGGCGGAGAGGGAGGGGGATAGGCGGGCCACTTCTATTGGTCTTTCATTTCTCTATTTTCATCAGTCTTTGTTCTTTGGCTCCTGTGGGCCTCCCATCGCAGTGGCCTCTGTTGTCGCAGAGCATCGGCTCCGGGCGCATGCACTCCAGAGCTCCGGCTCGGTAATTGGACACATCGGTCCAGCCGCTCCGCGGCACGTGGGATCTTCCCAGGCCAGGGATCGAACGGGCACCCCTTGCATTGCAAGGCGGTGTCCTTACCCACTGGACCACCAGGGAAGCCCTGGTTGAGTATTCTTACAGTTAGTACTGCCCAAGGTACACAATGAGATGTGTGCATCCAGGTATACAGTCTTTGGATGGTAAAAATTGTCATATTTATCTATTTCCAATGTACTCAGCACAGAGCCCTGTTTGTAGATGCTTAAAAAATATTTGTTGCACTGAGTTGAATTATAGTGAGAAGAGGCATAAGCAGGCAAAGGGAATATTTTTGCCAAATCCCTTAATTCCCCAAATCCGCATACTGCCAACAACAAACTGTAACTTAGAACTGCCACAGATATGTTTGAACTTCTGTTTAAATTCCTCCCTGAGTTAGTACTTCTAAACTTAACACTCTAGTCACATTCTTGGCAAGAAGATAAGCACCGAGTTGGAAAATGAGAGAAAGCTAGTCTATGCTCATCTTGGCATACCTACAGTTTGGATACAGAGGCCCCAGGGCAAGAATGCCTCGTGCTTCTGTCTCATTTCCCTTGCCTGGGTGGTAAGGAGGAGAAGGGGAGCAAAAGCCAACATCTTTAAGACAATTTAATCCCTGAAAAGAAAATAGAAATTTTACAGATACCCATTTTCAACTCTTTGATGACTTCCTGTCATTAGTGTCATGATAATTCATGATCAAAAGGCAGCTTTCAAAAGTAGTAGAGCAGTTAGGTATCTTAACTCATCAGAGTCTGATCTTTGAAGAAGAGACGGCATTTGTTAATTGCCCCTATTTCAGGTAGCATGTTTGGACTAGGATTATATGAAAACTGCTCTAGGTGCTCATCCTGGGCTGACCAGACCACACACTAGCCGTGTACTGAGTGGACTCCCTTTTTCCCCAGTGGAGCGGCAGTGCCCTATGTCAGCTTACTATGAAACTGATGATTCCTCTTCAAGCAGGGCCCTGCAGAGCAAGCTTGAGCACGAACATTTGCCCATAGTCTGCTCAAGGTCTTTGACATCAGGGAGCTGGTAGTCCTGGAACACACTGGTTAATGTCTGAAACTCAAAATTCAGACTGCCTGGGTTTCAAACAGCCTATGTATTCCTGTGTTTCAAATCATTTATTTATTTATTGTTGGCTATGCTAGGTCTTCGTTGCTGCACTCAGACTTTCTCAGATTGCAGCAAGTGGGGCCTACTCTCTAGTTGTGGTGCTTGGCCTTCTCACTGCATTGGCGTCTCTTGTTGTGGCTTGTGGGCTCCAGAGTGTGAGCTCAGTAAGTGGGGTGCTTGGGCCCAGTTGTTGCACAGCATCTGCGATCTTCCTAGACCAGGGATCAAATCTGTGTCCCCTGCATTGGTAGGTGGATTCTTAACCACTGGACCACCAGAGAAATCACTGTGTATTCCTTTACTAATGAAGTTTTTTTTTTTTTAATACACGTAAAAATAGATGCCCCCAGGACCCTCCACTAGAATAAAGTCCTCAGTGATATAGACCTGGCATGGCATGTGCCTGACCTGGCATGTCTCTCCATAGAGTGATGGAGAGACTAGGGACTTCTTGTATCTCTGGCTTCTTAACACGGCCTTATGACTGTTTCCTTTCCCTTGTAATGATTATTCTTTAATCCGTGCCATGTGTTATTTTGAAAACAGACCCACCTCTTTAGTCCACCTGTTCAAATCACTTTAGGATCACCTGACATAACAATATCATAGGGAGAAGAGTGGACTTTGTGTTCAAAACCTGTAACTTACTAATATAAATTCAATAGCTGGTTTTATAAGTTCCATCAGTCTCCATTTTCTTCACTCTAAAATGACATTGGTAACATCTCCATTTGATTTGAATATTGAATGAAATGATGTGACTGACTCTGGCACAAAATATGAGCTCAGTATATGAGTTCTTTCCCATGACTTTTCCAATGTTTTTTATCAGACCCCATCATGCCTTCCTTTTAGTTTTAATTTTAGTTTTAAAATTAAGAAATGGTGAAAACAAGGGAGAGAGCACTGAAGAAGGTTCATCAGCTCAAGGACTAGGAGCAGAGAGAAGAGAAGCGGGGACACAAATCCAGAGGAAAGATAGCTCTATAACAGGGGAAGTTGTAGTATATATACCCAATGGAATATTACTCAGCTATTAAAAGGAACACATTTGAGTCAGTTCTAATGAGGTGGATGAACTTAGAGCCTATTATACAGAGTGAAGTAAATCAGAAAGAGAAAGACAAATACTGTATATTAATGCATATATATGGAATCCAGAAAGATGGTACCCAATGATCCTATGTTCAGGGCAGCCGAGGAGACACAGACATAAAGAACAGACTTTTGGACTCAGTGGGAAAAGGAAACGGTTGGATGCTTTGAGAGGATAATTGCATTGAAACATATACTTTGCCATATGTAAAACAGATAATCAGTGCAAGTTCACTGTATAATGCAAGGCTCCCAAAGCCAGTGCTCTGTGACTGCCTGGAGGGATAGAGTGGGGAGGTGTGTGGGAGTGGGGTTCAAGATGAAGGGACACTATGGCTGACTCATACTGACGGATGACAAAAACCATCACAGTATGTAAAGTAATTATCTTCCAATTAAAATACATAAGTTTAAACTAAATAGAGTGATGGAGAGACTAGGGACTTCTTGTATCTCTGGCTTCTTAACACGGCCTTATGACTGTTTCCTTTCCCTTGTAATGATTATTCTTTAATCCGTGCCATGTGTTATTTTGAAAACAGACCCACCTCTTTAGTCCACCTGTTCAAATCACTTTAGGATCACCTGACATAACAACATCATAGGGAGAAGAGTGGACTTTGTGTTCAAAACCTGTAACTTACTAATATAAATTCAATAGCTGGTTTTATAAGTTCCATCAGTCTCCATTTTCTTCACTCTAAAATGACATTGGTAACATCTCCATTTGATTTGAATATTGAATGAAATGATGTGACTGACTCTGGCACAAAATATGAGCTCAGTATATGAGTTCTTTCCCATGACTTTTCCAATGTTTTTTATCAGACCCCATCATGCCTTCCTTTTAGTTTTAATTTTAGTTTTAAAATTAAGAAATGGTGAAAACAAGGGAGAGAGCACTGAAGAAGGTTCATCAGCTCAAGGACTAGGAGCAGAGAGAAGAGAAGCGGGGACACAAATCCAGAGGAAAGATAGCTCTATAACAGGGGAAGTTGTAGTATATATACCCAATGGAATATTACTCAGCTATTAAAAGGAACACATTTGAGTCAGTTCTAATGAGGTGGATGAACTTAGAGCCTATTATACAGAGTGAAGTAAATCAGAAAGAGAAAGACAAATACTGTATATTAATGCATATATATGGAATCCAGAAAGATGGTACCCAATGATCCTATGTTCAGGGCAGCCGAGGAGACACAGACATAAAGAACAGACTTTTGGACTCAGTGGGAAAAGGAAACGGTTGGATGCTTTGAGAGGATAATTGCATTGAAACATATACTTTGCCATATGTAAAACAGATAATCAGTGCAAGTTCACTGTATAATGCAAGGCTCCCAAAGCCAGTGCTCTGTGACTGCCTGGAGGGATAGAGTGGGGAGGTGTGTGGGAGTGGGGTTCAAGATGAAGGGACACTATGGCTGACTCATACTGACGGATGACAAAAACCATCACAGTATTGTAAAGTAATTATCTTCCAATTAAAATACATAAGTTTAAACTAAACATAAAAAAGAGTAGGGGTGAAAGACTTCTGGGAAGCTTTGTTTGATTTCAGATGTGCTCGGATATGACCACCTCCTTTAGCCCCGAGCACAGGGCCTTGCAGGTAGTTTTCCCATTATTCTCTATTTATCCATAAAGGTGGATGTTGACTTCTTCACCTCTTCTGGTGCCTGTGAGGCCTGCCTGGGGTTCAAGACACACACACTAGAGGACGCAGCAGCGTTTCATAGCAACACGATCCCTGCTTTTGGAAAACATCTCTATTACATCATGTCAACCTCCCTGCAAACTGTCTCAAGTGGTAGCAGTTCCCAAAGACAAAGGCGAGGCTTCCCAGAGGCTGTCAGGATAGGCTTTCATTTATGACCACATGATTTGCATCAGGGATCGAGCTGGTGCCCATTGTACTGCAAAGCAGAGTCTTTACCCACTGGACCACCAGGGAAGCCCTCAATTACAGTTTTTAAGCACAAGTTCTTGATTCTACAAAGCCTCCTTCTTGCAGATAATTTTCTCTATCACTTGTCATCAGGTGATGACAGCGGCAGCATCATAATCACTCTGGAATTCAGCTTCCAAAGACTCATAACTCTTTAAATGGGTACAGTAGCTTTCAAGCTGTCAGAACAAGCAAGGAATCTATTATAATAGTGGTCGCTTCCCAGGAAAAGGAAACCGAGTTCTGTGTATACCAAAATGAGACCGTCAACCTGCCAATGCTATGAACGGCAATACTTTCAAAGGAGGGAAAAATAAAACATTTCCAGTATTTCTATTCCACTTTTCTAAGTCAGTCTAGACTTAAAATATTCATTTGTAAGTGGCATGCTCAGGATTAGAAGTATAGACAGATCAGACCAAATACCAGTTCAGAAAGCAAGGTGCTCTATCACTACTGGTAAAAGGTGAAGGTGAAAGTGTTAGTTGCTCAGTCATGTCCAACTCTTTGTGACCCCTTATACTGTATTTCACTAGACTCCTCTGTCCATGGGATTTCCCAGGCAAGAATACTGGTGTGGGTAGCCATTCCCTTCTCCCGGGGATATTCCTGACCCAGGGATCAAAATGAAGTCTCCTGCATTGCAGGCAGATTCTTGACTGTCTGAGATTTGCCCTCAAAACTGCACTAATTTTACCATTTTAAATTGTATTAATTCTGCTCACGTGCATCCCAGCTCACAAAGAGTACATTCCTGTTTGAGTTTTCTGTCCCAGGGGATTTTTAGGATGAGTGCAGCAGAACTCTAGAAATCATCTTCCAAAAGAGGAGAGACCAAGTTGCTGCTTATCAAAGTTGGAGCAAAATGACTGTGCCTCCTGGGGCCAGTCTCCTATGAAGGAAGATGATATTGAAAACCCTTACCTTCGATCTGTATGGACTTTGTCATTTATAAACCACTTTCACATATTGCAACTGGGAGTGGCAGATGCCACTGGTATATGTGCACACAAGGCCATTTCAAGAGCTGTTTTAGTCCCGACCTTAAGTTGTCAAGGTGCACTTCACCACAGCAAAGCCTTTACAGTTTTTAAGCACAAGTTCTTGATTCTACAAAGCCCCTCCTTTCTTGATTCTACAAAGCCTCCTTCTTGCAGATAATTTTCTCTATCACTTGTCATCAGGTGATGACAGCGGCAGCATCATAATCACTCTGGAATTCAGCTTCCAAAGACTCATAACTCTTTAAATGGGTACAGTAGCTTTCAAGCTGTCAGAACAAGCAAGGAATCTATTATAATAGTGGTCGCTTCCCAGGAAAAGGAAACCGAGTTCTGTGTATACCAAAATGAGACCGTCAACCTGCCAATGCTATGAACGGCAATACTTTCAAAGGAGGGAAAAATAAAACATTTCCAGTATTTCTATTCCACTTTTCTAAGTCAGTCTAGACTTAAAATATTCATTTGTAAGTGGCATGCTCAGGATTAGAAGTATAGACAGATCAGACCAAATACCAGTTCAGAAAGCAAGGTGCTCTATCACTACTGGTAAAAGGTGAAGGTGAAAGTGTTAGTTGCTCAGTCATGTCCAACTCTTTGTGACCCCTTATACTGTATTTCACTAGACTCCTCTGTCCATGGGATTTCCCAGGCAAGAATACTGGTGTGGGTAGCCATTCCCTTCTCCCGGGGATATTCCTGACCCAGGGATCAAAATGAAGTCTCCTGCATTGCAGGCAGATTCTTGACTGTCTGAGATTTGCCCTCAAAACTGCACTAATTTTACCATTTTAAATTGTATTAATTCTGCTCACGTGCATCCCAGCTCACAAAGAGTACATTCCTGTTTGAGTTTTCTGTCCCAGGGGATTTTTAGGATGAGTGCAGCAGAACTCTAGAAATCATCTTCCAAAAGAGGAGAGACCAAGTTGCTGCTTATCAAAGTTGGAGCAAAATGACTGTGCCTCCTGGGGCCAGTCTCCTATGAAGGAAGATGATATTGAAAACCCTTACCTTCGATCTGTATGGACTTTGTCATTTATAAACCACTTTCACATATTGCAACTGGGAGTGGCAGATGCCACTGGTATATGTGCACACAAGGCCATTTCAAGAGCTGTTTTAGTCCCAGATCTCTTATTCACTGACTATGTCAAGGTGCACTTCACCACAGCAAATGGCAGTGCATGAGTTTGGAATCAGAAGTCACATGTATAAGCTTCATCTTGGCCATTTTCCAGCTTTGCTTACCATGAGAGCAGTCACTTACTCTCTTGGAAGCGAATTTCTCATTTCTCAGATAGAATTATATGAACTTGAAGCTCCCTAGAGTCCTTTTCAGTTCTAACCTTCTGTGATTTTGTAGTCTCTCCTTTTTCTCCAATTTTAAGTTTTCTGTATTCAGACTAGGGATCTAAGAAGTCAAACAACAAGTGTTTCAGGATGCAGGCTCAAGAGCAGAGTCAGATGCCATGGGAGAGTCTCCAAGCCAAGAGAAGCACATGGAGGATTCCGAGTGGAGAACAGAGCCAAGGTGGAGCGTACCATTCAAGCGACTCATCTGGAGCAGATATGGCTGGGAGCACAATCACCCCCGTTCTACTGTCTCTCTAAAGTGCTGCATGTGACTACATATTGGAGATGCCTAGACAAGCCTGTTGGAAGGACTGAGGCTGAAGCTGAAGCTCCAATACTTGGACCACCTGATGCGGAGAGCCGACTCACTGGCAAAGCCCTGCTGCTGGGAAAGGTTGAGGGCAGAAGGAGAAGGGGGAAGCAGAGCAGAGTTAAATAGCATCACCGACTCATTGGACATGAATTAGAGCAAACTCCAAGAGATGGTAAAAGATAGGAGAGCCTGACGCTGTGTAGTTCAGGGGATTGCAAAGAATTGGGCATGACCTAGCAACTGAACAACAACAGGAACAAAAAACATACAGTCCACCCTGTACATACTTAAAACCAGCCATACCATCCAAAATAAAAACTTCTACAAGGCACCGTAGCATGAATGAAGACTATATTTGTGTACCTCTCAAAGTTTATTCATCTCAGAAACTGCCTAGTGGCTGGAAGTTAAGTTATTTATAGGGGCTGGGAAATGATGATTTTTATATTTTTCTTTTATTATTGCTGTTACTTTACTATTGCTGTTTCTTTATTATTGCTATTACTATCACTTCATAGCAGCAAGCCTGTCAAAGATCTACAACAATCAGATAAAGTGAAAGATTTAGTAGAAAATTAGAAGAACAGTATGTTTCATGGAGAATACTGATCTGAGTGAAAGAAAAGGTTCACAAGTGATAGAGAAAATTATCTGCAAGAAGGAGGTTTTGTAGAATCAAGAACTTGTGCTTAAAAACTGTAATTGAGGGCTTCCCTGGTGGTCCAGTGGGTAAAGACTCCGCTTTGCAGTACAATGGGCACCAGCTCGATCCCTGGCCTGGGAAGATCTCATGTGCCAAGGAGTGGCTGGGTCAGTGTGTCCAATTAGAAGCTACCACTCTGGAGTGCATACGTGCAGAGTCGGTGCTCTACAACGAGGGAGGCCACTGCAATCAATGGGAGGCCCACACAGGTCAAAGAATAAAGATGGATGAAAAACAAATGATGACTTAGAGGGAAAAAAAACAAAATAAAATAGAGGGTACAGTTCTTGAAAAATAATATATAATTGATGTGTCATGTCTAAAGTGTAAGCGTAGTTTTAAGAAAGGATAGTCAGTGATGAGTAGAGTTTGAGGTGTTAGGCTTCTATAAAAAATAAAGTTGGGCTTCCCTGGTGGTCCAGTGGGTAAGGACACTGACTTGCAGTGCAAGGGGCACCGGTTCGATCCCTGGCCTGGGAAGATCCCACGTGCCGCGGAGCAGCTGGACCGATGTGTCTAATTACCAAGCCCGAGCTCTGGAGCGCATGCCCCCGGAGCCAGTGCTCTGCGACAACAGAGGCTACCACGATGGGAGGCCCACACGGGCCAAAAGAACAAAGATGGATGAAAATGAACAAATGAAAGACCAACAGAAGTGGCCCGCCTGCTCCCCTCCCTCCTCACCCCACCGCAACCAAAATAAATAAAATAAAATAAAGTAAAAATAAATAAATAAAGTTAAGCAAGAAGCACCAGGGATAGTATTCTGCAGTGGGACCTCTAAAGCTTTAGATTCTTTCTGTTACTCAACATGACCTTTCCTGTGGTTCTCTTATTCTGGCAAACGGCAGAAACATCAAATCTAGTGTCTGAGTTGAAAAAAAGGTGAATTAAAAGGGAAAAAAATTCTAATTCCAATGGTCAAATCAATAAATTGAGACCAGAGAGAAAATGCCCCTAGGACATTAGAAAGATTTGCATTTGATGTGTAATATTTTGTGACCTGCTTGTCTAGGAGGCAAAAATGAATTTCAAGCTGTTACCAAGGAGGCAAGTCTTGTCTTAAGAGATACTATCTGTTTCAGTGTTTAAGCATTTGCCGTTTCCACAAAAATACTGATGTTGGAAAAGAACTTGAAGATTATTTTTCCCCAAAGGCTCATTTTGCATTAGATTAGAGGAGCTTGAGCATCGGGGCGGGGGGAAGGGGGGAGGTGAAGTGATGCCCCCCCAGATTAGACCCATTGAGATCGAAAGATGCACCTTGAACCAGAACCTTGTCCTCTGAACCTAAATAGCCTTCATTTTTCTCTTTTAAGCATTTCCCAAAGCGACTTTTAGGACTTTTTTTGCTTCCTGGGTTTTGTCTTTTCTTTCTCCCCTCCTATCCATTTTCTGGTTATTCTTTTTAACAGAACTCTAATTCCAGCAGCTCAGCATTGTTTCCCTAAAGACTGTACTTTCTTTTTAAGCCACTTGTGTTCTGTTCTCTTTCCATTTTCAGTGTCTGACATATCCACCAGTGGCAGATTTTTAAAACTGTATGAGAAATTGGCAGGATTAAGAAAAAAATGTTATGGTACCTGTCATGGGGATTTAAAACATCCCAGTTAAAGTCAATGAAGTGATGATTAAAAATAGATCTGAAGAGATTACAGCAACAGCAGCTCTTGGAAAGAGTGTGAAATTAATCATCTGGGAAATAAAGCAGGAAGTAGCCAGAGAGGGAATCTCTGCAGAGGGACCTCTAAAGCTGTAGACATTGATTCCTGGATGTTGCAGCTCTTGTGTGCTGCTAGGAATAATTCCTAGAAATAGTATTAACCCAAATCCCACTAATACATGCAGAGTCCTGGGTGTAGGCTCTGGACTCTGAACAGCACTTTGTGTGACTGACACAATATTGTATTATGGAAGGCTAATGTCATCTACAAATTTTAGTTGTCTTAATTATAGTCTGCAGCTGTTATGCAAAGCTAAAAATAATGTTAACTGTCACCATTGAAATGTATTTTTTAAAGGAATGTCTATACACATGGCACTGCGGTGAGTGCTTTACAGGCTGAGTAGATTTAAAGGCTCCCAATTTAAACTTGGATGATATGGTTCTGTCGTGCAGCTGGTGAAATTTGCTAAGATCTTAATTCTTTCGAGACAAAGAGAAATGCCCTCAAGGAGACTCAAGCTCTCTGAACTCTTGCAGACTTCTATGTTAGTGTCTTTCTAAAAAATTAGGGAAACTTGAAGATTATTTTTCCCCAAAGGCTCATTTTGCATTAGATTAGAGGAGCTTGAGCATCGGGGCGGGGGGAAGGGGGGAGGTGAAGTGATGCCCCCCCAGATTAGACCCATTGAGATCGAAAGATGCACCTTGAACCAGAACCTTGTCCTCTGAACCTAAATAGCCTTCATTTTTCTCTTTTAAGCATTTCCCAAAGCGACTTTTAGGACTTTTTTTGCTTCCTGGGTTTTGTCTTTTCTTTCTCCCCTCCTATCCATTTTCTGGTTATTCTTTTTAACAGAACTCTAATTCCAGCAGCTCAGCATTGTTTCCCTAAAGACTGTACTTTCTTTTTAAGCCACTTGTGTTCTGTTCTCTTTCCATTTTCAGTGTCTGACATATCCACCAGTGGCAGATTTTTAAAACTGTATGAGAAATTGGCAGGATTAAGAAAAAAATGTTATGGTACCTGTCATGGGGATTTAAAACATCCCAGTTAAAGTCAATGAAGTGATGATTAAAAATAGATCTGAAGAGATTACAGCAACAGCAGCTCTTGGAAAGAGTGTGAAATTAATCATCTGGGAAATAAAGCAGGAAGTAGCCAGAGAGGGAATCTCTGCAGAGGGACCTCTAAAGCTGTAGACATTGATTCCTGGATGTTGCAGCTCTTGTGTGCTGCTAGGAATAATTCCTAGAAATAGTATTAACCCAAATCCCACTAATACATGCAGAGTCCTGGGTGTAGGCTCTGGACTCTGAACAGCACTTTGTGTGACTGACACAATATTGTATTATGGAAGGCTAATGTCATCTACAAATTTTAGTTGTCTTAATTATAGTCTGCAGCTGTTATGCAAAGCTAAAAATAATGTTAACTGTCACCATTGAAATGTATTTTTTAAAGGAATGTCTATACACATGGCACTGCGGTGAGTGCTTTACAGGCTGAGTAGATTTAAAGGCTCCCAATTTAAACTTGGATGATATGGTTCTGTCGTGCAGCTGGTGAAATTTGCTAAGATCTTAATTCTTTCGAGACAAAGAGAAATGCCCTCAAGGAGACTCAAGCTCTCTGAACTCTTGCAGACTTCTATGTTAGGTGTACGTTCTCATGTAATTTATAGTATATTTGTTCTGAATTCTCTGGCTTCAGTTGAAGGCTTCTCTCTTTGGGGAGCTAGAAGCATAATAAATCTCTTCATTTTTTTCTTTCATAATAATAGGATTGGTGGTGGTTTAATCTCTAAGTTGTATCTGACTCTTGTGACCCCATGGAATGTAACTTGCCAGGTTTCCGTGTCCATGGGATTTTCCAGGCAAGAATACTAGAGTGGATTGTCATTTCCTTCTCCAGGGGATCTTCCCAACCCAGGAATCAAACCCAGCTCTCCTGCATTGCAGGCAGATTCTTTACAGACTGAGCTGTGAGGGAAGCCCCTACAGTAGGGTTATTTGGAAATAAATAAGAGGCAAAGAAAAAAATAGAGAAAAGTATAAGTCACTCTTTTATAGTTTTATTTTAATTGTCAGACACTTAAATGTAGCCTTAGATAATCATCACAGCAAGATACAAAAATGCCTTTGATGAGAAAAATACCATAAATAATTTTGATTGTATATAAAAGACTTTATCACACTCTTTTAACAAAAACTGCAATATTAATTGGTACTTTCAAAATTAAAAGAATTCTAATTATTTTTTTCAATATTTAGATTAGCATATGCCCCTTCTTCCCCCTAAAGCATAGAAAGAGATCTCTATTTTCAATATCAAAATTATTACTAACTGGTGAAAAGTCTCATCAATCATGAAGGTATTTTTAGCAATTGTGCATAGATGATTTGATTTTTTTTAACATGAAAACTTTGTATCTCTCAGGTCTTTGTTGTATTGTGGACAGTGCTGAAATATTAATATGTGGTTGATGTTTATCAACATCATATTAAAACAACCAGAAGTGAGGATAATGGAATTATTTGGAAGTTATTTGAAGAAAGAAATTTTATCTTTGGTTGTTTTGCAATAGAACCAGTCAGTAGCTGAAAACAGCAGAGAAGTGTTAAAATATGAGATTTCTTTGTTACGATTTAAAGGCTCCCAATTTAAACTTGGATGATATGGTTCTGTCGTGCAGCTGGTGAAATTTGCTAAGATCTTAATTCTTTCGAGACAAAGAGAAATGCCCTCAAGGAGACTCAAGCTCTCTGAACTCTTGCAGACTTCTATGTTAGGTGTACGTTCTCATGTAATTTATAGTATATTTGTTCTGAATTCTCTGGCTTCAGTTGAAGGCTTCTCTCTTTGGGGAGCTAGAAGCATAATAAATCTCTTCATTTTTTTCTTTCATAATAATAGGATTGGTGGTGGTTTAATCTCTAAGTTGTATCTGACTCTTGTGACCCCATGGAATGTAACTTGCCAGGTTTCCGTGTCCATGGGATTTTCCAGGCAAGAATACTAGAGTGGATTGTCATTTCCTTCTCCAGGGGATCTTCCCAACCCAGGAATCAAACCCAGCTCTCCTGCATTGCAGGCAGATTCTTTACAGACTGAGCTGTGAGGGAAGCCCCTACAGTAGGGTTATTTGGAAATAAATAAGAGGCAAAGAAAAAAATAGAGAAAAGTATAAGTCACTCTTTTATAGTTTTATTTTAATTGTCAGACACTTAAATGTAGCCTTAGATAATCATCACAGCAAGATACAAAAATGCCTTTGATGAGAAAAATACCATAAATAATTTTGATTGTATATAAAAGACTTTATCACACTCTTTTAACAAAAACTGCAATATTAATTGGTACTTTCAAAATTAAAAGAATTCTAATTATTTTTTTCAATATTTAGATTAGCATATGCCACTTCTTCCCCCTAAAGCATAGAAAGAGATCTCTATTTTCAATATCAAAATTATTACTAACTGGTGAAAAGTCTCATCAATCATGAAGGTATTTTTAGCAATTGTGCATAGATGATTTGATTTTTTTTAACATGAAAACTTTGTATCTCTCAGGTCTTTGTTGTATTGTGGACAGTGCTGAAATATTAATATGTGGTTGATGTTTATCAACATCATATTAAAACAACCAGAAGTGAGGATAATGGAATTATTTGGAAGTTATTTGAAGAAAGAAATTTTATCTTTGGTTGTTTTGCAATAGAACCAGTCAGTAGCTGAAAACAGCAGAGAAGTGTTAAAATATGAGATTGTTCTTTATTGTTTAATAAACTGAATTGTGAAGGAAAGAAGCAATTTACCTTTTAAATATTTTCTAAAAATTATTTTTTTTTCTTTTTAAATAATATTTGTACATGTATTGTGAGAAGAACCCATGAAATATAGATAAGGAAGCAAAGAAAGTATTTCTTCCTATCCTATAATCCTGGCCTATTGATTTATTAACATGAGCACTACTCCCTTCCTGAGAAACGTCTTCTATATCTTGCCAGTGTCTGTGGTTAAACCACTGATCATGAGAAAGCAGAAGAGGACAGACCAATTTTGAGATAATTAAAATAAATGTCTCCATTTGACGGGGCATCATGAAAAAAGACTCACATTTTGCTTTGGCCAGCATTCCAGGGGACAGCTATTTTTAGTCACAGATTTCTTGTGAAATCCATTAACCAACTAAAACCAATAACTACGTAGGAATAATCCTGAACATAGTCTGTTGTAAAATATAAATGAGGATGAGGTCATCGGAAAAACAGTGTGAGAGAGTGGGACTTTATAAGCAGGAATATTGGGGTGGATATTAGGGAAGCAAAAGGAATTGTTTGAGGATTTCAAGAAGGAGGCGATATATGTATATTTATGGCTGATTCACATTGCTGTATGCCAGAAACCAACACAGCATTGTGAAGCAATTATCCCCCAATTAAAAATAAATACATAAATAAAAGAAATTGTTGGTCTTTCAAAGGCAGTTTCAGTTGCCCCCAGGAAGGCCAAGCAATTGTACTTTTAAAGAATTCTAATTATTTTTTTCAATATTTAGATTAGCATATGCCCTTCTTCCCCCTAAAGCATAGAAAGAGATCTCTATTTTCAATATCAAAATTATTACTAACTGGTGAAAAGTCTCATCAATCATGAAGGTATTTTTAGCAATTGTGCATAGATGATTTGATTTTTTTTAACATGAAAACTTTGTATCTCTCAGGTCTTTGTTGTATTGTGGACAGTGCTGAAATATTAATATGTGGTTGATGTTTATCAACATCATATTAAAACAACCAGAAGTGAGGATAATGGAATTATTTGGAAGTTATTTGAAGAAAGAAATTTTATCTTTGGTTGTTTTGCAATAGAACCAGTCAGTAGCTGAAAACAGCAGAGAAGTGTTAAAATATGAGATTGTTCTTTATTGTTTAATAAACTGAATTGTGAAGGAAAGAAGCAATTTACCTTTTAAATATTTTCTAAAAATTATTTTTTTTTCTTTTTAAATAATATTTGTACATGTATTGTGAGAAGAACCCATGAAATATAGATAAGGAAGCAAAGAAAGTATTTCTTCCTATCCTATAATCCTGGCCTATTGATTTATTAACATGAGCACTACTCCCTTCCTGAGAAACGTCTTCTATATCTTGCCAGTGTCTGTGGTTAAACCACTGATCATGAGAAAGCAGAAGAGGACAGACCAATTTTGAGATAATTAAAATAAATGTCTCCATTTGACGGGGCATCATGAAAAAAGACTCACATTTTGCTTTGGCCAGCATTCCAGGGGACAGCTATTTTTAGTCACAGATTTCTTGTGAAATCCATTAACCAACTAAAACCAATAACTACGTAGGAATAATCCTGAACATAGTCTGTTGTAAAATATAAATGAGGATGAGGTCATCGGAAAAACAGTGTGAGAGAGTGGGACTTTATAAGCAGGAATATTGGGGTGGATATTAGGGAAGCAAAAGGAATTGTTTGAGGATTTCAAGAAGGAGGCGATATATGTATATTTATGGCTGATTCACATTGCTGTATGCCAGAAACCAACACAGCATTGTGAAGCAATTATCCCCCAATTAAAAATAAATACATAAATAAAAGAAATTGTTGGTCTTTCAAAGGCAGTTTCAGTTGCCCCCAGGAAGGCCAAGCAATCAAGTGTCCATGATCAGTGGCTTTTGGGTTTTTGTTGATCAAGTCACAGCTTCAGTTGATGATAATGAGGCTTCCCAAATTTCTCTTTCCCAAGCCTTGTACCTTTGTCTCAGGTACCCCCTACTCAATCATCAATAAAGCCTCCTTGAAAGGAGCTGCTCCAGGGCTGGTTTTTCTCCAGCTAGAAACCTCATTTGTGTTGAGCTCCTCTCCTGGTCGGCCCCAGACCTTCACAGGCACAAGAAATTGTGGAGCCTCTCTCTGCTCTGCATTGAAAGAAAGCATCCTTCACCACCCCTCTGATCTACCAAGTTCACACCCAATGACACAAGCATCAACTCTGCAAATTTCACAGGCTAAGCAACTTAGAACTACACTGAACCTTAATAAATAGAGGACATCTAATCATCTAATCTAATTCTCCAAGTTGTGAGTAGGATAAATGAAACACAGTTCTTGGAGGAAGCAAGTGATTCTCACGAGGAACATGAAATCTCTGTTTCTTTCATTCTTTTATTCACTTCTGTTTTGTTCATTTTTAGTCACAGAGAATATTGTTATCCTAGGTAATAATAAAAGCCCCCAAAGACCGCTCTTTTTTTTTTTTAATTGCTCTCTCTTATCTTTTTTTTATTTTTTTAAAAAATTCTTTATTTTAAAGGTTTTACAGAGTTTTGTTGTTCACAGACATGTATGTTCCCAGATCAGTCATATGCATATCCATGGTCCCCACCCCCAGCTCCCCCATCCCACCCCTCTGGACCATCGCCCCAAGCCATTGTAGGCACTCCTATTCCCTTAGCACAATGACAATAGCTATCTTTTCCACACATGACAGTATAGGTTTCCATGTTACTCTCTCCATGCCTCCCCCTTCCTATTTCTTCCCCACAATGTCCGTATGTCTATTCTCTGTCTGTTCTTCCATGAGTTCACTGCGTGTATTGTCAAGACCATCCTACTAGATTCCATATATATGTGTTAGTATATTGTACTTGTAAGAAAAACTTTTTAAAAACGATATATGTATATTTATGGCTGATTCACATTGCTGTATGCCAGAAACCAACACAGCATTGTGAAGCAATTATCCCCCAATTAAAAATAAATACATAAATAAAAGAAATTGTTGGTCTTTCAAAGGCAGTTTCAGTTGCCCCCAGGAAGGCCAAGCAATCAAGTGTCCATGATCAGTGGCTTTTGGGTTTTTGTTGATCAAGTCACAGCTTCAGTTGATGATAATGAGGCTTCCCAAATTTCTCTTTCCCAAGCCTTGTACCTTTGTCTCAGGTACCCCCTACTCAATCATCAATAAAGCCTCCTTGAAAGGAGCTGCTCCAGGGCTGGTTTTTCTCCAGCTAGAAACCTCATTTGTGTTGAGCTCCTCTCCTGGTCGGCCCCAGACCTTCACAGGCACAAGAAATTGTGGAGCCTCTCTCTGCTCTGCATTGAAAGAAAGCATCCTTCACCACCCCTCTGATCTACCAAGTTCACACCCAATGACACAAGCATCAACTCTGCAAATTTCACAGGCTAAGCAACTTAGAACTACACTGAACCTTAATAAATAGAGGACATCTAATCATCTAATCTAATTCTCCAAGTTGTGAGTAGGATAAATGAAACACAGTTCTTGGAGGAAGCAAGTGATTCTCACGAGGAACATGAAATCTCTGTTTCTTTCATTCTTTTATTCACTTCTGTTTTGTTCATTTTTAGTCACAGAGAATATTGTTATCCTAGGTAATAATAAAAGCCCCCAAAGACCGCTCTTTTTTTTTTTTAATTGCTCTCTCTTATCTTTTTTTTAATTTTTTTAAAAAATTCTTTATTTTAAAGGTTTTACAGAGTTTTGTTGTTCACAGACATGTATGTTCCCAGATCAGTCATATGCATATCCATGGTCCCCACCCCCCCCAGCTCCCCCATCCCACCCCTCTGGACCATCGCCCCAAGCCATTGTAGGCACTCCTATTCCCTTAGCACAATGACAATAGCTATCTTTTCCACACATGACAGTATAGGTTTCCATGTTACTCTCTCCATGCCTCCCCCTTCCTATTTCTTCCCCACAATGTCCGTATGTCTATTCTCTGTCTGTTCTTCCATGAGTTCACTGCGTGTATTGTCAAGACCATCCTACTAGATTCCATATATATGTGTTAGTATATTGTACTTGTCTTTCTCTTTTTGACTTACTTCATTTTTGATGATAGGTTCTAGCTCTAGGCACCTCATTAGGACTGAGTCTTCTGCATTTCTTTTAACAGCTGAGTAGTATTCCATTGTATATATGTACCAGAGCTTCTGTATCCATTTATTCGTCGATGGAGATCTAGGTTGCTTCCAAGTTCTGGCTATTGTATAGAGAGCTGCAATGAACATTGGGGTACAGGTGCTTCTTTCAGTTTTGATTTCATCAGAATATAAGCCTAATAGTGAGATTGCTGGGTCATAGGGTGCTTCTATTTTTAGTTTTTAAAGGAATCTCCATACTGTCTTCCATAGTGGCTGTATCCATTGACATTCCCACCAGCAGTACAAGAGGGTTCCCTTTTCTCCACACCCTCTCCAGCATTTATTGTCTGTCGATTTATTGATGATGGCCATTCTGACGGGTGTAAGGTGGTATCTCATTGTGGTTTTAATTTGCATTTCTCTAATAATAAGCGATGTTGAGCATCGTTTCATGTACTTTTGGGCCATCTGTATGTCCTCTTTGGAGAGGTGTCTCTTTAGATCTTTTTTCCGTTTGTTGATTGGGCTGTTCGTTTTTCCTGTGCTGAGTTGTCTGAGTTGCTTGTAGATTTTGGAGATTAATTCTTTGTCTGTTGTTTCATTTGCTATGATTTTCTCCCACTCTGTGGGGTGTCTGTTCAGCTTTTTTGTAATTTCTTTTGCTGTACAAAAGCTTTTAAGTTTCATGAGGTCCCACAAGTTCATTTTTCTTTTCAGTTCTGCTATTCTAGTAGGTGGGTCAGAGAAGATCTTGCTTTGAATTATGTCCTTGAGGGTTTTGCCTATATTCTCCTCTAGGAGTTTGATAGTTTCTGGTCTTACATTTAGGTCTTTAATCCATTTTGAGTTGATCTTTGTGTATGGTGTCAGGGAATGTTCCAACTTCATTGTTTTGCATGTAACTGTCCAGTTTTCCCAGCACCACTTGTTGAAGAGGCTGTCTTTGTCCCATTTTATAGTTTTGCCTCCTTTGTCAAAAATAAGGTACCCATGAGTTCACTGTATTGTCAAGACCATCCTACTAGATTCCATATATATGTGTTAGTATATTGTCCTTGTCTTCCTCTTTTTGACTTACTTCATTTTTGATGATAGGTTCTAGCTCTAGGCACCTCATTAGGACTGAGTCTTCTGCATTTCTTTTAACAGCTGAGTAGTATTCCATTGTATATATGTACCAGAGCTTCTGTATCCATTTATTCGTCGATGGAGATCTAGGTTGCTTCCAAGTTCTGGCTATTGTATAGAGAGCTGCAATGAACATTGGGGTACAGGTGCTTCTTTCAGTTTTGATTTCATCAGAATATAAGCCTAATAGTGAGATTGCTGGGTCATAGGGTGCTTCTATTTTTAGTTTTTAAAGGAATCTCCATACTGTCTTCCATAGTGGCTGTATCCATTGACATTCCCACCAGCAGTGCAAGAGGGTTCCCTTTTCTCCACACCCTCTCCAGCATTTATTGTCTGTCGATTTATTGATGATGGCCATTCTGACGGGTGTAAGGTGGTATCTCATTGTGGTTTTAATTTGCATTTCTCTAATAATAAGCGATGTTGAGCATCGTTTCATGTACTTTTGGGCCATCTGTATGTCCTCTTTGGAGAGGTGTCTCTTTAGATCTTTTTTCCGTTTGTTGATTGGGCTGTTCGTTTTTCCTGTGCTGAGTTGTCTGAGTTGCTTGTAGATTTTGGAGATTAATTCTTTGTCTGTTGTTTCATTTGCTATGATTTTCTCCCACTCTGTGGGGTGTCTGTTCAGCTTTTTTGTAATTTCTTTTGCTGTACAAAAGCTTTTAAGTTTCATGAGGTCCCACAAGTTCATTTTTCTTTTCAGTTCTGCTATTCTAGTAGGTGGGTCAGAGAAGATCTTGCTTTGAATTATGTCCTTGAGGGTTTTGCCTATATTCTCCTCTAGGAGTTTGATAGTTTCTGGTCTTACATTTAGGTCTTTAATCCATTTTGAGTTGATCTTTGTGTATGGTGTCAGGGAATGTTCCAACTTCATTGTTTTGCATGTAACTGTCCAGTTTTCCCAGCACCACTTGTTGAAGAGGCTGTCTTTGTCCCATTTTATAGTTTTGCCTCCTTTGTCAAAAATAAGGTACCCATAGGTGTGTGTTTATCTCGGGTTTCTCTATCTTGTTCCATTGGTCTATAGTCTGTTTTTGTGCCAGTACCATACTGTCTTGATGACTGTTGCTTTATAGTATAGTCTGAAGTTAGGGAGGCTGATTCCTCCAGCTCCGTTTTTCTTTCTCAGGATTGCTTTGGCTATTCGAGGTCTTTTGTGTTTCCATATGAACTGTGTTATTCTTTGGTCTAGTTCTGGAAAAATGTCAATGGTAGTTGAATAGGTATTGCATTGAATCTGTAGATGATATTTGGTAGTATGGCCATTTTCACAATATTGATTCTTCTGACCCAGGAACATGGAATATCTCTCCATCTGTTTAAGTCTTCTTTAATTTCTTTCATGAGTGTAATTTTCTATGTACAATTCTTTTGTTTACTTAGGTAGGTTTATTCCTAGGTATTTGATTCTTTTGGTTGCAGTGGTGGAAGGGGATTCCCTCTTTGATTTCATTTTCTGATTTTTCATTGTTTGTGTATAGGAATGCCAGTGATTTCTGTGGGTTGACTTTGTATCCTGCGACTTTGCTGAATTCGTTGATTAGGTCTAGTAGCTTTGTAATAGTGTCTTTGGGATTTTCTATGTATTAATATCATGTCATCTGCAAAAAGAAAGAGCTTGACATCTTCCTTTCCAATCTGGATTCCTTTGATTTCTTTCTCTTCTCTTATTGCTGTTGCTAGAACTTCCAAGACTATGTTGAATAGTAGTGGTGAAAGTGGACACCTCTGTCTTGTTCCTGATCTTAGAGAGAATGCTTTCAGTTTTTCACCATTGAGGATAATGTTTGCTGTGGGCTTCTCATATATGGCTTTTATTATGTTGAGATAGGTTCCTTCTATGCCCATTTTCTGAAGAGTTTTTATCATAAATGGATGTTGTACTTCTGCATCTATTGAGATGATCATGTGATTTTTGTCTCTCAATTTGTTGATATGGTGTATCACATTGATTGATTTGCAGATATTGAAGAATCCTTGCATTCCTGGGATGAACCCGACTTGATCATGATGTATGAGTTTTTTGATGTGTCGTTGAATTCTGTTTGCTAGGATTTTGTTAAGGATCTTGGCATCTAAGTTCATCAGAGTAATTGGCCTATAGTTTTCCTTTTTTGTGTTGTCTTTGCCTGGTTTGGGTATCAGGGTGATGGTGGCCTCATAGAATGTGTTTGGAAGTGTTCCTTCCTGTGCAATTTTTCGAAAGAGTTTTAGAAGGACAGGCATTAGCTCTTCTTTAAATGTTTGGTAGAATTTGGCTGTGAAGCCATCTGGCCCTGGGCTTTTATTTTTGGGTAGATTTTTAATCACAAATTCGATTTCTGAGCTTGTGATTGGGTTATTCAAAGTTTCTGTTTCTTCCTGGCTCAGTCTTGGGAGATTAATCTTCCCAAAGAAACTGTCCATTTCTTCCAGGTTGTCCAGTCTGTTGCCATAGAGTTGTTCAGAATAGTCTCTTAGAATCGTTTGGATTTCTGCATTCTCTGTTGTAATCTCTCCTTTTTCATTTTTGATTTTGTTGATCTGGTTCTTCTCTCTCTCTTTTTCTTGATGAGTCTGGCCAGTGGCTTGTCAATTTTGTATACCTTTTCAAAGAACCAGCTTTTTGTTTTATTTATCTTTACTATTTCTTTCATTTCTTTCTCATTTATTTCTGCTCTGATCCTTATGATTTCTCTTCTTCTGCTGGCTTTGGGGTATTTTTGTTCTTCTTTCTCCAGTTGTTTTAAGCGTAGGCTTAGGTCATCTGCTTCATATTTTCGTAGTTTCTTGAGGTAGGATTGTATTGGTATAAATTTCCCTCTTAGAACTGCTTTTGCAGTATACCATAGGTTTCGCACGGTTGTGTGTTCATTGTCATTTTCTTCTAGGAATTTTTAAATTTCTCCTTTGATTTCCACAGTGATCAGTTGGTTTTTTAGATATGTGTTGTTTAATCTCCGTGTGTTTGTGTTTTTAGCGTTTTTTTTTTTCCTGTAGTTGATCTCTAGTCTCATTGCATTGTGGTCTGAGAAGATGGTTGATATAATTTCAGTTTTCTTGAATTGACTGAGGTTAGATTTGTGGCCCAAGATGTGGTCTATCCTGGAGAATGTTCCGTGAGCACTTGAGAAGAAAGTGTATTCTTCTGCTTTTGGATGAAAAGTCCTAAAGGTATCAACGAGGTCCATCTTTTCTAGTGTGGCATTTAAGGCTTGTGTTTCTTTGTTAATTTTCTGTTTGGATGATCTGTCCATTGGTGTGAGAGGAGTGTTAAAGTCTCCTACTATGATTGTGTTAGTGTCGATGTCTTCTTTTATGTCTGAAAGTATCTGTCTTATGTATTGAGGTGCCCCTGTGTTGGGTGCGTAGATGTTCATGACTGTTATGTCTTCCTCTTGGATGGATCCTTTAATCATGATGTAGTGACCTGCCTTGTCTCTTAGAATCTTCTTTACTTTAAAGTCTATTTTGTCTGATACGAGGATTGCTACTCCAGCTTTCTTTTGATTTCCATTTGCATGGAATATCTTTTTCCAGCCTTTCACTTTCAGTCTATGAGTGTCAATAGGTCTGAAGTGGGTCTCTTGTAAACAGCATATATATGGGTCTTGCTTCTGGATCCATTCAGCCAGCCTGTGTCGTTTGGTTGGAGCATTTAGTCCATTTACGTTCAAAGTAATTATTGATACCAATGTTCCTATTGTCATCTTCTTAGAAATTTGGGGTTTGATTTGTAGGACTTCTCCTACTCTTGTACTTATTGGCTATATCAGGCCCTTTAACACTTGTTGTAGGGCTGGTTTTTTGAGTTTCTTGAGTTTTAGGATTGTATTGGTATAAATTTCCCTCTTAGAACTGCTTTTGCAGTATACCATAGGTTTCGCACGGTTGTGTGTTCATTGTCATTTTCTTCTAGGAATTTTTAAATTTCTCCTTTGATTTCCACAGTGATCAGTTGGTTTTTTAGATATGTGTTGTTTAATCTCCGTGTGTTTGTGTTTTTAGCGTTTTTTTTTTTCCTGTAGTTGATCTCTAGTCTCATTGCATTGTGGTCTGAGAAGATGGTTGATATAATTTCAGTTTTCTTGAATTGACTGAGGTTAGATTTGTGGCCCAAGATGTGGTCTATCCTGGAGAATGTTCCGTGAGCACTTGAGAAGAAAGTGTATTCTTCTGCTTTTGGATGAAAAGTCCTAAAGGTATCAACGAGGTCCATCTTTTCTAGTGTGGCATTTAAGGCTTGTGTTTCTTTGTTAATTTTCTGTTTGGATGATCTGTCCATTGGTGTGAGAGGAGTGTTAAAGTCTCCTACTATGATTGTGTTAGTGTCGATGTCTTCTTTTATGTCTGAAAGTATCTGTCTTATGTATTGAGGTGCCCCTGTGTTGGGTGCGTAGATGTTCATGACTGTTATGTCTTCCTCTTGGATGGATCCTTTAATCATGATGTAGTGACCTGCCTTGTCTCTTAGAATCTTCTTTACTTTAAAGTCTATTTTGTCTGATACGAGGATTGCTACTCCAGCTTTCTTTTGATTTCCATTTGCATGGAATATCTTTTTCCAGCCTTTCACTTTCAGTCTATGAGTGTCAATAGGTCTGAAGTGGGTCTCTTGTAAACAGCATATATATGGGTCTTGCTTCTGGATCCATTCAGCCAGCCTGTGTCGTTTGGTTGGAGCATTTAGTCCATTTACGTTCAAAGTAATTATTGATACCAATGTTCCTATTGTCATCTTCTTAGAAATTTGGGGTTTGATTTGTAGGACTTCTCCTACTCTTGTACTTATTGGCTATATCAGGCCCTTTAACACTTGTTGTAGGGCTGGTTTTGTGGTACAGAATTCTTGTAGTTTTTCCTTGTCTGTGAAGCTTTTGACTTCACCATCAATTCTGAATGAGATTCTTGCTGTGTAGAGAATTCTTGGTTGGAAGTTATTCTTTTAGCCGTTTAAATGTGTCTTGCCATTCTCTTCTGGCCTGCAGGGTTTCTGTTGAAAGATCCGCAGTTAGACGTATGGGGTTTCCTTTATATATTACTTGTTGTTTGCTCCTAGCTGCTTTTAGTAATCTGTCTTTATATTTAGTCTGCGTTAGTTTGATTAGAATGTGCCTTGGTGTGTTTCTTCTGGGGTTTATCCTGTATGGAACTCTTTGTGCTTCTTGGACTTGGTTGACTATTTCCTTTCCCATGCTGGGAACGTTTTCAACTATAACCTCTTCAAGAATTTTTTCATAGCTTTTCTTCCCCTCTTCTTCTTCTGGAACTCCTATAATTCTAATGTTGGTGCGTTTGATATTGTCCCATAGGTCTCTGATGCTATCTTCAGTTCTTTTAATTCTTTGGGCTTTGTTCTGTTCTTCAGCACTTATTTCCACCATTCTGTCTTCCAGCTCACTTATCCATTCTTCTGCCTCCGATACTCTACTGTTGAGACTTTCTATAGTATTTTTGAGTTCAGCAATTGAGTTGGTGGTCTATATTTGCTTATTTTTCATTTCTTGCATGTCTCTTCTCAGTGCACTAATTTCCTCTAATATTCTGTTTTCAGTGTTTTGCATCCTCATTAGTATAGTTTTTCTGAATTCTCTTTCAGATAATTTGTCTATCTCCTCCTCTGTCATTTGAAGCTGTGTTTCTCTAGCTTGGTCCTTCATTTGTGCAGTGTTTCTCTGTTGTTTATTTTTTAATTTGGGGTTTAAACCGCATATATATGGGTCTTGCTTCTGGATCCATTCAGCCAGCCTGTGTCGTTTGGTTGGAGCATTTAGTCCATTTACGTTCAAAGTAATTATTGATACCAATGTTCCTATTGTCATCTTCTTAGAAATTTGGGGTTTGATTTGTAGGACTTCTCCTACTCTTGTACTTATTGGCTATATCAGGCCCTTTAACACTTGTTGTAGGGCTGGTTTTGTGGTACAGAATTCTTGTAGTTTTTCCTTGTCTGTGAAGCTTTTGACTTCACCATCAATTCTGAATGAGATTCTTGCTGTGTAGAGAATTCTTGGTTGGAAGTTATTCTTTTAGCCGTTTAAATGTGTCTTGCCATTCTCTTCTGGCCTGCAGGGTTTCTGTTGAAAGATCCGCAGTTAGACGTATGGGGTTTCCTTTATATATTACTTGTTGTTTGCTCCTAGCTGCTTTTAGTAATCTGTCTTTATATTTAGTCTGCGTTAGTTTGATTAGAATGTGCCTTGGTGTGTTTCTTCTGGGGTTTATCCTGTATGGAACTCTTTGTGCTTCTTGGACTTGGTTGACTATTTCCTTTCCCATGCTGGGAACGTTTTCAACTATAACCTCTTCAAGAATTTTTTCATAGCTTTTCTTCCCCTCTTCTTCTTCTGGAACTCCTATAATTCTAATGTTGGTGCGTTTGATATTGTCCCATAGGTCTCTGATGCTATCTTCAGTTCTTTTAATTCTTTGGGCTTTGTTCTGTTCTTCAGCACTTATTTCCACCATTCTGTCTTCCAGCTCACTTATCCATTCTTCTGCCTCCGATACTCTACTGTTGAGACTTTCTATAGTATTTTTGAGTTCAGCAATTGAGTTGGTGGTCTATATTTGCTTATTTTTCATTTCTTGCATGTCTCTTCTCAGTGCACTAATTTCCTCTAATATTCTGTTTTCAGTGTTTTGCATCCTCATTAGTATAGTTTTTCTGAATTCTCTTTCAGATAATTTGTCTATCTCCTCCTCTGTCATTTGAAGCTGTGTTTCTCTAGCTTGGTCCTTCATTTGTGCAGTGTTTCTCTGTTGTTTCATTATTAGGTTAATTTTTGTTTTTTTGTGTGTGTCTGTGTGTATGGAGTTCTTTTTCCCACCAGCCTTCTTGGGGAATTCTGCCTTCCTTTGGGTTTCTGTCCTTCTGGAAGGGTTCAGTGGTTTATATCTTGGGTGGTGTTAGGTCTTGTTTATGGGTGAATAATCTCTAGTGTTGTATGTTCTTTGATAGTGTGGCATCTTGGAATCAGGGCTTCCACTCCCAGGATCCTTGGTTTGATGATTGGTCAGGGGGTGTAGGCTCTATATCTGGTTTGCTATGGTGTTCAGTGATATTAGTTCAAATACTAGCATCTGAGGAACAAGAGGTGCATCCCTGATGGGTGACAGTCATAAAAGCATGCAGATGTTTTCTAACATAGTCATAAGATATGCATACATACACAGCAATAGCCACATCTGACCAGTCTTACAGAGATAAAGCATAGGAAATTTTTCTGGCAAACGACACAATCAAAGATGATACTTGTCCGTTAAGGTCTGATTAATTTAAATTGTGCCTGGAAAAATAGATCCGGGGCAAGGTCCTGACTTGGACTATTTCAATGAAAGGAATTTTTAAGTAAGACATGTGTTGGGGGTGAGAAGGAGGAGAATGTATGGGTAATGAGAAGGAATAGATTCGTCTTGGAAGGATTTTATAGGGTTACGTAGCCAAGATTAGTGTGTTGTATTGTTTAGTGCAGCTGGAAGAGAATAGTGGAGACAGGAAGATAGGAAATATTTATCTAGAGGATAGTGGTAGATAGAGAAAGTTTTACATTTAGGACATAGAGGGAGGAAGCAGTGGGAAAGAGGAAAGAAAATTAGAAGTTTCCAAGAATTAAAATTTTTTAAAAAATTAAAAATAAAAAAGAAATTAAAAAGGGAAGAAAAACTTAAGAGACAAAAAAACCCCACACAAACCCCCAAACTTGACCAATCAATCGAATAAACAAAACCGTCCACAACAAATAAACAAAAAAGCTAAATACTGTCCCTGGTTTTTATCCTCTCATCTGTCTGGTGGAAACCAATCTGCTCTCGATGGTGTTGTCTTGATGATGTAGCCTTTCCCTTACAGCACCGGTTTGCTATGGTTTCTGTTTTTGTTTTCAGCAAAACGAAGGCTTTGCTGCGAGCTTGGGTGCTGGCTGGGGCTCCGGGCTGATCCCAGTCCGTCGGGTGGTGGACCTTGGTGCGCGCAGTCTGGTGTTGGAGCGGGGACCCGGGCTCTGCCACGCACCTGTCAGTAGCCTCCTATACCTGCTCTTCTCCCGGCTTCCTCCGCTGCGACTGCAGCTCTGAGGGTGCAGGGGCTCCTCTGCCGCTGGCGCATGTGCACTGCTGGTTATGCGTCCAGGTCCCAAAGGTGGGCATGAGCCTGGTCCATGATCAGCTCCATGGGCGACTTCCCCTCTCCGTTCAGCAAGTCCCCCACTAGGAGTGTTTGAACTTACCCGGTGCCAGGCGGAAAGTCGTGATTTTCGCCCGGCCAAGCGGCGCGATTTTCGCAGTGGGCACTGCCTGTTCGGCTCTACCCAAATCTCTAAGCAGCACTCCGCGGGGATGTTCCTAACTGCATTCCGCATGTCCCCGCTCCAGTATCTTATCTTTGCAGTATCTTAATTTCTGTTGGTGATCCGGCCGGATTTTTGGAATTTTCGCTGCCTTCTCTCCCCAATGCTCTGCTCAGGCTTTTAGGGCACTTCCTAATGAGAAGGAATAGATTCGTCTTGGAAGGATTTTATAGGGTTACGTAGCCAAGATTAGTGTGTTGTATTGTTTAGTGCAGCTGGAAGAGAATAGTGGAGACAGGAAGATAGGAAATATTTATCTAGAGGATAGTGGTAGATAGAGAAAGTTTTACATTTAGGACATAGAGGGAGGAAGCAGTGGGAAAGAGGAAAGAAAATTAGAAGTTTCCAAGAATTAAAATTTTTTAAAAAATTAAAAATAAAAAAGAAATTAAAAAGGGAAGAAAAACTTAAGAAGAGACAAAAAAAACCCCACACAAACCCCCAAACTTGACCAATCAATCGAATAAACAAAACCGTCCACAACAAATAAACAAAAAAGCTAAATACTGTCCCTGGTTTTTATCCTCTCATCTGTCTGGTGGAAACCAATCTGCTCTCGATGGTGTTGTCTTGATGATGTAGCCTTTCCCTTACAGCACCGGTTTGCTATGGTTTCTGTTTTTGTTTTCAGCAAAACGAAGGCTTTGCTGCGAGCTTGGGTGCTGGCTGGGGCTCCGGGCTGATCCCAGTCCGTCGGGTGGTGGACCTTGGTGCGCGCAGTCTGGTGTTGTGGCGGGGACCCGGGCTCTGCCACGCACCTGTCAGTAGCCTCCCATACCTGCTCTTCTCCCGGCTTCCTCCGCTGCAACTGCAGCTCTAGGGGTGCACGGGCTCCTCTGCCTCTGGCGCGCGCGCACTGCTAGTTACACGTCCAGGTCCCAAAGGTGGGCATGAGCCTGGTCCATGATCAGCTCCATGGGCGACTTCCCCTCTCCGTTCAGCAAGTCCCCCACTAGGAGTGTTTGAACTTACCCGGTGCCAGGCGGAAAGTCGTGATTTTCGCCCGGCCAAGCGGCGCGATTTTCGCAGTGGGCACTGCCTGTTCGGCTCTACCCAAATCTCTAAGCAGCACTCCGCGGGGAAGTTCCTAACTGCATTCCGCATGTCCCCGCTCCAGTATCTTATCTTTGCAGTATCTTAATTTCTGTTGGTGATCCGGCCGGATTTTTGGAATTTTCGCGCTGAACGCTGCCTTCTCTCCCCCAATGCTCTGCTCAGGCTTTTAGGGCACTTCCTAGCGTGCTCTCTGTCGGTCCGGCGTGGGGGTTAGGATAGAGGGTTCTCAGAGCAGGGGCTCCGGGAAAGTTCTGGCTGTTCCCTCTTCGACCCTTGCAGACCTAAGGAGTTCTTCTATTGTCTAGCGGCTGGTTTGTTGTTGGTGTTTCATTTCTTGATTAGTTCTGGTGATTCTGTTGGGGAGCTGGTGAAATCTTCCCCTCATTCCTCCGCCATCTTGGCCCCCCTCTCTCCCAAGACCACTCTTTACTGAGTGCTTACTGTTCTTCAAACACTACATGCAAGGTATTTTACAATCAAAGTATCATATTCTTACAGAAATCTTATATGTCAGAAATTGGTAATAATAGTAGTTAAAAAACCCAAAACTGGAAATAAGCACTTTGATGATAACTTCTGTTACCACTTTTCTTTCACATTATTTCCAATCTTTCACTAACATAAGCCACACTGCAATGAGGAGCATGTGTCTCTGTACACATATCCCAAGGTTTGTAGTTCCTTGTCATCCAGTATCACTGGTCATAGGGTATGCGGCTACCGCTGTTACTGCTGCTTAGGTGCTTCATCATGTCCAACTCTGTGCAACCTTTTGGACTATAGTCCACCAGGATCCTTTATCCATGGGATTCTCCAGGCAAGAATACTAGAGTGGGTTGCCATGACCTCCTGTAGGGATCTTCTGGACCCAGAATATCAGATTAGAAGGCAGATTCTTTACTGCCATGACCCCGCTGGCGCATGTGCACTGCGACTTCCCAAAGGTGGGCATGAGCCTGGTCCATGATCAGCTCCATGGGCGACTTCCCCTCTCCGTTCAGCAAGTCCCCCACTAGGAGTGTTTGAACTTACCCGGTGCCAGGCGGAAAGTCGTGATTTTCGCCCGGCCAAGCGGCGCGATTTTCGCAGTGGGCACTGCCTGTTCGGCTCTACCCAAATCTCTAAGCAGCACTCCGCGGGGATGTTCCTAACTGCATTCCGCATGTCCCCGCTCCAGTATCTTATCTTTGCAGTATCTTAATTTCTGTTGGTGATCCGGCCGGATTTTTGGAATTTTCGCGCTGAACGCTGCCTTCTCTCCCCCAATGCTCTGCTCAGGCTTTTAGGGCACTTCCTAGCGTGCTCTCTGTCGGTCCGGCGTGGGGGTTAGGATAGAGGGTTCTCAGAGCAGGGGCTCCGGGAAAGTTCTGGCTGTTCCCTCTTCGACCCTTGCAGACCTAAGGAGTTCTTCTATTGTCTAGCGGCTGGTTTGTTGTTGGTGTTTCATTTCTTGATTAGTTCTGGTGATTCTGTTGGGGAGCTGGTGAAATCTTCCCCTCATTCCTCCGCCATCTTGGCCCCCCTCTCTCCCAAGACCACTCTTTACTGAGTGCTTACTGTTCTTCAAACACTACATGCAAGGTATTTTACAATCAAAGTATCATATTCTTACAGAAATCTTATATGTCAGAAATTGGTAATAATAGTAGTTAAAAACCAAGACTGGAAATAAGCACTTTGATGATAACTTCTGTTACCACTTTTCTTTCACATTATTTCCAATCTTTCACTAACATAAGCCACACTGCAATGAGGAGCATGTGTCTCTGTACACATATCCCAAGGTTTGTAGTTCCTTGTCATCCAGTATCACTGGTCATAGGGTATGCGGCTACCGCTGTTACTGCTGCTTAGGTGCTTCATCATGTCCAACTCTGTGCAACCTTTTGGACTATAGTCCACCAGGATCCTTTATCCATGGGATTCTCCAGGCAAGAATACTAGAGTGGGTTGCCATGACCTCCTGTAGGGGATCTTCTGGACCCAGAATATCAGATTCCCAGAAGGCAGATTCTTTACTGCTGAGCCACCAGAGAAGCCCCGTCATGGGTATAAATGACTTCAATTTATCAAAATACAATTTATGCTTTTAATCAGTGGTACTCCTGTAGCATTCACTATACCAATACATAGATCTAGGACCCGGAGATGGGTGTAGGAATGACCCTGCTTACCTGGGAAATTTTGCTTCCCATCTCCTCCCCATTAAGTTCAGACTCTTCTGGAGTCTTTGCTCCCAGAGGAGGAATGATTCTACCAGAAGACATAGTAAAGATTTCATTAAACCTAATGTTATAGATTCTGCCTGTCCTGTTGAGCTCTTCAACACATCAGACACACACAAAGAAGAGAGAAATTGCTCTCCTGGCAAAGCTAATCCACCCAGATTATCACTAGGAGGTAGGGTTTCCACTCATAATATGGACAGAAAGGCATAAGTGGATCTGAAACTCAGAAGATTCTCTCTGGTGCTCCCCTTTCCACTAACAATCCTAAAGGGCTATTTGCATCAACTCTAGCCTAACAAGAATGAGTAATGGGGTCAACCACTTAGGCTAAAAGGTCTGAGTTAGGGCTTCCCTGGTGGTCCAGTGGATAAAGACACCTCCTTGCAGTGCAGGGGATGCCAGTTCGATCACTGGCCTGGGAAGATCCCACGTGCCGCGGAGCAGCTACAATCAAAGTATCATATTCTTACAGAAATCTTATATGTCAGAAATTGGTAATAATAGTAGTTAAACCAAGACTGGAAATAAGCACTTTGATGATAACTTCTGTTACCACTTTTCTTTCACATTATTTCCAATCTTTCACTAACATAAGCCACACTGCAATGAGGAGCATGTGTCTCTGTACACATATCCCAAGGTTTGTAGTTCCTTGTCATCCAGTATCACTGGTCATAGGGTATGCGGCTACCGCTGTTACTGCTGCTTAGGTGCTTCATCATGTCCAACTCTGTGCAACCTTTTGGACTATAGTCCACCAGGATCCTTTATCCATGGGATTCTCCAGGCAAGAATACTAGAGTGGGTTGCCATGACCTCCTGTAGGGGATCTTCTGGACCCAGAATATCAGATTCCCAGAAGGCAGATTCTTTACTGCTGAGCCACCAGAGAAGCCCCGTCATGGGTATAAATGACTTCAATTTATCAAAATACAATTTATGCTTTTAATCAGTGGTACTCCTGTAGCATTCACTATACCAATACATAGATCTAGGACCCGGAGATGGGTGTAGGAATGACCCTGCTTACCTGGGGAAATTTTGCTTCCCATCTCCTCCCCATTAAGTTCAGACTCTTCTGGAGTCTTTGCTCCCAGAGGAGGAATGATTCTACCAGAAGACATAGTAAAGATTTCATTAAACCTAATGTTATAGATTCTGCCTGTCCTGTTGAGCTCTTCAACACATCAGACACACACAAAGAAGAGAGAAATTGCTCTCCTGGCAAAGCTAATCCACCCAGATTATCACTAGGAGGTAGGGTTTCCACTCATAATATGGACAGAAAGGCATAAGTGGATCTGAAACTCAGAAGATTCTCTCTGGTGCTCCCCTTTCCACTAACAATCCTAAAGGGCTATTTGCATCAACTCTAGCCTAACAAGAATGAGTAATGGGGTCAACCACTTAGGCTAAAAGGTCTGAGTTAGGGCTTCCCTGGTGGTCCAGTGGATAAAGACACCTCCTTGCAGTGCAGGGGATGCCAGTTCGATCACTGGCCTGGGAAGATCCCACGTGCCGTGGAGCAGCTGGACCAATGTATCCATTTACCAAGCCAGAGCTCTGGAGCACAGGCGCCCAGAGCCAGTGCTCTGCAGCAAGATAGGCCACTGCCATGGGAGGTCCACACAGGCTAAAGAACAAAGATAAATAGATGAAAGACCAATAGAAGTGGTCAAAAGAAAAAGAAGATCTGAGTTATTCTAAGGGGCTGGCAAAGTTCATCAGCATGAGTGATTTCATTTATTTTTTAATTGGTGGGAAATTATCTTACAATTTTGTATTGGTTTCGGCCATACAACAATGTGAATCAGTCATGATTGTATATATGAAAGAAAAAGCAGTGATGGTCTTAGGACCAACTATAATTCTTTTCATGAAAACTGTGGTAAATTTGTTTTGAGAAATTGTAGCTGGAAGACACTTGGAAAAGCAGTGAGAGCGTGGAGTAAACTTAATGTTGGGTCCAACAAATCAGAGTGTTGCAAGGAGATTGTATCAGTGCCCCAAGTATCTCATTCTTGCTGCCTTCAATGACTGTATCCGCAACTCCATGCCTCTTAAACAGGTAGCCCTGAAGTACAGAGGAATTAACACTCCTAAAAGAAGCTCTCAGTCAGTAATTCTCTTGCATTTGTTTATGCATTTCCCAATTCCTTTGCAGTATGATTGGGGTCATTCTAATGGAGGGGTTTCCCTTCAGATTTAATCCCCAGTTATCCACCATAATAGTTGGCTGATTCATGTATCCCATAATACCTACCTTCTGCTTCTATACTACATACACTACTTCCAGAAGAACTCAAATTAGAATCTCATCTGGATGCAAGAATTTCTATTCCAGCTCTTGAAATTCAAGGTCATATCTCCCTACAGGAATGAACCTATATATGCATCCAATTATGATGGAGCAACAAGGAGGTAGGGTTTCCACTCATAATATGGACAGAAAGGCATAAGTGGATCTGAAACTCAGAAGATTCTCTCTGGTGCTCCCCTTTCCACTAACAATCCTAAAGGGCTATTTGCATCAACTCTAGCCTAACAAGAATGAGTAATGGGGTCAACCACTTAGGCTAAAAGGTCTGAGTTAGGGCTTCCCTGGTGGTCCAGTGGATAAAGACACCTCCTTGCAGTGCAGGGGATGCCAGTTCGATCACTGGCCTGGGAAGATCCCACGTGCCGTGGAGCAGCTGGACCAATGTATCCATTTACCAAGCCAGAGCTCTGGAGCACAGGCGCCCAGAGCCAGTGCTCTGCAGCAAGATAGGCCACTGCCATGGGAGGTCCACACAGGCTAAAGAACAAAGATAAATAGATGAAAGACCAATAGAAGTGGTCAAAAGAAAAAGAAGATCTGAGTTATTCTAAGGGGCTGGCAAAGTTCATCAGCATGAGTGATTTCATTTATTTTTTAATTGGTGGGAAATTATCTTACAATTTTGTATTGGTTTCGGCCATACAACAATGTGAATCAGTCATGATTGTATATATGAAAGAAAAAGCAGTGATGGTCTTAGGACCAACTATAATTCTTTTCATGAAAACTGTGGTAAATTTGTTTTGAGAAATTGTAGCTGGAAGACACTTGGAAAAGCAGTGAGAGCGTGGAGTAAACTTAATGTTGGGTCCAACAAATCAGAGTGTTGCAAGGAGATTGTATCAGTGCCCCAAGTATCTCATTCTTGCTGCCTTCAATGACTGTATCCGCAACTCCATGCCTCTTAAACAGGTAGCCCTGAAGTACAGAGGAATTAACACTCCTAAAAGAAGCTCTCAGTCAGTAATTCTCTTGCATTTGTTTATGCATTTCCCAATTCCTTTGCAGTATGATTGGGGTCATTCTAATGGAGGGGTTTCCCTTCAGATTTAATCCCCAGTTATCCACCATAATAGTTGGCTGATTCATGTATCCCATAATACCTACCTTCTGCTTCTATACTACATACACTACTTCCAGAAGAACTCAAATTAGAATCTCATCTGGATGCAAGAATTTCTATTCCAGCTCTTGAAATTCAAGGTCATATCTCCCTACAGGAATGAACCTATATATGCATCCAATTATGATGGAGCAACAAAATATCAGCATTGACTTTGGGTTCCCCTTTTATTTTGTGTGCTGTTTTTTACTTTTTCAAGTTTTGTCATTGTTCTTCAGTCACTAAGTCACGTTATACTCTTTTTAACCCCATGGCCTACAGCACACCAGGCTTTCCTGTCCTCCACTGTCTCTGGGAGTTTGCTCAAACTCATGTCCACTGAGTCAATAATGCTGTCTAATTATCTTATCCTCTGCTGCCCCCTTCTTCTCCCACACTCAGTCTTTCCCAGTATCAGGGTCTTTTCCAAAGTATTGGCTCTTCGTATTAGGTGGCCAAAGTATTGGACTTCAGCATTGGTCTTTCCAATGAATATTCAGGGTTGATTTCCTTTAGTATTGACTGGTTTGATCTCATTGCAGTCCAAGGGACTCTTAAAAGTCTTCTCCAGCACCACCATTCAAAAACATCAAGTCTTGGTCACTTGGCCGTGTTTAAGATCCAGCTCACATCTGTATATGACTTCTGGAAAAACCCATAGCTTTGATTACATGAGGCTTTGTCTGCAAAGTTTGGATATGTTTAATTTCGTTTTCAGAATGAAACTGAAACAATGAAGTATCATGTCATTTCTATTAGACTGACAAAGGTGGAGTAGGAGGCCCTTAGGAATATTCATGTGTTGCTGCCGCAGGGGAATATTGATGGAAGCATTCTGCAGAATAGTCTGGCAGAGCTTTAATAACAGTAAGTTTTCACCTGCTCTGTGAGACCCAATGATTCTCTTCCTAAGTATATTCCAAAGAAATATTCAGTGGCTCCACCAGAAAATATGTGTGAGAAAGCTCAGGATGGTGCTATTTTTGTTGATAGGAAATTGCACCAAGGCAGGCATTCACCACAAGAGAAGCAGATGGTAACATGTGTTGCTGCTCACCTCATAGTACAAATATCAGTACAAGCAACAGACCAGTGATATACACAACAACTTGGATAGATCTTAAAAATACACTGTTAGATGCATAGAGTAGAAATTACAATAAGATATATAACAGTCCTTTTGTATATATTAAAATATGCATACAAACAGCAGTTAATCTTCTGTGAGAACACACTGCCTGCAATATACAGCAAAGGCATTGAGAGGGAAGAGGAAACAGGAAAGAATGAAAGAAAACAAAGCAAGGACCATGCCTCTTGGAGACGACTGATTATAATGAACCAAATACTGACAAATAAGATAAATGTAATTGCTAGCTAAATTAAACATATATATATATATATATATATATACATACATACATATATGTTATGTATTTCTATAACATTGCTACCGATGGAAATTTAGCACAAGTTTAAGTAATGGAAGTACCTATAATTCATTTAATAATTTTCCTGTGGATGGCTATTAGTTTGGTTCCAGTATTCTTCTATTACAAATAGGGCTGCAGTGAGTAGCCATCTGTGTCATGTACAATACACATAGCTCTCCTGAGAGAAGCAATGAGATGTAATGGTTAAAATGCCAGGTCCAGTATTGGAGTCCTGGTTCCACAACTCTGTGCCCTTGAGCACATAGTTCATTGATTTGAGCATCAGTTTCTTGATAATGCTAGTACCTACCCCATAGGATTATGTTGATACAGTCTAACGTTTGTAAAGTATTTAGAACATGCTAATATATACAGAGCACTCAGTCGATGTTTGTTATTAATCCTACTGTTTCAGCACATATTTCAACATGAAATGACAGAGGTGGAAGTTCTTGCTTATAGGGAAACATTTTCAATGTTGGTACCTTTTTAAAAAATTCCAAATGGGCCATATCAATTTAGTCTACCACCAAAGATTCCTGGGAATATAATTTTTCTACACTCTTGCCACAATCTGATATCTTTATTCTTTTCTCATTTATTTCTGTCTTTTGGTGATTAAAACATTACATTTTACACTAAATTCTCTGTTTGTGTGTATTGGACCTTTAAACTTTTATTTAATATTCATTCAGAAATGGGCATAGTAACAAGATTAATCCTCACCAGTTTTAGACAAAAGAGCCTTCAGTCAGCTTTTATATTTATTTGGCTTATGACCTGTAATAGAGTCAACCAGTGCTAAGCTTAGCATGAAGCAGCCTTACACACAGCTTTACAGATTCTGCTATTATTTTCTTTCTGACCAGATGGGCTATTTGGGATATATAAATGATCATGATTATATCAGAGTGTTGTCACTGTATTTCTTTTCCAAATATTCATAAACATCATCTTGATTAAAATCAAATCTCCAAAGCTGCTGTAAGTGAAAATAAATTGACACAGAATTATTCAGCACTGGATTACTTTAGAACATTGCTTTAGCTTTTAAAATTTTTTCATGACATGCAAGATTTTAACAACATAATTTTAATCCAAATGCCTAAATTCTATTCTGTGACCTTAAAGAAATTTAAATGTTTATTGTATCTTTGTTAGAATAAAATGCCAGTTCATGAGGATTTAGAAAATGTCAGCCAAGATAGCCAAGGTGGGGAGGGGTTCTTTATTAAGGAAAAAGTCAAAACCTATGTACTCCTAGGGTAATTTATATGGGAGGAAAAAAAAAAAAAACCTAAAGGACTGAGAGAGAAATCACTCCTTGTTAAAATTATCTTTAGCCTGTGACAGTTTTTTCTATTGGGTTCCTAGAAGAGTTTCCTAGTAACGTTTTTTATGTAGTATGATATATATTCAGACAGTTCTTCCTCTTCTATCCCAGACATATCCTTTAGGCCGAAAACTCCTGCTGATTCCATAGCAACTTCATCAGTATAGAAAGCCTGCAGATATGTGGAGAGATAGGATGGAAGTGAGAGCCAGAGCATATGCCATTTCATCAATCAGTTATAATAAAGGAACAGGAGTGGTAGGGGAATTGTCAGATATTAGAACACTTTGCTGCCCTATATTCTCAGCTCGCTGCTTTGGGAATTTGAAAGAAATACTCTAAGGCTTCATATTTTTGGTATTTTCAGCATTAAACCAGGTTTTAAATTATTGCTTGCATAATTGTTACATTAAATGCTTCTAAACTCCAAAGTTCAGGTTATGTTTTAGGAAGCTCATCTATCTATTGAGTCAAAACCTTACCTCTACATAGAGCAAAACATGTTAGGAATATAGAGCTTTCACACCTGAAAACACATTGGCCACAAAATCCTTCCAAATGAAGTTACAGTCTAATGTCCTAGTAATATATGGCAGGTTATGCTTTGTGAAGAATGACTTCTTTAACAGAGACTCACTTCTTGTTACATAACTGTACACTTTTTTTTAAAAACTGTACACTTTTTGTATGATCTCTGCAAAATTGTGATATAAAGTGCTTCCAGGATGACCCTATAGAGACTAATTCTCATCAATATATCCTTTGCATAATTTCTCACTGACATCAACAGTGAAATAGAGAACTTGTCTTCAAAACCTCTTGATATTGATAGACCACCCTATTGTCTTTTATGCATTTCGTTATTAGATCTACTACAGTAGAGCAGAAAACATCAACAATGAAACACATACTTCTCTTTTTTATTACAAAGCACATTGAAATTAAGATATTCTGATTATGAAAATCATCGACATAATCTAATTATTAACTCCACATCAGCTCGAGTCAGGTATTCATTCACTCATTCAGTGAGTATTTAAAGAATCCTGACTGCAAACAAGTTACTGTATATTATAGAGAATTCACATATAAAGAAACAACTTTCCTCAGTGTATCCAGGTTGATAAGTTATGCACTTAATTATTTGTGGTGAAAAATAGAAAGGAATAAGTTCTATAGAAAGTTACTAGGAACACACCATGAGAAGACCAGGAAAGATAAGAATATTTTCCAAATGAAAGCATAATCAAGTCCTTTGTAAAGATGTCCTGCAGTTTGAGCCATGAAAGGTGGGTGGTATTTCAACATGCGAATATGGGGTAAATCAAGATTTGAACGTGAAAAGAAAAATTGTAGGAAGAAAGCCTGGAGTAGGACCATGTAGAGATTTTACACTAGAAATATTTAGGAGTTTGGTCTTTATGGAGAATAAAGTAAGTGAAGGGGATGTATGGAAAGCAGTGAAGCAGGAACCAGACCAGACGTTAAGGAGCCTGATGTGCCCATGCCAAAGAGCTAGGGCTTTTCTTTCCTTTTTTTTTTTTTTTTTAAGATTTATTTACTTATTTATTTTGGGCGGGGTCGGGTTGGGAAGGGAGGGGTGCAGGCGGGCCACTTCTATTCGTCTTTCATTTCTCTATTTTCATCCATCTTTGTTCTTTGGCTCCTGCGGGCGTCCCATCGCAGTGGCGTCTGTCGTCGCAGAGCACCGGCTCTGGGCGCATGCACTCCAGAGCTCCGGCTTGGTGATTGGACACATCAGTCCAGCCGCTCCGCGGCACGTGGGATCTTCCCAGGCCAGGGATCGAACCGGCGCCCCTGCACTGCAAGGCGGTGTCCTTATCCACTGGACCACCAGGGGAAGCCCTAGGGCTTTTCTTGATCATTGCAGGTTTTAAGCAGAGGTTAAATGATCAGAATTGTGTCATGCAGAGTGAATCTGACTGAGATGGGAGGCTGGATTGGAATAAGGAAAGCCTGAAAATAGTAAAAGGGGAATCTTCTTACAAATGTCAAGAGATTTGGTAACAGGGTCCTCAACTATGATAATGGCTTTGAAACAGAGAGGCAGGGTCAGAGAGAGGGGCAGAGAATTTGGCACAGTAACTGGTTGCAGGAAAGGGGAATGGAAAGGGGAAAAGGACCAGGTGATCCGATTAGCAGAAGAAAGAGACATCGGAAAGGACGTGAACATTTGGACCAGAAGCTGCATATTGCAAAACGTAAGACATTTTAGGTTTGGGAATGTAGGTACATTTACTATTAGTTACTGAATCAAAGGAAGAGTAATTATGAAGAATAAAGGGAGGATTCATGTTTTAGAGAGACTGAAGAAGCAAAGAAAGGTCCTTGAATTTAATGACTAAGAAACCACTGATGAATCTCCACTTTTTAAAAATATATGAGCAAAAGAGAGAAAGAATTGATGCAAAAATATTAATATTATATATAGAAGGAATGATTATGAGGCTGTTGTTCTGTGTATTTTTTTCTATAATGACCAAGCAACTCTGAGTAACAATGAAATGTCAACAGTTTTTGGTGGCATTTAGGTAGTGAGAACAGGAGCCATATGCGAAATGATTGCAAAAGCCAATTGTCAAAAGCTGTGATTGTTCGGAATCATAATTACTTCTTAGGAAAATTCTTTGAGTTTCATTTCTGCAGAGTAGATCATCCTACCAGAAACCTTATTCCCTTACAGCTCCCCAGTCTGACTGAGATTTCTTCACTTGTAGATCTACTGACCATGTTTAGTGTCTGCTCAGTCGCTCAGTCATGGGTGACTCTGTGATCGCATGGACTATAGCCCACCAGGCTCCTCTATCAATGTACTTTTCAATCCAGTGATTCTGTAATGATCTCACATGAAAAAACCAATCCTGACCTCACATGATTCTGTATTTTCGATAGCTTAATTTCCTACCCAATATTCTACAGAGGTCACTGTAACTGACGCCCCTCCCTAGGCAATTATAATTTTAGAAACTAACTTTAATTGAGTAGTTGCTATGCAGTGTGTATTTTAATAATCTGTTTATGTGCATAATCTACATGAATTCTCAGAATGATTCTATGGCACCTCTGCTATTATAGTCCCTATTTTGCTTAGGAGGAAGCTGATGTTTAGCCAGTGTAAGTGACTTGCCCAAGACAACTTGGCCAGTAGGTATTGTGGAATATATTACTCCAATCTTCGTGTCTTTTCCAGAATGGATTTGGGCAATATCCATCCAAGAAACCATATGCTAAATGGTTCAAAGATTCATAAACTGTGCATGGGTTCTACCTAAATTACTGATATTACAAAGTTACTAACTTTTCTGTGATTGTTAGCAAAGTGGAATTATGGAAAGTCAGAAGACTTTCTATGTCTTTCACTTTATGTACAGGAAAATCACTGATCCTCCTTGGATCTTTGTGTTCTCTTGCAAAAAAAAAAAAGTGGGTTAATACTTAGCTACCTACCTCACGATGGTTTTCTAACTATTGATTAAGATAACTCCGCAAAAGTTCTCCATAATCCTTAAAGTGCCTTGAAAATTTTCCAGATGCTCTTCTGCTTTTCTGTCCTGCACCCCGAGTAGAAGAACATTTCAAGTCTGTTGCTAGGGGCATCACTTGCTGCCTAAATAAAGGATATTCATAAAAACTGGGGCTTTGACTCTTACTCCGACTAAACAGGATTATACTTGTAAATGCAACTAAACCCTGGATAAAACAAAAGATTATAGTATTATTGGTTTTACTTTTCAGAATACTTTATTTCTGATGAACCCCAAGTTGAAATACCAAAAATCATACAGGGAATTATAATGTTTGTAGTAAAGTTTTCTGGAAAAACCTAAAAGCAACCTGTTTGTGTTCAGCGACCTCCAAATCCCTGTATCTAGATTTTCATTTATTTAACACTTTTGAGAAGTGACTATGTGTCGGGAGCTCAGGTACCTCATAGTGCTCAGATAGGGAAGAAAATACTATTTGGTCTTGGCCTGAGAAGCAGAAAAGAACTCTGGATGGATAGAACAGTAGGTGCAATGACATGGATTTAAATCAGAGCTTTGATGTCTAAGAGGGCTTCCCAGGTGGTGCTGATGGTAAGGAACATGCCTGCCATTGCAGGAGACATAAGGAGATGTGTGTTCAGTCCCTGGGTTGGAAAGAGCTTCTGGAGGAAGGCATGAAACCCCTCTAGTATTCTTGCCTGGAGAATCCCATGGACAGAGGAGCCTGGCAGGCTACAGTCAGTAGGGTCACACGGAGTTGGACACAACTGAAGCAACTTAGCACATGTGTATGTGTCTAGGAAGCATAAATTGATCTGGAGAATTAGTGTGCAATCAGAAAATTTAGGGTAACCAGATAGCTAGGGCCTTGTATTCCATGTTGACATGTTTGGACCCTATCCTGAGGTCAGTGAAGATGAGTCTTTGATGGATTTTAAGCATAAAACAATTGTTATGTTTTTCAAAGATCTCTGTGGTTCATGTAGAGGATGGATTGAGTGGGGATGGTCGAGTTTTTCCTTCTTTCTCCCATTGTACCCCTATTTTTAAAAAATCAGTGTTACGGTGATGTGAGTTACATAAATTGCACAAATGTCAGTTAAATGCATTTAGAATAATGTACACACTGTGAAACTACCACCACAATCAAGATATAGACAATTTCCAGGACTTCTCTGGTGGCCGAGTGACTAAGACTCAGCTCCCACTACGTGGGCAAGGCTTGATCCCTGATCAGGGAACTAAATCCTGCATGCCAGAATTAAAGATCCTGAGTGCCACAAGACCAGGGACAGCCAAATAAATAGATAAATTCTTTTTAAAAAAGATACATATTATTTCCATCACCTCAAAACTATTATCCTGCCCTCCTGCTTTCAATTTCTTCCCTCTAACCTCAACCCCCACACCCACCTCTGGAACCACTAATGTACTGTTTGTCACGGTAATTAGCTTTAACTTTTCTGTAATGTCATAAGAGTGATATTTTAGTGCTTGCATGTTTTTGAATCAGGCTTCTGGTAAGCATAATATTTTTGAGATTCCTTATATATATATATCACTATTACATTCAGTTTTATGTGTGGTATTCCATTTTATAGATATGTCATGAACGATTTTTCCTATTCATGTGTCATGGAAATTTGCATTATTTCCAGCTTTACACTGTTAAAGATAACACTGCTATGAACATTTATGTACAAGCATTTGTGTAAGCGAAAGATTTGATTTCTCTTGCCTAAACACCTAAGAATGGATTGGTAGGGTCATATGGGGGGGAGGGGGGGAGGCAAATGCTATGTTTAACTATATAAATAACTGAAAAAGTATTTTCCAAAGTGGTTTCCTTATTTTACATTCCTGCCAGCAGTATGAGGGTCCCAATTGTTCCACATCTTTACCAGCACCAGGTATTATCTGTCTTTCTAATTATAGGCATTTTAGTGGGTGTATAGTGATAATATTGTTATGGTTTTTATTTGCATTTCCCTAATGATAAATGATGTCGTGAAACTTTGGGTGTGGTTCCTTGCCATCCCATATATCTTCTTTTGTAAATGCTTGTTAAAATTGTTTGCCTCTTTTCTGATTGGAATGTTGTCTTATCACTGACTTACTATATATATTCTCAGAACAATTTCTTTTGAAGTTAATACATTGCAAAGTTTTTCTCCCAGACTCGGACTTGCCTTTTGATTTCCTTAATGGAACCTTTTGAAGTTATAAAGTTTTGACAAAATTGGATAGCACTCATTTTTAAATATTGTAGTTAAAAAGCCATGATTGAAAAAAAAAAACTAGTCTCTGTATACTGGCTAGAAAGACACACTTTAAATATGGAGACAGAATGAAAACATAGTAGATAAAAGAAGATCCACCATGCAAACACAAAACATAAGAAGAGTGAAGGGGATGCTTTAATACGTGATAAAGCGGCTTTCAAGGCAAATGGTATTATTAGAGATAAGGAGGGGCCTTTCATAACAATAAAAGGAACTATGTGTATGTGTATACGGGCTCAGTTGTGTCGGACTCTTTGCGACTCTGTGGACTGTAGCCCGCCCAGCTCCTCTTGTCCATGGAATTTTTCAGGCAAAAATACTGGAGTGGATTGCCATTCTCTTCTCCAGGGGATCTTCCAGACCCAGGGATCGAAATTCTGTATTTTATATCTCCTACATTGGCAGGCAGATTCTTTACCACTAACACCACCTGAAAGCCCTGTAAATATATATGGCCTTATATAGAGAGCTTTGAAATACATGACACAAAATGTATAGAATTAAAAAGCTAGGCAATTTAAGGTTAACAGTAAGACATTTTAATAGTTGTCTGTTCTCAGTTGATAACAACTAAATATAAATCAGTACATTGCTTAAATCTAATTAATGTGGAACACTAGAGTTGTTACTAAAGAATACACATTGTTTTCAGTTTCATCTGATATAGTCACAATTTAGATCATCAATGTTACAATGAGTACATCACTGTTGTTTATTGTCACCCTACTTATTTAACTTATATGTGGAATACTTCATGCAGAATGCCAGGCTGGATGAAGCACAATCTGGAATCAAGATTGCCAGGATAAATATCAATAACCTCAGGTATACAGATGACACCACCCATATGGCAGAAAGCGAAGAGGAACTAAAGAACTTATTGAGGAAGGTGAAAGAGGAGAGTGAAAAAGCTGGCCTAAAACTCAACATTAAAAAATGAAAATCATGGCATCTGGTCTCATCACTTCATGGCAAGTGAATGGGTAAACAATGGAAACAGTGAAAGACTTTATTTTCTTTGACTCCAAAATCATTGCAGATGGTGACTGTAGCCATGAAATTAAAGGGCATTTGTTCCTTGGAAGAAAAGCTATGACAAATCTAGACAGTGTATTCAAAAGCAGAGACATCACTTTGCCAAAAAAAGTTCATGTAGTCAAAGCTACGGTTTTCCCAGTAGTCATGTATGGACATAAGAGTTGGACCATAACGAAGGCTGAGCAATTGATACCTTTGAACTGTGGTGTTAGAGAAGACTCTTGAGAGTCCCTTGGACTGCAAGGAGATCAAACCAGTCCATCCTAAAGGAAATCAACCTGAATATTCATTGGAAGGAATGATACTGTAGCTGAAGCTGCAATAGTTAGCTACCTAATGCAAAAAGATGATTCACTGGAAAAGAACTAGAGGTTGGGAAAAATAGCAGGCAAAAGGAAAAGGGGATGACAGAGGACGCAATGGTTGGATGGCATCACTGTCAATGGACAAGAGTTTGAGTAGGCTCTAGGAGATGATGACGAATGGAGAAACCTGGCATGCTGCAGTCCATGGGGTCACAAAGAGTTGGATGTAACTGAGCAACTGAACTATTGAATAGAATGAAATTAGGAATTAATCAAAGTCAGGTGTCTAGGAAAATCTTCCGTAAATCTGGAAATTAAATAACACACATAAATAATTGATGGGTCAATTAATTGTTGGGCCAGCAGGCTAACAGAGGGTTAATGCCACAGGCATTGCAAGGTCAGCAACAAAGAGCCTTTTGCTGATCCAGCAATAGACATCATGTTTTTATGTACTACTTTTTATTTAACTTATTTAACTTATATGTGGAATACTTCATGCAGAATGCCAGGCTGGATGAAGCACAATCTGGAATCAAGATTGCCAGGATAAATATCAATAACCTCAGGTATACAGATGACACCACCCATATGGCAGAAAGCGAAGAGGAACTAAAGAACTTATTGAGGAAGGTGAAAGAGGAGAGTGAAAAAGCTGGCCTAAAACTCAACATTAAAAAATGAAAATCATGGCATCTGGTCTCATCACTTCATGGCAAGTGAATGGGTAAACAATGGAAACAGTGAAAGACTTTATTTTCTTTGACTCCAAAATCATTGCAGATGGTGACTGTAGCCATGAAATTAAAGGGCATTTGTTCCTTGGAAGAAAAGCTATGACAAATCTAGACAGTGTATTCAAAAGCAGAGACATCACTTTGCCAAAAAAAGTTCATGTAGTCAAAGCTACGGTTTTCCCAGTAGTCATGTATGGACATAAGAGTTGGACCATAACGAAGGCTGAGCAATTGATACCTTTGAACTGTGGTGTTAGAGAAGACTCTTGAGAGTCCCTTGGACTGCAAGGAGATCAAACCAGTCCATCCTAAAGGAAATCAACCTGAATATTCATTGGAAGGAATGATACTGTAGCTGAAGCTGCAATAGTTAGCTACCTAATGCAAAAAGATGATTCACTGGAAAAGAACTAGAGGTTGGGAAAAATAGCAGGCAAAAGGAAAAGGGGATGACAGAGGACGCAATGGTTGGATGGCATCACTGTCAATGGACAAGAGTTTGAGTAGGCTCTAGGAGATGATGACGAATGGAGAAACCTGGCATGCTGCAGTCCATGGGGTCACAAAGAGTTGGATGTAACTGAGCAACTGAACTATTGAATAGAATGAAATTAGGAATTAATCAAAGTCAGGTGTCTAGGAAAATCTTCCGTAAATCTGGAAATTAAATAACACACATAAATAATTGATGGGTCAATTAATTGTTGGGCCAGCAGGCTAACAGAGGGTTAATGCCACAGGCATTGCAAGGTCAGCAACAAAGAGCCTTTTGCTGACCTGCCAGCGCCTGGGAATCTCACAGAGCTAGCGATAAGGAACTCCATCAAGGACTTTTCACTGTGTCTGGAAAAACACGAACTGTGCGTGTGCCAGACATGAGTCACCGAGACCCTTGCCCCATTCCCACAAACAACTCAAGGACAGCTGACTCATTACTGGCACTCTGCTTAAACAAAGACTTTGCCTCTGTGCATGCACCAAGGAACTCCCTCTCCCTTTTTCTTCTTCCCAAATAAAAATCCGCCCTCCCCCCAAAAAATCCCCTCGTCCCATCTCCGGTGCAAACTTCACTTCACCGACCTTATCCCAGGGTCTGTGAACCTCGCCCAGGGACTTCTCCCAGTAAACTGAGTTAACTCTTTCTTAGCCTGGTCTGGTCTATTCTTGCTGCGTGAGACTTTACAGCAATGTTTAACAATTTTTATCTCAAAAATTTCAACAGGGCTTCCCTGGTGGTCCAGTGGGTAAATAGTCTGCCTTGCAATGCAAGGGGCACCGGTTCGATCCCTGGCCCAGGAAGATCCCACATGCCAGGGAGCAGCTGGAACAGTGTATCCAATTACGAGCCAGTGCTCTGAAGCGCACGCGTCCATAGCCGGTGCTCTGCAACAAGAGAGGCCACTGCAGTGGGAGGCCCACACAGGCCAAGGAATAAAGATGGATGAAAATAAATTAAAAAAAAATAATAAGAGGCCAAAATTTAAAAAAAAAAGTTTCACAAAGGAGAAATGATAGAACCTCCTCATTTATCCCAAAATTATTGTGAGAATAAAATGAAGGCTAAAGATAAGATTTCTTTGACTATTTGGAGGTGGTATACAAATGTAATATTCTCTAGAAATAAAAAATTCAAAACTTTCTCTGAGTTACAATAATACTAACTATAGAGTTATCTTTTGTGAGGACAATCATATGCCAAAGATAGAAGTGTATTTTCTGGAGTAACTCTTGCTTTGCCTTCAAAATAGAGTGAATCCCCTCTTCTTTCCCTCTGTGCCTATTTCCGTAAATCTGGAAATTAAATAACACACATAAATAATTGATGGGTCAATTAATTGTTGGGCCAGCAGGCTAACAGAGGGTTAATGCCACAGGCATTGCAAGGTCAGCAACAAAGAGCCTTTTGCTGACCTGCCAGCGCCTGGGAATCTCACAGAGCTAGCGATAAGGAACTCCATCAAGGACTTTTCACTGTGTCTGGAAAAACACGAACTGTGCGTGTGCCAGACATGAGTCACCGAGACCCTTGCCCCATTCCCACAAACAACTCAAGGACAGCTGACTCATTACTGGCACTCTGCTTAAACAAAGACTTTGCCTCTGTGCATGCACCAAGGAACTCCCTCTCCCTTTTTCTTCTTCCCAAATAAAAATCCGCCCTCCCCCAAAAAAATCCCCTCGTCCCATCTCCGGTGCAAACTTCACTTCACCGACCTTATCCCAGGGTCTGTGAACCTCGCCCAGGGACTTCTCCCAGTAAACTGAGTTAACTCTTTCTTAGCCTGGTCTGGTCTATTCTTGCTGCGCGTGAGACTTTACAGCAATGTTTAACAATTTTTATCTCAAAAATTTCAACAGGGCTTCCCTGGTGGTCCAGTGGGTAAATAGTCTGCCTTGCAATGCAAGGGGCACCGGTTCGATCCCTGGCCCAGGAAGATCCCACATGCCAGGGAGCAGCTGGAACAGTGTATCCAATTACGAGCCAGTGCTCTGAAGCGCACGCGTCCATAGCCGGTGCTCTGCAACAAGAGAGGCCACTGCAGTGGGAGGCCCACACAGGCCAAGGAATAAAGATGGATGAAAATAAATTAAAAAAAAATAATAAGAGGCCAAAATTTAAAAAAAAAAGTTTCACAAAGGAGAAATGATAGAACCTCCTCATTTATCCCAAAATTATTGTGAGAATAAAATGAAGGCTAAAGATAAGATTTCTTTGACTATTTGGAGGTGGTATACAAATGTAATATTCTCTAGAAATAAAAAATTCAAAACTTTCTCTGAGTTACAATAATACTAACTATAGAGTTATCTTTTGTGAGGACAATCATATGCCAAAGATAGAAGTGTATTTTCTGGAGTAACTCTTGCTTTGCCTTCAAAATAGAGTGAATCCCCTCTTCTTTCCCTCTGTTTTGCTGTCCTATTTCAGGTTCAGTCACTGCACATAACCAGTTAAATTGTGGATAACTAGAATCTATTTTATTTAACTTATAGTTGGCAAGACATTGTACTCAGAGCTTCACCTGTGAAGTCCTCATGGCCGTACTCTGAATCAAGCATCGTTATTATCATTGTCATTTGAATAATGAGCCAGTGCTAAGTCGATGGAATAAGATAAACCTAATTTTGATCGTCATTCTTTTAAGTTCCTAAATGTCTAATATTGAGCAAGTTAACTCATGTCAGTGTCAGTGCTTCTATCAGGAAATTGCTGTTTGCTTGGAAAAAGAGATTATTTTACAGACAAAGTAAATTAAGGTCTCGGGAGATTATCTAGGTAAATTCCATTCATCAGGAGCATTTTTCCAGGCTTAGACAAGAGCTATTTCTATTGCATGTATACATACACTTTAACAGATGCATGAGATAAAGCAGTGATGACGTGGACTTGGTTTTTCCCAAGAAAACCAAGTGAATGTAGATGTCATAAGTTTGCAAAGGCAAGAAGGACAGTGTAACAATGGCTGTATGACATATTCCCCCGTAGGTGTAGTGGAAACTTAATGGTCATTCAGTGCAGATGTCAATGCATCATTAATGGAGTTAAGCACCAGCTCTGTTAGAATTTCTAAAGATTTACTTCAAACACAGGGCTTTCCTTATTTCAGTTTGAGTTATATTTGTTGGCAGTGTGAACCTTGTTACATGACCAAATCATTGTCAAGCAAATATACAAATAACAAGAGGTCCAAGATTAGCAAAGATGAGATTTATTCATTTAAAAGACATTTTATACATACAAAATTTTGCTATGTACTGGGTTTATTATTATTTAAGATAGCCTTCAAAACCCTTGGTGGGTTCAGACCCTGGAACTTTCAAAATTATTGTGAGAATAAAATGAAGGCTAAAGATAAGATTTCTTTGACTATTTGGAGGTGGTATACAAATGTAATATTCTCTAGAAATAAAAAATTCAAAACTTTCTCTGAGTTACAATAATACTAACTATAGAGTTATCTTTTGTGAGGACAATCATATGCCAAAGATAGAAGTGTATTTTCTGGAGTAACTCTTGCTTTGCCTTCAAAATAGAGTGAATCCCCTCTTCTTTCCCTCTGTTTTGCTGTCCTATTTCAGGTTCAGTCACTGCACATAACCAGTTAAATTGTGGATAACTAGAATCTATTTTATTTAACTTATAGTTGGCAAGACATTGTACTCAGAGCTTCACCTGTGAAGTCCTCATGGCCGTACTCTGAATCAAGCATCGTTATTATCATTGTCATTTGAATAATGAGCCAGTGCTAAGTCGATGGAATAAGATAAACCTAATTTTGATCGTCATTCTTTAAGTTCCTAAATGTCTAATATTGAGCAAGTTAACTCATGTCAGTGTCAGTGCTTCTATCAGGAAATTGCTGTTTGCTTGGAAAAAGAGATTATTTTACAGACAAAGTAAATTAAGGTCTCGGGAGATTATCTAGGTAAATTCCATTCATCAGGAGCATTTTTCCAGGCTTAGACAAGAGCTATTTCTATTGCATGTATACATACACTTTAACAGATGCATGAGATAAAGCAGTGATGACGTGGACTTGGTTTTTCCCAAGAAAACCAAGTGAATGTAGATGTCATAAGTTTGCAAAGGCAAGAAGGACAGTGTAACAATGGCTGTATGACATATTCCCCCGTAGGTGTAGTGGAAACTTAATGGTCATTCAGTGCAGATGTCAATGCATCATTAATGGAGTTAAGCACCAGCTCTGTTAGAATTTCTAAAGATTTACTTCAAACACAGGGCTTTCCTTATTTCAGTTTGAGTTATATTTGTTGGCAGTGTGAACCTTGTTACATGACCAAATCATTGTCAAGCAAATATACAAATAACAAGAGGTCCAAGATTAGCAAAGATGAGATTTATTCATTTAAAAGACATTTTATACATACAAAATTTTGCTATGTACTGGGTTTATTATTATTTAAGATAGCTTCACTGGTGGCTCAGATGGTAAAGAACCTGCCTGAAATGTGGGAGACCTTGGTTCAGTCCCTGGGTTGCGAAGATCCCCTGGAGAAGGGAATCACTACCTACCCTAGTATTCTTGCCTGGAGAATTCCATGGACAGAGGATCCTGGAAGGCTGCAGTCCATGGGGTTGCAAAGAGTGGGTCACGACTGAGTGGCTTTCACTTCAAGATGGACAATGCTTCACTTCATTGTGTTTCCAGTAGAGAAGATAAACAGTGATTCAATGTATAAATAACAAAGTCATGAAAAAGTAACACAGTGTGCTATGAAACATTGTGGTGGTCTAGTTAATAGTTTCAATGGAATTGGGAGAAGTACTTTTGGCAATAAAATTTAAACTTTCCAGAACACTAAAGCTCACCTAAATTATTATTGTCATTTTTGCTCTAAGAACTGTTATTATACACTAATGATATGGCAATTAGGTTTTTATTTTTTATATATTTATTTAGTTGGCTGTGCTGGGTCTTTGATCTTAGTTGCAGCATGGGAGATGTAGTTCCTGGACCAGAGATTGAACTTGAGCCTCCTGCATTGGGACTATCTCAAAATTAGTTTTATTATGAGAAATAATGGACTTTAAACTCTGATTGCTTCTGAGGTCTACAATAAGTAAAAGTTATCAGAAGATTAAGCATTTTCCTATATAGGGAAATAGAAAAAAAAATTTTTTTACATAAGAACAAACTGATGGTTATTTTCCAAAGGCAAGAAGGACAGTGTAACAATGGCTGTATGACATATTCCCCCGTAGGTGTAGTGGAAACTTAATGGTCATTCAGTGCAGATGTCAATGCATCATTAATGGAGTTAAGCACCAGCTCTGTTAGAATTTCTAAAGATTTACTTCAAACACAGGGCTTTCCTTATTTCAGTTTGAGTTATATTTGTTGGCAGTGTGAACCTTGTTACATGACCAAATCATTGTCAAGCAAATATACAAATAACAAGAGGTCCAAGATTAGCAAAGATGAGATTTATTCATTTAAAAGACATTTTATACATACAAAATTTTGCTATGTACTGGGTTTATTATTATTTAAGATAGCTTCACTGGTGGCTCAGATGGTAAAGAACCTGCCTGAAATGTGGGAGACCTTGGTTCAGTCCCTGGGTTGCGAAGACCCCCTGGAGAAGGGAATCACTACCTACCCTAGTATTCTTGCCTGGAGAATTCCATGGACAGAGGATCCTGGAAGGCTGCAGTCCATGGGGTTGCAAAGAGTGGGTCACGACTGAGTGGCTTTCACTTCAAGATGGACAATGCTTCACTTCATTGTGTTTCCAGTAGAGAAGATAAACAGTGATTCAATGTATAAATAACAAAGTCATGAAAAAGTAACACAGTGTGCTATGAAACATTGTGGTGGTCTAGTTAATAGTTTCAATGGAATTGGGAGAAGTACTTTTGGCAATAAAATTTAAACTTTCCAGAACACTAAAGCTCACCTAAATTATTATTGTCATTTTTGCTCTAAGAACTGTTATTATACACTAATGATATGGCAATTAGGTTTTTATTTTTTATATATTTATTTAGTTGGCTGTGCTGGGTCTTTGATCTTAGTTGCAGCATGGGAGATGTAGTTCCTGGACCAGAGATTGAACTTGAGCCTCCTGCATTGGGACTATCTCAAAATTAGTTTTATTATGAGAAATAATGGACTTTAAACTCTGATTGCTTCTGAGGTCTACAATAAGTAAAAGTTATCAGAAGATTAAGCATTTTCCTATATAGGGAAATAGAACTTTACATAGAACAACTGATTGGTTTAAAATTGGGAAAGGAATATGGTAAGGCTCTATATTACCAACCCGTTCATTTAACTTAGATGTAGAGTACATGATGCAGAATGTAAGCTGGGTGAATCACAAGCTGGTATTAAGATTGCTGGGAGAAATATCAAAAACCTCAGACATGCAGAGGATACCAGTTTAATGACAGAAAAACAAAGAGGAGCTAAAAAGCCTCTTGATGAGGGTGAAAGTGAAAAATCTGGCTTAAAATTCAACATTAAAAAAAAGATTATGGCATCCCTTCCCACCACTTCACGAAAAACAGAAGAGCAAAAAGTAGAAATAATGACAGATCTCTTTTCTTGGGCTCCGAAACCACTATGGATGGTGACTTCTGCCATGAAATTAGAAAATGCTTGCTTCTTGAAAGAAAAGCTATGACTAACCTAGACAGTGTATTAAAAAGCAAAGACATCCCTTTTCTGAGAAAGGTCTACATACTATCTAGTCAAGGCTATGGTTTTTTTCAGTAGTCATGTACAAATGGACCATAAGAATTGAGGCTTTCAAACTGTGGTTCTGTAGAAGACTGTTGAGGGTCTGAAGAGATCAAACCAATCAATTCCAAAGGAAGTCATCCCTGAATATTCATTGGAAGAGCTGATGCTGAAGCTGAAGGTCCAGTAGTTTGGCTCTCTGATGCAGGAAGCTGACTCACTGGAAAAGAGCCTGATGCTGGGAAAGATTGAGGGCAGGAGGAGAAGGGTACAACAGAGGATGAAATGGTTGAATGGCATTACCAACTCAATGGATATGAGTTTGAGCAAACTCCTGGAGTTAGTAAGGATCTGGTAGGCCTGGTGTGCTGTAATCCATGGGGTCACACACAGTTGGACATGACTTAGCAATTGAACAACAATACTAATATAGGGAAATAGGTCAACTATTTGAATACTATATATCAAACATGGCTTGGGATCATATGAAGCTTACCTCAACACTGAATATTATATGGTCTTGGATACAGTACATTAGAGAGAGAGTGCACGTGCTCAGTCATGTCCAAATCTTTGGGACACCATGGTGAGCAGCCTGTCAGTCTTCTCTGTCCATGGAATTTTCTGGAGTATAGTGTCATTTACTACTCCAGGGGATCTTTCCAACCCAGGCATCAAATCCGTGTCTCTGGCATTTACTATACTGGTAGACAGATTCTTAACCACTGCACCACTTGGATATGATACATAAAACTCTGTATCTTCTTTCTTGAAATAATAAATGGACACCATTCGAGTCCATTTTATAGTGATATAATATAGCTGATTAAAAGGTATCCAGATTCTCTATTTGAAGGTTGTATAATAATGGTAGTATATAAGTATTATCCTAATTGATAACAGTAATCTTTTAAAAATTAAATGAAGAAATTTACATCAATTTCATAGCAAAATTCTTGGTATGGGTTATTTCTCTTCCACTGTACATTCTCTTTCTTGTGAGGTAAAATATGCATTCAGACAGAAAATACCAATGTCAGAAAATGTGGAGAGTAGTCAAAAGTAAATTAGCAGCCTTCTTCATGAATATCTAAAATAGCCAATATGAAAGCCCACTTCCATTTGTGCTAATTTTTGTTATTTTGAAAGTCATCTGTGGTTTTGGCTCATGGAGGATGAATCTTAAAGAATTTCTTTTCCTGCATAGCATAATCAGTTTGCAAAGAAAAAAGTCCAATAAAGCATTTTGGTACTAAGCAGCACTAATAAGAGAAAATATAATCTTCAATTCATAATAACCCAGACTGATTTTTAAATTAGGGTTTCCTAATCTCAGAAAATTAACAAGCTTCCCCCTCTCCATGTTTCTAGATAGGAAGATCAGGAAGGAAGGAAAGAGGTAGATCGGTAAAAGATAGATAGATGGATGGATAGATAGAGATTTTTAGATAGCTTTCCTTCTTATCCTATTTATCATAATGGCGCATTGGCAATCTATGGCCAGGTTTCCAAAGAGTAAGAGAAAGAGATTATCGATACCTGAAAGAATTCTGCTGTGTTGTTCCTCTTGGGACAACAATACTAATATAGGGAAATAGGTCAACTATTTGAATACTATATATCAAACATGGCTTGGGATCATATGAAGCTTACCTCAACACTGAATATTATATGGTCTTGGATACAGTACATTAGAGAGAGAGTGCACGTGCTCAGTCATGTCCAAATCTTTGGGACACCATGGTGAGCAGCCTGTCAGTCTTCTCTGTCCATGGAATTTTCTGGAGTATACTGTCATTTACTACTCCAGGGGATCTTTCCAACCCAGGCATCAAATCCGTGTCTCTGGCATTTACTATACTGGTAGACAGATTCTTAACCACTGCACCACTTGGATATGATACATAAAACTCTGTATCTTCTTTCTTGAAATAATAAATGGACACCATTCGAGTCCATTTTATAGTGATATAATATAGCTGATTAAAAGGTATCCAGATTCTCTATTTGAAGGTTGTATAATAATGGTAGTATATAAGTATTATCCTAATTGATAACAGTAATCTTTTAAAAATTAAATGAAGAAATTTACATCAATTTCATAGCAAAATTCTTGGTATGGGTTATTTCTCTTCCACTGTACATTCTCTTTCTTGTGAGGTAAAATATGCATTCAGACAGAAAATACCAATGTCAGAAAATGTGGAGAGTAGTCAAAAGTAAATTAGCAGCCTTCTTCATGAATATCTAAAATAGCCAATATGAAAGCCCACTTCCATTTGTGCTAATTTTTGTTATTTTGAAAGTCATCTGTGGTTTTGGCTCATGGAGGATGAATCTTAAAGAATTTCTTTTCCTGCATAGCATAATCAGTTTGCAAAGAAAAAAGTCCAATAAAGCATTTTGGTACTAAGCAGCACTAATAAGAGAAAAATATAATCTTCAATTCATAATAACCCAGACTGATTTTTAAATTAGGGTTTCCTAATCTCAGAAAATTAACAAGCTTCCCCCTCTCCATGTTTCTAGATAGGAAGATCAGGAAGGAAGGAAAGAGGTAGATCGGTAAAAGATAGATAGATGGATGGATAGATAGAGATTTTTAGATAGCTTTCCTTCTTATCCTATTTATCATAATGGCGCATTGGCAATCTATGGCCAGGTTTCCAAAGAGTAAGAGAAAGAGATTATCGATACCTGAAAGAATTCTGCTGTGTTGTTCCTCTTGGGCCCTAATCTACTGCATGAGAATGAAACATTAGATGTAAGTGTGGTATTTCCAGTTGTGAGCAGGGCACCAGCTGTCTTTTTCAATTTCCATGGCACTTAATCTAGCTCTAAGCTTGGTTAGCTTTCAGTTCACAAAGAAGGCAACAACAGCCATGCAGGGTCACATTTTCAGCAAGGTCTCTGAAGTAATGAAGTGTACAAAGTATGCTAATAAGGGGAATGGCTAAGTTAATTCCTTGAGGCAGGTGTGAATATATGACTCTAAGAGCCACTTTTGGGTGCAGTGTAAGAAGTGACTTGTAAACAGGAAGGGTTAACCCTGGAAGGCAAGACTTTGAGAGTTTCTCAGCATTGTTGAGGGATTATTATTCAATTAGTCTCACTCATGCTAATGTGGAATTTACTACTTTGCAGATCCACTGCCTGGCAGGCTACAGTTCTTGGGGGGTCACAAAATGTCAGACATGACTGGGCACAAGCACACACACACTCACACGCACACACACAGGTTCACTTGCGGCCACATAAATCAGAAGATGTCAGTACCCCCAAAATAATCATCTAGAGAGCCATTCATATCAAAATCATCTTCTGCATCTAATAGCTAAATGCCCAGAATAAACTAGCAAAAGATTCGAAGTTGGTGTGTCCTGTCTAATCACCACCATGATTTTTCAGAGGCTACTAGTGTATTTGTCAGAATTTTCAAGACTTTCATGTCTCTGCTGGGTCAGAGAGGGATAAAATGAGATTATTAAATAGAACTTGCTCCAGTGTTTTAAGGAAGTCAATACCTTGATCAGAACATCATGGGAAGGGTTTTTGAGTTGAGGACACCTCCCCAGAAGATAGTTTCATCTGACTCTCTCATATGTGCTTGCCAGAGAAGATGGTTTATTCATATCAAATTCTGAATTAAGTCCTAGACTACATAAGTATACACAGAAAAATACATGGAAAGCAAAACCTCTGGAAGTTACCGAGAAATGTTTATTCATGGCGCATTGGCAATCTATGGCCAGGTTTCCAAAGAGTAAGAGAAAGAGATTATCGATACCTGAAAGAATTCTGCTGTGTTGTTCCTCTTGGGCCCTAATCTACTGCATGAGAATGAAACATTAGATGTAAGTGTGGTATTTCCAGTTGTGAGCAGGGCACCAGCTGTCTTTTTCAATTTCCATGGCACTTAATCTAGCTCTAAGCTTGGTTAGCTTTCAGTTCACAAAGAAGGCAACAACAGCCATGCAGGGTCACATTTTCAGCAAGGTCTCTGAAGTAATGAAGTGTACAAAGTATGCTAATAAGGGGAATGGCTAAGTTAATTCCTTGAGGCAGGTGTGAATATATGACTCTAAGAGCCACTTTTGGGTGCAGTGTAAGAAGTGACTTGTAAACAGGAAGGGTTAACCCTGGAAGGCAAGACTTTGAGAGTTTCTCAGCATTGTTGAGGGATTATTATTCAATTAGTCTCACTCATGCTAATGTGGAATTTACTACTTTGCAGATCCACTGCCTGGCAGGCTACAGTTCTTGGGGGGTCACAAAATGTCAGACATGACTGGGCACAAGCACACACACACTCACACGCACACACACAGGTTCACTTGCGGCCACATAAATCAGAAGATGTCAGTACCCCCAAAATAATCATCTAGAGAGCCATTCATATCAAAATCATCTTCTGCATCTAATAGCTAAATGCCCAGAATAAACTAGCAAAAGATTCGAAGTTGGTGTGTCCTGTCTAATCACCACCATGATTTTTCAGAGGCTACTAGTGTATTTGTCAGAATTTTCAAGACTTTCATGTCTCTGCTGGGTCAGAGAGGGATAAAATGAGATTATTAAATAGAACTTGCTCCAGTGTTTTAAGGAAGTCAATACCTTGATCAGAACATCATGGGAAGGGTTTTTGAGTTGAGGACACCTCCCCAGAAGATAGTTTCATCTGACTCTCTCATATGTGCTTGCCAGAGAAGATGGTTTATTCATATCAAATTCTGAATTAAGTCCTAGACTACATAAGTATACACAGAAAAATACATGGAAAGCAAAACCTCTGGAAGTTACCGAGAAATCATAGTATTATTCATAATGCAAACTGTATACCTTTTTAAGATGAGTTAGTTGTTTTAGAAGTAAAATAGTAGTTTATTAATGCTGTTTTCTATGTTGGTGCATCACTCCTGTACTGCCGCTTTAAATGATAAAATGAAAATCATTTGTTCTCCTGTAGACAGGTCACTTGGCACAGCTTCTTTCAGTTTGCTGGCAGTGGGAGTTCTGAGCCTCTGCCTCATGCTGTGCGTCCATCCAGGTCTGCTTTACCAGTCTCATTCTAGGCCTGCAGCTACCTTAGGATGTTCTAATGACAGAGCAGATCAATTTGAAAGATCCCAGACACAAGAATAAAAGCGCATAATGTTTCTCGACATTCAGGCTCTCCTGCCAGAACCCACATGTAGTTATTTCTGTCCAATTCCATACGCTGGAACAGGTCATAAAGGAAAGAAACATGTTCTTCTCACAGAAGTGGAGGGGGGAGTGACTCCAGCTGAACCATAGTGATTCTGCTCAAGCTGTAGTCAGTAGCCCAACTTCCTTGTTTTACAGAGACGAACAGAGGAGGTTGCAAACATGTGGGTGTTATGTGTATGTGACGTGTTTCAGGGCACACGATAGGTTAATTTCAAAACTGGAATAATGACTATGTGCTCCATATTTTAAAATGGGAAATTCCACTATATTTTAAGATAGGGACCTAATATGATACACTGACATATTTCTTCAAGTGATCAAATAAACTATTGCTTTTAAATGCTCATTGGAGACAGCAGGAGGTGTTTTGAGGTTTTTTTCTTTTTTTTCTTTTAATTGTTGGCCTCTTCCTCCATATACATACACATCTACAAATGTACACACACCCACATATAGATAGTAGAGGGCGCATAGAGAGGAAGAGAGAGGAGAGAATACTAACGTAGAAATGTAATTATTTACTGAATGTAAAGCTAAGCCAGCCCTAACTGAATTTGGAGCTACAGGGTTTTTTTTCCATGGAGTTTAGAAATTTCAAGGACAAAATAGAAGCTGCCAGGCACTCCTGTTACCAAGTCTGTCATTTTGTTAACAGGAGTGTGAAGTGTGGTTTGATAATCAGGGCAACAAACTTAGCAAAGCCAAGAATTTTGTATTCCTCTTCTTTCACAGGGATGGAAAACAAAAATTAGCATTTTAAAAAATTTACTGGATTTTTTCTTTTTAATCTCAGGGAAACAGGATGTGCTGACAAGGTAGGTTAATCAGAAACTATAGGAAGAAAGAACATTTTCTCTCTTGACATATATCCTGTATCAAAAAAAGGAATTTCTATAACAGAAAAAAAAAATGCTATTACAGCTGTGACTGGTGATCTGTATAGAGCAGTCTGCCAGTCTCACCCAGAATCACTCCGGAATTCACCCACCACACATGTACAAGCTGCAGATGGTTGTCTTGCTTTTCCAATGGCAGAAATCTCTAAACTGTTGGAATTACCCAACACTTAACTTTCTGAACAAGTTTTTAAATTTCCCCCACAGATTTCTTCTTTAGTGCACTGGATGTAGAAAGAGCATAAATGTAATTTACATACCAATTTGCAACTGTAAAGAATCTGCCTGCAATGCAGGAGATCTGGGTTCGATCCCTGGGTCAGGAAGATCCCCTGGAGAAGGATATGACAATCTACTCCGATATTCTTGCCTGGAGAATTTCGTGGACAGAGGAGCCTGGCCAGTTACAGTCCATGGGGTCGCAAAGATTCAACCATGACTGAGTGAGCATGCACGCACAGCATTAAATTTGGAAAAAGAGTAGTATGTAGCAGGCAAAAAGAGTTCAACCTTTGGATTTAAGATGGATCTGGGTTCAAATTCAGATGCTGGCTATATGAAGAACCACTGATGAGTTTATCCTGCATGAGATTTCAGTTTCTGAAATTCTTGCCCCTGCCCTCCTAGCTGGACAGACAGCTGTCACTCGCTAAGTGGTAACTTGTAGTAGTAGTGATGCAAGTAGAAGCAGCACTCAGAGGGACCCAGTGAAGATTTTCATTTGATAAAATTTTTCTAATTTAGCTTTCTTTATACAGTATTTTATTCCCCATCCCAGATAAGAAATAGAGCACGATCTTCCTTAGAAACTCAACTGAAACCAGATTTCTTTCCTGACACTTCATCTATTCTAAATGAGCCATCTATGGTTCCAAAAGAAGAGTCATAATTGTCATTGTGATTTTCTTTAAGGATCTCTTCCTTTGCCATCCTAGGGGGTAAGCTCTCATATTTGGGGAGGACCACACACACTTAGAAACCCCCAGGGTGACAGGAAGGAAGAAGTCTACTCTCTCATGCTTGCCTTCTTTACCACCCTGTTTCTTGATTTCTTGGGGAAGCCTGTCAAGTGAAATGTCGCCTTGGAGAAAACCTAAACGTTTTAAATTTGGAAGGTAAGATGGAAAGATAGAAGGCATGCTCCAGACCCTCAGGCCTGTTAGCTGCCTCAGTCACCCTCTCTCCTCTTGACAACTAGAGCTGTGGAGTTTGCAAAGCTGTGACATTGCTCTTTCAATATCCTGCAAGGCTGGTGGGGAGGACAACTTGTTGTTAAGATTAATCTCACTGGGTTACTGATCGTATATTCTTCTGCTTATCCAGGAAAGTAATCATTATGTTAAAATTAAATTTCCCCCACAGATTTCTTCTTTAGTGCACTGGATGTAGAAAGAGCATAAATGTAATTTACATACCAATTTGCAACTGTAAAGAATCTGCCTGCAATGCAGGAGATCTGGGTTCGATCCCTGGGTCAGGAAGATCCCCTGGAGAAGGATATGACAATCTACTCCGATATTCTTGCCTGGAGAATTTCGTGGACAGAGGAGCCTGGCCAGTTACAGTCCATGGGGTCGCAAAGATTCAACCATGACTGAGTGAGCATGCACGCACAGCATTAAATTTGGAAAAAGAGTAGTATGTAGCAGGCAAAAAGAGTTCAACCTTTGGATTTAAGATGGATCTGGGTTCAAATTCAGATGCTGGCTATATGAAGAACCACTGATGAGTTTATCCTGCATGAGATTTCAGTTTCTGAAATTCTTGCCCCTGCCCTCCTAGCTGGACAGACAGCTGTCACTCGCTAAGTGGTAACTTGTAGTAGTAGTGATGCAAGTAGAAGCAGCACTCAGAGGGACCCAGTGAAGATTTTCATTTGATAAAATTTTTCTAATTTAGCTTTCTTTATACAGTATTTTATTCCCCATCCCAGATAAGAAATAGAGCACGATCTTCCTTAGAAACTCAACTGAAACCAGATTTCTTTCCTGACACTTCATCTATTCTAAATGAGCCATCTATGGTTCCAAAAGAAGAGTCATAATTGTCATTGTGATTTTCTTTAAGGATCTCTTCCTTTGCCATCCTAGGGGGTAAGCTCTCATATTTGGGGAGGACCACACACACTTAGAAACCCCCAGGGTGACAGGAAGGAAGAAGTCTACTCTCTCATGCTTGCCTTCTTTACCACCCTGTTTCTTGATTTCTTGGGGAAGCCTGTCAAGTGAAATGTCGCCTTGGAGAAAACCTAAACGTTTTAAATTTGGAAGGTAAGATGGAAAGATAGAAGGCATGCTCCAGACCCTCAGGCCTGTTAGCTGCCTCAGTCACCCTCTCTCCTCTTGACAACTAGAGCTGTGGAGTTTGCAAAGCTGTGACATTGCTCTTTCAATATCCTGCAAGGCTGGTGGGGAGGACAACTTGTTGTTAAGATTAATCTCACTGGGTTACTGATCGTATATTCTTCTGCTTATCCAGGAAAGTAATCATTATGTTCCAGGAAGGCAGACATAAAGTAAATCTTATTTCTATTTCAAGGTAATGAGTAGAAAGAAAGAAACAGCATGAATCATTGTTTTTGCCTGTCACAATTCTTTGGGTTTCTTCAAATGGCATTTGTAATTCAATTGATGAAATTTGCCTTTTCACTCATTTTTATTTAAGAAGATTTATTTTTAAAGCCCTCCTTTTTGTTTATGGTGCCCAAAAAATGATGATTTAAAAAAATGAAATTCATTCAGACAGTGTATCTCCTAAAGTACAAACTTCAGTCAAACAACTGGTTGGATTGATTTCCACTTCACTGCTCTGAATTAACCAGGTTAATTTTATTCAATAGATAGCCTTATTCTCAAACTTCAATCGAAGGACATTTGTAGGTCTGTCTGCAAAAGAATCATCTTGGGAACTTTCATAATAAATACAGATTCTAGGGCCCATTCGTGATGCTTCAGATTCAGATGCTCCTGACTCAGGAAATCTGCATTTCAACAAAGATAGTAGAGGTTTTGGTAGTTTCCTCGGGATCTTTTGCTCTGATTGCCTTGGAGATTTAGATGATCTATTATCCAGATTATTTGATCAGTCCTTATAATGTAAGTGAGTCTATGTAACAGTGGTATAATTTCAGAGAACTAGCTCTGAAGCCTGTAGGGTAAGCACAGGGATTGAGAAGCATGTACATCAAGAGTCATTGGGTATAATTCTCTCTCCCTCCTTCCTCATCTGTTATGATCACTATTGTCTTTCTACATGTTTATATGGTCAATAAATAAATGGATGGATGACAAGGATGCTGCATTTTAAGTAGGAGCAGGAATCTTGAAAAGAGGCTAGATATGAATGCCTTTGTGAATCACTGTGAGTCTTGGACAGTCTGGTTTTGGATAAGAAGATGGTTGTCGCACTGTTGGAGCTGAGTTGGCAGAATTTCATGATCTGAAGGAAAGGGGCATGCTCCAGACCCTCAGGCCTGTGGCCAGTCCCTCTCCTCTTGACAACTAGAGCTGTGAAAATTGCTCTTTCAATATCCTGCAAGGCTGGTGGGGAGGACAACTTGTTGTTAAGATTAATCTCACTGGGTTACTGATCGTATATTCTTCTGCTTATCCAGGAAAGTAATCATTATGTTCCAGGAAGGCAGACATAAAGTAAATCTTATTTCTATTTCAAGGTAATGAGTAGAAAGAAAGAAACAGCATGAATCATTGTTTTTGCCTGTCACAATTCTTTGGGTTTCTTCAAATGGCATTTGTAATTCAATTGATGAAATTTGCCTTTTCACTCATTTTTATTTAAGAAGATTTATTTTTAAAGCCCTCCTTTTTGTTTATGGTGCCCAAAAAATGATGATTTAAAAAAATGAAATTCATTCAGACAGTGTATCTCCTAAAGTACAAACTTCAGTCAAACAACTGGTTGGATTGATTTCCACTTCACTGCTCTGAATTAACCAGGTTAATTTTATTCAATAGATAGCCTTATTCTCAAACTTCAATCGAAGGACATTTGTAGGTCTGTCTGCAAAAGAATCATCTTGGGAACTTTCATAATAAATACAGATTCTAGGGCCCATTCGTGATGCTTCAGATTCAGATGCTCCTGACTCAGGAAATCTGCATTTCAACAAAGATAGTAGAGGTTTTGGTAGTTTCCTCGGGATCTTTTGCTCTGATTGCCTTGGAGATTTAGATGATCTATTATCCAGATTATTTGATCAGTCCTTATAATGTAAGTGAGTCTATGTAACAGTGGTATAATTTCAGAGAACTAGCTCTGAAGCCTGTAGGGTAAGCACAGGGATTGAGAAGCATGTACATCAAGAGTCATTGGGTATAATTCTCTCTCCCTCCTTCCTCATCTGTTATGATCACTATTGTCTTTCTACGTGTTTATATGGTCAATAAATAAATGGATGGATGACAAGGATGCTGCATTTTAAGTAGGAGCAGGAATCTTGAAAAGAGGCTAGATATGAATGCCTTTGTGAATCACTGTGAGTCTTGGACAGTCTGGTTTTGGATAAGAAGATGGTTGTCGCACTGTTGGAGCTGAGTTGGCAGAATTTCCAAGCAGGCTGTTGACTCTTCATGATCTGAAGAGACTTTTGTCATAGCCACCTGAAATTACTATCCAAGAAAAGTTTCATCTCTAATTCCTGCTGACATCCGTCATTTTACTGGTCCCATGGCAGAAAATCTCAGTCTGTAAATCCAGCCTGATTTTTAGCCAATCTTTGCTATTAGTCAGAAAGTGAGGATGCAAGATGTGGATCATTGGTATAAACAATTCTTCCAACATTGAGGTAGATGGAGCAAAACTTAAAGTGCATGCCCCTCTCACAGGACCATTTTACTGCCCACAGGGTAGCATGTATTTTATAGGAACTGTCTGGAGAATGAGACTACAGACATTAAAAAGCTAGGCATGTCAATTTCTCAAGTATTTAGAAAAATGATCATTTTATGTAAGAATGTCAGCAATCTGATAAAAAGTCTTTTAAAAAGGAAGTCTCTCCTGTTGAAATGTCCCAATATGGGACAAATATGGTATTTTTTTTCCAAAGTAGTCACTTGGAAAAGGAACAGCATCAAGCATTTGAAAGGGTCTGAAGCAACCCTGAACCATTATAGCAGAACACTTAGAAATCTTTGAAGCTAGGATTCTTGAACAGCAGAAAGGTTCACATAGCAACTAGTAAACTACAGAAAGCTGTGAGATGGCCAAAAGGTGTAATGATTACTTATAAACAATAAAGCTTCTATAATTCTTTGCTACAAATAACTGCAAACCAGAAATACCTTCATAGAAGCCATACAAAGTATGTAAATAAAATCTACTTTTGATGTAGTCCATCATGCTTATTATAGGATTCACAATAGGAACTCATCTTCATTTACTCGGTATGATTGTTGATGCTAAGTTTACTTAGAATGATCTGTATTGATGGATAGATGATATATGGTTCCCACTGATTATCTTCCCAGTCCCTCTTCTTTGGAATTGCCTTTCTCATCTTTATTTATACTGTATGTCTGATCCCTTCAGCCCATAGCTGATTAGATCAGAACTAGACACCTGACCCAAGTTGGATTCATCTCATTTTCTCTTCAGAATCTGGTTTTATTTAGGCTAATTTGGAACTTGTGTATGGTAAATGCATATGTGTCCACCCAAATAATGGTGCTGTAGAAGGACTGTATTGGATCACTTAATTTCCTTAAACAGCAAAGAAACTGAGCATTTAAAATAATGAAATAAAAAAAGTTTAGAAACAGACACAATTCAGTGAAACTATTTTATCTTCCCACCAACTGATATTATAGGAAGAACCATGAAACAGACCAATATAATTAATGCCAGAGCACATTCTATTAATGCTATTAGTGATGATGTTTCTCATTAAAAATGGCAGCATGTTTATTGTTTAATACACTCTTAATGGTAAAATTTGAGCAAACTCTGGGAGACAGAGATGGACAGGGACACCTGGCGTGCTGCAGTCCATGGAGTTGCAAAGAGCGGGACACAATGTAGCGACCAAATACCAACTGATTCTGATAGTTGTAACTGTGAATCACTAAGTCTTCTACTAGCTGACATCTCCCCGCAAGGGCTCCCAGAGGTATCTGCACAGAGGACAAAGCCACTGGCCCACTGTGCATCACTAAGTGATGTCCTATTCAAACTCCTGTCCTTTGAGACATGAATGGATACATTTCAAGAGGTTCTTTACCTCCTCAGGTCTAAGGCCTCACCCCTTTCTTCTATTTTTAGTTCTGATGCCAAGTCAATAAACCAACCAATTAAACAAACCTTGGGGTGGGGGAGAACTCAATGAAAAGAATAAAAAGAACACAATTTCTCTCTAAATAACATGTACTCCATGATCTTTCCCCTGGGTTCTAGTTGGCATTGTATCACTGTGCTTTCTCAAGCTTTAATGTGCACACAGATCAGTTGAGGATCTTATTTAAGTGATTTGTGATTTGACTTCTTTCTTGAGTGAGGCTGAAATTCTGTATTTCCAACAAGCACCCAGTTGATGCCAATGACCCTCACTTTGAGCATCGAGGTTTAAGGTCAAATGAGGAAGACTTTACACAATATTAATCAAATGGAGGGTGGAGGAGAGTAGAAGGAATTCTTAAAAGAGGGACTCCCAACTGCTGTTCAAAGGAACCCGCCACACAGACATTGGAGTGGTCAATTTCTCCTGAGACATGTATCTCAACTCCAGTTCAGGAGTGAAGTAAAAAACAAAAAGAAGGTATGATTCCCTTCTGGTCATCTTACATAAGGCTTCCCAGGTGCATTAGCAGTAAAGAAATGGCCTGTCGATACAGGAGATGTAAGAGACATTTGTTCAATCCCTGGACCAGGAAGATACCCTGGAGAAAGGCATGGAAATCCACTCTAGTATTCTTGCCTGGAAAATTCCATGGGTAAAGAAGCCTGGCAGGCAACAGCCCATTGGGTTGCAAAGAACCATGAAACAGACCAATATAATTAATGCCAGAGCACATTCTATTAATGCTATTAGTGATGATGTTTCTCATTAAAATGGCAGCATGTTTATTGTTTAATACACTCTTAATGGTAAAATTTGAGCAAACTCTGGGAGACAGAGATGGACAGGGACACCTGGCGTGCTGCAGTCCATGGAGTTGCAAAGAGCGGGACACAATGTAGCGACCAAATACCAACTGATTCTGATAGTTGTAACTGTGAATCACTAAGTCTTCTACTAGCTGACATCTCCCCGCAAGGGCTCCCAGAGGTATCTGCACAGAGGACAAAGCCACTGGCCCACTGTGCATCACTAAGTGATGTCCTATTCAAACTCCTGTCCTTTGAGACATGAATGGATACATTTCAAGAGGTTCTTTACCTCCTCAGGTCTAAGGCCTCACCCCTTTCTTCTATTTTTAGTTCTGATGCCAAGTCAATAAACCAACCAATTAAACAAACCTTGGGGTGGGGGAGAACTCAATGAAAAGAATAAAAAGAACACAATTTCTCTCTAAATAACATGTACTCCATGATCTTTCCCCTGGGTTCTAGTTGGCATTGTATCACTGTGCTTTCTCAAGCTTTAATGTGCACACAGATCAGTTGAGGATCTTATTTAAGTGATTTGTGATTTGACTTCTTTCTTGAGTGAGGCTGAAATTCTGTATTTCCAACAAGCACCCAGTTGATGCCAATGACCCTCACTTTGAGCATCGAGGTTTAAGGTCAAATGAGGAAGACTTTACACAATATTAATCAAATGGAGGGTGGAGGAGAGTAGAAGGAATTCTTAAAAGAGGGACTCCCAACTGCTGTTCAAAGGAACCCGCCACACAGACATTGGAGTGGTCAATTTCTCCTGAGACATGTATCTCAACTCCAGTTCAGGAGTGAAGTAAAAAACAAAAAGAAGGTATGATTCCCTTCTGGTCATCTTACATAAGGCTTCCCAGGTGCATTAGCAGTAAAGAAATGGCCTGTCGATACAGGAGATGTAAGAGACATTTGTTCAATCCCTGGACCAGGAAGATACCCTGGAGAAAGGCATGGAAATCCACTCTAGTATTCTTGCCTGGAAAATTCCATGGGTAAAGAAGCCTGGCAGGCCACAGCCCATTGGGTTGCAAAGAGTCAGACACAACTGAAGCAATTTAGTACACATGCATCTTACAAAGGATTTCTCATCTGAATAGTTGGTGGGAATTTTTTTTTTTATTGGAGTATAATTTTTACAATGTTGTATTCGTTTCTGCTGTGCAAGAAAATGAGTCAGCAGTGTGTACACATATTTCCCCTTCCTCTTGGGCCTACCTCTCACTCCACAACCCAGACAAATCCTACCTATCTAGAGCATGGGTCTGAGTTCCCTGTGTTGCCCAGCAGGTTCTCATTAGCTGTCTGTGTTACACTTGGTAGTGTTACTCTCCCAGTTCACTAAAGACAACCCTCAGAATGGGAGAAAATATTTGTAAATGAAGAAATTGATAGACATTAATCTCCAGAATATACAAATAGTTCATACAACTCAAGATCAAAACAACAAACAAGCCAATCAAAAAAAAAAAAAAGAGCAGAAGACCTATATAGACATTTCTCCAAAGAAGATATACAGATGGCCAAGAGGCACATGAAAAGATGCTTAAAATAACTAATTATTAGAGAAATGCATATCAAAACTACAGTGAGCTATCATCTCAAACCAGTCAAAATGACCATTGTAAGAAAAAAATCTGAAAAATTTTTAAGGAGATACATTTCTATGATCCATAAAAGCCATCTTAGTGTGGAGACCCAGGTTTATGTATGCCTACATAGCCCAAGAGGTGATTCTAATACCTTCTCCTGGTTAAGATCCCCTGGGTAACAATTACAGTGTACCCCTAACAAACATATATCTGGTTATCTATAATGAGGGTGTATTCATAGAAGCCGCCCTAACACTTTATTGTTAGGTTTGAGGGTAATCATGTTGCCTGAAAGTCTTTTTAATGGGTATGTTCTAACCAGCGTTTGGCAAAATATTAATTTCATATGTTAATTATATAAAATACTTTAATTGGACTTATAATGCTGAGTACACAAAATATGGGCTTCCCAGGTGGTGCTACTGGTAAAGAACTCCCCTACCATATAGGAATGTAAGAGACACGGGTTCAATCCCTGGATTGGGAAGATCCCTGGAGGAGGGCATGGCAGCCCACTGTAGTATTCTAGCCTGGAGAATCCCATAGACAGATGAGCCTGGAGGGCAAAGAGTTGAATATGACTGCAGCAACTTAGCATGCACCCACAAACACAAAATATAATTTCACATTTAAAAATGATACAAATGATTGTAACTGACCTAGAGAATACTTTGGACACAATGCAAAAAAAAAAAAGACTCACTGGAAAAGACCCTGATGCTGGGAAAGATTGAAGGCAGGAGGAAAAGGGAGTGACAGAGGGTAAGATGGTTGGATGGAGCCATTGACTCAGTGGACATGAGTTTGAGCAAACTCCAGGTGATGGTGAAGGAGAGGGGAGCCTAGTGTGCTGCGGTCCATGGAGTTACAGAGATTCAGACCCGACTTAGTGACTCAACAACAAAGAGAATAGGACTCCTTTGGGGTCCCTTGGGCTTTGATTTACAGTTTTCTATTTTAATCATAATGAAAAGTTAACACTCTTTGTCCTTCTGGCTTTATGCTGCACATCTTCTGTTCTCCATGCAAAGGCCAGATTGACAGTTGAGGAGCAGAAGGAAATGAAACCAGAGTAAAATAAACAGAAACCATGTCACTGGTAACAGCATTCCAGTGTTCCCTTTTAGAATAAGAGATTTTTAATGGATTCTTTTATTGCCATCTGTGAAAAATTCAATTTCAATTAAAGAAAAAAATTTTGAAAATAATTTATGGATCAAATTTTGCTTTGAACTGCAAAAAGGTTTTGTTTTTAATCGAAGCCTGTGAAAACTGGTAGAAGTAGTCACCTTTTTCCTGTGAAGTGATCTTGATGTCACTGAAGAAAGCTGAGGCTCCAAGACAAAGGGAAAAGCTGAGGATTGTAGGCGAAGGGAAAAACAGACTCACGTTTAACTCATGGCCCCAGAGAGTTTCCATCTTAAAATTTACTTGTGTAATTATAAAATTCTTTAGCTGTTGAATGCCATTCCTCTCAGCACAACAGCTGTCTCTTGAATTTTCTTCTCTAGGAAGCCAATGCTTATTTCTGTCAGAAGACTAAATCACGAGTCGTTTGACACTTCTAGTTTATCTTCTTTAGCTGCAAAGGTTAATTTAATGCTTTCTCCCCTGCGTTTTAGAAATAGTTCTGAAAGCAGCAGCTTCACAAATGGAAAGAGGTTCAGAACATGACATTCTAGTCACTTGGAGTCCAAGGCCATCGCAAATTTTGCCCTCAGAAGCCAAGTCTAAGCCTTTGTCTCAGGTTGAAATGTGTTTCCTGTTGAAAGGTGTTGCTTCGTCACCTCTGGGGTATATCCTTTCCCTTCCAGAGTCAAGGCTCTCATCCCCAGAGGATAAGTGTATCAGAGGTGAGGGCTCACAGTTGAGAGGCAAACCTTCAACATAATTTATTTCAAATTTGGTACATCTTATTCTGTAAGATATTTGTAACCATTTTGTAAGGTTAAAGGAGATATTTATACCAGTTAGTGGTGATCATAAAGTTATTTCATGTTATAAATGTCTAATGTTTTCTATCTACAATAAGCTGACTCATTGGAAAAGACTTCAATGCTGGGAAGGATTGAGGGCAGGAAGGGAAGGGGGCAACAGAGGTAACATAGTTGGATGGCATCACCAACTCAATGAACAGGAATTTGAGAAAACTCTGGAAGATAGTGGAGGACAGAAAAGCTTGGAGTGCTGCATTTCATGGGATCACAAAGAGTTGGACACAACTTAACTTAGGATCAACAATCTCCTGTCAACAAAATATAAAGCTATACTCCAGTTGCCAGGCTGATTAGATTTTAGCAATATACGATTTTTCTCTTTTTTTTTTAAACATAATAGTATGTGTCACATCATGAACTCAGTTGAATTATGGATAATATTTACATTTGATTGCTCCCTACTAGATATTAGAAATTCCTTTTTTAAACTGATGTTCTTTCCTTTCTGAATTAGAAATTCAAGAAAAAATTATATAACAAAGAATAGGAAGATTAGATGTCAAATTAAGAACTTCTTTTATAGAAAAAATAGAGATCTAGTCAGTTTAGTTTAAGAAAACATTATTGAATGCCTATTCTTTTCAGACCTTGTGCTGTACATGAATCGCAAAAAAATATATGTATTTGCCTTTTGAAATTACTGTGACCAAAAATTCTTTTACATCAAAAGATATAGGACCAGCATCCCAATTTTTCTACTTATTTTGTTGTAGCTTGAAAATGGATAATTTCAGTTAACGGACTTAACTGAGCTAAACCATTTTGAACTATTCCTTTACAGAAAGTGATTCTGGAAATGAGCAGTTTTCGGTAATATCAGAGAGCAATTTAGCTGGAAATCATCCATTACCACAAACAGAATTTATATAACTCGATTTTACTGCCATAAAAAGGTCAAATCTGAAAGAATTTATTAATGTTATTTTCTTTCAGAGAGATTGTTTCTGTCAAAAATAATAAGTTCTAAAAGTAAAAAAAAAGATCATTAATCACTCCTTTAATCTGTATTCATTATTTTTTTAAAAAACATTTGTTTTATTTATCTTTTGGGGGGTGAGGTGGGGAGGGAGGGGGAAGGGCGGGCCACTTCTATTGGTCTTTCATTTCTCTGTTTTCATCCGTCTTTGTTCTTTGGTTCCTGCGGGCCTCCCATCGTGGTGGCCTCTGTCGTCGCAGAGTTCCGGCTCTGGGCGCATGCGCTCCAGAGCTCCGGCTCGGTAATTAGACACATCAGTACAGCCGCTCCACGGCACTTGGGATCTTCCCAGGCCAGGGATCAAACCGGCGCCCCTTGCACTACAAGGCGGTGTCCTTACCCACTGGACCACCAGGGGAAGCCCTGTATTCATTATTTTTAATCTCTTTAGACTTTTGCCCTACTGACATATATATATATTTTTGTTGGTGGTGTTGGTGTTGTTTACTTGCTAAGTCTTGTCCTCTGGCTCTTTGACAACCCCGTGGACCTTAGCCAATCAGGCTCCTCTGTTCATGGAATTTTCCAGGCAGGAGTACTAGAGCAGGTTGCCATTTCCTACTCCAGGGGATCTTCCTGACTCAGGGATCAAATCCAGGTCTCTTGTGTCTCCTATATTGGCAGGTGGATTTTTACCACTGTGCCACCTGGGGAGCCATGTATATATACATGTGTGTGCGTATGTGTGAGGGTGTGGGGCGGTGTGTATACTTTTTAATTGTAAAGACTGCCTACCAAGTCTGAAAATTAAAGGCATAAACTCGCTTTGAAGAAGGAATATTTTCCATTGAATTGCCTTCTAATCAACAGTCGATAGTGTCTTCTCTTTGAAGAGCAGAAGACAATTTCCTAGCTTTATCCTGGATTCTCTCAGTGACTGGCAGTCTCCAGTGATGTTTATCCAAGCAAACTCGAGCATCATGAGACTAATAAAATGAGATCTTAAGTCTGAACAGAGCCCAACCTTCCAGTTGTCTGTTAGGAAGACGTCTGTTAGCAACCTTGCATCATCCCCAACCTTGGTCCCAGCCAACTGAGTCCCAGTGAAACTCCCTGTGTAAACAGACCAGGACAGTGAGTTATCCAAAAACCAACAAGCCTTCAGTTACAGTTTGGTTCTCATTCCCAAACACATAGCTATGCCTTACTCTTTCAAAAGACAGGCGGATCTGGACTATGCCTCACTTAAAGACAATGGCGACCTCATGCTAGTTGGAGAAGTGATAAATCTACAAAGTTTTACAATCACAAATCAAAATTTAAAAAGAAAAACCTGAATTGTCCTTCTACTGGAGGCACACTGAAAAAGAGAATCCTAGTGTGCAGGGTCAACTGCATGTAGCTGCCAGAAAGTTGAAATCACACCTCACTGTTTGCTGCCAGCAGGACTTCTCCTGGTAACCTGGGACTGTTTGGAGGTGCACAGTGAGCCTTTTCTATGTAGGATATGGCAAGACTGCACAGAAGTGGAGCACAGAATGTAAGTGCTTTCAGAAGTGACTTTTAGTCTAATTCTTCTTTATTGTATCAAAATCTAATTTGCACGGATAAACAAACACCTCTGAATGAATTAGATGCTCACAGAACAAAAACAGTGGAGATTCGTGAGTAATGTCAATGATTGAGAGCTCCAAAGCATTAATATTATAAAGGGGAGTTTATAAGTTTATTTTTAGAGGAAAAGAAATATATATGATGCATGATAGTGTGAATGCAGTGAGTATATATTTTGTTTCTCAATTTTGTTGTGCAAAACCCAACTCCCAAATACAGCTGGCTTGTCTTTCTTTCTCTGCTTCTGGCTATTGTCTGTGAATGGACCCAAGCGGAAGCGTACAGGTAGCTGAGTCATCTTCTCTCAGCAGAGGTCAGAAGCCCCTTGATGGATGGGTACACAGTAGCGATGCTTCTTGGGTTAGAACTGGCACTCAGTCACTTCTTCCCACCTTCCTCTGCCCTAAGCAAGTTCCCAGCTCTGATAGGATAAGGCTGTTTGTTTCTCCATGGAGTCATGGGAAAGAAAAATGAATATTTGCTCAACCAGGAGCTAATCTGACAAATCTTTCTTTCCTCATAATTTAGAAAAGATCAGTAATTATGAAAGAAAAAAATAAAAATCACTGGATATTACCCATCATTCAGAGATCATCAGTCTTTAGTGTATATCTTTCTTGTCTTTTATTTATAGGCACAGAGTGGAGTGAGTGGTAGAAGGCATTAATGGAAGTTTCATGAGAAGAGGGACAGGTTTACCAGGAAAGGGCAAAGGGGAAATATGGGGGCAATTTCCAAAATTAGTGGGATATTAAATCAACCTGCCTCTGTTTTTGTGCCTGTCCTACTCGCTCTATAACTGCAGATGCATAATTAGTCCTGCTGAACCCCAGATTTAATTTGTAAAATGGGCTAAGGATTTTGTCTACCTCAAGATGTAAGTGAAGATTAAATGAGCTGTTGACTGTAGATACTATATAACTTACAACATGATAAATGCTCAAGAAGAATTAGCTACTATCAGTAAATATAATGTGTCAGGGTTTTACCTTTAAGCATCGGCTTGTTCAGCTTATATATGTTATCCATACTCATGTTTGCTTATAGAGCAGCAGAGGCTGTCAGAGGCTAAATCAGTGCTTCTCTAGTACTTTCTAAAATAACTTTTATATCCTCTTTTACATTTTTTACTTGACATCTAAGATTTTCCATAATGAGTATAAATAGAGATGCTTATGGCATTTATTTAAAAATAGGGCTTGGTACTCTTCTAAATGTCTAGTGAAATTTAAATATCACATTAAAAAAATACATCAACAATTTCTTTGTTCTTTGACATTTTGGAATTTTACATCTTTTTGCTTTTATTAAACACCATTGAATTCATCTTTCCATTCCATTTAACCATAAGAATATAATTTATTTTTCATTCAAAACCCAACTCCCAAATTCGTTTCTGCCCTAAGCAAGTCAGGTAGCTGAGTCATCTTCTCTCAGCAGAGGTCAGAAGCCCCTTGATGGATGGGTACACAGTAGCGATGCTTCTTGGGTTAGAACTGGCACTCAGTCACTTCTTCCCACCTTCCTCTGCCCTAAGCAAGTTCCCAGCTCTGATAGGATAAGGCTGTTTGTTTCTCCATGGAGTCATGGGAAAGAAAAATGAATATTTGCTCAACCAGGAGCTAATCTGACAAATCTTTCTTTCCTCATAATTTAGAAAAGATCAGTAATTATGAAAGAAAAAAATAAAAATCACTGGATATTACCCATCATTCAGAGATCATCAGTCTTTAGTGTATATCTTTCTTGTCTTTTATTTATAGGCACAGAGTGGAGTGAGTGGTAGAAGGCATTAATGGAAGTTTCATGAGAAGAGGGACAGGTTTACCAGGAAAGGGCAAAGGGGAAATATGGGGGCAATTTCCAAAATTAGTGGGATATTAAATCAACCTGCCTCTGTTTTTGTGCCTGTCCTACTCGCTCTATAACTGCAGATGCATAATTAGTCCTGCTGAACCCCAGATTTAATTTGTAAAATGGGCTAAGGATTTTGTCTACCTCAAGATGTAAGTGAAGATTAAATGAGCTGTTGACTGTAGATACTATATAACTTACAACATGATAAATGCTCAAGAAGAATTAGCTACTATCAGTAAATATAATGTGTCAGGGTTTTACCTTTAAGCATCGGCTTGTTCAGCTTATATATGTTATCCATACTCATGTTTGCTTATAGAGCAGCAGAGGCTGTCAGAGGCTAAATCAGTGCTTCTCTAGTACTTTCTAAAATAACTTTTATATCCTCTTTTACATTTTTTACTTGACATCTAAGATTTTCCATAATGAGTATAAATAGAGATGCTTATGGCATTTATTTAAAAATAGGGCTTGGTACTCTTCTAAATGTCTAGTGAAATTTAAATATCACATTAAAAAAATACATCAACAATTTCTTTGTTCTTTGACATTTTGGAATTTTACATCTTTTTGCTTTTATTAAACACCATTGAATTCATATTTCCATTCCATTTTTAACCATAAGAATATAATTTATTTTTCATTATTGAAAGACTTTTTATTGAGAGTCCTCCCTTTGCTCATTCCTAAGAAAAAATACCAATGAAAATTCTTAAAGGGTTATAAATATTAATTTTTTTCCTGGCTTGAGTTATCACTATGATTACATTATAAATATAGTACTGATATTGCTATATAACTATTGAATATCAAAAGTAGAATTTTATTAGAAATGCATTTCTTATTGAGATCAGTAGTAGTTTTTTCAATTCTTTTTTATCTCTGTGAATGTGTAAGAAATTGCTAGAGTGGGACACAATGCTATACAAATTGTATTTTGATTTATTTTGATATTATAGATGAGAACATAGAAATTATTTTCAAAGAAATCAGTAAAGGGAAATAGAGGAAGTTTTTCTATTTCATAGGTGTGTCACTTAATTCCTTAAATACCAAAAATCACAGTGACCCATCATCAAAAATCATTTTTAAATATAATCTGGTTGACACATATTTGAAGGCCAACATCTCAGTAATACATCACCAAAAATTATATTTAACCTTTTAAAATTAAGTTTCATTTCAAATTGACCATAGCAAAGAACTAAAAACTACCTGATTTGAAAAATGACTTACTGCCCAGTCATTATTGTCCAAACTTTCTCAGTATCTGGAAGTTAAGCCAAAATACTTGACAAACACATACAAAATTGCTATAAATTATCCCTATTATTCTTTTATTTAGAGGTGTATTATACATGCACACATTTAACCCAAAATGCCCAACAGGGTTAGAAACAATCAAAATGTTATTTTATTAGTCTCCTTCTAACACAAAAATATTGTAAATTTCTTTTTTTATCTTATTATATGCTTTAACTTTCTTTTTATCAAGCCTCTGGTGTCACAGAATTAATCCATTAAATTTATGAAGAGTATCTTCCCTTCAATGTAATCAGCAATGCATCCCCTACCTAACCAGACTCACATTCTGTCAGAAAAATTTTGTCTTCGTGTTTCCATTCAAACAAATGCATTAATAGAATTTTCAAGTGTTATTATAAAAAGCCTTTAGGAAATAAATTATATATAAAGAGATTGCCAAAATCAAAAGACTTTTTATTGAGAGTCCTCCCTTTGCTCATTCCTAAGAAAAAATACCAATGAAAATTCTTAAAGGGTTATAAATATTAATTTTTTTCCTGGCTTGAGTTATCACTATGATTACATTATAAATATAGTACTGATATTGCTATATAACTATTGAATATCAAAAGTAGAATTTTATTAGAAATGCATTTCTTATTGAGATCAGTAGTAGTTTTTTCAATTCTTTTTTATCTCTGTGAATGTGTAAGAAATTGCTAGAGTGGGACACAATGCTATACAAATTGTATTTTGATTTATTTTGATATTATAGATGAGAACATAGAAATTATTTTCAAAGAAATCAGTAAAGGGAAATAGAGGAAGTTTTTCTATTTCATAGGTGTGTCACTTAATTCCTTAAATACCAAAAATCACAGTGACCCATCATCAAAAATCATTTTTAAATATAATCTGGTTGACACATATTTGAAGGCCAACATCTCAGTAATACATCACCAAAAATTATATTTAACCTTTTAAAATTAAGTTTCATTTCAAATTGACCATAGCAAAGAACTAAAAACTACCTGATTTGAAAAATGACTTACTGCCCAGTCATTATTGTCCAAACTTTCTCAGTATCTGGAAGTTAAGCCAAAATACTTGACAAACACATACAAAATTGCTATAAATTATCCCTATTATTCTTTTATTTAGAGGTGTATTATACATGCACACATTTAACCCAAAATGCCCAACAGGGTTAGAAACAATCAAAATGTTATTTTATTAGTCTCCTTCTAACACAAAAATATTGTAAATTTCTTTTTTTATCTTATTATATGCTTTAACTTTCTTTTTATCAAGCCTCTGGTGTCACAGAATTAATCCATTAAATTTATGAAGAGTATCTTCCCTTCAATGTAATCAGCAATGCATCCCCTACCTAACCAGACTCACATTCTGTCAGAAAAATTTTGTCTTCGTGTTTCCATTCAAACAAATGCATTAATAGAATTTTCAAGTGTTATTATAAAAAGCCTTTAGGAAATAAATTATATATAAAGAGATTGCCAAAATCAGGAATTAGGATTAAAATAATGTCAATCACAAATAACTAATGTGTTATTTAAAAGACCCAGTAAACTGTTTCTTCTTAAATTTGTCATAGTTTAGTGAAATAGTGTTCACTTACAAAATTTAAGTTTTTTATAAAGTAGACGGGGTAATATAAGACTTGGCGCACCTTCAATACGTTTGAGGGTTTATCAGTTAACTAAAGATACACTACCAATGCAAAACAACCCACCACGTAACAATCGGCATCCTAGGACAATAAACACTTGTCAGTAGTTCTCACATTTATTTCTAGTGTTAGCTGATCTAGACTAACCTGGACTGCGTTCCTTAATTTGTGTGGGAGTCAGCTAATCTAGACTGGGCTCAGGATGGTGGCTCAGCTTTTTTGCACAGGTCTCTTGGTATTTTTCTAAGATGAGCAGGTTAACATGGGTATGTCTTAACACAAGGCGATGGCAGAGACTAAGAACAAGTATTTCCAAACACATGCCTTCTTGCCACTTAGGCTAAAAATTTGCATATTGTTTCTCTTTTTATTGGCAAAAGCAGGTCACAAGGCCAAATCATGGAGTGGTAAATCAGGCTGGGTGCTCTGGAGAGAACATGATATAGTTGTGTGGTTAAAGACGTGGATAGAGAAAGGAATGGAGAATGGACGCCATTCAGTCTAATGCAATCTACCACTGCCTGCGTAATGAACTTCAGACTTCAGCTTTTGGAAATAATTAAATGTAACTTATTATTTTAGAGGTGTATTATACATGCACACATTAAACCCTCCAACAGGGTTAGAAACAATCAAAATGTTATTTTATTAGTCTCCTTCTAACACAAAAATATTGTAAATTTCTTTTTATCTTATTATATGCTTTAACTTTCTTTTTATCAAGCCTCTGGTGTCACAGAATTAATCCATTAAATTTATGAAGAGTATCTTCCCTTCAATGTAATCAGCAATGCATCCCCTACCTAACCAGACTCACATTCTGTCAGAAAAATTTTGTCTTCGTGTTTCCATTCAAACAAATGCATTAATAGAATTTTCAAGTGTTATTATAAAAAGCCTTTAGGAAATAAATTATATATAAAGAGATTGCCAAAATCAGGAATTAGGATTAAAATAATGTCAATCACAAATAACTAATGTGTTATTTAAAAGACCCAGTAAACTGTTTCTTCTTAAATTTGTCATAGTTTAGTGAAATAGTGTTCACTTACAAAATTTAAGTTTTTTATAAAGTAGACGGGGTAATATAAGACTTGGCGCACCTTCAATACGTTTGAGGGTTTATCAGTTAACTAAAGATACACTACCAATGCAAAACAACCCACCACGTAACAATCGGCATCCTAGGACAATAAACACTTGTCAGTAGTTCTCACATTTATTTCTAGTGTTAGCTGATCTAGACTAACCTGGACTGCGTTCCTTAATTTGTGTGGGAGTCAGCTAATCTAGACTGGGCTCAGGATGGTGGCTCAGCTTTTTTGCACAGGTCTCTTGGTATTTTTCTAAGATGAGCAGGTTAACATGGGTATGTCTTAACACAAGGCGATGGCAGAGACTAAGAACAAGTATTTCCAAACACATGCCTTCTTGCCACTTAGGCTAAAAATTTGCATATTGTTTCTCTTTTTATTGGCAAAAGCAGGTCACAAGGCCAAATCATGGAGTGGTAAATCAGGCTGGGTGCTCTGGAGAGAACATGATATAGTTGTGTGGTTAAAGACGTGGATAGAGAAAGGAATGGAGAATGGACGCCATTCAGTCTAATGCAATCTACCACTGCCTGCGTAATGAACTTCAGACTTCAGCTTTTGGAAATAATTAAATGTAACTGAAATATAAATATAAAATATAATTCAATTGTGTTCATTAGCTACCATAATTTAACATTTCCTGTATGTTGAAAAAAGTAGAAAGAGGAAATCCTGTACTGCTAAAATTTAATCAGCTGGACAATTGGCATGTAGTTTTCCTTTTTGTTAGTAGGATATATATTTAAAAAAAAAAAAAAATTTTATAGAAGAAGATAAAATTAGGTTCATCATGAATTGGTATAAGTTTCTACTTTCACCTTACAAAATAGTTCCAAATGTCTTATTGAGAAAGGTGCACCAAATTTGAAATAAGTTACATTGAAATAACCTCTAGGTTTTGACCAAGATACACTGAAAGAGTTAGGCGGTGTGGAAAAGCATTCCAGCTGCAGTTGAAAGAATGAAGATCTTTAATCTATACTTCTTAGACTTTTCAAAAGTTATTTTCTATCCAACTGAATAACGTGTCTTAGGGATGAGATTTGAAAGGAGTCGGGAAAAATTGCTTGCATTTAAGTTAGTACTTGTTTTGTACTTATTTCTTACTGATGACCACTTTGTTCTTGGCACTTTCTCTCTCAGTGGTGACACATCCTTTGAAACTGATGGGAGAATAAGAAACGGTTTCTTAAATATTTGTCTTCAGCCTATCACGTATCTGAAATCAAACATCCCAGCATGGATGAAAATACCCATTTCTTAAAGAAACACATGTAAGATAAGGATAGACCAAGTGTACTGCAATGTTAAAATGCAGTTTAAAAGTTATCAGGCCTGTTTCCATCTCTTGCATTTTTTGATTTGATTCAAATTAATTCTTTGTGCTTTTTTTTTTCCAGATGAATTTGAGATTCCCTTTTTTTTTTTTTTCATGGTAAACTAAACAAGGTCTTCTTGCCACTTAGGCTAAAAATTTGCATATTGTTTCTCTTTTTATTGGCAAAAGCAGGTCACAAGGCCAAATCATGGAGTGGTAAATCAGGCTGGGTGCTCTGGAGAGAACATGATATAGTTGTGTGGTTAAAGACGTGGATAGAGAAAGGAATGGAGAATGGACGCCATTCAGTCTAATGCAATCTACCACTGCCTGCGTAATGAACTTCAGACTTCAGCTTTTGGAAATAATTAAATGTAACTGAAATATAAATATAAAATATAATTCAATTGTGTTCATTAGCTACCATAATTTAACATTTCCTGTATGTTGAAAAAAGTAGAAAGAGGAAATCCTGTACTGCTAAAATTTAATCAGCTGGACAATTGGCATGTAGTTTTCCTTTTTGTTAGTAGGATATATATTTAAAAAAAAAAAAAAATTTTATAGAAGAAGATAAAATTAGGTTCATCATGAATTGGTATAAGTTTCTACTTTCACCTTACAAAATAGTTCCAAATGTCTTATTGAGAAAGGTGCACCAAATTTGAAATAAGTTACATTGAAATAACCTCTAGGTTTTGACCAAGATACACTGAAAGAGTTAGGCGGTGTGGAAAAGCATTCCAGCTGCAGTTGAAAGAATGAAGATCTTTAATCTATACTTCTTAGACTTTTCAAAAGTTATTTTCTATCCAACTGAATAACGTGTCTTAGGGATGAGATTTGAAAGGAGTCGGGAAAAATTGCTTGCATTTAAGTTAGTACTTGTTTTGTACTTATTTCTTACTGATGACCACTTTGTTCTTGGCACTTTCTCTCTCAGTGGTGACACATCCTTTGAAACTGATGGGAGAATAAGAAACGGTTTCTTAAATATTTGTCTTCAGCCTATCACGTATCTGAAATCAAACATCCCAGCATGGATGAAAATACCCATTTCTTAAAGAAACACATGTAAGATAAGGATAGACCAAGTGTACTGCAATGTTAAAATGCAGTTTAAAAGTTATCAGGCCTGTTTCCATCTCTTGCATTTTTTGATTTGATTCAAATTAATTCTTTGTGCTTTTTTTTTTCCCAGATGATTTTGAGATCATTTTGTCAAGTTCAAGCAATATTTTTTAAGATTTAGCTTGGAATGGGTTTAAATGCATAGATTACCTTAAGGTAGTTATCACAACATTGCCATAGTGTTTTCCTACACAGGATTATGACATCTGCATGTTTATTTATTAATGAGTCATTCATATTCATAAACTAAAACTTGCCTTCACCCCATAAGTCCATCACATTTCTTTCTTAGGTTATTATTTGATATTCCTAATTCTGCTCTTGGGAATGAAGGTTGTTTTTAATTATAATTACTAATCTTTTTTTTTTTTTTCAGTAGGAAAGAATCACAGAACACATATTTTCTGGGTTATTAGTATTTAAATGAATGGCCTCAGGATTTTCACATTTAGGGAATTTTAATTAATGTTTAATAAAGTAAATATTAATTTTTACTTTTGAGATACATATATAAGTTTTATCTTTATTTAATAATTTAGGTATTTTTAAATGACTTTCAAACTTCTCAAGTTTTCCACCCATGAATTAGCAGAAATTACTGTTGTTTACAATGACCCATTCAAAATTTCAAAGACCTAAGTCCATTCTGTAGGTAAACTGTATAGATACTGTTAGGTATGTGACTCATTACTGTCTCACTGAAATATAATTCTGTTTGTCCATCCTTATAAAGACACTTTCAGCAATTCAAAGTAAAAAAATAAGATTTCTAATGAAATAAGATTCCATTAGAAAATTCTAAGGAATATAGAAAGAGTTTATGGTTCTTTATTTTTCCTTAAAAGATTCCTCTTCTACAACCACAATAAAGTTTGTGTCATGGACATATATTCTGAGGTATCTGAAAAAGAAAGCCAGATTAGTAATAATCTGGTTAGAATAGGGAAAATGTCTTTATTTGGTGTGAATCTGACTATAAAGGTGACTTAAGCAACTATCATACAGAAATACAAAAGATAAATTTTTGTCTTAATCTTCTTTCAGAAAAATATGTACTCTTAAAGTTATTTTTAGTTCAAAGACTGATGAAATCAATAATTGTTCGAAAAATACTGTCACTCCTTCTCTGAAATCGAACACAGTAACACAACAAAAAGAAGTCTAACCCATTATCTGTGTCATTAGGAGTCATCTGACTCAGTGCCAGCTGAAAATTGATGGCAAAATAGAGAATGACTCCTTTAATTTGTTCACATTCATCTTGAAAGTCAAAAGAACGAATGGGCTATTTTCAAAAGATGGAAAGAGGCAATTTATCTTTGTTCACACCAGACAAAATATCTCTGCCCATCAACCCCTATACATAAAGTAAATAGAATAAGAGTGGAGAATGAGGAGGGGAATGATAACATGGGAGAGAAGAAGAGAAAAGAGATAAAATTTTAATAAAAGGTGACAATATTAGAGACAAAATTTTTAAATGAAGAAATGATGGTAAGACAGAAGAAAAATCAATGGAAACAATACAAGAAGAATGGAAAAAACTGACACGTTACAATGAACTAGGACAAATATAGTCTTGGTAGAAAAGAGGATATATGAAACAAATGAAAAAGAAATAGAGTAAAACTCTTGACTTCTGATGTTCCTGGACTGTAACACACAGAATAATGTAAATATCTACAAGTCCATGCTGACATAAATTGAATAAACAAGTTAATGAGAAGGGATGTCCTTATCCCTAATGAAGAATTCTAATTAATAATTGTTAAAAGAATAAGAGCAAAACAAAATAAATCATTTGGCAAACAGCAAAATAACAATAGCCATTGAGGCTTGATTCACCAATGGATGTAAATTAGTGCATGAAATCTTTTTTTTTTTTTAAAGCTTTATTTATTTATTTATCTTTGGGCGGGGGTCGGGTTGGGGAGGGAGGGGAGCAGGCGGGCCACTTCTATTGGTCTTTTATTTGTCTGTTTTCATCTGTCTTTGTTCCTTGGCTCCTGTGGGCCTCCCATCGCGGTGGCGTCTGTCGTTGCTGGACGCCGGCTCTGGGCGCATGCGCTCCAGAGCTCCGGCTCGGTAATTGGACACATAGGTCCAGCCGCTCCGCGGTACGTGGGATCTTCCCAGGCCAGGGATCGAACCGGTGTCCTTACCCACTGGACCACCAGGGGAAGCCCCTTAGTGCATGAAATCTTGAAGGGAAACTGAATATTTGAGTAACCTCAACTATTTCCCCCAAGATATTTATTTTATTTTTTTATTTAATTTATTTTATTTTATTTTTTTGTGTGTGGAGGTGGGGCGGGTTGGGAAGGGAGAGGGCAGGCAGGCCACTTCTATTGGTCTTTCATTTATCTATTTTTTTTTTCATCCATCTTTGTTCTCTGGCTCGTGTGGGCCTCCCACTGCAGTGGCCTCTGTTGTCGCAGAGCACTGGCTCTGGGTGCGTGCTCTCCAGAGCTCCGGCTCAGTAATTGGACACATCGGTCCAGCCGCCAAGATATTTATTAATTACAATTGAACAAAAAGTAACTTACAGGGAAGTAACTGAAGACACAGATTTCTTAGTTATTAAATCACTAGTCATGTCCCTAGTCATAAGACACTGATATTATTGCCCTCTGAAAGGACACAAAACCACTTCTGTGGTATTTCTAGATATGTATAACTATATGAAATAACATCAGAGAAAAAGAAACACATGAGAGATATTATATAAATTTATGACCAATACTCTTCAAAAGTCCAAGGTCTTAAAAGACAAAGAAAGACTGAAGAATGATCACAGGTTGGAGGAGACTGAGGAGGCAGGAAGAAAACTAAATGAGATGTGGAATCTTGGATCAGATCTAGCAAAGAAAAAGGTCATTAGTGGAAGACCTGGTGATATTTGCATAAGGTCTGTATTTTTAGTTAATAGTAATGTATGTGAACCCACTTCAGTATTCTTGCCTGGAAAATTCCATGGACAAAGGATGCTGGTGGACTACCGTCCATAGGGTTGCAAAAAGAGTCAGACACAACCGAGCATGCACACGCACAGATAAACACACCAATGTTAATTTCCTGGTTTTCATCTTTTTACTGTGGTTATGCCAGATGTTAATATTAGGGGGTGCTAGGTGAAGAGAATACAGAGATTGCTATTTTGCAACTTTTGTGATATCTAAAATTATTTCAAAATAAAAGCTAAAAATGTTAAAAAATATATCCTGGCCTCAAGCAAACAAGGCCTGTATTGTAAGTAAAATGGACTGATAGATTTCTTTGTGTTTGCTTTTGTTGTTTTTGATCTATCAAACTCCGTTCCTCTTTAGTGTCTACATCCTTTAAAGACAAGAAGTGCTTGTGCACTGTTTGCTCAAGGTGAATGCTGTACACTGGAATTCTGAGCTCCAGCTAAGATTCTGGAGTCCAGGCTTGGCAATGTGATAAAGACCTTGAGCAGTTATAACCTCCTGGTGATCCTGTGAACTTGGACAGTTACCAAACTGGTAGCAAACACAAGTGATAGGCATTAGCCTATTCTACTGGCACCATCCCTCCTGGATGTTATGAGGCGAGTAAGGAGAGTTGAATAGCCCTCAGTTACCCAAATACCCATCAAATGGCTGGGTAGATGTTTGAATTCACTTTAATTTGATTTAAAGAAAATAATAGGGTAGTTTATGTATCTTCAAGATTGTGGATTATGATTTACATTCACTACTTCTCCTAAATAATCTGTTAATTATTTCACAAAACCATGATGTAGAAATACCTACTTCTTTTTTTGGAATAAAATGTAAAACAGACGTTCTTTAACTTGAAATGATAATGTTTCTAAATCCCTCTGTTCCAACATTTGAAAAAATCCCTGCCACTGATTATTTGGCTCATGTACCTATAAAATATGGTTTCTCCATCCACCTTTTTTCCTTTTTAGAAATTTGGAAGAATTGGCAATTTTCATGATGAATGTCTATTTCTGTAACTTTGAGGGAAAGCTGGTGTGCTTTATGGCATGAATTCACAGAAGGCTTGTCAGACAGGGCATGAAACATGTCAGTAACCACTTTCTCTGCTTAGCAACCGAATGAATATCTCTCTCTTGTTTAGTTTAAACAAACAGCAAACTGTTAATTTACAGAGGACTTTGATTTTCTCTTGAGTGAAAAAACACCAATGTAATATTTAGGAGCATTTTAAAGGGGTGCTAGGTGAAGAGAATACAGAGATTGCTATTTTGCAACTTTTGTGATATCTAAAATTATTTCAAAATAAAAGCTAAAAATGTTAAAAAATATATCCTGGCCTCAAGCAAACAAGGCCTGTATTGTAAGTAAAATGGACTGATAGATTTCTTTGTGTTTGCTTTTGTTGTTTTTGATCTATCAAACTCCGTTCCTCTTTAGTGTCTACATCCTTTAAAGACAAGAAGTGCTTGTGCACTGTTTGCTCAAGGTGAATGCTGTACACTGGAATTCTGAGCTCCAGCTAAGATTCTGGAGTCCAGGCTTGGCAATGTGATAAAGACCTTGAGCAGTTATAACCTCCTGGTGATCCTGTGAACTTGGACAGTTACCAAACTGGTAGCAAACACAAGTGATAGGCATTAGCCTATTCTACTGGCACCATCCCTCCTGGATGTTATGAGGCGAGTAAGGAGAGTTGAATAGCCCTCAGTTACCCAAATACCCATCAAATGGCTGGGTAGATGTTTGAATTCACTTTAATTTGATTTAAAGAAAATAATAGGGTAGTTTATGTATCTTCAAGATTGTGGATTATGATTTACATTCACTACTTCTCCTAAATAATCTGTTAATTATTTCACAAAACCATGATGTAGAAATACCTACTTCTTTTTTTGGAATAAAATGTAAAACAGACGTTCTTTAACTTGAAATGATAATGTTTCTAAATCCCTCTGTTCCAACATTTGAAAAAATCCCTGCCACTGATTATTTGGCTCATGTACCTATAAAATATGGTTTCTCCATCCACCTTTTTTCCTTTTTAGAAATTTGGAAGAATTGGCAATTTTCATGATGAATGTCTATTTCTGTAACTTTGAGGGAAAGCTGGTGTGCTTTATGGCATGAATTCACAGAAGGCTTGTCAGACAGGGCATGAAACATGTCAGTAACCACTTTCTCTGCTTAGCAACCGAATGAATATCTCTCTCTTGTTTAGTTTAAACAAACAGCAAACTGTTAATTTACAGAGGACTTTGATTTTCTCTTGATTCTACTAAAGTTCTGAAAAGAAGTTCCCAGGGTTACACTCCATCACTACCAATTTCTCTTTCACCATGGTGTGTGAGTGCATTTCAGGGAGGAGAGAAGAGTTTGATAGATGGCTTATCCAGAAAATAAATAACACAGTGTTTGCCAACTGCTGCTTTTATGCCTAGGTAACCTGGATTTGCATTAGAATCCAGCCACAATTTAACAGTATAATTTATGGTACTTTCAAAAGACCTGTTTTGTTTTGTTTTAATTCCCTGGACTGATCATCCAAGTTTATTCTTACTGCCACATTAGCGATTTAGAGGTTTCTATTTTCGCCTTGAAATTGTCAGTTGGAGAACTGACAGTCGTACCCAAAGCAAGTATTCTTTAAATTATTACAGCTAGTTTATAATGATATTATTCCTAATGTGCATGGCTTTCATTGGTCTTTGAAGTCAGACAAACTTTGATTCTTTGATAAGTATTTGAAAGATTCACTAGCTAGAAAATTAGGGTTATACATTTGTTCTCTGAGTTTCAAAATGTAGTATCAACACCATGGATTAGAATATAGGTTGTCAGTGACTGAAAATGAATAGATTGGAGACATGACCACAAGTGTTTCTGATTAAGTAAATTAAGTGTATTAATACATACAACATAGTTTGTTAACCAGAGAAACCACAGCTATCTTAAATAATACTGTTAAAAGTTTGACTCATCTAATGCTTCTTCTTCAGAGTCCTGTGATCTCTAAGCACATCCATGATTTCCATGTTTGTCTGTCCTTAGTTTTAAAATCCCTGCCACTGATTATTTGGCTCATGTACCTATAAAATATGGTTTCTCCATCCACCTTTTTTCCTTTTTAGAAATTTGGAAGAATTGGCAATTTTCATGATGAATGTCTATTTCTGTAACTTTGAGGGAAAGCTGGTGTGCTTTATGGCATGAATTCACAGAAGGCTTGTCAGACAGGGCATGAAACATGTCAGTAACCACTTTCTCTGCTTAGCAACCGAATGAATATCTCTCTCTTGTTTAGTTTAAACAAACAGCAAACTGTTAATTTACAGAGGACTTTGATTTTCTCTTGATTCTACTAAAGTTCTGAAAAGAAGTTCCCAGGGTTACACTCCATCACTACCAATTTCTCTTTCACCATGGTGTGTGAGTGCATTTCAGGGAGGAGAGAAGAGTTTGATAGATGGCTTATCCAGAAAATAAATAACACAGTGTTTGCCAACTGCTGCTTTTATGCCTAGGTAACCTGGATTTGCATTAGAATCCAGCCACAATTTAACAGTATAATTTATGGTACTTTCAAAAGACCTGTTTTGTTTTGTTTTAATTCCCTGGACTGATCATCCAAGTTTATTCTTACTGCCACATTAGCGATTTAGAGGTTTCTATTTTCGCCTTGAAATTGTCAGTTGGAGAACTGACAGTCGTACCCAAAGCAAGTATTCTTTAAATTATTACAGCTAGTTTATAATGATATTATTCCTAATGTGCATGGCTTTCATTGGTCTTTGAAGTCAGACAAACTTTGATTCTTTGATAAGTATTTGAAAGATTCACTAGCTAGAAAATTAGGGTTATACATTTGTTCTCTGAGTTTCAAAATGTAGTATCAACACCATGGATTAGAATATAGGTTGTCAGTGACTGAAAATGAATAGATTGGAGACATGACCACAAGTGTTTCTGATTAAGTAAATTAAGTGTATTAATACATACAACATAGTTTGTTAACCAGAGAAACCACAGCTATCTTAAATAATACTGTTAAAAGTTTGACTCATCTAATGCTTCTTCTTCAGAGTCCTGTGATCTCTAAGCACATCCATGATTTCCATGTTTGTCTATCCTTAGTTCTTTGTTTACTCATTCAACATGTATAACTAACAGCCTAGCAAGAGAAAATGGATTGATTCTCCTGTATTTCTACATGTCATGACTGTGACTTTTCTTGGTAAATAAATAAAACAGCTACCAATAAACTTTTTCCAAAGACCTTAAGGAAAGGGGACTTTCACGGTGGCTCAGATGGTAAAGAATCTGCCTGCAATGTGGGAGACCTGGGTTCGATTCAGTGGCTACCTATTCCATTATTCTTGCTGGAAAATCCCAAGGACAGAGGAGCCTAGAGGAGCATGGGGGTCTCAAAGAGTCAGACACAACTGAGCAACTAATGCTATTATATTTATTCCTTTTAGACTTATTCAGACATAGGTGCAATACTCATTTTATTATCAAATAATTCACAATGTATTAAACAAAATAGGGAAGTTGATCTGATAACTACTGAGCTATACAAAGGGTTTGAATTTAAAGAATTTCTGGTATTCCTCTAGATAGAAATCTGAAGACAGACCATAAAATATTCTCATACTGAGATATATTTATCAATTTTTTAATACATAGTTTACCTTATAAAAGATTCAGTAAGACACATGGAATAATGAACTTTAAAATATATACTTGTTCAATAAGAGTTCAGTCAAAATATTTGAATGGATCCATGGGCTAAACTCAGAGGTTTATTAGGAAATAGGGTCATTTACAAAATTTGAGGATGTAAGTCAGTTAATAATGACTATTTTTATTTTAAGGTTTTACTTATTGCAGTCTATAACCTTTTTTAATCCTATTACTATTTCAGCCTATGGAGTTAACTGACATCATATGATTTTCTTGCAGTTTTTGTCCCTATGAAAGTTTTTGTTCGTGAGGCAGAATATTCTATACAAAGAAGACAATGCAATTAAACAACTGGCAATGGCTATATGCAGTGCACTTGGACTTTCAAAGGCAGTTCAATGTTGTTTACTTTTTTGAATTTAGTATTTATAGTTCCATAGATAAATTATTTCCATTAGAAATTTGATTATATGTTTCTCGCAGACAAATGTAGTAATAGGAAGAAATTATTCCTCTCACTTTGTGAAAGCACACTTACCAGAAAGATGAAGCAGCAGGGTATTTGAGACTGTTTCTCACAGTTTTGCTATTTGCAAAGCATCTAATGCAATGAAATACTTCTGTGCTCATGCTCAGTTGTGTCTGACTTTTTGTGACCCTTTGGACTGTAGACCACAAGGCTCCTCTGTCGATGGGATTTTCCAGGCAAGCATACCTGAATGGGTAGCCATTTCCTTCTCCAGGGAATCTTCTCAACCCAAGGAGTGAATTCACATCTCCTGTGTCTCCTGCATTTCAGGCAGATTCTTTACCCGTTGAGCCAGTTATACACTTAACCAACAGTTTTTTAAAAAAGAGAGAAATGGAAAATTAATCTTTTATTAGCTCCACCCCAATAAATCAGTCCATTCAATGAAACAGTATGTGCAAACACAGCATAATAACAGAAATCTGCTTCTTACTAAATTCTTACTAAATGCTTTCTAAGCTTCATTCCATACAGTAATTCTAAGCATGTAATGTTATCCTATACAATGAATGCAAATTCTGCCATAAATTTTAGGGGTTCTTCATTTAAAAATAACAATTAAATTTCAAGCTCTATAATGCAATGAGCTCCTTTTCTACCTTAAGCCTTGCTATCATTCTGAAAAGTGACTTCACTATTCTTAGACCAAAATCCAAGCACACCTTTTCTATACATTAGCTACTTACTTCAAAAAACATCTTGGGCCTGTTATCAGTCTGAACTGCCTCTTTAATTCCTTCTGGTATAGCGTGATTTTTTTCTGACCTTTACCTATTTAACAATATGTACTCCTTCTTCCCATGGGAAAAACAAAACAAAACAGAAGCACTGGTGAGAAAAAAACTTGAAGAGTGTCATTTGTGGTGATGTTACAACATAGAGCTCTATCCACTCTTAGGGATGGAAGCCATACCTGGCCTGGTATTAAGCAGCACAGGTGACTAGCTCTGGCAAGAGGCCCAGACTACACTTCATGCAGTGATTAAGTCCAAAGCCCCAAGGACAGGAACTAGACCTTTCTCTCTATTTTATTCTGTGCCAAGTTCTCAGTCATGGCTCAAAAAAATTAAAATAAGATACTCCATGTGCATAGTGAGGCCATATTATATACAGTATGAGGTCAAAGTCATGAAAACAAAGTAACTATTCAAAAATGAAAGATAACATTGTAAAATAGCAATTAAAAGCTGTAAATAAAAAGGAGGAGAGAAAGATCAAAAATGAATTTTGTGCTCAGAAGAAAAATGTGTTCATTGTTCAGTGATATACACAGAAAAATGGCACAATGAAAGGTTTACATGGAGCCAATGAAATTCTAACTACAAAATAAAATGTCCTTGAAGTCAAGTCAGAAATATCTGTTACATTGTATAATACAGTGGGTTAGGTGCAGTGAATAGACAAAAAAAAGTAATACCCTCTTCTAGAAAATGTACAGACCACCAAAGAGAACATACACAAGCAAACAATGTATAATTCTTTGTAAACCAGGGCTTCAACAATTTTTTCTGTCTCCTCATAATTTCTATAAAATACTTTGATCGCTAATGTCTGTTTAAGATTTGAGAATCTGGATCTCAGACTTGCTCTTTTACTGAGTGTAACCAAACCTCTGAGATTCTTCAGTTTCCTGTTGACACTAGTCTATCACCTTCATTTCAGAGACCATTGATCAGTTTTAATAACCTTAAAAGCAAATCCAGATTTGGTATTCTTTAGACGAGAAATCACAACAAATTACCAGTTTTCAAAAGTTATCTGAAACTACATCACAAAATACATTGAAGAAACTTTTATTAACTAAATGCTTAATGAACTTTTTATCATTATCATTGCTACATTTACAGCTACATATTCTGATTACCTGTTCCTAATTCAGTAACTTGGTCGCTGCATTTTCTGTAAATAGAATAGATTTTCCTCTGACAAATTTGGTGGCATTTGTTTTCTTTAATTCTGATAATTTAGGAAAGTTTCTTTCAGCCTCATAATTCATATTATTAATACATGCATAAGGGAGGGTTGTTTTCCATTTGGGGAGAACCTCTTTCAGTTTTCTTTTGTGCATAGGCTGTTAGTCTTATACAATGAGTCACCAGAAATACATTATGAATTGAAGACTCTTACTTAGCAAGGTAATTGACTGTCATTGTCACTATGTCAGGAAGATACATGAGTCTCGTGTGTGTGTAGGGAATGTTCCCGGAACTCACTGCTGCACTAGGAATCCTAGAACTCAATTATCCATGGGAATAATTGTAAACTGTATAAATACATCCAGAAAAGTTATATCAAATGTGTTCCTACATGAACTTCACATTTCTGTGCCTACAATTACAACACCACTCAACAAAAACAGACATATGATGAAAGGAAGTGAGAGTGGAAAGTAACAATAATTTTAATCCACTACAGTTAGAATATCTCACCTTTGTGGATTTCATTGAACATATGGCCATGTGATCACATTACAAGGGCCATTCTCCAAAGCTTGGGAGTGGGAGTCTCTCATTGGTAAATTGGCCTCTGTACTATTTAACAAGTAATTCATTAAAAAATTTTTGTAAACCAGGGCTTCAACAATTTTTTCTGTCTCCTCATAATTTCTATAAAATACTTTGATCGCTAATGTCTGTTTAAGATTTGAGAATCTGGATCTCAGACTTGCTCTTTTACTGAGTGTAACCAAACCTCTGAGATTCTTCAGTTTCCTGTTGACACTAGTCTATCACCTTCATTTCAGAGACCATTGATCAGTTTTAATAACCTTAAAAGCAAATCCAGATTTGGTATTCTTTAGACGAGAAATCACAACAAATTACCAGTTTTCAAAAGTTATCTGAAACTACATCACAAAATACATTGAAGAAACTTTTATTAACTAAATGCTTAATGAACTTTTTATCATTATCATTGCTACATTTACAGCTACATATTCTGATTACCTGTTCCTAATTCAGTAACTTGGTCGCTGCATTTTCTGTAAATAGAATAGATTTTCCTCTGACAAATTTGGTGGCATTTGTTTTCTTTAATTCTGATAATTTAGGAAAGTTTCTTTCAGCCTCATAATTCATATTATTAATACATGCATAAGGGAGGGTTGTTTTCCATTTGGGGAGAACCTCTTTCAGTTTTCTTTTGTGCATAGGCTGTTAGTCTTATACAATGAGTCACCAGAAATACATTATGAATTGAAGACTCTTACTTAGCAAGGTAATTGACTGTCATTGTCACTATGTCAGGAAGATACATGAGTCTCGTGTGTGTGTAGGGAATGTTCCCGGAACTCACTGCTGCACTAGGAATCCTAGAACTCAATTATCCATGGGAATAATTGTAAACTGTATAAATACATCCAGAAAAGTTATATCAAATGTGTTCCTACATGAACTTCACATTTCTGTGCCTACAATTACAACACCACTCAACAAAAACAGACATATGATGAAAGGAAGTGAGAGTGGAAAGTAACAATAATTTTAATCCACTACAGTTAGAATATCTCACCTTTGTGGATTTCATTGAACATATGGCCATGTGATCACATTACAAGGGCCATTCTCCAAAGCTTGGGAGTGGGGAGTCTCTCATTGGTAAATTGGCCTCTGTACTATTTCTTCAGCACTACAGTTACCCTGTCTCCTGACCACCCTGTGATTAATAGTGTCTGTTTTCTCCTCTCTCTCTTCTGCCACTCCTCCCCATTCCCTGCCATCATCTGTGCTTGTCTAGCAAATTGAAGATGTCCTATAAATCTCAAAACCTCAAAGTCATGCTTATTTCCTTCTGGCTTTCAGCCTCCAGTACAGTAAATCAGCAAATCCTTCAGATTCTTCAAGTCCTCCATCTCTCTTGACTTGTTCACTCCCTTACAGCTACCAATACCATAATCTGGGCAACACTCTTCCCTCACAGGGCTCCTACAACCACCTCCTGATCAGTCTTTCTGTATACGGTAGTGTGACCTCATACCACTCTTCACAAAATATCAGTAATAATTTATTCAGGATTCAATTCAGATCGTATCATTTCTGTGCTGAAAAACTCAGTAACACTCGCTGCCCACAGAGAGGGGGGGCTTCCCTGATGGCTCAGTGTTAAAAAATCCTCCTACAATGTAGGAGATACAGGGGACGTGGTGTTCAGTGCTTGGGTTGGGAAGATTCTTTGGGAGAGGAAATGGAAACCACTCCAGGAAAATCTCATTGAAAGGTGCCTGGTGGTCCATGGGGTCCCCAAAAGTTGGAGACAGCTGAAGTGACTGAGCACACACATCCCCACAGAGACTCTTCAACCCTGTTGGTGGCACATGAAACCTTCTAAAATTGGTTCTGAATGCTTTGGTTGTATTTCTTTCTATCAGCAAATGCTCTAAAACTGAAAACAAAAAACAACCCTTCGGGGTTTCCCCTGGTGGTCCAGTGGGTAAGGACACCGCCTTGCAGTGCAAGGGGCACCGGTTCGATCCCTAGCCTGGGAAGATTCCACGTGCCGCGGAGCGGCTGGATTGATGTGTCCAATTACCGAGCTGGAGCTCTGGCATGCATGCGCCCAGAGCCGGTGCTCTGCGGCGACAGACACCACCGCGATGGGAGGCCCACAAGAGCCAAAGAACAAAGACGGATGAAAACAGACAAATGAAAGACCAATAGAAGTGGCCCGCCTGCTCCCCTCTCTCCCCAACCCGACTCCTGCCTAAAAAAAAAAAATCTTTAAAAAAAAAAAAAAAAAGCAACCCTTCAAAGTGTATGTAATTCTCTGTACTCTATGTTCTATCCAGTTAAAATTCAGCATTCTGCATTGTCTGAAGTACTGGTACTCACTTTCTTGACTTCCAGAATCATTTTAAAAGAGGCCTTAGATGTCAGCTTCTTGGGTGAGCTTTTCTGGGGCTCAAGTACTAGAAAAATTTCCCTCTGCTGGTTTCCTTTACAGTTTTGTGGTTATTATCATTAGGTGGCTCAGAAGTAACGAACCCACTTTCCAATTCAGGAGACATGGATATGACTTCTAGGTCAGGAAGATCTCCTGGACAAGGAAACATTGACCTATTCTAGACTTAGTGACTGAGCACACATGCATGCATTATTACCAAACCTTCCACATAATTTTTTGTTGTAACATCCTGGAGGCTAGAGATACTGTCTTACTTGTCTTTGTGTCTCTGTGGTAGAATAAAATTCCCAGGAAATGAAAGGTGCTGAATGAATTTAAATAAATAAAAAGCAAAATGTGATGTCCAATGGTACTGGTGAAATCAGAGTCATGAAAAATTTAAGAGAGAGAGAGAAATAAATTGTTAATGGTGTCATGAAGTAACTAGCATTTGAAATGATTCTTGAAAAAATACCTAAGATTTGGAATGGCACTCAATATAAAGTGGGGTGAATTCCAGAAGAGCTATGTTATGAATCATGACCAAAGATCAAAGAACTTCACTGCAAGAACGCATCCAAAATTAAACTAATGAAGGAGATCCTGGTAGAATAAATGAGAAAAAAATATGCTTTAACTCCTAACATGGATGGATGACAGGTCTCAAAGAATAATCAAGAGGACCTAATTAGTTGAACAAAAGGATATCTTTGTTGTTGAAAAGAAAATATTATCTCTTGCATTATTGTAAGACATCTGAAGGAGAATGCCAAAATTAAAAGAAAAACTTTCTGGAAGAAATGATTTTTTAATGAAAACAAAAACATGGTGCATATGAGTAGTATTGGTTATATTTTGTTGTGGTAAATTGCTGTAAGAATAGAAAAAAGCTGTGCAAAAGATGAGAAAATTAGAACTAAATTGGAGACGTTAGAAACTGGGAAATACTGGTCAATCGACCCTTTATTGAGTCATTTCTCTTTTAATTGCTCTAGAAGATACAACTGAAGCAGCACATAAGATCCTTTACCTTAAAAGACTGAAATTCAGTTAAAGGAAGTCAATAAGCATAAAACAGAAATAAATACATAACAAATTCTAACAAGTAAAATGCACAATCAGACTTTTTTTTTTATAGAAGGACATCCAAGAGAAGACATAGTTGACCTAGATATGAATATTAGGAGGAAGGAAGGAATTCTGTGTGAAAGTACCTTTAGCAAAGGCATACGTGTTCTGTCAAGTACAATAAACTCACAGAACAGCAAGGATGCCAGAAGAGTGAAAGGGAAGGTCTGTGGCAGTGCTGGTCACTCGGCTGCTGTGATGAGAACATCAAGGAGAAGCCTACAAAATGAAGACAATCTAGATATAAACCAACAGATAACATGAAGGTGTGATAAGCTTTTGAAAGGGAAATCACATGAAAAAAAATTCACCTTCCCCCGCCCCAGTATATAAGGTTATCTGGGCTGTACTTACAAATGAAAAACAAATAGTTCATGTAGCATTGGTAAATAGCCATCGCTTCATTTTCTTAATCCCTCTATTTATACCGTTTCCCCTCTTCCCTACAATTTTGTGTATGTATCCACTCTAGCATGGTCACATTTTTTCAATATTTTATATCTTTAATTTGTCTTTCTTTGAATCATGACCAAAGATCAAAGAACTTCACTGCAAGAACGCATCCAAAATTAAACTAATGAAGGAGATCCTGGTAGAATAAATGAGAAAAAAATATGCTTTAACTCCTAACATGGATGGATGACAGGTCTCAAAGAATAATCAAGAGGACCTAATTAGTTGAACAAAAGGATATCTTTGTTGTTGAAAAGAAAATATTATCTCTTGCATTATTGTAAGACATCTGAAGGAGAATGCCAAAATTAAAAGAAAAACTTTCTGGAAGAAATGATTTTTTAATGAAAACAAAAACATGGTGCATATGAGTAGTATTGGTTATATTTTGTTGTGGTAAATTGCTGTAAGAATAGAAAAAAGCTGTGCAAAAGATGAGAAAATTAGAACTAAATTGGAGACGTTAGAAACTGGGAAATACTGGTCAATCGACCCTTTATTGAGTCATTTCTCTTTTAATTGCTCTAGAAGATACAACTGAAGCAGCACATAAGATCCTTTACCTTAAAAGACTGAAATTCAGTTAAAGGAAGTCAATAAGCATAAAACAGAAATAAATACATAACAAATTCTAACAAGTAAAATGCACAATCAGACTTTTTTTTTTATAGAAGGACATCCAAGAGAAGACATAGTTGACCTAGATATGAATATTAGGAGGAAGGAAGGAATTCTGTGTGAAAGTACCTTTAGCAAAGGCATACGTGTTCTGTCAAGTACAATAAACTCACAGAACAGCAAGGATGCCAGAAGAGTGAAAGGGAAGGTCTGTGGCAGTGCTGGTCACTCGGCTGCTGTGATGAGAACATCAAGGAGAAGCCTACAAAATGAAGACAATCTAGATATAAACCAACAGATAACATGAAGGTGTGATAAGCTTTTGAAAGGGAAATCACATGAAAAAAAATTCACCTCCCACCCCCGCCCCCAGTATATAAGGTTATCTGGGCTGTACTTACAAATGAAAAACAAATAGTTCATGTAGCATTGGTAAATAGCCATCGCTTCATTTTCTTAATCCCTCTATTTATACCGTTTCCCCTCTTCCCTACAATTTTGTGTATGTATCCACTCTAGCATGGTCACATTTTTTCAATATTTTATATCTTTAATTTGTCTTTCTTTGAATAAACCATTGTAGGTTTTACTCCCTGTTCTTTTCCTTTATGCATGTATTCTTATAGTATTGAATGATTTCTAGACCCCTGTAGAGTTTGTCTTTATATCTCTCTTCTATCTTTGTGGAAGTGAAACTGTTGAGTTGCTTAGTTGTGTTTGATTCTTTGTGACCCTATAAATCTACCCTGCCAGGCTCCTTTTCTATGGGATTCTCCAGGCAAAAATACTGCAACCAGTTGGTATGTCCTTCTCCAGAGGATCTTCCTGATCCTGGGATCAAACCCCAGTCTCTTATGCTTCATTGGCAGATGGGTTCATTACCACTAGCGCCACCTGGGAAGCCCCTTCTGTTTTCATTCAGTGTTTATATACCATCAGGGGAACAATCAAGTTTTAAATCTTTCAGTCTTTGACTAGGAACATAAGAACTATCTTAATTTTGTTGGTGGTGTTAACTAAAGAAAAGGGAAAAGAGGGAACAATAAACATGAACTAAAATGTATTGCTGCATTGCCGCATGCTGGACACTTCCCAAAAAAAAAAAAAAAATTACTCACATTATTTAACCAGTATAATAATCCCATCATGTAGGAACTATTATCCACAATTTACAGATGAGAAACCAGGGGATTAGAGATGTTAAGTAATTCACCAAAGATCACATACGATATCCATGAAGAAGTCGGGATCCACACTTTGGACTCTCTACTTAAAAATCCTTGCTTTCAGGGCTTCCCCTGGTGGTCCAGTGGGTAAGGACACCGCCTTGCAGTGTGCAAGGGGCGCCGGTTCTATCCCTGGCCTGGGAAGATCCCACGTGCCGCGGAGCAGCTGGACTGATGTGTCCAATCACCGAACCGGAGCTCTGGAGCGCATGCGCCCAGAGCCAGTGCTCTGCAACGACAGACGCCACCGCGATGGGAGGCCCACAGGAGCCAAGGAACAAAGATGGATGAAAATAGAGAAATGAAAGACCAATAGAAGTGGCCCGCCCGCTCCCCTCCCTCCCCAACCTGACCCCCGCCCAGAGTAAATAAATAAATAAATCTTTAAAAAAAAAAAAAATCCTTGCGTTCAAACTCTATACTATAATGTCTCAGCCCTAATTGTGTCTTCTCCAACTCCAGTCAAGCAGTGTTTTAAAAGAATACACAAAATTAAAGATAATCAAAGATGTCCTTTTCAAAAATGTTATTTCGATAAGGCAGTTGAATTATAATGTCTCATATATTCCACAAAAATGTATTGAGTCTTAACATCCTAGAAACACTCTTTTTTTATATTAAAAGAAAATTATAACTTATGGGATGTATATGATACATAAGTTTCAGAAAAGTGTTCAAACAGATAAGGATATTTAGTTTAATTCCCTTGTTCAAAAGGGAATTTGATTCAGTAAAAGAAGGAGGAATAGGAGGAAGAAGAGGAGAAGGAGGAGGAAGGGGGTTTTTATTTTTAACCATCAGGGGAACAATCAAGTTTTAAATCTTTCAGTCTTTGACTAGGAACATAAGAACTATCTTAATTTTGTTGGTGGTGTTAACTAAAGAAAAGGGAAAAGAGGGAACAATAAACATGAACTAAAATGTATTGCTGCATTGCCGCATGCTGGACACTTCCCAAAAAAAAAAAAAAAATTACTCACATTATTTAACCAGTATAATAATCCCATCATGTAGGAACTATTATCCACAATTTACAGATGAGAAACCAGGGGATTAGAGATGTTAAGTAATTCACCAAAGATCACATACGATATCCATGAAGAAGTCGGGATCCACACTTTGGACTCTCTACTTAAAAATCCTTGCTTTCAGGGCTTCCCCTGGTGGTCCAGTGGGTAAGGACACCGCCTTGCAGTGTGCAAGGGGCGCCGGTTCTATCCCTGGCCTGGGAAGATCCCACGTGCCGCGGAGCAGCTGGACTGATGTGTCCAATCACCGAACCGGAGCTCTGGAGCGCATGCGCCCAGAGCCAGTGCTCTGCAACGACAGACGCCACCGCGATGGGAGGCCCACAGGAGCCAAGGAACAAAGATGGATGAAAATAGAGAAATGAAAGACCAATAGAAGTGGCCCGCCCGCTCCCCTCCCTCCCCAACCTGACCCCCGCCCAGAGTAAATAAATAAATAAATCTTTAAAAAAAAAAAAAATCCTTGCGTTCAAACTCTATACTATAATGTCTCAGCCCTAATTGTGTCTTCTCCAACTCCAGTCAAGCAGTGTTTTAAAAGAATACACAAAATTAAAGATAATCAAAGATGTCCTTTTCAAAAATGTTATTTCGATAAGGCAGTTGAATTATAATGTCTCATATATTCCACAAAAATGTATTGAGTCTTAACATCCTAGAAACACTCTTTTTTTATATTAAAAGAAAATTATAACTTATGGGATGTATATGATACATAAGTTTCAGAAAAGTGTTCAAACAGATAAGGATATTTAGTTTAATTCCCTTGTTCAAAAGGGAATTTGATTCAGTAAAAGAAGGAGGAATAGGAGGAAGAAGAGGAGAAGGAGGAGGAAGGGAGAGAGGGTGGGGGGAGAGGGAAGAAAGGAAGGAGAAAAGGGAAAATGAAGAAGAGAACGAGGAAGAAGAAGATATCTACCGAAAAAGCATAAACTTCATGAGTTGGTCAAAATGCCTGCATAAAATACCAAAATAGTATAGATGAAAATAATTGTAACAGAAAGCATCTGGAAAAAAAAAAATAAACTCAGAATCATAGCAGATTAAAGAAAATAAACCTGCATGGAACTTTGTAGTGTCTTATGCATTTGGGTGAGTGGGTTCAGTGAAAATATATGGGGCAGGGTGGGAGGTTAAACAGAAGGATTTAAGAAGAAAAATGCAGAGTAAATAAAATCACTATAAGACTCATCTTTTCTGTTGTTGTTGACTGCACCCCATGGCATGTAGAAATCTTGGTTCCCTGACCAGGGATCGACCCATATCCTCTGCAATGGAAGCCCAGACTCATAACCACTGGACCCCAAGGAAGTGCCTAGAAGACTTTTGCATGCTGACTTTATCCAAGGCTGAAAGTTCTGAATAAATCCATTCGCCCCATACCTCTCAACATCCCATAAGTGGATAGTTTCCATCCTAAAACAGTCTGATCTCTGTTCCCTCTCCCTTTACTCAAAAAGTAGAGTCCCAGTTGCCCTGACAGGACTTGCAGGATTGGGGTCCCTGTCTTGAGAGAAAGGCTGTCTTCCTCACTAGCCATGCTTTTCATCTCCATTTATCACCTGAAAGGGTATAAGTTGTGTGTAGTTCTTTCTTTCACTCATCCCTGGTGTACAATATGCAGTAGGAGTTTCGCTAGGAGCTTTCCTCTTGGGGAGGATGGATGAAAAGTCACATCATGGCTTTCTTAAATGTCATCACTAGCAGTTCTGGAATAAGCAAAGAATTAGAAATTGGTCCACTTGAAAGGAAATGATTTGTGTTTCTGTTGAAAGGCTTGGCTGCATGAATAGGGGACAAATGCCCCCACAGAAGGGGAAAAGAGGTCACCAAGAGTAATAGCAGTCTCCCCAAATTAATTCATGCAGAAGGATTGGAAAACATCAAATTTTGTAATGTCAGTTCTATTAGGTCACATATAGCATAATCAACCTTAAAGCTTAAAATTATTTAAATAATTCTTCAACTCTAAATTATTCTAAGATATCTCAGTAATCATGTGCTCTGAGAGAGGGTGGGGGGAGAGGGAAGAAAGGAAGGAGAAAAGGGAAAATGAAGAAGAGAACGAGGAAGAAGAAGATATCTACCGAAAAAGCATAAACTTCATGAGTTGGTCAAAATGCCTGCATAAAATACCAAAATAGTATAGATGAAAATAATTGTAACAGAAAGCATCTGGAAAAAAAAAAATAAACTCAGAATCATAGCAGATTAAAGAAAATAAACCTGCATGGAACTTTGTAGTGTCTTATGCATTTGGGTGAGTGGGTTCAGTGAAAATATATGGGGCAGGGTGGGAGGTTAAACAGAAGGATTTAAGAAGAAAAATGCAGAGTAAATAAAATCACTATAAGACTCATCTTTTCTGTTGTTGTTGACTGCACCCCATGGCATGTAGAAATCTTGGTTCCCTGACCAGGGATCGACCCATATCCTCTGCAATGGAAGCCCAGACTCATAACCACTGGACCCCAAGGAAGTGCCTAGAAGACTTTTGCATGCTGACTTTATCCAAGGCTGAAAGTTCTGAATAAATCCATTCGCCCCATACCTCTCAACATCCCATAAGTGGATAGTTTCCATCCTAAAACAGTCTGATCTCTGTTCCCTCTCCCTTTACTCAAAAAGTAGAGTCCCAGTTGCCCTGACAGGACTTGCAGGATTGGGGTCCCTGTCTTGAGAGAAAGGCTGTCTTCCTCACTAGCCATGCTTTTCATCTCCATTTATCACCTGAAAGGGTATAAGTTGTGTGTAGTTCTTTCTTTCACTCATCCCTGGTGTACAATATGCAGTAGGAGTTTCGCTAGGAGCTTTCCTCTTGGGGAGGATGGATGAAAAGTCACATCATGGCTTTCTTAAATGTCATCACTAGCAGTTCTGGAATAAGCAAAGAATTAGAAATTGGTCCACTTGAAAGGAAATGATTTGTGTTTCTGTTGAAAGGCTTGGCTGCATGAATAGGGGACAAATGCCCCCACAGAAGGGGAAAAGAGGTCACCAAGAGTAATAGCAGTCTCCCCAAATTAATTCATGCAGAAGGATTGGAAAACATCAAATTTTGTAATGTCAGTTCTATTAGGTCACATATAGCATAATCAACCTTAAAGCTTAAAATTATTTAAATAATTCTTCAACTCTAAATTATTCTAAGATATCTCAGTAATCATGTGCTCTTTTGGATTTCCTATCTTCTTTCTTTTTAAAAGTATCAAAATATATGTTTCAGAGCATCATTGTGTGTGTGTGTGTTTATAAGAAAGTACAAAATTGTTCTTTGACCTTAGGGAGAATCTGAATTATAAAGAAGTTACATGCTATTATCCGGCCACAGTCAAAGGTCACCAGATGAAGAAAGACAATTTGTGGGTCTGATTTATTCCTCTGGATTATAAAGTTCATCCAGTAGTAAAGAAAGCAGGAAATTTCCATAAACCTACTGGGAAGACAAATCCTCAGTAAAGTGCTATGAGTCAAGCTCTCATTCTTGGCTCCAACCTTGTTTCTTCACCTGCCTTAAGATGTAGTAACTTTCAAAGAAATATTGAGGAAATTAATACATGTTTCCCAAATGTAATAATTCCCAAACTTTTGGAGGTATAATGCCATATCATTGACTTTTGTGATACCCTGTATCTTCTTAAAGTCATTTAAAAAGGTCAGCAAACTTAAAAATAATTATCGTTTTTTGCTAGGGTTCTATCATCTTTTATAGTTTAAATTATTTCCTCTGCCCCAGGCTTGAGGATATTTTTATTAATTCATTCTTTGTCTTTTTCTCTCTTTTCCTTACCTCTTTCTAATCCTTTCATTTGGCTCATATTTGTTCCTTACTCCCTAAAACCACAATCATAAACAGTTTATTTTTAGATTTGAAGCAGATTGATGTTAGCGATATTTTGTGCACTAGACAATATTGTGTAATGGTTAACCAGACACACTCTGGAGACAGACTGCCTAGGTTTGCTTTCCTGTTTCTCCACTAACTAGCCAGAAAACGTAGCCATATCTTGCATGAGTGAGGCCTTTCTTTGCCTCAGCGTCCTCATCGATAAAACGGATACAATAATAGTACCAACCTGAGCAGGATTGTGTTAAAGATTAAATGAGTTAAGAAAATTAGAAGGGGAAAAGAGGTCACCAAGAGTAATAGCAGTCTCCCCAAATTAATTCATGCAGAAGGATTGGAAAACATCAAATTTTGTAATGTCAGTTCTATTAGGTCACATATAGCATAATCAACCTTAAAGCTTAAAATTATTTAAATAATTCTTCAACTCTAAATTATTCTAAGATATCTCAGTAATCATGTGCTCTTTTGGATTTCCTATCTTCTTTCTTTTTAAAAGTATCAAAATATATGTTTCAGAGCATCATTGTGTGTGTGTGTGTTTATAAGAAAGTACAAAATTGTTCTTTGACCTTAGGGAGAATCTGAATTATAAAGAAGTTACATGCTATTACCCGGGCCACAGTCAAAGGTCACCAGATGAAGAAAGACAATTTGTGGGTCTGATTTATTCCTCTGGATTATAAAGTTCATCCAGTAGTAAAGAAAGCAGGAAATTTCCATAAACCTACTGGGAAGACAAATCCTCAGTAAAGTGCTATGAGTCAAGCTCTCATTCTTGGCTCCAACCTTGTTTCTTCACCTGCCTTAAGATGTAGTAACTTTCAAAGAAATATTGAGGAAATTAATACATGTTTCCCAAATGTAATAATTCCCAAACTTTTGGAGGTATAATGCCATATCATTGACTTTTGTGATACCCTGTATCTTCTTAAAGTCATTTAAAAAGGTCAGCAAACTTAAAAATAATTATCGTTTTTTGCTAGGGTTCTATCATCTTTTATAGTTTAAATTATTTCCTCTGCCCCAGGCTTGAGGATATTTTTATTAATTCATTCTTTGTCTTTTTCTCTCTTTTCCTTACCTCTTTCTAATCCTTTCATTTGGCTCATATTTGTTCCTTACTCCCTAAAACCACAATCATAAACAGTTTATTTTTAGATTTGAAGCAGATTGATGTTAGCGATATTTTGTGCACTAGACAATATTGTGTAATGGTTAACCAGACACACTCTGGAGACAGACTGCCTAGGTTTGCTTTCCTGTTTCTCCACTAACTAGCCAGAAAACGTAGCCATATCTTGCATGAGTGAGGCCTTTCTTTGCCTCAGCGTCCTCATCGATAAAACGGATACAATAATAGTACCAACCTGAGCAGGATTGTGTTAAAGATTAAATGAGTTAAGATATATAAAATGCCTAGAGCAGGGCATGCCATATGTTATTCACTATGTAAGTGTTAGTTATGATTGTTTTTATTATCCTGGTCTACACTTCGCTGAATAGTTCAGAGCAGATCAGAAGTTCCAAGATGCTTATGGTTTCCTTGAGTGTTCAGGTCATCCACAGAATGATGCCCTACCAAATTCTAACCCAGAGAAGTTTGACAATTTGACACATAGGTTGTTTGGCAACCAATGGAATGTGCGTGGTCTTGGCTCATCCAAAGACCCCTTGTCGATTTTGCATCTGGACATAGTGGGCCAACATTATATGATGTACAAGGTGTCACTGGAGCCTGCAGGGGTTCCTTCGATCATAGGAAAATGACAGGTTCCATTGTTCCTGTGAAGGAGCAGACGCAGAGACCAAATGACTTAACTCTTTCAAGTTAAGAGTTGAAATCAGCTTCTAGTTTGGAAGATGAGCTTTCCTGAGCTACACAGAGTCAAATAAAACAGTATTATCAGTAAATGTTTATCAACTCCATCTCCTCATCCCCCAGACCTTCATTTCCTCTCTATGATAACAAACATACCTTTCTCCATGTAGCATCTACATCAGTGTTAAGAGCCTTTGTTATCCCCACAGTGTGTCTGTAGTAGCTGTTTGAAGTTTCTGCTGCATCATTGCTTTCAATCTTTTATAGTTTAAATTATTTCCTCTGCCCCAGGCTTGAGGATATTTTTATTAATTCATTCTTTGTCTTTTTCTCTCTTTTCCTTACCTCTTTCTAATCCTTTCATTTGGCTCATATTTGTTCCTTACTCCCTAAAACCACAATCATAAACAGTTTATTTTTAGATTTGAAGCAGATTGATGTTAGCGATATTTTGTGCACTAGACAATATTGTGTAATGGTTAACCAGACACACTCTGGAGACAGACTGCCTAGGTTTGCTTTCCTGTTTCTCCACTAACTAGCCAGAAAACGTAGCCATATCTTGCATGAGTGAGGCCTTTCTTTGCCTCAGCGTCCTCATCGATAAAACGGATACAATAATAGTACCAACCTGAGCAGGATTGTGTTAAAGATTAAATGAGTTAAGATATATAAAATGCCTAGAGCAGGGCATGCCATATGTTATTCACTATGTAAGTGTTAGTTATGATTGTTTTATTTATCCTGGTCTACACTTCGCTGAATAGTTCAGAGCAGATCAGAAGTTCCAAGATGCTTATGGTTTCCTTGAGTGTTCAGGTCATCCACAGAATGATGCCCTACCAAATTCTAACCCAGAGAAGTTTGACAATTTGACACATAGGTTGTTTGGCAACCAATGGAATGTGCGTGGTCTTGGCTCATCCAAAGACCCCTTGTCGATTTTGCATCTGGACATAGTGGGCCAACATTATATGATGTACAAGGTGTCACTGGAGCCTGCAGGGGTTCCTTCGATCATAGGAAAATGACAGGTTCCATTGTTCCTGTGAAGGAGCAGACGCAGAGACCAAATGACTTAACTCTTTCAAGTTAAGAGTTGAAATCAGCTTCTAGTTTGGAAGATGAGCTTTCCTGAGCTACACAGAGTCAAATAAAACAGTATTATCAGTAAATGTTTATCAACTCCATCTCCTCATCCCCCAGACCTTCATTTCCTCTCTATGATAACAAACATACCTTTCTCCATGTAGCATCTACATCAGTGTTAAGAGCCTTTGTTATCCCCACAGTGTGTCTGTAGTAGCTGTTTGAAGTTTCTGCTGCATCATTGCTTTCAAACGTTTATGTTCCCAGACCACTTTAGAAAGTAATATTGTATTTTTCCCTATACCCACTGATGTGCTGTATAGAAAAAAACAACCTTTCTTATATTAAAACAATGTTGTTGACATTGATGAAATTCCAGAAATGGAATATATGAAGACTGTATCTTCAAAATCATGCAAAAACCTTTGATTTTTAAATTTTTTTGTTTTTATTTTTGGCCACTTCTACTGATCTTTCATTCACTTATCTTTTTTGTTCTTTGGCCTGTGTAGGCCTCCCATCGCAGTGGCCTCTCTCATCACAGAGGACCGGCTCCGGGCGCATGCGCTCCAGAGTTCTGGCTCAGTAGTTGGACACATCCGTACAGCCACTCCGTGGCACTTGGGATCTTCCCAGGCCAGGGATCGAACTGGTGCCCCTGCACTGCAAGGCAGTGTCCTTACCCACTGCACCACCAGGGAAGAGCTTTAAAATATTTTTTAAAGAAATATCTTTATCCTATTCAAAGCAACCTGACAACATTTGCCTATACATGCAGAAAAAATGATATATGAAACTTACATTTTGTTTCCAAGTTTTTGTTTTTGTTTTTAATGGGGGGGAGGGGGCTTGAGGAGGGAGGGGGTCGGGTGGGCTACTTCTATTGGTCTTTCATTTATCTATTTTCATCCATCTTTGTTCTTTGGCCCCTGTGGGCCTCCCATTGCAGTGGTCTCTGTTGTCGCAGAGCACCGGCTCTGGGCGCATGCGCTCCAAAGCTCCAGCTCAGTAATTGGACACATCGGTCCAGCTGCTCCGCAGCACGTGGGATCTTCCCAGGCCAGGGATTAAACCGGTGCCCCTTGCACTGCAAGGCGGTGTCCTTACCCACTGGGCCACCAGGGAAGCCCCTGTTTCCAAGTATTTTATATGCATAAAAACAAAGTAACAAAATGACTGCATACAGACAGTTTTACGAAAGAAACCTTTCTCACGTATCATCAGTTTGGTGAGCTCTCATGGTGACAGAGTATCCTGTACTGTTTCATAAACGTAAAGCAGAGGGCTCTATAATATTCAAGCTTGTATCTTCAGGAGGAAATACCTGGAATAATATAGAGACTTAAAAAATATTTATGAACTAAATAAGTGAATAAATATCTAAGTATTTAATTAGGCTGTATGTACCCTTATCACTCTAAAATTAATGCCTTATTAAAAATTACAGACAATGCCTCTATTAGAAGAATGTCATTAAGGTATTTCTCCTGAAATTCAAAATGACTCTTCTTAGTTGTATTTTCAGGTGATACTATACTACACAGAACTTACTCCTTCAACCAGAGCAGAGCAAAGCAAAATCATTCTTTCTTAAGTCTATAATCAATTCTCACTTCAAAGAGATAACAAAAATAATACCCAAGAGACGCTGAGGGAAGAGGGGTAGCATAAACATATACTACCAGTTAGCTTATGACTTTTTTAAAATAAATGCTTTGTCATGGAGTCAGAAGCATTTTAGCTTCTTTAAAAAAAAATGACTTAACATTTGACTAATGTTGAGGTTTTCACTGAAGAAGAATCTCATGAATGTGCTGACTTAGATGAAAGATGAAACAAAATAAGAACCAGAAGGTGAATAATTTTGTGTCTCTAATGTATACTGATTTTTTGTTTTAAACATGTACCATCTGCAAGGGAGTCTGTTTGACCTAGAGGAGATACGGTTATCATTTCTAGAAACTTCCTTTATCCTCTTTGAAAGAACTATTTTGTATTACATTGTTAAGATCAAATAAACATTTGAATGCTGTAGTGAAAGCCCAAAATAATAACTGAATAATGATAACTTATGAAGAACCATTGTAAATTAATACCTCTCACATCAAGGATATGTGTGAACAGAATGAATAAGAAATGGAGTTGAAAGGAAAAAGAATCTGTAACTTGCAACTTCCATATGTTGATAAAGATTTAATTAATTTGAAACACAATCTGCTATAAAATTTTAAGTTTCTGTTTAAAGTTATGGTACTAAGTGTTCTCCATATTTGGACAATGACCACAAATGATCCAGACTACATTTTAATTTTAACAAACTTAGTGGTTTCTATTCAGTATCAATCAAAACAAATACTATTTGACCCCTCTAGAGTTATGGAAGAGCTGATGTTTATTTCAAGATATAAGAAAGATGTGGGAAGAATGATTGTCAAGTTACTCTTCACCTTCATCCAAACCAGTGACCTGGAATAATATAGAGACTTAAAAAATATTTATGAACTAAATAAGTGAATAAATATCTAAGTATTTAATTAGGCTGTATGTACCCTTATCACTCTAAAATTAATGCCTTATTAAAAATTACAGACAATGCCTCTATTAGAAGAATGTCATTAAGGTATTTCTCCTGAAATTCAAAATGACTCTTCTTAGTTGTATTTTCAGGTGATACTATACTACACAGAACTTACTCCTTCAACCAGAGCAGAGCAAAGCAAAATCATTCTTTCTTAAGTCTATAATCAATTCTCACTTCAAAGAGATAACAAAAATAATACCCAAGAGACGCTGAGGGAAGAGGGGTAGCATAAACATATACTACCAGTTAGCTTATGACTTTTTTAAAATAAATGCTTTGTCATGGAGTCAGAAGCATTTTAGCTTCTTTAAAAAAAAATGACTTAACATTTGACTAATGTTGAGGTTTTCACTGAAGAAGAATCTCATGAATGTGCTGACTTAGATGAAAGATGAAACAAAATAAGAACCAGAAGGTGAATAATTTTGTGTCTCTAATGTATACTGATTTTTTGTTTTAAACATGTACCATCTGCAAGGGAGTCTGTTTGACCTAGAGGAGATACGGTTATCATTTCTAGAAACTTCCTTTATCCTCTTTGAAAGAACTATTTTGTATTACATTGTTAAGATCAAATAAACATTTGAATGCTGTAGTGAAAGCCCAAAATAATAACTGAATAATGATAACTTATGAAGAACCATTGTAAATTAATACCTCTCACATCAAGGATATGTGTGAACAGAATGAATAAGAAATGGAGTTGAAAGGAAAAAGAATCTGTAACTTGCAACTTCCATATGTTGATAAAGATTTAATTAATTTGAAACACAATCTGCTATAAAATTTTAAGTTTCTGTTTAAAGTTATGGTACTAAGTGTTCTCCATATTTGGACAATGACCACAAATGATCCAGACTACATTTTAATTTTAACAAACTTAGTGGTTTCTATTCAGTATCAATCAAAACAAATACTATTTGACCCCTCTAGAGTTATGGAAGAGCTGATGTTTATTTCAAGATATAAGAAAGATGTGGGAAGAATGATTGTCAAGTTACTCTTCACCTTCATCCAAACCAGTGACCTTGACATGAATATTAGAATCATTTAAAGAGTTTTAAAAATTAATGATGATTGAGTACCATTCCCCCAAATTCTTAATTAGTCTGGGTGTGACCTAGGCATTAAAACCTCTCAGAGATCCCCTAAATCACTCCAGTGTGCAACCAATTTTGAGAACCACTGACCCAAAGAAAGTAAGGAGATGTAAGGCATGGCTCATAGCTAAAAAGTCCCTTTCAAAAAAAATCCTAGTCTCTCTTAAATAAGCAGAGACTAGAATTGTTGCTTCTTATGGGAGCATTTGGAACTTAAGGCAATAGATAGAACTGCAGTAAAAGCAATGTTTCCATGCTTTATCAAAATGATCTACTCAGTAATAGCAGTCACTATATAACCTATTATTGCAAAGAACTGACCTAGTGTTGTAAAACATTCAAAGATGAATAAGGTCTGATCCCCTTTTCAAGTAGCACAGAAATGAGTGGAATGTTTGCTTCCACAATGATAGTCAGATGTTACTAACAAATCAGACCTGGAAAAGAGGCTAATGACTTGAAAAGCACTTTAGAGCCTCAAAGTTCTGACGCCAAAATTATTCCCCCAGTTTGAAAAGCATTGCTAGCCCATAACCACATAGCACTGTGCCTGATTAGGTTTAAGAAAGTGGAGATGTGAGCATTAACTGATGAATGTGAACTATGCATTGTTTGCCAGATTGAGAAGCTGAGGGTAGCCTCTTTCCATCTACAGAATTTGCGATCTGAAATAGGTGCTTGGATATTTTAACATTTTAGGGGGGCTATCTGTGAAAATGCTTCCTAAGTGCCAATTAAATTTTTTAAAAATTCAAATTAAGAGCATAATTATAATCATTTGTACTATTAATAGTTGACTTTAGGGTTTTAGATTAGACCTGAGCTTCTCAGATGAATGCTTTCCAGTAAACTCTGGCTAGGTAACTCATTTCAGAAATGATCCAGACTACATTTTAATTTTAACAAACTTAGTGGTTTCTATTCAGTATCAATCAAAACAAATACTATTTGACCTCTAGAGTTATGGAAGAGCTGATGTTTATTTCAAGATATAAGAAAGATGTGGGAAGAATGATTGTCAAGTTACTCTTCACCTTCATCCAAACCAGTGACCTTGACATGAATATTAGAATCATTTAAAGAGTTTTAAAAATTAATGATGATTGAGTACCATTCCCCCAAATTCTTAATTAGTCTGGGTGTGACCTAGGCATTAAAACCTCTCAGAGATCCCCTAAATCACTCCAGTGTGCAACCAATTTTGAGAACCACTGACCCAAAGAAAGTAAGGAGATGTAAGGCATGGCTCATAGCTAAAAAGTCCCTTTCAAAAAAAATCCTAGTCTCTCTTAAATAAGCAGAGACTAGAATTGTTGCTTCTTATGGGAGCATTTGGAACTTAAGGCAATAGATAGAACTGCAGTAAAAGCAATGTTTCCATGCTTTATCAAAATGATCTACTCAGTAATAGCAGTCACTATATAACCTATTATTGCAAAGAACTGACCTAGTGTTGTAAAACATTCAAAGATGAATAAGGTCTGATCCCCTTTTCAAGTAGCACAGAAATGAGTGGAATGTTTGCTTCCACAATGATAGTCAGATGTTACTAACAAATCAGACCTGGAAAAGAGGCTAATGACTTGAAAAGCACTTTAGAGCCTCAAAGTTCTGACGCCAAAATTATTCCCCCAGTTTGAAAAGCATTGCTAGCCCATAACCACATAGCACTGTGCCTGATTAGGTTTAAGAAAGTGGAGATGTGAGCATTAACTGATGAATGTGAACTATGCATTGTTTGCCAGATTGAGAAGCTGAGGGTAGCCTCTTTCCATCTACAGAATTTGCGATCTGAAATAGGTGCTTGGATATTTTAACATTTTAGGGGGGCTATCTGTGAAAATGCTTCCTAAGTGCCAATTAAATTTTTTAAAAATTCAAATTAAGAGCATAATTATAATCATTTGTACTATTAATAGTTGACTTTAGGGTTTTAGATTAGACCTGAGCTTCTCAGATGAATGCTTTCCAGTAAACTCTGGCTAGGTAACTCAGTTCGCATTATTTTTTGATTTGTAATGCAGACATACACAGTGTGTGTGTGTGTGTGTGTGTGTGTGTGTGTGTGTGTGTTTAAATATAGGCTTATGAGCAACAAGTGAGCTGGCATGGTGTCACTATGTGATGGTTGTTTAGTCACTAAGTTATGTCCAACTCTTTTGTGACCCCGTGGACTGTAACCCACTAGGTTCCTCTGTCCATTGGATTTTCCAGGCAAGAATACTGGAGTGGGTTGCAATTTCCTTCTTGAAGGGATCTTCATGATCCAGAGATTGAACCCAGGTCTCCTGCATTGGCAAGTGTATTCTTTACCACTTAGTGTTCCAAGGAAGCAGGCACACTATAAACAGGGGGAATTACTGCAGAAAGCTCCATAGGTTTGCCTCCATTCATTCTACTTTGTGTGGCATTGCAAACTTTCTGCGCACTGTCAGAGCACATCTGACCTTGGAATCAGAATATCCCAAACTTCCCATAAAGTTTTTCAAGTATAGAGTCAAAGCTATCTGCAACCTAGAGTGAATTTTTTTTTCATTTCTGCCTTACAGAACAAGTGTGTAAAAGTTGTGTCCAACTCTATGCAATCCCGTAGACTGTAGCTCACCAGGCTCCTCCATCCATGGATTTTACAAGCAAGAATATTGGAGTGGGTTGCCATTTCCTTCTCCAGGGGATCTTCACTACCCAGGGGATCAAAGCCTCATCCCCTACCTCTCCTGTATTGGCAGGTGGATTCTTTATCACTGTACCATCAGAAAATCTGAAAGAGTTATCAGGGGCTAAAGACTACAAAACTGGAAAAACTTTTCATAGGCACAGGACAGTCTTAATCGGCAAAATCATTTCATTTTGTCTCTGACAGCTTCTAAAGCACATCTCTGGGAGGTACACTTGAAGTAAAATTTTTCATTTTTTCTCCCCCTTGAAAAAGCTAAGAAGGTATTTCTTAAGTGCTGTACACTTTTTTGGTGCTTCTGCATGCTACCCTGATCTGCAACCTGTAGAAAAATCAGTGAACTAATTTTGCATTTGATACATATGCAGGGACATATTATATACGGTAAAAATTGGGAAGATTTTCAGCATTTCAAAATGAAGCACCTATTACCAGTACTGAAAAGAATAGCTCTCTCTTGCTATGGTGATAATTTTCAGCAAGATAGCCAACGTAATTTCCTTTGAACTCAGTTACTGTGAAAAGCTCATTTGTTTAGACAAATTATAAAATTCATGTGAATGAGCAAAAAATACAAGAATAACAGAGACAATATTCAAATAGAACAGGAAGGACTTGTCCTAAGAGGTAAACAGAGACTAAAACCTATTGCTTTAAATCTATAACAATTCAGAATGTTTCATATCTGTGGAAGGAGAAGAGAATAGAACCACTGAACAAAATTAAGAACCCAGAGATGCAAGCATGTGTGGAACCTTTTTAGATTGATATGTCATCTTCATTTCCATTCCTGAACCCCCCCCTTTTGGCCTCCATTCATTCTACTTTGTGTGGCATTGCAAACTTTCTGCGCACTGTCAGAGCACATCTGACCTTGGAATCAGAATATCCCAAACTTCCCATAAAGTTTTTCAAGTATAGAGTCAAAGCTATCTGCAACCTAGAGTGAATTTTTTCATTTCTGCCTTACAGAACAAGTGTGTAAAAGTTGTGTCCAACTCTATGCAATCCCGTAGACTGTAGCTCACCAGGCTCCTCCATCCATGGATTTTACAAGCAAGAATATTGGAGTGGGTTGCCATTTCCTTCTCCAGGGGATCTTCACTACCCAGGGGATCAAAGCCTCATCCCCTACCTCTCCTGTATTGGCAGGTGGATTCTTTATCACTGTACCATCAGAAAATCTGAAAGAGTTATCAGGGGCTAAAGACTACAAAACTGGAAAAACTTTTCATAGGCACAGGACAGTCTTAATCGGCAAAATCATTTCATTTTGTCTCTGACAGCTTCTAAAGCACATCTCTGGGAGGTACACTTGAAGTAAAATTTTTCATTTTTTCTCCCCCTTGAAAAAGCTAAGAAGGTATTTCTTAAGTGCTGTACACTTTTTTGGTGCTTCTGCATGCTACCCTGATCTGCAACCTGTAGAAAAATCAGTGAACTAATTTTGCATTTGATACATATGCAGGGACATATTATATACGGTAAAAATTGGGAAGATTTTCAGCATTTCAAAATGAAGCACCTATTACCAGTACTGAAAAGAATAGCTCTCTCTTGCTATGGTGATAATTTTCAGCAAGATAGCCAACGTAATTTCCTTTGAACTCAGTTACTGTGAAAAGCTCATTTGTTTAGACAAATTATAAAATTCATGTGAATGAGCAAAAAATACAAGAATAACAGAGACAATATTCAAATAGAACAGGAAGGACTTGTCCTAAGAGGTAAACAGAGACTAAAACCTATTGCTTTAAATCTATAACAATTCAGAATGTTTCATATCTGTGGAAGGAGAAGAGAATAGAACCACTGAACAAAATTAAGAACCCAGAGATGCAAGCATGTGTGGAACCTAGATTTATGATACAGGAGACATTGCCAATCATAGTCATCTTCATTTCCATTCCTGAAGGCTACTCTCTGGTTTTTGCTGTCCGCTGCCTTTCACAGGCCCTCCTACACCACAGTGACTTACTTCAAAGATAACAGAATTCCTCTCATGCTTTGAGTCTTTCTTGAAGGACAGCTCAGTTCCTTTTAAAGCTTTGCCAAATTGGGTCAGGCTCTTTCAGGATAATTTATTTTTCCCTTTCTTCCTTCCTTTCATGTGGTTTGACAAAGAAATTACAATACATTTATACAATGTGATAATCTCATACGTATACTGTAAAATAAGCCCCAAGTTGGAGTTAATTAACATAACCATCACATCAGATGTTTAGTTATCATTATTTTTAGAGTGATAAAGTTTTAGTAAATTTTAATGATATAATACAGCATTATTAGTAATAACTGTAGTTGACGTGTTATATATTAGGCCTGCAAATTTTATTCATCTTACGGGTGAAAGTTTGTACCCTTATACCAATGTCTTCCTAATTTCCCCACCCTACAGTGCCTGCAACCACCATTCTCCTCTCTGTGACTCTGATGGGTTTTTTGTTTGTTTGCTTTAGACTCCATATAAGTGATATCCCATGTAGTATTTGCTTTTCTCTATCTGGCTTATTTCCCCGTCTGATATATTTCCTCCCATTTCGTTTTTGTAAGAAACTACAGGATTTCCTTCTTTTGAAGGCTGAATAATATTTCATTGAATATAATTGTTCAGTTGCTCAGTTGTGTTTGACTCTTTGTGACCTTATGGACTGCAACACACCAGGATTCCCTGTCCTTAATTATCTCCCAGAGTTGCTCAGGCTGAAGTGCCGATACTCTGGCCACCTGATGGGAAAAATCAACTCCTGTTGTTAGGAAAGTATTGAGCTTCAGCCTGACTCCTTCCAATGAATATTCAGGGTTATTTCAATATTCAGGATTGATATGTTCATTGAAAAACCCTTTACATCAGAATAACAGAGACAATATTCAAATAGAACAGGAAGGACTTGTCCTAAGAGGTAAACAGAGACTAAAACCTATTGCTTTAAATCTATAACAATTCAGAATGTTTCATATCTGTGGAAGGAGAAGAGAATAGAACCACTGAACAAAATTAAGAACCCAGAGATGCAAGCATGTGTGGAACCTAGATTTATGATACAGGAGACATTGCCAATCATAGTCATCTTCATTTCCATTCCTGAAGGCTACTCTCTGGTTTTTGCTGTCCGCTGCCTTTCACAGGCCCTCCTACACCACAGTGACTTACTTCAAAGATAACAGAATTCCTCTCATGCTTTGAGTCTTTCTTGAAGGACAGCTCAGTTCCTTTTAAAGCTTTGCCAAATTGGGTCAGGCTCTTTCAGGATAATTTATTTTTCCCTTTCTTCCTTCCTTTCATGTGGTTTGACAAAGAAATTACAATACATTTATACAATGTGATAATCTCATACGTATACTGTAAAATAAGCCCCAAGTTGGAGTTAATTAACATAACCATCACATCAGATGTTTAGTTATCATTATTTTTAGAGTGATAAAGTTTTAGTAAATTTTAATGATATAATACAGCATTATTAGTAATAACTGTAGTTGACGTGTTATATATTAGGCCTGCAAATTTTATTCATCTTACGGGTGAAAGTTTGTACCCTTATACCAATGTCTTCCTAATTTCCCCACCCTACAGTGCCTGCAACCACCATTCTCCTCTCTGTGACTCTGATGGGTTTTTTGTTTGTTTGCTTTAGACTCCATATAAGTGATATCCCATGTAGTATTTGCTTTTCTCTATCTGGCTTATTTCCCTGTCTGATATATTTCCCTCCCATTTCGTTTTTGTAAGAAACTACAGGATTTCCTTCTTTTGAAGGCTGAATAATATTTCATTGAATATAATTGTTCAGTTGCTCAGTTGTGTTTGACTCTTTGTGACCTTATGGACTGCAACACACCAGGATTCCCTGTCCTTAATTATCTCCCAGAGTTGCTCAGGCTGAAGTGCCGATACTTTGGCCACCTGATGGGAAAAATCAACTCCTGTTGCTAGGAAAGTATTGGAGCTTCAGCCTGACTCCTTCCAATGAATATTCAGGGTTATTTCAATATTCAGGATTGATATGTTCATTGACTACATATAATACATTTTCTTTATCCATTCATTCATTGGTGAATACTTGGGTTGTTTCCCTACCTTGGCTATTGTGAAAAATGATGAAACGAATGTGAGAGTACAGATATCTCCTCAAGATAGTGATTTCTTTTGAATATATACCCAGAAGTGGGATTGATAGATCATATGGTAGTTTTATTTTCACTTCTTGAGGAACACCCACACTTTTCCATGCTGGCTGTACCAACTTATGTTCCTACCAGCCAGGGTACAAGTATTCTCTTTTCTCTTCATCCTTGCCAGCATTTGTTCTCTCTTGTATCTTTGATAATAGACATCTAGGGGATATGAGGATATATCCCATCATGGTTTTGATTTGCATTTCCCTGATGACTAGTGATGTTGAATACCTTTTCATATACATGTTGGCCAGTAGTAGGTGTTCTTTGGAAAAATATCTATTCTATTCCTTTGCCCATTTTTTGAGTTATTTTTTCTATTGAAATATTTGAATTCCCAGTATATTTTTGACATTAACTTATTAATTATGGGGTTTACCAATAATTAGGTTTTGATTCCATTTTGTTGATTGTTTCTTTGTGCAGAAGCTTTCTCATTTGACTTGCTCATTGTTTCCGATAGATGATGGTAGATAGCTTACCATGAATGGTGTTGATTTCTTTTTTTTTTTTTTTTTTAAAGATTTACTTATTTATTTATTTTGGGCAGGGGTCGGGTTGGGGAGGGAGGGAAGCGGGCGGACCACTTCTATTGGTCTTTCCTTTCTCTATTTTCATCCACCTTTGTTCTTTGGCTCCTGTGGGCCTCCCATCATGGTGGCCTCTGTTGTTGCAGAGCGCCGGCTCTGGGTGCATGCATGCCAGAGCTCCGGCTCAGTGATTGGACACATCGGTCCAGCCTCTCCGAGGCACGTGGGATCTTCCCAGGCCAGCGCTCGGACCCGTGCCCCTTGCACTGCAAGGCAGTGTCTTTACCCACTGGACCACCAGGGGAAGCCCTGGTGTTGGTTTCTTGATCTCCAAATAAGATTTCACATTGAGGTCAAAAAGACTTGGCTTTGGTCACTTAGAGCTTTGTGCAGTAAAGGTTTTATTAAAGAAAAAGGGATAGAGAAAACTCTCAGCTAAAGGAACGAGAAGGGGGACAGAAGAGTACCCCCACAGCTAGTCTAGGTGAGGAATTTTGTACATTTCCAGTTGATTATTAACAGTAGATCAAAAGACTATTTGAAGGTGATAAAGGTCTTAAGAGACCCACACCCACAACATGCATCTTTAGATAACAAGTGAAGAGGAAAAACATATCCTCCAGCAACGCTGTTGTTATAAACATTAGCTCTGGGCTGAAAGAAAGCCTTAGGCAAAATAGATTATTGTCAAAGGTGTGGCAATCAAGGTGAAGGCACCTTGGCTAAAAATGTTTGTCCCCCCTCCTCAGTCTTCCTTCTTGAAACCTCTGGCCTCCTTACCAAGTCTGCCTATTCACCCCTTTAATTTCTTTGGTTGCCTTTGTTTCTTGGTGTCTGATCCAAGAAATCACTGCTAAGACCAGGGTCAAGGAGTTTACCCCTAGATTGTCTTCTAAGAGTTTTATAACTTCATCATCTTATATTCATGATTTTAATCCATTTCAAGTTGATCTTTGTGTATAGTGTAAGATTTACATGTAGTTATTCAGTTTTCCAGTACCATCTACTCTACTATCATTAATCTCACATTAGAATGGTGTATTTGTCACAATTAATGAACCAATTATTGATTCAATATTATTAACTAAAGTCTATATTTAGGTTTTGTAAGTTTTCTTTTTGTACGGGCAGGGGTCGGGTTGGGAGGAGAAGCGGGCGGACCACTTCTATTGGTCTTTCCTTTCTCTATTTTCATCCACCTTTGTTCTTTGGCTCCTGTGGGCCTCCCATCATGGTGGCCTCTGTTGTTGCAGAGCGCCGGCTCTGGGTGCATGCATGCCAGAGCTCCGGCTCAGTGATTGGACACATCGGTCCAGCCTCTCCGAGGCACGTGGGATCTTCCCAGGCCAGCGCGCGGACCCGTGCCCCTTGCACTGCAAGGCAGTGTCTTTACCCACTGGACCACCAGGGGAAGCCCTGGTGTTGGTTTCTTGATCTCCAAATAAGATTTCACATTGAGGTCAAAAAGACTTGGCTTTGGTCACTTAGAGCTTTGTGCAGTAAAGGTTTTATTAAAGAAAAAGGGATAGAGAAAACTCTCAGCTAAAGGAACGAGAAGGGGGACAGAAGAGTACCCCCACAGCTAGTCTAGGTGAGGAATTTTGTACATTTCCAGTTGATTATTAACAGTAGATCAAAAGACTATTTGAAGGTGATAAAGGTCTTAAGAGACCCACACCCACAACATGCATCTTTAGATAACAAGTGAAGAGGAAAAACATATCCTCCAGCAACGCTGTTGTTATAAACATTAGCTCTGGGCTGAAAGAAAGCCTTAGGCAAAATAGATTATTGTCAAAGGTGTGGCAATCAAGGTGAAGGCACCTTGGCTAAAAATGTTTGTCCCCGCTCCTCAGTCTTCCTTCTTGGAAACCTCTGGCCTCCTTACCAAGTCTGCCTATTCACCCCTTTAATTTCTTTGGTTGCCTTTGTTTCTTGGTGTCTGATCCAAGAAATCACTGCTAAGACCAGGGTCAAGGAGTTTACCCCTAGATTGTCTTCTAAGAGTTTTATAACTTCATCATCTTATATTCATGATTTTAATCCATTTCAAGTTGATCTTTGTGTATAGTGTAAGATTTACATGTAGTTATTCAGTTTTCCAGTACCATCTACTCTACTATCATTAATCTCACATTAGAATGGTGTATTTGTCACAATTAATGAACCAATTATTGATTCAATATTATTAACTAAAGTCTATATTTAGGTTTTGTAAGTTTTTTCTCTTTAGTTTTACCTAAATGTTTCTTTTTCTGGTACAAATTTCCATCCAGGATAGCACATTATATTTAATCATGTCTGCTTAGGTACCTCTTGAGAGTGATAGTTTCTCAGACCTTCCTGGTTTCTGATGACTCTGGCTTTTTGAGGGGTAATGCTAAGTCAGTCGTGTCTAACTGTGATCCTGTGGACTGTAACCCACCAGGCTCCTCTTTCTATGAGATTCTCCAGACAAAAATACTGGAGTGGGTTGCCATGCCCTTCTCCAAGGGATCTTCCTGACTGAGGGATCAAACCTGCATCTCTCTCTGTCCTTCTTTGGCAAGTGGGTTCTTTACCACTAACGTCACATGGGAAACTCCTTTGAGGGGTCAGGCACAGCCAACTGAAAGAACCACTAAATGACCAAAGCTGAAAAATTTGGGCTACAAAGTTGAGTAATACTTTATTATAACCCAAGATATAAGTATCCATAGTAATATACATGAATGATTGGTTGAGTGAATGAATGAATAGTTAATTAATAATAAATGAGGAAGAAGAACCCCAACTAGTTTATAGTCCATTCTTAAGGAAGTAGAGCTTCCACTTATTCAGTACAGATTATAGATAGTGACTTCCTTCTAGGAAGAACCATATGAAAAAGAGGGATAAAAAGAGTGACTTTACAATGAAGAAAGTAATCAAGATTAGCATCAATAATGATAAATTATGTTGGTAGTTTATGCATCTGATATCATGTGATGAATATGAGAGTTTATTTTGTGGTCTTACTTTCCCAAATCCATGGCCCAGTCTAAAGAGACTAAATCACTGCCTATTCACCCCTTTAATTTCTTTGGTTGCCTTTGTTTCTTGGTGTCTGATCCAAGAAATCACTGCTAAGACCAGGGTCAAGGAGTTTACCCCTAGATTGTCTTCTAAGAGTTTTATAACTTCATCATCTTATATTCATGATTTTAATCCATTTCAAGTTGATCTTTGTGTATAGTGTAAGATTTACATGTAGTTATTCAGTTTTCCAGTACCATCTACTCTACTATCATTAATCTCACATTAGAATGGTGTATTTGTCACAATTAATGAACCAATTATTGATTCAATATTATTAACTAAAGTCTATATTTAGGTTTTGTAAGTTTTTTCTCTTTAGTTTTACCTAAATGTTTCTTTTTCTGGTACAAATTTCCATCCAGGATAGCACATTATATTTAATCATGTCTGCTTAGGTACCTCTTGAGAGTGATAGTTTCTCAGACCTTCCTGGTTTCTGATGACTCTGGCTTTTTGAGGGGTAATGCTAAGTCAGTCGTGTCTAACTGTGATCCTGTGGACTGTAACCCACCAGGCTCCTCTTTCTATGAGATTCTCCAGACAAAAATACTGGAGTGGGTTGCCATGCCCTTCTCCAAGGGATCTTCCTGACTGAGGGATCAAACCTGCATCTCTCTCTGTCCTTCTTTGGCAAGTGGGTTCTTTACCACTAACGTCACATGGGAAACTCCTTTGAGGGGTCAGGCACAGCCAACTGAAAGAACCACTAAATGACCAAAGCTGAAAAATTTGGGCTACAAAGTTGAGTAATACTTTATTATAACCCAAGATATAAGTATCCATAGTAATATACATGAATGATTGGTTGAGTGAATGAATGAATAGTTAATTAATAATAAATGAGGAAGAAGAACCCCAACTAGTTTATAGTCCATTCTTAAGGAAGTAGAGCTTCCACTTATTCAGTACAGATTATAGATAGTGACTTCCTTCTAGGAAGAACCATATGAAAAAGAGGGATAAAAAGAGTGACTTTACAATGAAGAAAGTAATCAAGATTAGCATCAATAATGATAAATTATGTTGGTAGTTTATGCATCTGATATCATGTGATGAATATGAGAGTTTATTTTGTGGTCTTACTTTCCCAAATCCATGGCCCAGTCTAATTAAGAGAAAACATCAAACAAATCCCAGATGAGGAACATTCAACTACAGTCCCTTTTTCAGTGGCCATGAGAACAAAATGAGAAAGACATAATTTTGGGATATTCGTCCATTGCTGACAACTCTGCCAGCTCTCTTTTCCCCATTAGCACCTAGAACTCAGGGAAGAAAGTAATGCTAAAACCCAAGGAGGCTATCCTTTTCTCTCCTCTTGCTTCACTTTGGTGATTAAAAGAGGTAAAGGATGCATGTCATGTCATGTGACCTGATGTTGGGCTCCCTTGTTAGAAACGTACCTGATGGTGGTGGAGACAGGCAATAAGTTTCCAGCTCCTGCTGTAGCCAGACTGTCTCGTTTGGGATAAAGTGACAGGAGAGCTGACCATCAGTGAGTAAAAGAGATCCACACTCCCAAAGGAGGTTAATCTCTATAGAAACGATCATTTTCTATCTCAGTCTAGAGCCCTAGAGCTGAGCATATGATGCCTAAATATCCTATTGATAGGACTATATTTGAGTGTGGAAGTATTTAGTAAAATCTCTGAAGTCATTTTCCCTCAAAGTTTGATCAAGATGAATTTGATTATAATGCATGCACTCTCCAAAGAATGAATGTTTTCTATTTGTATTTTAATGCTGTTTGTTATTGGGAGTAAAGCTGTATTCTTCCTCTTCCTGGATTGTTGTGATGTTGTAGGAGCCTACTTTAAACAGCTAAATTTGTGATATTCCTTATGAAGAGTGTAAAGCTTGTCCTAAGTCTTCTCATAGGGACTGTATCAACATTGACCCACCCACACATTTCAAGGACTGCTTTTTTTCCTGGAATTTGTAACCAAGATATAAGATAGTATAGATAGTGCCCCTTTTACCTTTTTCCCATTAATCAATATAGATTATAGATAGTGACTTCCTTCTAGGAAGAACCATATGAAAAAGAGGGATAAAAAGAGTGACTTTACAATGAAGAAAGTAATCAAGATTAGCATCAATAATGATAAATTATGTTGGTAGTTTATGCATCTGATATCATGTGATGAATATGAGAGTTTATTTTGTGGTCTTACTTTCCCAAATCCATGGCCCAGTCTAATTAAGAAAACATCAAACAAATCCCAGATGAGGAACATTCAACTACAGTCCCTTTTTCAGTGGCCATGAGAACAAAATGAGAAAGACATAATTTTGGGATATTCGTCCATTGCTGACAACTCTGCCAGCTCTCTTTTCCCCATTAGCACCTAGAACTCAGGGAAGAAAGTAATGCTAAAACCCAAGGAGGCTATCCTTTTCTCTCCTCTTGCTTCACTTTGGTGATTAAAAGAGGTAAAGGATGCATGTCATGTCATGTGACCTGATGTTGGGCTCCCTTGTTAGAAACGTACCTGATGGTGGTGGAGACAGGCAATAAGTTTCCAGCTCCTGCTGTAGCCAGACTGTCTCGTTTGGGATAAAGTGACAGGAGAGCTGACCATCAGTGAGTAAAAGAGATCCACACTCCCAAAGGAGGTTAATCTCTATAGAAACGATCATTTTCTATCTCAGTCTAGAGCCCTAGAGCTGAGCATATGATGCCTAAATATCCTATTGATAGGACTATATTTGAGTGTGGAAGTATTTAGTAAAATCTCTGAAGTCATTTTCCCTCAAAGTTTGATCAAGATGAATTTGATTATAATGCATGCACTCTCCAAAGAATGAATGTTTTCTATTTGTATTTTAATGCTGTTTGTTATTGGGAGTAAAGCTGTATTCTTCCTCTTCCTGGATTGTTGTGATGTTGTAGGAGCCTACTTTAAACAGCTAAATTTGTGATATTCCTTATGAAGAGTGTAAAGCTTGTCCTAAGTCTTCTCATAGGGACTGTTCATCAACATTGACCCACCCACACATTTCAAGGACTGCTGCTAAAAAGTTATTTTGGAATTCGTAAGTCATGTATAATGCTAGTGGAATTTTGTTATCTAAATATAGTAAACCACAGATTGAATTTAAAAACTAAAATCATTTTTCATAGTCACATTTATACTTTCTAATGTGCCTATATATATACACAGCCACATATATGAAATTTGTAAATATACTTGTCTTTAAATAGTTACTACTTTTCCCTCTCTAACTGGATGTATTATTAATCACTTAGAGTCATTACTGATAAGTTTTTTAGCATTTTTCATGTGGTTCTTTGGATATTTGGATGTCTGATCAAATTAATTCATTTAGAGATTATTAGACATTTTACACTGCCATCTAGTGATGTGTAAACTTAGGTAAGTGGAGGTTTGGGTGAAGCTAAGTAATTTAAGTAGCCCATCGAAGAAAATTACCAGTCCTTTCTGATAGTTCAGAGAAATACTTGTTTTAGTAGCTCTGTTTTAATCTCAATTTCTTCATTTTTTAATAATTCACACTCCCAAATGTGGGTGAATGTCAGCTTACCTTTGAAAACTGGAGAAGGAAATGGCAACCCACTCCAGTATTCTTGCCAGGATAATCCCATGAGAACCTTAGCAGGCTTAGAGTCAGACACAACTGAGCAACTGAGAACCCACCGTCCCCACCTTTGGAAAAGGTGAAGTTTTAATTCAGTGCAGCATTTGTCTGATGGGTGTACTTGTGATAATGTCTACCATTTGTTGAGTGCTTCCCGTTCACCAGGCACTGTTCTAAATGCTTTCCAAGTCCTAATTGATTTCATTCTAATCAGCCTTAGGAAGCAGTTAACATTTTGTCCTTGTTTAGCCCAGAGTCACATAGGAAATGACAAAACTGCTATTGAAACCCTATCAAGCTGGTTTCAGAGTCCACAGGCCAAACCACAGACACTTTCCCAAGAAGACTTAATAATGGATCCACATGGCTCCACTCTGCTTCTCTCCTACCTACATGTTCACACAGACTGCCTGGGGTTACCTTTTTTGTGGAATTTCATGTAGGCTTTGTTTTCCACATGTAGTTACCTTACTGCCTCTGAAACTTAACAGTCTTGCAGACTTGAATAGATTGCTATGTTTTAGCCTTTTTATTCTTCAATAAAAGTCAGAATTATTTCTGTCTAGCCATATTAGTGTTGGCAGTTTGAGTCCTTACCCTAAAAATAGAAAGCAAGACCTCTCGTACAGTACAGGAAACTTGACTCAATACTCTGTAGTGACTTCGATGGGAATAGAATCTTTTTATATCTGTAATAGTTACTACTTTTCCTCTCTAACTGGATGTATTATTAATCACTTAGAGTCATTACTGATAAGTTTTTTAGCATTTTTCATGTGGTTCTTTGGATATTTGGATGTCTGATCAAATTAATTCATTTAGAGATTATTAGACATTTTACACTGCCATCTAGTGATGTGTAAACTTAGGTAAGTGGAGGTTTGGGTGAAGCTAAGTAATTTAAGTAGCCCATCGAAGAAAATTACCAGTCCTTTCTGATAGTTCAGAGAAATACTTGTTTTAGTAGCTCTGTTTTAATCTCAATTTCTTCATTTTTTAATAATTCACACTCCCAAATGTGGGTGAATGTCAGCTTACCTTTGAAAACTGGAGAAGGAAATGGCAACCCACTCCAGTATTCTTGCCAGGATAATCCCATGAGAACCTTAGCAGGCTTAGAGTCAGACACAACTGAGCAACTGAGAACCCACCGTCCCCACCTTTGGAAAAGGTGAAGTTTTAATTCAGTGCAGCATTTGTCTGATGGGTGTACTTGTGATAATGTCTACCATTTGTTGAGTGCTTCCCGTTCACCAGGCACTGTTCTAAATGCTTTCCAAGTCCTAATTGATTTCATTCTAATCAGCCTTAGGAAGCAGTTAACATTTTGTCCTTGTTTAGCCCAGAGTCACATAGGAAATGACAAAACTGCTATTGAAACCCTATCAAGCTGGTTTCAGAGTCCACAGGCCAAACCACAGACACTTTCCCAAGAAGACTTAATAATGGATCCACATGGCTCCACTCTGCTTCTCTCCTACCTACATGTTCACACAGACTGCCTGGGGTTACCTTTTTTGTGGAATTTCATGTAGGCTTTGTTTTCCACATGTAGTTACCTTACTGCCTCTGAAACTTAACAGTCTTGCAGACTTGAATAGATTGCTATGTTTTAGCCTTTTTATTCTTCAATAAAAGTCAGAATTATTTCTGTCTAGCCATATTAGTGTTGGCAGTTTGAGTCCTTACCCTAAAAATAGAAAGCAAGACCTCTCGTACAGTACAGGAAACTTGACTCAATACTCTGTAGTGACTTCGATGGGAATAGAATCTAAGAAGAGTGGATATATGTTTATATATATAACTGATTCACTTGTTGTACAGCAGAAACTAACACAACATTATAAATCAACTACACTCCAATAAAAATTAATAAAACAAAACACAAGGCAGATTTGATGATATAATCTTAAAATAATCTTTTTCAACATAAAGGTAGCACAATTTTTTCTTTTATTTTTTGCCAAGAGAATACAAAATGAGAATGAGGTAGTATTGATTCCAGCATGAGAATACAGGATATACCTACTTAATTGCTGTTCATAAAAAAAAAAAAAGTCATTCAAATAAGGCAAATGATTAATTTTGCAACAAAATGTTGCAGAAAGTTGCGTATTTTATAGAAAGTCTAGGCAATCCTAGAGTTTTCCTGGTGGCTCAGATGGTAAAGGATCTGCCTGAAATAAGAAAGATCTGGGCTTGATCCCTGGATCAGGAAGCTCCCCTGGGAAAGGGAATGGCTACCCATTCCAGTGTTCTTGCCTAGAGAATCCCATGAGCGGGGAGCAAAGAGTCAAACACCACTGAGCAACTAACATTAACACTAGGTAATCCTAGCAATCAATCAGCATTGGATTCTCCACTAGGTGATTGCCTACAATTCAGGGAATTGTGTAAGGAATGTGAGGTGTGCTGGGGATGGAGGAGAAGAGCAGATGATAGCAGTGCACCTGTATGTTGTATGGTGGCAGGATTGGGTAGGTGGTGGGGTGGGAGGAGGAAAGAACCTTGTGCCTAACAGAATAGAACTCTGACATGGACCCCAATAAATCATTAAGAAATGAAAAATGTTTTACAAGTAGAATATATTCTCTTGTATTTCAGAGCATAGAGAGTGTTCTAAGAATTTAAGAAATAAAGGGTTTCCTAGAAAAGTGCAGTGAGGCTTGAAGGGTTGTCATGGTTCTGTAGTAGCTGTCTCTAAACTCCATGCCAGTACTTTCACAGTGCTCTCACTCCTCCCTCTTCGAATGCTTAGCAAATGACACACTAGAGAGGAAAGCTATCCATGATTCTCTAACATAGGACAGTGGTTTGCCTAAACTAGTCAAAGTCCTATGGCTGCTGTATTGATTTCTAGGCATCTGTTAATTGTCCAAGTGATATGTTTTGACATGTCTGATCAAGAAAACTTTAGGAAAATATATTCTGTGGGGGCAGTAGTTCTATCCCTAGCAATGGCCTTGCCCTCTTCAGGAGAAATATTCTGTTGAGTCATTTCTTCAGGTTATTCGATAACTAGCTTCAACCACAGATCTCCAGTCTTGACCCTTTTGTTTTTGTCATGTCACTAAGATTTTGAAGCTTCATATAAGTACATCCAGAAAAATTAATATATGCCTGACTAGGAGTCACACTTAATATTTTTGAAATACCTCAGTTTGCTCAGCATGCTCCCCTGTGATTCCAGTGTATTTTAATTCAGCATGGCTATGTCAGAACGCATCAGCCATCATCTGAATACTGAGGATATGAAGATGAATAGGAGATGTTTGATTAATGTCTGGTGAATTAATTGTCTTCTTGAAATTGAGCTTTCAGATGATGTCCTTTTGACCATTCCCCAGGGCTTAGAGCTTCCAGTCTATTGGACAACTAGTTAACTTCCATAACCTCTGAACTCTTAAGTCATGTGCTCATAGTTCTAAGAATGTTTTTCTGCTTCCCTGCATTACCTTCAAGAGCCATCTCCAGCCTTCAGCTCATGGAATCATTTCGGGAGCTCTGGTTGGTCCTTTTGAAGCCACAGCTCTTGCCAGAAATGATTCATAAAAAGTTCCCTGACTTGGAAATAAGTCATACCCCTCTACATTGAAAACCAAAGCCTGAGTTCCCAAGTTCTAAGAATTTCTCTGTAGCATGTAAGATACTGAAGTAGGAGATGAATTCACTGATACTCCTGGATTACAAATACACATCTGTGAGTGGTTTATGAAGGCAACTGTATCCCCCAAGTAGTGACAGCTTGTCTTTGACTCACTTCCTAAAGAGACTTCAATAGACCCAATGAGGTGGATATGAAAGAGAAAATCTGGAGTAGTCACCCTGGGTTAAAATGAAAATTAGAGGAATTAAGCAGAGCCGATACATAGAAGAAACATTAAGAAATGTTTCTCAGGAAAAGGTGCTGAGAAAGGTCAAGTCCTTTTCTAGCTTTAATGCAATGAAGTCCAGCAGTGATGATTAGAAAAAATGTTTTTAAGGTTTCTGGTAAACTTGTACCTTGCCTTTATTTATCATTTTGTTTCCTTCTATTCCTACTATTTAGAAAAAAAGACATATTTTATAATAGAAAATCTATCTCTTTACTTGCTTACAAAAAGAAGAGGGATGCAAGAAATGGTAAGCTGGGTTCTGGTCCTCAATACCTCAAGCTTGAGGTCCAGTTTGAAGAAATATTAATCAAAACCAGAAGAAACAAGAGTTAAGATGCTAAGTTCTTCTTGAGACGTTATACACAGAGCAAGCTCCTGGCTCAGAAGTGATTTCAGGAAAATATAGGTGAGTGGGATCCATGGGTGATTGTACTCATGGAGGCTTTTCATTCTGCGTTTCTGATGCTAAGTTATCTTGGGAGACTTGCTGACTCTGAAGAGACTGCCACTCCCAAAGCTAGTTATTCCTAGAGAGGAAAGGACTTGCCTGCAAGTGTGCCTTTCATATGCAAATCAACCAGTCTCATGGCCCTACACCAGACCATCTGCTTCAGCTACCTCTTACACTTTGGACCACTATCCCCTTTCCCTATTGACTCTAGGACCAGGCACCAGACAACGAGGTGCAGCTCTATGCGCCAAAACCTACTGAAAATTTTCAACTCAGCCAATCCTAAGCCTGATTACTCTTCCTTGGCCATGCTTTCCCACAAAAGCCATAATGAAAGTTCTTGCCCATATTTCCTCCTCACTTCCTCTGCCTGCTGGCTAACCCTGGTGTTTCCTCCTGTAGCCTCCTCCTCCACCTTCATGAGGTGCCTTGTTCCCATACAAAATTAATAAACAGAAAACTCTGCTAAGTGGAGTTGGGAGACCAGAAGGGGGCGCTCTCGTGCCCTACAAAGACAGCAGAGTCCAACAAGAGCAAAGACTTCTTTTCAGGCAAGGACTCAACCAATGAAATCAAAGGATATTAATGCGTTTATGTGAAATCTAGAAAAAAAAAGATTATAGATGAACTTATCTGCAGGGCAGGAATAGAGATGCAGATATAGAGAATGGTCATGCGAACAAGGGAGTGCAGAAACGGAGAAGATGAATTAGGAGCTTGGGATTGATGCATATGCACTGCCATGTGTCAAACAGATAGCTGGTGGGAACCTGCTGTATAGCACAGGGAGCTCAGCTCTCGTGCTCTGTGGTGACCTCATGGGTGGGAGTGGGGGAAGGTCCAAGAGGGAGGGGAAATATGTATACGTATAGTTGATTCACTTCATTGAACAGCAGAAACGAACACAGTATTGTAAAGCAACTATACTGCAATTTAAAGAGAAAAGAAAAAAACATGGCTTCCCTGGTGAAATAGATGGTAGAGAACCTACCTGCAATGCAGGAGACCTTGGTTGAATCCTGGGGCATGAAGATTCCCTGGAGAAGGGGATGGCTACCCACTCCAGTATTCTTGCCTGAAAAATTCCATGGACAGAGGAACCGGGTGAGGTTGGACTGTAAAGAATTGGATACAACTGAGTGACTGAACGTGCATGCACACACACATACACATAGCCAACAGCCTACACTGTGTAAGGCAGGAGAAGCTGCTGTTGGGGTTATGAGGACTGTGGGTTAACTGAAAAACAGACAAAAGCTTGGAAGCTTATACTGAAAAGAATCCAATAATAATTTAAAAAAAAAAAAAGAAGAAGATCCAAATAGTGAGAGGAACCAGGAGCACTGAGTTACAGCTTCCTCAGACCTAGGAATCTGAGAATGCTGAAAAGAAAAAAGAGTGACTCTGGGGGAAAAAAAGTAGTATAAGCAAGAACTGCTCTTTTGTGATAGAGTAGCTTGTAAGGAGTCTAAGTGCCTAGAATGAAAGGATTAGAATTCTGCCCATACAGTTTCTAAAATACCTTGGTTGCTAAAACTGCGGGATTAATACAGAGGCAGTGTCTCAAATGGTATGTGTTTGATGAATTCTTAGCCTCAGTCTTAAGATGGGAGAGAGAAGTGATTAAGCCAAATTGAATATTTGAATTGTGTATACATATATTTGAAATCTCAGAGTGGAAGACTGGTGTAGAATTCTAAGTTAACCTGAAAACATGATATTAAAATTGCCCTAGTGTAAAAGTAGGCAATGAAGGTCCATGATGGAACAGTGAAATAAAGGAAATAATTCAGGAAATCTAAAGTTGTTCATCAGGGTTTTAATTATAGATGAACTTATCTGCAGGGCAGTGGCAGATATAGAGAATGGTCATGCGAACAAGGGAGTGCAGAAACGGAGAAGATGAATTAGGAGCTTGGGATTGATGCATATGCACTGCCATGTGTCAAACAGATAGCTGGTGGGAACCTGCTGTATAGCACAGGGAGCTCAGCTCGTGCTCTGTGGTGACCTCATGGGTGGGAGTGGGGGAAGGTCCAAGAGGGAGGGGAAATATGTATACGTATAGTTGATTCACTTCATTGAACAGCAGAAACGAACACAGTATTGTAAAGCAACTATACTGCAATTTAAAGAGAAAAGAAAAAAACATGGCTTCCCTGGTGAAATAGATGGTAGAGAACCTACCTGCAATGCAGGAGACCTTGGTTGAATCCTGGGGCATGAAGATTCCCTGGAGAAGGGGATGGCTACCCACTCCAGTATTCTTGCCTGAAAAATTCCATGGACAGAGGAACCGGGTGAGGTTGGACTGTAAAGAATTGGATACAACTGAGTGACTGAACGTGCATGCACACACACATACACATAGCCAACAGCCTACACTGTGTAAGGCAGGAGAAGCTGCTGTTGGGGTTATGAGGACTGTGGGTTAACTGAAAAACAGACAAAAGCTTGGAAGCTTATACTGAAAAGAATCCAATAATAATTTAAAAAAAAAAAAAGAAGAAGATCCAAATAGTGAGAGGAACCAGGAGCACTGAGTTACAGCTTCCTCAGACCTAGGAATCTGAGAATGCTGAAAAGAAAAAAGAGTGACTCTGGGGGAAAAAAAGTAGTATAAGCAAGAACTGCTCTTTTGTGATAGAGTAGCTTGTAAGGAGTCTAAGTGCCTAGAATGAAAGGATTAGAATTCTGCCCATACAGTTTCTAAAATACCTTGGTTGCTAAAACTGCGGGATTAATACAGAGGCAGTGTCTCAAATGGTATGTGTTTGATGAATTCTTAGCCTCAGTCTTAAGATGGGAGAGAGAAGTGATTAAGCCAAATTGAATATTTGAATTGTGTATACATATATTTGAAATCTCAGAGTGGAAGACTGGTGTAGAATTCTAAGTTAACCTGAAAACATGATATTAAAATTGCCCTAGTGTAAAAGTAGGCAATGAAGGTCCATGATGGAACAGTGAAATAAAGGAAATAATTCAGGAAATGTCTAAGAGTTGTTCATCAGGGGATTGGGTTTTGTTGATTTTGGAACCTTTGTTTCCAGTGAACCTGATTTCCTTTGTGTAGGATACCTGCTGGATATGCGTGGCGTTATCAGCTGCTGCAGAGTAACAGGGGACAGAGGGCTGATTTCTGAAAGTCTGAGACAGATGGTGAGATCACTGAACCCAGGAGGCAGGAAAGGAGGAAGGAGGGAAGGGAGGAGGGGAAAAAGGATGGAAGGGAGGAATGGAGGAAGCCCCTGGCAGGGCTGAGGTCAACGCTGCAGCTCCAGAGCTTTCACGGAAAAGCCTGCATAGTCCCAGAGTCCCACACTTTAAGAGATTTTTTTGTACAAAAATAAAAGCAAGCAAGTCGTTAAGCCAAGTCTCACTCTTAAAAAATATATATTACCTTTAAATAAAAATGTATTTTTTCCTTTTTATATTATAGCTAGGGTATTTGTTATGAAAAGCATTTTTATCAAAGCTCTAGGGGTGTTATTCTTAAAGCCTTGCCTCTCTGTGTTCTTTAGAAAGGCTATTATGTTCCCATGTTGTATATCAAAATTCTCTCTGCATAGGAAGTAATATCCTTGAATGAATAAAAAGTACTTTCCAAGTAGATAAAAGTTATACTAGTCAAAAGAGAACTTCTAGAAAAAACTATAAATCTTTGACATAAATTTTGTCTGTTGTGATAAATTATTTTTTTTAAAGAGATTTGGCTTTGCTGGTCGAACTGGCTCTTAGTGAGTGACTGAACAGTCTTCACATCTATTAGTTTCTTATATTTTATAGACACAGGCATCTATTTGCATGAAAAGTTAAAGGCCAAATGGTATGTGTTTAGGCCTCAGTCTTAAGATGGGAGAGAGAAGTGATTAAGCCAAATTGAATATTTGAATTGTGTATACATATATTTGAAATCTCAGAGTGGAAGACTGGTGTAGAATTCTAAGTTAACCTGAAAACATGATATTAAAATTGCCCTAGTGTAAAAGTAGGCAATGAAGGTCCATGATGGAACAGTGAAATAAAGGAAATAATTCAGGAAATGTCTAAGAGTTGTTCATCAGGGGATTGGGTTTTGTTGATTTTGGAACCTTTGTTTCCAGTGAACCTGATTTCCTTTGTGTAGGATACCTGCTGGATATGCGTGGCGTTATCAGCTGCTGCAGAGTAACAAGGGACAGAGGGCTGATTTCTGAAAGTCTGAGACAGATGGTGAGATCACTGAACCCAGGAGGCAGGAAAGGAGGAAGGAGGGAAGGGAGGAGGGGAAAAAGGATGGAAGGGAGGAATGGAGGAAGCCCCTGGCAGGGCTGAGGTCAACGCTGCAGCTCCAGAGCTTTCACGGAAAAGCCTGCATAGTCCCAGAGTCCCACACTTTAAGAGATTTTTTTGTACAAAAATAAAAGCAAGCAAGTCGTTAAGCCAAGTCTCACTCTTAAAAAATATATATTACCTTTAAATAAAATGTATTTTTTCCTTTTTATATTATAGCTAGGGTATTTGTTATGAAAAGCATTTTTATCAAAGCTCTAGGGGTGTTATTCTTAAAGCCTTGCCTCTCTGTGTTCTTTAGAAAGGCTATTATGTTCCCATGTTGTATATCAAAAATTCTCTCTGCATAGGAAGTAATATCCTTGAATGAATAAAAAGTACTTTCCAAGTAGATAAAAGTTATACTAGTCAAAAGAGAACTTCTAGAAAAAACTATAAATCTTTGACATAAATTTTGTCTGTTGTGATAAATTATTTTTTTTAAAGAGATTTGGCTTTGCTGGTCGAACTGGCTCTTAGTGAGTGACTGAACAGTCTTCACATCTATTAGTTTCTTATATTTTATAGACACAGGCATCTATTTGGATAATTATAGTAACCATAAGTATATACACATTTAGACATACTATTTGAATATGTCTATAGCTGTGTCTATACTGTCATACGTAGGAACTGAATATAGTGTGTCTTCTGATGCCAAAAACCAGAATGAATTTTTGGGCCAGCCTAATAAAATGTTTGGCCTTGCGACTGCTTCTGTATCTGCAGGTTGTGGGGTCTTGCAGTAGAATTCTCCAATATCTCTGGCAAACTATATTCAGAAATAATTTGTCTTCCTCTTTCCATGATGGCACCATGGGTTGGAGTTCTGCTGTGCATGATCATCATTGGTGACCTAGAGACCCTATTCCATTTACTGGGCAGTGGCTATATAGCCCGTATGCACAGTTTACCTTCCTTATACTCAGGAATCTTATAGGACAACTCATGGTATCTGTTTGGAAAAAAATGAGATCTTGTGCACATTCATCATATAAGTTAAGGTATGGTTTCTTTTCTCTAGCATTCACATTGACATGTTACCAATTTCATGTAAAAAGTATAAAATCACCTTTCCAAGATTTATGTTCATTTTAATAGGTCAAACATACTCACATATTGATTGTTAATAATGTATAGCTCTTATTTGATGTCTAGGCAAGGTTATTCTGTTTCTTTGAGTAGTGTTGTAGGATTACTACCCCTCTGGAATCTCTATATTCAGATGTATCTTTGGACACTCATTCAATTTAGATCATACTTGTTTACCGTATGGGCATATAAGCTGAAACATTAAGATATGCAAGAGCTTAAACTTGCAAAGTATACTCAAAACAGAGTAAATTCAGCCAATGGCACATAATTCAAATCTTTCAGTTCTTTATTATCTGGGTGAAGCCTACCAATAAGGCATTCATTAGCCATATGTTACTTCAAAAAATATCTCTTCAATCGTGTGGCAACACACTAATTATAGGAAATGATAAGGACCATTTAATACATGCAAATTGCCCATAGTCAGGGGAATTAGAAGGTAGACTGAACTGTAACACCTTGCTATAAAAAATGGGCCAGCTGCAGAGAGATTTATCATCCTGTCCTACTTCAGTCTTTGCCAAGGATGGGCCCACCTCACTCCATTACCTATGGACATACGCAAAAAAAAAAAAAAAAAAAAAAAAAAATCTGTTTCTTAAATAGTCTGACAGCAAACCCATATTAATATGCTAAGAAACTAAACAGTAAAAACCTCTGGTTAAATTGTGTGGAAAATGAACCCAGTTGAATGCCTGTGTGCCATGACTAGATCCATATAGACTGAAGCAAAGAGAAAGAAAAAAAAAAAAAAACAGGTTTCAAACACTGACGGGCATCTCTAAGCTGGAATTTAACAACAATAAGAAGTCACAAAATGGCTTTTTCAGAACTGTCTGGCCAACAAAAACGTACAGAAACTTTTTTTTAAAATGTGATTATAAATTTAACAGAAAGCATAAAAATTTCAGGAAGGTTCTTAAGGGCTGACATCTGTGGATGATATGCTGGAATCTCTTATTCTCGCTCCTGTGCTGATGAGCGGGCTTCCTCTCTGTATGGTATGTGTGATAAAAGCACAGGTACAAATGATTCAGTGGTACCTACCATATGGGAGGCTTATGAACCGATGGGCACCTTCAGAAAGATTGGTTTCCCTAGAGTTATGGAGGCTTTCCTAGCATTTTCCTTGGCATAATTATCTCAAGAAAAAACAAAACTCATATTAATATTGGCAGAAGACACCAATAATTAGAGAACTCTAAGAAATCAAGAAAGATAGTGTGCCTTGATTACTATTATTGACTTCCTTTAATCTACTGGAATAATTAAGTTCCTTGAGTTCAAGAAACATAGTTCTTTAACTTGGAATCTTCTGGAGACCCAAATCAAATGCTTTATTTGATTGTGTCCTATATGTACTTAGCAAATTGTAATGTATTAAAATGTCATGATTTGTGGATGTTGAAGCATTGTACCAGAAAGGCCACTTCAATCAACCTATTTATATGTTAAAATTTCTGCCAAAAGTATCAAAAAACATTTTTTACATTTGTTCCTCATTTTTCCTATTGAAAGAAAGTAATACAGATTTGAGATTTTGGAGGATTGAAAGTGTCCCCTGCCTTTTTGAACTTTCAAATTGTTATATTACATACATTCTCAGCATGTCATGGAGTTATCCTAGAGAAAGTACCAAAAACTCCTACTTCTTCTTTAACCAGAGCAGCTGCACTTTTATCTGTTTTACATAATGTAAAATCCAGTTTGAAAATATAGGAAAACCTTGTCTCTGAGAATTTCCATTCACATAATTTGAGGTGTGGAAAATGAACCCAGTTGAATGCCTGTGTGCCATGACTAGATCCATATAGACTGAAGCAAAGAGAAAGAAAAAAAAAAAAAAACAGGTTTCAAACACTGACGGGCATCTCTAAGCTGGAATTTAACAACAATAAGAAGTCACAAAATGGCTTTTTCAGAACTGTCTGGCCAACAAAAACGTACAGAAACTTTTTTTTTAAATGTGATTATAAATTTAACAGAAAGCATAAAAATTTCAGGAAGGTTCTTAAGGGCTGACATCTGTGGATGATATGCTGGAATCTCTTATTCTCGCTCCTGTGCTGATGAGCGGGCTTCCTCTCTGTATGGTATGTGTGATAAAAGCACAGGTACAAATGATTCAGTGGTACCTACCATATGGGAGGCTTATGAACCGATGGGCACCTTCAGAAAGATTGGTTTCCCTAGAGTTATGGAGGCTTTCCTAGCATTTTCCTTGGCATAATTATCTCAAGAAAAAACAAAACTCATATTAATATTGGCAGAAGACACCAATAATTAGAGAACTCTAAGAAATCAAGAAAGATAGTGTGCCTTGATTACTATTATTGACTTCCTTTAATCTACTGGAATAATTAAGTTCCTTGAGTTCAAGAAACATAGTTCTTTAACTTGGAATCTTCTGGAGACCCAAATCAAATGCTTTATTTGATTGTGTCCTATATGTACTTAGCAAATTGTAATGTATTAAAATGTCATGATTTGTGGATGTTGAAGCATTGTACCAGAAAGGCCACTTCAATCAACCTATTTATATGTTAAAATTTCTGCCAAAAGTATCAAAAAACATTTTTTACATTTGTTCCTCATTTTTCCTATTGAAAGAAAGTAATACAGATTTGAGATTTTGGAGGATTGAAAGTGTCCCCTGCCTTTTTGAACTTTCAAATTGTTATATTACATACATTCTCAGCATGTCATGGAGTTATCCTAGAGAAAGTACCAAAAACTCCTACTTCTTCTTTAACCAGAGCAGCTGCACTTTTATCTGTTTTACATAATGTAAAATCCAGTTTGAAAATATAGGAAAACCTTGTCTCTGAGAATTTCCATTCACATAATTTGAGGTAAGACCAGGAACAGTTTTTAAGTGACTTATGCCTATACTAAAAAAAGTAAAAAAGTAATTGCTATAACTGTTTTTATAATTTTTTTATAATTGTATGTATTTCTTATAAATTCTTCCACTGACAAAGTTTTAGTTAGTTTGTCAGAGTTTCTGGTAAGGATTGTGCACATTCAGTTGTACTACTCATATATACAGGAACATGTGGATATAACAGGAACATGTTGATAGTGTCCTATTTGATTGGACAGAAATAAAAAAATTGTGCTCTCTTACCTAATAATGACCATGATGGACTTCCTGATCAAGTAACCTTTAGTAGTAACAAGATACTATCTTTGATCTGAGATATGGTAAACATGGACTGACAAACGTAGTTGTACATAAATCAAATCCTTAATTAGACTTATTTTTCTATATATTATAAGAGCTCACAATAGACAGGCATGCTTATTTAAACCTGGGCAGTAACCAGCACCAGACGTTCAGGGTAAGTGTCTTGTTAACATTGATGACTCATTTCCCAACTGTCATATAAGTTCCTAACCAGATTTAAACCATCCCTCCTTCTAAACTCAGCAATTTCAGACCATTAAAAACATATTTAGGGGGTTCCCTGGTGGTCCAGTAGATAAGGACACCGCTTTGCAGTTCAAAGGGCGCCGATTTGATCCCTGGCTTGGGAAGATCCCACGTGCTGCGGAGCGACTGGACTGATGTGTCCAACTACTGAGCCAGAGTGCATGTGCCTAGAGAGAGCTTTGGAACTCTGCAGGGAGAGAGGCCACTGTGATGGGAGGCCCACACAGGCCAAAGAACAAAGATAAACAAATGAAAGATCAATAGAAATGGCCCAAAAAACACCATATTTATTATGTTATTGCTGTTGCATTGCTGTTTAAAAAACAGTAAGTGCTTTTAACAGACTCACTACATAAAAGTTTCATTATTCAAAATAATTTTTTTCTTTAAAAGAGAAGATGAACAGTAGTTTTTTCTAAACTGCTGTTAGTTTTTCCCTAGAATTCAAGAAAATCAGTTCATTAGGTTTTTATTATTCTTAACATAAAAAAGTAAAAAGTAACCAGAGCAGCTGCACTTTATCTGTTTTACATAATGTAAAATCCAGTTTGAAAATATAGGAAAACCTTGTCTCTGAGAATTTCCATTCACATAATTTGAGGTAAGACCAGGAACAGTTTTAAGTGACTTATGCCTATACTAAAAAGTAAAAAGTAATTGCTATAACTGTTTTTATAATTTTTTTATAATTGTATGTATTTCTTATAAATTCTTCCACTGACAAAGTTTTAGTTAGTTTGTCAGAGTTTCTGGTAAGGATTGTGCACATTCAGTTGTACTACTCATATATACAGGAACATGTGGATATAACAGGAACATGTTGATAGTGTCCTATTTGATTGGACAGAAATAAAAAAATTGTGCTCTCTTACCTAATAATGACCATGATGGACTTCCTGATCAAGTAACCTTTAGTAGTAACAAGATACTATCTTTGATCTGAGATATGGTAAACATGGACTGACAAACGTAGTTGTACATAAATCAAATCCTTAATTAGACTTATTTTCTATATATTATAAGAGCTCACAATAGACAGGCATGCTTATTTAAACCTGGGCAGTAACCAGCACCAGACGTTCAGGGTAAGTGTCTTGTTAACATTGATGACTCATTTCCCAACTGTCATATAAGTTCCTAACCAGATTTAAACCATCCCTCCTTCTAAACTCAGCAATTTCAGACCATTAAAAACATATTTAGGGGGTTCCCTGGTGGTCCAGTAGATAAGGACACCGCTTTGCAGTTCAAAGGGCGCCGATTTGATCCCTGGCTTGGGAAGATCCCACGTGCTGCGGAGCGACTGGACTGATGTGTCCAACTACTGAGCCAGAGTGCATGTGCCTAGAGAGAGCTTTGGAACTCTGCAGGGAGAGAGGCCACTGTGATGGGAGGCCCACACAGGCCAAAGAACAAAGATAAACAAATGAAAGATCAATAGAAATGGCCCAAAAAACACCATATTTATTATGTTATTGCTGTTGCATTGCTGTTTAAAAAACAGTAAGTGCTTTTAACAGACTCACTACATAAAAGTTTCATTATTCAAAATAATTTTTTTCTTTAAAAGAGAAGATGAACAGTAGTTTTTTCTAAACTGCTGTTAGTTTTTCCCTAGAATTCAAGAAAATCAGTTCATTAGGTTTTTATTATTCTTAACAAAAGATAAGTTTTTCCCTCAGATTCTTACTCATTAATTAACATTGACATTGGTTGACAAAAGTGATACTAAATGCAGGAAAAGTGGTTTTCTTTTAGAGAACTGTCAAGGAACTCTGAATGATAAAGTAACAAGGGAACAATATTAATAAAAGGATAAGTGTTAGCAACATACAATACTGTGTCAAATTGCACTGCATCAAATAAACAATTTCAGTGAATCATTTTCTGACTGGTAAAGCACTTCACCAAAGGAAAAGTGTGAAAATGAACAACAACAACAAAATTCCAAAGAGCTACTAAGATTGAATTGGCAGTTGGAGAGATGAAATGTACTAGGAAATGAAGGAATTGTGTGTTTGATCAAATCATGTGTCATATATTCAGAGGACTGAAAATCATTCAGATTCTGCAAGATGAAAGTGGCAAAAGAATAACACTCAGAGTGAGACTGATTGAGGTATTTGGAATATTAAATTAAAATTCCATTCCATTCCATTCGATAAGCCTATGGAATTTGCCCTGAGAGTCAGCTTGACTGGAAAGGATGTTGGATAATATCCAACAGTTAGCACATGACCAATCTTACATGAAAGCAGAGAAGATTAAAAGAAAAAAAAAAAAACATGTAAAGCTCAATCTTATATGAAAGTTTGCTTTTGCTAGTGACCTATGTAAATATGAATATTATAAATGCATAGGTATTTATTTACCAAATTACTCTATTCTGTCAAAAATTCTGAAAAGTGGCAGTTTGTAACCAGGAGAGTCATGAACCATTTATTTGAAAACTTACAAAGTAAATACGCTGCTATAGTTTAGTATGAAATCTCACATGTTTGGTTTAACTTCTTGCAATAAACTATTAGGAGGAAATTGTACATGAAAACACATGGCAGTGAGACCTTTCTAAGAATCAAGTTATTTCATTGCACAGAGTACTATATATTTGGTTTTCTGGGGGAAAAATCTACTTACTGCTACACTGACTGAGCTGAGCTACCCCATTACTTGAACAGTTTATAATTATGGACAATTTTAAACACCTTGGGGCAGTTGAAGAGTATAGTTTGCCTTACATCAGAGAAGAACTAGTACCTTGTAACTAATTCAGTGATCTCAACCTGATAACTGTGAGTCCCATCAGAAATAAATCAAATCATCATTTTACTATTTGGTTACATACATTGATGGAACTAGAAAAAGAAAGGATTAGTGACTCTATAGTAAAAAATTGGTAGCACTAAGGAAAAGTTGACTTTAAATAGCCTGGTCAGGGAATTGGTTGTCTTGAGCTTACATCGTTCAGTCATGTCTGACTCTTTGCAACCCCATGGACTGCCGCGTGCCAGGCCTCCTGTCCTTCACCATCTGCCAGAGCTTGCTCAAACTCATGTCCTCTGAGTCAGTGATACCATCCAACCATCTTATCCTCTGTTATACCCTTCTTCTTCTGCCTTCTGTTTTTCCCAGCATCAGGGCCTTTTCCAAAGAGTTGTGTATTCGCATCAGACAGCCAAAGTATTGGAGCTTCAGCTTCAGCATCTTAGGTACTTACTCTTCTATAAGGGTAGTTTCTCTTGTAAAAATGGAACTGGACTATGAACTCCAATTCACTGTTCAAGAATTGCAACATCTTGGGTTTCATCTTGAACTCTTTCCCATCCTTAATATCTCTTGAAACCATTTTCATTGATTTTCATCTCCTCTGTCAACACCGTATTTCTCCTGAATTATTGGACCATCCCTTACACTGATCTTTCTGCTTTTGACTTGTCCTTGACCCACGAGTGCATCGAACTGTAGCAAAGGAGGTGTTAGAAGATTGTTCTGTTTTGCCTAGTACTCTGTGTCACCTTTGTTTTTGAAGAACAGAAATAGCATTTCCTACACTGCTAAACCCCACTATCTGCCACCTATCATCACTGGTAGAATATTTTTGAATGAATCAATGAATAGATGATTGGATAGGTGCCTGGAAAAGTCCTCTCTTTGGAGCAAAATTTAAGTTTATCAAAATTTTCTGGAACTATATATTTGGTTTTCTGGGGAAAAATCTACTTACTGCTACACTGACTGAGCTGAGCTACCCCATTACTTGAACAGTTTATAATTATGGACAATTTTAAACACCTTGGGGCAGTTGAAGAGTATAGTTTGCCTTACATCAGAGAAGAACTAGTACCTTGTAACTAATTCAGTGATCTCAACCTGATAACTGTGAGTCCCATCAGAAATAAATCAAATCATCATTTTACTATTTGGTTACATACATTGATGGAACTAGAAAAAGAAAGGATTAGTGACTCTATAGTAAAAAATTGGTAGCACTAAGGAAAAGTTGACTTTAAATAGCCTGGTCAGGGAATTGGTTGTCTTGAGCTTACATCGTTCAGTCATGTCTGACTCTTTGCAACCCCATGGACTGCCGCGTGCCAGGCCTCCTGTCCTTCACCATCTGCCAGAGCTTGCTCAAACTCATGTCCTCTGAGTCAGTGATACCATCCAACCATCTTATCCTCTGTTATACCCTTCTTCTTCTGCCTTCTGTTTTTCCCAGCATCAGGGCCTTTTCCAAAGAGTTGTGTATTCGCATCAGACAGCCAAAGTATTGGAGCTTCAGCTTCAGCATCTTAGGTACTTACTCTTCTATAAGGGTAGTTTCTCTTGTAAAAATGGAACTGGACTATGAACTCCAATTCACTGTTCAAGAATTGCAACATCTTGGGTTTCATCTTGAACTCTTTCCCATCCTTAATATCTCTTGAAACCATTTTCATTGATTTTCATCTCCTCTGTCAACACCGTATTTCTCCTGAATTATTGGACCATCCCTTACACTGATCTTTCTGCTTTTGACTTGTCCTTGACCCACGAGTGCATCGAACTGTAGCAAAGGAGGTGTTAGAAGATTGTTCTGTTTTGCCTAGTACTCTGTGTCACCTTTGTTTTTGAAGAACAGAAATAGCATTTCCTACACTGCTAAACCCCCACTATCTGCCACCTATCATCACTGGTAGAATATTTTTTGAATGAATCAATGAATAGATGATTGGATAGGTGCCTGGAAAAGTCCTCTCTTTGGAGCAAAATTATAAATGATGATTCATACAAATAAATGTTACAACTGGAACTATAGTTTTGGTGCAGGATGCAGAAGATATCATTTCAGCATCAGCCAGGAACATTTAATGTGCTTTCATAGCATGGCCTTACAGATAAGTTCATTTCAAATTCCAAATAGCTGAATAATGCCACAGACCTTTACAATACCACATGCCAGCCATAAGGTAGAGCTTGTTATATTTAAAATGAATAGCATCTATTAATAAAACAAATAAGGTCATGGAAATCATGAAATAAAAGAGATTAATGAAAAATAGAGTATTTTCTATACTGAAGTTGGGATGTCATGTCAGGTGAGTAGAAATAAAATGATTAATGTAGGGTATGTGAAAATGGATGGTGAACCCAAGCAAATAATTATAGATATAGATTGTACTTTCTCCATTTTTAGTGTGACAAGTGAGAGGTCCAGCTGCCATGGAATTCTTTGTAAGTACAGCTTTGAAAATCCTCTAGACTTTTTATCTTATCCATCTTAACTGGCAGGCCATAAATAAATGTTGACATGACATTACTATGTGTCCGTTCCACTTCACTAATTTTTTTTGCTATTTTCCTAGAAACACAGTACAGGATAGCAAAGAAAAAGGTAGTAGGAAGGCTTTTTTTTTGTAATTCTTGATATATCCGTTACTAACTGGGATGCTTCTCTGAAAAAGATTAATGATAACTGGGATGACTTAAGACTGCCCTTAATTTCTTTATCAATAAAATTCCAGGTGAGATAAGCAAGGCCTAAAACACTGTGCATTTTCAATGTGTTTCTTTGGATTTTATTAAGATTGTCAAAGTCTAAATATAAAGATGATTCTTTACAATCTTCTAATGTCCAGCAAAGTTTCTAATACTCTCAATCATATATATTCTCTTGGGAAAAACTCAGTTAACAAACTTGTTCAAGGAGATTGTTAAACTGAATTGGATGGATGAATGTGAGTGCTTTCTAACCTTAACACAGAGTTGCCAGCTGATAGGAGTCGGTAGAATATTTTTTGAATGAATCAATGAATAGATGATTGGATAGGTGCCTGGAAAAGTCCTCTCTTTGGAGCAAAATTATAAATGATGATTCATACAAATAAATGTTACAACTGGAACTATAGTTTTGGTGCAGGATGCAGAAGATATCATTTCAGCATCAGCCAGGAACATTTAATGTGCTTTCATAGCATGGCCTTACAGATAAGTTCATTTCAAATTCCAAATAGCTGAATAATGCCACAGACCTTTACAATACCACATGCCAGCCATAAGGTAGAGCTTGTTATATTTAAAATGAATAGCATCTATTAATAAAACAAATAAGGTCATGGAAATCATGAAATAAAAGAGATTAATGAAAAATAGAGTATTTTCTATACTGAAGTTGGGATGTCATGTCAGGTGAGTAGAAATAAAATGATTAATGTAGGGTATGTGAAAATGGATGGTGAACCCAAGCAAATAATTATAGATATAGATTGTACTTTCTCCATTTTTAGTGTGACAAGTGAGAGGTCCAGCTGCCATGGAATTCTTTGTAAGTACAGCTTTGAAAATCCTCTAGACTTTTTATCTTATCCATCTTAACTGGCAGGCCATAAATAAATGTTGACATGACATTACTATGTGTCCGTTCCACTTCACTAATTTTTTTTGCTATTTTCCTAGAAACACAGTACAGGATAGCAAAGAAAAAGGTAGTAGGAAGGCTTTTTTTTTGTAATTCTTGATATATCCGTTACTAACTGGGATGCTTCTCTGAAAAAGATTAATGATAACTGGGATGACTTAAGACTGCCCTTAATTTCTTTATCAATAAAATTCCAGGTGAGATAAGCAAGGCCTAAAACACTGTGCATTTTCAATGTGTTTCTTTGGATTTTATTAAGATTGTCAAAGTCTAAATATAAAGATGATTCTTTACAATCTTCTAATGTCCAGCAAAGTTTCTAATACTCTCAATCATATATATTCTCTTGGGAAAAACTCAGTTAACAAACTTGTTCAAGGAGATTGTTAAACTGAATTGGATGGATGAATGTGAGAGTGCTTTCTAACCTTAACACAGAGTTGCCAGCTGATAGGAGTCATTGCTAATTATTAACTCCAATGTACAGCACTGCATACTACTATAATTCTTTCAATAATTATAAAATGCTTCAAATAAAGGTGATTTTAATTGGTTTCAACTGAAAAGCTCTATGATATTCTGAAGTTTATGGAAACCAAATATGTGGAAAAGAGGTAAAGCTAGAGGAAGGGTGGAAAAAAGATCAAATCAGATAGTTTCAATTTTAAAAAAGATCTAGTATCGCTTGTTCATTGTAAGAGAACAGCCATAGAAAGGCATCAGCAATACTTCTGGTAAAAATGAATTATTGGCAGTCTCTATGCCATTAAGTTAAACAAGGCTTGGAAAGGATTCATCATTGTGTTGTGAATCCTTGGAAGTAGTTTATAGCAAATAGTTTGAACCATTTTTTGTATTCCAAACAGTCATTCAGCCTACTTACTGATAGAAATACAAAACAGAAACTTATTTTCATTATTTTCTGTCAGGGTATAGTAGCTTTAGAATGTGCTCATTTCTGCTCTACAATGAAGTAAATCACCTATATGTATACACACGTCCCCTCCCTCTTGACATCTCTCACATATGCCCCTATACTGAAACTTAATATTAGGTAATATCTAGTCTCAAGAGAGTTTTTTAGCTGTTTTACTAAAAAGTGCTCAGAAAATAATTCAATTGTATTATTTTAAGACTTTAAGACTACATAAAACACTATGTAGACAGAGGCATACAAGAACCAAAATGGTTATTTACACTACATTCATTTTCAAGGAAATATGGGAAATCCCTAATGTATCTAGCGTATTGGATTTCATCAGCTGTCATGTGAAATTCCTTTCCCTACAAAATGTTTTTTTAAAAAGTAGTGAATTCCATGGGGTATATACATTGAACAGTGGACCTGATGGAATTTTTCTTGTAAACAGAGTATTATGAAAAAAAGTAGAATGATGCCACATTCGTCCTGGATAGCTAAGAGAATCAAGTTACTACATCTGCAACAAGAAAGATTCTGAGAGTTACAGGTGTTAGGGTGCAGTAGGAGGATTCAGAACTCAGTTTTAGAAATATTCACTTTGAAAAGCTTATTAGACACCTAACTGGAGATGTTGCTAGGCCAATGATATGTTTCATGTTTAGTAGAAATGATTTTGGTAAGACTAGAGAAATAATTTTGAGTCAATCATGCCAAACAGATATTTTTTCAGTTACGAGGCTGATGAAACTCAAAGGAGAAAAGACAAACAGGAAAGTTAAAAAACAGAATGTGTATAAGTATATACATAAACAGAGTTATGTGTGTGCATTGAAAACAAATCATATGCATTTGGAGAACTTTTAACATTGTTCTGCCTTTTAACAGATTCCTCCATACATAGATCTCAGACAGCTCAACTCTAAGAAACCCAAATTTAGCATAACTTGCTCTTGAACTAACAAATAATCCCACTGATACTATAAAAATAGAGCAGAATTTGTTTCTGCTGAGTCCTAAAGGCAATGGGATAGAGGAAATAAAGAAATGACCTTAATCTGGGAACAGAACCATTTTTAAAGAAGCTAAATATAGTAATAAGGTCACAGATTATATACAAGCCCCAAGATTTCAATAAGGTGGTCACATCAGAATTATCCATTCATTGTTGCTTTATATATCTGTTTAACTTTTATTACACCAAAATAAGATAGGGTATTTGTAGTGAAAGGTCAAGATAATAAATCTGTTCATATGATTCCAGTCTATCTATACACTATTGATTTTGTGGTCTGTATCTGCTCCAAACATTTCCTTTAATGACTTTAAAGCTTATAAATCCAACATATCCTATACATAAAACATGTACAAAGCGAAGCAATAGGAAATGTTTATTCTTTTCAGCATTTACAGTCCTGACTACTTAGCAGTATTTTATAAACTACGTATCCTCATAGACTTGATAGTATTCTATCTGGAAATTATTAGACTAAGTCTGGTCATACAACTTTGATGACTCTATATTCACTGCTGAACTAGCTCTCTCTACTCATGAAATTAAATATTCCATGAGTGATATTAAAGATTAAAGCATTTTCCTAGTGACCTTAAGCAAATCAGACAGAAAAGTTACTAAAATCTTTGAGAGTTACAGGTGTTAGGGTGCAGTAGGAGGATTCAGAACTCAGTTTTAGAAATATTCACTTTGAAAAGCTTATTAGACACCTAACTGGAGATGTTGCTAGGCCAATGATATGTTTCATGTTTAGTAGAAATGATTTTGGTAAGACTAGAGAAATAATTTTGAGTCAATCATGCCAAACAGATATTTTTTCAGTTACGAGGCTGATGAAACTCAAAGGAGAAAAGACAAACAGGAAAGTTAAAAAACAGAATGTGTATAAGTATATACATAAACAGAGTTATGTGTGTGCATTGAAAACAAATCATATGCATTTGGAGAACTTTTAACATTGTTCTGCCTTTTAACAGATTCCTCCATACATAGATCTCAGACAGCTCAACTCTAAGAAACCCAAATTTAGCATAACTTGCTCTTGAACTAACAAATAATCCCACTGATACTATAAAAATAGAGCAGAATTTGTTTCTGCTGAGTCCTAAAGGCAATGGGATAGAGGAAATAAAGAAATGACCTTAATCTGGGAACAGAACCATTTTTAAAGAAGCTAAATATAGTAATAAGGTCACAGATTATATACAAGCCCCAAGATTTCAATAAGGTGGTCACATCAGAATTATCCATTCATTGTTGCTTTATATATCTGTTTAACTTTTATTACACCAAAATAAGATAGGGTATTTGTAGTGAAAGGTCAAGATAATAAATCTGTTCATATGATTCCAGTCTATCTATACACTATTGATTTTGTGGTCTGTATCTGCTCCAAACATTTCCTTTAATGACTTTAAAGCTTATAAATCCAACATATCCTATACATAAAACATGTACAAAGCGAAGCAATAGGAAATGTTTATTCTTTTCAGCATTTACAGTCCTGACTACTTAGCAGTATTTTATAAACTACGTATCCTCATAGACTTGATAGTATTCTATCTGGAAATTATTAGACTAAGTCTGGTCATACAACTTTGATGACTCTATATTCACTGCTGAACTAGCTCTCTCTACTCATGAAATAATAGTGCAAACTATTTCCATGAGTGATATTAAAGATTAAAGCATTTTCCTAGTGACCTTAAGCAAATCAGACAGAAAAGCCAAGATTTTAAGCTGAAAACTTTGATCAGTTCCATTATATCACATTGAAAATCTTCCCAATGGCACCATAAAAGATAAAACTAGACACTAAAAAACTTGACACATGTATATATATCCATATTGTTTATGTATTAATATATTGGGTGTGAACTAGGAATTCACAAAAAAGGACCCAAGAATGGTCCAAAAAATGATAAGATGTTCAACTTCGGGCTTCCCCGGTAGCTCAGTGATAAAGAGTTTGCCTGTCAATGCAGGAGACATGGGTTCGATCCCTGATCCGGGAAGATCCCACATGCTGCAGAGCAAATAAGCCTGTGAGCCACAGCTATTGAGTCTGTGCTCTAGAGCCTTGGAGCCACAACTATGGAGCCCACGCGCCACAACTACTGAAACCCATGTACTCTAGGCCTGAGTTCCATAACAAGAGAAGTCACAGCAACAAGAAGCCTGCTCACCTCAGCTAGGGAGTAGCCCCCACTCCCTGCAACTAGAGTAGAGCCTGTGGCAGCAGGGAAAACACCGAATAGCCAAAAATAAATAAAAAATAATAAATAAAAAAAATGTTAAAGATGTTCAGCTTCACTGATAATTAGGGAAATGCAGATTAAGAGTGAGATACAGTATCTCACCTATAAAACTGGCAAATGGTTTAGTCTGACAATTTCAAATGCAGACAAAGACATAGGTAAATGGGTATTCCTCATCTTTGATCGTTGAAGTGAAAATTGGTATAATCTTTTTGATGGGTAATTTTGCAGCACGTAGTAAGATTGAAAATACCCATAATTTCAAGTCACGTCTGACTCTTTGCGACTCTGTCGACTGGAGCCCACCAGGCTCCTGTGTCCATGGGATTCTCCAGGCAAGTATACTAGAATGAGTTGCCATGCCCTCCTGCAGAGGATTTTCCCAACCCAGGGATCGAACCTGTGTCCCCTGCATTAGTAGGTGGGTTCTTTACCTTTATGGTCACCTTAGAAGCTCTTCTAAGTATATATAGCCTTGAGAAATTTTTCAGCTTGTGTTTAAGGAGACATATTCATAAATGTTCATTGTGACATTGCTAAAATTTTAAAAACTAAAGCAACCAAAATGTTATCAACTGATGAGTGAATAAATAAATATGGTATATTTATGTGATGGAATTGATCTCTGTTATAATACTAAATGAACAGTATAATATTAATACCAAATGAAGCATAATACTAAATGAAAGGAAGTTAGTTCAGAATTGGCAGGTAAAGATTACATGATTTGATAATTATATAATAAGATTTATTTAAACTTAGTGACTTGCCCCAAATATCATAGATAGTAATGAAGAGTACTCAAACTCAGGATCATCTGACTTGGCTTTGTTTTCTTTTTAACAAACTTTCTCCCAAAGCCTGTCTCTCTTCCTTTCTCTGACATAGGCACAAGCATAAGTACTTGTGGAATTTCTTTGAGCATGTTTCTCAGATAAAGAGGAAGGGAAAATTATGCTCAAATTAATTTTCTCCTGGAAACTTCTGATTCACTCCATGATCTTTCTTAGTTTCCATTTAAAATCGACCTCGCTTTTTCTAGCTCAATTTGTACTTTATTATAGCATTGTCACTTATTGATATTTTGCTATGGTCTGTGTTTGTTGATAATTTTGACCCCTCAAGTTTTAGACTTTTAAATATAACAAAATATATTATTTATTTATGATTAAAAGAAAACAAGTTCATTGAGAAGAATTTGGAATATTGAGAAAACACTATCATGAAATCTCTAAAATCATTCATTCTATAATCATTCACCCAGAAATAAAGCTATTAATATTTTGGAGTTTTTGACTCCTTTTATTGTATAAATAGATTTATAAATTTATATTTACTCTTCCCCTCAAATTATACTATAACAAACTTTTAATTTTGTATCCGTCTCTGCATTTGGTTATGTCATCACATTATTAAATCCATGCCACCATTTTATTTCATTTTCTATCTATGTTCATAAAAGAAATAGATCTGGTAAGTGTGTCTGTGTATGAGTGTGTGTGTGTGTGTGCTGATGTGTTTCTGTGCAGCAGTGTGCTGAAACTGGCTTGTGTCAGCTTGTGAGGACCACTTGTATGCATATCTTCCCAACTTTGCTCTCAGTGAAATCAAATGGTAGTTTGAAAGCAACCAGGAATAGCTATAGTTTGCAAAGAGGAAATTGCTATAAATCGGGGCATTTCTTTTGTTTTAAATTCCAAAGAGCTAACTTACCAGCACTCTAATTGCTTTGGGTGTACAAGGTATGCTAACCTCATAAAATGAAAGAAGATTACTATATTTTTTTGGAAACTTTTATATAGCACATGCATTCTCTGTTTCCTATTGGACTTCTCACAGATGGCTGGAATGAATGCAAAGTGGTACAGTCACTCTGGAAAAAAAGTGTAGCACTCGTGAACATTAAAATGCTTACCATATGATTCAGCAATCATACCATTGGGCATTTTTCCCAGAGAAGTGAAAACTTATGAATCTACATAGAAACCTGAACAAGAATGTTAGTAGCAGCTTTATTCATAATAGCCCCAAACTGGAAGCAGCCAAAGTGTCTTTCAGTAGTAAATGGTTTGGTAAAGTGTGATGCATACATATCATGGGATATTACCCAACAATACAAAGAATGGTCTATTATTTCACATATGAACCTGGATGGATTTCAAGGGAATTATCTTGGATGAAGAGCCCATCTGAAAAGCTTTCTATTCTATTGTATTTATGTTGAAAGAAAATTTTAAAACAAAATATATTATTTATTTATGATTAAAAGAAAACAAGTTCATTGAGAAGAATTTGGAATATTGAGAAAACACTATCATGAAATCTCTAAAATCATTCATTCTATAATCATTCACCCAGAAATAAAGCTATTAATATTTTGGAGTTTTTGACTCCTTTTATTGTATAAATAGATTTATAAATTTATATTTACTCTTCCCCTCAAATTATACTATAACAAACTTTTAATTTTGTATCCGTCTCTGCATTTGGTTATGTCATCACATTATTAAATCCATGCCACCATTTTATTTCATTTTCTATCTATGTTCATAAAAGAAATAGATCTGGTAAGTGTGTCTGTGTATGAGTGTGTGTGTGTGTGTGTGCTGATGTGTTTCTGTGCAGCAGTGTGCTGAAACTGGCTTGTGTCAGCTTGTGAGGACCACTTGTATGCATATCTTCCCAACTTTGCTCTCAGTGAAATCAAATGGTAGTTTGAAAGCAACCAGGAATAGCTATAGTTTGCAAAGAGGAAATTGCTATAAATCGGGGCATTTCTTTTGTTTTAAATTCCAAAGAGCTAACTTACCAGCACTCTAATTGCTTTGGGTGTACAAGGTATGCTAACCTCATAAAATGAAAGAAGATTACTATATTTTTTTGGAAACTTTTATATAGCACATGCATTCTCTGTTTCCTATTGGACTTCTCACAGATGGCTGGAATGAATGCAAAGTGGTACAGTCACTCTGGAAAAACAGTGTAGCACTCGTGAACATTAAAATGCTTACCATATGATTCAGCAATCATACCATTGGGCATTTTTCCCAGAGAAGTGAAAACTTATGAATCTACATAGAAACCTGAACAAGAATGTTAGTAGCAGCTTTATTCATAATAGCCCCAAACTGGAAGCAGCCCAAGTGTCTTTCAGTAGTAAATGGTTTGGTAAAGTGTGATGCATCCATATCATGGGATATTACCCAACAATACAAAGAATGGTCTATTATTTCACATATGAACCTGGATGGATTTCAAGAGAATTATCTTGGATGAAGAGCCCATCTGAAAAGTTTACATAATATCTGATTCTATTGTATTTATAGGCCATTCTTAAAACACTACTGTTGTAGAGATGGAGAACATATTAGTGGTTCAAAATAGCTTTTGTCTTAAAGCAACCTGTTACAGTCAGAGACTTTTTATGCATTTGGTTACTAACTATGCAGTTTGTTCGGCCTGCCATAAAAAAATACCACATGTTGATTGGCTTAAACGAAAGAAAGAAATTCATTTTCTCACAATTCTAGAGGCTGGAAGTCCAAGAACAATGTGTCAGCAGGTTTTCTTTTGAGGCCTATCTCCTGGGTTTGCAGATGGCACACCTTCTGTGTCCCCACACGGTCTTCTGGGCACAAATGTCCAAGGTATCTCTGTCAGTCCAAACTTCCTTTTCTTATAAAGGACACCAGTCACACTGGATTAGGATCCACTCTGAGGGCCTCATTTCACTTAATCACTTCTGAAAAACCCCATATCCAAACCAGTCATGCTCTGAGGCACTGGAGGGTAGAGTTTCAATGTATGAATTTGGGAGGAAGGTGAAACAATTCAGTCTATAATACTAATGAAACCATAATGTGAGTTTTTTTTTTCTTATAAGAAAATCCTTTAATTATCTCTTTAAGAAACAGTTCATATTCATGCTGCTTTTCTTATCTACTCAGACAGACCAGCAGTCGAAAATTACAGACAAAGGTGTGGCCAACTCTGGAGAGGTTTGTCCTTCTCTTGAACCAACCACCCACTTTTCAGAGAAGCTACCCAGGAAGTTATGGTGGTCTAGATGCCTTTGCCATACTGCCAGGGAAGTCCTCCACCCAGGTGTCTGACGTTCATACTCTCTCACATCACTGTTGTGGGATCCAGTGTGAAACCTCTGACTTTTTGAGAGGTCATTTTCTTTTCCTTGTACAATAGGGTGCTATTCCTTACACCTCATGTTGGTAGAGGAATATTTTTCAGCAAACAAAATTCTGGGCTGTGTATATAGTGCATCTCCTTTCATTAGGTCTTTTTTTTTTTTTTTTTTAATTTACTTTAGGCGGGGGTCGGGTTGGGGAGGGAGGGGAGTGGGCGGGCCACTTCTATTGGTCTTTCATTTCTCTATTTTCATTTGTCTTCGTTCTTTGGCTCCTGTGGGCCTCCCATCGCGGTGGCCTCTGTCGTCGCAGAGCGCCGGCTCTGGGCGCATGCGCTCCAGAGCTCTGGCTCAGTGATTGGGCACATCAGTCCAGCTGCTCCACGGCACGTGGGATCTTCCCAGGCCAGGGCTCAAACCGGCGCCTGCAGTTTGTTCGGCCTGCCATAAAAATACCACATGTTGATTGGCTTAAACGAAAGAAAGAAATTCATTTTCTCACAATTCTAGAGGCTGGAAGTCCAAGAACAATGTGTCAGCAGGTTTTCTTTTGAGGCCTATCTCCTGGGTTTGCAGATGGCACACCTTCTGTGTCCCCACACGGTCTTCTGGGCACAAATGTCCAAGGTATCTCTGTCAGTCCAAACTTCCTTTTCTTATAAAGGACACCAGTCACACTGGATTAGGATCCACTCTGAGGGCCTCATTTCACTTAATCACTTCTGAAAAACCCCATATCCAAACCAGTCATGCTCTGAGGCACTGGAGGGTAGAGTTTCAATGTATGAATTTGGGAGGAAGGTGAAACAATTCAGTCTATAATACTAATGAAACCATAATGTGAGTTTTTTTTTTCTTTTTCTTATAAGAAAATCCTTTAATTATCTCTTTAAGAAACAGTTCATATTCATGCTGCTTTTCTTATCTACTCAGACAGACCAGCAGTCGAAAATTACAGACAAAGGTGTGGCCAACTCTGGAGAGGTTTGTCCTTCTCTTGAACCAACCACCCACTTTTCAGAGAAGCTACCCAGGAAGTTATGGTGGTCTAGATGCCTTTGCCATACTGCCAGGGAAGTCCTCCACCCAGGTGTCTGACGTTCATACTCTCTCACATCACTGTTGTGGGATCCAGTGTGAAACCTCTGACTTTTTGAGAGGTCATTTTCTTTTCCTTGTACAATAGGGTGCTATTCCTTACACCTCATGTTGGTAGAGGAATATTTTTCAGCAAACAAAATTCTGGGCTGTGTATATAGTGCATCTCCTTTCATTAGGTCTTTTTTTTTTTTTTTTTTAATTTACTTTAGGCGGGGGTCGGGTTGGGGAGGGAGGGGAGTGGGCGGGCCACTTCTATTGGTCTTTCATTTCTCTATTTTCATTTGTCTTCGTTCTTTGGCTCCTGTGGGCCTCCCATCGCGGTGGCCTCTGTCGTCGCAGAGCGCCGGCTCTGGGCGCATGCGCTCCAGAGCTCTGGCTCAGTGATTGGGCACATCAGTCCAGCTGCTCCACGGCACGTGGGATCTTCCCAGGCCAGGGCTCAAACCGGCGCCCCTTGCACTGCAAGGCAGTGTCCTTACCCACTGGATCACCAGGGGAAGCCCTCCTTTCATTAGGTCTTGATCACATTCTCTACCCATGACGTGCACAATTGGCAGTTCAGCCCCCCATCCTTCACTTGGAAATGCATCCTTCTTTTGTCTTCAGCAATTTTTGTAAGAACTATGCTTCCTAGGGTGTACATGGGTCCCTTAGCTCCTTCTGCTTTTATGCTGACAGTTCCTACTGACTAACTCTCTAGGAATTACTATCTCTCTATGTACATTAATAAAACAATGATTAGGTAAAAGGAAAAGGCAAATATTTATTCTGATCTCCTTACAAATCTGTACATATGATTTTATTATTATCTCTTCACATTGCATGTTATACAATTTTTTCCTAAAGTGGTATATTTATAAGAATATCTAGCTGAATCCCATCACTGTTCACCTGAAACTATCACAACACTGTTAATTGGCTGTACCCCTATACAAAATATTTTGGGTATTAAAAACGTAAATAAAAAAAGAATATCTCTAGTGAAAATAAATTTTTTAAAATATTAGACCATTTGTTATTATGCAGTTTTCCTACAAGTTCATATCCATCCATCAGTAAACAATTTTAAGTATTTACTACATGTCAATCATTTTCTAGGTACCAACAGCTGCTGACTATATGAATAGAAATATCTTTTAATATCCTTTATCCACAGCGTTGCTGGCATAGCTTCTATTCAATGACATGATTTATAGTTAGAAAGGCTAATTGTTAAGCACTTAAGAAACATCCTAACTGACAAATTGACATATTTTTATCTCATTTTTAATACCAGTGAAAGATGTGTTTTTGCATTGAGATTTATATACACATATAGCAATGTGGCCAATTGTTCATGCTCCTTCTGTGAAGAAATGTAAATGCTACTGTTGTCAGCTCAGCTTTTCAAGGCATTTTACTTAATGGTCATTCCATGTTATAGAAGCACAGAGCATGTCAAGTTTACTATTTATAGGATCCTATGTTAGTTCAAATTCTTTTCCTTTCCTTTAATTGGCAAAACTGAAATTTATTTTCCATCTCTATCACTAGCAACTATTTGATTTTCCTGAACTATATTCACTCATCAAAAGCAAGCATTTAGATATTGTACCTAAAATCTGAGAACAAAAGAGAAATCTCAAATATGGAAAAAGTGTCAGTTGCTCAGTCGTGTCCAACACTTTGCAGCCCCCTCTGTCCATGAAATTTTCCCAGCAAGAATACTGGAGTGAGTACTCATTCCCTTCTCCAGAGGATGCTCCCAACCCAGGGATCAATCCTGGGCCTCCTGAATTGCAGGCAGATTCTTTACCATCTGAGCCACCATAAGTACTAGTTCATTTTTTTAAAAAAATATGCATTAGCTTGAAGTTAGAATGATCCATCCATTACATAAATAGTACTTTAAAAACTAAGGGCGTTTTTCTCTTGACATTTAGTTTACTATTGACTTGTGCGATATCTCAGTCTAAAAAGAAGTGTCTTTCTTACCTACAAGTTATATGAGGATTATTAATGCTGTATTAGGATTACATATATAGAGAAATGGTCTGTGGTCTAGAACATACACTTTCATTCTTACTCCAATTTGAGATTCTCTGAAAACCTGCATTCCTTGTGGTTTGTAACTGTAACAACCAATTTAAGGCCAATCCAAACAATAGATTCCCAGGAGATAAATGTCTTACATTGTCATCAAATGTCAGCTTTAACCCAGGGCAATAGCAGAAACTGTGACTGGAGATTAATTAAGCCATTTGTGGTCAGTGTTGCATTGTTCTTGTTTAAGAAATGAGGACATACTGGAACATAACAGACTTTTCTCCCCTTTCTCCCTCCCATTCTCTCTCTGATTCTTTGACTGATGGTATTAGCATTTCTTCTTTCCTCCATCTTCGCTTACATTATTACAAGCAGAGAATTAATTTATGATTATTCCAGAGATTAATTTATGATTATTCTAAAAATTTCTCAATATTTATCAGTGCATCTTTAAAGAATAAAAATTCTAGGATGTGATGAGAATTATGTCAGTTTGGCACATAACTAGTTCATCAAATACATATCAAATCCCTTTTTAATGGCAAAACTGAAATTTATTTTCCATCTCTATCACTAGCAACTATTTGATTTTCCTGAACTATATTCACTCATCAAAAGCAAGCATTTAGATATTGTACCTAAAATCTGAGAACAAAAGAGAAATCTCAAATATGGAAAAAGTGTCAGTTGCTCAGTCGTGTCCAACACTTTGCAGCCCCCTCTGTCCATGAAATTTTCCCAGCAAGAATACTGGAGTGAGTACTCATTCCCTTCTCCAGAGGATGCTCCCAACCCAGGGATCAATCCTGGGCCTCCTGAATTGCAGGCAGATTCTTTACCATCTGAGCCACCATAAGTACTAGTTCATTTTTTTAAAAAAATATGCATTAGCTTGAAGTTAGAATGATCCATCCATTACATAAATAGTACTTTAAAAACTAAGGGCGTTTTTCTCTTGACATTTAGTTTACTATTGACTTGTGCGATATCTCAGTCTAAAAAGAAGTGTCTTTCTTACCTACAAGTTATATGAGGATTATTAATGCTGTATTAGGATTACATATATAGAGAAATGGTCTGTGGTCTAGAACATACACTTTCATTCTTACTCCAATTTGAGATTCTCTGAAAACCTGCATTCCTTGTGGTTTGTAACTGTAACAACCAATTTAAGGCCAATCCAAACAATAGATTCCCAGGAGATAAATGTCTTACATTGTCATCAAATGTCAGCTTTAACCCAGGGCAATAGCAGAAACTGTGACTGGAGATTAATTAAGCCATTTGTGGTCAGTGTTGCATTGTTCTTGTTTAAGAAATGAGGACATACTGGAACACAACAGACTTTTCTCCCCTTTCTCCCTCCCATTCTCTCTCTGATTCTTTGACTGATGGTATTAGCATTTCTTCTTTCCTCCATCTTCGCTTACATTATTACAAGCAGAGAATTAATTTATGATTATTCCAGAGATTAATTTATGATTATTCTAAAAATTTCTCAATATTTATCAGTGCATCTTTAAAGAATAAAAATTCTAGGATGTGATGAGAATTATGTCAGTTTGGCACATAACTAGTTCATCAAATACATATCAAATCCCTTTTTAATGGCAAAATAGGTATAAATTATGTCTAACCATCTGACACTGGGAAAGGAGGTAGAAAACAAGATTGCATTTTAAAAAATAAATGAAACACTATGGAATCTGTGTTTTAGACTATCACAATCAGTGTTTATCCGTGAAAAAAACCATGTTAGTGTTGTTTTTTAAAAAATTATAATGAAGTTGCCATGAATACTTTTAGAAGAGATCATTTAAAGGATGATTAAAATTCTTCTCAAAAATGCAGTTTTGAAAGATGAAAGATCTTTTGCTTAAGACCATAAATTAAAAACTAATATAAAATCATCTCTTCATATCTAAGGATGCAGAAACCCACAAATACTAATGGCCATCTCATATAAGGACGTTGAGCATCCTTGGGTGCTGGTATCCATGGGGATACTGGAGCCAATGCCCATAGGATACTGACGGCAGACCATATAACTCTTTTCTCTGACTCCTTTGGGGAAAGTGTGTTACTACAATTTCCTGTTATATATTGCCTTTTTGGAATGGATATTTTTGCTCAAATAAATTCTTACAATTTTTATTGTGCTTCAGTTCATCTTACAGATCTATGTATTGGCCTTAACTGATCCATTCATAGATTACTAACATCTTCATGTTCTGACTTTCCTGCTTCAGTGAATCTGAAATATTTGCTTGGTGGTAGAGTTAGTTCTTGCTCAATAATGAAAAAATACGAAGGAAAAACAGACATTTTTCTCCTTTTCTTTTTTTAAAGTTGATACCCTTGGGTTGAATTTAAATTAGATAACATTTTTTAATTTGGCCTCTTTTATTGGTTTTTTATTTTTATTTTCATCCATCTTTATTCTTTGGCTTGTGTGGGCCTCCCATTGCAGTGGCCTCTCTTGTTGCAAAGCACCGGCTCTGGGCACATGGGTTCTAGAGCACTGGCTCGTAATTGGACATACTGGTTCAGCCACCCCTTGGCACATGGGATCTTCCTGGGCCAGGGATTGAACCGGTGCCCCTTTGTACTACAAGGCAGACCCCTTTACCCACTGGACCACCAGGGAAGCCCTAAATTAGATAGCATTCTAAGAGCCTTCACACTTAGATTTTTTAGAATGACCATGATGTAAAGATTATCTTGTATTTGAATGGAAATGTTTGTGAATATGGTTCATATTTTGTCAAGTGCTACTGAATATAAAATATTTTTGCTATAGCTGACTTCAAATCTCTGGGTTCTGCCATTTTGATCCTACTTTGGTTGAATTTGGGAGCAATCAGTGTTTATCCGTGAAAAAACCATGTTAGTGTTGTTTTAAAAATTATAAAGTGAAGTTGCCATGAATACTTTTAGAAGAGATCATTTAAAGGATGATTAAAATTCTTCTCAAAAATGCAGTTTTGAAAGATGAAAGATCTTTTGCTTAAGACCATAAATTAAAAACTAATATAAAATCATCTCTTCATATCTAAGGATGCAGAAACCCACAAATACTAATGGCCATCTCATATAAGGACGTTGAGCATCCTTGGGTGCTGGTATCCATGGGGATACTGGAGCCAATGCCCATAGGATACTGACGGCAGACCATATAACTCTTTTCTCTGACTCCTTTGGGGAAAGTGTGTTACTACAATTTCCTGTTATATATTGCCTTTTTGGAATGGATATTTTTGCTCAAATAAATTCTTACAATTTTTATTGTGCTTCAGTTCATCTTACAGATCTATGTATTGGCCTTAACTGATCCATTCATAGATTACTAACATCTTCATGTTCTGACTTTCCTGCTTCAGTGAATCTGAAATATTTGCTTGGTGGTAGAGTTAGTTCTTGCTCAATAATGAAAAAATACGAAGGAAAAACAGACATTTTTCTCCTTTTCTTTTTTTAAAGTTGATACCCTTGGGTTGAATTTAAATTAGATAACATTTTTTAATTTGGCCTCTTTTATTGGTTTTTTATTTTTATTTTCATCCATCTTTATTCTTTGGCTTGTGTGGGCCTCCCATTGCAGTGGCCTCTCTTGTTGCAAAGCACCGGCTCTGGGCACATGGGTTCTAGAGCACTGGCTCGTAATTGGACATACTGGTTCAGCCACCCCTTGGCACATGGGATCTTCCTGGGCCAGGGATTGAACCGGTGCCCCTTTGTACTACAAGGCAGACCCCTTTACCCACTGGACCACCAGGGAAGCCCTAAATTAGATAGCATTCTAAGAGCCTTCACACTTAGATTTTTTAGAATGACCATGATGTAAAGATTATCTTGTATTTGAATGGAAATGTTTGTGAATATGGTTCATATTTTGTCAAGTGCTACTGAATATAAAATATTTTTGCTATAGCTGACTTCAAATCTCTGGGTTCTGCATTTTGATCCTACTTTGGTTGAATTTGGGAGTATAGAACCTGCATCTGTGTCTACAGAGGATGGACTTTAATATCAGGGACTTGTGCATCTGCAGATCTTGGTATCTCCAGGGCCGTAGAGCCAGTCCCCAGTGGATACCAAGAGATGGCTTTACCTTAAAAGGCTGAAAAGTATTATCTTGCTATGTGGTAGCCTTTGGCCTGCGATTTTCATCTGTGCTCACTTTTATGCTTTTTGTATCTGAAAGAGGTTATGTGCTAAGCTTTTACTTAGAAGATCATTCTGGTGAAAGGGTTTATTTCATGAATGATCTTATGCATATGTGCTCAGTTGTGTGTGACTCTTTGTGACCTCCTGGACTATAGGCCATCAGGCTCCTCTGTCCATGGAATTTTTCAGGCAAGAATAGTGGAGTGGGTTGCCATTTCATCCTCCAGGGGATCTTCAGGACCCAAGGATCAAACTCATGTCTCCTGCATTGACATATAGATTCCTTACCTCTGCACCACCTGGGAAGCTCATGAAGAATAAAAGTGGACAGGACTTTAATTTTCAGGATGATGGTGTTTTAATCTCTTTTCTCTCTCCTTTCAGTATACATAAGCAGATACAGAATAAAATGGACTAATCAAAATCTCAGATAATGGGCCACTTTTTATATTGTCAAAATATGATTGTTGTTGTTCAGTCACTAAGTCGTATTGAACTCTTTGCAACCCCACGGACTGCAGGATGCCATGCTTCTCTGTTCTTGACTATATCGCTGAGTTTGCTCAAACTCATGTCCACTGAGTCAGTGATACCATCCAACCATCTCATCCTCTGTCATCCTCTTCTCCTCTTGCACTCAATCTTTCCCAGGATCAGGGCTTTTTCAAGTGAGTCATCTCTTTGCATCAGGTGGCCAAAGTATTGGAGATTCATGTTCAGCATCATTCCTTCCAATAGATATTCAACACTGTTCCTTTAGGATTGACTGGTTTGATCTCCTTGTTGTCCAAGGGACTCTCAAGAGCCTTCTCCAGCACCACAGTTTAAAAGCATCAAATCTTCAGTGATCAGCCTTCTTTATGATCCAACTCTCACATTCATATGTGACTACTAGAAAAACCATAGCTTTGGCTATGTGGACCTTTGTCAGCAAAGTGATGTCTCTGAGTTTTAATACACTGCCTAGGTTGACCATAGCTATTCTTCCAAGGAGCAAGCACCTTTAATTTCATGGCTGCAGTTGCTGTCCACATTTTGGAGCCCAAGAAAATGAAATCACATTTTCCCAATCTATTTTCATGAAGTGATAGGACTAGATGCCATGATCTTAGTTTTGGGAGTGTCGAGTTTTAAGCCAGATTTTCAGTCTACTCTTTCATTCTCCTCAGGAGGCCTTTAGTTACTCTTCATTTTCTGCCATCAATGGTACATCTGCTTATCTATCTGCGGTTGTTGATATTTCTGCTGGCAATCTTGACTCCAGCTTGTGATTCATTCAGTCTGCCTGTTCCCATGATGTACTCTGCATATAAGTTAAACAGGGTGACAATATACAGTCATGACGTATTCCTTTCCCAATTTTGGACCATTGTATTCAAAATATGATATGCATAGCATTTAAAATTCTAATTACTAAATACCTGTCATATAAATCCATTAACTTTTCCTAATAGTAAAGAAAATTAAAATTTCTCAAAGGAGTTATTCTCCTATTGGAACTACTTATGCATGGAAGCATACCCATAGGTATAATAGTGATCACAAGGTACAACAAGATTTTAAAAAAACTATTCGCTAATAATTTTATAAATTCCTTCTTTAATAAAATGTTTAGTTCATAAAAATACTATATTTTATTTATATGTATTTTATTAACCAACATCATAAATATATACCATTATGGCTTAATGTCCTAGTTTGTGACAGTTTAATGTCCTAGTCTGTGATCAGTTAACTGATTTTTAAATGAATTCAGGAGCTCTTTATGATAGTGCTGAAATTCAATAAGGCTAACATTTTTTTTTTTTTTTAAACTGGATTTAAATCTCTTTTTAAATAGAATGGCAAACCCCAATAGCTTAATGAAAATAAACTTGGATGCAAGTTTTAGCCTTCTGGTGGAAATTTGCCAAAAAAGCTTTCACTAGATAACAATCACTGTAATTATAATAGCAACTGACAAAGGTTTAAACATGACCTCCATACACATCCTTTTAGAAATCACAATGCTCTTAAACAATAACACCGTCAATGACAGGGTTATGAGTATGAATGTGAGAAGACTGGGTGACAAGGATGGGAAAGCAGGGGGCCCATACAAAGACAAGACCAGCAGACCTGCCGGGATAATTGAGATAATTCATTATGTCCTTGAATTGACAAGGTTAGTTTAAATTTGACATTCTGTCACTTTTTTATTTTGCTTATAATTCTAGAAAGCTTTTCCATGAGTTCCATTAGCTGCTATAAGTGACTTGAAGTTGGGATATTAATAGTTTTGATAGAGTAGCTTCTTTTCTGTATTTCATTGATTTACACTATTCTACACTAGTGAGCAGTAGAAATATTTTAAAAGAAAGTTTATAATTTAAGTATGCCTTATTAACCCAATGTATAATTATTTTTGTAATAAATTTAACTCATATTCACTATATGTGATGCACACACACACACACACACACATATATACTGTGTAGTATATATGTGTAATCCACATATATACTGTGTGTATATGTGTGTGTATCACACACATATACACACATATACATATATAAATATATGCAAACACACACACATATATCTATATATTAGTATAGCCAAACATTTGCTTGAGAACTGAAATACAGAGAGTGAATAATTGGACATTAAAATTAAGTTAACAGACACACAAATTTTGACCATGCAAAGCCCATAATGAGAATCCCAATAATTGTTTTAAGTGTTCGTTATTTGTCCAAGACTTCAAATTCAATTATTGATATTTCTGGGAGAGAACACAGCTTGACTGTGGTCCAGAATAGTGTCCTGAATTGTGCTTCAGTAATCAGATAATCTCTTTTATTTCTCAAAAAATCCCTAGAGAAATAGAGGTGTTCCAAATGTTCCGTGAAATAGAAAACTAGGGTGTAAAATGTCAAAAATGGGATCAGGAGCTAAGATGGCGGCGTAGAAGGACGTGCACTCATCTCTCCTGCAAAATCGCCTGAATTGCGACGAGTTCCTGGGAAACCATCGACGAAAGGAGGTTGGATCTGATCACAGAGAGGACACCCCACATCGAAGAACAAAGGAGAAGCCGCATCAAGACGGTAGGAGGGGTGCAATCGCACTTTTAAAAGTCAAACCTCATACCCGCCGGAGAGGCTGGGCGGGCCAAAGCCGCAAAGCCTGTTGCAGATCAAAACCCGGTGAGGAGCACTAACACCCACAAGACCAGCAGACCTGCCGGGATAATTGAGATAATTCATTATGTCCTTGAATTGACAAGGTTAGTTTAAATTTGACATTCTGTCACTTTTTTATTTTGCTTATAATTCTAGAAAGCTTTTCCATGAGTTCCATTAGCTGCTATAAGTGACTTGAAGTTGGGATATTAATAGTTTTGATAGAGTAGCTTCTTTTCTGTATTTCATTGATTTACACTATTCTACACTAGTGAGCAGTAGAAATATTTTAAAAGAAAGTTTATAATTTAAGTATGCCTTATTAACCCAATGTATAATTATTTTTGTAATAAATTTAACTCATATTCACTATATGTGATGCACACACACACACACACACACATATATACTGTGTAGTATATATGTGTAATCCACATATATACTGTGTGTATATGTGTGTGTGTATCACACACATATACACACACATATACATATATAAATATATGCAAACACACACACATATATCTATATATTAGTATAGCCAAACATTTGCTTGAGAACTGAAATACAGAGAGTGAATAATTGGACATTAAAATTAAGTTAACAGACACACAAATTTTGACCATGCAAAGCCCATAATGAGAATCCCAATAATTGTTTTAAGTGTTCGTTATTTGTCCAAGACTTCAAATTCAATTATTGATATTTCTGGGAGAGAACACAGCTTGACTGTGGTCCAGAATAGTGTCCTGAATTGTGCTTCAGTAATCAGATAATCTCTTTTATTTCTCAAAAAATCCCTAGAGAAATAGAGGTGTTCCAAATGTTCCGTGAAATAGAAAACTAGGGTGTAAAATGTCAAAAATGGGATCAGGAGCTAAGATGGCGGCGTAGAAGGACGTGCACTCATCTCTCCTGCAAAATCGCCTGAATTGCGACGAGTTCCTGGGAAACCATCGACGAAAGGAGGTTGGATCTGATCACAGAGAGGACACCCCACATCGAAGAACAAAGGAGAAGCCGCATCAAGGACGGTAGGAGGGGTGCAATCGCACTTTTAAAAGTCAAACCTCATACCCGCCGGAGAGGCTGGGCGGGCCAAAGCCGCAAAGCCTGTTGCAGATCAAAACCCGGTGAGGAGCACTAACACCCACAAGGGACTGAGCCAGACCTGCTTTGGAGGGTCCAGGTGCCCTCTTGAGCTAGAAGTGCCCTTGAGCAGGCCTCGGAAGGGCGGCACTCAGTTCCCTTTGGAGGAGGTTACCATTAACCCGATCACAGAGTCGCCAAGAGGACTGGAAAGTCTCTGCGCACTGTGATCCGGGAGAGAGGAATAGCGATCCCGCATGAGACTGAGCCAGACTCACCTCTGAGTATCCTGACGTCTCCGCGGTGGCGGGGTCGACGGTGGCCTGCAGCAGGGTCGGGGCACTGTGGAAGTGCTTCCCATAGAGCGTGTGGGAATAAATCCTCTGTGAGACAGACGCCATTTTCCCTACTGTAGTTTGGCTGCTGGTCAAACTGCAGGGCTGCTGGTCAAGCTACAGGAGGGAATTTAGCTCCACCCAGCAAAAAAAGGGGATTTGGATTAAGAAACTCCCAGGGCCAGCCTGGGCGGGCCTTTAATTCTGGAATAGGCCAAAACAAGCAGTCAAAGAGGTCTTCAGATCCAACCACTGCCAGAGGCAAGAAAAAGACTGATAATTCCTGAATAGTCAGCAAGAGACAGAAGAACATAAACACTATTTTCACGTTTTGTCTGAAGCTGGAGTTACTGCTGGACTTTAAAATTTCATTTTTTGTATTGTATTACTTTGTTTCAATTTTTTTTTCTCTCTCTTTTTTCCAAACCCACTCAGTGCACCCACCGCTTTTTTTTTTTTCTTTTCTTGGGGGTGTATGTGAGAGAGAGAGTGGGTGTGTTCATTTCCTTCACTGAATTCTATTGAAGCTACTAATCTTATCAGTAAGACTGAATATATTCAAGTTTACATAAAATTTTTTTTTTTTTCTTTTTCCTTTTAAACCACACATTTTATTTTGGTATAAACTTCTGGTTCCCCATTGGCCTTTTAAGGTTCTGTGGGGGTTTTGTTTGTTTTTATTATTTTTGCTTTGTTTTTCTATATTTTTCTATAAAATTTAGATCTTTTAATTTTTAATAATTTTTTCATTTGTACTACTACCTCCTCTATAATTCTTTGCTTTCTCTGAAGCTCCTTTCCTATAGCACTAAATTCTAATACATACAAATCTTTATCTCCCTATATTTAACTTTGCAATATTATTCTATATTTCTCTTCTATCCTCCCTTTCTCTTTTTCCCTTTCCCCACTATATTTCTTAGTCTGTTCTGTCCTCATTGCCTTATCCCCAACGGGATCCTGCTCTAGCATTATTCTCCAATTGGTACTCTACTTAGTTTGCTTATTAACTTGTGGATATCATTCTTGATTTCTCTATTCGCCGTGCTAACGTATTGTACTGTATTTTTGATTGGAATGCTTGGGTTATGTTATAGCTGTATATGTTCATGTGTATAATTCAATACGCTAGATAGTACTTGCATAATTTTTAAATTGCCATTTGTCAAAGGTATACCTTCTGTTTCTCATTTGCATATATATGTTTTAATATCATTTAATGCCATAACAAACCAGCCGTGAAATCTTCATTCCCTGGTCAGGCAACAAGCCCCGGGGTTTTGAGGGTGCACTGACTCCAAAACTACAATACTAGAGAACGCATAACACTAAAGAGCAGTATACAAGTGAGAACGCCAGCAAAGGTAATCACTTGTATACAAGCCCTGACATCACCCAATCACCAGCATCACTCAGAATAAGAAGCCCCATCCAAACAACAAACACCAACAGACGTAACTCAAAGTCTGGGAAAAGGAAATCCCAAACAGAATCAGTTTTAAAAAATTAATAATAACAATGAAACGGCAGAGAAATACCACACAAGCGAAGGAACAATCAACAAACACACAAGATCAAATTAATGAAGAGAATTTGGACAAACTTTCTGAAAGTGATTTCAGAAGAATGATAGTAAAGATGATCAAAGACACTGAAAACAGAATTTCAGAGAAATTGCAAGATACAACTAACACAATGAATAAAGAAATACAAGAACTTACCAAAAAAGTAACAGAGACAAACAACTCAATTGCTGAACTGAAAAACACTGTAGAAGGAATCATGAGCAGAGTATCTGAGACAGAAGACCGGATAAGTGAGCTGGAAGATAAAATGGTGGAAGTAACTGCTGAAAAACAGACTCTAGCTCAAAGAATGAAAAGAGCAGAGGACAGCCTCAGAGACCTCTGGGATAATATCAAACGCACCAATATTCGAATTATAGGGGTTCCAGAAGAAGAAGAAAAAAAGAAAGGCTATGAGAAAATTTTTGAAGAGATTATAGTTGAAAATTTCCCCAACATGGGAAAAGAAATAGTCAATCAAGTCCAAGAAGCACAAAGAGTACCTAACAGAATCAATCCGAGAAGAAACACACCAAGACACATATTAATGAAATTAACACAAATTAAACACAAAGATAGAATTCTCAAAGCAGCAAGGGAAAAGCAACTAGTGACATACAAGGGAAAGCCCATCCGTTTAACAGCTGATCTTTCAACAGAAACTCTGCAGGCCAGAAGGGAATGGCAGGACACATTTAAACGGCTGAAAGAGAATAATCTGCAACCAAGAATCCTCTACCCTGCCAGGATCTCCTTCAAAATTGATGGAGAAATCAAAAGCTTTACAGACAAGCAAAAATTAAAAGAATTTAGTCACACCAAACCAGCCTTACAACAAATGTTAAAGGGACTTATATAGACAACAAGTATAAAAGGAGAAGATCCACGAAACAAACCCATCATAACATCTAAGAAGATGACAATAGGATCATTTGTATCAATAATTACTTTGAATGTCAATGGACTAAACGCCCCAACCAAAAGACACAGAGTGGCTGAATGGATCCAAAAACACGAACCATACATATGCTGCCTCCAGGAAACTCATTTCAGACCTAGAGACACTCATAGACTGAAAGTGAGAGGCTGGAAAAAGATACTCCATGCAAATGGAAATCAAAAGAAAGCTGGAGTAGCAATCCTCATATCAGATAAAATAGATTTTAAAGTAAAGAAGATTCTAAGAGACAAGGCAGGTCACTACATCATGATTAAGGGATCCATCCAAGAAGAAGACATAACAATCATAAATATCTATGCTCCCAACACAGGAGCACCCCAATACATAAGACAAACACTTTCAGACATAAAAGAAGACATTGACAGCAACACAATCATAGCAGGAGACTTTAACACTCCTCTCACACCAATGGACAGATCATCCAAACAGAAAATTAATAAAGAAACACAAGCCTTAAATGCCACACTAGAAGAAATGGACCTCATTGATATCTTTAGGACTTTCCATCCAAAAGCAGAAGAATACACTTTCTTCTCAAGTGCCCACGGAACATTCTCCAGGATAGACCACATCTTGGGCCACAAATCAATCCTCAGTCAATTCAAGAAAACTGAAATTCTATCAACCATCTTCTCGGACCACAATGCAGTGAGACTAGAGATCAACTACAGGAAAAAAACCGCTAAAAACACAAGCACATGGAGATTAAACAACACATACCTAAAAAACCAACTGATCATTGAGGAAATCAAAGGAGAAATAAAAAAATTCCTAGAAGAAAATGACAATGAACACACAAGGGAAAGCCCATACGTTTAACAGCTGATCTTTCAACAGAAACTCTGCAGGCCAGAAGGGAATGGCAGGACACATTTAAACGGCTGAAAGAGAATAATCTGCAACCAAGAATCCTCTACCCTGCCAGGATCTCCTTCAAAATTGATGGAGAAATCAAAAGCTTTACAGACAAGCAAAAATTAAAAGAATTTAGTCACACCAAACCAGCCTTACAACAAATGTTAAAGGGACTTATATAGACAACAAGTATAAAAGGAGAAGATCCACGAAACAAACCCATCATAACATCTAAGAAGATGACAATAGGATCATTTGTATCAATAATTACTTTGAATGTCAATGGACTAAACGCCCCAACCAAAAGACACAGAGTGGCTGAATGGATCCAAAAACACGAACCATACATATGCTGCCTCCAGGAAACTCATTTCAGACCTAGAGACACTCATAGACTGAAAGTGAGAGGCTGGAAAAGATACTCCATGCAAATGGAAATCAAAAGAAAGCTGGAGTAGCAATCCTCATATCAGATAAAATAGATTTTAAAGTAAAGAAGATTCTAAGAGACAAGGCAGGTCACTACATCATGATTAAGGGATCCATCCAAGAAGAAGACATAACAATCATAAATATCTATGCTCCCAACACAGGAGCACCCCAATACATAAGACAAACACTTTCAGACATAAAAGAAGACATTGACAGCAACACAATCATAGCAGGAGACTTTAACACTCCTCTCACACCAATGGACAGATCATCCAAACAGAAAATTAATAAAGAAACACAAGCCTTAAATGCCACACTAGAAGAAATGGACCTCATTGATATCTTTAGGACTTTCCATCCAAAAGCAGAAGAATACACTTTCTTCTCAAGTGCCCACGGAACATTCTCCAGGATAGACCACATCTTGGGCCACAAATCAATCCTCAGTCAATTCAAGAAAACTGAAATTCTATCAACCATCTTCTCGGACCACAATGCAGTGAGACTAGAGATCAACTACAGGAAAAAAACCGCTAAAAACACAAGCACATGGAGATTAAACAACACATACCTAAAAAACCAACTGATCATTGAGGAAATCAAAGGAGAAATAAAAAAATTCCTAGAAGAAAATGACAATGAACACACAACAGTGCAAAACCTATGGGATACTGCAAAAGCAGTTCTAAGAGGGAAGTTTATAGCATTACAATCCCACCTCAAGAAACTAGGAAAATCTCAAACAGACGACCTTACCTTACGCTTAAAACAACTGGAGAAAGAAGAACAAAAACACCCCAAAGCCAGCAGAAGAGGGGAAATCATAAAGATCAGAGCAGAAATAAATGAAAAAGAAACAAAAGAAACAATAGTAAAGATAAATAAAACAAAAAGCTGGTTCTTCGAAAAAGTCAATAAAATCGACACACCACTGCCCAGACTCATTAAGAAAAAGAGAGAGAAGAACCAGATCACGAAAATCAAAAATGAAAAAGGAGAGATTACAACGGACAATGCAGAAATCCAAAGGATTATAAGAGACTATTATGAACAACTCTATGGCAACAAACTGGACAACCTGGAAGAAATGGACAGTTTCTTAGAGAAGATTAATCTCCCAAGACTCAACCAGGAAGAAATAGAAACTATGAACAAGCCAATCACAAGCTCAGAAATCGACCTTGTGATCAAAAATCTACCCAAAAATAAAAGCCCAGGGCCAGATGGTTTCACAAGTGAATTCTACCAAACATTTAAAGAAGAGCTAATGCCTGTCCTTCTAAAACTCTTCCAAAACCTTGCCCAGGAAGGAACACTTCCAAACACATTCTACGAGGCCACCATCACCCTGATACCCAAACCAGGCAAAGACAACACAAAAAAAGAAAATTATAGGCCAATTTCACTGATGAATCTAGATGCCAAAATCCTCAACAAAATCCTAGCAAACAGGATTCAGCAACACATCAAAAAGCTCATTCATCACGATCAAGTTGGGTTCATCCCAGGCATGCAAGGATTCTTCAACATTCGCAAATCAATCAATGTGATACACCATATCAACAAATTGAAAGACAAAAATCACATGATCATCTCAATAGATGCAGAAAAAGCCTCTGACAAAGTACAGCATCCATTTATGATAAAAACTCTTCAAAAAATGGGCATAGAAGGAACTTATCTTAACATAGTGAAAGCCATATATGAGAAGCCCACAGCGAACATTATCCTCAATGGTGAAAAACTCAAAGCATTCCCTCTAAGATCAGGAACAAGACAAGGGTGTCCACTTTCACCACTACTATTCAACATAGTCCTGGAAGTTCTAGCAATAGCAATAAGAGAAGAGAAAGAAATCAAAGGAATCCAGATTGGAAAAGAAGAAGTCAAACTCTCTCTATTTGCAGATGACATGATATTATACATAGAAAATCCCAAAGACACTATTACAAAACTACTAGAGTTAATCAGCGAATTCAGCAAAGTCGTAGGATACAAAATCAATATACAGAAATCACTGGCATTCCTATACACAAACAATGAAAAATCAGAAAATGAAATCAAAGAGGCAATCCCCTTCACCATCGCAACCAAAAGAATCAAATATCTAGGAATAAACCTACCCAAAGAAACAAAAGAACTGTACACAGAAAATTACAAGACACTCATGAGAGACATTAAAGAAGAGTTAAACAGATGGAGAAATATTCCATGTTCCTGGGTTGGAAGAATCAATATTGTGAAAATGACCATACTACCAAATGTCATCTATAGATTCAATGCGATCCCTATCAAACTTCCAATAACATTCTTCACAGAACTAGACCAACGAATAACACAGTTCATATGGAAACACAGAAGACCTCGAATAGCCAAAGCAATCCTCAGGAAGAAGAATGGAGTTGGGGGGATCAGCCTCCCCAACTTCAGACTCTACTACAAAGCAACAGTCATCAAGACAGTATGGTACTGGCACAAAAACAGAAATATCGACCAATGGAACGAGATCGAGAACCCAGAGATAAAGCCACGCACCTATGGGTACCTTATTTTTGACAAAGGAGGCGAACATATAAAATGGGACAAAGACAGCCTCTTCAACAACTGATGCAGAAAAATCCTCTGACAAAGTACAGCATCCATTTATGATAAAAACTCTTCAAAAAATGGGCATAGAAGGAACTTATCTTAACATAGTGAAAGCCATATATGAGAAGCCCACAGCGAACATTATCCTCAATGGTGAAAAACTCAAAGCATTCCCTCTAAGATCAGGAACAAGACAAGGGTGTCCACTTTCACCACTACTATTCAACATAGTCCTGGAAGTTCTAGCAATAGCAATAAGAGAAGAGAAAGAAATCAAAGGAATCCAGATTGGAAAAGAAGAAGTCAAACTCTCTCTATTTGCAGATGACATGATATTATACATAGAAAATCCCAAAGACACTATTACAAAACTACTAGAGTTAATCAGCGAATTCAGCAAAGTCGTAGGATACAAAATCAATATACAGAAATCACTGGCATTCCTATACACAAACAATGAAAAATCAGAAAATGAAATCAAAGAGGCAATCCCCTTCACCATCGCAACCAAAAGAATCAAATATCTAGGAATAAACCTACCCAAAGAAACAAAAGAACTGTACACAGAAAATTACAAGACACTCATGAGAGACATTAAAGAAGAGTTAAACAGATGGAGAAATATTCCATGTTCCTGGGTCGGAAGAATCAATATTGTGAAAATGACCATACTACCAAATGTCATCTATAGATTCAATGCGATCCCTATCAAACTTCCAATAACATTCTTCACAGAACTAGACCAACGAATAACACAGTTCATATGGAAACACAGAAGACCTCGAATAGCCAAAGCAATCCTCAGGAAGAAGAATGGAGTTGGGGGGATCAGCCTCCCCAACTTCAGACTCTACTACAAAGCAACAGTCATCAAGACAGTATGGTACTGGCACAAAAACAGAAATATCGACCAATGGAACGAGATCGAGAACCCAGAGATAAAGCCACGCACCTATGGGTACCTTATTTTTGACAAAGGAGGCGAACATATAAAATGGGACAAAGACAGCCTCTTCAACAAATGGTGCTGGGAAAATTGGACAGCTACATGCAAGAAAATGAAGTTGGAACATACCCTGACACCATACACAAAGATCAACTCAAAATGGATTAAAGACTTAAATGTAAGGCCAGAAACCATCAAACTCTTAGAGGAGAATATAGGCAAAACCCTCAAGGACATCAATCAAAGCAAGATCTTTTCTGACCCACCTACTAGAATAGTGGAACTAAAAAGACAAATGAACATGTGGGACCTCATGAAACTTAAAAGCTTTTGTACAGCAAAAGAAATTACAAAAAAGCTGAACAGACAGCCCACAGAGTGGGAGAAAATCATAGCAAATGAAACAACAGACAAAGAATTAATCTCCAAAATCTACAAGCAACTCAGACAACTCAGCACCGGAAAAAACGAACAACCCAATCAAAAAATGGGAAAAGGACCTAAACAGACACCTCTCCAACGATGACATACAGATGGCCCAAAAACACATGAAACGATGCTCAACTTCACTAATAATTAGAGAAATGCAAATCAAAACTACAATGAGATGTCACCTCACACCCGTCAGAATGGCCATCATCCACAAATCGACAGACAATAAATGCTGGAGAGGCTGCGGAGAAAAGGGAACACTCCTGCATTGCTGGTGGGAGTGTAAATTGATACAGCCTCTATGGAAGACAGTCTGGAGATTCCTTAAAAAACTAAAAATAGAAGCACCATATGACCCAGCAATCCCACTCTTAGGCTTATACCCTGATGAAATCAAAACTGAAAGAAGCACCTGTACCCCAATGTTCATTGCAGCTCTCTATACAATAGCTAGAACATGGAAGGAACCTAGATGCCCATCGACGAACGAATGGATCCAAAAGCTCTGGTACATATATACAATGGAATACTACACAGCTGTAAAGAGAAATGCAGAAGAATCAGCCCTCATGAGGTGGCTGGATCTAGAACGTATCCTAAAAAGTGAAGTCAGTCAGAAAGAGAAGGACAAATACAGTATATTAACACATATATATGGAATCTAGTAGGATGGTGATGATGGCACATGCAGTGAAGCGACAGAAAGACAGACATGGACAGTGGACATATGGACATTGTGGGGAAGGAACAGTGGGTGAGAGGCGTAAGGGAAGTAGCATGAAGGCCTGTACTATCATAAGTGAAGAAAATAGCTCTAGTCATTGCTCTGTGAGAAAAGGGGATCCTTCAGGGGTGCTGTGTGATGGTCGGGAGGGGAGGGAAGGGGGGGATATACATGTGACTAATCTGAGAACATGCATGTCTGTGAACAACAAAACTCTGTAAAAGTTAAAAGTAAAATAAAGGTTTAAAAAAAAAAAAAATAACCTCAAAAAAAAAAAAAAAAATGGGATCAATGCCTTCAATGAAACAGTCAAATTGCTAAAAACATCTCTAGTTAATATGGTCAAGACTGATTTTTTTGAATCCCAGCTAAACTAAATGAATCTCAACTGGTAAAGAATCTGCCTGCGATGCAGGAGACCCGGTTCGATTCCTGGAATGGGAAGATCTCCTGAAGAAGGGAACAGATACCCACTCCAATATTCTTGCCTGGAGAATTCCATGGACAGAGCCTGGCTGGCTATAGTCGACGGAATCACAAAGAGCTGGACATGACTGGTGACTTTTCACTTTCATAAAGGAAAAATCAACCTTTGTTTTAAAGAAGATATAGTTGTATTTCACTTACTTTTTAGAGTTTTAGTAATCAAAGAATTGTTTCATTCTACAGCTTGTTACGTCAACTGTTTTCTCCTTTTATGGCTTTTTACATTCCATGAGCTCTCTTCAAATACAAGCCTATCTTTTCTAACATTCTATACTTATCAGTTTAGTTTTAGAATCTCATACAAAAATGCCTCGCCAATGAATTTTACCCCATTATGATTGCTTACTTGATTTAGCACTTACATTCCATATTATTTTACATACACTAATATATTTTTCCTGCTCATAGAATTAAGGGATCTTTTGGATTATTGAAGAATTCTTCTATTATTTTGTATAATTTAAAATTCACATTCTTATAATGATTTAGTCTTGTAAACTAAAGTTACCACATTTGCCAGCAAAATAATTTTTCTTTCCCTCAAAAAATGTGAAAAATAAATTCCAACAGTAATAAAAAAAAGTACATCAAAATAAAAAAATTTGATGATGTTCAGATTTAAAAAGTATTTTAATGGTAATCATTTTTAATGTAGAAGTCCTTTTTCAATTTCAAAACAAAGAACCAATTCTGAAAATTGAGTTTAAACATAATAAAATTCAGAGCACAAATCGTTATTTTTTTTCTTTCTAGGAATACTTTTTTTTATGGTGATTTTCTTTTTTCTGGAAATATCTCAAACCGCTTCCATTAGCATTTTTATGTTTGCACGCTCTGGCAGGCAAAGCCAGTTAGATCTTATACTAAACAACAAGGGAAGCCCCAAACAACAAAAACTTAAACTCAGGCTAATCTTAGTTGAACAGTTTCTCAACAAAAGCAGTACCGCCCCCTAGAGGGCATTTTGGAAATCTGTGGGTATTATTTTTAGTTGTCAGCATGATTGAGGTGGTGCCATTTAACAGTTAATGGAAGGGTGCTAATACTGCTTGATCTCCTGCAATAAATGGTACATCCTCCCCACCCCATAAAAAAATCTCTTTATCACACACCACCGTACAAACATGGAATATCCTACTGAACTTGAATGTAGATAGAAAGCACCACCGTACCATAACATGGATTCATAAAGGAAAAATCAACCTTTGTTTTAAAGAAGATATAGTTGTATTTCACTTACTTTTTAGAGTTTTAGTAATCAAAGAATTGTTTCATTCTACAGCTTGTTACGTCAACTGTTTTCTCCTTTTATGGCTTTTTACATTCCATGAGCTCTCTTCAAATACAAGCCTATCTTTTCTAACATTCTATACTTATCAGTTTAGTTTTAGAATCTCATACAAAAATGCCTCGCCAATGAATTTTACCCCATTATGATTGCTTACTTGATTTAGCACTTACATTCCATATTATTTTACATACACTAATATATTTTTCCTGCTCATAGAATTAAGGGATCTTTTGGATTATTGAAGAATTCTTCTATTATTTTGTATAATTTAAAATTCACATTCTTATAATGATTTAGTCTTGTAAACTAAAGTTACCACATTTGCCAGCAAAATAATTTTTCTTTCCCTCAAAAAATGTGAAAAATAAATTCCAACAGTAATAAAAAAAAGTACATCAAAATAAAAAAATTTGATGATGTTCAGATTTAAAAAGTATTTTAATGGTAATCATTTTTAATGTAGAAGTCCTTTTTCAATTTCAAAACAAAGAACCAATTCTGAAAATTGAGTTTAAACATAATAAAATTCAGAGCACAAATCGTTATTTTTTTTCTTTCTAGGAATACTTTTTTTTATGGTGATTTTCTTTTTTCTGGAAATATCTCAAACCGCTTCCATTAGCATTTTTATGTTTGCACGCTCTGGCAGGCAAAGCCAGTTAGATCTTATACTAAACAACAAGGGAAGCCCCAAACAACAAAAACTTAAACTCAGGCTAATCTTAGTTGAACAGTTTCTCAACAAAAGCAGTACCGCCCCCTAGAGGGCATTTTGGAAATCTGTGGGTATTATTTTTAGTTGTCAGCATGATTGAGGTGGTGCCATTTAACAGTTAATGGAAGGGTGCTAATACTGCTTGATCTCCTGCAATAAATGGTACATCCTCCCCACCCCATAAAAAAATCTCTTTATCACACACCACCGTACAAACATGGAATATCCTACTGAACTTGAATGTAGATAGAAAATCTGCTTTTAATTGTGTCCACCTAGAACTTATCTCGGCTTTTTTTTTTTTTTTACCTTTTTATTTTGCATCAGTGTAGAGTCAATTAATAATGTTGTCATAGTTTCAGGTGAACAGCAAAGGGACTCAGCCATATATTCATTATCCCCATTTTAGATTTAAGTATAAAGATTTTCTGCAAAAATGTTAATGGTAAATTTTCTAGGAATGGGAACTACTCTCTAACTTGAAGACTGTATCCTCTTTTCTTTGCAGGTTTACCAGACATTATTTAAAATGTTAGGAAAACTGCATCATCAACGACACTACTGCTCTATTTATAAGTTGCTATAAGACCTTCCAGTATCAGTCTGCCTTTGCAGACCTTGCATTCTGATGATTCCATCCATCACGATAAACTTCTAACCCTTCACTGCGTTCTGTAGTGTTGCCATGCCTGAACACTGACAGCACAGGTATATTACAAATAATTACCCTCATTTTTCCCTTTGTATTACCCCAATATGATTGTTCTTTTTTAATTATGTGTGCACATAGGTTGTATTGCCTATAAGTTTCATTTCAGGAGAGTAAAGCAAGCACTATAAAATATTTGGATCTGATAGGGTTGAGCACCACTAGGTAGGAGAGGAATGGCACGGTTGAGATTCCCCTCGAGTTTATAAGGTCAGTGTTTTGTCTGCTCAGGTATTCCTTTTCTAATAATGAGATAACCTGGGAAATTTGGGTTTCATGTGGTGGTTAAAGCTTAGAGGAAAATAAGACATGATATAATGAATCTTGGTGGTATCTCTGGGGCATGTGGATATAAGTATAAATTAGTGTTGGTCCTTCCGTGAGTTTTCAATGGCCTGGTAGTATTGAGAGAACAAGGAATACAATGTAGTGCCTGGGTCTCCAATGCAGACCTTTTGAGGGCAGTAAGGAAGAGAGTGAAAGGGCTATAAAGGTGATATCTGATGTCTCTTCTGTCATTTTGTTGATGCTTTATATTCTTTATGATTTCCTATTACTGTCTGTTTATTGCACTCTGATACATAGAGCTAGTTATGCTATTATTTTTGCCAGAAATAGTCTCAATGGAAAATCTTTTTCTAGTTATATTATCTACATTTTAAGATCTGCATTTGGATGTTATATGACCAATTTTAAAATCAGTGTAGAGTCAATTAATAATGTTGTCATAGTTTCAGGTGAACAGCAAAGGGACTCAGCCATATATTCATTATCCCCATTTTAGATTTAAGTATAAAGATTTTCTGCAAAAATGTTAATGGTAAATTTTCTAGGAATGGGAACTACTCTCTAACTTGAAGACTGTATCCTCTTTTCTTTGCAGGTTTACCAGACATTATTTAAAATGTTAGGAAAACTGCATCATCAACGACACTACTGCTCTATTTATAAGTTGCTATAAGACCTTCCAGTATCAGTCTGCCTTTGCAGACCTTGCATTCTGATGATTCCATCCATCACGATAAACTTCTAACCCTTCACTGCGTTCTGTAGTGTTGCCATGCCTGAACACTGACAGCACAGGTATATTACAAATAATTACCCTCATTTTTCCCTTTGTATTACCCCAATATGATTGTTCTTTTTTAATTATGTGTGCACATAGGTTGTATTGCCTATAAGTTTCATTTCAGGAGAGTAAAGCAAGCACTATAAAATATTTGGATCTGATAGGGTTGAGCACCACTAGGTAGGAGAGGAATGGCACGGTTGAGTTTCCCCCTCGAGTTTATAAGGTCAGTGTTTTGTCTGCTCAGGTATTCCTTTTCTAATAATGAGATAACCTGGGAAATTTGGGTTTCATGTGGTGGTTAAAGCTTAGAGGAAAATAAGACATGATATAATGAATCTTGGTGGTATCTCTGGGGCATGTGGATATAAGTATAAATTAGTGTTGGTCCTTCCGTGAGTTTTCAATGGCCTGGTAGTATTGAGAGAACAAGGAATACAATGTAGTGCCTGGGTCTCCAATGCAGACCTTTTGAGGGCAGTAAGGAAGAGAGTGAAAGGGCTATAAAGGTGATATCTGATGTCTCTTCTGTCATTTTGTTGATGCTTTATATTCTTTATGATTTCCTATTACTGTCTGTTTATTGCACTCTGTGTATTATACATAGAGCTAGTTATGCTATTATTTTTGCCAGAAATAGTCTCAATGGAAAATCTTTTTTCTAGTTATATTATCTACATTTTAAGATCTGCATTTGGATGTTATATGACCAGAACTTTCAAAAACCCTTTAAAAGAACAGGTGGACAGTGTGCTTTCACAGCACTCATACAACAGACTATTTGTTCTTTTATTTAGGAAAGACAGTTTGCATACAAATAAACTCATAAGATAAAACCTGAAAGTTTTTATGTTTTTGGATGCATCTCCTTTGACTTAAGATATATGTCTTCTCACTTAATAATTGATACTAATATTTTTTTACCTTAAACATTTTTGATCAGATGTGCCAGAATTTTTTTTTTGGCCACTTCTATTGGTCTTTCATTTATTTATTTTCATCCACCTTTGTTCTTTGACCTGTGTGGGCCTCCCATTACAGTGGCCTCTCTCATCGCAAAGCACCGGCTTTGGGCACATGCGCTCCAGAGCTCAGGCTCAGTCGTTGGACACATCAGTCCAGCCACTCTGCAGCACGTGGGATCTTCCCAGGCCAGGGATTGAACCGGTGCCCCTTGCACTGCAAGGCAGTGTCCTTACCCACTGGACCATCAGAGAAGCCCCCAGGATGTTTCTCTGGTGAAATTGTCTAAAATGCATTTGGCCTTTTTGTTATTCAGTTTTTTAACTTCAGAAAAGTATGTTTGAGTTATATTTTCCGATTCCTTTTCTACTGTGCCAAATGTCTTCTTTATACCTACCAACAATAGTTGAGTTGCACTTTTATCTTCTGTTTTTCTTGTATATTATTAATGTGTTTTCTCTCAATTTTATTTTTCCCCTCTCCATGGTTAAAGCTGGGTTAAAAGAGGGGATCTCTGGGGCATGTGGATATAAGTATAAATTAGTGTTGGTCCTTCCGTGAGTTTTCAATGGCCTGGTAGTATTGAGAGAACAAGGAATACAATGTAGTGCCTGGGTCTCCAATGCAGACCTTTTGAGGGCAGTAAGGAAGAGAGTGAAAGGGCTATAAAGGTGATATCTGATGTCTCTTCTGTCATTTTGTTGATGCTTTATATTCTTTATGATTTCCTATTACTGTCTGTTTATTGCACTCTGTGTATTATACATAGAGCTAGTTATGCTATTATTTTTGCCAGAAATAGTCTCAATGGAAAATCTTTTTTCTAGTTATATTATCTACATTTTAAGATCTGCATTTGGATGTTATATGACCAGAACTTTCAAAAACCCTTTAAAAGAACAGGTGGACAGTGTGCTTTCACAGCACTCATACAACAGACTATTTGTTCTTTTATTTAGGAAAGACAGTTTGCATACAAATAAACTCATAAGATAAAACCTGAAAGTTTTTATGTTTTTGGATGCATCTCCTTTGACTTAAGATATATGTCTTCTCACTTAATAATTGATACTAATATTTTTTTACCTTAAACATTTTTGATCAGATGTGCCAGAATTTTTTTTTTGGCCACTTCTATTGGTCTTTCATTTATTTATTTTCATCCACCTTTGTTCTTTGACCTGTGTGGGCCTCCCATTACAGTGGCCTCTCTCATCGCAAAGCACCGGCTTTGGGCACATGCGCTCCAGAGCTCAGGCTCAGTCGTTGGACACATCAGTCCAGCCACTCTGCAGCACGTGGGATCTTCCCAGGCCAGGGATTGAACCGGTGCCCCTTGCACTGCAAGGCAGTGTCCTTACCCACTGGACCATCAGAGAAGCCCCCAGGATGTTTCTCTGGTGAAATTGTCTAAAATGCATTTGGCCTTTTTGTTATTCAGTTTTTTAACTTCAGAAAAGTATGTTTGAGTTATATTTTCCGATTCCTTTTCTACTGTGCCAAATGTCTTCTTTATACCTACCAACAATAGTTGAGTTGCACTTTTATCTTCTGTTTTTCTTGTATATTATTAATGTGTTTTCTCTCAATTTTATTTTTCCCCTCTCCATTCTAGGAGGGTCCTCCAGATCTATCCTTTCACTGTACACTATCAATTCTAACCTATAATGCCTCTGGTGTAGGTTTTGAAATCCTTCTATTATGGTTTTGTTTACCCTGTAATTCTTCTTTATGTCTCTTATTTTTATAACTCATTCTTTTATACATGTAGCTCAGCCTTACCCTTGGGAATTTCTACTCTTATTTGAAAAACACTTCCTTGGTGCTTCATGAAAGAGAACCAATACATTTTCTAGATTTTATTTTGAATTTTGAAATAATTATTTCATGGGACTTGCTCTTTCTCTAATATTTGATTCTGCTTTCACTTCCTGGTGGTTTGGGGGCAAGTTTCTTTGCCGTTTTTATTTCTCTGTTGTGTCTTTGAATTTTCCTCCTCTCCATTGGATTCAATGTAGTTTTGTTTAGATAAACAAACACATAGAGGTAAGCAATTCCTATTTCAGTTCCTAATATCTGTGAAGTCTTCATTTACTACCTGAGACCTTTCCATATATAAGTGTCCAGGTGCCATGATACCATGAGGGCACATGCATGAAAATCTCATCCTCAGTGTGTACAATTTACAGGGCAGCCTCCTAAGTGGCAGCCGGCCACTTCAATTACCACATGCTTCCTGCCCAGCTGGTTTCTGGAAAGAGAGAGAGTGATGTACGGATGATGAACAGCCCTTGAACTGCCCACAAAACCCTCCATTAGGCCATTGAGGAATGGCTGCCAAGTTTCCTGTTTAGAACAGTTTGACCTTTCCCCAGTCGCACCGGCTTTGGGCACATGCGCCAGAGCTCAGGCTCAGTCGTTGGACACATCAGTCCAGCCACTCTGCAGCACGTGGGATCTTCCCAGGCCAGGGATTGAACCGGTGCCCCTTGCACTGCAAGGCAGTGTCCTTACCCACTGGACCATCAGAGAAGCCCCCAGGATGTTTCTCTGGTGAAATTGTCTAAAATGCATTTGGCCTTTTTGTTATTCAGTTTTTTAACTTCAGAAAAGTATGTTTGAGTTATATTTTCCGATTCCTTTTCTACTGTGCCAAATGTCTTCTTTATACCTACCAACAATAGTTGAGTTGCACTTTTATCTTCTGTTTTTCTTGTATATTATTAATGTGTTTTCTCTCAATTTTATTTTTCCCCTCTCCATTCTAGGAGGGTCCTCCAGATCTATCCTTTCACTGTACACTATCAATTCTAACCTATAATGCCTCTGGTGTAGGTTTTGAAATCCTTCTATTATGGTTTTGTTTACCCTGTAATTCTTCTTTATGTCTCTTATTTTTATAACTCATTCTTTTATACATGTAGCTCAGCCTTACCCTTGGGAATTTCTACTCTTATTTGAAAAACACTTCCTTGGTGCTTCATGAAAGAGAACCAATACATTTTCTAGATTTTATTTTGAATTTTGAAATAATTATTTCATGGGACTTGCTCTTTCTCTAATATTTGATTCTGCTTTCACTTCCTGGTGGTTTGGGGGCAAGTTTCTTTGCCGTTTTTATTTCTCTGTTGTGTCTTTGAATTTTCCTCCTCTCCATTGGATTCAATGTAGTTTTGTTTAGATAAACAAACACATAGAGGTAAGCAATTCCTATTTCAGTTCCTAATATCTATGAAGTCTTCATTTACTACCTGAGACCTTTCCATATATAAGTGTCCAGGTGCCATGATACCATGAGGGCACATGCATGAAAATCTCATCCTCAGTGTGTACAATTTACAGGGCAGCCTCCTAAGTGGCAGCCGGCCACTTCAATTACCACATGCTTCCTGCCCAGCTGGTTTCTGGAAAGAGAGAGAGTGATGTACGGATGATGAACAGCCCTTGAACTGCCCACAAAACCCTCCATTAGGCCATTGAGGAATGGCTGCCAAGTTTCCTGTTTAGAACAGTCCCTTTTCTTATTTAAGAGCCAGACATTGGCAAAGGGATGATGGAGAGTATATGTACATGGCCACATTTTTTTCTGTTCTGAATATAAAGTGGGGATGGACAAATACATGGGTTTGTTTTCTTCTTCAATCAAGTAGTGATTACTTAAAAAGAACCTTACCACTTTCTGACAATAACTTTAATGTCATGCTTAATTTTCTGTGGAGTGAATCTATATTTTCTCTGTTTTTGTAGGAAAGATGTGCTTTTGAAGGCACAGAGAAGAGGGTATTGTTGTATAACATGCTGGAGATCATGAGGACGTGGGTGTGGGTCCTAGGTGCCCACGTTTCACCGTTGAAGATGGAAGGCAAAATTTATATTTTCACACGCCAACTTCAAGGCCCACGAGACCCCAGGAAAAGGTAACTAGGCAGTTTGAGCTGCAGAACTGCACCGGAAGAGATGCTGGCATTGGAGAGTCTTCGTATGTAGGTGACAGTTCAAGTTGTGGGCTAGGAAGAAAAGCCTGGGATACACAAATCTTTAATTCATCAAAAAGCATTGAGGAAAAAAAAAAAAGTAGAAAAGGGAACTTTGGAAAGAACATATTTTCAACAAAGTCCAAAGTTGAAGAGAGGTTAAACAGAATGGGCTCAAGAGAGCTGACCTTTTAGAAATGTCGGTAATGTTTCAGAGATGAGTGTAAGAGGAGTCATGAGCATGGAATCTGTAATGCAGTGGATTGGAGAGATGAAAAGCAAGGCTGTGACTGTTAAATATACTTGCAAAAAAGTCTGTCTTTGACGGAGGGGCTAATAGGATAAAAGTGTACAGAGAAGAGATGGTCCAGAGGCTTTTTTAGAAACAGAAAACACTTAGGGCGCAGGAAGGCTCGGTCTACAATTGAACTCATTCAAACAGTTGAACAGCAGAAGGACTAAATGCATTATTTTTTAAGTCTATTGTTCCTGTGGAAAGAAACAGGTCTTAGGAAGAATTATTTGTCTGTCCTATGGAGTCTGCAATGTTTCTGTTATTTAACAATTTAAGTTAATAAATGTGTAACAATGGAATGATATACTGGGTAACATAAACTAGACGGCCTACATGAAAATCCTGGCTCTCCACCATACCAGCTATGTGACCTTGGGGAAATTACTTAACCCATCTTATCCTCTCCACGCTGAAATTTCTAATTTGTGGAGAGAGGAAAATAAATATATCTAACTCATAGGTTTGTTAGGTAGATTAAACAAATTGATACTAGAAATGTGGAACAAAGTCATACACAGGTGTATATTTAGATACTTAAGAATCAAATATCAAGCACAACTCTTACTTGACCTATAAGGTTGGCTTAGTGTTAATTGCTTTAATTAATCAAGTTTAAGGTCTTCTCACTGATGATTATTTACGTGGTATAGCCTGGGCCAGAAAGAGAACTATTACAACAGAATTTTTTTTTTTTTATAACATTTTACCACTAGTCCCCTCTCCCAATTCCCATTCTTTTTGAGGGGTGGGGGGTGATGAGGGAGGTGGGCAGGCGGGCCACTTCTATTGGTCTTTCATTTATCTATTTTCATCCATCTCTGTTCCTTGGCCCGTGTGGGCCTCCCTTCGCAGTGGCCTCTGTTGTCACAGAGCACCGGCTCTGGGCACATATGTGCCCCAGAGCAATTTTTTTATCTTGATTACCTGCATGGGGAGAACAAACATCTTCTCTTCTTCTTTTTTTTTTATTCTTTATTTTAAAGGTTTTACAGAGTTTTGTTGTTCACAGACATGTATGTTCCCAGATCAGTCATATGCATATCCATGGTCCCCACCCGCCCAGATCCCCCCATCCCACCCCTCCAGACCTTCGCCCCAAGCCATTGTAAGCACTCCTATTCCCTTAGCACTATGACACTAGCTATCTTTTCCACACATAACACTATAGGTTTCCTTGTTACTCCCTCCATGCTTCCCCCTCCCTATTTCTTCCCCACAATGTCCCTATGTCTATGCTCTGTTTTTCCATGAGTTCCCTGCATGTGATATCAAGACCATCCTACTAGATTCCATATATGTGTGTTAGTATACTGTATTTGTCTTTCTCTTTTTGACTTACTTCACTTTTTATGATAGGTTCTAGAGCCAGCCACTGTATTAGGACTGAGTGTTCTGAATTTCTTTTAACAGCTGAGTAGTATTCCATTGTATATATGTACCAGAGCTTCTGTTGAACCCTTCTAGAAGGACATCTTCTCTTCTGATCTTCCGATAAGTTGGTCTCCTCCCCTTTCACATTCTAGGCCCCAGTCCCCTCCCTTAGCTAAGGATGATCTATGGCTCACAGTTGCCCTACATGTTCTTGAGAGTCATATCTTGGGATCCTGCATGTTTTCTTCCTGCTCATCTGTCTTGTGTTAATTAATTATTAGACCAGTCAAAGAACCTAAAAGAGAAAAAGGAAAAATTGTCTACCCCTTCAGGGTGTCATTGCTATGAGGCCCTATCAATGCGCCAAATTAGGAAAAATAAATACACACAAACTATCTTTTTTTCTATATGTACTTGTATGTAATGGAAATTATATATTCCCCCAGCACCCTCAATTCTAGTACACAACCACACACTTGCTCTCTTGCAATACTTTGTATCTTTCCATATGTGTAACTTCTTCTCTGGTGGTGAGAAACCTCTCCCTGTTGTAAGCATATTTACCTATTTAATGAATATTTCCTACGTAACCAGTCTCTTGATCCTACGAGACTGCTATCCTAAATGACTACTTTTCCACCTTGGACTTCAACCTCTGGCCACTTTTCTTGCTCAGGGTCTAAACTCTGGCAGGAGGACCACCTACAGTTCTACCTGAAAAACCTTAGCCTCATCCTCTGGCTTTCAAACAGAATTATTCATAAAGGAAAAAGGAAGAAGGGGGAAAATGAAAAAGAGAGAAAGAGAGAGAAAAGACAAGCAGGCAGGAGCCACAGTCAATATACTTTCAAAGTGGATTCCAAGTTCAAAAATTAAAACGTCACGATTATTTATTTAAGAAATTATGTTACTAAGACTAAAAAAAATCAGTCTTTCTAGATTAAACAGTCAAAATGCTAGAGCATAGAGAATTGCAAAAGCACACTACTTAATATGCATTTGATCTTAGGTATACTACTATGAAATTCATAGTGATTAATATTTGTAGTGACACTTTATACTTGTCATGTTTGGCATTTTCTAAAGTGACTAAATCAAGTGTCTTGGTAATCAACCACTGTGAAGTTACTTAAAATATACAGTTATATTAGGTGATAAGAATATTTGCATTGAATAATTATTTCTAACATTCTGTAGGTTTCCTGTTTTTAAATCATCCTGGGGCCATGCAAGAAATTCCTTTGATTGACCTTACCTAGCTCTGAACTCACTGTAAATAAATTATTGAGCTTTCCCATCTCTGTAAAGTACCAAAGAGCTCTTGGGAAAGATGCATTTTTAAAATTAAAAAAAAAAAAAAGATCAATTTCTTTTTCATGACAGGTTACTAATAGCTTCCACCCATCCTTTTAGGGTGCTTACGTCTCTAGCATCACAGGAAGTGAGAGGAAAATTGACAGAATGGTGCCAGGTTAGTGGATATTTTTATGCTCAATTTGAATTAGCAGTTTCAAAAACTGCATTTCCTTCTGTCCTATGCATATTACAAATACATAGTAGCAACACACAACTTCCCAGAAGACAACTCCAGAGATTTTTTGGATGTCAGCCTATAAAGTGCATCCTAAAGTTAATAAGAATGATCTTGAATGATTTTTTATGTTTAAAACCTCTTTTAACATGAATATTTCACGTAACCAGTCTCTTGATCCTACGAGACTGCTATCCTAAATGACTACTTTTCCACCTTGGACTTCAACCTCTGGCCACTTTTCTTGCTCAGGGTCTAAACTCTGGCAGGAGGACCACCTACAGTTCTACCTGAAAAACCTTAGCCTCATCCTCTGGCTTTCAAACAGAATTATTCATAAAGGAAAAAGGAAGAAGGGGGAAAATGAAAAAGAGAGAAAGAGAGAGAAAAGACAAGCAGGCAGGAGCCACAGTCAATATACTTTCAAAGTGGATTCCAAGTTCAAAAATTAAAACGTCACGATTATTTATTTAAGAAATTATGTTACTAAGACTAAAAAAAATCAGTCTTTCTAGATTAAACAGTCAAAATGCTAGAGCATAGAGAATTGCAAAAGCACACTACTTAATATGCATTTGATCTTAGGTATACTACTATGAAATTCATAGTGATTAATATTTGTAGTGACACTTTATACTTGTCATGTTTGGCATTTTTCTAAAGTGACTAAATCAAGTGTCTTGGTAATCAACCACTGTGAAGTTACTTAAAATATACAGTTATATTAGGTGATAAGAATATTTGCATTGAATAATTATTTCTAACATTCTGTAGGTTTCCTGTTTTTAAATCATCCTGGGGCCATGCAAGAAATTCCTTTGATTGACCTTACCTAGCTCTGAACTCACTGTAAATAAATTATTGAGCTTTCCCATCTCTGTAAAGTACCAAAGAGCTCTTGGGAAAGATGCATTTTAAAATAAAATAAAATAAAAAGATCAATTTCTTTTTCATGACAGGTTACTAATAGCTTCCACCCATCCTTTTAGGGTGCTTACGTCTCTAGCATCACAGGAAGTGAGAGGAAAATTGACAGAATGGTGCCAGGTTAGTGGATATTTTTATGCTCAATTTGAATTAGCAGTTTCAAAAACTGCATTTCCTTCTGTCCTATGCATATTACAAATACATAGTAGCAACACACAACTTCCCAGAAGACAACTCCAGAGATTTTTTGGATGTCAGCCTATAAAGTGCATCCTAAAGTTAATAAGAATGATCTTGAATGATTTTTTTTTATGTATTCCCCTAAGCCTCTTTATTCTAAAGCCATGAATTCTTTGTTTATGACATTACCCTTTGCCAAACTTATTAGCAAGTTTCTGCCCTCTTAGGAACTTAATACTGCTGAAACAAATGTATTAGTTATCTATAAGTATCAATCGAGTGTCTCATCAGCTTTAAATACAATTTTAGCCTATTTTATAGCATAATTTGGGACAATATTTGAGGAAGACTGTCAATATTTTTTTTCTTATGTGTTCATTACACTAACCTTACATTAAAATATGTGAAAGTTTGAATGAACATATTCTAAACTCTAACCACCAGTCTTGCTTCTCTGCTTCCAGATCTTTTACCACTTAGTAAGGAGGCTTTGATTTTTGATTTACACAGACCTCAAATCTCTTGATCCTTCTCCTTGTCAGTATACTTCTGGCCTCACATCCTTCCCTACCCAGTCTAAGCTCCATCAGTGGTTATGTAACTGATGCCTTCTGTCTCCCCACTTGGCTTAAGTGCTGCAAGAGAAAAAGTCATATAATCTTCAGGTTGTTACAAATACCAGTACATGTTTTCCAACTTTGTTTGTTCTTTCAACATCTGTCTTTCCTTCTGTTACATCATTTCTACTGTACTATCCCTCTTTCTCCCCAAATATTTCAAACTGTTGAGGCTACCCTAACCAATATTAGGGAATTATTTCACTGAGCAGACAGCATCCAGTAGAAAATGCCTCGACTTCAAATGGACCTTGATCACAAGTATCCTATGTTCTTTTGACCTTTCACTCTCAGATGAGCGGAGTGCCCTCCAGTCACACCTCCTACCCTGACTCCCTGGTCCTTGTCCCCTCCATCCCACTGCCCTGTGCCCTGGTTCCCAACATTTCCACATGTTGGCTTTTCTCTTCAGATGACAGAGACACTTAAATCTCTCTTCTCTTAAAAACAGACAAGGGAAAAAAAAAAACTAACGCAAACTTCTGTGATTAGATCATCCTGCCTAAACACCGCGTTTTGGGGCGGTGGTGGGGAGGCGGGTTGGGGAGGGAGGAGGGTGAGCGGGCCACTTCTATTGGTCTTTCATTTATCTATTTTCATCCATCTTTGTTCTTTGGCCCATATGGGCCTCCCATTGCAGTGGCCTCTGTTGTCCAGAGCTCCTGCTCGATAGTTGGACACATCGGTCCAGCTGCTCCACAGCACGTGGGATCAATCGAACCAACTCCCCTTGCACTGCAAGGCGGTGTCCTTACCCACTGGACCACCAGGGAAGCCCTAAACTCGGCCTTTTTGTTTCTTCCTCTTCTCTTTACTAAGCTTCTTAAAATCATGCCTTCCATTCCCTCCTTTTCCATCTGATGGCCTTTCTTCCTTTACTCCACCAAACTGCCTGGCAAAAATAGCATCAGTGTCCTACTGGTTTCTACATTCAGTGGAGAAGTCTCAGCCTTCATCTGTTTAGACTTATTGGAGGATTTCAAGGCAATGTGCTACTGTTTCTCATGCATTTGACCCATTTGGCCATCTATCATAACCCAGTTCTCCCCTATCACTCCTCTTCCTGTCTTTCTGACTATTAATTTTCAAAATTCCTTATCTAGAGTCACTTTCTGTAAACATCTCTTCTATGCTGCTGTGGCCAGTTACCATGAAGAAGTGACTTTAGTCTGTGTTCAACAGAGCTAAAGGTTAAACAGAGCTGCCTCAAGATGGTACTTACATCCAGTAGTAAAATGCCTCGACTTCTAATGGACCTTGGAATCACAATTTTTTTTAATCTGTCTTTCCTTCTGTTACATCATTTCTACTGTACTATCCCTCTTTCTCCCCAAATATTTCAAACTGTTGAGGCTACCCTAACCAATATTAGGGAATTATTTCACTGAGCAGACAGCATCCAGTAGAAAATGCCTCGACTTCAAATGGACCTTGATCACAAGTATCCTATGTTCTTTTGACCTTTCACTCTCAGATGAGCGGAGTGCCCTCCAGTCACACCTCCTACCCTGACTCCCTGGTCCTTGTCCCCTCCATCCCACTGCCCTGTGCCCTGGTTCCCAACATTTCCACATGTTGGCTTTTCTCTTCAGATGACAGAGACACTTAAATCTCTCTTCTCTTAAAAACAGACAAGGGAAAAAACAAAACTAACGCAAACTTCTGTGATTAGATCATCCTGCCTAAACACCGCGTTTGGGGGGGGGGCGGTGGTGGGGGAGGCGGGTTGGGGAGGGAGGAGGGTGAGCGGGCCACTTCTATTGGTCTTTCATTTATCTATTTTCATCCATCTTTGTTCTTTGGCCCATATGGGCCTCCCATTGCAGTGGCCTCTGTTGTCCAGAGCTCCTGCTCGATAGTTGGACACATCGGTCCAGCTGCTCCACAGCACGTGGGATCAATCGAACCAACTCCCCTTGCACTGCAAGGCGGTGTCCTTACCCACTGGACCACCAGGGAAGCCCTAAACTCGGCCTTTTTGTTTCTTCCTCTTCTCTTTACTAAGCTTCTTAAAATCATGCCTTCCATTCCCTCCTTTTCCATCTGATGGCCTTTCTTCCTTTACTCCACCAAACTGCCTGGCAAAAATAGCATCAGTGTCCTACTGGTTTCTACATTCAGTGGAGAAGTCTCAGCCTTCATCTGTTTAGACTTATTGGAGGATTTCAAGGCAATGTGCTACTGTTTCTCATGCATTTGACCCATTTGGCCATCTATCATAACCCAGTTCTCCCCTATCACTCCTCTTCCTGTCTTTCTGACTATTAATTTTCAAAATTCCTTATCTAGAGTCACTTTCTGTAAACATCTCTTCTATGCTGCTGTGGCCAGTTACCATGAAGAAGTGACTTTAGTCTGTGTTCAGCAGAGCGCTAAAGGTTAAACAGAGCTGCCTCAAGATGGTACTTACATATGGTGTTTACATGTAAGATTACCTTTAAAGAATACATTAAGCTTTTCATTACATATTATGCATTTTTCTAAATGTGTTACTATGCAAATGTGTTTTTTAAAAAGCATAAAGAGCATAAAATACAAAATCCACCATAGTAATTACCTCAGATGGCAAACCAGTAATACCACAAAAGAAAAATACGGGTAGATATAAATTAAGCAAAAAACATTTTAGAAATATATGTAATTACTTTACTTGAAATAAGTGAAAAATATACTTCAGATAAAAAGGAAATTAAAAAATCAGTATGCCCAGATGGATTCCATTGTCATAATTGTATATATAACTGTTCACCAAGATATTAACAGAGTTATTTCTTTAATATAAAGGAATATTGGCATCATATTTCCTAATTTTCATCCACATGTGTTTTAAAATTTTACAAGAAATATTACTGAAGAGTAAGAACAAAATTTACTTTTTTCTCAAATCTCACAAAATATATTTTGATCATAAAGGTCATTTAATATTCATGTAAGAGTAGATATCTTGAAAAGCATATGAGTATCATTTTTAGGATTACCTCCACAAAATCTCTTAAATATGAGTTATGAAGATATTATATAAACTCTACTGGAGAAATTCTCTAGGTTCAAAACAAAATCAGTGAACTTTTAGTCATCAGTATGGCAAAGTGTTCTGACTTTTACTTTAGAAATGAACTTGGGTAAAGAAAGTAGTTATAAAGTTATCACAAGAGTATTTACAGCTTACCGTTCATGATACTTCTAACGCAAAAATGAATCAGTTATTTCTTTCTCTGCTCTAAAATTCATATCAAACAATGTAGAGTTACTGGGTAGCAAAACTGGGAAAGCTCAATCAAATCACTCTACATTCTCGAAGGAAACTGTTCCATTACCTTATTGATTTTCCTCCTTTCTGTGTGACACATAATCAGCCATACCAATAGCAATTTCTCATTTTCCACTTGTAGTCATGAGGCATGAAAAAAATGATGTATTTGGAATTGTTCAGCAATAACACTTTCTGTAAACATCTCTTCTATGCTGCTGTGGCCAGTTACCATGAAGAAGTGACTTTAGTCTGTGTTCAACAGAGCGCTAAAGGTTAAACAGAGCTGCCTCAAGATGGTACTTACATATGGTGTTTACATGTAAGATTACCTTTAAAGAATACATTAAGCTTTTCATTACATATTATGCATTTTTCTAAATGTGTTACTATGCAAATGTGTTTTTTAAAAAGCATAAAGAGCATAAAATACAAAATCCACCATAGTAATTACCTCAGATGGCAAACCAGTAATACCACAAAAGAAAAATACGGGTAGATATAAATTAAGCAAAAAACATTTTAGAAATATATGTAATTACTTTACTTGAAATAAGTGAAAAATATACTTCAGATAAAAAGGAAATTAAAAAATCAGTATGCCCAGATGGATTCCATTGTCATAATTGTATATATAACTGTTCACCAAGATATTAACAGAGTTATTTCTTTAATATAAAGGAATATTGGCATCATATTTCCTAATTTTCATCCACATGTGTTTTAAAATTTTACAAGAAATATTACTGAAGAGTAAGAACAAAATTTACTTTTTTCTCAAATCTCACAAAATATATTTTGATCATAAAGGTCATTTAATATTCATGTAAGAGTAGATATCTTGAAAAGCATATGAGTATCATTTTTAGGATTACCTCCACAAAATCTCTTAAATATGAGTTATGAAGATATTATATAAACTCTACTGGAGAAATTCTCTAGGTTCAAAACAAAATCAGTGAACTTTTAGTCATCAGTATGGCAAAGTGTTCTGACTTTTACTTTAGAAATGAACTTGGGTAAAGAAAGTAGTTATAAAGTTATCACAAGAGTATTTACAGCTTACCGTTCATGATACTTCTAACGCAAAAATGAATCAGTTATTTCTTTCTCTGCTCTAAAATTCATATCAAACAATGTAGAGTTACTGGGTAGCAAAACTGGGAAAGCTCAATCAAATCACTCTACATTCTCGAAGGAAACTGTTCCATTACCTTATTGATTTTCCTCCTTTCTGTGTGACACATAATCAGCCATACCAATAGCAATTTCTCATTTTCCACTTGTAGTCATGAGGCATGAAAAAAATGATGTATTTGGAATTGTTCAGCAATAGTGAATCTTGGGCATATAAAATATTTTTCTGGGCCTATTTCCTCATCTATAATACAACTATGATGATTGCTACCTCATAGGATTGCTTAAAAGCTAAACGAAAATACTGTGGGAGAAAAAGAAAGCCATTTTCAAATGATTAAAAATGCTGGAATTTGATTGCCCTGGAAAGGCATTTTTAAGTGATTGAAAATACTGGAATTTGATTACCCTGACAATGTAGGATTCAGGAAAATAGTTACTTTTGAATTTAAAAAATGGATTATATGTGTATTGAGAGCTGTGAATAGAATCACTTGTCGCCCATACCCCACCAGCTTTTTCTCCAGCCTTTAGGGAAAATGGGAAAGTTGATGACAGCCAGAGAAAGTTAGCAAAAAGAAAGATGAACCTAGATGAAACATAGAGACAGACTTTGAACTCCTTGTGTCTGTTCTGATCGGGTGGAGTCAGGAAGATCTTTGTACAAAAACTGAAGTTGTTTTAATCCTCACTGTTTGCAGGTAAAGAAAACCTATGGCCAAAGGAGACTAAGTGACCAGGCTATAAAATTTACATTCTTTGAAGCTGGTTAATTTTTTGTTCCCTAAACTTAGAATCTGAAAGTTGAAAGAACCCTCATTAGCATACTATAACAAAAACAAACAAACAAAAAAAGGTGGAAATGTCAGATGGCACAGCTAAATAACTACTGAGTCTGCAGCAATAGTAGTCATATCTCAAGCAGTTACTAATAATTTAATAAAATTATTTAAGTAAGAGGATGTAGGGCCTGGTATACAGAAGTTGCTTAATGAATATTCCCTACTTTAATTACACTGACAATTGATGCCAGGGCTACAAATATAATGTCTAATTCATCCTGCCCAAAACAAGTTTTACCTAGATGGACTCCTGGGCTTTGCTCACTGAACACAAAAATCTTCAAATAATAATCAGAAAAATATCTATTCAAGTGTGATATCAAATCACTCTACATTCTCGAAGGAAACTGTTCCATTACCTTATTGATTTTCCTCCTTTCTGTGTGACACATAATCAGCCATACCAATAGCAATTTCTCATTTTCCACTTGTAGTCATGAGGCATGCAAAAAATGATGTATTTGGAATTGTTCAGCAATAGTGAATCTTGGGCATATAAAATATTTTTCTGGGCCTATTTCCTCATCTATAATACAACTATGATGATTGCTACCTCATAGGATTGCTTAAAAGCTAAACGAAAATACTGTGGGAGAAAAAGAAAGCCATTTTCAAATGATTAAAAATGCTGGAATTTGATTGCCCTGGAAAGGCATTTTTAAGTGATTGAAAATACTGGAATTTGATTACCCTGACAATGTAGGATTCAGGAAAATAGTTACTTTTGAATTTAAAAAATGGATTATATGTGTATTGAGAGCTGTGAATAGAATCACTTGTCGCCCATACCCCACCAGCTTTTTCTCCAGCCTTTAGGGAAAATGGGAAAGTTGATGACAGCCAGAGAAAGTTAGCAAAAAGAAAGATGAACCTAGATGAAACATAGAGACAGACTTTGAACTCCTTGTGTCTGTTCTGATCGGGTGGAGTCAGGAAGATCTTTGTACAAAAACTGAAGTTGTTTTAATCCTCACTGTTTGCAGGTAAAGAAAACCTATGGCCAAAGGAGACTAAGTGACCAGGCTATAAAATTTACATTCTTTGAAGCTGGTTAATTTTTTGTTCCCTAAACTTAGAATCTGAAAGTTGAAAGAACCCTCATTAGCATACTATAACAAAAACAAACAAACAAAAAAAGGTGGAAATGTCAGATGGCACAGCTAAATAACTACTGAGTCTGCAGCAATAGTAGTCATATCTCAAGCAGTTACTAATAATTTAATAAAATTATTTAAGTAAGAGGATGTAGGGCCTGGTATACAGAAGTTGCTTAATGAATATTCCCTACTTTAATTACACTGACAATTGATGCCAGGGCTACAAATATAATGTCTAATTCATCCTGCCCAAAACAAGTTTTACCTAGATGGACTCCTGGGCTTTGCTCACTGAACACAAAAATCTTCAAATAATAATCAGAAAAAATATCTATTCAAGTGTGATATCCTTATAACCCTTCTAGATTCTTTATTTCAGAGTTTGATGAAAAGGAATATGTGATTTATTGAAAATAAGTGAACCTACTTTCTGGAATTAAAAAAAAAAAATCTTTTAACAAGCTCAGACAAAACTGATATGCTGTTCTGAGCATTTTGTTATTAACTTTTAGTTGTTTTTCTTAAGCAGGTAATAGTTTCAGTGGATGTATTTCACTAATTCATTTTGCAAATATTTATTGAGAACACTTGTGCACCAGGTAGTCTTCAAAGCTCTAAGAATCCATCAGTAAATAAACAGGGAAGGATATTTGCCCTTGTGGAGCTTGAGTACTTCACATTAGAGCAGTGTATTAGAATATAGGAAGTGGGCCTTCCCTGGCTGCCCAGTGGTTAACATTCTGTGCTTCCAATGCAGGGAGTGCCAGTTCAGTCCCTGGTTGGAGAATTAGGATCCCACATGCCCCGTGGCCAAAAAAATAAAAATAAATAAGTACTTTAAAAAGGAATATGGAAGCGCTCACTTTTCTCACTGAGAGAACAAGCAGACAAGAAGTCAATAAGAATACAGATTTGCATCATAAAATTTTGACTTAATTGACTATATTGAATCTTATCTCCAAAGAGTATCTGCTACCAAGTCTTTTCAAGAAACTCTGGAAGAAAACTGACCATTTGTTAAGAAAAGAGCAATGTCAGTAAGCTTCCAAGAATGAAATAAAAATGGTATGTTCTCTGACTAGGATGGAATTAAGCTCAGAATCAATACAGCATACCTAGAAAGATGCCAATAGTTAAGAATTTAAAATACACATCTGTGGTTGGTGGTTTACTAAGTTATCCGACTCTTGCCCCCCAACCTGCCATGGACTGTAGCCCACCAGGCTCTTTTGTCCACAGGATTCTCCAGGCAAGAATACTGGAGTGGGTTGCCATTTTCTTCTCCAGAGGATCTTCCCAACCCAGGAGTCAAACCCAGGTCTCCCACACTGAAGTCAGATTCTTTACTGACTGAGCTACAAGTAAAAATACACATCTAAATGCAAATATGTACAAATAAAATATGAATCACATGTGAAAATTAAGAAATTTTTAAATTGAATCAGAATATTTTTCAGTTGAAGCAAAAAGTTCTTTTTAAAGCAGGGAAGGATTCAAGAGGTCATGCTGAGAAGAGTTCTAAAGGACACATTAGAACTCTAGACAGAGAACTGAATTTCTAGATGAATGAAATAGTATGTTTAAAGTCCATGGGGGTATGGAGATCTAAAGTTTGGAGAGGCATGTGCTTACAGGTAAAATTTACTTTAAATATATGTCTTACAAAAACTTTCTTCCTCTCTGAAATACTCACAAACGTTGAATTTTGATGGGCTGCTGAGCTGTAACTGGAAAGAACTCTGGTCCTTAAACTAGCTGGCTGGCTTCCCTCAGCCTGTGTTCTCTTTGACATCTGTGATTTTTTTTTTTTTTTTTTTTGGTGGCATATGGTGAAGAAGAAGACAGATTTACATTTTCCTTTTCTGCAGAAAAAGTCATTTTATTTTTTGAGTCTAAATGGAAAATATTACATAATAGCATCTTCATTTTAAGTACAGTAAAAATACCCTTTCTTTATCCTTGGTCCCCATTTTCAAGCTCCTCAAGTTTAACTGCTTAGTGGTGAGTGCCACTGGAAGTGCCCAAGAAGAATTCAGGTCTCTTATCTTCCTCTCTAGAGAAATGCCTCTATTAATTCACCACTGCATATATTCACAAATTTACTCTTATGTGGCAAATAGGAGAACAGAAACGTGAATAAGACAGTCCTTTACCTCCAAGAACTATATCCCATGGTCTTCCAGTCTTCACCCTGTCGTCTTTGCCTCCAGGAGTACCTCCTTCTTTACTCCGTATTTAGACAGAGTGCTCAGGCAATTTAACTAATGCATAGATTCAACATGCTGTTACAATATTTGCAATGTACAGAAAGATGGGCAAGTTTTATAAAAACTAATAAAGAAGCAAACCCCATCATGTGAATGGCTTTTTCTGTCTCTGTTCAAAAGTCTAGAATCTGCAAATGGAATTCTGTCATGGGTCTTATTAGAATATGAATGTCTTGACCCATGTTGACAAGTGGGCAAAACACATTTAGGTTATGCAAGCCTTTCCTGTAATTTAATTGATCTTTCAAACTTTGCCATATTAGCCTTGGGTTGCTAGTCAAAAAAATTACCCTGAGACTTAACATTGCCCTGTCAAACTTAAGACTTTCCAAGTGACCTAATGATATAATGGAGATTGACAGTACTCTCACCCACATGTAAAATAGCATATGAAAGGAAAACCTGCCTTGTTCCCCCTGAGATTCCAGGATTTCTTGAACGCCTTGTCTAGATGAATGAAATAGTATGTTTAAAGTCCATGGGGTATGGAGATCTAAAGTTTGAGAGGCATGTGCTTACAGGTAAAATTTACTTTAAATATATGTCTTACAAAAACTTTCTTCCTCTCTGAAATACTCACAAACGTTGAATTTTGATGGGCTGCTGAGCTGTAACTGGAAAGAACTCTGGTCCTTAAACTAGCTGGCTGGCTTCCCTCAGCCTGTGTTCTCTTTGACATCTGTGATTTTTTTTTTTTTTTTTTTTGGTGGCATATGGTGAAGAAGAAGACAGATTTACATTTTCCTTTTCTGCAGAAAAAGTCATTTTATTTTTTGAGTCTAAATGGAAAATATTACATAATAGCATCTTCATTTTAAGTACAGTAAAAATACCCTTTCTTTATCCTTGGTCCCCATTTTCAAGCTCCTCAAGTTTAACTGCTTAGTGGTGAGTGCCACTGGAAGTGCCCAAGAAGAATTCAGGTCTCTTATCTTCCTCTCTAGAGAAATGCCTCTATTAATTCACCACTGCATATATTCACAAATTTACTCTTATGTGGCAAATAGGAGAACAGAAACGTGAATAAGACAGTCCTTTACCTCCAAGAACTATATCCCATGGTCTTCCAGTCTTCACCCTGTCGTCTTTGCCTCCAGGAGTACCTCCTTCTTTACTCCGTATTTAGACAGAGTGCTCAGGCAATTTAACTAATGCATAGATTCAACATGCTGTTACAATATTTGCAATGTACAGAAAGATGGGCAAGTTTTATAAAAACTAATAAAGAAGCAAACCCCATCATGTGAATGGCTTTTTCTGTCTCTGTTCAAAAGTCTAGAATCTGCAAATGGAATTCTGTCATGGGTCTTATTAGAATATGAATGTCTTGACCCATGTTGACAAGTGGGCAAAACACATTTAGGTTATGCAAGCCTTTCCTGTAATTTAATTGATCTTTCAAACTTTGCCATATTAGCCTTGGGTTGCTAGTCAAAAAAATTACCCTGAGACTTAACATTGCCCTGTCAAACTTAAGACTTTCCAAGTGACCTAATGATATAATGGAGATTGACAGTACTCTCACCCACATGTAAAATAGCATATGAAAGGAAAACCTGCCTTGTTCCCTCTTACTGAGATTCCAGGATCTGCCGGCTGTTTCATTACAAGAAACCTATTTGTCATGGCTTGTCATCCTGTGACAGAGTAATTCAGTCTGTAATCAAATAAGCCTGGAAGTAATTTTTATTTATGTATAAAATGGTAAAATATGGCTGTCCTAGGGAATAAGAGAGTGAAAAATCACAGACTTTAGCTAGTGGTCTTTAAGAAATCTGTTCTTGCGCACACCCAATCTTTTATCCCATTCTTAAAAAGCCCCTACCTGGGCTTTCTGTGTTTGGACTACTAGATTATTCTTCTGCCTTCTTTCTAATCAACTACCTCTCTCTTCAGATCGGCCCTGTTGGGTGAGTCCTCTCCTTATTTCCCTCTGTAAATGCCTCTAGGAAGACAAATGCAAAGTTAAAGATGAACACAACTTCTCAGAGCTGTCCTTTGCTTTATCATCAGTTTTATCACTGACCTTTAGCTAAACTCTCAAACAGAAATGAAATCTTCAACTTGATAGCTAAAAATGCTATGTTTATTACTAAACTTCCTTTTGGAGAGTACTAATACCCCAGGACTACTTAAAAGAGAAAAAAAATTTTTGACTAAAAATCATGCATTAAACAAAGCACATAAAAAGTAATAAAATGAGCCCAAGAACAATATTTCCTTGTGGAATTAAAAGTCTGTTTCATTTCCTATAGTCTGTAAATGCAAAAAGTAAACATTTAACAGTATTTACCAAGAAATAAAATACAATAAAATTCCAATAAGTCCAAAAGCTTTTCCCATACAATTTTAAGAAATGAAATTTTAATGCTGATGTTCTTGGTTGCAGTCAAAAATTAAAACCCCTGATGTCCAAAAGTCTAGAATCTGCAAATGGAATTCTGTCATGGGTCTTATTAGAATATGAATGTCTTGACCCATGTTGACAAGTGGGCAAAACACATTTAGGTTATGCAAGCCTTTCCTGTAATTTAATTGATCTTTCAAACTTTGCCATATTAGCCTTGGGTTGCTAGTCAAAATTACCCTGAGACTTAACATTGCCCTGTCAAACTTAAGACTTTCCAAGTGACCTAATGATATAATGGAGATTGACAGTACTCTCACCCACATGTAAAATAGCATATGAAAGGAAAACCTGCCTTGTTCCCTCTTACTGAGATTCCAGGATCTGCCGGCTGTTTCATTACAAGAAACCTATTTGTCATGGCTTGTCATCCTGTGACAGAGTAATTCAGTCTGTAATCAAATAAGCCTGGAAGTAATTTTTATTTATGTATAAAATGGTAAAATATGGCTGTCCTAGGGAATAAGAGAGTGAAAAATCACAGACTTTAGCTAGTGGTCTTTAAGAAATCTGTTCTTGCGCACACCCAATCTTTTATCCCATTCTTAAAAAGCCCCTACCTGGGCTTTCTGTGTTTGGACTACTAGATTATTCTTCTGCCTTCTTTCTAATCAACTACCTCTCTCTTCAGATCGGCCCTGTTGGGTGAGTCCTCTCCTTATTTCCCTCTGTAAATGCCTCTAGGAAGACAAATGCAAAGTTAAAGATGAACACAACTTCTCAGAGCTGTCCTTTGCTTTATCATCAGTTTTATCACTGACCTTTAGCTAAACTCTCAAACAGAAATGAAATCTTCAACTTGATAGCTAAAAATGCTATGTTTATTACTAAACTTCCTTTTGGAGAGTACTAATACCCCAGGACTACTTAAAAGAGAAAAAAAATTTTTGACTAAAAATCATGCATTAAACAAAGCACATAAAAAGTAATAAAATGAGCCCAAGAACAATATTTCCTTGTGGAATTAAAAGTCTGTTTCATTTCCTATAGTCTGTAAATGCAAAAAAAGTAAACATTTAACAGTATTTACCAAGAAATAAAATACAATAAAATTCCAATAAGTCCAAAAGCTTTTCCCATACAATAGACTGCATAACATTTTTTGAACATTGACTTCTCCCCTAACATAAGTAATACATTTTTGAATGCTGATTTAATAAAATTTCCCCTATTTTGTTATTAAGAATGCATATGGTCAGAAAATAGAATAGTGCAGGGGTTCATTCGCCTTTGCATAAGCATTGACTTCTGCTCTTAGAAGAAAGACATGCTTTCCATTGGATTGTATGAATAAGTATGAAAGGAAATTAAAGAAGGAAAAAAAAGTCATCAACAGAGTCCTGCATAGGCAACATATTCGTAAGCTCTGGCATCTTCTGGAATCCAGTCACTATCCTATACACATATGTTCAAGTCAAACAGCAGGCAGAAACTTTGGCAACTCAGAGGTGTTTACAAGAAAGAAATTAAGCACAGAAAATCTGAGGTCTAGAGTAGTGCCATTAGCCTGATTTCAGAAAGGCTGGCATAGTCTCCACACACTTCCTTTTATCATGGTTGCATCCTAAAAATGGAAGCGATCGATATGCTAAATAGGAAGACCTGGACTGTCAGTTGCCTGTGTGTATCTGCCAGAACCTTGAAATTAGGTCATGGCCGCCAGGGAAAATTCCTTCTCGCATGACAGGCTCCGTGAACATGTTAACAGACCCAGATGAGAGGAAACACCTAAATAAGTGATGTATTCAAATTACATCAACTTGTGATCCCAAGATCTTTGAATATGGAACCAAGAAATATAGTTCTGAGCTTCACACTTCACTTTCCATCCTGTCCTTGAAAGAAAAGAAAATGGAACAAACTTCCTCACCAGCTTTTCCAACTGTTTCATCAGTCTACTTAAATATTCAACATTCCAAGTATAGGGTTTCTTTTAACAAGCACCATTCCTGATACTTTTAAACTAATTTAATTGAAAATTCAATCTTTATGCAAGGATGACATTCCTGAAGGATAAGCACATGATACATAGATGCATATATTTTAAGGAATTTCTAGTATAGTCACAAACAGGAGGGGTCATTTATAGTAACTGTGCTTTACCATCTTCATAACAATAGATTATATTTTTAACTAGTAAAACTGAAATACTGTTAAAATGTTTTACAAAATTTCATAGAATTTGATGATTAAGTCTTTGATCCTAAATTAATAATAATAGGGAACTTGAGGCTGATAAATATCTCCATTTAAATACAGTCCATGTGGTTACAAAGAGTCGGACATAACTGAGTAACTAATACACACACACACACACACAGTCAGTGTATAGCAGTAGAAAGACCATTAGCAAAAAGTTCAGGAATAAGGATTTAAGTTCTACTTTCATTAAAGCTTCCTAGTGGCTCAGGGGACACAGAATTTGCCTACAATACAGGAGACCTGGGTTTGAGCCCTGGGTAGGCAGGATCCCCTGGAGAAGGGAATGGCTACTCATTTCCATATTCTTTTCTGAAGTATACCATGGACAGAGGAGCCTGGCAGGATATAGTCCATGGGGTCACAGAGTTGGACACGACTGAGTGACTAACTCTGCCTTTATTAACTTTTTTTAACTTTTACTTAGTAATAATCATAATAACAATACTGGAAATAATAAGGTTATTTAACTTTTTAAATTTAGATATCAGTTTGCTTACCTGTAAAGTGATTAGATATAGATTTCTAGGTCTACTTCTATCTATAAGAAAGCATGATTATTTTATTTGAATGAAAACAGTAAAGAAAAAACTCAAATATCCTAAATTCTGATATACTATTAATTTTTTGACAGTTAAAGAATAAACATTTATATTATGCACAAGAAGGGATAACAACAGCAACAATAACAGTTAAATATGGACTTGCATAATATGGAAGGTGGTCAGATCAGTGGAATTAAGCTTTCAATACCTTTTCTTTGGCCACAATAACATATTGCACCTGTTTTCCTCTGCACAGTAGTAGAGACATCTGTCATGGGGGAAAGGTCCTTTGGCTCAGTCAAGGGTTTTTGCAGCCATGAAAAATGAGACACTGTTAACTATGTAGGCATTTACAGTAACTGAGGCTTCAAATTGTAAATCTAAATATTAGAGTGGCTTCTCATTTCCTTCTCCAGAGGATCTTCCCAACCCAGGATCAAACCTGCATCACCTGCTTGGCTGTGTTGCTATAATGTTTTTAACATGGTTTTTTAACAGATCTCGTTACTCACATGAGTAAAACCACCACCTGGCTACCTTCAACAGCATTCTTGTTGGTACCTTAAAATGTATCAGATATGCACATCTTTGGTTTCCTATTCATGATCTGGAGTGGGTGGTACTAAGATATCACATAAGGAGGTGCATCATCTCTTTCCTCAGCAGGCCAGAAACAGAGGCATTCCTGAAAAGTAGAACTCATCTTCCTGGGAGGTACCATGTTTATTCTCTGGCTGAAAGTAGCAGTCATTTTGAATACTGAGCATCATCTCACATACATTAATGGCAAACCTAACCCATTTGATCCAGTCTATTCTTAGCCATTGGGTTGAACTGAAATCATATATGACATCAATAAACATCAGAGTAAATGGAAATTGATGTCAGAAGGACATCTAATCACTAATAAGTTATATAACCATGAAATCTTGTATGAAGTTATTTTTAGCTGGAGAGGTAAGCTATATTCAAGTCTCTAAAAGTCAAAATAAAGGAAATCACTATCTGTATAATACCTCCTCCTTATAGACAAGTATGTTTGGTGGAATGAAAGGAATGTTGAATTTTAGCAAAGAATCCTCTTTTGATTGCTTACTGAACTACTTCGCAAATAAACAGAAGCTTACTATGCTTCTACTTTCTCACATTACCAAGTAAATTCTTATATAGGACATTGAGATGCAAAACTCAAGAACACTGTAGAATTCTTAATTTTTAAAACATTGAAAACTAAGTTCTTAAAGTTGGAATTGCCAAATAAGGAGGAGAATCAACCTGTTTCCAGAAGTGTGACAGAGAGAAGATTTATATAAATTAAAGCAGCGGTCTGAGAGCATTTTGGTCTCAAGTCCCCATCACATTTTTAAAAGTACTGAGAACCTCAAAGAGCTTTGTTTATGTGTATGTTTTAAATGTCTGTATTTACTATATTAGAATTAAAACTGAGAAAAATGTAAAAGCATTTATAAGCTATTATATACTGATGAAATAATGTATTTATTAAAATAACTTCCATTTCTAGAAAAAAAAATACGGAAGTAGTGGCATTGTTTTTCATTTCCACAAATCTCTTCATTTCTTATTTTATGGAACATAGCTGGATCCTTATATATGAACTTGTATTTAATTTGCTATAATATCACATACCATGTAATCCCTGCAAACCCATGGGAGAAGAAAATGAAAGCAAATAAAGTCTTGTATTACCATGAAATATAGTCTTGTATTACTCTGAAAAAGGTTTTGACCATGTGCTGTGCTTAGTTGCTCAGTTGTGTCCAACTCTTAGCAAGACCCCCATGGACTGTAGCCCCCCAGGCTCCTCTTTTCATGGGGATTCTCCCAGCATTCCCTCCTCCAGGGGATATTCCTGACCCAGGAATGGAACTCAGATCTCTGGCATTGCAGACAGATTCTTGACTAGCTGAGCCATTAGGAAAGCCCAAGAATCATTCTAAAGGCAAACCTAACCCATTTGATCCAGTCTATTCTTAGCCATTGGGTTGAACTGAAATCATATATGACATCAATAAACATCAGAGTAAATGGAAATTGATGTCAGAAGGACATCTAATCACTAATAAGTTATATAACCATGAAATCTTGTATGAAGTTATTTTTAGCTGGAGAGGTAAGCTATATTCAAGTCTCTAAAAGTCAAAATAAAGGAAATCACTATCTGTATAATACCTCCTCCTTATAGACAAGTATGTTTGGTGGAATGAAAGGAATGTTGAATTTTTAGCAAAGAATCCTATTTTGATTGCTTACTGAATTACTTTGCAAATAAACAGAAGCTTACTATGCTTCTACTTTCTCACATTACCAAGTAAATTCTTATATAGGACATTGAGATGCAAAACTCAAGAACACTGTAGAATTCTTAATTTTTAAAACATTGAAAACTAAGTTCTTAAAGTTGGAATTGCCAAATAAGGAGGAGAATCAACCTGTTTCCAGAAGTGTGACAGAGAGAAGATTTATATAAATTAAAGCAGCGGTCTGAGAGCATTTTGGTCTCAAGTCCCCATCACATTTTTAAAAGTACTGAGAACCTCAAAGAGCTTTGTTTATGTGTATGTTTTAAATGTCTGTATTTACTATATTAGAATTAAAACTGAGAAAAATGTAAAAGCATTTATAAGCTATTATATACTGATGAAATAATGTATTTATTAAAATAACTTCCATTTCTAGAAAAAAAAATACGGAAGTAGTGGCATTGTTTTTCATTTCCACAAATCTCTTCATTTCTTATTTTATGGAACATAGCTGGATCCTTATATATGAACTTGTATTTAATTTGCTATAATATCACATACCATGTAATCCCTGCAAACCCATGGGAGAAGAAAATGAAAGCAAATAAAGTCTTGTATTACCATGAAATATAGTCTTGTATTACTCTGAAAAAGGTTTTGACCATGTGCTGTGCTTAGTTGCTCAGTTGTGTCCAACTCTTAGCAAGACCCCCATGGACTGTAGCCCCCCAGGCTCCTCTTTTCATGGGGATTCTCCCAGCATTCCCTCCTCCAGGGGATATTCCTGACCCAGGAATGGAACTCAGATCTCTGGCATTGCAGACAGATTCTTGACTAGCTGAGCCATTAGGAAAGCCCAAGAATCTTGAAGTGAATAGCCTATTCTTTCTCCAGGAGATCTTCCCAAACCAGGGATTGAACCGGGACCTCCTGCATTGCAGGCAGCTTCTTTACCAGCTGAGCTACTAGGGAAGCCCTTGACCCTATAGACCCAATAAAAGTTTGAGAGCTTCTGAAGTAGAGGAATGTGCTCACGTTTTCAAGAAAAAAAGGATTTAAAAAGCGTTTAAAGGACTTTCCTGGTAGTCGAGTTGTTAAGAATATGTCTGCAAATGCAGGGGACATGAGTCCAATCCATGATCCAAAAAGCAAATAAGCCCATGAGCCACAACCACCAAGACTGAATGCTGCAGCTACAGAAACCTGCGGACCTGGAGCCCATGCTGTGCAACAAGAGAAGCACCGCAATGTAAAGCCTGCACCCTCCAGTGAAGAGGAGCCCCCACTCATTGCAGCTAGAAAAAGTCTAAGGACAGCAACAAAGACCGAGCGCAGCCAAAAATAAATAAAAATTGGGAAAAGTATTTAATCATTCAGCACACCATACAACAAACATTGTAACAAATATCAACAATTTGTCATATTAAGACACACTGTCTTCCCACTCCAAAACCACTTTTTTGTCCCCCCTTGAAGGCAAAATTAAAAGGAATCCTTTTAAAATTTCATAATTGTGTAGACTCCTATAAGATCATAGTTGAAAATTAAGTATTTATTCATGGTAAACTGGTGCCGTGAATTATGTAACACTTTCAAAAGTTGATTTTAGCAATCAAAATAGCATCTCTATAGCATTTAAAAGAACCCTGGATATGAAAAAGGTATATATTTGGTGGTTTGACAATGTGCCAGTACAGATGTATTCTGTAAAGCCTGAAATAATTCCAAAGTTTAATTCCAAATTTGTGCTGTGCTTAGTTGCTCAGTTGTGTCCAACTCTTAGCAAGACCCCCATGGACTGTAGCCCCCAGGCTCCTCTTTTCATGGGGATTCTCCCAGCATTCCCTCCTCCAGGGGATATTCCTGACCCAGGAATGGAACTCAGATCTCTGGCATTGCAGACAGATTCTTGACTAGCTGAGCCATTAGGAAAGCCCAAGAATCTTGAAGTGAATAGCCTATTCTTTCTCCAGGAGATCTTCCCAAACCAGGGATTGAACCGGGACCTCCTGCATTGCAGGCAGCTTCTTTACCAGCTGAGCTACTAGGGAAGCCCTTGACCCTATAGACCCAATAAAAGTTTGAGAGCTTCTGAAGTAGAGGAATGTGCTCACGTTTTCAAGAAAAAAAAAAGGATTTAAAAAGCGTTTAAAGGACTTTCCTGGTAGTCGAGTTGTTAAGAATATGTCTGCAAATGCAGGGGACATGAGTCCAATCCATGATCCAAAAAGCAAATAAGCCCATGAGCCACAACCACCAAGACTGAATGCTGCAGCTACAGAAACCTGCGGACCTGGAGCCCATGCTGTGCAACAAGAGAAGCACCGCAATGTAAAGCCTGCACCCTCCAGTGAAGAGGAGCCCCCACTCATTGCAGCTAGAAAAAGTCTAAGGACAGCAACAAAGACCGAGCGCAGCCAAAAATAAATAAAAATTGGGAAAAGTATTTAATCATTCAGCACACCATACAACAAACATTGTAACAAATATCAACAATTTGTCATATTAAGACACACTGTCTTCCCACTCCAAAACCACTTTTTTGTCCCCCCTTGAAGGCAAAATTAAAAGGAATCCTTTTAAAATTTCATAATTGTGTAGACTCCTATAAGATCATAGTTGAAAATTAAGTATTTATTCATGGTAAACTGGTGCCGTGAATTATGTAACACTTTCAAAAGTTGATTTTAGCAATCAAAATAGCATCTCTATAGCATTTAAAAAGAACCCTGGATATGAAAAAGGTATATATTTGGTGGTTTGACAATGTGCCAGTACAGATGTATTCTGTAAAGCCTGAAATAATTCCAAAGTTTACTATGGTTCAGCGCCCTATGGTTAGAAACCACTGAAGTAAATGACCCATAAGATACAGAGCAGAACACACACACACACACACACACACACACACACAATCTTTAATATCAAATTTAATCCTGAAAAATTAAAGCTGTCTCAGACATTTTGAGGCAATTTACAAATCCGTAACTCAGTGATCTTTTCAACAATGGTGATGACCTTATTTCATGTCTCAACAGAGAGTTTATTAAAGAGCTAAAGATAGAAACATATTTCTAAGATACCCTGTTAACATAGGAAATTACCCAAACTGGATAGAAAGACAGTAATGGTACATACAACTGCAGTCTGCACCCCAACAGAGAAAAATAAATTAATGGAGACATTCCTGCTTGGAAAAAGTTGAATTTCTTTTTGTCAATTTGTAAAGTCGAGTGAGCGTGACTCTCCTTGTCACTCCTATTACAGGATTATGGATCCAAATCTTTCTGTGTGATTGGCATATTCTTCTTCTAAATACATTCCATTTTTCCCTAACATTTAACTAGTACAGAAGAAGGAAGGCAACCACTCGATTTTTTATTGAGCTTTTTTTGTAAAAAACTTAGCTTTGGCCATTCAGGAAAGTTACAAAATCATCATAATAAACATAGGTGTTTCCACCTGTATTCTCTTATTGTTAATATTTTGCCACATTAGTCTTTCTTTCTCTCTTTACTTCCCTGCCCTCCTCTTCTTTGCCCCACTCCAAACCACCCCTAAATAAAAATTGGGAAAAGTATTTAATCATTCAGCACACCATACAACAAACATTGTAACAAATATCAACAATTTGTCATATTAAGACACACTGTCTTCCCACTCCAAAACCACTTTTTTGTCCCCCCTTGAAGGCAAAATTAAAAGGAATCCTTTTAAAATTTCATAATTGTGTAGACTCCTATAAGATCATAGTTGAAAATTAAGTATTTATTCATGGTAAACTGGTGCCGTGAATTATGTAACACTTTCAAAAGTTGATTTTAGCAATCAAAATAGCATCTCTATAGCATTTAAAAGAACCCTGGATATGAAAAAGGTATATATTTGGTGGTTTGACAATGTGCCAGTACAGATGTATTCTGTAAAGCCTGAAATAATTCCAAAGTTTACTATGGTTCAGCGCCCTATGGTTAGAAACCACTGAAGTAAATGACCCATAAGATACAGAGCAGAACACACACACACACACACACACACACACACACAATCTTTAATATCAAATTTAATCCTGAAAAATTAAAGCTGTCTCAGACATTTTGAGGCAATTTACAAATCCGTAACTCAGTGATCTTTTCAACAATGGTGATGACCTTATTTCATGTCTCAACAGAGAGTTTATTAAAGAGCTAAAGATAGAAACATATTTCTAAGATACCCTGTTAACATAGGAAATTACCCAAACTGGATAGAAAGACAGTAATGGTACATACAACTGCAGTCTGCACCCCAACAGAGAAAAATAAATTAATGGAGACATTCCTGCTTGGAAAAAGTTGAATTTCTTTTTGTCAATTTGTAAAGTCGAGTGAGCGTGACTCTCCTTGTCACTCCTATTACAGGATTATGGATCCAAATCTTTCTGTGTGATTGGCATATTCTTCTTCTAAATACATTCCATTTTTCCCTAACATTTAACTAGTACAGAAGAAGGAAGGCAACCACTCGATTTTTTATTGAGCTTTTTTTGTAAAAAACTTAGCTTTGGCCATTCAGGAAAGTTACAAAATCATCATAATAAACATAGGTGTTTCCACCTGTATTCTCTTATTGTTAATATTTTGCCACATTAGTCTTTCTTTCTCTCTTTACTTCCCTGCCCTCCTCTTCTTTGTTCTTCTTCTTTTCTCACTTCTTTCTCTTCCCTCCTCCTCCTCCTTTCCTTTCTCTCACTCCGCCCCCCAAACACATTCTGTATATATTTCTAGATACGATTTCAGAGAGATCTGTTTTCTAACTATATCACTGCCTCTACATGTATGTGTTTACACTGTATGGAAAAGAAGAGTGCCCCTCTTTGTATTTACTTTGGAGCGCAAATTGTGGGGTTGCTGTAGACTGAGCAGGAGAGATTTACATAAGAAGATGATAATCTCACTGTGAAGTGAAGAATGAAAATAATGCAGATAGAGCATTCTAGGCATAGGAAGCTGGAAGTGTGAATATTCTTTTCTGCCCAAAGTTTTGCCACAGAGCTCTAATTAAATCATCTGTAAATTAAACACCTCAAGAGAGAAACTATAGACATCAAAAAGCTGTATTTAAATAGCTAATTAATTGAAAGTGAACCATTTTTTCTGGATCACAGGGTGAGTCTAATGTGCCTGGGACAATCCCAATTTATGTTTATTTCCCTGATATCACAATTAATAATGGTTCTTGAAAAGACTGAAGGCAAAGGAGAAAAGAAGAGGATGGTCGAGAATGAGATGGTCAGATAGCATCACCAACGCAATGCATCTGAATTTGAGCAAATGCTGGGAGATAGTGGAGGACAGAGAAGTCTGGCATGCTGCAATCCATGGGGTCACAAAGAGTCAGACACAACTTAGCAACTGAAGAGCAACATAAACTCCCCAAAGTCTCAGTTGAGGGCTAAGTCATATGATCATCCTTGGCATAGATCCTAGGAAATATTAATATTTAAACTGTAATGCCTTCCCAGAGAGAAGATGTGGCATATTCTTCTTCTAAAAATTCCATTTTTCTCATTTTAAAAAAACTTTTTAGGCTTTTTTTTTTTTTGTACAGAAGAAGGAAGGCAACCACTCGATTTTTTATTGAGCTTTTTTTGTAAAAAACTTAGCTTTGGCCATTCAGGAAAGTTACAAAATCATCATAATAAACATAGGTGTTTCCACCTGTATTCTCTTATTGTTAATATTTTGCCACATTAGTCTTTCTTTCTCTCTTTACTTCCCTGCCCTCCTCTTCTTTGTTCTTCTTCTTTTCTCACTTCTTTCTCTTCCCTCCTCCTCCTCCTTTCCTTTCTCTCACTCCGCCCCCCAAACACATTCTGTATATATTTCTAGATACGATTTCAGAGAGATCTGTTTTCTAACTATATCACTGCCTCTACATGTATGTGTTTACACTGTATGGAAAAGAAGAGTGCCCCTCTTTGTATTTACTTTGGAGCGCAAATTGTGGGGTTGCTGTAGACTGAGCAGGAGAGATTTACATAAGAAGATGATAATCTCACTGTGAAGTGAAGAATGAAAATAATGCAGATAGAGCATTCTAGGCATAGGAAGCTGGAAGTGTGAATATTCTTTTCTGCCCAAAGTTTTGCCACAGAGCTCTAATTAAATCATCTGTAAATTAAACACCTCAAGAGAGAAACTATAGACATCAAAAAGCTGTATTTAAATAGCTAATTAATTGAAAGTGAACCATTTTTTCTGGATCACAGGGTGAGTCTAATGTGCCTGGGACAATCCCAATTTATGTTTATTTCCCTGATATCACAATTAATAATGGTTCTTGAAAAGACTGAAGGCAAAGGAGAAAAGAAGAGGATGGTCGAGAATGAGATGGTCAGATAGCATCACCAACGCAATGCATCTGAATTTGAGCAAATGCTGGGAGATAGTGGAGGACAGAGAAGTCTGGCATGCTGCAATCCATGGGGTCACAAAGAGTCAGACACAACTTAGCAACTGAAGAGCAACATAAACTCCCCAAAGTCTCAGTTGAGGGCTAAGTCATATGATCATCCTTGGCATAGATCCTAGGAAATATTAATATTTAAACTGTAATGCCTTCCCAGAGAGAAGACTTGCTTCTGCCACAGACACACAAGTCCATACCAAAACACACTTAGATGAACGTTTTTCTTTTCCAGATTTTAAAGCTTGCACATTTCTCCCCACCCCCACCATTTAGTTGCTCACTGCAGTATTTGCTAACTCCTAAAACAAAGAAGTGTGTCTCAATACAGTTGGAATTGCTTTTGTTGTATTATATAGCCACCCCCTATATTAGTGGGAAAATAAAGCCACTATACTATATGCAAGATTCATTTATGTGTGTTAATTCTCTATAGTTATAAGAGTTATACAAGTTACCTTGTAGTTAGGAGGAAAATACATACATTGAAAAATACAATATGAGAAAACAACCTGAAACAATCTAGTGCATAAGAATACACTAGGAAAGGGTTGACATTTTCTTTTAGAAGGGTTGACATTTTACTTTTCCATTCTCTGAGTCTCACCCCAACATAATGTAGATTTTACTAAACAGCTACATATCCAGGATTATTTACTGAATATGCAACTGCCTTGGATCAATCATAATTTTGTAATATAATCTTAATTTTGTAATATAAAACAATATATATTTTTCACTTTCAATAAGGGTCACTATTAAAAATGGCTGTATGAAAATGGTCATTTGAATGGCCTTTATCCAGAATTAGTCCTCTTAGTGAATTGTCATGCTTTCATTTATTATCTAATGATATTATTGTAACTCAGTATTAGAACATCTCTTTAAACTAATGCAGAATTTAGAGAAAGTTTTGATTTCAATTACAAAAGCTTTTCCAGGCCAGTGTTTGAGTATCCAGTGCCTATTTCACACTCTCTTCCTTATTTGTATCTGGATATTGCTGTATCTAAAGTTAAAGTATTTATTATAAATAATAAGATGTGAATTTTAAATTAAAAAGCAAGTCTAATGATTCTTTTTAGATGAACTTACAACAAATGGATGTGTGTTTAGGATATTATTAAACACACATTACTATTGCATTATATCAAAAACTAATAAGATACAATTAATCATATACAGAAAACTATAGATGAACTTTTGGATGATATCAGCCATCACACTGTGAGTTAATATTTTGCTTTTAAATTGGCATACAATTGAGGCAAACAACAAAGGACCCAGAAATTGTTTTCTATAAATAGTACTTGGAAATATATACATATGTACAAGTAAAGATATACATGATTCTTTACAATCTTCACTATTCTACATCCTGTTGGTTAAACATTTCTCCCCACCCCACCATTTAGTTGCTCACTGCAGTTTTGCTAATCCTAAAACAAAGAAGTGTGTCTCAATACAGTTGGAATTGCTTTTGTTGTATTATATAGCCACCCCCTATATTAGTGGGAAAATAAAGCCACTATACTATATGCAAGATTCATTTATGTGTGTTAATTCTCTATAGTTATAAGAGTTATACAAGTTACCTTGTAGTTAGGAGGAAAATACATACATTGAAAAATACAATATGAGAAAACAACCTGAAACAATCTAGTGCATAAGAATACACTAGGAAAGGGTTGACATTTTCTTTTAGAAGGGTTGACATTTTACTTTTCCATTCTCTGAGTCTCACCCCAACATAATGTAGATTTTACTAAACAGCTACATATCCAGGATTATTTACTGAATATGCAACTGCCTTGGATCAATCATAATTTTGTAATATAATCTTAATTTTGTAATATAAAACAATATATATTTTTCACTTTCAATAAGGGTCACTATTAAAAATGGCTGTATGAAAATGGTCATTTGAATGGCCTTTATCCAGAATTAGTCCTCTTAGTGAATTGTCATGCTTTCATTTATTATCTAATGATATTATTGTAACTCAGTATTAGAACATCTCTTTAAACTAATGCAGAATTTAGAGAAAGTTTTGATTTCAATTACAAAAGCTTTTCCAGGCCAGTGTTTGAGTATCCAGTGCCTATTTCACACTCTCTTCCTTATTTGTATCTGGATATTGCTGTATCTAAAGTTAAAGTATTTATTATAAATAATAAGATGTGAATTTTAAATTAAAAAGCAAGTCTAATGATTCTTTTTAGATGAACTTACAACAAATGGATGTGTGTTTAGGATATTATTAAACACACATTACTATTGCATTATATCAAAAACTAATAAGATACAATTAATCATATACAGAAAACTATAGATGAACTTTTGGATGATATCAGCCATCACACTGTGAGTTAATATTTTGCTTTTAAATTGGCATACAATTGAGGCAAACAACAAAGGACCCAGAAATTGTTTTCTATAAATAGTACTTGGAAATATATACATATGTACAAGTAAAGATATACATGATTCTTTACAATCTTCACTATTCTACATCCTGTTGGTTACTAAGTCTTAACAATTCCTCCTCCATTACATACTTTTATACATATCTTTATTTCTCTGCTAATTACCACTACTTAAATTTAGGCTCTTATTAACTCTTGCTGCTAACAGTGCAATTATCTAATGAGTGTCTCTTACCTCCAGTCTATCCTATAAATTTGTATCAGATTAACTTCTCCAAAAGATATTCTAGGCCTGTTACTCTCTTGTTATAAAACCTCCCTAGTTCCCAATTTCCTAGTAAGCATCAATTTAAAACCTCTACATGGTGGCTCTCATCCACCTTGCCAGCCTAATTAGATCTAATTTGCACTTAAACTGAATTAGTTGTTTTCAGAATATGTTATATAGTTTCCTCAAATGTGGCTCCCAGTGTACTGCTTACCTACCTAAAGTGCCCCCTCTTTCACTGAAATTCACAACACAGCTTAAATAGAACAATAATACCTTCTTATTCATATGTTCAACCATTCCCAGACTCCTCTGACACATACCAGTGATGCAATATAACATAAACAGGGTTTCTTTCCTCTAGAAGTGACAGCTTGTTCACTCCAGTGGAATGGTTATTCCATCCTCTGAATCTCTATAACATATTATATTTTTCCTATGGTATTAATTCCATTAGAAGTGTTATTATAGTTATTTGTATATGAATCATAGAATTATTCCTCAAGTTACTTTCACACCCTCAAAAGAGGTTACATAAAACCACAGTATTGGAAGAATGTTTGTAAATAATTTAGTTAGTAGATGAATCCTAAATCAATGGCATTCAAATTCCACATTTTTACTCAATTTGGCAAAGCATTTTTCTGAGCTTAACTTTCAAATGTGTGGCTATGTTTTTAAGTAACTAAAGACATTCAAATTATTTTTGGCTTTCTAATTTTTTCCCTGATGTGTTGCAAATCTTGCTGAAACTTGGATGATACTCATGCAGTTATATTAAATATAAAGTTTTCCAGAAAACAAACAAATATTACTCTTTTTGCAAAGGCATACAATTGAGGCAAACAACAAAGGACCCAGAAATTGTTTTCTATAAATAGTACTTGGAAATATATACATATGTACAAGTAAAGATATACATGATTCTTTACAATCTTCACTATTCTACATCCTGTTGGTTACTAAGTCTTAACAATTCCTCCTCCATTACATACTTTTATACATATCTTTATTTCTCTGCTAATTACCACTACTTAAATTTAGGCTCTTATTAACTCTTGCTGCTAACAGTGCAATTATCTAATGAGTGTCTCTTACCTCCAGTCTATCCTATAAATTTGTATCAGATTAACTTCTCCAAAAGATATTCTAGGCCTGTTACTCTCTTGTTATAAAACCTCCCTAGTTCCCAATTTCCTAGTAAGCATCAATTTAAAACCTCTACATGGTGGCTCTCATCCACCTTGCCAGCCTAATTAGATCTAATTTGCACTTAAACTGAATTAGTTGTTTTCAGAATATGTTATATAGTTTCCTCAAATGTGGCTCCCAGTGTACTGCTTACCTACCTAAAGTGCCCCCTCTTTCACTGAAATTCACAACACAGCTTAAATAGAACAATAATACCTTCTTATTCATATGTTCAACCATTCCCAGACTCCTCTGACACATACCAGTGATGCAATATAACATAAACAGGGTTTCTTTCCTCTAGAAGTGACAGCTTGTTCACTCCAGTGGAATGGTTATTCCATCCTCTGAATCTCTATAACATATTATATTTTTCCTATGGTATTAATTCCATTAGAAGTGTTATTATAGTTATTTGTATATGAATCATAGAATTATTCCTCAAGTTACTTTCACACCCTCAAAAGAGGTTACATAAAACCACAGTATTGGAAGAATGTTTGTAAATAATTTAGTTAGTAGATGAATCCTAAATCAATGGCATTCAAATTCCACATTTTTACTCAATTTGGCAAAGCATTTTTCTGAGCTTAACTTTCAAATGTGTGGCTATGTTTTTAAGTAACTAAAGACATTCAAATTATTTTTGGCTTTCTAATTTTTTCCCTGATGTGTTGCAAATCTTGCTGAAACTTGGATGATACTCATGCAGTTATATTAAATATAAAGTTTTCCAGAAAACAAACAAATATTACTCTGACATATATTCATTTTCTAATCTACCATATCTCACGGTCTCACTAGAACTTTTAGTTCCCCAGTTTCTGCCTGTCACAATTTCATTTACTGATTGAATTTTTAATAGGTCTAACAACTGAAAAGAGAAAAGCAGGCACTGACTAACAAATCTTAGATTTTACAGGTTAGAGTTTAGAGTACATATTATCCTTTTAAATTAGCCTATTATCCTATATAGTCCCATTACTTTCTTACAACAACAACAACGAAAACCACCTTCCATGATCTCTTAAGGCAGTTTTAAAAGTAGACTAAAGAAAGTAGAAACAAAAGCTATTCACTTTGGCCTCATTTGGTACTAATCACATCCAGTGAATATAAAAGATAGGAGTTGATTTCCCAAAAGAAATGTATTGGTTCTCACTTCCTATCCATCTATGTAGAACCTATCCATCTATGTTGAGAATAAGCCATAATGTTAATCAATACTTTTGCTTCTCCAGTTTCTCTAATCTCATTCGAAGATGTGAGTAAGGATCTAGGTAAGATAAGTATCCAGTGATGAAGCTGAATCTACTAATTTTTCACAGTGATAACAATAGAAAGCCAGCCCACCCTCTTCACTGAGCTACAGTGTTGGGTACCCAAGGAGCACCCATACTTCTGATAGAGGAGATCATCCTTCCCCTCACAGAGACATGGAATCGACACTGTTGTATGGACTGATGCTTTTTGTGAGAAATCCAGAGGCCAGTTTATAGGTTCCTGCACCCCAGGTAGCATGACACCAGCCTTATCAAAATCAATGAAGAGTTCATGGCATTCACTCATATTAGTCTCATCCCCCAGCTCAAGACCACACAACCAGGAGAAAACTTTCAGCTCCCAGCATCTTCCTGAGGAGGGAAAGAGAAGACTTGACTATGCAACCAATGTTCAGATTTTTCATGAGGCTGTCTAAGGGTCGGGTTTCTGAATCACTCAATACAGACCACTGCAGAAAGCCAGCATATTCTAGAAGCCTGGGAACACTGAAAATTTATTTAAAAGAGAAGGGAATGACTGCAGCTCCAGAGAACCTGCAGTAACGCAAATAGACACCAGAGGGAACAAGAGATTACAATCTTCTGAAAAAAGAAACCAGCAAACACCTCCAATTTTGAGTTTGGATAGAATTGGTTTAGATAATGCTTTAAAGAATCGTCCTTCCAATGCAAGAGATGCAGGTTTGATCCCTGGGTTGGGAAGATCTACGGAGAAAGCAATGGCTATCCACTCCAGTATTCTTGCCTGGGAAATCCCATGGACAGAGGAGCCTGGCAGATCCATGGAGTCACAAAGAGAGAAACATGATTTAGAGACTAAACAACAACAGAGATGATACATCCACAGAAAAAGTTTGAGAAAACCCTGAAATCTCAGGGAAATGAAAATTGAAACAGCAATGAGATGCCATTATAAATCTATCAATCTATCTAATAAATGCCTTCCTATTTTATCCATTGATCAATCCCTGACTGCTACAATGATGTTTTAACATCCTGTATGATAACATTCAAAAAAGGATTGTGGCATAATACTAAGTTAAAAGCATCCCTATGCAAATTTTATGGAAATTTACATTTCAATCCTTTCAGTGTAAATGGATCCAAAATTTACCAAAACATTAACTGTGATTTTTTTGCATGAGTGGAACAATATGTAAATTTTTGTCTTCTCTATATCTTTCAATATTACTACTTTTTAACAAATGAACAAGCATTGATTTTATAATTTTAATCAGCAATAAATTTTATAATTAACGATTTCTAGACAATCAACCCTGACCACCAACAACCAGGGAGATCATCCTTCCCCTCACAGAGACATGGAATCGACACTGTTGTATGGACTGATGCTTTTTGTGAGAAATCCAGAGGCCAGTTTATAGGTTCCTGCACCCCAGGTAGCATGACACCAGCCTTATCAAAATCAATGAAGAGTTCATGGCATTCACTCATATTAGTCTCATCCCCCAGCTCAAGACCACACAACCAGGAGAAAACTTTCAGCTCCCAGCATCTTCCTGAGGAGGGAAAGAGAAGACTTGACTATGCAACCAATGTTCAGATTTTTCATGAGGCTGTCTAAGGGTCGGGTTTCTGAATCACTCAATACAGACCACTGCAGAAAGCCAGCATATTCTAGAAGCCTGGGAACACTGAAAATTTATTTAAAAGAGAAGGGAATGACTGCAGCTCCAGAGAACCTGCAGTAACGCAAATAGACACCAGAGGGAACAAGAGATTACAATCTTCTGAAAAAAGAAACCAGCAAACACCTCCAATTTTGAGTTTGGATAGAATTGGTTTAGATAATGCTTTAAAGAATCGTCCTTCCAATGCAAGAGATGCAGGTTTGATCCCTGGGTTGGGAAGATCTACGGAGAAAGCAATGGCTATCCACTCCAGTATTCTTGCCTGGGAAATCCCATGGACAGAGGAGCCTGGCAGATCCATGGAGTCACAAAGAGAGAAACATGATTTAGAGACTAAACAACAACAGAGATGATACATCCACAGAAAAAGTTTGAGAAAACCCTGAAATCTCAGGGAAATGAAAATTGAAACAGCAATGAGATGCCATTATAAATCTATCAATCTATCTAATAAATGCCTTCCTATTTTATCCATTGATCAATCCCTGACTGCTACAATGATGTTTTAACATCCTGTATGATAACATTCAAAAAAGGATTGTGGCATAATACTAAGTTAAAAGCATCCCTATGCAAATTTTATGGAAATTTACATTTCAATCCTTTCAGTGTAAATGGATCCAAAATTTACCAAAACATTAACTGTGATTTTTTTGCATGAGTGGAACAATATGTAAATTTTTGTCTTCTCTATATCTTTCAATATTACTACTTTTTAACAAATGAACAAGCATTGATTTTATAATTTTAATCAGCAATAAATATAAATTTGTTTTTGTGACAGTATATCTTCACAGCAAAGAAAAGGTAGTCACCTAACCGTGTGATAGTATGTCCATTTAATTCAGACAAATGCATCCTTAGGGGCTTTCTAAATGCTGATATTACAAAATATAGGAGTATAAAGGGTTGTAAACAATTAGAGCTACATTTTCAATATGTTCAGCCACCGAACTCCATGAATGCTAATTTGAAAAACTAGGTCATATTCCCCAGTACAAGTTTATATATCTTTTCTTATGAAAAGACTTAGATTTCAAAGAGGTTTTTTTTTTTAAATTTTTTGGCCACATTTATTGGTCTTTCATTTATTTCTTTGTTCTTTGGCCTGTGTGGGCCTCCCATTGCAGTGGCCTCTCTCACTGCAGAGCACCAGCTCTGGGCACATGCGCTCCAGAGTTCTGGCTCGGTAGTTGGACACATTAGTCCAGCCACTCAGCTGCACGTGGGATCTTCCCAGGCCAGGGATCGAACTGGTGCCACTTGCACGGCAAGGCGGAGTATTTACCCACTAGATCACCAGGGAAGCCCTAAAAGATTTTTAGGGACATTCAATTATATATTCAAAGTATAAATTTAAACTTTTAACAAATATATACATGTCTATCTAATGATTTAGTGTTATGTTTTAAAACTAAACATAAGCCTACCCTTTGATAGAGCAATTTACATCCCTTTGTTTATACCAACAAAAATGTGAGTATACATTTATTCATAACAGCCAAGCACAGTAGAAATTTAAAAAAGAAACAGACTATGGACTTAGAAATCAAGATCATGGTTACCATGGGAGTGACTAAATGTTAACGTTCCTTTTATAATAAGTTACTGAAATATATAATCATGGATTCTTTTTCTGCATATCTGTATTCTTCATTAAAAAACACTTTAGGCAGGCCAAAGAATAAAGATGGATGAAAAACAAATGGATGTAAAAAATCAATAAAAAAAAACCTTTAAAATAGAATATAATGATTAAATTGATAGTTGTATCACAAAATGCAAAAATAGTATAAAAATATTACTGAGAAATCAGTGCATGTATTTTGAGTTGCCTGGCAAGAATGGGGTAGGTCCTTTTTACTCTAGTTTTGTTTCCGCAATAGAAATTGTCTTGCACAATATAACGTGACATATTTGGACAAGAATTAGATATGGTTAAAAGTGCAGATAATGGCTCTATGCAACTGTATATTCTTTGTGTAGAGCTAAGTGCCCTTTGGAGAAATGAGGCTATAGGCTAGGTCTGAATGGTACCACAAAATCAAACAGTAAAATAGGCTGGCTGATAATTACCAGTGTACATCCAACCAACAGTATTATATACATCATGTGTATTATATCTGACATATTAAAAACCCACATATAAAGCTGGACTTACACTATAGAAACACACCATAGAGCCATACTTTACAAGAGATACTTTCAAACAATCACTCAAACTGGGAACTTAAGCATACTTCATTCATAACTAAAATAATACATTTTAAATTTCAAACCAGTTTCATTTTATTAGAAAAGAGTTACGTTTAACTATCTCTTTTAAAAGCCTTATCTTTGCCTTAAAATGCATTTTAGCTTCTCTTTTACAGGAATAGGTCTGTCATTTTTATTTTTAAAAGGTATCTGTTCACATCACATTCTACAAAAGCCTCAGGCTTGCAGATGTGCCCTGACAACGCTTAATTATTTCACTACTGGAAAGAACTAAAATGTTCATTCCTTTTTAAAAAATCTTGTGGTCATCTGTGACCAATAATAAGGATCTCAAGATCTCACCAACAGTCATCCCTTTGTTTATACCAACAAAATGTGAGTATACATTTATTCATAACAGCCAAGCACAGTAGAAATTTAAAAAAGAAACAGACTATGGACTTAGAAATCAAGATCATGGTTACCATGGGAGTGACTAAATGTTAACGTTCCTTTTATAATAAGTTACTGAAATATATAATCATGGATTCTTTTTCTGCATATCTGTATTCTTCATTAAAAAACACTTTAGGCAGGCCAAAGAATAAAGATGGATGAAAAACAAATGGATGTAAAAAATCAATAAAAAAAAACCTTTAAAATAGAATATAATGATTAAATTGATAGTTGTATCACAAAATGCAAAAATAGTATAAAAATATTACTGAGAAATCAGTGCATGTATTTTGAGTTGCCTGGCAAGAATGGGGTAGGTCCTTTTTACTCTAGTTTTGTTTCCGCAATAGAAATTGTCTTGCACAATATAACGTGACATATTTGGACAAGAATTAGATATGGTTAAAAGTGCAGATAATGGCTCTATGCAACTGTATATTCTTTGTGTAGAGCTAAGTGCCCTTTGGAGAAATGAGGCTATAGGCTAGGTCTGAATGGTACCACAAAATCAAACAGTAAAATAGGCTGGCTGATAATTACCAGTGTACATCCAACCAACAGTATTATATACATCATGTGTATTATATCTGACATATTAAAAACCCACATATAAAGCTGGACTTACACTATAGAAACACACCATAGAGCCATACTTTACAAGAGATACTTTCAAACAATCACTCAAACTGGGAACTTAAGCATACTTCATTCATAACTAAAATAATACATTTTAAATTTCAAACCAGTTTCATTTTATTAGAAAAGAGTTACGTTTAACTATCTCTTTTAAAAGCCTTATCTTTGCCTTAAAATGCATTTTAGCTTCTCTTTTACAGGAATAGGTCTGTCATTTTTATTTTTAAAAGGTATCTGTTCACATCACATTCCACAAAAAGCCTCAGGCTTGCAGATGTGCCCTGACAACGCTTAATTATTTCACTACTGGAAAGAACTAAAATGTTCATTCCTTTTTTAAAAAAATCTTGTGGTCATCTGTGACCAATAATAAGGATCTCAAGATCTCACCAACAGTCATTGTAGAGTTGGTACAGAGCACTGAGTTAAGAAGTCATATGTCCTGGGTGGCCTGATTGTGGGCCAGGTGCCCCTGGTCTGGTATTCATCACGTCCCCAGGCAGGAAACCCTGTTGTCTTAAAACCCTCTAGAATTTACATTCACTTCTCTGGGTTTAAAAATTAATTGTATGTGTGTGGGTGGCCTTGAAAGAATTATTTAAACATATCTTTGGATTGTTCTATCTGTAAAATAAAAACTTCCAAATTTATTATGAAGATTAAACAAAAGAATCCATGGGAAGTGTTTAAGATAGAGTCTAAGCATTTAGTGAACAGTAATTAAATGTTAACTATTACTATTTTTTGATCTTAATTTGTCATTCTCTATGCATTTCATTCACTAGTGGCTCAGATGGTAAAAGAATCTACCTGCAGTACAGGAGCCTCAGGTTCCATAACTGTTTTAGCCTCAGCTTTCATTGTAGGGAGCTGTGTATTCAAATGTGGAATTGCTAGATTATATGGTAATCCTACTTATTGGATAATATGCTGATGCCATCTCAATGGACATGAATTAAAGCAAACTCTGAGAGATGTTAGAGGACAGAGAAGTCTGGCAGGCCACAGTCCATGCATGGGGTTCCAAAAAGTCAGACACAACTTAACGACTGAAAAACACAACAAAATTCTGTTTCATTTTTTTAAATTCCCACAATGGGTGCATCATTTGAATTCTCATGAATAGTACAAAGGGTTCCAATTTCTCCAACATTCTCATCAGCACCTGCTGTTTTCTTTTTTTTTATATACTAGGCATTCTTCTGAGTGAATAATCAAATATTTTTCATATAGGGAGACACAGTATAATTTTTGCCTCCAAATATACTTTTATTTAAATGATATATGAACATAATGAAAACCAGTAAATCTATATTTTTATTAATATTATATATATATATTAATGCCAATCTTTTGATAGTTTTGTGAACTCGTATTAGGTTACTGTTGTTATTTTATATATTTGGTTTTATTTTTCACTGAAGATATCCAGAGTCAATCTAGTTTTAGCATGAAATACACACACACACACACACACACTTCTCTTCCTATCTCATGGAATACTGGAATAAGAAGGATTTTTTAAGTTCATCGGTTGGCAATCCAACTTGCTCACCTTACAAAACTGATGTTTTGAAATGCAGTTGCAAAAAGGAGGTTCCTTATTCTTCATCTCATCCTTATGGCTTTTTTCTCATTTGTCAATGGCACTTATATTGCCTCTAGATATTCACAGTGCAAAATTAAGTATGCATAGCGGTACATGAAGTTTTTTTTAAAGATTTTCTTTGGATTGTTCTATCTGTAAAATAAAAACTTCCAAATTTATTATGAAGATTAAACAAAAGAATCCATGGGAAGTGTTTAAGATAGAGTCTAAGCATTTAGTGAACAGTAATTAAATGTTAACTATTACTATTTTTTGATCTTAATTTGTCATTCTCTATGCATTTCATTCACTAGTGGCTCAGATGGTAAAAGAATCTACCTGCAGTACAGGAGCCTCAGGTTCCATAACTGTTTTAGCCTCAGCTTTCATTGTAGGGAGCTGTGTATTCAAATGTGGAATTGCTAGATTATATGGTAATCCTACTTATTGGATAATATGCTGATGCCATCTCAATGGACATGAATTAAAGCAAACTCTGAGAGATGTTAGAGGACAGAGAAGTCTGGCAGGCCACAGTCCATGCATGGGGTTCCAAAAAGTCAGACACAACTTAACGACTGAAAAACACAACAAAATTCTGTTTCATTTTTTTAAATTCCCACAATGGGTGCATCATTTGAATTCTCATGAATAGTACAAAGGGTTCCAATTTCTCCAACATTCTCATCAGCACCTGCTGTTTTCTTTTTTTTTATATACTAGGCATTCTTCTGAGTGAATAATCAAATATTTTTCATATAGGGAGACACAGTATAATTTTTGCCTCCAAATATACTTTTATTTAAATGATATATGAACATAATGAAAACCAGTAAATCTATATTTTTATTAATATTATATATATATATTAATGCCAATCTTTTGATAGTTTTGTGAACTCGTATTAGGTTACTGTTGTTATTTTATATATTTGGTTTTATTTTTCACTGAAGATATCCAGAGTCAATCTAGTTTTAGCATGAAATACACACACACACACACACACTTCTCTTCCTATCTCATGGAATACTGGAATAAGAAGGATTTTTTAAGTTCATCGGTTGGCAATCCAACTTGCTCACCTTACAAAACTGATGTTTTGAAATGCAGTTGCAAAAAGGAGGTTCCTTATTCTTCATCTCATCCTTATGGCTTTTTTCTCATTTGTCAATGGCACTTATATTGCCTCTAGATATTCACAGTGCAAAATTAAGTATGCATAGCGGTACATGAACTCAGGAAGAAAAAGACAACATATCTAACTTTCTTTAACTGTTATTTAGCAAATATCTCTATTAAGCAGAAGGAAAACATTAGTGTGTAATTAGATCTTCACCTTACTCAAATGCCTAGAGCTGAGATTTGAAAAACCCACACATGCTGTCTATATGGAGGTTGCTTGTGATAATACACATTCAATTGATCGAAAGAATTTCATTAAAATACTGTCTGGGACTCATCCATAACACTGCAACTGTTTGAAGAAGGAGGACGCTTCCTGAAATCCGTTCTGTTATAACAAATACTTCAGTTCATAAATTCCAGCTCTTTCTCGAAACACCTCTCACAGAGGGGTTTCACATCCTCACTAAATTCACTGGAGTGACACTAAACCACCCAATCTCCTTGTCACTGTGAGGATAAATCTCCATTTCCTCCAGAGTGTTTGACACTTGGGGGCCCTCCTTCTTCTGTGATTATAATGCTCTCTCAGCCTTTTATGATTAGAATTTTTGATTATGTCCAAATCTGTGCAGTAAATCCCACATGAAAACTTGCTCACTTGTTTTAATCTCATTATAAGTAAGCCCTGTTTTTAAAAATGACTTTAATGGGACTTATTCTGGAAGGGCAAAGCCATGTCTTTTTAATGTTAACAACACAGTGATCACTTGTCCCAGTCACACCCATTAGTATTGAAAAGTTGTTTTAACCCCAGGAAGGCACCTTTGTCTTTGGGGTGAGCACATAACATCTAAAACGCTTCCCTTGGGGTAGTCTTCATTTACCTTGCCTCTAAATAAGGGGCATATAGCAATCCAGGCTCAAATGAGAAAATGTGTTCCTACAGAGAACAAATGTCAACTTGAAATATAAATTATTTCTCACGCTTTATAAGAAAAGCAAAGATTATTTACGTCTTGAGGACCTACGAGTACATACTGGTTATAGGGCTAATAAAAGATAAATGAGAACCAAGAAACCCATTACTATAGTAGTTTCTCTCCAATTAGGTTTTATGATTTTTCATTAGTATTTTCATATAACTTGTTTTCATGATTGCTTGATGTTCTATTGTAAATTTAAAAAATATTTTCTTTTAACTAATATGAATATCTGGGAGAAGAAAATCATAGTTTTGTTTACAAAACACCAGAATTCTAAAAAGCACATCTATGACTCAGTGCTAAACTAGTATTCAAACTGACTCAAGTTGGCTTGAGTATAGGCTATATTTATACTGGGAAGTACTTTCCAAGTATTATATTGCTACATCTAAGATAATAAAAAAGAAACACTTTCAAGATTCTTGAACAAACCAAGTTACTTTACTGAAATAAGGCAATTTTTTCTGCCATACAAATAAGTCTGTTGTTTGAAATTTATATATGTTGTAGGAAAAACGATCTCTCTAGATTGAACTCATGGCATTATTCAACATCCAACTTCCCAGAAAACAGGCATCTTTAGTATTTGAGAACATCTAAAATAGATTCCTGACTCATTTTATTCATAATGTTCAGAGTAATCAATGCCAGATGAAGGAAAAAGCAAAAATCTCTTCCTCCTCCAAATCTCCCAATAGTATACACACATTTCTCCAGAGTGTTTGCCACTTGGGGGCCCTCCTTCTTCTGTGATTATAATGCTCTCTCAGCCTTTTATGATTAGAATTTTTGATTATGTCCAAATCTGTGCAGTAAATCCCACATGAAAACTTGCTCACTTGTTTTAATCTCATTATAAGTAAGCCCTGTTTTTAAAAATGACTTTAATGGGACTTATTCTGGAAGGGCAAAGCCATGTCTTTTTAATGTTAACAACACAGTGATCACTTGTCCCAGTCACACCCATTAGTATTGAAAAGTTGTTTTAACCCCAGGAAGGCACCTTTGTCTTTGGGGTGAGCACATAACATCTAAAACGCTTCCCTTGGGGTAGTCTTCATTTACCTTGCCTCTAAATAAGGGGCATATAGCAATCCAGGCTCAAATGAGAAAATGTGTTCCTACAGAGAACAAATGTCAACTTGAAATATAAATTATTTCTCACGCTTTATAAGAAAAGCAAAGATTATTTACGTCTTGAGGACCTACGAGTACATACTGGTTATAGGGCTAATAAAAGATAAATGAGAACCAAGAAACCCATTACTATAGTAGTTTCTCTCCAATTAGGTTTTATGATTTTTCATTAGTATTTTCATATAACTTGTTTTCATGATTGCTTGATGTTCTATTGTAAATTTAAAAAATATTTTCTTTTAACTAATATGAATATCTGGGAGAAGAAAATCATAGTTTTGTTTACAAAACACCAGAATTCTAAAAAGCACATCTATGACTCAGTGCTAAACTAGTATTCAAACTGACTCAAGTTGGCTTGAGTATAGGCTATATTTATACTGGGAAGTACTTTCCAAGTATTATATTGCTACATCTAAGATAATAAAAAAGAAACACTTTCAAGATTCTTGAACAAACCAAGTTACTTTACTGAAATAAGGCAATTTTTTCTGCCATACAAATAAGTCTGTTGTTTGAAATTTATATATGTTGTAGGAAAAACGATCTCTCTAGATTGAACTCATGGCATTATTCAACATCCAACTTCCCAGAAAACAGGCATCTTTAGTATTTGAGAACATCTAAAAATAGATTCCTGACTCATTTTATTCATAATGTTCAGAGTAATCAATGCCAGATGAAGGAAAAAAGCAAAAATCTCTTCCTCCCTCCAAATCTCCCAATAGTATACACACATTAAGAATGCTCTCAAACACGCAGGACATGGTTCCTTAAGAACAGTACCTGTGGAATGCCCTTGTTCATCACAGCAGGGCTCTCACAGGCCTGGTAAGAGAGAATAGATACATTACACAAGTACAGGATGCTTAAGCATGCCATCAGACACAGTCCCTGCTGTCATGGAGCTTACAGTCTTGCAGTGCTTATTTGGCTTTGCAAAATCTACTGTCCTACTCTATCATTATTTTTACCTAGCACCATGATGCTGTATCAGAAACATAATTAAATCAATACCAGGCCTCCCATGCCAACCTCGCCGTAGCCACAGTGAATTTGTATCATGGTCTAAAACATGTGCATTTAAAAAAAAAAAAAAAAGATTTATTTATTTATTTATTTTTGGGGGGGTGGGGAGGGAGGGGAGCAGGTGGGCTACTTCTATTGGTCTTTCATTTGTCCATTTTCATCCATCTTTGTTCTTTGGCCCTTGTGGGCCTCCCATCGCGGTGGCCTCTGTCATCACAGAGCACCGGCTCTGGGCGCATGCGCTCCAGGGCTCTGGCTCGGTAATTGGACACTTCAGTCCAGCCGCTCCGCGGCACGTGGGATCTTCCCAGGTCAGGGATCGAACCGGCGCCCCTTGCACTACAAGGCAGTGTCCTTACCCACTGGACCACCAGGGAAGCCCAAAACGTATATTGATACACTTGCAGCTCTATATGTTTATGTTTTCCATAAGTTATATTGCATTTATCTGTTTATGCACCTAGTTATTCCTTAAAGATAGTTAACCATATTCATGTGGTAAGTTCCTTCAGTCACGTTCAACTCTTTGCAACCTTATGAACTGTAGCCCACCAAGCCTGTACTTAAAAAAACTTGAAACAAACCAAGTTACTTTACTGAAATAAGGCAATTTTTTCTGCCATACAAATAAGTCTGTTGTTTGAAATTTATATATGTTGTAGGAAAAACGATCTCTCTAGATTGAACTCATGGCATTATTCAACATCCAACTTCCCAGAAAACAGGCATCTTTAGTATTTGAGAACATCTAAAAATAGATTCCTGACTCATTTTATTCATAATGTTCAGAGTAATCAATGCCAGATGAAGGAAAAAAGCAAAAATCTCTTCCTCCCTCCAAATCTCCCAATAGTATACACACATTAAGAATGCTCTCAAACACGCAGGACATGGTTCCTTAAGAACAGTACCTGTGGAATGCCCTTGTTCATCACAGCAGGGCTCTCACAGGCCTGGTAAGAGAGAATAGATACATTACACAAGTACAGGATGCTTAAGCATGCCATCAGACACAGTCCCTGCTGTCATGGAGCTTACAGTCTTGCAGTGCTTATTTGGCTTTGCAAAATCTACTGTCCTACTCTATCATTATTTTTACCTAGCACCATGATGCTGTATCAGAAACATAATTAAATCAATACCAGGCCTCCCATGCCAACCTCGCCGTAGCCACAGTGAATTTGTATCATGGTCTAAAACATGTGCATTTAAAAAAAAAAAAAAAAGATTTATTTATTTATTTATTTTTGGGGGGGTGGGGAGGGAGGGGAGCAGGTGGGCTACTTCTATTGGTCTTTCATTTGTCCATTTTCATCCATCTTTGTTCTTTGGCCCTTGTGGGCCTCCCATCGCGGTGGCCTCTGTCATCACAGAGCACCGGCTCTGGGCGCATGCGCTCCAGGGCTCTGGCTCGGTAATTGGACACATCAGTCCAGCCGCTCCGCGGCACGTGGGATCTTCCCAGGCCAGGGATCAAACCGGCGCCCCTTGCACTGCAAGGCGGTGTCCTTACCCACTGGACCACCAGGGAAGCCCAAAACGTATATTGATACACTTGCAGCTCTATATGTTTATGTTTTCCATAAGTTATATTGCATTTATCTGTTTATGCACCTAGTTATTCCTTAAAGATAGTTAACCATATTCATGTGGTAAGTTCCTTCAGTCACGTTCAACTCTTTGCAACCTTATGAACTGTAGCCCACCAAGCTCCTTTGTCCATGGGATTCTCCAGGCAAGAATACTGGAATGGATTGCTATGCCCTCTTTCAGGGAATCTTCCTGATCCAGGAATTGAATCCATGTCTCTTAAGTCTCCTGCATTGTGAGGTAGTTTTTTTTTCACCACTAGTACCACCTGGGAAGCCCATATGCATAGTATTTGCATATAATGCTACTACTATCATCATATATTTTAATTATAATAACACTTGTCTATGAAATGCAAGAGACACAGTTTTGATCCCTGGGTCAAAAAGATCCCCTGGAGAAGGAAATGGCAACCCACTTCAATATTCTTGTCTGGGACATTCTGTGCACCAAAGAGGAGCCTAGTGGACTACAGTCCATGGGGTAATAATAGTTGGACACAACTTAGGGACTAAACCACTACCATGTTCTACCATTATTAAAATTGTCTGCCTAACCTTCAACACACATACACTTGACTCTAAACTCCATGAGGGAAAAGATCTTAGTTGTCTTGTTCTCCTTCACAACCCAACCCTGTTACAATATCTGGCATAAATGAAGCCCTTACTATTTTCTTTCATGAGTTTCTGTGGAAGCAGTCTGCTGTTTATTCTATGAAGCACTTCAAGAGCCCACTCGATGTCAGTTATCCTCAGGAAACACCAAGCTTTTGAGGAAGACAGAAATATGAGACACTAAGTATAATACTAGATGACAATTATTCATGACTCCCTACAGTAGAAAGATGCTAAAGAAGATTAAAAGGGGTAGAAATATATATAAGGCCTCAACCTACAAAAGGGTGATCTGACTAACCTCTTGAGTGGTGCAATCTATCAGTACTGGTGGTGAAAGTCAGAAGCCTCTTTCTGGACCTCCCTGATGTTCTGTTAGCCTCCTTGATTGAATCCTTTTCATAAAGACTCCCTTTCATATCCTTCTGCTTCTCATACTCATTGAATCCCCCTCTCCTTGCTTTTTTCCATAAGTTATATTGCATTCTGTTACCAGTTCCTTAAAGATAGTTAACCATATTCATGTGGTAAGTTCCTTCAGTCACGTTCAACTCTTTGCAACCTTATGAACTGTAGCCCACCAAGCTCCTTTGTCCATGGGATTCTCCAGGCAAGAATACTGGAATGGATTGCTATGCCCTCTTTCAGGGAATCTTCCTGATCCAGGAATTGAATCCATGTCTCTTAAGTCTCCTGCATTGTGAGGTAGTTTTTTTTTCACCACTAGTACCACCTGGGAAGCCCATATGCATAGTATTTGCATATAATGCTACTACTATCATCATATATTTTAATTATAATAACACTTGTCTATGAAATGCAAGAGACACAGTTTTGATCCCTGGGTCAAAAAGATCCCCTGGAGAAGGAAATGGCAACCCACTTCAATATTCTTGTCTGGGACATTCTGTGCACCAAAGAGGAGCCTAGTGGACTACAGTCCATGGGGTAATAATAGTTGGACACAACTTAGGGACTAAACCACTACCATGTTCTACCATTATTAAAATTGTCTGCCTAACCTTCAACACACATACACTTGACTCTAAACTCCATGAGGGAAAAGATCTTAGTTGTCTTGTTCTCCTTCACAACCCAACCCTGTTACAATATCTGGCATAAATGAAGCCCTTACTATTTTCTTTCATGAGTTTCTGTGGAAGCAGTCTGCTGTTTATTCTATGAAGCACTTCAAGAGCCCACTCGATGTCAGTTATCCTCAGGAAACACCAAGCTTTTGAGGAAGACAGAAATATGAGACACTAAGTATAATACTAGATGACAATTATTCATGACTCCCTACAGTAGAAAGATGCTAAAGAAGATTAAAAGGGGTAGAAATATATATAAGGCCTCAACCTACAAAAGGGTGATCTGACTAACCTCTTGAGTGGTGCAATCTATCAGTACTGGTGGTGAAAGTCAGAAGCCTCTTTCTGGACCTCCCTGATGTTCTGTTAGCCTCCTTGATTGAATCCTTTTCATAAAGACTCCCTTTCATATCCTTCTGCTTCTCATACTCATTGATCATTTCTTCTTACCTCCTCCACTCTCCTCAGAGTATCTGTAAATGATGAAGGCTATTGGTAGCATATATTAGGTTATCAGAACCAAGATATTATAGAGCAAATTATTTATTCCTAAAAAATTTTTTTCCTAAAAAAAAATATTTTTAAAAGAAATAAAAGATTAAATCAGTGGAAATTGTCTTGGCTACATATTCTGCTACCTAGAGCAAACAAGAAAAGGGAGGAATGTGCTTTCAAGATCAAGGAAGTAATCTATGTAAAGACATGGAAGAAGAATTGTGCTGGAGTCTCGAAGAGGTAATTCATGATGGCTGGAACAAAACACAAAAGGGTGTTAGGACACAAGCCTGGAAACACAAGCAGATGGTAGAAAAGGTGCTTAGATTTCATTCAGCTGCCAATGAAATCCATAAAAAAGCTTAGCTAGGGTGGTAAAGCCATCTGACTTGTGTTTTGAAAGAACAGCTCTGGCAGTGGTGTGCAGGGTGGACTGGAAGGAACATTTTCTGGAGGTAAGGAAAGAGTCCACAAGCTTTTTTGCAGGAATTCATATAAAAATAGCAAATTCCATATCTGGTTTGTACAACCTGGTATATGGCAGGCATTCTATAACTATGTTTTAGTCAAATAAGTAAACCAGAACATGAAGTTTCCCCACAAGAAGGATACACACACTCCATTCACACAATTTAAACAATTTAAAACACTAAAAGGTAATAAGCGTTATTCTTTGGCAAGGAGGGAAGCCAAAACTCTATTCTATTTGTGTTGCTTTTATACAATCTTTATGTAGAATAATCTTAAATTACCCTCAACACTCTGACATCTCTGCTGCCTGGGACATCTCATCTGATATTTACAACTACGTAACAATTCACCATAATGTTACACTTTTTCTATTTAGAAGATTAAAAGGGGTAGAAATATATATAAGGCCTCAACCTACAAAAGGGTGATCTGACTAACCTCTTGAGTGGTGCAATCTATCAGTACTGGTGGTGAAAGTCAGAAGCCTCTTTCTGGACCTCCCTGATGTTCTGTTAGCCTCCTTGATTGAATCCTTTTCATAAAGACTCCCTTTCATATCCTTCTGCTTCTCATACTCATTGATCATTTCTTCTTACCTCCTCCACTCTCCTCAGAGTATCTGTAAATGATGAAGGCTATTGGTAGCATATATTAGGTTATCAGAACCAAGATATTATAGAGCAAATTATTTATTCCTAAAAAATTTTTTTCCTAAAAAAAAATATTTTTAAAAGAAATAAAAGATTAAATCAGTGGAAATTGTCTTGGCTACATATTCTGCTACCTAGAGCAAACAAGAAAAGGGAGGAATGTGCTTTCAAGATCAAGGAAGTAATCTATGTAAAGACATGGAAGAAGAATTGTGCTGGAGTCTCGAAGAGGTAATTCATGATGGCTGGAACAAAACACAAAAGGGTGTTAGGACACAAGCCTGGAAACACAAGCAGATGGTAGAAAAGGTGCTTAGATTTCATTCAGCTGCCAATGAAATCCATAAAAAAGCTTAGCTAGGGTGGTAAAGCCATCTGACTTGTGTTTTGAAAGAACAGCTCTGGCAGTGGTGTGCAGGGTGGACTGGAAGGAACATTTTCTGGAGGTAAGGAAAGAGTCCACAAGCTTTTTTGCAGGAATTCATATAAAAATAGCAAATTCCATATCTGGTTTGTACAACCTGGTATATGGCAGGCATTCTATAACTATGTTTTAGTCAAATAAGTAAACCAGAACATGAAGTTTCCCCACAAGAAGGATACACACACTCCATTCACACAATTTAAACAATTTAAAACACTAAAAGGTAATAAGCGTTATTCTTTGGCAAGGAGGGAAGCCAAAACTCTATTCTATTTGTGTTGCTTTTATACAATCTTTATGTAGAATAATCTTAAATTACCCTCAACAGCCTTCCTCTTTATTCACTCTGACATCTCTGCTGCCTGGGACATCTCATCTGATATTTACAACTACGTAACAATTCACCATAATGTTACACTGTTTAGATAATCTTGATGTTCAAGGCTTCTACTAATTATTTGTGAAGTCTCAACAAAAATGTATGCAAAATACCATAGAATAAGTGCCATCATTCCTATGCATGGTTCTGCTTTTCTCCGTAAAATGGGGACATGGGAATTAACAAAACCAAAATTGATATAAACATATCATTACAAGAATATTATAAAGCAGATGGATGAACATATGTGCTTAATTTCAATTGTTCTAAAGATAGTACCTAAATGGATACTTAGAGTCAAATGTTATCCTAAAAATATCACTGAATGTGTTTACATATTTTCCTGTTATGTATTTAATTCTACTTTGAATTTCCTACCAATCTGTTGGGATTTGATAGATGGTAGAAATAACATGTTCTTAATTCTTTAATCAAATTATCATAGATCTTCATATTCAAACCCAACTACACTTCCAATACAGAAATCTCTTCTACTATTTCACTGACAAGATCATCGGGGTTCTGCTTGGAAGGAGGAAATGGGGACTTACTCTTTTGGGAGACTGCCTGATTTTGAACCAGTGCTCTTCTGAGTAGCCTGCACTGTAAGTCTGCTCTCCACCTCCTGAAGCAACACCTTCTGCAATTCCTTTACCACAGCTCTTCAGATATTTAAAAACCACTCTATTTTCTCTTGATCTAGAAGTGCTACAGCTGTTCAGGGTGAATTACCAAGGCTGTGCACTAGAGTGACTCCTGGAGGAATGGAAATGAGCCATCATAGAGAATGAACAATTTGTGTTCCCTTCTGGGATGGGGAGGTGAAGGAGGTTAAAGATAACCCTAGAGCAGAGTTTCAATTGTGAGTGAGCAAAAAAAAAAAAAACAAATAAACAAACAAACAAAAGAATATATCCAAAGAATATACCTTTGTTAGAGATAGAAACTTGACAGCAAGTTAGCATGATGGGAAATCTGTTCTAGAAGAGGCTACAGAACATCCCATGTAATTTATTCTTCCCATGACTGAATTGATTGAGAGGTGGAATTATTCCTGAAGTAGAAATGATTATTTTCCAGGTTCCAGAATCACATGGGTGTGCGTTGTACTCTTCATACATCTAAACTGCTGTTTCTTGTGTGACCTGAGCCATATTTTGTGCACTGTTCTGAAAACAGATTCCATAATTTTTGAAAACCATAGTGTACTGCAAAATTAACAATCTCCTGGGACAAGAAATAAGTGCCATCATTCCTATGCATGGTTCTGCTTTTCTCCGTAAAATGGGGACATGGGAATTAACAAAACCAAAATTGATATAAACATATCATTACAAGAATATTATAAAGCAGATGGATGAACATATGTGCTTAATTTCAATTGTTCTAAAGATAGTACCTAAATGGATACTTAGAGTCAAATGTTATCCTAAAAATATCACTGAATGTGTTTACATATTTTCCTGTTATGTATTTAATTCTACTTTGAATTTCCTACCAATCTGTTGGGATTTGATAGATGGTAGAAATAACATGTTCTTAATTCTTTAATCAAATTATCATAGATCTTCATATTCAAACCCAACTACACTTCCAATACAGAAATCTCTTCTACTATTTCACTGACAAGATCATCGGGGTTCTGCTTGGAAGGAGGAAATGGGGACTTACTCTTTTGGGAGACTGCCTGATTTTGAACCAGTGCTCTTCTGAGTAGCCTGCACTGTAAGTCTGCTCTCCACCTCCTGAAGCAACACCTTCTGCAATTCCTTTACCACAGCTCTTCAGATATTTAAAAACCACTCTATTTTCTCTTGATCTAGAAGTGCTACAGCTGTTCAGGGTGAATTACCAAGGCTGTGCACTAGAGTGACTCCTGGAGGAATGGAAATGAGCCATCATAGAGAATGAACAATTTGTGTTCCCTTCTGGGATGGGGAGGTGAAGGAGGTTAAAGATAACCCTAGAGCAGAGTTTCAATTGTGAGTGAGCAAAAAAAAAAAAAACAAATAAACAAACAAACAAAAGAATATATCCAAAGAATATACCTTTGTTAGAGATAGAAACTTGACAGCAAGTTAGCATGATGGGAAATCTGTTCTAGAAGAGGCTACAGAACATCCCATGTAATTTATTCTTCCCATGACTGAATTGATTGAGAGGTGGAATTATTCCTGAAGTAGAAATGATTATTTTCCAGGTTCCAGAATCACATGGGTGTGCGTTGTACTCTTCATACATCTAAACTGCTGTTTCTTGTGTGACCTGAGCCATATTTTGTGCACTGTTCTGAAAACAGATTCCATAATTTTTTGAAAACCATAGTGTACTGCAAAATTAACAATCTCCTGGGACAAGAAACTGCAGGTTCCTCATAAGAACAGAAAAGCAAAGCACCTTGAATTTGTGATCTCATGTGAAAAACCAGTTAACAGATCTCATCTCAAGCTCTATACTATATATATGGTATACAGTATGCTTGATTTGCAATTTCTGAGGCCTTAGAGAACCATCATGTTTTCCTTCCTAGGTGGTTTCACGTATTACACTAATTAGCCTCCTAGGGCCATTATATTTAGGCAAAATGAGTTGGTACCTTTCTTTCTTGGCCTCCTCCCCTGGAATCATTTTACTTTGAAGTTTATTGTCTTGCTTTAGCAGTAATGTTTAAATTATAAATATGAAATTCCTAGGAGAATTCATTAAGAAATGTCTACAAAGTATTTTTGAAAACCTATGATAAATGCACTCCACAGCACAGAATGAGGAGAGAGGTACCTGAAGTGAGCAAGATAAGCTGAACGAGGACTGATGATCAATATAATGACAAACATATAAGAAAAACAATTAAGCCAGTTGTTATTTAGTAAGTCATGTCCGACTCTGTGACCCTATGGACTGTAAACCATCAGGCTTCTCTGTCCATGGGATTTCCTTGGCAAGAATACTAGAATGGGTTGCCAGTTCCTTCTCTGGGGGATTTTCCTGACCCAGGGATTGAACCCCTGTCTCCTGCACTGGCATGTGGATTCTTTACCACTGAACCACCAGGGAAGCCCAGTTTAGCCAGTAAGACTTTTTAAGGGCATCTAGTAATAATCTTGCCAAAATTCCTTCTTGAAACTACATGACATGGACTGGTGACATAACTCAGAGAAGTAGGTGGTATAGTTGCTAGGGAGAAGTAGTCCTTCTAAAATGACTTGTATATTATTAAGCATGACATCCATGTACATACATGTGCATATGTGAAAATGATTCAGAAACACATCTATGAAGACAGTGGATAGTGTACAGGTTCCAGAATCACATGGGTGTGCGATGTACTCTTCATACATCTAAACTGCTGTTTCTTTTGTGACCTGCGCCATATTTTGTGCACTGTTCTGAAAACAGATTCCATAATTTTTTGAAAACCATAGTGTACTGCAAAATTAACAATCTCCTGGGACAAGAAACTGCAGGTTCCTCATAAGAACAGAAAAGCAAAGCACCTTGAATTTGTGATCTCATGTGAAAAACCAGTTAACAGATCTCATCTCAAGCTCTATACTATATATATGGTATACAGTATGCTTGATTTGCAATTTCTGAGGCCTTAGAGAACCATCATGTTTTCCTTCCTAGGTGGTTTCACGTATTACACTAATTAGCCTCCTAGGGCCATTATATTTAGGCAAAATGAGTTGGTACCTTTCTTTCTTGGCCTCCTCCCCTGGAATCATTTTACTTTGAAGTTTATTGTCTTGCTTTAGCAGTAATGTTTAAATTATAAATATGAAATTCCTAGGAGAATTCATTAAGAAATGTCTACAAAGTATTTTTGAAAACCTATGATAAATGCACTCCACAGCACAGAATGAGGAGAGAGGTACCTGAAGTGAGCAAGATAAGCTGAACGAGGACTGATGATCAATATAATGACAAACATATAAGAAAAACAATTAAGCCAGTTGTTATTTAGTAAGTCATGTCCGACTCTGTGACCCTATGGACTGTAAACCATCAGGCTTCTCTGTCCATGGGATTTCCTTGGCAAGAATACTAGAATGGGTTGCCAGTTCCTTCTCTGGGGGATTTTCCTGACCCAGGGATTGAACCCCTGTCTCCTGCACTGGCATGTGGATTCTTTACCACTGAACCACCAGGGAAGCCCAGTTTAGCCAGTAAGACTTTTTAAGGGCATCTAGTAATAATCTTGCCAAAATTCCTTCTTGAAACTACATGACATGGACTGGTGACATAACTCAGAGAAGTAGGTGGTATAGTTGCTAGGGAGAAGTAGTCCTTCTAAAATGACTTGTATATTATTAAGCATGACATCCATGTACATACATGTGCATATGTGAAAATGATTCAGAAACACATCTATGAAGACAGTGGATAGTGTACATGTTTCGAGCATCAAAGAGTCTATACAATTACTCCATCAGGGTCTATGTCTAACTGGTAGGGAATGACTATACTATATCAAGCTCAATTTTTTCCCAACTGAATTATTTAAGGAGATCAGAAGAGGTACCCCAAATTGCAGGACATTTGAATTGATCCTTGAACAGTAAAACATTTTTATTCTGTGTCCCTTCTTTCATAATTTTCAGACAGTCTTCTAAAATCTGATTGTGAAAATACTTCCTATTATTAGGTTCCTTTAAACACCTCTCTTGCTTATTGTTTTTCTTAACTGGAATTGTTTCAAGCATACTTTCAGAATTTCAGTTTTTTAATGATGCTCCAATCTCTCTCTGTTCTCATACAAAAATCACATTTGCATATACATTCCTACAGTAAGGTTTCTGCAATATGCCAGCTTTTTGGTTGTTTGCTTAGTTAATTTCTCCTCACCTTTCAAAGCCTACCTCAAAATATACCTTCCCTGACTTCCTGGCCCCCAATTAGGTCAAACATCTCATTAAATGCATGTACTTTCCTCCTAGTGTTTATCAGTATAGAACTAAATGTGTAATAGAGTGATTTCTGGTTGTTTTCTGTCTTGACCTCCTCTGTCTTCCCAGAACCAAATGTGGTTCTTTGCATAGAGCAGGTAGCCAAAAGATAATTACTGAATCAGTGAACAGATGTAAGAATGAATAAGTAGCTCAATGTAGGGAAACACTATTCATTCATTAAGAAGTCTACCATTAACTGAAAAGATTACCAAGCCGTTTTATAAAACTACATCATTTTTGTTAATAAAAACAAAAATTAAATATCAAGATATCTACAAAATGTGAAAATGATTATTTCCAAGGAATAGAATTAAAGAGAATTTTATCTTATTTTAAAATCTTAACCTCATACAGTTTTCAACAGTTAACATTTATTACTTCAGAACTAAAATAAGCTATCTCAGCCTGGTGGATTTGTATATTTTTTTGAAGCCCTTTTCCTTATTTTTGGCTCATATCTGTTATTTACTTATATGTGAAATATCCTCTCCCTTACCTGGCATACTACTATGACTGTCTTCTATTTGTATAAGCAAACTCAGGAAGATAGTGAAGGACAGGGGAGCCTGACATGCTGCAGTCCATGAGGTTACAGAAAGTTGGGCACAGCTTGGTGACAGAAAAACTAGTTATATAAGGCTTTACAATTTCCAGGTTTTCTTTTTTTATATATGTTTAGCTTATTTGAACTTCAGAGAAAGTCCAGAATATATGCAGAGAGATTTTAGTCTGATTCTGCTGAGAATTCTCTAATCACAGTTTCATACCAATGTTTGATAATCTCTTCTTTTTCTACTACTATATTCTCCAAGGTCTTTATCACTAAAAAGTACTTACTAACTTTAAAAAGGCAGATATCTACTCCACTGAGAAATGAAGTCTTCAGGAAAATGAGTCAAGATTTTATTCTATGATCCACTTAACCACTAGAACTACAGTTGAAATTTCCATGACTATTAACTTTTTCACTTACTCAATAAATACTTACTGAGCAATTACAGTGTATTACAGTTATACGGGTGAGATAATTTCCCTGGTTTCATGGAATCTGCAGCTTAGAGGAAGATAAACATGTAAGGAAATACATGATAAGCTTTATAAAAAGCTAAATGGAGAGCTTCCCTGGTGGTCCAGTGGGTAAGGACACCACCTTGCAGTGCAAGGGGCGCCGGTTCGATCCCTGGCCTGGGAAGATTCCACGTGCCGCAGAGCGGCTGGACTGATGTGTTCAATTACCAAGCCAGAGCTCTGGAGCGTATGCGCCCAGAGCCGGCGCTCTGCAACAACAGAGGCCACCGCGATGGGAGGCCCACAAGAGCCAAAAGAACAAAGACGGATGAAAATAGACAAATGAAAGACCAATAGAAGCGGCCCGCCCGTCCCCCTCCCTTCCCACCCCACCCCCCAAAAAATAAATAAAAATAATAAAAAAAGCTTAATGGAAAAGAAAGCATGCTATGAGGAGAATAGTAAGAAGGACTTCACTTAGATTGGAATGGTGAGTAAAAAGGACTTTCTAAAGTTGAATGAGAATTTTCCACGTGAAGAGTGGGGAGGAACAGTGTTTCAATCAAAGGGAACAGAATGTACAAACACTGAGACAAGGAAGAACCTAGACCTGGAGAATGTATGGGAAAGAATTGCTGGAACTGAGGAATTCAGAACAAGAGTGTCCCAAAATGAAGTAGGAGAGATTAAATATATTTTCCATTAAATAAGACATTATTACATTCATAGGAATCAGGTTGTGATTTCTCAGCCTTCATTATAGTGAATCAGCCTTTATCATGTTGTTATTTAGTCACTGAGTCGTATCCTATTCTTTGTGACTTTATGGACTGTACCTTGCCAGGCTTCTCTGTCCATGGGATTTCCCAAGCAAGAATACTAGAGTGGGTTGTGATTTCCTTCACCAGGGCATCTTCCTGACCTAGGGACTTAACCCATGTCTCCTGGATTGGCAGGCAGATTATTTTCCACTGAGCCACTAGGCCAGTCTGATAAAGCCCTTTCTATCAATTCCTGTAATAATTATAAGCCCTACTTAGGAAAATGATCCACTTAACCACTAGAACTACAGTTGAAATTTCCATGACTATTAACTTTTTCACTTACTCAATAAATACTTACTGAGCAATTACAGTGTATTACAGTTATACGGGTGAGATAATTTCCCTGGTTTCATGGAATCTGCAGCTTAGAGGAAGATAAACATGTAAGGAAATACATGATAAGCTTTATAAAAAGCTAAATGGAGAGCTTCCCTGGTGGTCCAGTGGGTAAGGACACCACCTTGCAGTGCAAGGGGCGCCGGTTCGATCCCTGGCCTGGGAAGATTCCACGTGCCGCAGAGCGGCTGGACTGATGTGTTCAATTACCAAGCCAGAGCTCTGGAGCGTATGCGCCCAGAGCCGGCGCTCTGCAACAACAGAGGCCACCGCGATGGGAGGCCCACAAGAGCCAAAAGAACAAAGACGGATGAAAATAGACAAATGAAAGACCAATAGAAGCGGCCCGCCCGCTCCTCTCCCTCCCCACCCCTCCCCCCAAAAGATAAATAAAAATAATAAAAAAAGCTTAATGGAAAAGAAAGCATGCTATGAGGAGAATAGTAAGAAGGACTTCACTTAGATTGGAATGGTGAGTAAAAAGGACTTTCTAAAGTTGAATGAGAATTTTCCACGTGAAGAGTGGGGAGGAACAGTGTTTCAATCAAAGGGAACAGAATGTACAAACACTGAGACAAGGAAGAACCTAGACCTGGAGAATGTATGGGAAAGAATTGCTGGAACTGAGGAATTCAGAACAAGAGTGTCCCAAAATGAAGTAGGAGAGATTAAATATATTTTCCATTAAATAAGACATTATTACATTCATAGGAATCAGGTTGTGATTTCTCAGCCTTCATTATAGTGAATCAGCCTTTATCATGTTGTTATTTAGTCACTGAGTCGTATCCTATTCTTTGTGACTTTATGGACTGTACCTTGCCAGGCTTCTCTGTCCATGGGATTTCCCAAGCAAGAATACTAGAGTGGGTTGTGATTTCCTTCACCAGGGCATCTTCCTGACCTAGGGACTTAACCCATGTCTCCTGGATTGGCAGGCAGATTATTTTCCACTGAGCCACTAGAAAAAGCCAGTCTGATAAAGCCCTTTCTATCAATTCCCTGTAATAATTATAAGACACAACTTACTTTCTTACATTAAAAAAGTACAGCTTCACTGTATTATCCTCATTTTGTGCACTGCACAATGGAAATTGAGTGTTATTGTGATGTAGGAGAGTAGTTGTTAATTAGCAAATTTTTTAATTATTATCATTATTATTTATCTTTACTATTTACAAGTTCCTAGAACCTTACGGCTTCCCAGGAAGAAGTGCGGAGATTGAACTTCAAGATAACAATGACACTCCAGAGAGAATAGTCAATAGTGTTGTAGGCAATATATGCATTTATTTAGTTAGTTAATGGAGGAAAAAACTGAAAAAAATTCTCAGTGGATTGGATTTAAAGGCAACGTTTTGTGATCCTATAGACATAGATTTCCAGGGAAACAAATCAAAATTCAGATACACGTATATTTGAGTATTTCTTTAACTTGATCCATTCTATAACTGACATATCTTACACACCAGCTAACACCAGGCTTCATACAGTTTTTTTTTCTTTTAATTAATTTATTTATTTTTGACTGTGCTGGGTCTTTGTTGATGTGTAGGTTTAGCTGCTCTGCGGTATGTGGGATCTTCCCGGATCAGGGCTCGAACCTGTGTCTCCTGCATTGGCAGATGGGTTCTCATCCACTGAGCCACAAGGGAAGCCCTTCATACAGTTTTTTAAAACTTTGATTATGATCATTTCTATGACAATGAAAACTTACTTGCACACACTAGAAAGGGCTTTTAGGTAAATAACCCATCTGCCAATGCAGGAGACACAAGGGGATTTGGGCCCGGGGGGTTCCCTCCCTGGGTTGGGAAGATTATAGTGAATCAGCCTTTATCATGCTGTTATGTAGACACTGGGTGGTATGCTATTCTTTGTGACTTTATGGACTGTACCTTGCCAGGCTTCTCTGTCCATGGGATTTCCCAAGCAAGAATACTAGAGTGGGTTGTGATTTCCTTCACCAGGGCATCTTCCTGACCTAGGGACTTAACCCATGTCTCCTGGATTGGCAGGCAGATTATTTTCCACTGAGCCACTAGAAAAAGCCAGTCTGATAAAGCCCTTTCTATCAATTCCCTGTAATAATTATAAGACACAACTTACTTTCTTACATTAAAAAAAGTACAGCTTCACTGTATTATCCTCATTTTGTGCACTGCACAATGGAAATTGAGTGTTATTGTGATGTAGGAGAGTAGTTGTTAATTAGCAAATTTTTTAATTATTATCATTATTATTTATCTTTACTATTTACAAGTTCCTAGAACCTTACGGCTTCCCAGGAAGAAGTGCGGAGATTGAACTTCAAGATAACAATGACACTCCAGAGAGAATAGTCAATAGTGTTGTAGGCAATATATGCATTTATTTAGTTAGTTAATGGAGGAAAAAACTGAAAAAAATTCTCAGTGGATTGGATTTAAAGGCAACGTTTTGTGATCCTATAGACATAGATTTCCAGGGAAACAAATCAAAATTCAGATACACGTATATTTGAGTATTTCTTTAACTTGATCCATTCTATAACTGACATATCTTACACCAGCTAACACCAGGCTTCATACAGTTTTTTTTTCTTTTAATTAATTTATTTATTTTTGACTGTGCTGGGTCTTTGTTGATGTGTAGGTTTAGCTGCTCTGCGGTATGTGGGATCTTCCCGGATCAGGGCTCGAACCTGTGTCTCCTGCATTGGCAGATGGGTTCTCATCCACTGAGCCACAAGGGAAGCCCTTCATACAGTTTTTTAAAACTTTGATTATGATCATTTCTATGACAATGAAAACTTACTTGCACACACTAGAAAGGGCTTTTAGGTAAATAACCCATCTGCCAATGCAGGAGACACAGAGATGCGAGTTTCATCCCTGGGTTGGGAAGATCCCTTGGAGGAGGGTGTGGCTACCCACTCTACTATTTCTGTCTGGATAATCCCCATGGACAGAGGAGGCTGGTGTGCTACAGTCCATAGGGTCGCAAAGTTGGACATGACTCAAGTGACTTAGCATGTAGTAAAGTAGAACTCTGTCACAAAGGTGAACTTTTAATAAACCTATACTTCTTAACACTACTTTTCCACTCTTAATTCAAGAAAGACGAGCACTTCCAGCAACTTTGCACACGGTAGTCATGCCTTAAATTAGAGCTCTCGATATAGTCTGTTTAATATCGCTTTGCCATTTGAGTTTGGTATTTTAACTAACAAGACATTTTCTCATGAACCCTGGTGTGTTAGCTACATATACGAAAGCCTCAGATAGTTAGCTTAGTTCAGTTGATCAGAGAACACATTTCTAATGCAAATAAGGTCATTAAACCCCCCAGAAGCCAGTTAGCTTTGTCCTCAGGGCACAGTCTACACTGAAATAATAGCCAGTTTTCTTATCATGTGTACCTTTAGCCTAAAGGTAAACCAGATGAGAAAATGAGGATGACAGAGCTCAAACCTTATGCCACAGAGTAAAAAAGAGCAACTCAATTCATTCTTCTAACAGAGTATTATCTTCCTATAGGAAAAAAAATAAGCAATATTTGGTGTGACTGTCTGTTATAATTGGGCCAATAAATCCTCAATTGCTTCTTCTCATATACTTATGCATCTATAAAGGTATATGTCTGTGGAAGAAGGCTAGAAAAACAAGAAGGACATTCCATTAGGGAAAAGGTTATTCTGAGATTGAATTTGAGGGAGCTTAGAAATCATCTCTCCTCATTTTGCCCAAAGGAAGACTGAGTGCTAGAAATAATGAGGGAGTGACTTATTCACTGTCACTAGGATTATAGGGGGAAAAAAAGCTTGAATATCACAGATGGTTAATTTTATATGTCAAGTTAGCTGAGCCACCTTACCCAGATATGTAGATAAACATCCTTCTGAAGGCTTCTCTAAAGGTGTATATAGATGAATTCCCTGGAACAAGAAATGGAAATCCACTCCAGTATTCTTGCCTGGAAAATTCCCTGGACAGAAGGAACTGGCAGGCCACAGTGCATGGGGTCTCAGAGTCGGGCACGACTGAGTGCCTGAGCACACACAGTGATCTAACACACACATGTAACACACAGTGAGCACACACAGCATGTAAGCTAGTAGACTTTAAGTAAAACATAGAGCAGATTGCCCTGCACAGGATGTAAACTCAGACAAAAATAGGACAGAAAGAGAGTTGGTGAAGTTCAAGACTGGTCCCATACAATATGCAAAGAGTTCTTGGGGAGTTGACTCAGTTGCAGAAGTCCAGGGCTATGGCTTTTCTTCATGTTTAGTTTTTCTGTTCTTAGAAAGAGTCCTTCTTTGAGATACAGATCTCTTTTAAAGTCTAGTGCTGCTTTCCAGCTTTGTGATTCCAGATGTTTCTAGTTATTTCTAGTTTTTTATTAGAAAGAGTCCTTCTTTGAGATACAGATCTCTTTTAAATCTAGTGGTTTGAAATACCCCCAGAAGCCAGTTAGCTTTGTCCTCAGGGCACAGTCTACACTGAAATAATAGCCAGTTTTCTTATCATGTGTACCTTTAGCCTAAAGGTAAACCAGATGAGAAAATGAGGATGACAGAGCTCAAACCTTATGCCACAGAGTAAAAAAGAGCAACTCAATTCATTCTTCTAACAGAGTATTATCTTCCTATAGGAAAAAAAATAAGCAATATTTGGTGTGACTGTCTGTTATAATTGGGCCAATAAATCCTCAATTGCTTCTTCTCATATACTTATGCATCTATAAAGGTATATGTCTGTGGAAGAAGGCTAGAAAAACAAGAAGGACATTCCATTAGGGAAAAGGTTATTCTGAGATTGAATTTGAGGGAGCTTAGAAATCATCTCTCCTCATTTTGCCCAAAGGAAGACTGAGTGCTAGAAATAATGAGGGAGTGACTTATTCACTGTCACTAGGATTATAGGGGGAAAAAAAGCTTGAATATCACAGATGGTTAATTTTATATGTCAAGTTAGCTGAGCCACCTTACCCAGATATGTAGATAAACATCCTTCTGAAGGCTTCTCTAAAGGTGTATATAGATGAATTCCCTGGAACAAGAAATGGAAATCCACTCCAGTATTCTTGCCTGGAAAATTCCCTGGACAGAAGGAACTGGCAGGCCACAGTGCATGGGGTCTCAGAGTCGGGCACGACTGAGTGCCTGAGCACACACAGTGATCTAACACACACATGTAACACACAGTGAGCACACACAGCATGTAAGCTAGTAGACTTTAAGTAAAACATAGAGCAGATTGCCCTGCACAGGATGTAAACTCAGACAAAAATAGGACAGAAAGAGAGTTGGTGAAGTTCAAGACTGGTCCCATACAATATGCAAAGAGTTCTTGGGGAGTTGACTCAGTTGCAGAAGTCCAGGGCTATGGCTTTTCTTCATGTTTAGTTTTTCTGTTCTTAGAAAGAGTCCTTCTTTGAGATACAGATCTCTTTTAAAGTCTAGTGCTGCTTTCCAGCTTTGTGATTCCAGATGTTTCTAGTTATTATTAGATAAGAAGCAACAGAACCTTCATTTGCCCAGGGTTTTCTTTCCTTCATTTTAGGAAAAAGAAAATTTCTCTTTGCCACTCCTTGTCTCTCCTTGAGAAAATGAGTCATGATTACTGAAGTGTTTCTGGAAGAATCGCATCATCTTGCATGTAGAATTCCTTTGGGTGGAATTCAGTAAGGGGTATATAGGAGAAAGCTCGGTTTTCAAAATGTGCCTTGTTTTTTAATGATTCTCACTTAGCATCAGTTATCCTATTACCCACAGCTGTTCATTCCACATTATCAACTTCCATATCAACATACAATGTATAGCAACTTGCTCTCTGGTTTTACTCTTTTAGCAAATTATCATTCATTCTGAGGTGACAAGTAGCTCAGACAGTAGCTCTAACTTTTTATCAGTCTGTGATTGTGGGGCTCAATATTATGGCAGGCATAAAGAGATCATGCAACCATACCTCAAACAGAGAAACTTATTCTTCTGCAGCACATCAAGATGTGTTTGGAGGCACTGTTATATCTCCAATTAACTCCCTGACCCTCTTCCCCAGTCACAGCTTGAGATATCCCATAAAACTTACATATAGGCAATGCAGCATTTAAAAATTAAATGCTAATGCTCATTAAGTTTCTGGGAGAAAAATAAGATTAAGAAAAGTTCTAAAAAATTGTAAATAACAGAAAACATCTGATTTCATATAACTAGCAAAAATTTCTCAAGTTTGACAACCTAAATAATATTGAGTATAAACATATAGATCTTTTTATATTCATTGAGACTGTGACTTTCCGCCCACAGTCACAGAGGACTAAACTCCTTAGTCAAAGAGCCTTTAATGAACTGAATTCTATCAAAAACCACTGAGAATTCATTCATATTAAATCTATATCATTAAACAGCACACTGACCAAAGCCCTGTAACTCAGATGAAAATCACAGCTCTCAATGAACTTTGTTATGAGATTGTATCAAATTTCCATGCATTTTTCATTTATAAAAAAATTGCCTTAACTTTTTTCATTTTTGCATACAAAGTCTTTATCTATATTTCTAAGTAATTTACTAATGCTTAAAACAGAGCTAATATCCTTTAATATTGCAAAATTTACAACCCCGCAACAAATGACCAAAGCCTCTAGTTATTATTAGATAAGAAGCAACAGAACCTTCATTTGCCCAGGGTTTTCTTTCCTTCATTTTAGGAAAAAGAAAATTTCTCTTTGCCACTCCTTGTCTCTCCTTGAGAAAATGAGTCATGATTACTGAAGTGTTTCTGGAAGAATCGCATCATCTTGCATGTAGAATTCCTTTGGGTGGAATTCAGTAAGGGGTATATAGGAGAAAGCTCGGTTTTCAAAATGTGCCTTGTTTTTTAATGATTCTCACTTAGCATCAGTTATCCTATTACCCACAGCTGTTCATTCCACATTATCAACTTCCATATCAACATACAATGTATAGCAACTTGCTCTCTGGTTTTACTCTTTTAGCAAATTATCATTCATTCTGAGGTGACAAGTAGCTCAGACAGTAGCTCTAACTTTTTATCAGTCTGTGATTGTGGGGCTCAATATTATGGCAGGCATAAAGAGATCATGCAACCATACCTCAAACAGAGAAACTTATTCTTCTGCAGCACATCAAGATGTGTTTGGAGGCACTGTTATATCTCCAATTAACTCCCTGACCCTCTTCCCCAGTCACAGCTTGAGATATCCCATAAAACTTACATATAGGCAATGCAGCATTTAAAAATTAAATGCTAATGCTCATTAAGTTTCTGGGAGAAAAATAAGATTAAGAAAAGTTCTAAAAAATTGTAAATAACAGAAAACATCTGATTTCATATAACTAGCAAAAATTTCTCAAGTTTGACAACCTAAATAATATTGAGTATAAACATATAGATCTTTTTATATTCATTGAGACTGTGACTTTCCGCCCACAGTCACAGAGGACTAAACTCCTTAGTCAAAGAGCCTTTAATGAACTGAATTCTATCAAAAACCACTGAGAATTCATTCATATTAAATCTATATCATTAAACAGCACACTGACCAAAGCCCTGTAACTCAGATGAAAATCACAGCTCTCAATGAACTTTGTTATGAGATTGTATCAAATTTCCATGCATTTTTCATTTATAAAAAAATTGCCTTAACTTTTTTCATTTTTGCATACAAAGTCTTTATCTATATTTCTAAGTAATTTACTAATGCTTAAAAACAGCCGAGCAATAAATATCCATTTAATTATTACAAAAAGAAAAAGAAAAAACACTGAGAAATTGTAAGCAGATCCTGTGCCAGCAGAACCTTGAGATGACTGTGGTCACAGCCTACACCTTGGAGCCTTGTAAGTGACCTTTGACCTTGAGCTGAAGGACCCAACGAAATGTTGAGATTTCTGATCCACAGAAACTGTAAAATAAGAAGGGTTGTCTTAAGTCTCTAAGTCTTGGAGTAATTTGTTACACAGCAATAGATAATTTATATACACTTAATAAATTAATATCCTAGTGGATATTAATCTCCTTCATTGCTGAATTATGCCATCATTTTGAAATTTCACCACAGATTATTTTGCACTGTACACATGCATGCTCAGTCACTCAGTAGTGTCTGACTCTGCAATCCCATGGACTGGAGCCTACTATGCTCCTTTGTCCATGGGATTCTCCAGGCAAGAATACTGGAATGAGTTGCCATTTCCCTCTGCAGGGGATCATCCTGCCCTAGGAATCAAACCCACATCTCCTGAATTGGCAGGTGGGTTCTTTTTCACTGTTGAGCCAATTTTCCCTAATGGGTGTATATGTAATGTGATTTTGTGTTTAGGAAGAAAAGTCTGAATGATAAAGTTAAGTGAACTGAACTCTAGGCCCATTTCCCCTGCCTTAACTAGAACACATTCTCTTTTACCTTCTAAATATATTAGGATATAAGTTTAAGTGGGGAAGAAGTGTCATCTTTTAAAGTTTTAAAATTACTGACAGATATTTCATGTATTATGTCTTTTTCTTTTCTTAATTTTATTTATTTATTTTTGGCTATTCTGGGTTTTCACTGCTGCCACAGGCTCTTCTCTAGTTGCAGGGAGTTGGGGCTACTGTCTAGTTGAGGTGAGCGAGCTTCTTGTTGTGGTGACTTCTCTTGTGGAACTCAGGCTCTAGGGCATACAGGCTTTAGTAGTTGGGGCACATGGGCTCCATAGTTGCGCCTCCGAGGCTCCAGAGCACAGGCTCCATAGTTGTGGATCATGGGCTTAGTTCTGCAGCATGTGGGATCTTCCCAGATCAGGGATCGAACCTGTGTCTCCTGCATTGGCAGGTGAACTCTTTACCACTGAGCTACCACAGAAGCCCCATGTATTATGTCTTATCCACCACTGAGCTTAATACAAGATAAGCCTTTCAAAAACCAAGGCCAGGGCTTCCCTGGTGATCCAGTGAGTAAAGAGTCTGCCTTGCACTGCAAGGGGCATTAGTTTGATCCCTGGCCTGGGAAGATACCATGTGCCATGGAGTGGCTGGACCAATATGTCCCATTACAAGCCAGGGCTCTGGAGTGCGTGTGCCTAGAGCCAGTGCTCTGCAATGAGAGAGGCCACTGAAATGAGAGTCCGACACAGATCAAAAGAATAAAGATGAATGAAAGTAAACAAATAAACAACAGCAGCAAATGAAAACCAAGACCAACTGGCTGGCTTTTAGGTAGCCTGGAATTTTCTTTCAGGTATTCCAATCTAAAGTTTCTAACCTAGAACTCTTAAGTTCCACTTTATAAAATATAATATACTGAGTCAGGTAAAATAAAACTAAAAAGAATAATTTACTGAGTAGACAATAAATTTATTCCTCCGTCATTGCCTAGGAATCAAACCCACATCTCCTGAATTGGCAGGTGGGTTCTTTTTCACTGTTGAGCCAATTTTCCCTAATGGGTGTATATGTAATGTGATTTTGTGTTTAGGAAGAAAAGTCTGAATGATAAAGTTAAGTGAACTGAACTCTAGGCCCATTTCCCCTGCCTTAACTAGAACACATTCTCTTTTACCTTCTAAATATATTAGGATATAAGTTTAAGTGGGGAAGAAGTGTCATCTTTTAAAGTTTTAAAATTACTGACAGATATTTCATGTATTATGTCTTTTTCTTTTCTTAATTTTATTTATTTATTTTTGGCTATTCTGGGTTTTCACTGCTGCCACAGGCTCTTCTCTAGTTGCAGGGAGTTGGGGCTACTGTCTAGTTGAGGTGAGCGAGCTTCTTGTTGTGGTGACTTCTCTTGTGGAACTCAGGCTCTAGGGCATACAGGCTTTAGTAGTTGGGGCACATGGGCTCCATAGTTGCGCCTCCGAGGCTCCAGAGCACAGGCTCCATAGTTGTGGATCATGGGCTTAGTTCTGCAGCATGTGGGATCTTCCCAGATCAGGGATCGAACCTGTGTCTCCTGCATTGGCAGGTGAACTCTTTACCACTGAGCTACCACAGAAGCCCCATGTATTATGTCTTATCCACCACTGAGCTTAATACAAGATAAGCCTTTCAAAAACCAAGGCCAGGGCTTCCCTGGTGATCCAGTGAGTAAAGAGTCTGCCTTGCACTGCAAGGGGCATTAGTTTGATCCCTGGCCTGGGAAGATACCATGTGCCATGGAGTGGCTGGACCAATATGTCCCATTACAAGCCAGGGCTCTGGAGTGCGTGTGCCTAGAGCCAGTGCTCTGCAATGAGAGAGGCCACTGAAATGAGAGTCCCACACAGATCAAAAGAATAAAGATGAATGAAAGTAAACAAATAAACAACAGCAGCAAATGAAAACCAAGACCAACTGGCTGGCTTTTAGGTAGCCTGGAATTTTCTTTCAGGTATTCCAATCTAAAGTTTCTAACCTAGAACTCTTAAGTTCCACTTTATAAAATATAATATACTGAGTCAGGTAAAATAAAACTAGATAGTCTACAAATCACGCAGCAGTATTACAATTTTACAGCTTGAGAATGTGATTAGCACGACAATAAATTTAGGGAATAAAATCAATTTTATGCCTGAATGACCATTTAAGCCATAAAACAATAGATTCTTAGAACTGGGAAAGATCATAAAGGTTACTATTATTTAAAATACACACCTGATGTCATTATTTAAAATACACATCCTATCTCTAATCATGTGGTAAATCTGTTCTTCAAAACTGTGATACCAAACTGGAGGCTTTAAAAATAGGTTCACAACTTGAACATCATCCCTGGACATCTAGAATTTTAGTTCATATGTCCTCAGTAAGAATTAGATAAGTTTATTGTAATTGGTAATATCATTGCCTATGGAAGTAAAACACTGTATAACTATAAGAAGGTACAACAGTTAGTACATTCGTTCATTCATTTATACTTTCATTTGTTCTTTACCTCACACACGACTTTTCAAAAATGTTGTCTGCCTTCCCCTCCTCTTCACTTGCTCACCCTTCCATGCATTATGCAGTCTTCTGCACAATGTCATCCACTTACACCACTCCACTGAAATTGCTCTTGCTAAGGTTAACTATGATTTTATATAGACAGTGTTTCTCCTGAGACTCTCTGACACATGATTCAACAGTTAGAATGGGGCTTCCCTGGTGGTCCAGTGGGTAAAGAGTCCACCTTGAAGTGCAAGGGCGCGCTGGCCTGGGAAGACCCCACATGCCGAGGAGCGGCTGGGCCAGTGTGTCCAATTGAGAGCCAGTGCTCTGGAGTGCATGTGCCCAGACCCAGTGCTCTGCAACGGGACAGGTCACTGCAATGGGAGGCCCACACATGCCAAAGAATAAAAATGGATGAAAAATAAATGATGACTCAGAGGTTAAAAAAAAAAAAAACCTCTTAAAAAATAATAAATAAATAAATAATAAAAACAGTTAGAATGCCAGGTCATCAACATGTGATATTTCATTGAATATTAAAGGTAAGAGGAAATGAGGGCCAAAGATGATCCCTAAATTAGTTTTAATAATCAGGTAACTGTATCTTCAACCTGTATTCCAAGGAAATTTCTGGAATGCTTGCTCAGATTTTCCCCCCTTTCCCATCTCTTAGACTTTGTTGTGATGGTGTCAGTACTCTTGAAAGAGTGTACCAAAAAAGGAGGAGGTCATGAAGGAGAGAGGAAAATAGAAGCATGAGGAAATAAAAGGAGGAAATAAAAGAGTAGAAATACAAGGAAGAGGTTTTGATTGGGAGTTGAAACTGAAGAGTGACAAGAGAAGTCCTGGTCACAGCAATGGTATGTTAAGAGACTTGGTTAGCTGTTGGAGCAAGGGAAGGGATGATAAGATATGTGTGTGTGTATCTTTTAAAAATACAAAAAAAATAATTTAATAACTAATACAGTGGTTCAGCAGTAAAGAATCCACCTGAAATATAGGAGATGAGGGTGTGAACTCGTGGTTGGAAAGATCCCCTGGAGAAAGAAATGGCAACCCAATCCAGTACTCTTTCCTGAGAAATCCCATGGAACCTGGTGGGCTGCAGTCCATGGGGTTGCAAAGAGTTAGTGACCTCAATTAACTCAGTTTAGCAACTGAACACAATTTAGCAGCTGAACAAAAATTTCTGCATGATGAGTCTTTTTTTTTTTTTTTTTTTTGCTAGTTTCAAGATTTTCTCTGTTCTTGGCCGTCAGCGTTTTTACTGTAATGTGTCTGTTTAAAGATCCTACTTGGAGTTTGTTGAGCCTTCTTGGATGTGTAGGTTAGTGTTTTTCAAAGAAAACTGGAAGTGTTATTGCACAACGTTTCTTAGATTAATTTCTCGGCCTCTTTCTTTCTCTCTGAGTGACAGTCCTACTTTAGGACCTGAGCACTTGGTGGAGAGGGGCAGTAGCTTGAAGACTCCTCAGCTTGCCTTTCCTTGTGAGCCAGGGCAAGAGCAACAATCCCAGTATTATCAGCAGTTCTTTGCTCGAAGTAGAGTCTTCAATTCATGAGTAGTGGTTTGGCAGAAGAGAACTCCTACTTCACAACCAGATTCATCTGAAACTTAATCTCAGCAATAGGTAGCTGGGAAAAGGATAAGAAATGGTGGTGTCCTTTTATTCTCAAGAAAAATATCCCCTTTCTGGGGGATGGAGTGAGAAAGAGCCCTTTGTTCTTGGCTGCGTAAGTCTAGAATGGTGTCTGCCCACCAAGAAAGCAGCCATCTTGGCTCAAATAACCACAGATGCATGCTTTTCTTATTGAAATTTCCTGAATAAATGTTTAATCATTTGCTGTTTGCCTTCAAGATCATTTTCAGAAACTTAAAAAAAAAAAACAGTTGTACCAGTTTCATTGGGCAACTAGTCTACAAAATTCCTTACACTGTCTTGCCAGGACAGCCTGGCACGTTCAACCAATTTGGTGATTTGCAAGTTGTCTGCTGCTGCTGGAGCATTCAGGATATGAGAGTTGTGACAGATGAATTCAGAATGGTAAGAAGTAGACACAAAATTTTTTTAGCAATGAATTTGTATTAAGGAGCTTGAAGCAGAAGAAAAATGGGGCAATAGGTCAATGATATTTTAAAAAGCCATCAAAGCCAATGTGAATTTTCAGTGTGCTTTATTATATATTTGTGTGTCTCTGTCTCTGTAGCAACTTCCACTGATGAACCAGAGGATATCTTTCCTACATTAGCTACTAATGCTGTGACTTGAATATTACATACACACTTCATGAAGGATGGAGTGTAATTTTTAAAAAGGAGAGGATCCAGATAGCTAGCCTTATCTAGAAAATGCTATGTGTTATATTCGTCTTGGATATTCACAGTGCAAATTAGCATATAAAAGACTCTCGGATGTACTGAAACAAAGAAATTTGTTTAACTTTGTTTATTCATAGTTCTCAAAAAGTTATTTACCATTAGGGCCCTTTGTCATGTATCAGCTAAAATAAAGTTCTGAAAGACTGAAAAATTAAAAGATTTTAAAAGTGAGTGATAAGTTTCTAACTCATGAAATATTCATAAAGTAGAATAGCTCATAAAAACGAATGGATGATTATGTCTAATGTTAAATTCTAAGGGAAACTGCTGTACCTTGGGGACAGTTAAAAAAAACCAATATACTTTTAGAGTTGTGTATGAGAAAAGCAAGGAAGAAATCTATTTGGGATATTTATTTGGAGGTCTTTAATAGTGTTAAATTTTCAGTGTTTGGTAATTAATTGAATTTTCAAATATGATCCAGAATTATTCAGTGACTGAAGAGTGATCTGGCTGATTAAGTAGGATCATTTTACATTAAAAAATGCAATGTGACTATGAAATAATTAGGTGAATTTCATACATCACAAAAGTTAACCTTGAACTGCTTGCAAAGGAGATATTTTTATCCTAAGAAATGTCAACAACATTAGTATTAGCATATTCTTTCTTAAAATACAGACTTTGAAAGGCAACATGTGTATTTTGCTCATTTTCACATTAACCCAGGAGACTTCTGAATGAAAAGAAGAGAATAAATGTAGACTAACCTATTCTTCTCAACCTATACCCAGGCAGAACACACAGAGTATATGAAGATGAAGAAAAAATATTACAGATAAGGTTCATGTGTCATTTGTTACCACCCAAAGCTCAGGTGGGAAAAGTGTGTCTAGGTAAGGTCAACCCAAAATCTGAAAACCAACTTGTGAAACTTAGACTTTAAGAAAGCTGAAAATATGAACCCCTAGCTGTCCACGAGGTACAATGCTGGGATGAAGAGCCATGAAGCAGTATAAGTGTAATAAGAAATGGCACTGAAGAGCCCAGTGTGATAGCACAGAGCATCAGAGAAGGTGAGATTGAAGCAAAACTCATGTCCACATGTTATTTGCATTGTCTATAACCCACTCCTCTAACAAAGGACTTGTTGCATAAGAAGCACAGACAGGAGATAGGGTGACTTTGAAGAGCTTTGGTATAAGCTATAACTCCTAAATGCCAAAAGTCTGAATGCAGAAAAAGTTATCTACTCCACAAAAGAAATAACTGTTTTCATATATGAATTCTAAGAAGAAGCTATGCAGTGTCACAGATGGCTCTTTTCTCTTCCACCCTTTAGGGGCCAGCGAAAGAAACTGAAAAATTTAAAAAAAATTTTTAAAAGTGAGTGATAAGTTTCTAACTCATGAAATATTCATAAAGTAGAATAGCTCATAAAAACGAATGGATGATTATGTCTAATGTTAAATTCTAAGGGAAACTGCTGTACCTTGGGGACAGTTAAAAAAAACCAATATACTTTTAGAGTTGTGTATGAGAAAAGCAAGGAAGAAATCTATTTGGGATATTTATTTGGAGGTCTTTAATAGTGTTAAATTTTCAGTGTTTGGTAATTAATTGAATTTTCAAATATGATCCAGAATTATTCAGTGACTGAAGAGTGATCTGGCTGATTAAGTAGGATCATTTTACATTAAAAAATGCAATGTGACTATGAAATAATTAGGTGAATTTCATACATCACAAAAGTTAACCTTGAACTGCTTGCAAAGGAGATATTTTTATCCTAAGAAATGTCAACAACATTAGTATTAGCATATTCTTTCTTAAAATACAGACTTTGAAAGGCAACATGTGTATTTTGCTCATTTTCACATTAACCCAGGAGACTTCTGAATGAAAAGAAGAGAATAAATGTAGACTAACCTATTCTTCTCAACCTATACCCAGGCAGAACACACAGAGTATATGAAGATGAAGAAAAAATATTACAGATAAGGTTCATGTGTCATTTGTTACCACCCAAAGCTCAGGTGGGAAAAGTGTGTCTAGGTAAGGTCAACCCAAAATCTGAAAACCAACTTGTGAAACTTAGACTTTAAGAAAGCTGAAAATATGAACCCCTAGCTGTCCACGAGGTACAATGCTGGGATGAAGAGCCATGAAGCAGTATAAGTGTAACAAGAAATGGCACTGAAGAGCCCAGTGTGATAGCACAGAGCATCAGAGAAGGTGAGATTGAAGCAAAACTCATGTCCACATGTTATTTGCATTGTCTATAACCCACTCCTCTAACAAAGGACTTGTTGCATAAGAAGCACAGACAGGAGATAGGGTGACTTTGAAGAGCTTTGGTATAAGCTATAACTCCTAAATGCCAAAAGTCTGAATGCAGAAAAAGTTATCTACTCCACAAAAGAAATAACTGTTTTCATATATGAATTCTAAGAAGAAGCTATGCAGTGTCACAGATGGCTCTTTTCTCTTCCACCCCCAAACCAAAGACTTTAGGGGCCAGCATGCAGTAAAAGTGAGAAAGATTTTTATTATGATAAATCTAACTCTACTTCAAAGCTGGTATCATGCTAATAGTCAAACACTCGAAGCAAGGCTATTAAAAATAGAAACCCAGGACTTCTTTGGTGGTCCAGTAGTTAAGATTCTTTGCTTTCATTACACAGGGTGCAGGTTTGATCCCTGGTCTGGGAACTAAGATCCAAATACCCAAGAAATTAAAACATATGTCAGTACAAGCATATGTGTATGAATGTTCATGTCAACTTTACTTCTAACAGCCAAAAACTTGAGCACAAAATTACACCAACAGGTGAATGCATAAAGTGTGAGGTGTTCTTACAATGAAACACAACTCCTAAATAAAAAGAAATTAACTTTCAACAAAATATCTGACCACTATTTTTTCCCTCAGAGGCCAGATCATTTATTGCTTTGTAGTGATCAATATGCTTAAAAACTATAAAGGTCATAATTATGTTTTGTGTTTCTAAGTCATCATTTATTTTTCATTCATCTTTTTTATCTTTGGCATGTGTGGGCCTCCCATTGCAGTGACCTCCCTCACTGCTGAGCACTGGCTCTCGACACATGTGCTCCAGAGCACTGGCTCATAATTGGACACACTGGCCCAGTCTCTCCAGAGGCATGTGGGATCTTCCCAGGCCAGGAATCGAACTGGTGCCCCTTGAACTGCAAGGCAGACTCTACCTACTGGACCACGAGGGAAGCCCTTTTTTTTTTTTTTAATTTTTTTGAAGATCATGATTTTTAAAACTAAGAATTGTCAGGTTATCAGAGGAGACTAAGGAGACGTTCAGACTAAAAGCAATGTGATTGTTTGACTGCATTACAGTATACACATAAAAAATGTGGAAAATGTCAATTCTAAATAGAGCGTATAGTTTAGTCATTATTAGCAAAGAATATTAACATATTAGTTTTGACTAATGTACCATAGTTGTGTAAGACATTAACATTCTTTTTGGAACGCCTTGAATACAAAAGAAATAACTGTTTTCATATATGAATTCTAAGAAGAAGCTATGCAGTGTCACAGATGGCTCTTTTCTCTTCCACCCCCAAACCAAAGACTTTAGGGGCCAGCATGCAGTAAAAGTGAGAAAGATTTTTATTATGATAAATCTAACTCTACTTCAAAGCTGGTATCATGCTAATAGTCAAACACTCGAAGCAAGGCTATTAAAAATAGAAACCCAGGACTTCTTTGGTGGTCCAGTAGTTAAGATTCTTTGCTTTCATTACACAGGGTGCAGGTTTGATCCCTGGTCTGGGAACTAAGATCCAAATACCCAAGAAATTAAAACATATGTCAGTACAAGCATATGTGTATGAATGTTCATGTCAACTTTACTTCTAACAGCCAAAAACTTGAGCACAAAATTACACCAACAGGTGAATGCATAAAGTGTGAGGTGTTCTTACAATGAAACACAACTCCTAAATAAAAAGAAATTAACTTTCAACAAAATATCTGACCACTATTTTTTCCCTCAGAGGCCAGATCATTTATTGCTTTGTAGTGATCAATATGCTTAAAAACTATAAAGGTCATAATTATGTTTTGTGTTTCTAAGTCATCATTTATTTTTCATTCATCTTTTTTATCTTTGGCATGTGTGGGCCTCCCATTGCAGTGACCTCCCTCACTGCTGAGCACCGGCTCTCGACACATGTGCTCCAGAGCACTGGCTCATAATTGGACACACTGGCCCAGTCTCTCCAGAGGCATGTGGGATCTTCCCAGGCCAGGAATCGAACTGGTGCCCCTTGAACTGCAAGGCAGACTCTACCTACTGGACCACGAGGGAAGCCCTTTTTTTTTTTTTTAATTTTTTTGAAGATCATGATTTTTAAAACTAAGAATTGTCAGGTTATCAGAGGAGACTAAGGAGACGTTCAGACTAAAAGCAATGTGATTGTTTGACTGCATTACAGTATACACATAAAAAATGTGGAAAATGTCAATTCTAAATAGAGCGTATAGTTTAGTCATTATTAGCAAAAGAATATTAACATATTAGTTTTGACTAATGTACCATAGTTGTGTAAGACATTAACATTCAGGGAAGTTGAATAAAGTGTGTACAGGAACTTGTGCTTTCTTTGCAACTTCTCTATGAATCAAAAATTACTACCAAATAAAATGGTTTGTTAAAGGAGTGAACTATAGACACATATTACATCATGGATACATCTCAAAATTATTACATGGAGTAAACACAGCCAAACAGAAACTAGTCCACATCGTATAACTGCATTTATGTAACACCCAAGGAAATGCAAACTAATGTCTAGTGACAGACAGAAAGTAAATCTGTGGTTGCCTGCTGGAGGGGGAGAGTAGCAGAAAGTAGGAGAAGGAAATGGTCCACAGTCCCTTTCTTATATTGCTTTCACGTTGCTCCTTATTCACATTAGTGTCTTTCAGGGCCTTTTTTATTTATGATGTTGTCTGTTTGGATTAAGATGAAAATGTAAACGTAGATTTTTATTATGTATCCTCTGTAGCATTCTCTTCAGCATTTCTCATGGACAGCTTTCGAAAGAATGTGATTATTTTTAGCCCCAGCCTGAAAGCCACCTCTTCTTCTCAAAGAACTGACTTAGCTTTGACATTTTTTTACAGAAACATTTTTATACAAATTATTTTTGAGTGAGTAAGACTAGGATTCCCAAGAACCTGAAAATGATATTTAAGTTCGCTGAAAGAGAACCACAGTCAATCAACTGCCCCCTCAAAGCAGTACTTAACTGTGTGCAAAAGCAACTACTTACTTTTCTCTGTTAGAAAATAGGTCCCTATGCAATAGACGTGAAACAATCCGGGAACAACTAAGTAATAGTTTGTGAGTCTGCTTTTCAAAACCCTAGAGAGGCATGTGGGATCTTCCCAGGCCAGGAATCGAACTGGTGCCCCTTGAACTGCAAGGCAGACTCTACCTACTGGACCACGAGGGAAGCCCTTTTTTTTTTTTTTTAATTTTTTTGAAGATCATGATTTTTAAAACTAAGAATTGTCAGGTTATCAGAGGAGACTAAGGAGACGTTCAGACTAAAAGCAATGTGATTGTTTGACTGCATTACAGTATACACATAAAAAATGTGGAAAATGTCAATTCTAAATAGAGCGTATAGTTTAGTCATTATTAGCAAAAGAATATTAACATATTAGTTTTGACTAATGTACCATAGTTGTGTAAGACATTAACATTCAGGGAAGTTGAATAAAGTGTGTACAGGAACTTGTGCTTTCTTTGCAACTTCTCTATGAATCAAAAATTACTACCAAATAAAATGGTTTGTTAAAGGAGTGAACTATAGACACATATTACATCATGGATACATCTCAAAATTATTACATGGAGTAAACACAGCCAAACAGAAACTAGTCCACATCGTATAACTGCATTTATGTAACACCCAAGGAAATGCAAACTAATGTCTAGTGACAGACAGAAAGTAAATCTGTGGTTGCCTGCTGGAGGGGGAGAGTAGCAGAAAGTAGGAGAAGGAAATGGTCCACAGTCCCTTTCTTATATTGCTTTCACGTTGCTCCTTATTCACATTAGTGTCTTTCAGGGCCTTTTTTATTTATGATGTTGTCTGTTTGGATTAAGATGAAAATGTAAACGTAGATTTTTATTATGTATCCTCTGTAGCATTCTCTTCAGCATTTCTCATGGACAGCTTTCGAAAGAATGTGATTATTTTTAGCCCCAGCCTGAAAGCCACCTCTTCTTCTCAAAGAACTGACTTAGCTTTGACATTTTTTTACAGAAACATTTTTATACAAATTATTTTTGAGTGAGTAAGACTAGGATTCCCAAGAACCTGAAAATGATATTTAAGTTCGCTGAAAGAGAACCACAGTCAATCAACTGCCCCCTCAAAGCAGTACTTAACTGTGTGCAAAAGCAACTACTTACTTTTCTCTGTTAGAAAATAGGTCCCTGAATGCAATAGACGTGAAACAATCCGGGAACAACTAAGTAATAGTTTGTGAGTTTCTTTCTTTACTTGCGAACCAATTTTAAGGGAGGCAGAAATGGAGATGAACTTGAGTAGTCAGGGAGTTGCATCACAGACAAGAAACTAACATAATTGAACTGGCCACAAACTGAGTCATGAGATTTGTACAGAGGAAGAGGAAAAGAGGCCACTTCCAGACAGGCAGCAGTGCAAGTCAATACACAGAGAGAAATCTGAGAGTGGCAGGTACAAAGACAGGGAGTAGGATGGTTTCACTTGGATAGGTGAGCATTCCTGGCTGCAAACATGGTGGCTTGGGGCGGGAGTAAATGGGTGGAAACAAGAATAGACAACCCCAAAACTTAGACAAAAAAATCTGAGTCCATGGATTAAATAGCAGAGTTACTAAATGCATAAGCACAGCAGGCCGAAGAGTGTGCCTTCAAAAGATCCACCTGACTTTGGTCTAATAGAGTGGAGGTAGGGAAGGTTTAAACATGGGAAGGATGGGCTAACTCTGAAAGACATTACCAAGGACTACATAGGATAAGGGAGTAGCAAAGTGGAATTTGAGTTTTCTAGCCTGTGAATTGGAGGAGGAAATGGCAACCCACTCCAGTATTCTTGCCTGGAGAATCCCTATGGACAGAGGAGCCTGACAGCCTTCATTCAGTTCATGGGGTCACACAGAGTCAGACATGACTGATGTGACTATGCAATAGCAACAGCAGCCTGATTAAGATGAAAATGTAAACGTAGATTTTTATTATGTATCCTCTGTAGCATTCTCTTCAGCATTTCTCATGGACAGCTTTCGAAAGAATGTGATTATTTTTAGCCCCAGCCTGAAAGCCACCTCTTCTTCTCAAAGAACTGACTTAGCTTTGACATTTTTTTACAGAAACATTTTTATACAAATTATTTTTGAGTGAGTAAGACTAGGATTCCCAAGAACCTGAAAATGATATTTAAGTTCGCTGAAAGAGAACCACAGTCAATCAACTGCCCCCTCAAAGCAGTACTTAACTGTGTGCAAAAGCAACTACTTACTTTTCTCTGTTAGAAAATAGGTCCCTGAATGCAATAGACGTGAAACAATCCGGGAACAACTAAGTAATAGTTTGTGAGTTTCTTTCTTTACTTGCGAACCAATTTTAAGGGAGGCAGAAATGGAGATGAACTTGAGTAGTCAGGGAGTTGCATCACAGACAAGAAACTAACATAATTGAACTGGCCACAAACTGAGTCATGAGATTTGTACAGAGGAAGAGGAAAAGAGGCCACTTCCAGACAGGCAGCAGTGCAAGTCAATACACAGAGAGAAATCTGAGAGTGGCAGGTACAAAGACAGGGAGTAGGATGGTTTCACTTGGATAGGTGAGCATTCCTGGCTGCAAACATGGTGGCTTGGGGCGGGGAGTAAATGGGTGGAAACAAGAATAGACAACCCCAAAACTTAGACAAAAAAATCTGAGTCCATGGATTAAATAGCAGAGTTACTAAATGCATAAGCACAGCAGGCCGAAGAGTGTGCCTTCAAAAGATCCACCTGACTTTGGTCTAATAGAGTGGAGGTAGGGAAGGTTTAAACATGGGAAGGATGGGCTAACTCTGAAAGACATTACCAAGGACTACATAGGATAAGGGAGTAGCAAAGTGGAATTTGAGTTTTCTAGCCTGTGAATTGGAGGAGGAAATGGCAACCCACTCCAGTATTCTTGCCTGGAGAATCCCTATGGACAGAGGAGCCTGACAGCCTTCATTCAGTTCATGGGGTCACACAGAGTCAGACATGACTGATGTGACTATGCAATAGCAACAGCAGCCTGTGAATGGTTCTATTGACAATTAGAACAATTAATTATTCACTCAGTGCTTCCATTGACAGAGTGAATAGTTCAAATGACAAGTCAGAGTTGGGTTTTGTGGCTGCTGTGGTTTTTGCTTTAGAAAAAGAAATGTAAAGATTCCATTTTAGACAGACAAACATTGGAATAGTTACAGAATAATGAGTACAGAAACCCAAAAGACAGTAGTAAGAAATAAAATTGAGGGTTGACATACTATGTCATACCTGGAGATTCACGTTTGGAAACTTGGAATGGATGGGTGAGAAGCTATAACTACCTCCAGTTGAGTGAATGAGAGAGATGACAACTGCAGTTTATTTTGAAACAGAGCAACAAAAACATCAACTTTTGCAAACTAACCCTGTGATTGGTTCCTGTTCTCAAACTACCATTTAGTAGATAGTCCTATGCAAAGAAATATACTCTAAAAGTGACAGGTATTTAAAGCAGACACATGAGTGTCCAGAGTTGCTGGAGGGATGCATTTCCTAATTTTTATCTCTTTAGAAATATTATGGAAGAGGTAAACCCACGCAACACATGGAAATGCAGTTAGTAAGAAAGCACTTAATAAAACCTTGCTGTAAATGGAATTAGAGTTTGATGATGCTAGAAAAGAGCTTGACTTAGAAACATCCAAGCAAAATCTAATCAATTCCCAAATCTTCACCTTAACATTCTAAAACTAAAAGCTCATTTCCAAATGCTTTTTAATATCTCAAAAGCTGAAGGCAAACAACAGAAAATCCTGAAAAAGTGCCTTTGATGCTGTTAATGAAATGTAAAACAGATGCATTTGTGTATTACTAACTGTAAGTCTTCAAAGAATATGCCTTTTGTTCTTTTAATAAAACAAACTTAAAGCATGCCTTTTGGATTCATTCTAATGCCTGTGAACTTTAATGTTAGGGACAGTAAAAAAAAAAATCGCTGGCATAAAGACAGTTTATCCTTTTAAACTTTTAACTAAAATAATTGAGAAGAGCTTAGTTTTGGAAAGCTGTTCATTATTCAAGTTATGCCAACTCTTTAGAATAAGAATAAATGCTAATCATTTATTTTATCAAGTGTAAACTTTCTAACTTCAAATCCCAGGGTCATTCTACACTATCCCATCTGTCTCTTAATATCTGTTTAATTTCTCTCTCCATATTTTCACCCTTTAAGACTTAGAAAGAATTTCAGCTGGGTCCTAAATGCCTATATATTATGCATATGTGACAATATCTCCTTTTTTTAGGCTTGTAAAGCTTATCATTCACTGTTGTATAATTATTTAATGTCATATATGTGTATATGCACTTATGTGTGTATATATATATATATATGTATATATACACATGCCAATACATATATATATATATATATATATATACTTGTGGTGTATGTGCATATAGTCTTATATATAGTATGTATGTACTGTATATATCACCTTTATATATGTGACCAATATAAGCACATATATATAAAACTTATATATGGTTTCATATACATTTACATACATGATATTATACATGATTTATATATATATACAACATATGCAGTGTCTTATATGTATAAACTTTTATAGAGAGAAAGTTATCATTGGTTAAGGGGTTTCTGTGTTCTAGGCACTAAGTTGTAATATTATTAGATCATTTACATAACCCTATAAATTGACTATTAATATTATTTCCATTTACATTAGTCAACAGAGATTTAAAGAAGCTAAGCAAGTTTTATGCCATTTCACAACTGGCACTGAGTACTTAAGTTGAAATTAGAAATTCAGACATAGAATGTTTTGTCAGGCAGGCAGCATAAAATCATGTACTGAGTCACCCCATGGACATTTACTTGCACCGCCCAGAATGGAATAAATAGGATGGAAAATAGACCATGTTTCATAAGATACAGCAGAAGAGGGGTGATCAGGGACTTGTGTGTGCTCTGGACCATCAGAGCGTGGCAGATCACAGTGGCACACTATTTTTCCCTACAGTGGAAGCACCCTTATTGTCAATGGCAGCAGCTGGGTGACACAGCCTCCCCCTCACCATGAGCTCCTGCCCTTAATATGTCTAAACTCACCCAGTAGGTAAAAATCAAAAATTAGCAAATCTTTGGCTTCATAGAACCAATTAAATACAGTGTTGTCATTTTTTTTCCAAATAACAATGACAGAAGAAAAAACCTACCATATAGCAGCATGATCATTTCCTAAAACTAGATATTTTAATATAAGAAAAAGAAAAAGGAGCTCATCTCAGAAAAAAGGACTATGTTTTAAACTGAGGGAAGTTTAAAATATTTCATATTTTTCTGTTTTATTTTGGTTTCATTTATTCTTAGACAGATAAAAAATTCTGCTGTGAAGGGATACGACTCTCTAGACAGTTTTAGATAAGCATTCCTCTAAGCCATGTGGATTTACACAGTAGCAAGCTCAGAATAATACTTTCTCACATTGTCAATTTTATGTATTAACCTCTTTCAGAGGAGTGCTTGGAAATATAACGTCAGCTCATAATAGAATCTCTCCTCAGGTAGCTATATCATGCAGTCCATCAGAAATCATGTTTTATTTTATTAATTCAACCAATAAATGCATGTTCCCATCACTGGGCTTAAGACAAGGGCTTTTTGCTAGTATCCATGTGTACTTCTGCCTATAGAGAAGGCCAGTCCTGCCAAAACAGCCCCTGGAAACCACTTAAGACCATCACCTAGTTCAGTTTTTACATTGTCGAAAACCCACTCGGAGATGTAACTAAACATTTCTCACTAGATGAGCTCCGTCTTTTAATTTTTTACTTTTCAGCAATAAAACAATGAACTAGAGCTGAGTTATCTCCAAAGTCTGTGGCATTTCTGAAATAACATGGTGCTATAAACACATGGGTATAAGAACTTGGCATTTAAGTACATCATTGGAGTTGTCTTAGTAAGCACAGAAGTATAGTAGCTCACTTTAGGAAGCATACCTTCATTCATTCATTTTCCAATGCCAGAATATGTGACAAAGATTTCAGGGGGAAAAGTTAGGGCAGAGAATTTAAAACCATAACAAATTTTGAAGATCGAAAGCTATAAATCATACTGGGTGGGAAGGGCTCCAGAAATTGCCCCCATCTATTTCATTTTGCCCTGAGTCTAGAGAAGTCCTATTTTTCTGTTTGCCTCCCTTGGTTTGTTCAAGGAGGTGTCCTCTTGCCTTTAATTGTTTGCTGTGGGTGCCAAAGCCATGTCTAAACTCACCCAGTAGGTAAAAATCAAAAATTAGCAAATCTTTGGCTTCATAGAACCAATTAAATACAGTGTTGTCATTTTTTTTCCAAATAACAATGACAGAAGAAAAAACCTACCATATAGCAGCATGATCATTTCCTAAAACTAGATATTTTAATATAAGAAAAAGAAAAAGGAGCTCATCTCAGAAAAAAGGACTATGTTTTAAACTGAGGGAAGTTTAAAATATTTCATATTTTTCTGTTTTATTTTGGTTTCATTTATTCTTAGACAGATAAAAAATTCTGCTGTGAAGGGATACGACTCTCTAGACAGTTTTAGATAAGCATTCCTCTAAGCCATGTGGATTTACACAGTAGCAAGCTCAGAATAATACTTTCTCACATTGTCAATTTTATGTATTAACCTCTTTCAGAGGAGTGCTTGGAAATATAACGTCAGCTCATAATAGAATCTCTCCTCAGGTAGCTATATCATGCAGTCCATCAGAAATCATGTTTTATTTTATTAATTCAACCAATAAATGCATGTTCCCATCACTGGGCTTAAGACAAGGGCTTTTTGCTAGTATCCATGTGTACTTCTGCCTATAGAGAAGGCCAGTCCTGCCAAAACAGCCCCTGGAAACCACTTAAGACCATCACCTAGTTCAGTTTTTACATTGTCGAAAACCCACTCGGAGATGTAACTAAACATTTCTCACTAGATGAGCTCCGTCTTTTAATTTTTTACTTTTCAGCAATAAAACAATGAACTAGAGCTGAGTTATCTCCAAAGTCTGTGGCATTTCTGAAATAACATGGTGCTATAAACACATGGGTATAAGAACTTGGCATTTAAGTACATCATTGGAGTTGTCTTAGTAAGCACAGAAGTATAGTAGCTCACTTTAGGAAGCATACCTTCATTCATTCATTTTCCAATGCCAGAATATGTGACAAAGATTTCAGGGGGAAAAGTTAGGGCAGAGAATTTAAAACCATAACAAATTTTGAAGATCGAAAGCTATAAATCATACTGGGTGGGAAGGGCTCCAGAAATTGCCCCCATCTATTTCATTTTGCCCTGAGTCTAGAGAAGTCCTATTTTTCTGTTTGCCTCCCTTGGTTTGTTCAAGGAGGTGTCCTCTTGCCTTTAATTGTTTGCTGTGGGTGCCAAAGTTAAACCTTTTGCAGTAAAAGGGAATATATAAATAGCCATGTATTCATAATGAAGCATAAACTCCCTTTATCAGCAGAATAGAAAGCTTCATTCCTGGTTTGGAAAACAGGGCATTATCTTTTTTGACAATCTTTACTGGCAAGCCCAGGAGACACCATTAGAGGACTTTTTTTCCCTTCTTCCCAATAAAACGACTAAGACTGCTGTGGCAAATGTTAGTGTCTCGAAATCATAGTGCATTAAAGAAATGGAAAGGCCCCTTACCCCCATACCCAGACATGTGCTTTCACCTTTTCTATGGCTTACAATTAAGCAAGGGGATAAAAGCAGCTTCAAGACAAATTCCATTTTCATCTTCAGCCCTTTATTATGGCCATATTGTGGGAAAATGAAAGCATGTCTTTCAATTTAATAGAGACCACAGTCTGTTGAACTGGAAATAGAGGGAGAATGTGCATGACAGATCTTATCTGCAGGGTGAGCCCTTTGTGTCTGACACACATTATATTTTTCACTTAACTATATGTAGGATAGTAATTATGCTCCATTGCTGCTTTGCTGCCTGGAGAGTTATGGGAAGAAAAAAATGTTTTTGAATAAAGAGAGAGTGAAAAAGTGGAGCATCATTTAAACGAAATCAGATTCCTACGAAAAATAAACTCTTGAATGTCAATGCAGAACTAGATATGGAAAAAAGCATTTGTCTGTTCATTCATTTATAGTAAAATCCACAGAGATATAGTCTACATTAAATGTCAAAATCCAGGTTAGGAAACATGTTAACACTTTGTATGACCCTTAAATGAAGGGAATTGCCCACGTAGATAAGAACCTAATCAAATGTTTTTTCAAAAAGTAGTGAACCTAAAAAAAGATGGTTTCTCTAGCACACAGAACATTCCATTTCTAAGGAATCAAGGACATAATATTTGTTATGATTCTCTTGTCTCAAATTATTGCTATGGGTCTTTTATTCTTGAGTCATGGTCCCTATAACAAGAACCTGAAAAGTTCAGAGAGATACGTTGAAACATTTTTAAAAATCATAACCAGCAAAAGATCACTACATCACACTCCTATGATTTTCTGGGGAGTTCCCTGCCTTTTTTAAAAGGTTCCATAGAGTTACTAGCTGAATCATTAAACTCAGACAAAAAGAACCCAAACTCCTGAAACAGTCACATTTCAGCCAGAATGTCAGTACTAAGAGCTGAAATATTTCTTAAATTTTCTCTTTGAGTCCAATTGTCTAATCATGAATTAAAATTTTAAATCATCATCACCAAAATTAACAAGTGTATGTCATGCTGATGTATAATCAAACCTGTAGGTGTTCTAGTTAGAATCTAGTGATTTAGGTGTTTTGGATGAAATTAAAACACATCTTGCAATTTATATATTGACCTTATAGCTACTAGTTTAGAAGATAGTATCTCTCTGCATAATAAAAAATGCTAGTTATTGTGGTTTAAGAAGTGGCCAGCATTCTGACGGGTAATGCAGCTTGCAATGCACTTTTAAAGAACAGTGTAATTATATGTGCATGGGCAAAGTAGTGATGCATTGGGAAGGGCCAAGACTTCTCATTTTCCTTTCTCAAAACCCTGGAAATAGAGGGAGAATGTGCATGACAGATCTTATCTGCAGGGTGAGCCCTTTGTGTCTGACACACATTATATTTTTCACTTAACTATATGTAGGATAGTAATTATGCTCCATTGCTGCTTTGCTGCCTGGAGAGTTATGGGAAGAAAAAAATGTTTTTGAATAAAGAGAGAGTGAAAAAGTGGAGCATCATTTAAACGAAATCAGATTCCTACGAAAAATAAACTCTTGAATGTCAATGCAGAACTAGATATGGAAAAAAGCATTTGTCTGTTCATTCATTTATAGTAAAATCCACAGAGATATAGTCTACATTAAATGTCAAAATCCAGGTTAGGAAACATGTTAACACTTTGTATGACCCTTAAATGAAGGGAATTGCCCACGTAGATAAGAACCTAATCAAATGTTTTTTCAAAAAGTAGTGAACCTAAAAAAAGATGGTTTCTCTAGCACACAGAACATTCCATTTCTAAGGAATCAAGGACATAATATTTGTTATGATTCTCTTGTCTCAAATTATTGCTATGGGTCTTTTATTCTTGAGTCATGGTCCCTATAACAAGAACCTGAAAAGTTCAGAGAGATACGTTGAAACATTTTTAAAAATCATAACCAGCAAAAGATCACTACATCACACTCCTATGATTTTCTGGGGAGTTCCCTGCCTTTTTTAAAAGGTTCCATAGAGTTACTAGCTGAATCATTAAACTCAGACAAAAAGAAACCCAAACTCCTGAAACAGTCACATTTCAGCCAGAATGTCAGTACTAAGAGCTGAAATATTTCTTAAATTTTCTCTTTGAGTCCAATTGTCTAATCATGAATTAAAATTTTAAATCATCATCACCAAAATTAACAAGTGTATGTCATGCTGATGTATAATCAAACCTGTAGGTGTTCTAGTTAGAATCTAGTGATTTAGGTGTTTTGGATGAAATTAAAACACATCTTGCAATTTATATATTGACCTTATAGCTACTAGTTTAGAAGATAGTATCTCTCTGCATAATAAAAAATGCTAGTTATTGTGGTTTAAGAAGTGGCCAGCATTCTGACGGGTAATGCAGCTTGCAATGCACTTTTAAAGAACAGTGTAATTATATGTGCATGGGCAAAGTAGTGATGCATTGGGAAGCCTTCTCATTTTCCTTACATAGAATGGTCCAAGACTCTCTTCTTATTTATAATCACCTTGGTTTGCTCAAATGCACCAAAGTTCACCAGTCCTTGTTGTCTCACATCGCTTTTTGAACAAAATCATTGTGAAACAATTAATGTGGCTTCCCTTCTTTTACCCACTTTCAGAACAAACTAAGATCAGTATTAATTTCTTCCTACTTTGTATGTTCTTAAGGCCCCACCACATTCTCAATACGTTTAAATCTTTCCTTCTGAAATATGTATCTGGTGTCTCTATCACAAGTGAAGTGAGACTATTAATTTACAGATAAATGCATAGCATCTCAAATTTCTAACTATGGCTCTTTTGAAATATGAGAAAATTGTCTAGAAGAATTTAGTATGTTTACTTCTGCTGAACTTGCACAGTTTGTACCATTCTTCATCCTTTCAATTCGACACCAGAAAAACTACCGTGTTAATAACTTGTAATGCATCATTTATAATTTGTTCATGAGAGTGGAAAGCTCTGGAATATTAAAATCACTTGGATAGGTTTTTAAAGAGTAATGTTGGGACTTCATTCCAGGCCAATTAAATCAGAATCTTTGGAGGGGAGAGTAATCCAAAGTATTAGTACTTTTAGAAAGCATACCTGGTGATATAAATATACAGTTGTGAGCCACTGTTCTAGGATCTATAAGGTTATATCTATAAGGTTCAGCAATGGTTCTTACTTTTAAGGAAGGAAGTAACAACGTATATTATTGTTATGCATACTGTGGCTAGAAAATCATAGTACATTAGAAGAAAACTTCCTCAGCAGGAGGGCAGGGATCATTTATGTGATCAATTCTTCCAATGTATTTGTAAATAACTATGGTTTTTCCTATATAAAACCAAGAAGGCAAAGTTCTAAGGGTAGAATTTTAAGATGCAGCTTTATCTTGTTAGGTCATGAACCTCCCTGTTCCAGTCTTCAGCAGGGCACGGTGCACTAGACCACATTTGATAATGGGCAGCCTAAATAGACACTGTGGTGGGTAGAATGTCTGTGTGTATGCATGCCTGTTAAGTCGCTTCAGTTGTATCTGACTCTGTGTGACCATATAAACCATAGCCCACCAGGCTTATCTGTCCATGGAAATTTCAAGGCAAGTACTGAAGAGAGTTGCCATGCCCTACTCCAGGGGATCTTCTTGACCCAGAAATCAAACCCACATCTCTTATGTCTCTTGCATCAGCAGGTGAATTCTTTACCACTAGTACCACCCAGGAAGCCTGGTAGACAGAATAATACCCCCTACAAAAAGCCCATATCCTGATAACCAAAACCTATGGCTATGCTTCTTCAAATAACGATGGAATTTGCAGATGTGATTAACTACCTTGAGGACAGTATCTTGGATTATCTAGGTGGCTCCAGTATAATCACAAAGGTCCTCATATGTGGAAGAAGGAGTCCAGAATCAGAGATTTGAAGGTGCTACACTGCTGACTTTGAAGATGAAGAAGGGGGCACAAGCCAAGGAACGTAGGCAGCTTCTGCAAATATTGAAGAGGCAAGGAAACAGATGCTTTCCTTATACTTCTGTAAGAAATGCAGCTCTGTCAATATTTGAATTTAGGACTTCTAACCTCCAGAACTACAAAGCAATAAATTGGTGTTGTTCTGAGCCACTACACTTATGATAATTTCTTATAACAGCAATAGGAATTTAATACAAATGTGTTGAGTTACCTCTAACCTTGCCCACCCTGAAGATTCCCTTCCACTGTCTCTAAGTGTAGCATTCAGTCACTTATTTATTCAGAAAGCTGAATTAGACATTGAATATACAAATTTAAATCATGGTCCTTGCTCTCAAGGAGTTTGGAGACAGAGATAGTGGGGTATAGAAACCATCATCAAACAACTTAGCAAAGAAAACAAAACAAGGCTTGCAGAGTGCCATTAAGTGTCCTGTCCAGACTAATGAGGCTGTAAAAGTTTGCCAAACTTTTGAGCAAAAAAAAAAAAAAAAATAGGCTTGCTGGGTAGAATTTTAAGATGCAGCTTTATCTTGTTAGGTCATGAACCTCCCTGTTCCAGTCTTCAGCAGGGCACGGTGCACTAGACCACATTTGATAATGGGCAGCCTAAATAGACACTGTGGTGGGTAGAATGTCTGTGTGTATGCATGCCTGTTAAGTCGCTTCAGTTGTATCTGACTCTGTGTGACCATATAAACCATAGCCCACCAGGCTTATCTGTCCATGGAAATTTCAAGGCAAGTACTGAAGAGAGTTGCCATGCCCTACTCCAGGGGATCTTCTTGACCCAGAAATCAAACCCACATCTCTTATGTCTCTTGCATCAGCAGGTGAATTCTTTACCACTAGTACCACCCAGGAAGCCTGGTAGACAGAATAATACCCCCTACAAAAAGCCCATATCCTGATAACCAAAACCTATGGCTATGCTTCTTCAAATAACGATGGAATTTGCAGATGTGATTAACTACCTTGAGGACAGTATCTTGGATTATCTAGGTGGCTCCAGTATAATCACAAAGGTCCTCATATGTGGAAGAAGGAGTCCAGAATCAGAGATTTGAAGGTGCTACACTGCTGACTTTGAAGATGAAGAAGGGGGCACAAGCCAAGGAACGTAGGCAGCTTCTGCAAATATTGAAGAGGCAAGGAAACAGATGCTTTCCTTATACTTCTGTAAGAAATGCAGCTCTGTCAATATTTGAATTTAGGACTTCTAACCTCCAGAACTACAAAGCAATAAATTGGTGTTGTTCTGAGCCACTACACTTATGATAATTTCTTATAACAGCAATAGGAATTTAATACAAATGTGTTGAGTTACCTCTAACCTTGCCCACCCTGAAGATTCCCTTCCACTGTCTCTAAGTGTAGCATTCAGTCACTTATTTATTCAGAAAGCTGAATTAGACATTGAATATACAAATTTAAATCATGGTCCTTGCTCTCAAGGAGTTTGGAGACAGAGATAGTGGGGTATAGAAACCATCATCAAACAACTTAGCAAAGAAAACAAAACAAGGCTTGCAGAGTGCCATTAAGTGTCCTGTCCAGACTAATGAGGCTGTAAAAGTTTGCCAGGGGAGGTGATACTTGACCTGGTTTTTGAAGGATGAGCAGTGGAAATATTAGGGGATAGATGAATGAGATGGGGAAGTTGGATTATAACAAGTGAAAAAGCATAGATAAAAAGTATAAGCAAAGGGCTTCCCTAATGGCCCCGTGGGTGAGGACACTGCCTTGCAGTGCAAGAGGCGCCGGTTCGATCACTGGCCTGGGAAGATCCTACAAGCCATGGAGCAGCTAGACTGATGTGTCCAACTACCGAGCCAGAGCTCTGGGGTGCCTGCACCCAGAGCCGGTGCTCTGCAGCGAGAGAGTCCACACAGGCCAAAGAACAAATATGGAAATAAATGAAAGATCAATATAAGTGGCCAATAAAAAAAAAGTATAAGCAAAGAATTAATGTGGGGCTTCCCTGGTGGTCCCATGGGTAAGGACACCACCTTGCAGTGCAAGGGGCGCTGGTTCGATCCCTGGCCTGGGAAGATCCCACGTGCCTTGGAGCGGCTGGACCGATGTGTCCAATTACCAAGCCTGAGATCTGGGGCGCATGTGCCCAGAACCAGTGCTCTGCAACAACAGAGGCCACCGCGATGGGAGGCCCACACGGGCCAAAGAACAAAGATGGATGAAAATGGACAAATGAAAGACCAGTAGAAGTAGCCCGCCTGCTCCCCTCCCTCCCTACCCCCCAAAATAAATAAATAAATCTTAAAAAAAAAAAGAATTAATGTGTATAGACAGAAAGGATAAGTAATTAGTACATAAGGCTGTAATATAAAGAATGAGGGACTTCCCAAATGGTTCAGACAGTAAAGAATCCTCCTGCAATGCAGGAGACCTGGGTTCTATCCCTGGGTAGGGAAGATCCCCTGGAGAAGGGAATGTCTACCCACCCCAGTATTCTTGCCTGAAGAATCCCAAAGACAGAGGAGCCTGGTGGGTTACAGTCCATGGGGTCGCAAAGATTCAGACATAGAAAGAAACTAAAGAGTATGTGTGGCAGAACTCGAATACAAATTAAGCAGTTTTGAAATATGAAATATTCAATTTTAGTTATTATGTCTGCTAAGTTATCATTCAGCAACGCCTCACCAGTGTGTAGCACATGCAGTTAGCTTAAAGAATGACTCATTCCAAAAAAGAAAAGATGTTCCTGGAAATCCTAATTTAGTTATCACCTGGAATCCTGATCCTCATGTAAATTAGGCTTCCGATAGACTGAATTTCCTATCTTTCCAGTCCAGACGGAGCTGGCTCTAAATTCAACCCAAGTTGAGAAAGCTGAAAATTCTGTTCCAAATAGCCAGTCTGTTCTCATCTGTCATTATATGATGGTATGAGAAGCAAATGCATTTTATATCATTTAAGCCAAGGTGGAAATCTCTCCCACTACCACTCCATCCATACCAGAAAAATAGTAATGGGAGTAAGATTTGGGGACAGGATTCTGAAATAATAACCAATTCAGCAATTCAAATAGGAAGAATAAGATTGAGTATGCATGTATTCAGTGCGTGTGTGTTTGTGTGTGTGTCAGTGTGTGTAATTTTGCCCTCACCTCCTGTAAGCAGGTAAAACCTTCTCAGGAAAGGTTTTCGTATTGTCTGACACTTTCCTTTCCTCTAGTTTACCCATCTCCTGCCTCTAGACTCAGGTGGAATTTTACCATCAAACACACAGCTTGAATAAAAGTTTAAAATGGTCCACATAGAGTCTCAGTTTGAAATTCTGAAGGTGGTTATTTTTTTAAGTGTGAAAAATCTCCAAATTGTTTTATTTTATTTCTATATCAGCTGCAACCCTCAGCATATAGAATCCTTGTTCCTCAACCAAGAATCAAACCTATGCCCCCCTGCATTTGGAAGCACAGAGTCTTAACCACTGGACTACCAGGGAAGTCCCAAGGCAATTATTTTTATAACTGACCATTACCAGCACCTGCTACCTCACTTTCCTTCATTACTATAACTTATACTGATGCATGTATCTTTCCTGAGGGATTATAAGCAACTGGAAGGGGAAATAGGCACCAACACATTTACCAGTCACATTCGGTGATTGTAAGTTCCCATTATAGATTTTTTTTCAAAAAAAATATCCAAAGTCCTCAGAGGTTGAGACTTAAATGGTTCTTAATTCATGAAGCATTAAGCAGTAAGGAATTTCAAGCTCCCTGCAGCAAATTAAGATTTGAGTCAATCATGGGTTCTGTGCTTTATTCTTTTAGAAAGTTGTCTATGAAGGAAGCTTTTAGTTTTGAGACAGAAGGAACTGTGGTATCTGAGGCCTTTCATTACAACTTCATTTTGGAAAAATTCATGAAACACAGGTTTGCTCATTCTGCATGAGTCCAATTTTCCTAATGCTATGGTATTATGATTCAGTAAAAATTTTCTTCCCTCCATATCTCAGCTGTTCTCATCTGGCTCTAAATTCAACCCAAGTTGAGAAAGCTGAAAATTCTGTTCCAAATAGCCAGTCTGTTCTCATCTGTCATTATATGATGGTATGAGAAGCAAATGCATTTTATATCATTTAAGCCAAGGTGGAAATCTCTCCCACTACCACTCCATCCATACCAGAAAAATAGTAATGGGAGTAAGATTTGGGGACAGGATTCTGAAATAATAACCAATTCAGCAATTCAAATAGGAAGAATAAGATTGAGTATGCATGTATTCAGTGCGTGTGTGTTTGTGTGTGTGTCAGTGTGTGTAATTTTGCCCTCACCTCCTGTAAGCAGGTAAAACCTTCTCAGGAAAGGTTTTCGTATTGTCTGACACTTTCCTTTCCTCTAGTTTACCCATCTCCTGCCTCTAGACTCAGGTGGAATTTTACCATCAAACACACAGCTTGAATAAAAGTTTAAAATGGTCCACATAGAGTCTCAGTTTGAAATTCTGAAGGTGGTTATTTTTTTAAGTGTGAAAAATCTCCAAATTGTTTTATTTTATTTCTATATCAGCTGCAACCCTCAGCATATAGAATCCTTGTTCCTCAACCAAGAATCAAACCTATGCCCCCCTGCATTTGGAAGCACAGAGTCTTAACCACTGGACTACCAGGGAAGTCCCAAGGCAATTATTTTTATAACTGACCATTACCAGCACCTGCTACCTCACTTTCCTTCATTACTATAACTTATACTGATGCATGTATCTTTCCTGAGGGATTATAAGCAACTGGAAGGGGAAATAGGCACCAACACATTTACCAGTCACATTCGGTGATTGTAAGTTCCCATTATAGATTTTTTTTCAAAAAAAATATCCAAAGTCCTCAGAGGTTGAGACTTAAATGGTTCTTAATTCATGAAGCATTAAGCAGTAAGGAATTTCAAGCTCCCTGCAGCAAATTAAGATTTGAGTCAATCATGGGTTCTGTGCTTTATTCTTTTAGAAAGTTGTCTATGAAGGAAGCTTTTAGTTTTGAGACAGAAGGAACTGTGGTATCTGAGGCCTTTCATTACAACTTCATTTTGGAAAAATTCATGAAACACAGGTTTGCTCATTCTGCATGAGTCCAATTTTCCTAATGCTATGGTATTATGATTCAGTAAAATATCTTCCCTCCATATGGCTGGTATCTTTGCATAGGTAAAAAACACTCAGAGAGATTGTATGAGTCAAGTCATTTTTGACAGAGTTATAATTTCCTTATTTCCTCCCCTCTTGCTCATGATTGAGCTTAAGAACCTACAAGAGTTAGGCAGTAGCGACAACCAGGAACTACTAGTTACTGATTCCAAGTTCTTAACTCATAGGGGTTTATATTTCCACAGTGTCTTTAAAATTTATTTTGTTTTCACTTCTTTATTTGACAGATAATGAAACCAAGGCCCAGAAAGGTTGACTGACCTATCCAAGTGCAAACGCCTTGCACTTATAGAGCCAGAGCTAGATACTGGGTCTCCTGGGCCCACTTCAGAAATCTTCCACTTCACTAGGACCATATAATTAAAGGATGGTTTATGTTCCTGCTATGAAACTGGTAAGTTGAGTCTGGGCTGATTCTTTTCAGTCATAATCTGAGCATCCCAATGACCTACTTACTTCTGTTTAAAAAAATACTCTAAAACTTAGTAGCCTCATTATTTATCACTCATAGTTCTGCATGTGGATGTGTTCAGCTTGAGGAGTCCTTTACAAGGTGTCTGCCATATACCAGCTGAAGTCATGTCGTCTGGAGGCTTCTTTACTCACATTTAGTGCCTGGGCTGAGATGGGTGAACAGATGGAGCCTGGTTAGGCATCTGGTTCTCTTCTTGTGGCTAGCTTGGGCTTCCTCCCAACATGGAATCTTATAGAGTTGCACTTCTTACATGGAAGTTGGCTTCCACCAGAATAAATGGTCCACAAGACCAAAGCAAAGCTGCAAGAGTTTCCCTAGACTCAGCCCCAAGAAAATTCCTTCCCTACCAGTCACATTCGGTGATTGAGTCCCATTATAGTTTTTTTTAAAAAAAATATCCAAAGTCCTCAGAGGTTGAGACTTAAATGGTTCTTAATTCATGAAGCATTAAGCAGTAAGGAATTTCAAGCTCCCTGCAGCAAATTAAGATTTGAGTCAATCATGGGTTCTGTGCTTTATTCTTTTAGAAAGTTGTCTATGAAGGAAGCTTTTAGTTTTGAGACAGAAGGAACTGTGGTATCTGAGGCCTTTCATTACAACTTCATTTTGGAAAAATTCATGAAACACAGGTTTGCTCATTCTGCATGAGTCCAATTTTCCTAATGCTATGGTATTATGATTCAGTAAAATATCTTCCCTCCATATGGCTGGTATCTTTGCATAGGTAAAAAACACTCAGAGAGATTGTATGAGTCAAGTCATTTTTGACAGAGTTATAATTTCCTTATTTCCTCCCCTCTTGCTCATGATTGAGCTTAAGAACCTACAAGAGTTAGGCAGTAGCGACAACCAGGAACTACTAGTTACTGATTCCAAGTTCTTAACTCATAGGGGTTTATATTTCCACAGTGTCTTTAAAATTTATTTTGTTTTCACTTCTTTATTTGACAGATAATGAAACCAAGGCCCAGAAAGGTTGACTGACCTATCCAAGTGCAAACGCCTTGCACTTATAGAGCCAGAGCTAGATACTGGGTCTCCTGGGCCCACTTCAGAAATCTTCCACTTCACTAGGACCATATAATTAAAGGATGGTTTATGTTCCTGCTATGAAACTGGTAAGTTGAGTCTGGGCTGATTCTTTTCAGTCATAATCTGAGCATCCCAATGACCTACTTACTTCTGTTTAAAAAAATACTCTAAAACTTAGTAGCCTCATTATTTATCACTCATAGTTCTGCATGTGGATGTGTTCAGCTTGAGGAGTCCTTTACAAGGTGTCTGCCATATACCAGCTGAAGTCATGTCGTCTGGAGGCTTCTTTACTCACATTTAGTGCCTGGGCTGAGATGGGTGAACAGATGGAGCCTGGTTAGGCATCTGGTTCTCTTCTTGTGGCTAGCTTGGGCTTCCTCCCAACATGGAATCTTATAGAGTTGCACTTCTTACATGGAAGTTGGCTTCCACCAGAATAAATGATCCACAAGACCAAAGCAAAAGCTGCAAGAGTTTCCCTAGACTCAGGAGTCCCCAAATGATACTTCATGTTCCCTCATACTCTACTAGGGTGACAATAGATTCAGCCCAAATTCAACCTTTCAAAGAATGAAGTAGCAAAGAATACATAGACATTTTTTTTTGCTTCTAAGTCATCATTTATGTTTCATCCATATTTATTCTTTGGCATGTGTGGGCCTCCCATTGCAGGGGCTTCTCCCGTCTCAGAGCACTGGGTGCATGCACTCCAGAGCACTGGCTCATAATTGGACATACCAGCCCAGCTGTTCCTCAGCATGTGGGACCTTCCCAGGCCAAGGATCGAACTGGTGCCCCTTGCACTGCAAGGCAGACTCTTTACCCACTGGACCACCAGGGTAGCCCTAATCTACTTACTTTTACATTTATTTTACACATATCATCTTACATAATGACAGACTTATTATATCTTTAATCTTAAATCTCTGTGATGTTAAAATTCAGTCATTATTCAGAAAAAATTGGAAGAAATTATCTCCTTATACATGGGAAATATTTCTGAACCCAAAATTATACAAAGGCAAGTGAATAGTTGTCCCCAGCACTGCTAACTTGTTTGTATTTATTTCTAGAGATGTCTCCAATTTTTGTAGACAAAGAGTATAGTTTATGTTTTCAAAATGAATTGATTTTGTCTCTCATAATTATAAACATGTTACCTTACTAGATCAGTCATATTAAATATATGTAGTTCTCTCCTTGAAAAATTAAAAAGCTAAAGCTTCTCCAATCAATGGTCTATGGCCTAGAAAATTATAGGCACTGTATTTTGTCTATTAAAATATACTATATTTTTAAAAACTCATGGAAAATCTGCAACACAAAAAGCTAGTTGACATATTTGTTTTTCTTTTTTTTCCAGCATTTGATTCTGTGAACAGAAATGAGGCATTAAGTATAAATTATATATACACAAAATGCCTAAAAGGAAGCAGACAAAAATATAAGTGGTTTCCTATGGTTGATACAAATAAAAGAAAAATATTTTACCTTTACTCATACATTTTATCTACCAAAAATATAAATGATTTCAATAAGAAAAGTTAAGAAGATACATTTTCAGGCAAAAACATTCTGTACGACTCATTCACAACTGCTATCATCCTTTTAAAGTATTTGCTCTGTGGCTAATAAGGCTTAACAACATTTGGAAAGTGCAGCTAAAATTAATACATCATAACCTATTTATCTAGGAAATTAGAGGATAAATTAGATGGTTCAGGACCAAATATGCTATGAACATGTAACTAAACAGAAGACTGTAATGAATATTCCCATTACATTATATGCATTTAAAAAGATTCCAAGCTAAAATAATTATAGCTAGATTGTAGCATAGTAACTTGAGACCAAGAATCTCTTGGCTATACTCTGGAAACTGACACAACATTGCTGATCAACTATAAGACAACATAAAAATAAAAAGTTAAAAAGGACTTTTTTGGTAGTATATTGGATAAGAGTCTGTCTGCCAATGCGGGGGACGCAGGTTTGATGCTCGGTCTGGGAAGATACCACATGCTAGGGAGCAACTAAACCCGTGTTCCCAGAGCCTGTGCTCCACAATGAAGAGCAGCCCCTGCTCACGGTAACTATAGAGAGAGTCTGTGCATAGCAATGAAGACCCCACACAGCCAAAAATAAAATAAAATTAATTAATTTTTAAAAAGTTAAAAAAGCCAAACAAGAAAGTAATTTATTAGAATACATCCAAAATGATCTCTTAAGGAGTATTTTGGTGCTGTCGACAAATAATTCTCAGTTTGTGCCTACACAGAAGGGTGCAGCTTTCTAGTAAGACTTGCCCCGTGGAGAACAAAGAGACTGGGAAAACATACAGCTTTCCCTTAACTGGCGACATTGAATCACTGGGCTCAGTATATTAATTAATTAGGGGGTGTGATATTAGAGCTAGTTTGTCCCAGGTCTTATTAGAAATACTATTAAGAGAGGACTCGTGAGCCTCACTCTCCCACAGACCAACATCCATCCTTGAGAGGTCACAGTGCCAGAGATTACCTGCCCCTATCATCTGTCCTGTCTTCCTATACAGCAAAATGGTTTTACTCAATACTGTTTTAAATGATGCCACATCATATGATCTGATAAGAAAAGCTCTATATAGGTCATGATTTGTGGGACCCTAAATGAAAGAGGGCCTTTGCAAGTATAAGGAAGCTTAAGCACATATTTGCAGTTTGGTACTAAAAGGATGCCTACAGGACGAGACAGGGCATGATCTAAGGTCCATTGTCAAAACTTCTGATTGATACCCCTGGTTTCTGTGCTCTGGGCAATGCATGCTCACCGTAAGTTCCTATTACAATGTAAATACGTAATTGCTCAACCTTTAGCTTGATTGGTGTAACTGTAGGAAGTCCCTTGCAAAACCCCCTTTGTTTGCCTATAAAAACTGTTAGTCTACACTAATAAAGTGGAACGGTTCTGACAGAACCCCTGCCGTGTCTGATTGTCCCTGGCATGTACCAGCGGGCTGGAGGGGGCATGACAGCAAGGTTCACCTCTCTCCGAGATCTCCCGGTTCAGCCGGGGGCAATCCCACTGCCTTCCCTTTCTGCGGAAGGTCCCCGCAATGATTTTATTGACTCTGAGGTAGGGTACCTTTTATCTCTTAGGAAGAAATGTATCTCTGTTCTTAATGCAGATGGGCTTTTCCAGAATATCTGGCCTGTTAATGTCACAGTCATTATGCCTTATGTAATTTTTTTTGTTTTTCTCCTACTTTATGGGTCCTAGAAAATAAAAATCAAATTTCTGCAAAATTTACAATTTTGGGTCTTTAATCACATTTTCAATATTTAGGTGGTAAAATGAATATTATTACTAATAGGTGACTAGAAACTAGCCATATTTAACTTGAATTGAATGTCATTTTTAGGTACTTTTTATTTGGACAAACCACAGAGCTAGAAAGAAAGAGCACAACAAACCTCTGGAGACTTTGATTCCTAAAAGTAGTTCCTAGGCACTGTGCTTGGTGAAGACTTTGAATGAATAACGCAAAATGAGTTAATGAAGCATTTATCAGTGATTGTATTTAATGTCATCAAAAAGTTTTAAATCATCTGTTCTCTTAAGATTAAAAATCCTGTGGCCTCACTTCCATCATTCATTTGCCACCCTTGAGAGAAATTTCATATAAAATGAAATCGATTTAGTCAGTTTTCCTACCAGTGAGAGATTAAACCACAGAATCTCTTTTATGGAATGCAAATAAGAAAGGGCCTTTGCAAGTATAAGGAAGCTTAAGCACATATTTGCAGTTTGGTACTAAAAGGATGCCTACAGGACGAGACAGGGCATGATCTAAGGTCCATTGTCAAAACTTCTGATTGATACCCCTGGTTTCTGTGCTCTGGGCAATGCATGCTCACCGTAAGTTCCTATTACAATGTAAATACGTAATTGCTCAACCTTTAGCTTGATTGGTGTAACTGTAGGAAGTCCCTTGCAAAACCCCCTTTGTTTGCCTATAAAAACTGTTAGTCTACACTAATAAAGTGGAACGGTTCTGACAGAACCCCTGCCGTGTCTGATTGTCCCTGGCATGTACCAGCGGGCTGGAGGGGGCATGACAGCAAGGTTCACCTCTCTCCGAGATCTCCCGGTTCAGCCGGGGGCAATCCCACTGCCTTCCTTTCTGGAAGGTCCCCGCAATGATTTTATTGACTCTGAGGTAGGGTACCTTTTATCTCTTAGGAAGAAATGTATCTCTGTTCTTAATGCAGATGGGCTTTTCCAGAATATCTGGCCTGTTAATGTCACAGTCATTATGCCTTATGTAATTTTTTTGTTTTTCTCCTACTTTATGGGTCCTAGAAAATAAAAATCAAATTTCTGCAAAATTTACAATTTTGGGTCTTTAATCACATTTTCAATATTTAGGTGGTAAAATGAATATTATTACTAATAGGTGACTAGAAACTAGCCATATTTAACTTGAATTGAATGTCATTTTTAGGTACTTTTTATTTGGACAAACCACAGAGCTAGAAAGAAAGAGCACAACAAACCTCTGGAGACTTTGATTCCTAAAAGTAGTTCCTAGGCACTGTGCTTGGTGAAGACTTTGAATGAATAACGCAAAATGAGTTAATGAAGCATTTATCAGTGATTGTATTTAATGTCATCAAAAAGTTTTAAATCATCTGTTCTCTTAAGATTAAAAATCCTGTGGCCTCACTTCCATCATTCATTTGCCACCCTTGAGAGAAATTTCATATAAAATGAAATCGATTTAGTCAGTTTTCCTACCAGTGAGAGATTAAACCACAGAATCTCTTTTTATGGAATTTTAATTCCAGAGAAAACCATGTATGGAATGTTTTAATGGACTTTTACTTAATCACATCAGGAAGGGTATATTTTTAGCCTGTGAAGGTACAGGGAGAAGAGTTCCTGTACACATTTTATCTTCTGAAAGTATATATTTAGCATATTTCACACACTTGGACTTGGGTCACAGTAAGTCTCATAAAATAAAATATATATTAAGTATCGATAATACCCTGCTTGCTCTATCTTGCTGTGGTCCTGATTTAAGATCAGAGACCGTGTATTGAGAGTATGATTATTTTTAATTTTCACATACTGCCAGAAAAGATACTCACCTGAATAGAGTTGGAAAAAATACTGTTTTTATTTATTGACCAAGAACTCTTTTTCCAATTTCCAGAAACTAAGTAGTGGTTACCTTACAGAACAAGACAAATTAAAAGGCAGAAATTTATAGGAAGCCTCATTGCTATCTGGGGGAAATACAAATCTCTTTGGGCTCCCCCAAAGAACCCAAAGAGAAAAAATGACCTCCTACAGAGAAAAATGACATTTTCAAGATAAAAGCTTCATATTTTCAAGGTCTTGTCCAATGCTTGTTTCTTACCCACCCAGGATTCTCGGTACACAAATTGGTCTTAACCAAAAGAAGGGATCACCACTGACACCCTCTTCTTCACTTAGCAGCAGACATGTTAAGAAAATGAGCAGAGGTCATTTTATTATTCTTATTCTTTCTTGCACAGATAGCCTCTTATTCTTTTTCCAACATAAGTGCTTAGGAGAAATAAAGAATCCCAGCATCTTGTTTCTTTTTTTTTTTTTTTTTAATGATGATTTCTCTCCCTTAGAATTTTTTTTTCATTCCAGACTATCAAATTCCTATTTAACATAGTCTAATAAATAGAGAAGAAAGTAGCAACCCACTCCAGTATTCTCGTCTGGGCAATACTATGGACAGAGGAACCTGTTGGGCTGTCGCCCATGGGGTGGCAAAGAGTCAGACAGGACTAAGCATGCACATGGATGCAGATGTGAATGAATGAATAGACTGTATCACTCAGCTTGGTGAACAGAAGTGTGATATACAAAGCAGTAAAAGTGAACAGGCGATAGTTCTGACTACACTAGTAGTAAGTTGGTACCTCAGGTGACCTAATTTTTATTTTTATCAACAATAAAAAACATTTGGAGACACTATTTGAGTTAGAAAAAATTCTAAAAACTAAAAAAAAATCAGAAGTTTGTGTCCTTAATTAAAAATGAGAATATTACTTGAAAAGATTAATCCTCTATTTTGCTTACAAACTATTTTTCAGTGACTTATTAATTGATCACAATTGAAAATTACAAAAGCTGAAACAAACAAATTTTGTTGGTTAAATACAAGAGGGAATAATAGACACAAGTTCAAATTGGAGTTCCTGTTTGGATTACATTTCTACAAATGAGACATCTTTCCAGGAATATATGACATGTTCCATGGACCTGAGGCTTCTCTGGTGGCTCAGATGGTAAAGAATCTGCCTGCAATGCAGGAGACCTGGGTTCACTCACTGGGTTGGGAAGATCCTCTGGACAAAGGAATGGCTACCCACTTCATATTCTTGCCTGGAGAATCCCATAGACAGAGTAGTTTGGTAAGCTATAGTCCATGGTGTCACAAAGAGTTAGACATGACTGAACAACTTTTACCTTATTTTTTCATCGACATATAGACATTTTTGAGAGACGTAAATATAATGACAAGTGTCAAATTTGTATTTCCAACCTGATATCACCTTTAAGTTTCACACAGAAGACCAGGACACCAATGAAGAAGACCCTTCACTGGTCATCTTAGGACTCAACATGTCTAAACCTGAACTTATTTTGTTGCTGTTGTGGTTGTTTCGTTATCAAGTTTCTCTAAAATCGCTTCCTCTTCCTACATTTCTTTTTCCTCTTCCTTTACTGCCTCCCAAGCCCAGTGACTACAACACTGATCACCCATTTCCTAAGGGAGACACGGAGTTTTTCTTTGAATCTTCTCCACTCTCTTGTTTTTCATTTCTAGTCCCCAAATAGTGGATTCCATCTGATAAATAACTTGAAGATCTATTCCTTTACATTTTCAGTGTCTCTGAAATGGGAGACATTTCAGAAAGACATTTCAGAAAGAAGATATTTCAGATATTTCAGAAAGACATTTCATATGAAGAAATTTCATAAAGAAATGACTTTCATATATATATTTTTGTCTCTGTTCCCCTGTATCTTCAAACTTGCTCTGTTCTAACACATTCTCCAAACTATAGTCAAATTGATTTTTGTAAGATTGAAACCATGACATATCACATTTGTGTTTGAAATCCTCTGATGGCTCCTTGTGGAGTTTAGGATAAAGTCCAAATCCCTAAAGTGATTTATAAGGTCCTGTATGACCTGGATTTTTTCTAATGTTCAAGCTCATCTCTGGCACCATTTTCTTTCTTTTTTTTTTTTTAAACCTTTATTTTACTTTTAACTTTTACAGAGTTTTGTTGTTCACAGACATGCATGTTCTCAGATTAATCACATGTATATCCCCCCCTTCCCTCCCCTCCCGACCATCACACAGCACCCCTAAAGGATCCCGTTTTCTCACAGAGCAATGACTAGAGCTATTTTCTTCACTTATGATAGTACAGGCCTTCATGCTACTTCCTTTACGCCTCTCACCCACTGTTCCTTCTGGGGAACCACAAGGAATGGCTACCCACTTCATATTCTTGCCTGGAGAATCCCATAGACAGAGTAGTTTGGTAAGCTATAGTCCATGGTGTCACAAAGAGTTAGACATGACTGAACAACTTTTACCTTATTTTTTCATCGACATATAGACATTTTTGAGAGACGTAAATATAATGACAAGTGTCAAATTTGTATTTCCAACCTGATATCACCTTTAAGTTTCACACAGAAGACCAGGACACCAATGAAGAAGACCCTTCACTGGTCATCTTAGGACTCAACATGTCTAAACCTGAACTTATTTTGTTGCTGTTGTGGTTGTTTCGTTATCAAGTTTCTCTAAAATCGCTTCCTCTTCCTACATTTCTTTTTCCTCTTCCTTTACTGCCTCCCAAGCCCAGTGACTACAACACTGATCACCCATTTCCTAAGGGAGACACGGAGATTTTCTTTGAATCTTCTCCACTCTCTTGTTTTTCATTTCTAGTCCCCAAATAGTGGATTCCATCTGATAAATAACTTGAAGATCTATTCCTTTACATTTTCAGTGTCTCTGAAATGGGAGACATTTCAGAAAGACATTTCAGAAAGAAGATATTTCAGATATTTCAGAAAGACATTTCATATGAAGAAATTTCATAAAGAAATGACTTTCATATATATATTTTTGTCTCTGTTCCCCTGTATCTTCAAACTTGCTCTGTTCTAACACATTCTCCAAACTATAGTCAAATTGATTTTTGTAAGATTGAAACCATGACATATCACATTTGTGTTTGAAATCCTCTGATGGCTCCTTGTGGAGTTTAGGATAAAGTCCAAATCCCTAAAGTGATTTATAAGGTCCTGTATGACCTGGATTTTTTCTAATGTTCAAGCTCATCTCTGGCACCATTTTCTTTCTTTTTTTTTTTTTAAACCTTTATTTTACTTTTAACTTTTACAGAGTTTTGTTGTTCACAGACATGCATGTTCTCAGATTAATCACATGTATATCCCCCCCTTCCCTCCCCTCCCGACCATCACACAGCACCCCTAAAGGATCCCGTTTTCTCACAGAGCAATGACTAGAGCTATTTTCTTCACTTATGATAGTACAGGCCTTCATGCTACTTCCTTTACGCCTCTCACCCACTGTTCCTTCCCCACAATGTCCATATGTCCACTGTCCATGTCTGTCTTCCTGTCGCTTCACTGCATGTCTGGCACCATTTTCATCCATTCTAGATCCAGTCATGATGAAGAACTTTCAGTAAGTTTGCTCACTCTTTTAGATCTTTATATATGAAATCTCTTCTTGTCCTTTTTTTCCTTTATGAAAGGATATTGCTATTAATCCTTCAAATTCTATTTTTGTCATAATTAGAGTAGTAACAAAGTTATCATTTATTAAGCACGTCTATGTTTTATTTGCATAACTTTTTTGTTTGCACAGAGACTGATGAGGGAGTATTAGTTGACAATTTAAAGATGAAGAAACAGAATAAATAAAGTTATTTCTTAAAATCCCTTACTTCTTAGCTATCATCTTTCTGGCTCACAGGACTTGGATTGTTGCTCCTGTGCTCCAATATGCTCTATTTTTGTTGCTGCTGATGTTGTTTAGTCCCTAAGTCATGCCCTACTCTATGGATAGGCTCCTCTATCCATGGGATTTCCTAGGCAAGACCTCCTGTAGGTTATCTTTCTGACCCAGAGATCCAGCCTGAGTATTCTGCATTGGTAGATGAGTTCTTTACCACTGAGCCACCAGGGAAGCCCAATTTGCTCTATGCATCCCATAGTTGCAGCACGTTGCAAGCTAATGTCTCCTCTTTCTTATTTGCTATTTGTTCCGTTTTCCTTTCTAGAATTCTCTTACTTTCAAGAAGCAAGATTCCTTGATTTCCTGGAAAATTTAGAAAATATAAAGTGATTTATAAGGTCCTGTATGACCTGGATTTTTTCTAATGTTCAAGCTCATCTCTGGCACCATTTTCTTTCTTTTTTTTTTTTTAAACCTTTATTTTACTTTTAACTTTTACAGAGTTTTGTTGTTCACAGACATGCATGTTCTCAGATTAATCACATGTATATCCCCCCCTTCCCTCCCCTCCCGACCATCACACAGCACCCCTAAAGGATCCCGTTTTCTCACAGAGCAATGACTAGAGCTATTTTCTTCACTTATGATAGTACAGGCCTTCATGCTACTTCCTTTACGCCTCTCACCCACTGTTCCTTCCCCACAATGTCCATATGTCCACTGTCCATGTCTGTCTTCCTGTCGCTTCACTGCATGTCTGGCACCATTTTCATCCATTCTAGATCCAGTCATGATGAAGAACTTTCAGTAAGTTTGCTCACTCTTTTAGATCTTTATATATGAAATCTCTTCTTGTCCTTTTTTTCCTTTATGAAAGGATATTGCTATTAATCCTTCAAATTCTATTTTTGTCATAATTAGAGTAGTAACAAAGTTATCATTTATTAAGCACGTCTATGTTTTATTTGCATAACTTTTTTGTTTGCACAGAGACTGATGAGGGAGTATTAGTTGACAATTTAAAGATGAAGAAACAGAATAAATAAAGTTATTTCTTAAAATCCCTTACTTCTTAGCTATCATCTTTCTGGCTCACAGGACTTGGATTGTTGCTCCTGTGCTCCAATATGCTCTATTTTTGTTGCTGCTGATGTTGTTTAGTCCCTAAGTCATGCCCTACTCTATGGATAGGCTCCTCTATCCATGGGATTTCCTAGGCAAGACCTCCTGTAGGTTATCTTTCTGACCCAGAGATCCAGCCTGAGTATTCTGCATTGGTAGATGAGTTCTTTACCACTGAGCCACCAGGGAAGCCCAATTTGCTCTATGCATCCCATAGTTGCAGCACGTTGCAAGCTAATGTCTCCTCTTTCTTATTTGCTATTTGTTCCGTTTTCCTTTCTAGAATTCTCTTACTTTCAAGAAGCAAACCTTATTTCCTTTGTACTTCCTATTACTAGCACTTATCATAATGACTGACAGAAGAATTCAGAAAATATACATTTATTGAATTGATAAAGTAATCATTGTTCTTTTCTCTGAAATTTGCTCAGATTCTCAGAAGGAAGAATCTGTTGGATTTTATTATGTATTAACCTTCACTTGCCCCTATGCCAACATCTCAAGGCTTTGTGGAATTAAACAACAAAAAAAGAAACTTCTCTTCACAAAACTGTTGGGAACGCCTTTGCTCTTTACTTCACTCTTTAAAAAGGTTAAAAATTGAAAATGGTCCCAAAAGCTTTTAAGTGCACAAAGAGAGGAACACATTAAAACCAAAGCTGCTATTTAGCAATTTGTTTAAATTACAAAATAACCAATTTCTGCATAAGCTTTCCCGGTAAAACAAAAGCCCCTTGTTCTTTTCTGTGTCACTAGGAACTCTTGCATTATTTAGTGAAAAAGAATCTTCTCACCAACTTGAGCCCAGTAATGTGCACTCATTGAGCAAAACCGAAAAAGGCAGGGAGTGATATTTCATCCATAATTTCAGCATATATTATAGTAAAAAGAGATGAGCAGGATCCAACCAAGTAACAGAAGACCCGAGCTCTTCATTGTTCTGTTATAGGAACAAAAGCCATTTAACCTCATGGCGCTTTTTAACATGCGGAATTTGATACATTATCTGTCTGCCTATGATGCTGCCAAGGTAATAAATAAAATAAATAGTAAATGCTTTTAAAATCACATAACAATGATAAAGAATTGTAAATTTGATTTCAGGGTTCATATTTTTATTCAAGTATGTTTACTTTAGGTGGAATCATAAAGAATGTACATTTCATATTATCAAGGATCTATTAATTGTCTATTTTTCTATGTACTCTGTATCTGTTGACAAAATACCTTACTGAATTGTCTTTCAAATAGAGAAAAGAAAATGACCAATTTTGAACAAATTTAAATGTAAATACACACAAAATGAATCCTTTAAACCAAGGTACATTTTACACTTACTACATGAAAGCAAACTTTTCTGAAATAGGCCTTTATGTTTTGCTTGTTATTAAAAACAAAACTAAACAAAATTTTAAATCTCCCCAAAATTCAGATGTTGTTTAGGTCAGTATTCATATTGCTTAAATACAATTTTCAAATAGTAACTCATGACTCATACAAATATGAAATGAGCATATATTGAAGATTTTACTTAATTCATTACTTAGTGAGGAAATGAGTAAGATGTTAAAATTTGTTTAAAGAGAATTTGAAGATCAGACATGTGTATATAATATAGGCAACCAGAAACACTGAAATATATTTGCTAATAAATGCAATGCAGTTTAATATCCCATAGAGTAATCAAATGTAAAGTTTTGAGTCATCTTTTCTACAGCGTATATATCACCCTTGACAAGAATAATCTGCATTACTCTCAGTTTCCTACAAGTTAATATTTTACCACTGTGTATATGTGTGCTCAGTTGCTCAGTTGAGTGGAACTCTTTGCAACCCCATGGACTGTAGCCCATTAGCTCCCTGTCTGGGGTATTTTCCAAGCAACAATACTGAAGTGGGTTGCCATTTTACCCCTACAGAGCTGTAAATTTTCTACTTAAGAGAAAGACAATGAGAGGGGTATATCCCAGCAGAAGCAGGTATTTCCCCAGTGATTCACTAAGGATACCCAGCAGCCCTCTGAAAGGACATCCAGGAATCTCATCACCCATATCTAAATCTAACAAGTTTTCCTTAGCAAGTATCTATTGAAAACAAACCATAGAAAGGTACGGCTAGTAGGAACCCTTCCTTTCTTAACACGTCTGTTCTTAAATATTCATAAGCTTAAATCTGTGATCGCCAAGTTAGACTCTTCAGCTGCTCCAAAATAGATAAACCCAAATTTTTTTTTTTTTAGGACTAGAAAATGATTTCATATTATCAAGGATCTATTAATTGTCTATTTTTCTATGTACTCTGTATCTGTTGACAAAATACCTTACTGAATTGTCTTTCAAATAGAGAAAAGAAAATGACCAATTTTGAACAAATTTAAATGTAAATACACACAAAATGAATCCTTTAAACCAAGGTACATTTTACACTTACTACATGAAAGCAAACTTTTCTGAAATAGGCCTTTATGTTTTGCTTGTTATTAAAAACAAAACTAAACAAAATTTTAAATCTCCCCAAAATTCAGATGTTGTTTAGGTCAGTATTCATATTGCTTAAATACAATTTTCAAATAGTAACTCATGACTCATACAAATATGAAATGAGCATATATTGAAGATTTTACTTAATTCATTACTTAGTGAGGAAATGAGTAAGATGTTAAAATTTGTTTAAAGAGAATTTGAAGATCAGACATGTGTATATAATATAGGCAACCAGAAACACTGAAATATATTTGCTAATAAATGCAATGCAGTTTAATATCCCATAGAGTAATCAAATGTAAAGTTTTGAGTCATCTTTTCTACAGCGTATATATCACCCTTGACAAGAATAATCTGCATTACTCTCAGTTTCCTACAAGTTAATATTTTACCACTGTGTATATGTGTGCTCAGTTGCTCAGTTGAGTGGAACTCTTTGCAACCCCATGGACTGTAGCCCATTAGCTCCCTGTCTGGGGTATTTTCCAAGCAACAATACTGAAGTGGGTTGCCATTTTACCCCTACAGAGCTGTAAATCTCTCTACTTAAGAGAAAGACAATGAGAGGGGTATATCCCAGCAGAAGCAGGTATTTCCCCAGTGATTCACTAAGGATACCCAGCAGCCCTCTGAAAGGACATCCAGGAATCTCATCACCCATATCTAAATCTAACAAGTTTTCCTTAGCAAGTATCTATTGAAAACAAACCATAGAAAGGTACGGCTAGTAGGAACCCTTCCTTTCTTAACACGTCTGTTCTTAAATATTCATAAGCTTAAATCTGTGATCGCCAAGTTAGACTCTTCAGCTGCTCCAAAATAGATACCCAAATTTCTAGGACTAGAAAATGATTTAGGGACTAATTATTGTGTTTTTTATTTGTTTGTTTCAGTTTTTGTTTGGTTTTGAAGTATAGTTGGTTTACAATGTTGTGTTGGTTTCTGATGTACAGCAAAGTGATTCATATATTCATATGTATAGATAGATACACTATATACTTTTTGTCATATTCTTTTCCATTATGGTTTATTATAGGGTTTTGAATATAGTTCACTGAGCTATACAGTAGGACTTTGTTTATATATTTTATATGCAGTAGTTTGTATCTGCTAATTCCAAGCTCCTAACTTATTCTTCCCTTACCTCCTTCCCTGGTGGCTCAGATGGTAAACAATCTGCCTGCAATGCAGGAGACCCAGGTTTGATCTCTGGGTGGGGAAGATCCCCTGGAGAAGGGAGGGGCAACCCACTTCAGTATTCTTGCCTGGAGAATTCCATAGACAGAGGACCCTGGTGGGCTACAGTCCATGGGGTTGCAAAGAGTCAGACATGACGCAGCAACTAACATACTCCTCTACTCCTTTGGTAATCAATAATTGTGTTTCCTATATATGTGAGTCTATTTCTGTCTTGTAATGAACTGTGAAAAGTCCCAATAACGACACCATTTTAATACAACTTTAACTGAAATAGCTTTAACTGAAATCAAAGAAATAGCTCATAAAATAAGAGAAGACATCATTCCCCCAAAGGTAATGGTGGTTGCAGTATGTGATTTTAAATCTTCTTTTCCTTAGACTGCCACATAATCTTCAGTTGTATTTAAACATTAATAATTTAATTGGGCTTCCCCTGGTGGTCCAGTGGGTAAGGACACCGCCTTGCAGTGCAAGGGGCGCCAGTTCGATCCCTGGCCTGGGAAGATCCCACGTGCCGCGGAGCGGCTGGACCGATGTGTCCAATTACCGAGCCAGAGCTCTGGAGCGCATGCGCCCAGAGCCAGCGCTCTGCAACAACCGACGCCACCGCGATGGGAGGCCTACAGGAGCCAAAGAACGAAGACAGATGAAAATAGAGAAATGAAAGACCAATAGAAGTGGCCCACCTGCTCCCCTCCCTCCCCAACCCCCGCCCAAAATAAATAAATAAATAAATCTTTTTAAAAAATAAATAAATAATTTCAAGTCTGTGTTTCCAGCTACCTCAAACAGCACAATTAGTTGCTTGGCTTTCTCTCCTTCTGGAAAGTAAGCTCCATGCAACAGGGGCATTCTCCTATTCATCAAGGCTGCACCCCAGTACACTTTCTGAGGAAGAAGGGCTCAATAAACATTTGTTAAATGAATGACTTGACTGAACTGCAATCTCAATAGTCTCTTAGGGAAAACAAGAAAACAAAACTGACTTTACTCATTCAACATTCTTTTGATAAATATTTTTTTAGTATTTTAACCTAACATTTTTATTGCAATACATACATCTCATAAATAAGTGAGCACAAATTTAAGTATATTGAGACAAAAGAGTAATTTCCATCCTACATTTTTTTCCCGTGAGCATAAGATTAGCTTTGATACTCAACAGAAACATAATGCTTAAAACAATTATTCTTTGCTATTTTTAATAGATTCATAACAAGTCAGCGGGTTATTGTATAATTTTCTAACAAAGCCAAAAATAGATGTATTACAGAAAAATAATGAAATGGAGTCCATCTTACTAGATTTTTCATTTTTAAGAATTTAGCTAATTTTTAAAAAGAGACTTACTATACATAAAATGCACAGTTCTTTTTTAAAAAATTCTGATCTCAGAATCTACCCAACCAGACAAGGTTACTGGTGGTCAGGTGGCTAGGATTGGCGCTTTCAGAATATACACAGACACATCAGAATCTCTGAGGTGAACCAGGTATTGGTATTTTTAAAAGTGGATCCAAGCCTAGTTCACAAGCTGAGAACCTGAGAACTCCTATTGGTTACACAAGTCTGTGTGATTTGACAGGGGAGAAATATTATGAATTACCTATTTTACAAGTACCAAGTCATCACCAATAAAGAACTTGCTATTTCTCTTTTTAAAAAGCACAATTTAACTTTAAAAAGAAAGAAAATATTTATCTATCTATAGAAAGAGACAATAAGGACATTTTCCTTTTCATCACATCCAAAGTATGTTCTGGAAGCAGAGCAAAGTTAGATCAATGCTTAAGAATTTTACATGGAGAATATGATCGTTTAGAATTTGAACTCATAATGAGGACACTTTAACTGCTGCAAGACACTCAGACTTAAAGAGAAAATGAAGTGAAGTTCAATTGATTAGAGCTACAAAGATTGAAAAGTAAACTAATATTTTAGGAACATAATGATAGCAGCTTTAATTGCTCTTGAGATAACAAGAATAGTCTATATATACATAAATATACCATTTCTTGACCTTCTATTAATCTTGTCTAAGACAAAGACCTAAATGTATACTTAGCAAATAAGAAATGTTGCTCTTTGTAGTTAAAACTATTTTTAAATGCAAAAATTATGTGTATTTTTCATGTTGGAAATGATAATGTTATTATTCGTATAAAAATGATTTATGCTTTTATAAAGAAAAAAGTAAAATATCCAAATCCACCACTTAGAACTAATTTCCATTTTTTTGGATAGTCATAATTTTCCTACACACACATATGTAGAAGACAGAGAAAGATAGAAATAATTTTATAAGACTGTGATCATAATGGGACTCCCTGGTGGTTCAGATGGTAAAGAATCTGCCTGGAATGCAGGAGACCTGGGTTCTATCCCTGGGTTAGGAAAATCCCTTGGAGGTGGACATGGCAACCCACTCCAGTATTCTTGCCTGGAGAATCCTATGGACAATGAGCCTGGCAGGCTGCAGTCCACGGTGTTGCAAAGAGTCAGACACAACTGAGTGACTCAGCGTGCATGCACGTGAGCATAATATAAATACTACTTGGTAATTAAAAGCAACAATTTTAATTGCTGAACCAAGTAGAAGGGGGAAAAAAAGCATAAAGAAACCAAAATCAAACTGGAAGAATTCTGAATGTTACATAAATGGTTTTTGTTTTTCCTAAAAGGCACTCTTAAGAGGAAAGAAATCTATAAGGAACAGTACTTATATGTTTAAGCTTAATAGCCTTTGCCATCTACAGATTTGAGTACACTTTTCTGGAACAAGCTGCAGTTTCACTTCTTAATTTTAAGAAACATGGCTTTGCTGTATTTTTGACCAATACATTTTCTGCCCTACTCATGAGGTTTTTAACTTCTGAGATACCATTTAGCCTTCACGAGACTGTCCTCCACACCTAGCACAGAAGGTAACAGAAGACAATGCTGAAGAATGAAGGTGTTCAGAATGGCTAGATTAAAATTCCAGCTTCTTGACTTTCTACTTGTGTGACTTAGTCCAGTTGTTTTCTTCAGGCTGCTTCCTCTGAGAAACGCAGACAAAGGATGACAAAAATAACTCCTTTTATTGTGTTGATATCAGGTGGAGAAATATGTAAGGTACCTAAAAAGCACCTGGCTCATAGTAATTTCTTAATAATCTTACATTTTAATCTCTTAGTATCTCTATTACATTAATATCATTATCTTTTATTTATTTTGTCTCAGGGCTTTGTTGTGTTTCAGTGTTACCAGTTAGGAAACAGAACTATCAAATTGGGTAATTTGAAAAGAGTCTAATAAAGAAGCAGATCATAAGTGCATGGGCAGATTGTAAGAAAGACACAAGGAATAATGCAGGAACAGGCACCCTAGCAATAGGGTGATGGAAGTATGGATTACAATTACCTACCCTGGGCCTGAAATTGGGAGATGAAAATAGTTAGAGAAACTCAGAGAGAATATTCACTTTGGAGAGGATCTCTGGTTTGATACAAGGAGACAAGGAGCCCACCCTGGTCCTATAAGGGATCATCCAGGAGTAAAAATCCTCAGACCTCTTCTACCTTTTTCCAATCTCCTGCTGGTGCTTTCCAATGGCTACACACAACCAGAATCCTCAGTACCAGGGATCACTTTGATGTGTGTTTCTTATTCTGGTTGGCCATGGGGAACACAGTGCAATGAAAGCCAACTGGAAAATATCCAGTGAGGTGAGTAATTTTATTTTCTGCCAGGTCCCCTCTGTCCCTTGCTGTCTAATTGTTAGTTCTATGTTGGCACTGTTTCCAGTCTCAAGTTGTTTCTTTGACTCTACAATCTCCCTTGTTACCCCAGCAGTGGTTTTATCATCTGATGTCTGATCTTGAAATGTATTATATTCATGTTTTAATTTAATCCTAAAATTTATGTTGCATTAGACTAGGTCCTCACTACTAGCACAGAGGTAACTTTTGCCCTACTCATGAGGTTTTTAACTTCTGAGATACCATTTAGCCTTCACGAGACTGTCCTCCACACCTAGCACAGAAGGTAACAGAAGACAATGCTGAAGAATGAAGGTGTTCAGAATGGCTAGATTAAAATTCCAGCTTCTTGACTTTCTACTTGTGTGACTTAGTCCAGTTGTTTTCTTCAGGCTGCTTCCTCTGAGAAACGCAGACAAAGGATGACAAAAATAACTCCTTTTATTGTGTTGATATCAGGTGGAGAAATATGTAAGGTACCTAAAAAGCACCTGGCTCATAGTAATTTCTTAATAATCTTACATTTTAATCTCTTAGTATCTCTATTACATTAATATCATTATCTTTTATTTATTTTGTCTCAGGGCTTTGTTGTGTTTCAGTGTTACCAGTTAGGAAACAGAACTATCAAATTGGGTAATTTGAAAAGAGTCTAATAAAGAAGCAGATCATAAGTGCATGGGCAGATTGTAAGAAAGACACAAGGAATAATGCAGGAACAGGCACCCTAGCAATAGGGTGATGGAAGTATGGATTACAATTACCTACCCTGGGCCTGAAATTGGGAGATGAAAATAGTTAGAGAAACTCAGAGAGAATATTCACTTTGGAGAGGATCTCTGGTTTGATACAAGGAGACAAGGAGCCCACCCTGGTCCTATAAGGGATCATCCAGGAGTAAAAATCCTCAGACCTCTTCTACCTTTTTCCAATCTCCTGCTGGTGCTTTCCAATGGCTACACACAACCAGAATCCTCAGTACCAGGGATCACTTTGATGTGTGTTTCTTATTCTGGTTGGCCATGGGGAACACAGTGCAATGAAAGCCAACTGGAAAATATCCAGTGAGGTGAGTAATTTTATTTTCTGCCAGGTCCCCTCTGTCCCTTGCTGTCTAATTGTTAGTTCTATGTTGGCACTGTTTCCAGTCTCAAGTTGTTTCTTTGACTCTACAATCTCCCTTGTTACCCCAGCAGTGGTTTTATCATCTGATGTCTGATCTTGAAATGTATTATATTCATGTTTTAATTTAATCCTAAAATTTATGTTGCATTAAAATAATTTATGGTGCTATGGAGTATTTTAAAACTTCCAGCTATAAAATGAGTAAGTTCTGAAAATCTCATCTGCAGCATGGTGACTATTGTTAACAGTACTGTACTGTATACTTGAAAGCTCTCAAATGTCTTAGCACACACACACAAAAGAAAAAGATAATTATGGGAGGGGATGAGGTCATAAGTCAATTCATTGCTGCAATCAATTAGCAATACATATAAGTATCAAATCACCATTGTGCACCCCTTATACATTGTTACTGTTGTTCAGTTGTGAAGTTGTGTACCGCTTATACATTGTGTCTGCCATAGATTGTAGCCCTCCAGGCTCCTCTGTCCGTGGGATTCTCCAGGCAAGAATACTGGAGTGGGTTGCGATTTCCTTCTCCAGGGGATCTTTCTGCTCTCAGGATTCAACCTGTGTCTCCTGCATCTCCTGCATTGGCAGGTGATTTCTTTATCACTGAGCCACTGGGGAAGACTTCCCCGGTGGCTAAGATGATCCCTGAGTTGGGAAGATCCCCTGGAGAAGGGAACAGCTACCCACTCCAGTATCCTTGCCTGAAGAATTCCCTGAACAGAGGAGCCTGGCAGGCTACCGTCCATGGAGTCCCAAAGAGTCAGACACAACTGAGCAAAAACGGTACATATCAATTAAATCTCAATAAAACTGGAAAAAGTAAAATAAAAATAACCAAAACCAAAAATATATTCTTCAGGTTATCTTTCATTAAGTTCTACACCCTTATTTTGCATATGGAATGTGCTTCTTTGTTATCATTTGTCTCCATACTTAACATATCTTTTGCTTTCATCTTGCCTGCGATTAATACAGAACTTTTTTCTCAAAAGTTCTCTATGATATGATATATAGATAAATCCTCTTTGATAGCCCACTAACACCTTGAAGCATTGTACTGTATAGTTCTGAAAACGGAGTAGGGATGAGGAAGAAGAAAAGACTCTTCTGAAGCTTTGTGAATCTTTTATTAATGGAATTTGCATCTATCCTCTCTGTCTGCATGCTAAGTCTCTTCAGTAGTTTGACTCTGTGATGCTATAGATTGCAGCCCACCAGGGTCCTCTGTCCATAGGATTCTCCAGGCATGAATACTGGAGTGGATTGCCATGCCCTCCTCCAGGGGATATTCCTGACCCAGGGATCGAACCCACCTTTCTTATGTCTTTTGCATTGGCAGAGGGTTCTTCATCCCGAGCACCACTTGAGAAGTCCATCTCTCCTCTCTAGCATGGGCGAAATGTCCAGGGTATTCTTGTAGTTCAAATCTCCTCTCTCAAATAACTATAGAGGCTTCTGTGAGACATCCTTATCCCTGACTGCTTCATCCCCATCTTGCCACCAGGTAGCTACTTGTGCTCTCCCTCATCTGAAATGGGGAAACAATAAGAAAAATCACCACTATCACTTTTCTGCAAATAGTGCTGTAGGCATGAGAATTTTCAGCATGCTATCAACTCATCCACACTGCTTCCAGCAGATGGTAATGGAAGTGGATCTAGGATTCTCCCCTGAGTCTGTGGACTCTGTTTTCATAACTCTCTCTTGAGATGCAAGGCATGTGATAAGACCTTTCCAGTGCTTTATCATTGCTGGTAAATTTCTTACTCATTTTCACTATTTTTAGGTGTTTTCATTTCATTAGATACTGCCATTGTAGATATACATGTATATTTGTGTATGTATGTATATGTATATATACAGATATATATTTTTTTAAGAAAAGAGAATTAAATACCAATATGCCATAATGGTTTTAAAAAATCCATTGTCTATTCTCCATTACACCTAAAGTAGTTGTGTGTGTGTGTGTGTGTGTGTGTGTGTGCGCGCGCGCTATGTTGCTTCAGTTGGGTCCAACTCTTTGTGACCCTATGAACCATAGCCCACCAGGCTCTTCTGTCCATGGCATTCTGCAGGCAAGTATACTGGAGTGGGTTGCCATTTCCTCCTCCAGGGTATCTTTCCGATCCAGGAATCAAACCCTTATTTCTTATGTCTCCTGCATTGGCAAGTGGGTTCTTCACTAATAAAGCCACCTGGGAAGCCGTGTGTGTGTGTGTCTGTGTGTGTGTGTGTCTGTGTGTGTGTGTCTGTGTGTGTGTGTGTGTGTGTGTCTGTGTGTGTAATTCTCTTTTCTTCAAATAATTAAGGAGAAAATAGAAGGAAAAGATTAATAGATATACCAATATAATTAGAATTTTTCTATATCTAGAAATGATAGATTTTTAAAAAATTTATCAGATATAAAGATAAATAGCTACAGTACAGGAGAGCTTATGGAAGGGAGGAGACCATTCCTTGACATGAGCTTAGTTTCAGACCTAAAAACAGAGAGAGGGTGCTGCTTTTCTCTTTTTTATGGAAGGCAGGGTAGGGAGGAAGGGGAGGATGGGGAGGGAGGAAGGGGAAGACGGGGAGGGAGGGAGGAGGTAGGGTGGGGAGGAGGGAGGGAGAGGGGCGGGCGGGCCACTTTTTCTATTGGTCTTTCATTTATCTATTTTCATCCATTTTTGTTCTTTGGCCCATGCGGGCCTCCCATCGCGGTGGCCTCTGTTGTCACAGAGCACCAGCTCTGGGCGCATGCGCTCCAGAGCTCCAGCTTGGAGCTCTGCGGCATGTGGGATCCTCCCAGGCCAGGGATGGAACCGGCGCCCCTTGCACTGCAAGGCAGTGTCCTTACCCACTGGACCACCAGGGAAGCCCAGGGTGTTGCTTTTGAATGAGTTGCTTCAGGCACTTCACAAGTAGGAAGAACTCAACAAACATTTACTGATTGATTAAAGCTCAAAATATAAATCCCTGCCTCTTAATAAAGACATAGACTCAAAATATTCTAATTATATTATTCAAGTCAGTGAAAAATACTTAAATTGTAAATAATCCTGTTTTGAGGTAACACAGAAGCTATTTTACCCAATTATTATTATTGGAATTGTTCTATTCCATAGGCATGCTTGGCATGTCCTATTCATCACAGCAACCAAATAATAAACCTGTTCCCTGCAGTTTATCAGAGAAGTGCTGGCCATGTTCAGGGGCAAGAGACAAAGAGAAAACAGTGATGGTAGTTTTTAATAATAATTAATTATTTATACAGTGCTGACAAGGGTTTCACTAATGGGGAAGGCACAGAATCAGACTCTCCTCTGCCTGAAGGACTGAATTCTAAGAGAGATGAGCAATTCAAAAGTGAAATAAGCTTTGTCACACTGAGGTTGTAGCTTATAATTTCAGAATTCCTTTGGCATAGGTTTAGTTCTAAAAAATACTGAGAGTATAATCTATAGTGGTGACAAATGACCTTGCAGTATTACACATTCCCTCTTCTTTGTCTTTACCTCAATTTTGTGAAAACAGCAATTAAGTCATACTAAATCATCTGTGATTCGGTTTCTTAACTGGTCCATTTCTTGACCCTTCACTACTTTTATACTATCGTAATTACTATAGTAGTTACAAGAAATCTTTATATCTATTGGGAATCCTTCTTTCTCATATTCTACCTCTTCCTCCTTCTCCTCCTCTTTCTTTTCGTTTTTGAAGTTTGACACTGAATGATAATCCATGCTTAGTTGGTCAGTTTTGTCTGACTTTGCAGCCTAATGGACCTTAGCCCACTGGGCTCCTCTGTCCATGGAATTTTCCAGTCAAGAATACTGGAATGGGTTGCCATTTCTTTCTCTAAGGGATATTCCTGACTCAGGAATCAAACCTGAATTTCCTGTGTCTCCTGGATTACTGGTGAATTCTTTACTCACTGAGTCAACAGGAAATGATAATCCATCATTTTGCTAAGAGATGGACACAGTGTTAATGAGGCTGAGATTGTGTTATCAGAATTGTAAAGAGATAGATTGATCCAGGATCACCATCTCTACATCCAGAGACGTGCCCTTCTAATGGCTGTTAGCTATCCTACAAGGTGGAAGAGAAGGGTGACAACTAAAACATATTTTCACTATTGGGACTTACCAGGTGGTGGAGTTGGAAAGAATTTGCCTGCCAATGCAGGAGAATAAAAAGATTTGGGTTTGATCCCTGACTCAGGAACATCCCCTGGAGTAGAAAATGACAACCCACTCCAGTATACTTGCCAGGAAAATTCCATGGACAAAGAACCTGACAGGCTATAGTCTATGGGGTCACAAAAAGTTAGACATGACAGATCAACTGAGTACACACATTTTCAGTATTAAAATATTGCTAGGCACTGTTAGCTGTGATGCCTCTATGCTAGACATTGCACACTGTCACAGCACAGCCTGATGTTTTTTCTTTCTTTTTTTTAATCTTTTTTTAAAAATCGGAATATAATTCTTTTGTGGCTTCCAGGTGATTCTCCTGGTAAAGAACCTGCCTGCCAATGCAGGAGACATAAGAGACATGGGTTTGATCCCTGGGTTGGGAAGATCCCCTGAAGGCAGGCATGGCAACCCACTCCAGTATTCTTGCCTGAAGAATCCCATGGACAGAGGAGCCTGGTGGGCTACAGTCCATAGGGTCGCAAAGAGTCAGATATGACTGAAGCAATTTAGCATGCACACATGCATAATTGCTTAACAGTGTTGTGTTAGTCTCTGTTATACAATGAAATAAATCAGTCATATGTACACACATACCCCCTCCCTCTTGGACCTCCCTCTTACACCCTCACCCTACCCTCTAGGTCATCCCAGAGCACTGAGTTAAGCTTCCTATATTCCAGAGCAGCTTCCAACTAGCTATCTACTTTATCTGTCAATCTTAATCTCCCGATTCCTCCCAGCCTCCCCTGTGTCCACATGCTTGTTCTCTTGTTCTCTACATCTGCATCTCTATTCCTGGTTTGGAAATAGGTTCATCTGAATCATTTTTTCTGCATACATGCATTAATACACATATTATTTTTCTCTTTGTGACTTACTTTACTCTGTATGACAGTTTCTAGGCCCATCCACATCTCTACAAATGGCCCTATTTCACTGATTTTTTATGATAAGATGTTTGGAGGGGTTATTTGTTACTGAATGTGGGGCAGTGGCCGGCAGAAGATAATCTGGATCCTCTCCCAGGCACAATTTCTTAGCAGATGTTAGTCTCCAAAAAAATGTGGTTGATTGTCAGTATGTGAAGAAACCAGCTCAAGGTGAATAGTTTTTTCGAAAGAAAATATGAATTTCTTTTCCCCTTTCAGTTTACAAATGTATTTTAGAACTCTAAGAAAAAAAAGAAGAGTGAACATGTTCATTTTCCCAGAGCGTAATCTCTTTCAGGCATTGAGTCTAGCAACTGAACTAGTGTCTTTAATGTGTGAACTTGAGATATCTGAAGACATAATACATGTTCCGGATAAATACCCTCCAAGACAAGCATGTCATTTGGAAGACTTTCTCCATGAGTGGTGTTGCTGACACATGCCCTGATGATGTTTGTCAGATGTTTTCATTTCCAAGTGGAAGAGGCAACCATCTGGTGCTCACAGCAAATCATTTCAGATCACTAAGAGAAACCAAGCTTTTTATTCCAACCAATACTTAGGCAAATTCAAAGGAATAAAAGGTAAAATTTTGATCACTGTAGTAATTTCTCACTCAAGTTAGCAGATATAATTTTGATAGAGGAAATGTTCGCCCAGGTGTGAAATACTCTATTGATCTAAGATAACTAAAGACATTTCACATAAAGGGCTTCTCTCGTGGCTGAGCAGTAATGAATCTGCCTGCCAGTGCAGGAGACTTGGGTTTGATTCCTGGGTCGGAAAGATCCCCTGGAGAAGGAAATGGCAACCCTCTCTAGTAGTCTTTCCTGAGAAATCCCATGGACAGAGGAGCCTGGTGGGCTACAGTCCATGGATTCTCAATGAGTCAGACACGAGTCAGTGATTAAACAAACAACAACAAACTGAAGTCATACAACCATTTTCAGTAGTCAATTGAGTAGATTGAACACAGATACTACTTTCAGAAGTAACCTGCATCTGGAGGCAAGTGGTTGAAGTGAATTTTAAGATGTATATATGCATTGATCTATTCAAGAACTGCAAGTCAGGTATATGATTAAGTATTAAGGACACAAAGATCTTACAATATCATAGTAGAAATACAGAAAAGAGATTGTTCAAAGCAGTGTTGAAGAGATGGAAAAAAAGCTACACAGCAGAGAGTGAAGGAAGGATCCTCACCCAGCTGAGTGTCTGAAGAATAAAGATTTATTCCACACAATTACTCATCTAGTAAAGAAACCAGTCTCCCCCCAGGAATTTTGAATTTAGTTTGTGGTTGATTGTCAGTATGTGAAGAAACCAGCTCAAGGTGAATAGTTTTTTCGAAAGAAAATATGAATTTCTTTTCCCCTTTCAGTTTACAAATGTATTTTAGAACTCTAAGAAAAAAAAGAAGAGTGAACATGTTCATTTTCCCAGAGCGTAATCTCTTTCAGGCATTGAGTCTAGCAACTGAACTAGTGTCTTTAATGTGTGAACTTGAGATATCTGAAGACATAATACATGTTCCGGATAAATACCCTCCAAGACAAGCATGTCATTTGGAAGACTTTCTCCATGAGTGGTGTTGCTGACACATGCCCTGATGATGTTTGTCAGATGTTTTCATTTCCAAGTGGAAGAGGCAACCATCTGGTGCTCACAGCAAATCATTTCAGATCACTAAGAGAAACCAAGCTTTTTATTCCAACCAATACTTAGGCAAATTCAAAGGAATAAAAGGTAAAATTTTGATCACTGTAGTAATTTCTCACTCAAGTTAGCAGATATAATTTTGATAGAGGAAATGTTCGCCCAGGTGTGAAATACTCTATTGATCTAAGATAACTAAAGACATTTCACATAAAGGGCTTCTCTCGTGGCTGAGCAGTAATGAATCTGCCTGCCAGTGCAGGAGACTTGGGTTTGATTCCTGGGTCGGAAAGATCCCCTGGAGAAGGAAATGGCAACCCTCTCTAGTAGTCTTTCCTGAGAAATCCCATGGACAGAGGAGCCTGGTGGGCTACAGTCCATGGATTCTCAATGAGTCAGACACGAGTCAGTGATTAAACAAACAACAACAAACTGAAGTCATACAACCATTTTCAGTAGTCAATTGAGTAGATTGAACACAGATACTACTTTCAGAAGTAACCTGCATCTGGAGGCAAGTGGTTGAAGTGAATTTTAAGATGTATATATGCATTGATCTATTCAAGAACTGCAAGTCAGGTATATGATTAAGTATTAAGGACACAAAGATCTTACAATATCATAGTAGAAATACAGAAAAGAGATTGTTCAAAGCAGTGTTGAAGAGATGGAAAAAAATCTACACAGAAGAGAGTGAAGGGAAGGATCCCCTCACCCAGCTGAGTGTCTGAAGATGTTCCCTGAGACCAGGAATAAAGATTTATTCCACACAATTACTCATCAGTTTAACTTTTCATAATAACAACACAGTTATACCACTTTTCAGATGATTCATTTGTTGTCTTAACAATGATGTTTTTCATCTAAAAACACCCCCCAGATATGCTCCATATTACTTAACTCCACTAAGTAATAATTTAAAATTGTAGTTTCAGGTTAAGACACACATGTTTACTCAACATAAGAGTCTGTACTCACAGACTGTCACATGGAACAAATCTGGATTGTGTTCCATACTTAGAAGAACTCAAAACATTTTTCTTTGCATTGTGTAAGTCAAGTGAATAGAATGACAAGTTTGAATTTTCTGTTCCTTTTCATAGAAAATCTGCACATGTACAAAGCACTCTTTTATGTTGCCCTAAAAGTGATTTTTCTAAGCTACAATTTTGCTTTTCAGTGGAGCTTGTGTGCAAGATAACTATGGGCCTTATTATGTTTGAAAAATTGATGAATAAAACACTGAAGGAAAAAAAAGTCTCAAGTGATGATTACCTCATACACTTTCCCCAAACTTGCCATCATGGCTTATCTGTCTCATTTGGTACACACAATAAACTTTCAGTACATGTCATTTTATATACCATGTACATTTCTTAACTTGCAAACTGTTTGCTTATATAAACTTGATTTCGTTGTTTTATTGGCAAATGCTTTTATCTGCAAAAACTGTTTGGATCTTTTATGTTGAGGTGAAATAAATCATGATCTTTCTCTAAAGGTTCATTTTTTTTAATGTAACAACTTTTCACTTAATAATAGCAGGGTTTTCTGGAAAAAAATAAAGTTGTTAAGCAAAGGATAAGTACACCAGTCTGAGTTAAATCTTAGAACATTCTTTGACATGAGCCAGGAAAATAGAGGATCGAGATGTGTGTGAAGAAATAAAGGAGTTGGTATATGTTATAAATGACAGGTATATGATTAAGTATTAAGGACACAAAGATCTTACAATATCATAGTAGAAATACAGAAAAGAGATTGTTCAAAGCAGTGTTGAAGAGATGGAAAAAATCTACACAGAAGAGAGTGAAGGGAAGGATCCCCACACCCAGCTGAGTGTCTGAAGATGTTCCCTGAGACCAGGAATAAAGATTTATTCCACACAATTACTCATCAGTTTAACTTTTCATAATAACAACACAGTTATACCACTTTTCAGATGATTCATTTGTTGTCTTAACAATGATGTTTTTCATCTAAAAACACCCCCCAGATATGCTCCATATTACTTAACTCCACTAAGTAATAATTTAAAATTGTAGTTTCAGGTTAAGACACACATGTTTACTCAACATAAGAGTCTGTACTCACAGACTGTCACATGGAACAAATCTGGATTGTGTTCCATACTTAGAAGAACTCAAAACATTTTTCTTTGCATTGTGTAAGTCAAGTGAATAGAATGACAAGTTTGAATTTTCTGTTCCTTTTCATAGAAAATCTGCACATGTACAAAGCACTCTTTTATGTTGCCCTAAAAGTGATTTTTCTAAGCTACAATTTTGCTTTTCAGTGGAGCTTGTGTGCAAGATAACTATGGGCCTTATTATGTTTGAAAAATTGATGAATAAAACACTGAAGGAAAAAAAAGTCTCAAGTGATGATTACCTCATACACTTTCCCCAAACTTGCCATCATGGCTTATCTGTCTCATTTGGTACACACAATAAACTTTCAGTACATGTCATTTTATATACCATGTACATTTCTTAACTTGCAAACTGTTTGCTTATATAAACTTGATTTCGTTGTTTTATTGGCAAATGCTTTTATCTGCAAAAACTGTTTGGATCTTTTATGTTGAGGTGAAATAAATCATGATCTTTCTCTAAAGGTTCATTTTTTTTAATGTAACAACTTTTCACTTAATAATAGCAGGGTTTTCTGGAAAAAAATAAAGTTGTTAAGCAAAGGATAAGTACACCAGTCTGAGTTAAATCTTAGAACATTCTTTGACATGAGCCAGGAAAATAGAGGATCGAGATGTGTGTGAAGAAATAAAGGAGTTGGCAAAAAATTTATGGAAGCCAAGTTAGTTCAGGTAAATATAAAGAACCATTTAAAAAAAGAGAGAGAGAGAGATAGGAATAATGATTCCTAAGGATAGGATAAGTATTGAATATTATTAAAAAGTAACCTTCTAAGATGATTTATAAACAATTGGGTGATTGCATTATAAAGATAAAAATAATACACACACATACAGGAAGTGAGACTGTCCTAATGTTCCAATGTTATGTAATTGGGCATAGGACGAAATGGTTAGATAGCACCAGTGACTCAATGGACATGAATTTGAATAACCACAGGAGACAGTGGAGGACAGAGGATCTTGGCATCCCGCAGTCCACAAAGTCACAAAGAATCAGACACAACTAGCAAGGGCATTCAGATTAGATCCAACACCTTCAGGGTAGTATCGTCATAGACTGGGTACTCATACTCAGGATAATATTTTTGGAATGGAATCGTACACAGATTCACTTTTAGGCTGATATCACAGTTTACTTGGAAGCAAAGATGTTTGCTCAACATTAGTTGATTCAAAAGAAGTTCTAAAAATTTTCACCGATACTGAATATGCATATAAATATACTTTCTGTAAAATTACTTCAAGAAAATATGCATCTTAACTCTTGCTCTAGGGACTTAGCCACATACTGTTCTATATTATTGCTAGTTTTTTTTTTTTTTTTTGATCCAACATTAAATGAGTTTCTCTTTCCATTCAGGACAACAAGCTTTTTCAGAATAGGTGTTATATCACATCACCAGTGCAAACTCTTGATTATACACAATTTTTAAAAATTTTATTCATTTAGGGCTTCCCTGGTGGTCCAGTGGGTAAGGACACCGCCTTGCAGTACAAGGGCTGCTTTTATCTGCAAAAACTGTTTGAAAGGTGAAATAAATCATGATCTTTCTCTAAAGGTTCATTTTTTTTAATGTAACAACTTTTCACTTAATAATAGCAGGGTTTTCTGGAAAAAAATAAAGTTGTTAAGCAAAGGATAAGTACACCAGTCTGAGTTAAATCTTAGAACATTCTTTGACATGAGCCAGGAAAATAGAGGATCGAGATGTGTGTGAAGAAATAAAGGAGTTGGCAAAAAATTTATGGAAGCCAAGTTAGTTCAGGTAAATATAAAGAACCATTTAAAAAAAGAGAGAGAGAGAGATAGGAATAATGATTCCTAAGGATAGGATAAGTATTGAATATTATTAAAAAGTAACCTTCTAAGATGATTTATAAACAATTGGGTGATTGCATTATAAAGATAAAAATAATACACACACATACAGGAAGTGAGACTGTCCTAATGTTCCAATGTTATGTAATTGGGCATAGGACGAAATGGTTAGATAGCACCAGTGACTCAATGGACATGAATTTGAATAACCACAGGAGACAGTGGAGGACAGAGGATCTTGGCATCCCGCAGTCCACAAAGTCACAAAGAATCAGACACAACTAGCAAGGGCATTCAGATTAGATCCAACACCTTCAGGGTAGTATCGTCATAGACTGGGTACTCATACTCAGGATAATATTTTTGGAATGGAATCGTACACAGATTCACTTTTAGGCTGATATCACAGTTTACTTGGAAGCAAAGATGTTTGCTCAACATTAGTTGATTCAAAAGAAGTTCTAAAAATTTTCACCGATACTGAATATGCATATAAATATACTTTCTGTAAAATTACTTCAAGAAAATATGCATCTTAACTCTTGCTCTAGGGACTTAGCCACATACTGTTCTATATTATTGCTAGTTTTTTTTTTTTTTTTTGATCCAACATTAAATGAGTTTCTCTTTCCATTCAGGACAACAAGCTTTTTCAGAATAGGTGTTATATCACATCACCAGTGCAAACTCTTGATTATACACAATTTTTAAAAATTTTATTCATTTAGGGGCTTCCCTGGTGGTCCAGTGGGTAAGGACACCGCCTTGCAGTACAAGGGCTGCTAGTTTGATCCCTGGCCTGGGAAGATCCCATGTGCCATGGAGCAGTGAGAGAGGCCACTGTGATAGGAGGCCCACACAGTCCAAAAGAAAAAAAAGAAAAAGAAAAAAAATTATTCATTTATTTTTGACAACCTCACACAGCATGTGAGATCTTAGTCCCTGGACCAGGGATCAAACCTGTGCCTCTGCTGTATGAATGTGGAGTCCTAACCACTGGACCACCAGGAAAGTCCCTTGGTTACAAACATATTAAAGTTTAGGGTTTATAAGCATAAAATAAAACAATATTTGTTGGATTAAACTGCATTGGTATGTTTAGTTTTTTTTGAATTAAGGAAATCACGAAGTCAAAGTAGGCAGAACAGAGTGGACTTGGTAATCTTGTTTTCACTATCATCTATGAAGTCATAACTGACACTAGTAGGATCTGACTACCAGTTAAGTTTCTGTTGGTAAGATGCTTGGCAGGAAAGAAGGGAGCAGAGCTGGTTGGTGCATATTGGACTTCAACCTGTGACCTTGGCCTCTTTAACGCAATGGTCCAACCAGTTGAGCTCACCCAGCCATATGTCCATCTTTACATTTGGCAGGAGAAACAGCACCATGAGGTGTTTTTGTTTTTGTGCAATCACAATTAATAGGCCATTCCTTCCAACACTGAAGAATTTTCCTATCTGCTTTTTCACACTTCTGGCAAAGAATAAAAGCTAATTACCAGTTGCACATCATGATGCCAGCTGAAGTCTCAGTATTGAAACTGTGTTTCTGTATTTTGGTGAGAATATCATCACCTTCATGACCATGTGAAAGAACCCATATCCAAACCCATGCTTTGCCATCTTCAGAAGAAATTAAAGACACTATGAATTTACAAGTCAAAGAACTGCTGCCTTTTCATTTTAAGTTTTTCTTCAAAAATGAAGAATGGGGGCAGAAAGCTATTAAAAGCAAAAGAAACTGAGAAGCTTAATTGACATACATACTCAAATTGTCCATCTTTCCTACTGAAATGACTTTTCTGGCTATTTTTTCAAGGTAGAAAGAAGGTGAAAATAACATCATAATCCAGCTGCATGAATTATGCTTCCTAAAATCCAAAGCCTGAAGAGACTAAAGATATCAAGTCCAACCCTCTTACTTCATGGTAAGAGTACTGAGGTGAAAAGTCACAAAAATATTAAGTGGCAGAACCATTCTCAAAATTATCTATCTAGTATTGGCCACATTGTATAAAGACAATGACTTAAGTAATTTTAAACACAATTCTCTCCTTGGAATTGGGGTAGGTGATTAAAGACAAGCATTTCTCACATAGTTCTGTTTTGAAATCTGTTACCTTATTTTATGTGTTCTTTCAGGCTCTAAATATTTACCAATTGACTGTTACATGCTAGACTACTGGATAAATCCCTAAGTAGTTATAATAAGCCACTCTGAAAAGGCTGCTTTGGTTTTACCTAGGCATATTGAAAGAGCTAAGTGAAAGAGTAAAAGTATCTGGGAGAGAGTGAAGGATGGGGAAGCCTGATGTGCTGCAGTCCATAGGGTCACACGGAGTCAGACACAGCTCAGCAACTGAACAGCAAACAACATTCTATACAGGGTAGGACTCCGTGATACCCACCCTCTCCTGGGGCCATCCTTCCCCTCTAGTAGATGAGACTCAGGGCAAAGGTGAGGGATGATTGATGTTCACGCCTGGAGTTAGGTCTGGTTTTTGTTTTTTGTTTTTTGTTTTTTTTGCCTACATTACCTTTGTAATAAAACACTATTTTTTAGACATTATATATAAGATTGGTCTATGTATATGTCAAGTTGTTGTTTAGTCACTAAGTCATGTCCAACTTTTTCTGACTCCATGTAGTGTAGCCTGCCAGGCTACTTTGTCTATGGAATTTCTCAGGCAAGAATACTGGAGTGGGTTGCCATTTCCTTCTCTATGGGGTCTTCCTGACCTAGGGATCAAACCTGAGTCTCCTGAATTGGCTCAGTGGGAAAGAATCCACCTGCCAATGCAGGCACTGCAGGAGACCCAAGTTCCATTCCTGGGTTGATAATAGAACTTGATACAAAAATAAATAAAATTATATCTCTTCCCTGAAACAATATTTTACTATTGAGACTATTTAAATAGTTTTTTTTTTTTGGGCTGGGCTGGGTCTTCACTGCTATGTGCCGACTTTCTCTAGTTGCAGTGAGCAGGGGCTACTCTTTAGTTGAAGTGCACAGGCTTCTCATTGTGATGGCTTCTCTTGTTAAATAGTATGGCTCTAGGGCACTTGGTCTTGAGTAGTTGAGGCACTTGGGCTCAGTAGTTGCAGTTCATGGGCTCTAGAGAGCTGGCTTGGTAATTGTGGCACCCAGGGGTAGTTGTCTTATGGCCTGTGGCATCATCTTGGACCAGGGATTGAACCTGTGTCCACTGTACTGACAGGCAGATTCTTAACTACTGGATTACCAAGGAAGTCATGAAATAGCTTCTTAAGAGTATACTCTTCATTAAAACTTATGCTGGCTTTGAGATTTTTACACTACTTAAAGCAACAAGTTAGTGTGCCCTGGTTTCATGGATTATGGCTGAAGGTAGGAGACTTTGGGATCAGCACAGCACAGCAAGCCATTGTAGCTATGTTAGTTCCCTTTATTTCCAAGTTCTACAGGGCACTGAAGACAGACCCAGATCAATTCCTGCATATCTAGTGGGAAAAACTGAAGCTTTTTTTAAGGGACAAGGTCTGCCTAGTTTTTGCTCTCTAAGAAGACACTATCTCTATCTTTCAAGGCTGATCACTATTTAAAAAAAAAAAAATCCTTGAAAAGGTAGTTCAGAACAAAAGCAATCAGTACTTCTGCTTCCAAGCTATGCATACATGCAAGAGATGCCTGGGAGATTGCTAGGTAACTTTCCTGTCTCTGTTTTCTCTAGTGGATCTTTCATAATACCTGTAGATTCATCTTCTGTAAGCATGACTGTGACCTTGTCAATCTCTTCTTGATTAGCCCTCAGTGTAAACATCATCCAGGCAAACCTATTTAGCCTGACCTTACAGGATCTGTACAATCTGGCCTTGCTTTCCCCTGCAGACTCACCATCTACTCTTCACTCTTATCTTCAAAGTCAGCAGTAAGTTCACCTTTCTCCAAACACAGGCAGCTCCACCCAGCTCCATGTCTCTTCTGTTAAGCTCTCTACTCAGTCTGAAAGCTGTTTCCTACTGTGTCTGCTCTGTATACTTGGTTGTTCTCTATACCCACACCTGCTCCGTGAGGCTTTTCCACACGCAGCATTCATTACTTAGTCTTTAGTCTCCTTCTAGGCTGTATTGTTTTTTTTTTGGGCTGGGCTGGGTCTTCACTGCTATGTGCCGACTTTCTCTAGTTGCAGTGAGCAGGGGCTACTCTTTAGTTGAAGTGCACAGGCTTCTCATTGTGATGGCTTCTCTTGTTAAATAGTATGGCTCTAGGGCACTTGGTCTTGAGTAGTTGAGGCACTTGGGCTCAGTAGTTGCAGTTCATGGGCTCTAGAGAGCTGGCTTGGTAATTGTGGCACCCAGGGGTAGTTGTCTTATGGCCTGTGGCATCATCTTGGACCAGGGATTGAACCTGTGTCCACTGTACTGACAGGCAGATTCTTAACTACTGGATTACCAAGGAAGTCATGAAATAGCTTCTTAAGAGTATACTCTTCATTAAAACTTATGCTGGCTTTGAGATTTTTACACTACTTAAAGCAACAAGTTAGTGTGCCCTGGTTTCATGGATTATGGCTGAAGGTAGGAGACTTTGGGATCAGCACAGCACAGCAAGCCATTGTAGCTATGTTAGTTCCCTTTATTTCCAAGTTCTACAGGGCACTGAAGACAGACCCAGATCAATTCCTGCATATCTAGTGGGAAAAACTGAAGCTTTTTTTAAGGGACAAGGTCTGCCTAGTTTTTGCTCTCTAAGAAGACACTATCTCTATCTTTCAAGGCTGATCACTATTTAAAAAAAAAAAAATCCTTGAAAAGGTAGTTCAGAACAAAAGCAATCAGTACTTCTGCTTCCAAGCTATGCATACATGCAAGAGATGCCTGGGAGATTGCTAGGTAACTTTCCTGTCTCTGTTTTCTCTAGTGGATCTTTCATAATACCTGTAGATTCATCTTCTGTAAGCATGACTGTGACCTTGTCAATCTCTTCTTGATTAGCCCTCAGTGTAAACATCATCCAGGCAAACCTATTTAGCCTGACCTTACAGGATCTGTACAATCTGGCCTTGCTTTCCCCTGCAGACTCACCATCTACTCTTCACTCTTATCTTCAAAGTCAGCAGTAAGTTCACCTTTCTCCAAACACAGGCAGCTCCACCCAGCTCCATGTCTCTTCTGTTAAGCTCTCTACTCAGTCTGAAAGCTGTTTCCTACTGTGTCTGCTCTGTATACTTGGTTGTTCTCTATACCCACACCTGCTCCGTGAGGCTTTTCCACACGCAGCATTCATTACTTAGTCTTTAGTCCTCCTCTGCTCCCAGGCTGCTATTTGCTTGCATCTTTAATTAGATCTTACTTCAGTGGGATGTGAATGATTATTTCTTGTGAATGTGTCACTTTCCTGGCCATACTCCAATACCTCGAGAGGGAGGGATTGTTCTTGCATTTTCTTATTCCTCACAGCATGAAACATGGTGTCTGGCATAGAATAAATCCCGTCTTATCCTGTTAATTGGATTGAATTTTATGCTACTGCTTCCCAAAGTACAAGACTGATAGACAGCAGAGTTAAATGGTGCCCTCCTTCCTCTGCATCCTCTGATGGGAGAAGACGTTCTAGAAGCATCCTCCACTCCATCACTTGTGTCACTCTATTTATTCTTTGTTCTTTCTTGTTTTGCCTCATCTCTTCCTTTCCTCTGATCTTTTTTCTCCTTGAATCCAAGAAAGATTCATTAGGATCTGTGGCAGGATGGTAGTAGCCCTACTATGTTCTTTTCACATCACTTAAGTCCCACTCCCAGTAACTACATCATTGTCAGCCTGGTCTCTTTACCAATCTTCTGTGTGCCAATAAGTGATTTAGATATGTTCCCATGGCTCAGATGGTAAAGAATCTGCCTGCAGTGCAGGAGACTTGGGTTTGATCCCTGAGTCAGGAAGATTCCCTGGAGAATGGAGTAGCTACCCACTCCAGGATTCTTGTCTGGAGAATTCCATGGAGCAAGGAGCCTGGTGGGCTACATATAATGGGGTCGCATAGAGTCAGACATGCCTGAGCAACTAATACCATATGCCAAAAGCAAGCCGTGCAGGACAGGAGAGACACTGGTCCTAGTATGACTCTGGGGCAGGTCCTATAAGTTCTTGCTTCAGTGGTATATGTTCTCAAAGATGGGAGTGATCTTGGACTCTCTATCTAGCTTCTCTTCCATGTGTCCTTACCACTGCCTGGTTCCAGATCTACCCATGTCTTTTTCAAGGTTCTCCAGAGAGCCCAGCCTCCTCATGCTGTTTCCTACTGTGTCTGCTCTGTATACTTGGTTGTTCTCTATACCCACACCTGCTCCGTGAGGCTTTTCCACACGCAGCATTCATTACTTAGTCTTTAGTCCTCCTCTGCTCCCAGGCTGCTATTTGCTTGCATCTTTAATTAGATCTTACTTCAGTGGGATGTGAATGATTATTTCTTGTGAATGTGTCACTTTCCTGGCCATACTCCAATACCTCGAGAGGGAGGGATTGTTCTTGCATTTTCTTATTCCTCACAGCATGAAACATGGTGTCTGGCATAGAATAAATCCCGTCTTATCCTGTTAATTGGATTGAATTTTATGCTACTGCTTCCCAAAGTACAAGACTGATAGACAGCAGAGTTAAATGGTGCCCTCCTTCCTCTGCATCCTCTGATGGGAGAAGACGTTCTAGAAGCATCCTCCACTCCATCACTTGTGTCACTCTATTTATTCTTTGTTCTTTCTTGTTTTGCCTCATCTCTTCCTTTCCTCTGATCTTTTTTCTCCTTGAATCCAAGAAAGATTCATTAGGATCTGTGGCAGGATGGTAGTAGCCCTACTATGTTCTTTTCACATCACTTAAGTCCCACTCCCAGTAACTACATCATTGTCAGCCTGGTCTCTTTACCAATCTTCTGTGTGCCAATAAGTGATTTAGATATGTTCCCATGGCTCAGATGGTAAAGAATCTGCCTGCAGTGCAGGAGACTTGGGTTTGATCCCTGAGTCAGGAAGATTCCCTGGAGAATGGAGTAGCTACCCACTCCAGGATTCTTGTCTGGAGAATTCCATGGAGCAAGGAGCCTGGTGGGCTACATATAATGGGGTCGCATAGAGTCAGACATGCCTGAGCAACTAATACCATATGCCAAAAGCAAGCCGTGCAGGACAGGAGAGACACTGGTCCTAGTATGACTCTGGGGCAGGTCCTATAAGTTCTTGCTTCAGTGGTATATGTTCTCAAAGATGGGAGTGATCTTGGACTCTCTATCTAGCTTCTCTTCCATGTGTCCTTACCACTGCCTGGTTCCAGATATACCCATGTCTTTTTTCAAGGTGTCCTTTCCAGAGAGCCCAGTAGGGAAGTCTGGCCTTTAGAAGACATGAACACTTATAGTGTTGGTTTAGTTGCTAAATTGTGTCCAACTCTCATGAATCCATGGGATATCTGTCCATGGGATATCTCAGGCAAGATTACTGGAGTGGGTTGCTATTTCCTTCTCCAATGAATACTTATATCCACCATAATATCCACCCAATGGTTCTCATCTGACCCTGATGGCATGTCATTCCAAAGGCTGTGTCTTTGTGCATTGTGGTATTTCATTCTTACTCGGGATCTTGTTAAGCAGTGTTTTATCTTTGTCTTTCTTTTCATTAGTTCTTGTCCTAGTTAAGTCTAATTGAAGATTTTGTGTGTGAATCCAGAGAGTACCTGCTTCCATCAAGTGTCCTTTACAGCTATGGACATGCACAGGGTCAGAGGAATATCCTGGGGCAAACAGCTAGAATAATGCCAGTGACTGAGGTCCAGAAATACTCTTCATAAACAGTTGGATGTTGGGGTCACAACAGAGGAAACCTAGTCATACACCTTAAGGTTTGGAAAAGAGTTGTATCCAACCAAGCCCCCAGCATAACATGAGCTCCCTGGTGAAAAAAAAAAAAGCAATATATAGTAGTCATTTTTTCTTATGTATGTTGCCATAACTTATATATTTCCAAATGAGGACAGGAGATAAAAGAAGGGGCAAGTGAGGACGCTGTGGCTCAGGCAAGAAGAACTAGATGCCTTTTTCATCACGTCAACCTGCAGGAACTTGCCCTCAGCCTGAAGCAGAAGTTCTGCTAACCCCTCATGAACCCTGTCCTACTAACTAGAGTCAGTCCCATCCAGGATTCTTGTCTGGAGAATTCCATGGAGCAAGGAGCCTGGTGGGCTACATATAATGGGGTCATAGAGTCAGACATGCCTGAGCAACTAATACCATATGCCAAAAGCAAGCCGTGCAGGACAGGAGAGACACTGGTCCTAGTATGACTCTGGGGCAGGTCCTATAAGTTCTTGCTTCAGTGGTATATGTTCTCAAAGATGGGAGTGATCTTGGACTCTCTATCTAGCTTCTCTTCCATGTGTCCTTACCACTGCCTGGTTCCAGATATACCCATGTCTTTTTTCAAGGTGTCCTTTCCAGAGAGCCCAGTAGGGAAGTCTGGCCTTTAGAAGACATGAACACTTATAGTGTTGGTTTAGTTGCTAAATTGTGTCCAACTCTCATGAATCCATGGGATATCTGTCCATGGGATATCTCAGGCAAGATTACTGGAGTGGGTTGCTATTTCCTTCTCCAATGAATACTTATATCCACCATAATATCCACCCAATGGTTCTCATCTGACCCTGATGGCATGTCATTCCAAAGGCTGTGTCTTTGTGCATTGTGGTATTTCATTCTTACTCGGGATCTTGTTAAGCAGTGTTTTATCTTTGTCTTTCTTTTCATTAGTTCTTGTCCTAGTTAAGTCTAATTGAAGATTTTGTGTGTGAATCCAGAGAGTACCTGCTTCCATCAAGTGTCCTTTACAGCTATGGACATGCACAGGGTCAGAGGAATATCCTGGGGCAAACAGCTAGAATAATGCCAGTGACTGAGGTCCAGAAATACTCTTCATAAACAGTTGGATGTTGGGGTCACAACAGAGGAAACCTAGTCATACACCTTAAGGTTTGGAAAAGAGTTGTATCCAACCAAGCCCCCAGCATAACATGAGCTCCCTGGTGAAAAAAAAAAAAGCAATATATAGTAGTCATTTTTTCTTATGTATGTTGCCATAACTTATATATTTCCAAATGAGGACAGGAGATAAAAGAAGGGGCAAGTGAGGACGCTGTGGCTCAGGCAAGAAGAACTAGATGCCTTTTTCATCACGTCAACCTGCAGGAACTTGCCCTCAGCCTGAAGCAGAAGTTCTGCTAACCCCTCATGAACCCTGTCCTAGTAACTAGAGTCAGGTCAAAGATTGACAGCCTGTTTTTATCCATTCAAGTAACTCAGGAGATCCCCAGAGCAAATTATCCCGGCAGAAATTTAATAAGGTCTGTTTCAAAGAGAGCTCAGGGAACTTGCTGGCACAGAACCCCTCCCTGGCTTTCCAGGACGATTCAGCACCTCTGTGAGGATACTTGTGGACCAGAATCGGAGGTCCCTGCTGGACACAGTGCCCTGATTGTGGCCACTTCCGAGAAGGGAGTGTTACCTAAGGATATGCATCTGATTCTCTCTGATTCTTAGCCAGGTCACATTAAATCTTTAAAAAAAAAAAAAAAAAGAGGGAAGAAAGAAAGAAAAGTGTTTTGGAAGAAAAGACCACAGAGTGACAATATACAAATAACTGAAGCTTTTTTTTTATGCTAACTTACTTCCAGGATAAACTTTAATAAATGGATTTATGGCCCTTCAAGGCAAAAACCTAAAAGAATAGTTAACTCATTTGTAGGTCTTCCCAGATTTTTTCCCTCATGTGAATTAAATAAAAGTTGATTAGAATTGGTATGATTTCCAACAGAAAAAATCTTTTTTAAAAAAATTTTTCAAGTTGGATCTCCCCTCTCAAAAATCCAGGTCTCTAAATGCTTGCACAATCAGAATGTTATAGTTCTCATTTCAGAGAACTTACTATACCTTCTGACTTCACTTCAAGATAAGTAAAATTAGCAGAATAGGTGTTCAGATATTTTATTCATGTATCAATGAAGAAAATAGAATGTTATTAAGGGCAGATTTAAACCCTATAGGACAAAGATATTTATATATCAAGTTACTTGTGATATCTTCACCCAAATTTCACAGAATCACAAATTCATATTTATACCTGTCCTTATAACTCCGTACCAAAAAAATAAATAAATACTGGGGAAGATATTCCAAAGAAGGAGAAGAAAACTAGCTCCTGCAAAGGGTATTTACACTCTCCCTTTTACCACCACATCCCATAATAACAAAACTAGGTTTGTGTCTTTGGACAGGTCTCAACTAAGCCAGCCCTCTCTTCTTCCTTGTATTGTTGAAATATGGCCACTAAAATAATCTAGGCAATATCTGTCAACACACACTCTTCATCTTGACTCAGATAACATCCAAGTCTCTCCTCCTCAAGCTGAGAATATGTGTCATTAAACATGTTATCATCCTTGTCCTAAAGTGATCTCATTCCAAATCGTCTCTTCCCTCTACCTCTAGATTGAGCCCTATCTATTTCCAATTTCACCCTTACCAACCATAGAACGTTGTCACCATTTATGACTGTCTGACTACCCCCCCTTCTCAGAAAAACAGGTTGAAGGCAGGCAACTCTAGGAATGACTCATTCCAGAGTAAATTAGAATAAACTCTCAAAAAAGAACGAAATTTTGCCATTGGCAGCAACATGAATGGATATGCAGGGTATTAGGCTAAGCAGAATAAATCAAAGAAACACGCATAACTGTGATATCACTTATATGTGGAATCTAAAAAATATGCAAATAGTAAGTATAATAAAAATAAGCAGACTCATGTATCCAGAGTAAAATTAGTGGCTGTCAGCAGGGGGCAGGAGTAGACAATATACAGTATATAGGTGGGGAGGGAGCAACACAAACTCCTGGGTTTAAGACAGACTCAAGGCTGTAGTGTACACCATGGGGAACATGACCAGTGTTTCCTAATGACTATAAATGGAAAGTAACATTAAAATTTGTATAAAAATTTTAAAAATTTTGGGGCTTCCCTGGTGGTCCAGTGGGTAGAGAATCTGCCTTGCAGTGCAAGGGGCCTTGGTTCGATCTCTGGCCCAGGAGGAACCAAATTGCATTGGAGCGACTGGGCCAGTGTGTGCAATTATGAGCCAGTGCTCTGGAGCACATGCACCCAGAGTTGGTGCTCTGCAATGAGAGAGTCTACTGCAATGGGAGACCCACACATGCCAAAGAATAAAGATGGATGAAAATAAATAAAGAAAATAAAAATGTTTTTAAAAATTTATATTCTGTATGAAAATTATCCAATGATGTTTTGAGAGATGTTGGTACCTGCCTAACACCTGTAGTGTATGTAAGGAACACATAAAACTGGTGCATCCTGGGCTCATGACACATCATGAGCTGACTTTGAAACCTAGGCAAAAATGCAATGACTGTATCTCACTCAGTCTTCACCCAAAAAACTTTATTAGTGTGTGTTGGGATTTAAAAGTTTAATATTTAAATCAGAAGTAAATCCTGCAGAGAAGTTCTGAATTTTCTCCCCAGTAGTCCACTCACAAATAGGACCATTTACCATAAATATCTCTTTACCTCTAGATTGAGCCCTATCTATTTCCAATTTCACCCTTACCAACCATAGAACGTTGTCACCATTTATGATTTACCCCCTTCTCAGAAAAACAGGTTGAAGGCAGGCAACTCTAGGAATGACTCATTCCAGAGTAAATTAGAATAAACTCTCAAAAAAGAACGAAATTTTGCCATTGGCAGCAACATGAATGGATATGCAGGGTATTAGGCTAAGCAGAATAAATCAAAGAAACACGCATAACTGTGATATCACTTATATGTGGAATCTAAAAAATATGCAAATAGTAAGTATAATAAAAATAAGCAGACTCATGTATCCAGAGTAAAATTAGTGGCTGTCAGCAGGGGGCAGGAGTAGACAATATACAGTATATAGGTGGGGAGGGAGCAACACAAACTCCTGGGTTTAAGACAGACTCAAGGCTGTAGTGTACACCATGGGGAACATGACCAGTGTTTCCTAATGACTATAAATGGAAAGTAACATTAAAATTTGTATAAAAATTTTAAAAATTTTGGGGCTTCCCTGGTGGTCCAGTGGGTAGAGAATCTGCCTTGCAGTGCAAGGGGCCTTGGTTCGATCTCTGGCCCAGGAGGAACCAAATTGCATTGGAGCGACTGGGCCAGTGTGTGCAATTATGAGCCAGTGCTCTGGAGCACATGCACCCAGAGTTGGTGCTCTGCAATGAGAGAGTCTACTGCAATGGGAGACCCACACATGCCAAAGAATAAAGATGGATGAAAATAAATAAAGAAAATAAAAATGTTTTTAAAAATTTATATTCTGTATGAAAATTATCCAATGATGTTTTGAGAGATGTTGGTACCTGCCTAACACCTGTAGTGTATGTAAGGAACACATAAAACTGGTGCATCCTGGGCTCATGACACATCATGAGCTGACTTTGAAACCTAGGCAAAAATGCAATGACTGTATCTCACTCAGTCTTCACCCAAAAAACTTTATTAGTGTGTGTTGGGATTTAAAAGTTTAATATTTAAATCAGAAGTAAATCCTGCAGAGAAGTTCTGAATTTTCTCCCCAGTAGTCCACTCACAAATAGGACCATTTACCATAAATACACAGAGAAGGGAATGCCAGTCCACTCCAGTATTCTTGCCTGGAGAATCCCATGGACAGAGGGGCTTGGGGGGCTAGAGTCCCTGGGGCCCAAGAGTCGGACATGACTTAGATGCTAAGCCACCACCACAAACATAAATGGTAAAGAATCTGCCTGCAGTGCAAGAAACACCAGATGCCTCGATCCCTGGGTTAGGAAGCTATTCTGGAGAAGGAAATGGCAATGTACTGCAGTATTCTTGCCTAGAAAATCCCACGGACAGAGGAGCCTGGCAGGCTACAGTTCATGGGGTCGCAGAGTTGGACACGACTGAGTGACTGAGCACACACACAAATGAAGAATGTTCTGACTTCCCAGAAATCTGAATAGAGCTATATCTGGAAACTATATATTCTCTTTATGAGAAACTTAAAGGAACTTAATGGGTAATGTGATTTCTGACTTTTGATGGAGATGCTAGCTTAAGTACTTACTTTTTGAGCAAGGCCTCCTTGGCCACATTTTGGATACTGCATTATAGGAGTTATCTCACCTGAAAAGTTTTCTGCTTTTATAATTATTCTATTAGTACAAAGGTCACTAGGTGTCACTTTGACAGTATATTAAATGTTGATCTTAAGAATTTGATAGCTTCTTCTATAATACATATGTCATTTGTTTTAGAAGTAGTAAGTCCTCCTATTTGTCACCCAGAATATATGGCACAAAAATCAGGCCAAGTGGAGTACTCTAAACTTTTGATTTATTGTCACTAGAACTATAAATACTATAGGGTTTTCCAGGTGGTGCTGGTGGTAAAGTACCCATCTGCCAATGCAGAAGACATAAAAGATGAGGGTTCAACTACTGAGCCCATGCTTTAGAGCTCACATGCCACAACCAAGCTCATGGACTCTAGAGACCATGCTCTGCCATAGGAAAAGCCACGGCAATGAGAAGCTCGTGGAATGCAAATAGAGTAGCCCCCTAATCTCCACAACTCGAGAAAGCCCAGGCACCCAGAAGACCCAGCCCATCCATAAATAAATAAATAAATGCATTTTTTGAAGTACATTTTCATGGTCAGGTTTCCCTTTATTTTCCTGAATTTTATCTTTGAAAGAAATAGAGAACCTTATGTATATGTTTACTGTGCTGTCCTTCAGGATGATATTGTAACTTTGCAGGGTTAACAGAAATATTTTATACAATTTCACTGTATAAACTACATTGAGGACTTTAGCTCTTTTTTTGCTATAAAAGTTGATCCTTGCATACAAATAAACATTGCTTTGCCTTCACAATGCCAAATGACTGGGTGTGAATTTCCACACATTTCTCATCCACAGCGGAACAGCACCAGCTGAAGATGGGCATCCACTGGCAGGAAGAGGGGAACCTCTAAGTTCTGTGTGACATTTCAGTAAGTTCAGTGTGGGTGAGCTCTACTGGGTATTTGCTAATACAATTTAGCTCATTGATTAGTGGAAGCCTGCCTTTTAAGCTTTGTAATACAGCTATGATCTTAGAATTCAGTGCTGGCAAAGGGAGAAAAGCCTTCTTTTCTGCTAGATCTGCCCCCAAAACCAGTTAGCCTAACTGTACAAGCTAATGCACCTGTGGTTTCCAAAGTGTGACCAGGGGTCACAACTTACCTTAGAAAATGCCAGTTTTCATTTAAGTTTTTAAATGGTTTAAAAATAAGTTTTTTAAATAATTAAGTCAGGTCACATCTGGGAAGTCAGCTTACATGAATGCTATAGTTCCAGAAATGCTATAGTTCCAGTGGTGGTCGTGTTGTGACTAGAGACGCCCCTTGTTATTGGAGGGCTCTCGACCATATTCCAGTCCAGATGAGGTGTCAAAGGGAAAAGCAACAGAAATTAAAGGAATTAAGTCTGCAGCATGCCTGTGGTGTTATTTTTAAAAGACAAGCTAAATATACTGGCTGATCTGAATGTTATCTCTGAGGCTCTTGGCTGAAAGGTGCTACCCTGCCCAGTCCATTAATCCATCCCCGTTGAGCTGTGTGTGAAGCTTGAAAGTAAAAACTCACTAAAAATGGAGTGCTCTCAGGAAACAGGTTGGGACATATTTTGTTGACTTTCAGTAACCACAGGGGCACCCAAACAACCTGAGAGTAAAAACAACACTATCTGAAGTACATTTTCATGGTCAGGTTTCCCTTTATTTTCCTGAATTTTATCTTTGAAAGAAATAGAGAACCTTATGTATATGTTTACTGTGCTGTCCTTCAGGATGATATTGTAACTTTGCAGGGTTAACAGAAATATTTTATACAATTTCACTGTATAAACTACATTGAGGACTTTAGCTCTTTTTTTGCTATAAAAGTTGATCCTTGCATACAAATAAACATTGCTTTGCCTTCACAATGCCAAATGACTGGGTGTGAATTTCCACACATTTCTCATCCACAGCGGAACAGCACCAGCTGAAGATGGGCATCCACTGGCAGGAAGAGGGGAACCTCTAAGTTCTGTGTGACATTTCAGTAAGTTCAGTGTGGGTGAGCTCTACTGGGTATTTGCTAATACAATTTAGCTCATTGATTAGTGGAAGCCTGCCTTTTAAGCTTTGTAATACAGCTATGATCTTAGAATTCAGTGCTGGCAAAGGGAGAAAAGCCTTCTTTTCTGCTAGATCTGCCCCCAAAACCAGTTAGCCTAACTGTACAAGCTAATGCACCTGTGGTTTCCAAAGTGTGACCAGGGGTCACAACTTACCTTAGAAAATGCCAGTTTTCATTTAAGTTTTTAAATGGTTTAAAAATAAGTTTTTTAAATAATTAAGTCAGGTCACATCTGGGAAGTCAGCTTACATGAATGCTATAGTTCCAGAAATGCTATAGTTCCAGTGGTGGTCGTGTTGTGACTAGAGACGCCCCTTGTTATTGGAGGGCTCTCGACCATATTCCAGTCCAGATGAGGTGTCAAAGGGAAAAGCAACAGAAATTAAAGGAATTAAGTCTGCAGCATGCCTGTGGTGTTATTTTTAAAAGACAAGCTAAATATACTGGCTGATCTGAATGTTATCTCTGAGGCTCTTGGCTGAAAGGTGCTACCCTGCCCAGTCCATTAATCCATCCCCGTTGAGCTGTGTGTGAAGCTTGAAAGTAAAAACTCACTAAAAATGGAGTGCTCTCAGGAAACAGGTTGGGACATATTTTGTTGACTTTCAGTAACCACAGGGGCACCCAAACAACCTGAGAGTAAAAACAACACTATCTTGTTAAGGCTGAATTATTTTTGTTTTTCTCTTTTCTGTCTTACTTTGCTGACATTACAAGTTGATGAGCTTTATCTTGAGCACATCTTACTTCCTCTAAGGTAGTCTAATTATTGCTTCTTTCCTTCCTTGAGAGTATTTTCCCTGTGCACAAATAAAACCAGAGGAAAGACATTTTTTTAAACATAATAACATCAAAGTGTGACTAGTTTAATCAGCGTCGCCTTCAGAAATATTCTTATTTTTAAAGCAGAGATACGTAAGAGAAAAGAAAGAAAAATTAGTATTCACTGAGGAATAGCTACATACCTTGCATTCTTACATAAACTTTATACTAACCAATATGGGGTGTCATTAGCCCCCTTTATTCTGAAAATTAAAATTCAAAGAAGTTAAATTTTATTACATATAGAGTTAGTAAGTAGTATTAGCAGTTAGAAGTAAATAGAGGAGTTCATATTTTGAACACTACACCATGGCAATTCCATCAATAGAATAAATTGCTTAGAAAAAAATTGGTAGACAAGGGATATATGAACTACAACATTCTAAACCAGTATTTATCTCTGACAAAAACAGACTATGCCTATAACATCCAACACAGTAGCTGCTAACCACAAGTGGCTAGCTAAATTGAAATGTAAATTAATAAAAACAAATAGAAATAAAAAGTTTATTCTTGTCAGTTGCTCTAGGCACATTTCAAGAGTTCATTAGCCACATGTAACTACTGGCTACTTCCTTGAACAGTGTAGATTCAGAACATTTCCATCTTCAAGCTCAATTGGACAAGCTCAATTGGACAACTCCTCTTAACTATTTTGGATACAGAGATGTGAAGTAAGATATATCCCTGTTCTCAACTTTAAAGATCTGGGCGGGCTTCCCCTGGTGGTCCAGTGGGCAAGAACACCGCCTTGTAGTGCAAGGGGCGCCGGTTCGATCCCTGGCCTGGGAAGATCCCACGTGCCGTGGAGCAGCTGGACCGATGTGTCCCAATTACCGAGCCGGAGCTCTGGCGCACATGCGCCCAGAGTCGGCGCTCTACGACGACAGACGCCACCGCGATGGGAGGCCCACAGGAGCCAAAGAATAAAGACGGATGAAAATAGAGAAACGAAAGACCAATAGAAGTGGCCCGCCCGTTCCCCCCACCCCCAACCCGACCCCCGCCCAAAATAAATAAATAAATCTTTTTAAAAAATCAAATAAAAAATAAAGATCTGTAGCCATAACTAAAATTACGTTTTCTGTATCTATGTGTGTGGTGTGTGTAGGGGAGGAGGTGTGCGTGCGTGTGTGTGTGAGAGATATTTTTTGTCTTGAGAAATGAGAAAAAAGATGAAATAAAGGGAAGAAGAGAGAGGAAAAGCAAGAAGAGTCTTTCAAAGTTTCAATGTAATGAGGGCAGTTACTGGGAAGATTCATTTGCAAAGGATAGCTGATGCAGGGCATAAATGAAGCTTGCAAGAAAATATTTTCTTGTAACAGTAAGCAAACTGTACCAAGAAAGGTTTAAAAGATCAACTTGAAGGACTTCCCTTTCCGGCCAAAGTGAAGTAACAAGGGACTGGTTCACCTTCTTCCTTCAAACAGCCAAAAAGAAAAAAAAAGATCTTTTATTTTCAAGACACTAGACATCAGAAAACAAAGGACAATGATCTCTGAAAAAGGAAAACAGATGAAATAAACCCTACAACTACCCCAGGTTACAGCTTGAAAGAGATTCAGTCATGGATCAAGAAAAAGGAACCCAGGCAGAACTGCAGAGTCACCTGAGTTGAGGAGTCAGACCTGGAAGCCCTAGCACAAAGGTCCTCAACCTCCGGGAGCTAACACCTGATGATCTGAGGTGGAGCTAATGTGGTAATAATAGAAATAAAATGCACCATAAATGCAATGCCCTTGAATCATCCCTAAAATATCCCCCAACCCTGGTCAGTGGAAAAATTGTCTTCCATGAAACCAGCCCCTGTTGCCAAAGGTGTTGAGGATCACTGTTCTAGAAGAACAAGGCAGATAAAATCCACAAACAGAGAGAAAGCTGCCCAGAGGGAGAATTCTACAGCTTTGCTGAGTCCTCTCAAGAATTCAGAAGAGCACCAATCAGGATTTACTTGTAAGAAAACATGTCAAAGTAAGGTCATACATTTCCCTGGACATTTGATATGGCAATTGCCTTGGGTAGGCAGGAGTCCAAGAGAGCATCCTCTGATCCTAAGAGGGTACAACTCTGATGGACATTTACCTCCTTTCTGCCTAATCTTGCCTCTACCTTCTTCCTGCCATAGAAGTTGATTCCTGATCAATATCTTCCATGCCCATTTTATCTGAGCATATGCTTCCAAAGAATACAACCTGTGACAGAAGGAGAGTATTCGAGGGTGACAGCTGATTTTAATCTGGTTTGAACAGTTGTGTGAATGGTGGTACAATGTACTGAGGTGAGAATTACTGAGAAAAATAGGTTGAATGTATGAATGTATGGGGTGGACATAGTCTGTTTGACTATGTTAGGCTGGAGTTGGCTATTAGATGTCCAAATAGGGATGTGAAGACAGTTAACTATATGCTTCTGAACCTCAAGGAAGAAATAAGAGCCAAAGATAAGAATATGGACATCATCAGCATTTACAAAAAGTTTAGTCATGGAACTGGATAGAAAGTTTCTCAAATTGCTTAAAAACACACTAGAGGCCCCACAAATATTATAAAATATTTAATTGGAAAAAAGAAGTTTCTGGTTATATGACTGTGAGAAACACTGATCCCTCTATGTCATTTGGAGGATCCACAGTGCATGTTTATTATCAAGACAAAGGTTTTGAAAGTTCTAAAGAAACCTATTAGTTTTGTTTCCCTTGGGATTCTCAATACTTTTGCCAAAGGAACTTTTGGGGGAAGGATGTCCATTAGCATTTTTTCTCCTGAATCACTGTCTGAAATTGTTAATCTAGACTGAAAGGTCAACTTAAAATTTTTACTTTGATCCAGTTACAAAAAATAGACAATGTTTTAAAATTCTGCAATATTTGCCAATATCTATGTAGACTATGCTTTCAAGTCTGTACTTTTTCAAAACTAAAACTCTATAATTTCCTAACTTTGATGTTTACTGATTTTTTCTTATATTCTTCTCCATCACAACTGAGCCAGATCCCATGTCTAGAAATGAAAGTGGCAAGGAGCCAAAGAGACACACTGAGATTTTGTGGACAGTACACTGTGCCATTGGTTGTAACTGCCAAGTATCGGCTCTGCTTCTAACCTAACAGGGAGGAGATGCTGGCCTGGTCACAGCTCTGGATCTCAACTCACTCAAGATAGAAAGAGGATGATTAACAAGTGAACCTTCAGGATCATCCAAGTGATTGCTTTGGCAGCACAGATACTGAAAAGTGCCTCCTAGCTCTATAATTATAGAAAATGAAATAAATGACAATAAGGTATAAAGAGAGGAAATTCACATCCCAGGCTTTATGAAAAGAACATCAACATCTAAACCTTCTCTCCCTTCTGTAGTTCATTGTGGTCATGCTATGAATACCCTGGAATAGACATTAGAGCATACATCTGGCTAGTATCTTACTAGCTGTGAACAGACATTATTATTTTAACTAACTTGTGAAAATGAAATTTTCAGACTGATAGATGTACATTCTTCCACGTATTACAAAGAAGACATGAGATTTACCTATGACTGTTTTCTATCTTAGACTTAACTTTTCTGGAGGTCTAGAGGCACCCGTGTTTCTTGCTGCTAAATACAATGTCAAATTTGTATATTGATGAAGTAGTTAGCCTTAAGTTTCAATAATTTCCATAGGAGGACTGCCATTGAATAGTGTATATACTCAATCATCTCAAAGAGAATTTTTTTTAATTTTACTTTTTCTTACAGTTTTGTTGTTTACAGATATGTATGATCCCAGATTGGTCATATGTATATCCCTGGCCCCCTTCCAGTACCCCCTCAATCCACCCCTCCAGTCCATCACACAGCAAACACTTGAGAAATAAGAACAATATATAGAAAATAAATGCCTTATCACAGGATGCGAGTGCATGGGTGCTCAGTCACTCAGTCATGTCTACCTGTTTGTGACTCCATGGAGTGTAACCTGCCAGACTATCCAGCTTTTAAATCTAGAAGTCCTATGAGCTACTGAAAGGACTAAATGGAAATTAAGATCATTACTGGACAGAGTTTTAACAGTCCTAAGGAGAGATGACCCTAATGATAAAATTCATATATTTTCTTTAGAATAACAAAACAGGGTGCTAACACGGGGACTTTTTCTCTATCACTTCACTTTTATTCTTCTGTGATAGAAGGAAAGTTTCACATGACATATCAAGTATGAAGTATCAAGTGAATGACCAAAGACATGAGTGCAGACCTCATGCATGCAACACAAACATAAAAAAAAATTCATTCCCATGCTGCCAAGAGATAGCTGCACAAATTATGTTCTTTGATGACCTGTACAGGTATTGGTACAAAAGGTACGTGTATTGGAGTTTTTTTTTTTGTTTTTTCCCTAGCTCGGCACCCATATCATTTGTCCAAACACTTATTCTGTAGAAAACCATGATACTTTGACACCATGCAAGCCCAGTCTAACAGAGACAAATGCTTCAGAGGATAAAAAATAAGAGGAAATTTCATATATTCAGCAGAGAAAGTGACTGTTATCCAGCAGAGGAAAACCCTGGGTGATCTTAATCTAAAAGATTTCAAACAGACTCATCCATTTGAAAGAGTAATTATAAACGGAGAATGTTTTCGAGACTAAAGGCCAGAGTTTCTTTTGTTAATAGACAAGGAATTCTGGGAAACCATCAAAAAGGAAGTAATGTACTCTGCACTTTAGTTAATAAGAGGAAAGTATTCTCAGCTCCGGAGCAGATGTAGATGCTAGTGGTAGAACACAGTGACAGCGTGACTGCAATCCCAGAATGAGGCAGATGACATCGCGAGTAAAAAAGACCTGAAATCTTATGGGGCAGCAGAAGAAATATGATGTAAAACTAGCAATGGCCAGAAAACGGTCTCAATGAGCAGAGCTTTCCAAAAATGAGACGACCGTTAGAAGATACAAAGCACAGTTACAGGAACTATCTAATATTTGGCACATTCATTTCATAAGCCAGCTGTGTAAACTATCTCATGAGCCAAGGTGAATAAGAATAAGGGTTTTAGAAGAAAGCATTTTCACTTTATGCAATAGAATTTTTATTGATATAAGGTATACTTGCATTTTTAATTTCTTCTCTCCATAATTTATAAGCAAAGAGTGCTAGTGTACAAAAGCTTTCTATTAAAAGTCTTCAGCTGTAATGGCAAGGTAATTTCTTATGGGAAAAATGAAATCTCTGCCACATTTAACCCAGCAATAATTTCAATGCCAATTCTAGCATAAAATTTTGGGGTTAACACGGGACTTTTCTCTATCACTTCACTTTTATTCTTCTGTGATAGAAGGAAAGTTTCACATGACATATCAAGTATGAAGTATCAAGTGAATGACCAAAGACATGAGTGCAGACCTCATGCATGCAACACAAACATAAAAAAAAATTCATTCCCATGCTGCCAAGAGATAGCTGCACAAATTATGTTCTTTGATGACCTGTACAGGTATTGGTACAAAAGGTACGTGTATTGGAGTTTTTTTTTTTGTTTTTTCCCTAGCTCGGCACCCATATCATTTGTCCAAACACTTATTCTGTAGAAAACCATGATACTTTGACACCATGCAAGCCCAGTCTAACAGAGACAAATGCTTCAGAGGATAAAAAATAAGAGGAAATTTCATATATTCAGCAGAGAAAGTGACTGTTATCCAGCAGAGGAAAACCCTGGGTGATCTTAATCTAAAAGATTTCAAACAGACTCATCCATTTGAAAGAGTAATTATAAACGGAGAATGTTTTCGAGACTAAAGGCCAGAGTTTCTTTTGTTAATAGACAAGGAATTCTGGGAAACCATCAAAAAGGAAGTAATGTACTCTGCACTTTAGTTAATAAGAGGAAAGTATTCTCAGCTCCGGAGCAGATGTAGATGCTAGTGGTAGAACACAGTGACAGCGTGACTGCAATCCCAGAATGAGGCAGATGACATCGCGAGTAAAAAAGACCTGAAATCTTATGGGGCAGCAGAAGAAATATGATGTAAAACTAGCAATGGCCAGAAAACGGTCTCAATGAGCAGAGCTTTCCAAAAATGAGACGACCGTTAGAAGATACAAAGCACAGTTACAGGAACTATCTAATATTTGGCACATTCATTTCATAAGCCAGCTGTGTAAACTATCTCATGAGCCAAGGTGAATAAGAATAAGGGTTTTAGAAGAAAGCATTTTCACTTTATGCAATAGAATTTTTATTGATATAAGGTATACTTGCATTTTTAATTTCTTCTCTCCATAATTTATAAGCAAAGAGTGCTAGTGTACAAAAGCTTTCTATTAAAAGTCTTCAGCTGTAATGGCAAGGTAATTTCTTATGGGAAAAAAAAATGAAATCTCTGCCACATTTAACCCAGCAATAATTTCAATGACATTTCAAAATTCTGTATGACATTTATAGAAGCATGAAGAGGAAATCTGGGGTTTTGTTGGGGTTGGGGTTAGCACAAAACTATTTATATCACATTAGATGTTACATTACATTGTATCATACTGTATCATATTACTATAATTATATATTCAGACATTTCTCTGCTTATATTTTGGTTAAAGCCTGAGATAAAAACTAGAGAAAATAACAGCCGGCAGATTTTTCTCCTTCAAAACACTCAGAGTTGAGCTGTGGTTTAATAAGCTAGCGTAGCATGTCAGAGAACTATAGGATATATTTTGATAGAAAGAAGTAACCTTCAGGGTTCAGGAGAAATTTTCAAATGGAAAAGTGGTTTTCACTACAAACATCATATTAAGTTATGAAAGATCTGTAACATCTGCCATTCATCTGTGCTTGGGGAGAAAAGTACAAAACTGGGCAATGAAAATGTGAAGCCAGGGCTGCATGGAAATGAGGATGGAGCTCCACTAAGGAAAGATGAAGGGTCCCTTAGGCACTGACAGGAGGGCAGAGGGCAGATCAACAAGCATTCTAATAAGGAGAAGTCCCAGGAGGCCGCACTGAGAAAGTGCTGCAAATAGCAAACACGCACACACAAGCAGGAAATAGGCTAACAGCATTTCCTTATGGTATTTTAAACATATCATCTCATTCAAGCTTTGAAACAGAAAACTTCGGCTCAAAAGGGGTTATGATCTCCTTTGTACTAATGAACAAACATTAACTGGAAGAGGTTTGTCCAATCATAAAAATTTTAAAGTCCAAGTACCAAGCACTGGTGTATTCATTATAAGAATATTTAACCCTTCAAAAGCCCTATAGTTCTTGAGGCTAAGCCATATATAAATATGGAATATTAACCTTCCTGATGGTCTTTCTCAATAAACTTAACATTTTTCTGCTATTACCTTCCCTTTCCTCTGTCTCTGCTATCAACAAGGGATTTTCCCTAAGTATCATCACCTCTCTGTTATTCTTCAGCAGGTGATAGACACCTGACTAGAAGGCAGGCCTGCATGTAGACAGCTAAGATTGTCTTCCATTTAGATAACATGGTGAGCATAGCTACATGAGGTGGCTGCCTCATACAACACAGCCTCTAACTAGCTGGGTACATCTGCCTGGTTCTGGGTTTCAATGAACAGACCAAGTTGATTGTCATGCTAAACTATTTCTGAAACTTAGACTCTGTTATTAAGAAGGGAGCTCTCTTGAGCAAAGTTATGATTCTTTGTCATTTCTCAAGTTGTTAATCCCAAATTGAGAACAAGTATGCCATTTGTTGAAGTCTCACTCAGAAACCCCAATACTACCAATAATACTTTCATTCTAAGCAAAGTGCCATTAAAATTTCAGATTCAGGTATCAGGTTCTGGTAATGATGAATCGAGTCCTTTGCCCTGACCTCTGAGTAGAAAAGCTCATTATCATGTATTTTTAAAAATCTCTTTAAAGGGCTTGAAGAGTTAAAATAGTGAAGCATTACCCAGAGGCTCAGGAAGATGAGCCTGAAAGTTTGGAGGTGGTTTTTTCCTTGCAGATTCCAAAAGAAATGTTAGAGAAGGTAAAAGACTTTTGAAGGGCTTCTTTAAGAGAGAAGTATCAAAGTTATATTTAAAGCATTGAAAAGAATAACAAGGAGGAACCAAAAAACTGCATGCTAGGAGTTAAGTGTAAATCAGGAAACATTAGTCTCTTGCATAGATTACAGCTGACATCTGAATCAATACAGTTTTTGAAATAGAATTGACATGGTTCTGCATTGCTACAGCCACCAGACGCCTGAAAGAAGAAAACATACATCTTCTCTGAAGAGAGATAACATCACATAAAGATCAGAAAACTTCGGCTCAAAAGGGGTTATGATCTCCTTTGTACTAATGAACAAACATTAACTGGAAGAGGTTTGTCCAATCATAAAAATTTTAAAGTCCAAGTACCAAGCACTGGTGTATTCATTATAAGAATATTTAACCCTTCAAAAGCCCTATAGTTCTTGAGGCTAAGCCATATATAAATATGGAATATTAACCTTCCTGATGGTCTTTCTCAATAAACTTAACATTTTTCTGCTATTACCTTCCCTTTCCTCTGTCTCTGCTATCAACAAGGGATTTTCCCTAAGTATCATCACCTCTCTGTTATTCTTCAGCAGGTGATAGACACCTGACTAGAAGGCAGGCCTGCATGTAGACAGCTAAGATTGTCTTCCATTTAGATAACATGGTGAGCATAGCTACATGAGGTGGCTGCCTCATACAACACAGCCTCTAACTAGCTGGGTACATCTGCCTGGTTCTGGGTTTCAATGAACAGACCAAGTTGATTGTCATGCTAAACTATTTCTGAAACTTAGACTCTGTTATTAAGAAGGAGCTCTCTTGAGCAAAGTTATGATTCTTTGTCATTTCTCAAGTTGTTAATCCCAAATTGAGAACAAGTATGCCATTTGTTGAAGTCTCACTCAGAAACCCCAATACTACCAATAATACTTTCATTCTAAGCAAAGTGCCATTAAAATTTCAGATTCAGGTATCAGGTTCTGGTAATGATGAATCGAGTCCTTTGCCCTGACCTCTGAGTAGAAAAGCTCATTATCATGTATTTTTAAAAATCTCTTTAAAGGGCTTGAAGAGTTAAAATAGTGAAGCATTACCCAGAGGCTCAGGAAGATGAGCCTGAAAGTTTGGAGGTGGTTTTTTCCTTGCAGATTCCAAAAGAAATGTTAGAGAAGGTAAAAGACTTTTGAAGGGCTTCTTTAAGAGAGAAGTATCAAAGTTATATTTAAAGCATTGAAAAGAATAACAAGGAGGAACCAAAAAACTGCATGCTAGGAGTTAAGTGTAAATCAGGAAACATTAGTCTCTTGCATAGATTACAGCTGACATCTGAATCAATACAGTTTTTGAAATAGAATTGACATGGTTCTGCATTGCTACAGCCACCAGACGCCTGAAAGAAGAAAACATACATCTTCTCTGAAGAGAGATAACATCACATAACAGATCTTAGATTACTCCTACAAACAGCCTTGCAATTTTAAGTCCCAATACAATAAAAAATAACATGGCACTAGTTGACAGAAAGACCCCCAAAATTTAAAAAAATGAGCAAAATAATGGATCGACAGTTAACAAAAGGGCATATCTGAATGGCCAGCAATTATGAACATATACTCAAAATATCTAGGAAAGGATGAATATCAAATTTAACATGTAATAACGCATCCACTCATTGGATTATTATAAATTTAAAAAGATGTCCTTTCTCTTGTTGTCAGGGAGAATCAATAACTAAAAAAACTGTAGATATAAATATTAAGTTATACAGACTTTTTTGGAAAAGCATCTTTTAACATCTATCAAAATTAAAAATATGCCCACTATTTGGACAAGCTTATTTATAGGACTCTGTTCTATAGAAATAAAATTATCATTATATAAAGACATGTTAAGGGTGTTTATGGATCCATTTTTATTGTGGACAAAAAAGGTAAAGAAAATAAAAAGATTCTAATTCCCTTGGAGTATATCTTAATGGTCAACAATCATGAAAACATAGTCAACAATCCCTAGTCAATGAAGAAACATCATTTTTCATAAGCCAGAAAGTCACTTCCCCAAATTCCCTTCCTTATATAGTTGTATATTAACGTTTGGCCACAAGACAGATTTGCCCAAGATTACAAAGCCAAAAGGGAAGCAGTAGTCATTGCATTCTGAAGTCAAGACAGGTGTCCAGTTGCCATTGCAGTTTGCTCGTGGTGGAGCTGATCTTCTGGCTCACCTCTTAGGCTTGGTGCACCTGCCACACCTACATCTACTTCAACTCCCATAGAACCTCCTGTGAGCTTCTTTGACTCTTGAGACAAGAATTTATGCTACTCCTTGGTGAAGGTCATCAGGTTTTTCTAGATCAAACACGTTGCCAAGGTTAAAGGCATTGAAAAGCAGATATGGGTGCCAGTTTGATTTCATAGATTCAAGTTGGTCCTCACAGTTGCCATTTTTCCCAACTCTTCTCTACTTGATTTCTAGATTTTCTTCCTAACTATTAGCCCTTCTGACTTCACTACACACAGGTTCACCCTCCATTGACTTCTTTACTAGCTTCCACAAATGTATGGGTGCAATTCCTATAATAAATCACCTTTTCCATATCACTTATGGCCATTGTGTTTCCCTGCTAAAGCTCTGATAAAACTCCCATTAAGAGAAAACTGGAAGAAGAAATTAAAACCAAGTTAAAACAATGACTGTAAAAGACTATAACATTAAGTCTATGCAAAAATTGTGTTTATAAGGAGTCTTTTTAAAATTATATACAGAAGTTGAAGTATTTTCTTCCTAAATCCCAACAGATGATCTTGAACACATTTAATCAAATATTCCCATACCTAAGAACACTACTTCAAGGTGGTGAAATGTCCTATATTTCTTGACTCCCTTTAAAAAAAAAAAAAAAGAACTGTCTTTTATGTAGATTCTTAAGGACTTGATGAATGGAAAGAAGTCCAGGTTCTGTGTGACTGTAATCATATACAATTTGTGAATGCCTTTTTAAAGGAACTCAATATAAAATTGAGTCTTAGAATGAAAGTATATGAATTGGAAAAATAGATAGCATAAAAAATACAAATATTGAAAAACTGACAATACAGATGTCAAAAGTCTAGAAAATTAATATAATTATTTAATATACTTTAAGGTTATGTTTGTGGGTAAATATTCTTTGATTTCCACTTTATAGACATCAAGTTTGTAAGATCATTTTCTATAGAGAGAATAGGAAGGTAATTTACTTTTTCCTCTAGCACGGCTGACAGAAATTTATTATTGATGAGCGTCAAAACTTGTGTCATGTAAATTTTTAAGGTTGTTGTCAAATTTGGAGAAACTTCTATCTAGTTCCATTCAGATACGAAATAGAAAATTTTAAAGCTTATATGAGCTGTACTGTTTGGGGAGCATCAACTTTTGTTCTGCTGTGACTTTTTTTTTAAGTACGTGAGTGATCCATTGACAAAAAGGCATTGAAAAGCAGATATGGGTGCCAGTTTGATTTCATAGATTCAAGTTGGTCCTCACAGTTGCCATTTTTCCCAACTCTTCTCTACTTGATTTCTAGATTTTCTTCCTAACTATTAGCCCTTCTGACTTCACTACACACAGGTTCACCCTCCATTGACTTCTTTACTAGCTTCCACAAATGTATGGGTGCAATTCCTATAATAAATCACCTTTTCCATATCACTTATGGCCATTGTGTTTCCCTGCTAAAGCTCTGATAAAACTCCCATTAAGAGAAAACTGGAAGAAGAAATTAAAACCAAGTTAAAACAATGACTGTAAAAGACTATAACATTAAGTCTATGCAAAAATTGTGTTTATAAGGAGTCTTTTTAAAATTATATACAGAAGTTGAAGTATTTTCTTCCTAAATCCCAACAGATGATCTTGAACACATTTAATCAAATATTCCCATACCTAAGAACACTACTTCAAGGTGGTGAAATGTCCTATATTTCTTGACTCCCTTTAAAAAAAAAAAAAAAGAACTGTCTTTTATGTAGATTCTTAAGGACTTGATGAATGGAAAGAAGTCCAGGTTCTGTGTGACTGTAATCATATACAATTTGTGAATGCCTTTTTAAAGGAACTCAATATAAAATTGAGTCTTAGAATGAAAGTATATGAATTGGAAAAATAGATAGCATAAAAAATACAAATATTGAAAAACTGACAATACAGATGTCAAAAGTCTAGAAAATTAATATAATTATTTAATATACTTTAAGGTTATGTTTGTGGGTAAATATTCTTTGATTTCCACTTTATAGACATCAAGTTTGTAAGATCATTTTCTATAGAGAGAATAGGAAGGTAATTTACTTTTTCCTCTAGCACGGCTGACAGAAATTTATTATTGATGAGCGTCAAAACTTGTGTCATGTAAATTTTTAAGGTTGTTGTCAAATTTGGAGAAACTTCTATCTAGTTCCATTCAGATACGAAATAGAAAATTTTAAAGCTTATATGAGCTGTACTGTTTGGGGGGAGCATCAACTTTTGTTCTGCTGTGACTATTTTTAAGTACTGTGAATTGACAGAATTCACAACCAGTATTTATTTATTGATGACACTGTATCCATTGATTCAGTTGGGGTATAGAAGAATTCTTTGAAATCATTTCTTCACCTTGGCAGCTAAAACACACTGAAGGCCAACATGACTGCAACTACATAAATACCATCCCATTAAATTCAAACTTAAATATATCAACATCTTAACTTTTATTTAGGCAGATGTCAAAAATGTCCATGGTCACCCTGGTGCCACCCATATAAGAGGAAGCATAACTGAGTTACGAACCATTAACATAGACTGTGATATTGACTGTGATCAAAATTTTGCTTTTGTAATATCACTCCTGGGCATATAGCCAAAGAAAATCATAATTTGAAAAGATGCATGCACTGCAATGTTCACTGTAGCACTGTTTACAATAGCCAAGGCATAGAAGCAACCTAAATGTCCATCGTTAGAGGAATGAATAAAGAGGATGTGGTGTATATTTATATATATATATGTATATGTGTATATATATATATAAATTACTCAGCCATTAAAAAGAATGAAATATTGCCATTTGCACAAGATGAATGGACCTAAAGATTTTCATACTAAGCAAAGTAAGTTAGACATTGAAAGACAAACATCATATGATACACTTATATATGGAATCTAAACAAAAATGATACAGATAGACTTATTTACAAAACATAAAGAGACTCACAGACTTTGAAAACAAATTTCTGATTACCAGGGGGGGAAGGTAAGGAAAGGGATAAATAAGGAGTTGGGATTAACATTTATGCATTACTATACACAAAATATATAATCAACAGGGACATGGAACTCTACTCAGTAATCTATGATAACTTATATGGGAAAAGAATCTGAACAAGAATGGATACATGTACACATATAACTGAATCACTTTGCTGTACACCTGAAGCTAAACACAGCATTGTAAATAAGCCACACTCTATTATTTATTAAATGTTTAAAAATTTTTGCTTTTGTAAATTTTATGAAATATGTGACTATATCACAAATACCCCTCTTAAATGGTCTGGGAACATAATGATCCCAAAGCTTAAGCTTTGCTAACTTTATGATAAATCATGGTTAAAAACTGTCAAATATGGGCAAGATATGACAAAAACTGAGCCTCAACCCATGTGGTCTCTTAATCCATAATTTCTTATTAATTCCTTTTTTTTTCTTACCTGGTAGAAAGCTAGTAATTTTTTCAATAAAAAATTCTTTTTCTCAGTACCATTTCTAAATCAGTGAAATATTAGAGGGCCTTATTAGCTTATCAATAAGTCTCTTTCTCAATCAGAAATATTGTAACCATAGGCATCGCTCCACAATAAAAATCCCTCCAAGGTCCTAACTTACCTTCCTGACTCTAGTAACTCTACTTCCCAATTCATCCTACATATCCCACTTCAAATTAGTATCCCTAAATTTTTTTAAAGTTTATTATCCTACAATATAACAGTGTGACTTTAAGTCTTTCATGCTACAGTATTAAGGTCTGTGACAATTAAGGAGTTTCCAAGTGAGCTTTAATTATTTTGGGCTTATAGTACATATTACATTACGTATGATTTATTTTATACATGATTTCCTAGTATCTAAAAACAAAGACACGATTTCAGTGTCATGTATTACCAGAGCAAACGCTGTTCTGTGCAAATACCATCTGTTTTACTGCACTGAGTAGTTGCACTCGAAGTAGGTAATGAAAAGGCTATTTCTCTTTTGTTTACAGTACAACCTTTGCAAAAGACAATTCACAGGAATACAATTCCCTGATCTCAAATTGCCCTGAGTGATGGCATCTTAATTAGAAACAGAGAGCAGACTGCTGTTTAAAACGAATGAAACCAAGAGCACCTAGGAAGCAGAGGGCTTCGACTTTCCCATTGTTGACAGCAACAAAGATACCAGTGCCTCATACCTAGAAGCACCGCAAGGAAAGCAGCCACCAATGTCCAGTCTGAAAATTCATGCCACAGATCAACCTAAATTGAATGGTGTTGTCTTGATAGGTTTCAGTGGAATGGGATATGAATACTGGAGGGTTTCTGCTCAGAGATAGTCTGGCAACCAGTACACAGAATAAAGATGTGGTCCATTTGATTACTTAGCACTGAGACTCATTATTAATTTGTCTAGACTTTTTTTTCATTGAAGTGGAATTTATGTGCTAAGAATTCTTTTAAAAAGATCATCTACAGTGATTGCTAGATACCATCTAAGTGGTATTCTGATTGAACAGACTAGTTATGTCTTTTAATCACCTCAAAATGAAAGTGTTCATTGCACAGTACGTCCTTCTCTTTGAGACCCCATGTAGCCTGCCAGGCTCCTCTGTACATGGAAACTCCAAGCAAGAATACTGGAGCGGGTTGCCATTCCCTTCTCCAGGGATCTTCCCAACCCAGAGATCAAACCAGGGTCTCCTGCATTGCAGGCAGATTCTTTACAGTCTGAGCCACCATGGAAGCTTCAAAATAATTGCATATAATTTCTACGTATTCATATGGAAGAGAGATTGAGAACATCCAGATCTTCAAAATAATACAGCTAGCTAGAGACAGAGTCAATTGACACAAATCTCATTTCCCTACACCTAATTAATTCCTTCAAGTTAGGCTTCAACAGTATGTGCACTGAGAACTTCCAGATGAACAAGCTCAATTTAGAAAAGGCAGAGAAACCAGAGATCAAATTGCCAACATACGTTGGATCATAGAAAGAGCAAGGGAATTCCAGAAAAACATCTATTTCTGCTTCATTGACTGTACTAAAGTCTTTGACTGTGTGGATCACAACAAACTGTGGAAAATTCCACAGGAATACAATTCCCTGATCTCAAATTGCCCTGAGTGATGGCATCTTAATTAGAAACAGAGAGCAGACTGCTGTTTAAAACGAATGAAACCAAGAGCACCTAGGAAGCAGAGGGCTTCGACTTTCCCATTGTTGACAGCAACAAAGATACCAGTGCCTCATACCTAGAAGCACCGCAAGGAAAGCAGCCACCAATGTCCAGTCTGAAAATTCATGCCACAGATCAACCTAAATTGAATGGTGTTGTCTTGATAGGTTTCAGTGGAATGGGATATGAATACTGGAGGGTTTCTGCTCAGAGATAGTCTGGCAACCAGTACACAGAATAAAGATGTGGTCCATTTGATTACTTAGCACTGAGACTCATTATTAATTTGTCTAGACTTTTTTTTCATTGAAGTGGAATTTATGTGCTAAGAATTCTTTTAAAAAGATCATCTACAGTGATTGCTAGATACCATCTAAGTGGTATTCTGATTGAACAGACTAGTTATGTCTTTTAATCACCTCAAAATGAAAGTGTTCATTGCACAGTACGTCCTTCTCTTTGAGACCCCATGTAGCCTGCCAGGCTCCTCTGTACATGGAAACTCCAAGCAAGAATACTGGAGCGGGTTGCCATTCCCTTCTCCAGGGATCTTCCCAACCCAGAGATCAAACCAGGGTCTCCTGCATTGCAGGCAGATTCTTTACAGTCTGAGCCACCATGGAAGCTTCAAAATAATTGCATATAATTTCTACGTATTCATATGGAAGAGAGATTGAGAACATCCAGATCTTCAAAATAATACAGCTAGCTAGAGACAGAGTCAATTGACACAAATCTCATTTCCCTACACCTAATTAATTCCTTCAAGTTAGGCTTCAACAGTATGTGCACTGAGAACTTCCAGATGAACAAGCTCAATTTAGAAAAGGCAGAGAAACCAGAGATCAAATTGCCAACATACGTTGGATCATAGAAAGAGCAAGGGAATTCCAGAAAAACATCTATTTCTGCTTCATTGACTGTACTAAAGTCTTTGACTGTGTGGATCACAACAAACTGTGGAAAATTCTTAAGGAGATGGGGATACCAGATCACCTTAACCTGCCTCCTGCAAAACCTGTGTGCAGATTAAGAAGCAACACTTAGAACCAGACATAGAGCAACAGACTAATTCCAAATTGAGAAAGAAGTATGTTGTCACCTGCTTATTTAACTTACATCCAGAGTACATCATGTAAAATCCAGGCTGTATGAAGCACAGGCTGGAATTAGGATTTTGGAGAGAAATATCAGTAACATCAGATATGCAGATGATATCATATTAATGGCAGAAAGTGAACAGGAAATAAAAAACTTCTTGATGAAGGTGAAAGAGGAGAGTGAGAAAGCTGGTTTAAAACTCAACATTTATAAAACTAAGATCATGGCATTTGGTCCCATCATGTCATGGCAAATAGAGGGGCAAACAATGAAAACAGACTTTATTTTATTGGGCTCTAAAATCACTGTGGATGCTGACTGCAGCCATGAATTTAAAAGACACTTTCTCTTTGGAAGAAAAGCTATGACAAACCAAGACAGCATATTAAAAAGCCAAGACATTACATTGCTGACAAAGGTCCATATAGTCAAAGCTATGGTTTACCCAATAGTCATGTATGGATGTGAGAGCTGCACCATAAAGAAGACTGAGCACCAAAGAGTCGATGCTTTAAAACTGTGGTGTTGGAGACAACTCTTGAAAGCTCCTTAGAGAACAAAGAGATCAAACCAGTCAATCCTAAAGGAAATTAACCCTGAATATTCATTGGAATGACTGATGCTAAAGCTGAAGCTCCAATACTTTGTCCACCTGATGCAGAGAGACAGCTAATTGAAAAAGATATGCTAGGAATGACTGAAGGTATGAGGAGAAGGGGATGACAAAGGATGAGATAGTTGGATGGCATCACCACCTCAATGGACATGAATTTGAGCAAGCTCTGGAAGATGGTGAAGGACAGGGAAGTCTGGCATGCTGCAGCCCATGGGGTCACAAAGAGTTGGACAGGACTGAGTGACTGAACAACAACCTTACTCATTCGTTCAGCAGCTTTCTTCCTGTATTCTCTGTTGGTTTATCTATAATTTACTCACTTTTCCCCAGTGTCCATTATGAGTATATTCATGTGTGTGTGATTCTGTTGTAAAATAATTTGAGTGACTATTTTTCCTGGTTCCTGAAAGTGAGACTTCAAATCCTTGCAATATCTCCAATTTTAGGAATAGATTTTTTATGTTGTGGGATGAATAGTGGTGATTTCTAGGTAGCTTCAGAATGGGAGCTAGTTTCAGACCTATCAAATGATTAAAGGGTTGGAGCTGTGAGCCATGTGAGATCAGCCTAATCTCCCAGAAATCTCTGGACACCACAGTTCAGTAGGGCTTTCTCGGTGGTGAACACACTGATTGCCAGAAGAATATGTCCTGATTCCAAGAATACAAAAGATCTACATTATCTCCAAGACCTTGCCTTATGCATCTCTCCATTTGGCTGGTCCTCCTGATCTATATTCTTTGTAACAAAATTATAATCAAGGAAATTCCCTGGAAGCCCAATGATTAGGACTCAGCATTTTCACTGTTGAGGTTCAATTCCTGGTCAGGGAACTAACATCTCAGAAGTCACACAGTGCAGCCAAACAAAATAAAACATAAAGATCAAATAAAACATTACTTAAAATGACTGATAAAGAGAAAATCTTTAAAAAACATATTGTAATCAAAAGTATAGCACTTTCCTGGGTTCTGTGAGTCTAGTAGATTATCAAACAGTGATAATCCCTTTAGACCGAATCAGAAATGTGAGAGGCCTGAGGAACTCCCTGAACTTGTGACTTACATTTGACATGGGGTGGTCTTACTGGGCACCCCATCCCTAACTAAACCTGAGGAGTCTGACACTAACTCTTGAGTGGTTAGTGTCAGAACTGATTTTCAGTACTCCAATGAGCATTGGAATAGCTGTCATAGAAATAGAATAAATTCTTATTTTTAATCAAATACTATCACTGCTGTGTCAGACACGTAAGTATTTTATCACATCTGATTTGGAAACTTTAAGAAGAATAAAAAGCCAAGAGGCATGTTTCTAAATTTAAGTAGCTGACTGCCCCCTACTGACATTGTATTTAGTCACTGCTAGTATATGAATCTAAAAGTTGATGGATTCTCTTGGTTTCTGAAATGGTTAATTGTATAAAATTGAAAATTTTCTCTAAAGCTTGTTTCTAGCATTGATTTAACTCAATAGCCTACTCTGTGAAATTTAAAGGTTATTGCAATCCTTCAGATATTAATTAATGTTAAAATAAAGAGGCTGCTACTCATTAGTAAATGAAGTCTAAAGTATATACAACTTAGTTTTTCTAAACTTCTTTCAGGTAAGCAGTAACAAGACCTAGCGTCGTAGGGCTGTGAGCCATGTGAGATCAGCCTAATCTCCCAGAAATCTCTGGACACCACAGTTCAGTAGGGCTTTCTCGGTGGTGAACACACTGATTGCCAGAAGAATATGTCCTGATTCCAAGAATACAAAAGATCTACATTATCTCCAAGACCTTGCCTTATGCATCTCTCCATTTGGCTGGTCCTCCTGATCTATATTCTTTGTAACAAAATTATAATCAAGGAAATTCCCTGGAAGCCCAATGATTAGGACTCAGCATTTTCACTGTTGAGGTTCAATTCCTGGTCAGGGAACTAACATCTCAGAAGTCACACAGTGCAGCCAAACAAAATAAAACATAAAGATCAAATAAAACATTACTTAAAATGACTGATAAAGAGAAAATCTTTAAAAAACATATTGTAATCAAAAGTATAGCACTTTCCTGGGTTCTGTGAGTCTAGTAGATTATCAAACAGTGATAATCCCTTTAGACCGAATCAGAAATGTGAGAGGCCTGAGGAACTCCCTGAACTTGTGACTTACATTTGACATGGGGTGGTCTTACTGGGCACCCCATCCCTAACTAAACCTGAGGAGTCTGACACTAACTCTTGAGTGGTTAGTGTCAGAACTGATTTTCAGTACTCCAATGAGCATTGGAATAGCTGTCATAGAAATAGAATAAATTCTTATTTTTAATCAAATACTATCACTGCTGTGTCAGACACGTAAGTATTTTATCACATCTGATTTGGAAACTTTAAGAAGAATAAAAAGCCAAGAGGCATGTTTCTAAATTTAAGTAGCTGACTGCCCCCTACTGACATTGTATTTAGTCACTGCTAGTATATGAATCTAAAAGTTGATGGATTCTCTTGGTTTCTGAAATGGTTAATTGTATAAAATTGAAAATTTTCTCTAAAGCTTGTTTCTAGCATTGATTTAACTCAATAGCCTACTCTGTGAAATTTAAAGGTTATTGCAATCCTTCAGATATTAATTAATGTTAAAATAAAGAGGCTGCTACTCATTAGTAAATGAAGTCTAAAGTATATACAACTTAGTTTTTCTAAACTTCTTTCAGGTAAGCAGTAACAAGACCTAGTTTTTCTCTAGTTTAATCTTGAGCAAACCACTTTAAACATGACAAGTCTACATTTTATTGTCTGTAAATTGAAAGCACTCTATAAAATGATTTCTAAATTCCCCTTTACATAACAAATCATGAGTTTTTCAAGAAGAAAGGAGTCAAAGGGTTTAATAATCAAAACAGAAGTTATATATATATATATATATATATATATATATATATATATATATATGTATTATACCTAAATAGGTAAAAAAATCTAATTTTTTTAGTTCTGAGTTTTAAGAAATTCATGTTTTATTAATTTTTGAACTTGTATTTCTCTAGGGAGGCCCTGAGATAAGTCATATACTATATTCTTCAATGATGAAGAGCTAAAAGATAAAGTGATTAGATGGAAGAACTAGAGCCTGGTAATTAATTCACCCAATAAAATAACAAAGATCCAGTGTGTAAGGTGTTCACCTAACTGGTCTCAAGTCCAGTAAAGATTTGGCATGATGGAGCCAAGATAAATAACATGGGCAGGAGATAGGAGCTTGGTAATAGATACAGTGCTGAGCAGTGCAAAGACTTTCACTATATATATATAGTGAGCAGTGAGCAGTAAAGAATGACCAAAGATATTTGAAAAGAAACCATGTCTCTAAGAAATGAAACCTGTGATAAGTAAAATTAAAAAAACACGGTGAGTCTAACATAAATGCCTGGGGCTCAATTAATATTTATAGATTAGAATCAGTCAGTGAAGTGAGAAATCACCATATATACATTTAATTGAAGTTCTAGAAAGGGAAGGAATAAAAATGAGATAGAGAAAATATTTGAAGAGATGATGACAGAGAAGAAGGAATGATGCTTACTTTCCAGAAATAATGAAAGATTTCAACTGAAGGATTTAAAGTAGAACAAATGAAAGGAGATCTACTTCAGAAAAAAAAGTGAGACTGAGAAAAACCAAAGAAAAACTAAATAGCAGCCAGAAGAATACTAATAAAACAAAGCAACCAGAGAGAAAATAAATATTAACTTCAAGGGAATGACAAAGAACAGATCACTTCTTGTCAACAAGGAGACTATATATGCAATGTTCTGGGAGAAAATATTTGCCAACCTAGATTTATGTTGGCAAAAATATCCTTCAAGCACAAGAAGGAACCAAAAATATTTCCAGATAATTGCAAACTAAGACATTACCACCAGTAAACATACATGTTCTTTACAAGAGCAAGCTTTAAATATTTTGTCTCCCTAAAATAACAATACAAATAAATGGTGTTGCTAAAATGTGCCCCAGGATATGGAGAGGAACAACACAGATATGATGCCTGTTTTCATGGAACTGTCCAAAGAAACCATAACCTCCAGGTGTCTTCACTGCCCATTTGGAATCACCAAGCTCTCAGGTTCACTGATTCTAGTGTCTTCCAGATGATTCTCTCACCTCCATGATATATTCCATCTACTTTATATAGATTGAAGTTCTATTTAGTTCTATTTAATACTTTAAGACTTTGATACCTAATCAGTGTCAATCCATTTAAGAGAGGAATTCACCAAATTTCCACTAGATTTATGAATGCCAGTCATGGGAGCAGGAAAGAGCCTTCACTAACCTACTGGATGTTGATCCTACACAAATTAGGCCACTCCAGAGACAACTGAATGGAAACCTAGAAATGATTTTTTTGAGCTTTTTTGAAAGATGTTGCCCTAGCACAATAAAGTTGTAAAAATAATAGGGAAAAGGGCAACATTATAAAATAAGCTGAACTCTGCAGAATGAAAAAACACACTATCTGAATGATTTTTCCCTTGAATTTATGAAACCCATTTACATCCTCTTTTGTCAGTTTTCACTAATTTATCAGGATGCTTTGCTTAAAAATTAGACTGGAACTCTTAGAAATATGTTACGATTGACTACTTTCTGTAATTGGTTTTAAGTAATATCAATATTTTTCCTGATTCCTCTCAAATAAAAAAAAAAAATCAGCAAAGCCCTGATTTAAGCAAGTAAAAAAAAAAGAATAGCTAATTTCATTGAGTGTGTCTCTATATCAAAGAGCATTTTAAGTTCTTTGAAATAAATTACTTCCTTGAATCTTAACCACATCCTATTTTAATCCTAGTTTGAAGATGAGGAAGCTGAGACAGAGCAGTTAAGATAAGTTTCTCAAGGCATGCTGATTATAAGCTGGAGAGCCATATTTCAAACCCAGGATGCCTGGCTCCAGTGCCTGAACTCTGAAAAGCATCATGTTTCTTTAACAAGTGTAAATTCTAGAGTGCTGACACTTTTAAAAGTTAAAATGTGTGTTTGCTGAAGCTTAGAGAAGAATTAAACAGAAAGCATAGGATGTTTACAATGACCAACTGTGTAAAGCATTTATCATGGAAAATTCCCAGACTGGTTTTTGAGAAGAATGTTAAGAGCAGCATTAGCAAACTCTGCCAAGAAGATTCTAAAAAATTTTGAAATCAAAAAAGAGTTCTGCAGAGAAGAGCAAGCTTTAGCAGAACCAAAAACAGGCTGAGACACTGATCTATCTTTAAATGAATAAAGAATCTGCAGAGTCACAGGCTAATGAGCCATGTTCCACGCCTCCTTTCTCAGCACTGAGAGGAGCTCCTTTCACTGCTGAGCAGGCTATGAAGTCCTGCTCACTCAGGTTCCTGGGGAATAATCTATCATAGAGAATCAGAATATGTAAAGACTGATCTCATTATTTACAGGAGAGTTGTTAGTCACACGAAATTTAAAAAGGAGTGCATGTGCAAAGTCACTTCAGTCATGCCCACCTCTTTGCAACCCTATCTATGGACTGTAACCCACCAGGCTCCTCTGCCCATGGGATTCTGGAGATGGTTGCCATGCCCTTCTCCAGGGGACCTTCCAAACCCAGGGATTGAAACTTTGTCTCTTATATCTCCTGCCCTGGCAGGTAGATTCTTTGCCACTAGTGCTACACCAACAAAGTCTGTAAAATTAGGTTGAACAATTTTAAATTTAAGGGTTTTTTCCCAAGTAAACTGAGTTTGTGGTAATTATTCTGCACTGAAAAATGCCATGACCATTTTCTCAGATTAGTTGATAACACAAATCTGGGAGAATATCATAAAAAGAAATTGTCAATCCATAATTTCATTGAGTGTGTCTCTATATCAAAGAGCATTTTAAGTTCTTTGAAATAAATTACTTCCTTGAATCTTAACCACATCCTATTTTAATCCTAGTTTGAAGATGAGGAAGCTGAGACAGAGCAGTTAAGATAAGTTTCTCAAGGCATGCTGATTATAAGCTGGAGAGCCATATTTCAAACCCAGGATGCCTGGCTCCAGTGCCTGAACTCTGAAAAGCATCATGTTTCTTTAACAAGTGTAAATTCTAGAGTGCTGACACTTTTAAAAGTTAAAATGTGTGTTTGCTGAAGCTTAGAGAAGAATTAAACAGAAAGCATAGGATGTTTACAATGACCAACTGTGTAAAGCATTTATCATGGAAAATTCCCAGACTGGTTTTTGAGAAGAATGTTAAGAGCAGCATTAGCAAACTCTGCCAAGAAGATTCTAAAAATTTAGAAATCAAAAAAGAGTTCTGCAGAGAAGAGCAAGCTTTAGCAGAACCAAAAACAGGCTGAGACACTGATCTATCTTTAAATGAATAAAGAATCTGCAGAGTCACAGGCTAATGAGCCATGTTCCACGCCTCCTTTCTCAGCACTGAGAGGAGCTCCTTTCACTGCTGAGCAGGCTATGAAGTCCTGCTCACTCAGGTTCCTGGGGAATAATCTATCATAGAGAATCAGAATATGTAAAGACTGATCTCATTATTTACAGGAGAGTTGTTAGTCACACAAAATTTTAAAAAAGGAGTGCATGTGCAAAGTCACTTCAGTCATGCCCACCTCTTTGCAACCCTATCTATGGACTGTAACCCACCAGGCTCCTCTGCCCATGGGATTCTGGAGATGGTTGCCATGCCCTTCTCCAGGGGACCTTCCAAACCCAGGGATTGAAACTTTGTCTCTTATATCTCCTGCCCTGGCAGGTAGATTCTTTGCCACTAGTGCTACACCAACAAAGTCTGTAAAATTAGGTTGAACAATTTTAAATTTAAGGGTTTTTTCCCAAGTAAACTGAGTTTGTGGTAATTATTCTGCACTGAAAAATGCCATGACCATTTTCTCAGATTAGTTGATAACACAAATCTGGGAGAATATCATAAAAAGAAATTGTCAATCCATGTTGTGAGATTGTAACAGTTGAGACCATGTGTAACGGGCTGATTTGTGTCCCTCACCCAGTCATAAGTTGACTCAATTGTGGAAGAAAACCTCTATCTGTAAAAAAAGACCATAATCTGTTTTATCATATCTTTAGACTTTTGTCATTTTTTTTTCACTCATTACATTCAAATTTGAAGCCTATTTTCTGTCAGAAACTGTGTATTCTATAGGATAATGGAAAGTGAGACTAACATAACCACTGATTCACATAATAGTAATGAAGAAGCAATTTGCAATGTGGTTAAGTATACCCTCTAAATTAAAATGCCAGGCCCTTAACTAGCTAGGTAGACCTGAATATGTAACTAACGCTCTAGGGGCTTCAGTGTTTCGTTTTTTTGATTTTTTTTTCTTAATTAGAGATTAGGAACTGCTTTTCAGTAGGATTTCCTTTTTCCTTTTTTTAATTTTTGGCCTCTTTTATTGGTTAATTTATTTATTTTCATCCATCTTTATTCTTTGGCCTGTGTGGGCCTCCCATCACAGTGACCTCTTTCCTTGCAGAGCACCAGCTCTGGGCGCACACGCTCCAGAGTGCTGGCTTGTAATTGGACACATGGGTCCAGCTGCTGCACGGCACGTGGAATATTCCCAGGCCATGGATCGAACCAGTGCCCCTTAAACTGCAAGGCGGACTCTTTACCCACTGGCCCACCAGGGAAGCCCAGGATTTCCTTTTTAATGGATTAAATAAAGTAACATTTACAAAATATCTAACAATGATAAGCATTCAGTAAATGTTATTCATTATTATTTCTATAATAATATAGTCAGTCTACCACTAGCAGAAATTACTCAGTTAAATAATACAAAACTCTGCCCCTTTTTTAAAATTCCTTATCTGTTTTAAAAATAAAAAAAATGTTGAAAGAGATTGTGAAGGAGCAGCTCCCCTAGTAGGTCTCCACCCTTCTTCAAGGGGGCAACTGTGTTGTGAGAAGCAAGAAGACAAAACAAGAGTCAATCCTTCCTTCTTCCCTTCAGCTTAAAGACAGGAGGCTTCCACAGAACCACTTGAAAAGCTTGGAATCTGTTGCCTTCAATTGGAAGAGTTTGTGCTGCCTGGCATTCACCTGGCATGTGGACCAAAACAGGAAAAGGCAGAAAAGAGGGTTTGGGACTTAACTACACTCCTATCAATGATGGGGACCAAAAATGAGTAATTTTCCTTGTGGATTAGTTGTGGCTCAAAGAGAGAAAAACTGTGTGCCTGAAGTCATTTCAAACTGTGCTAAGATGACAACCTGGACATGGGAAGGGTGGTGGCAGGGACTCCAACAAGGAGAAGACATGCACAGAATATGCCCCCAGAGACTGGCTGAAGGACAGTGACCCTCCAAACAGAAGGCCCCACTATCCAGATTTAAACATCTCCTAGAGCCAGAGACTCATTGGAAAACACTCTGATGCTGGGAAAGATTGAAGGCAGAAGCAGAAGAGGTCAATAGAAGATGAGATGGTTGAATGGCATCATCAGTTCAATGGACATGAGCTTGGGCAAACTCTGGGAGATAGTGAGGGACAGGGAAGCCTGATGTGCTACAGTCCATGGGGTCATGAAGAGTTGGACATGACTTGGTGACTGAACAACAACAACCACCAACCAGAGAGAAAGTTCGTTTATGACAGGTTTAGTCATCCATCAAGCAAGAACATGGCTGTCCATCCCCTCTTCTCTCCTTCCTCCTGATTCATCCCCGGTATTCTTTTGCACAAGGGGGAGGGGAAATAAAAAGACTTCATGACATCTCACAGTCCCTTTCCCACCTAAGGCACCTGGTCAACCACTGTAGACCCCAGAAAGAGGGAGCAAAATAGAAACTTTGATGGAGGAGTGAAACATTAGTGCAGAGCTTAGACAGAATACTAGATTTGTGACTTGATGGAGTATTTATTGCTTTAAGGTAACCATAATTTTGTGCTTATATATTCTTACTTTTACTAGAAGGAACATAAAGGTCATATTACCCCAGCCCAACTTTGTACTTTTTCAGTGCATCATTTACAGTGTTATCAAAAATCCACTGCGTGCTGGGAACTGTGCTGAGAACTACATGACTGCTATTATGAGTCAACATTGAGGGGTGTCTATGAACTTGGGACCCTACTAAATTCTTTTCAAGGATAATCTTAATTGTCCCTCAAACAACCTTATGAAGGGCATACCTCTGGTGTATCCATTTGTCCAGTTAGGGCCAAAAAGTACAGAAATCATGGTGAATGATGTTCACAAGGTCACTTAGTAAGCTAAGTGGTCAGCCAAGATTTTATTTCATTTCTAGCAAAATCATTTGTATCTTTATTATCTTCCAGGAAGGTCATTTTTCTATTTATTTTTAAAGTTCTATTACTTGGAAAGATTACTGATAACTTAGTGAGGCTCACTAGCCTATACCTACATTTTAGTCGCCATTTTGTAGTAGTTTTCCATCATGTGTCTAGAAATAGTCCCTTAAAATTTGATTCCATTTCATCAAGGAGCACAATGATCCAGTAAGCAAATCTGAATCCTGGTTGTAATAAACCCTCAGTGGGCTTTGAAAAGACGGAGTTAAAATAGAATGTCAAGAGAATGCCAGTACATCTACCATAGAAGAAAATGAAGAAGTTTTCTCTCACCCATAGCACATGTGCTGTGCATTTAGAGTTCAGACAAGAAGCTCAGATTTCCTTTAGTAAAAGTTAGGACAACCAGGTAAACATCTACTGAACAGACACCACAGGTCCATGGCTTACTGATGCCATGTGAGTAAATGACTTTAAATCACTATACAATCACTGCAATCTGGATATGATCACTCAGTAAAATAATCCTATAACACAAATGAAGAAAAATACACTTCCAAGAATAAGCTGGTTGGTCTGGAATCTAATGGCAATTCCCTTTCATTAACCTACATCTCTCCAATCCAGATGACAAGCTATGTACATTTCACTGTATATTGCAATAGCAAGTTATACCTTCATCACTGGCTAGTTGTAGAAATTAATAATGAAAAAAGTGTTTGGATTATACAAATATGGTCTGCTTATATTTTTAGGCCTGAGGGAAGAGTTCTTTTTACATAGCACCAAGAATGAAAGCCTGAAGCAAGACTTAAACACTTAGTTTCAAGAATAAAGGCTAAGCTGAAGAATAATTCATGAATTCATAAATCATCCATTTCTATTTCAACTATTACATGGCCATCAATAAATTAGAGAAGTAATATGCTTACTTGTGTGTTACAACTGTATTAAATTATTAAAATATGTCTACCACTTGGAGTATGATTTTTATTATTGTTTTCCGCTATAGATTTTCATTTAGCCTTTGGATAGTATCCATATTCACAAAGTACTTTGAAGTCAGTTAGAATATTTTAGTGGCAGCACTCTAAGGATACCTACAATGTTGAATGAGAAATCTATCATCTGGCCTTAAAGAAGGCTTAGAAAAGTCATGGAAGAAAATTTTTTTTTTCTGGGTTTAAAAAAATCTAAAACCCAAGGGGAAAAAAAAATCTAAAACCCCTTGTGCAGTTTTTTTAAATCCTGTTTTGTTTAGTCAGTACTTTCAAAATTATTTTTAAAGGTTTAAGGCATAGAGTTTTAAATATGTTTCATATTTTGAATATGAAATTGATGGTCTGGATTCTATGATTGGCAATTTCTTGACTCATTTTCCGTGGTGATACTCAATATGTGATATCAATACATGTTAGTTATTTACTTAATACTTTTTGTTACTCAATATGTTAGTCACTCAATACATGCTAGTTGCTTAGTTGTGTCTGACTCTTTACTATGCTATGGACTGTAACCCACCAGGCTCCTCTGTCAGTGGAAGTCTCCAGGCAAGAATACTGGAGTGGGTAGCCAGTCGCTTTCCCAGGGGATCTTCCCAACTCAGGGATCAACCCAGGTCTCTTGCATTGCAGGCAGATTCTTCACCATATGAACCACCAGAGAAGCCCCAATACATGATGTACATGCTTAATTCCTCCAGGACTAGTAGACAAAGTAATCAGAAGTCCCCTTAGGAAGCAATTTCATGTGTTTAATAACTCAGATGAAACTACTCCTGCTGCTGTACTGACATACAAATGGAAGCAGATATATCCAGAGTTCTCTAGTGAAGAATAAGTTTACTTTGCTCTAATCCAAAGTGCATCACACCAAATGGTCAAGCAAAGGGAAGACAAAAAGTAATCTCTTTTTGAACTAAGGCTTTCAAAGCCAGATTTCTTTTGCTTAAGGTCTGAACAGGCCTCACATGGAGGAATGGAAGCTGACTTAGATGCCCTCAAGGTCTTTGCAAACCCTTAACTGGGTATAACATCTGGCAAGGCCTTCAAGATCATCTACTAGTTGAACTCCATTTCACGTGTGAGAAATATGAAGCTCAGACATTGAGTTTCCTAATTTTTCTTTGGTCTCCTCTGATATATTAAAACAATAAGGAATTCACATTGAATACTTTCCTTTACCAATTTGGAATATCATTTACTCTTAGCAATGAAATTTCATTCTTATTTTAAATTATTGAAATAAACTGGTTTTCCCTACCCCTTATAAAGTACTAGATTAATATAAGTAGATTAAGTTAGACTAATTGTACTTAACATTTCAGTCTGTAGGCTTTAGTGTCATAGGCAGTTCAAACACTAATTTGCACTGTCCTTATTCAAAGATAATTAAAATAAATAATCTCACAGAATAAATTCAAGTCAGCACCCATCAAAGCTCTAAGTGGATTTACACGCATCAATCACCTTCTAGTGCTACAAAGGGACAATTTGCATTCTGGCCATAGAAATGTTTAGATCATTGTAACTGTTGGAGAGTCAGTGCCCTGAATGATTTGCAGGCTGGACAGCATAATAAACTTAATTTACTGTAATCGAGTCCCTGCCAGCAAGAAAGTTGCTTCAGTTTTTTTGTTTTTTGTTTGGCAAAATCATGAGGGATTTTTAAAATGAATGAATAAATATAAGACACTAAATCCTAGTGAATGAATGCAATAGCAAAATGGATGCATAACCCAGTTTTCTCTGGTTTCTGCTTAGGAAGCAGCATATAGTATCATCTATTAATTAAGATAGACTATTTTAAAAATGAAATACCCAAAGAATCATTTTGTCTCCTAGATTTTGAAGGTTATCACTGGCATAGTACTAACACATAAACATGAATGTCATGTAAACACTTAACGGAATAAATAAAGTGTGGTTGTCTCCCCATCATATAACTCAGCACAGCATTGAATGCAGAGGACATTGGACCCCTATTAGGGTACAGTGGTAAGAATATAGAATAAAGAGAGTAGCACATGATCCTCTTTATATCATTACTGAGCAATAAATTGTCAAGCTATGAGTCTGGGAGAGACATCACTGATAATTTACTCTCATGAGAAATTAAATCAAATTTTTATATGATGTCATTAGGTTCTATAGGACATTTTCTAGAAGAAACATTTTCAGAAGATCTTTAAGACATTTAACACATTTTTTTTCTGTTGTATATGCAAAATATTAGCCTGTGCATTCAAGAATATTAAGAAATATCAATTTTTACTTTGGTCTCCTCTGATATATTAAAACAATAAGGAATTCACATTGAATACTTTCCTTTACCAATTTGGAATATCATTTACTCTTAGCAATGAAATTTCATTCTTATTTTAAATTATTGAAATAAACTGGTTTTCCCTACCCTTATAAAGTACTAGATTAATATAAGTAGATTAAGTTAGACTAATTGTACTTAACATTTCAGTCTGTAGGCTTTAGTGTCATAGGCAGTTCAAACACTAATTTGCACTGTCCTTATTCAAAGATAATTAAAATAAATAATCTCACAGAATAAATTCAAGTCAGCACCCATCAAAGCTCTAAGTGGATTTACACGCATCAATCACCTTCTAGTGCTACAAAGGGACAATTTGCATTCTGGCCATAGAAATGTTTAGATCATTGTAACTGTTGGAGAGTCAGTGCCCTGAATGATTTGCAGGCTGGACAGCATAATAAACTTAATTTACTGTAATCGAGTCCCTGCCAGCAAGAAAGTTGCTTCAGTTTTTTTGTTTTTTGTTTTTGGCAAAATCATGAGGGATTTTTAAAATGAATGAATAAATATAAGACACTAAATCCTAGTGAATGAATGCAATAGCAAAATGGATGCATAACCCAGTTTTCTCTGGTTTCTGCTTAGGAAGCAGCATATAGTATCATCTATTAATTAAGATAGACTATTTTAAAAATGAAATACCCAAAGAATCATTTTGTCTCCTAGATTTTGAAGGTTATCACTGGCATAGTACTAACACATAAACATGAATGTCATGTAAACACTTAACGGAATAAATAAAGTGTGGTTGTCTCCCCATCATATAACTCAGCACAGCATTGAATGCAGAGGACATTGGACCCCTATTAGGGTACAGTGGTAAGAATATAGAATAAAGAGAGTAGCACATGATCCTCTTTATATCATTACTGAGCAATAAATTGTCAAGCTATGAGTCTGGGAGAGACATCACTGATAATTTACTCTCATGAGAAATTAAATCAAATTTTTATATGATGTCATTAGGTTCTATAGGACATTTTCTAGAAGAAACATTTTCAGAAGATCTTTAAGACATTTAACACATTTTTTTTCTGTTGTATATGCAAAATATTAGCCTGTGCATTCAAGAATATAAACTGAAATCAGATAAAACTGGATCATAATACATATCTGTTCAAAACAAGTAGAACACTAGCTAATGGGTAAGTAAAAGACAAAGCACACATTAAGAAAACATAAAAATAAAAACAAAACAAATGTGCACATTTACCAAAAAAAAAAAGGCAAGCTTCTATCAGCTTCAGGCCCAAACTCATCAAACCTAGTCAAGGGCCCCAGAAGAATACATTTGGTGAGGTATCATGGTCATCAAGCGACAGATGGGGAATCCAGAAAGAGCTAGAAGGTTTTAAGAGAAAAGGTGAATGACAGTACAGCAGGAGGCATAGAGGATCCAACTGAAATTAACTGGTTAGAGAAACAGAACCAGGTATGGCATAGACCCAGAGACACTGCAAAGGGAAGAGAACCAAGCCCAGAACTCTGGAGCTTAATCAGGGGGAGATTTTTATCATCTTTTTTCAGCTTTGTCTATGCTGGGGAGAGATGCTGACAAGGGCTCCATACTCACTAAAGCAATCCTTCCTCTTTCTCTTTCCACCCAGACTGCACATGTAAACATGAAGAGAGATAACAAGACTACAGAAAGGGTATTTGACGGAGTTAACACAAGTAGAGAGATATTAATAGCTCTGAGAAGGTAGACATTGGACAGAGGGTTAAAGGACCTCAAGTTCATGGACTTGGATATTGAAGAGCAAATATATAAATGTCAATGTGCCTGCTATCTCCTGACTTTCCAGTGAGTTCGGCTTTTGGAGTCACTTCTATCCACAAAGCTGATTCTGGCCCAGGCCAATCAGCATAGTGTGTGATTATAAAAGAATGTGGGAGAATGTTTTTAATAAGAGTATCAGAGATGATATGGACAAATGGTTTGGTACTTTTGATTATAGACAGCCCTTGGTTAGTTCTTCATTATTTGAATTTTTATGATTAACCAACAGCACTCAGTCAAAAATAACCTACTACCGACTTCATGCTTGTGCTCAGTTGGTAAGTGGTATCTGACTCTTTGTGACCCCATGAACTATATAGCCCACTAGGCTTCTCTATCCATGGGATTGTCCAGGCAAGAAAGAGTGAGTTACCATTTCCTTCTCCAGGAGATCTTCTCGACCCAGGGATCTTGCATCTCCTGCACTGCAGACAGATTCTCTGTCCACTGAGCCATCGGGGAAGTTCATATTTGGGTTATAATATTTCTTAAATAAGTAGGAGGTATTTGTTTCACTGTTTATTTTGACTAATGATTTAAATCAGTTCTTTCTGATTCCTCTATTGTGTAGTTCAGAAATCAGGTAGTTATGTTGTTCACAACAATAATAAAGCAGAGTTGATCAAAACTGACATTTACTCATTTGAAGTTTTAAAGAAGAAGGTTAAGAAAAGGTGAATGACAGTACAGCAGGAGGCATAGAGGATCCAACTGAAATTAACTGGTTAGAGAAACAGAACCAGGTATGGCATAGACCCAGAGACACTGCAAAGGGAAGAGAACCAAGCCCAGAACTCTGGAGCTTAATCAGGGGGAGATTTTTATCATCTTTTTTCAGCTTTGTCTATGCTGGGGAGAGATGCTGACAAGGGCTCCATACTCACTAAAGCAATCCTTCCTCTTTCTCTTTCCACCCAGACTGCACATGTAAACATGAAGAGAGATAACAAGACTACAGAAAGGGTATTTGACGGAGTTAACACAAGTAGAGAGATATTAATAGCTCTGAGAAGGTAGACATTGGACAGAGGGTTAAAGGACCTCAAGTTCATGGACTTGGATATTGAAGAGCAAATATATAAATGTCAATGTGCCTGCTATCTCCTGACTTTCCAGTGAGTTCGGCTTTTGGAGTCACTTCTATCCACAAAGCTGATTCTGGCCCAGGCCAATCAGCATAGTGTGTGATTATAAAAGAATGTGGGAGAATGTTTTTAATAAGAGTATCAGAGATGATATGGACAAATGGTTTGGTACTTTTGATTATAGACAGCCCTTGGTTAGTTCTTCATTATTTGAATTTTTATGATTAACCAACAGCACTCAGTCAAAAATAACCTACTACCGACTTCATGCTTGTGCTCAGTTGGTAAGTGGTATCTGACTCTTTGTGACCCCATGAACTATATAGCCCACTAGGCTTCTCTATCCATGGGATTGTCCAGGCAAGAAAGAGTGAGTTACCATTTCCTTCTCCAGGAGATCTTCTCGACCCAGGGATCTTGCATCTCCTGCACTGCAGACAGATTCTCTGTCCACTGAGCCATCGGGGAAGTTCATATTTGGGTTATAATATTTCTTAAATAAGTAGGAGGTATTTGTTTCACTGTTTATTTTGACTAATGATTTAAATCAGTTCTTTCTGATTCCTCTATTGTGTAGTTCAGAAATCAGGTAGTTATGTTGTTCACAACAATAATAAAGCAGAGTTGATCAAAACTGACATTTACTCATTTCCTCAAACTCTGGTGGGTCAGGCAGTAAAGAATCTACCTGCACTGAAGAAGACCTGGGTTCTGTCCCTGGGTTGGGAAGGACCCCTGGAGAAGGGAATGGCTAGCCACTCCAGTATTCTTACCTGGAGATTTCCATGGACAGAGGAGCCTGGCAGGCTACAGTCTGTGGTAAGCTACAGTCACAAAGAGTTGAACATGATCAAGCAACTTAAAATGGTTGCTATTTTCTTCTCCCATCAATGGAATGATTATATACAATAAAGAGTTATAGCAGTTTGTATTCTCAAAGAAGATAATCACAAAGGTGTGTATTAAAAGATCATTAGGCACATGGATAATAAGAAAATGAATTCCCATGACTGAGCTCAGCAGGTAGTCCAAGTACATTAGGAAGCTCTTGAAAGAATCACAAATGTCACTAATGGAATTACAGATTGTGAAGAAATACCCACCATATTTCAAGCCCAGAATAGATACATGACAGCAGTGACAACCCTCCTTGGAGGAGCACCCTTTCATCATGCCTCTAATTTCACAATAGTATCTCCCATTGCTCCTTATTTGTAAATTAAATTTTAAATTATTTCACACTCTGAAGTAATTGCAAACAGACCAAGTTAGACTGTCCAGATTGGAAGCCATCACAGTGCTATGCTTTGCCATTTTTCAAAATTTATTTTGGATGGAAATATGGTTGATTTAATGCTTTCCTTTTGTTTTGATGTAGCTTTACCAGAAAGTCACCAAAATTGCACATTTACCAAGCTAAGTTTTAAATTATGGCGGAGGAGACTTCATCTTTTCAAAGTAGAAAGCAGAAAGCTAAGCAATCAAGCACAGCAAGACTTGGGTATGAGAGAATCTTTGAAACCAAAGTCTATTCTGTCAGTTAAAATTTTAAGATGTTTTTCTTTGGAGTTCTTTACCAAGTTACTTGATTATAACCAAAAATTAGGGAAAACCCCTATAAATCAATCAGGAATCTCACTAAATATGCTACTTATGACACTGTCTTTAAAAATAATATCATTCTAAATTAAAGACCATCCTTCTTCTCAGCCCATAGAGTGAGCTTTAAGAAGCTCACAAATTCCCAACTCATTAAAGAATGATTTGTATTCCTTTAATTAAGGTGAAACATAGCTGTCTATTCAGAATTAGAGATGGGTTTCTAACACAGTGACTTAAGATGTAAATGAATACTAGTGCCTTGGAGTCATGGGAAGAAGAAATATTACAGTATGAAAGACTAGACAAAATACTTTCTGGGGGAAAGAGAAAATTGTATGGACAAGTAGTCTGAGAGACTTATAAGGACATTATAACATTGCCCAGAATAACTCCTACTTAATACAGTTCTTATGGTTCTTTAGAAATAACCTTGGAAGAAATCCAAAATAGTCTCACTTTAAAGTATATTGTACTTTGTAGCAAGCTTCAAATGCATTAGCCTAGGTCACGTTTCTCTCATATAGTCTTCCAGTGTGTGTATCCAAGGATACCATTAGCATTTTAAAAACCTTGCATCTTGTTCTGTATGACTCAGTGGAAATGTATCATACCTTTTGTGTTAAAAAGTATATTACTTGACCCTGAAGATGAAAACCAAATTTTTTGGGTAAAATTTTTAAGTGACAACCCTCCTTGGGGGCACCCTTTCATCATGCCTCTAATTCCACGATAGTAACTCCCATTGCTCCTTATTTGTAAATTAAATTTTAAATTATTTCACACTCTGAAGTAATTGCAAACAGACCAAGTTAGACTGTCCAGATTGGAAGCCATCACAGTGCTATGCTTTGCCATTTTTCAAAATTTATTTTGGATGGAAATATGGTTGATTTAATGCTTTCCTTTTGTTTTGATGTAGCTTTACCAGAAAGTCACCAAAATTGCACATTTACCAAGCTAAGTTTTAAATTATGGCGGAGGAGACTTCATCTTTTCAAAGTAGAAAGCAGAAAGCTAAGCAATCAAGCACAGCAAGACTTGGGTATGAGAGAATCTTTGAAACCAAAGTCTATTCTGTCAGTTAAAATTTTAAGATGTTTTTCTTTGGAGTTCTTTACCAAGTTACTTGATTATAACCAAAAATTAGGGAAAACCCCTATAAATCAATCAGGAATCTCACTAAATATGCTACTTATGACACTGTCTTTAAAAATAATATCATTCTAAATTAAAGACCATCCTTCTTCTCAGCCCATAGAGTGAGCTTTAAGAAGCTCACAAATTCCCAACTCATTAAAGAATGATTTGTATTCCTTTAATTAAGGTGAAACATAGCTGTCTATTCAGAATTAGAGATGGGTTTCTAACACAGTGACTTAAGATGTAAATGAATACTAGTGCCTTGGAGTCATGGGAAGAAGAAATATTACAGTATGAAAGACTAGACAAAATACTTTCTGGGGGAAAGAGAAAATTGTATGGACAAGTAGTCTGAGAGACTTATAAGGACATTATAACATTGCCCAGAATAACTCCTACTTAATACAGTTCTTATGGTTCTTTAGAAATAACCTTGGAAGAAATCCAAAATAGTCTCACTTTAAAGTATATTGTACTTTGTAGCAAGCTTCAAATGCATTAGCCTAGGTCACGTTTCTCTCATATAGTCTTCCAGTGTGTGTATCCAAGGATACCATTAGCATTTTAAAAACCTTGCATCTTGTTCTGTATGACTCAGTGGAAATGTATCATACCTTTTGTGTTAAAAAGTATATTACTTGACCCTGAAGATGAAACACTATTTACAAAATTTTCTTGGGGCTATAGTTAATAACATTGAAGAATTGAGTTCTAAAAGTTATTTCTAATCTGATTACCTCGGAACACGTAGACTAGATGAGTAATGGAATTGGGGTAGGTGTAAGGGAAAAATACAAGGCTAGATAGAAAATGATGCAGCAAATAAAAGACGTTTTTAAAAATGTCACTTTAAAGATGCACAGGAAAATACAGAAGTTGCCTTTCCGATAAGAGGAAATAGGTACTGTGGGGGTGGGTGAGAGGAGATAACTTACCATTTTTATGTTAAGGCTTTCCATTCTAATATTTTTTAACTCTGTGCATGAATCACTTTTATAATGAAGTCAAAGTCCCCCAAATGTACCAAGGAATATCTTTGAACATTAACAATGAAGCAGTGCTGTTTTATAGAATTCATTTGCCATTCAGTAGCATCCAGTGGGAGTTCCTTTGGCTTTTTTTGTGTGTGTGAGTTGGACTTAGAGTCTCTGCATGGGGGTTTCTCTGGTGGTTCAGTGGTAAAGAATCCACCTGCCAGTGCAGGAGATATGAGTTCTATTCCTGGGTTGAAAAATCCCCTGGAGGAGGAAATGGCAACCCACTCCAGTATTCTTGCCTGGGAAATCCCATGGACAGAGGAGCCTGACAGGCTATAGTCCATGAGATTGCAAAGAGCTGGACATGGCTGAGTGACTAAACAAGAACAACAACCTAGTCTCTGCATATGAAATTGTCATTCTGTTAGGAATCAAAGGCAGAGGAGGGAAAGTCTTGGATTGGCATGCAGCAGTTTTTGACAAAGTTCTTTGGCCCATGCAAGACTTTGAGGATAACAAGGTGAAAAGATGGGTCCTTGATAATAGGGAGGATCCGCTGAAGCAAGCATGGAGCTGCCTCTTTGCACAGTGCTTGTGCACTAGTACCACTATTGTGTAAGCCACATTATTCGGAGTTATTTTACTTGTGGCTAAATGCTAGTTGAGTACTGCAAGAGAGGTGGCTGTTCTGAGACTTAGTAATCTTTCAGAAATTAGGAAAATTTTCTTGAAGAAACTAACCCAGAGCTGCATTTCTCAGGTTTGGAAATAGTTGCCAGTGGTCAACGTACAGGGTGAAAAAGCCCTGACTAAGAGCAGATTTCTTTGATATTCTGAACACTAGAGAATAAACTCTTCTTGTACAGTGAATGACAGGCTTAAAGTCTCTATTCTTGAAAACCTCCCCCCAAAGTAATTTTGTGTGTCAGAGCTGAGAGCAAATATCTGTAAAGAAATAATATAAAGCAAAAGAAAAAACTATAAAAAGCCTGACTCCCAATTTATCCTCCATTGCATGCATACGAAACTACTATCTAGCTGAGGGAAATGGACATCTAAATATATACACATCACAGAAATTTTATTTTGACTTGTGGAAAGCTTTACATAAAGTCAACGGCCACAAAATAATTGGAAGCATCTATTGAATTCTTAGAAAGCCAAATCCTATTCTAAACTTTTCACATATATTAATTCATTTCATTCTTATAACTCTAATAAGGAGATATTAATATTTCTACTTCTTTACAAATGAAAACACAGAGAGTTTAAGTGGCTGGCCTAAGTCACACAGCTAGGATGGGGCAGAAATGGGATTAGCACCAAATAGCCTGCCCCTTACATTCAGAGCTCCTCTTCCTCCATGTTAGTTGAGTATCATCCTCATTTATTTCTCTACCTTACAGTTACAACATGTAAGTTTTTCCTGTGCTCTAAGATCTCAACCAATGTTTTTTTGTTTTTAATAATTTATTTCTATGGCACCCATTTCTTTATAACCCAGTTATTAAAGAACCATGAGTCTGCTGCAGTGACTAAACAAGAACAACAACCTAGTCTCTGCATATGAAATTGTCATTCTGTTAGGAATCAAAGGCAGAGGAGGGAAAGTCTTGGATTGGCATGCAGCAGTTTTTGACAAAGTTCTTTGGCCCATGCAAGACTTTGAGGATAACAAGGTGAAAAGATGGGTCCTTGATAATAGGGAGGATCCGCTGAAGCAAGCATGGAGCTGCCTCTTTGCACAGTGCTTGTGCACTAGTACCACTATTGTGTAAGCCACATTATTCGGAGTTATTTTACTTGTGGCTAAATGCTAGTTGAGTACTGCAAGAGAGGTGGCTGTTCTGAGACTTAGTAATCTTTCAGAAATTAGGAAAATTTTCTTGAAGAAACTAACCCAGAGCTGCATTTCTCAGGTTTGGAAATAGTTGCCAGTGGTCAACGTACAGGGTGAAAAAGCCCTGACTAAGAGCAGATTTCTTTGATATTCTGAACACTAGAGAATAAACTCTTCTTGTACAGTGAATGACAGGCTTAAAGTCTCTATTCTTGAAAACCTCCCCCCAAAGTAATTTTGTGTGTCAGAGCTGAGAGCAAATATCTGTAAAGAAATAATATAAAGCAAAAGAAAAAACTATAAAAAGCCTGACTCCCAATTTATCCTCCATTGCATGCATACAAAACTACTATCTAGCTGAGGGAAATGGACATCTAAATATATACACATCACAGAAATTTTATTTTGACTTGTGGAAAGCTTTACATAAAGTCAACGGCCACAAAATAATTGGAAGCATCTATTGAATTCTTAGAAAGCCAAATCCTATTCTAAACTTTTCACATATATTAATTCATTTCATTCTTATAACTCTAATAAGGAGATATTAATATTTCTACTTCTTTACAAATGAAAACACAGAGAGTTTAAGTGGCTGGCCTAAGTCACACAGCTAGGATGGGGCAGAAATGGGATTAGCACCAAATAGCCTGCCCCTTACATTCAGAGCTCCTCTTCCTCCATGTTAGTTGAGTATCATCCTCATTTATTTCTCTACCTTACAGTTACAACATGTAAGTTTTTCCTGTGCTCTAAGATCTCAACCAATGTATGTTTAATAATTTATCTATGGCACCCATTTTTCTTTATAACCCAGTTATTAAAGATTTTTGTTCTGTTTATATTTTGTAGCTAGAGATTGGAAGAATTCTTCAAATAAAAAAATAATGTTTCTTTTCACTAAAACACTCATTTTAAATTGCACTTTTTTTTCAAAAATGGATGGATTTAGATTTGTTCAAATCTACCTAGTTGGTCCCTAATCCACTAGAAGTCAAATGTCATGCTTCAATGAGAAAAAGGCACAGGATTTGACCTTGGGATCATCAACAAAAGATTACTTCGAATAAAAGTTTAAATAGATCATCACAACCAATAATTTTGATCAGTTCTGCATTCTGAGACGGAGACTGCAGTGGCCATTTTTTGCCTTTTTTTGTTGCTATTGTTTCTTCCCCGTTGGGCATCACACTCACTTTCTGGCCCCACCTAGCTGCAGTTTGTCACTTCTCCCAGATGGAAGCCATAGGCTCTTCTGTTTTCCTGGTTTTTCCAGCTGCCACCCAGGAGACACCTCTGAATCTCTGGCTCTGGTGGCCCCTGGGGTTTGAACTGGAGGAGGCCCTACAAGACTATGTATATTTGTATATTTTCAAAAATGCCACCTGGAGGTCTGGCTTCCAAACTACTTGAATCTCAGTACTGTCTAAATTCCTCAGTTCAGGATATCCATGCCTTAGAAAACCTTCAACTACTAGGAGCCACTAAAAATAGAATAAGCTGCTTGAACAGTCACAGAAAACAACCAAGAGCCAGGGTAGGGTTGAAAGATGAAGCTCATCTCCTAGATGGGGACCCTCCTTTAAGACAGCATAGACAGCAACACATGCAAAAGTCATGCAAAATGAAGAAACTGAAAACTATGCTCCAAACAAAAGATATAAGCTCAAAAAAATTAGCATCATGGTCAGCCTCATCATAAAAAATGACTTGTCAAATAAAATGTATTTGCTCCTCCTTCCACTAAACAATTGTTTTATCATGGACTTGTTGAGTTAAAAAAAAAAAAAAAAAGCCTCCTTCACTGTGTCTTCAAGTGTCAGTCTAAGTCCTTATAAATGTTAGACCTTCCGTAAGACAGGGATAAGCAGGGAACTAGATGTTGAGACAGAAGGAGAAAGAATGATTCTAGTTTATTGCTCACCACATTCTGGAACTGTTGGTAGTCAAGGTGATTAGTATATACTGGGACCCATAAAATGGAAGCTGCCCCAGTGGCCTGGCCCATGTCACAAACTGAAACTTAATTCAGTTAAGAGAAACACCTCATTGCCAATGAAACCCAACTCACACCAATCACAACCCTCCAGCTCTCTAGCTCAGTTTACACTAGAGAACAGGACCTCTTAGCGTTTCAAGAAAACCCCTGACCTCCTGACCAATTGTGACATATTTCTGCATTGCCTCTTCTTTTTTTTCCTTAGTTTTTTAAAAATTTTATTTTTAATTGGAGGATAATTGCATAACAATATTGTGATGGTTTCTGCCATACCTCAGTGTGAATTGGCCATAGTTATACATATGTTCCCTCCCTCTTAAACTTTCCTGCTGTCTCCCTCCCCATCCCACCCCTCTAGGTTGTCCCAGAGCATCAGCTTTGGGTTTCCAGTATCATACTGTCTATCTATTTTATGTATGGTAATGTATATGTTTCAATGCTGCTGTCCAAAAATCTGTTCTCTATAGTCTCCATCTCCATTGCCTCTTTTAATGCTCTATAGACTCGATTTTGCCTAAAATCCCTCAGGAAGAACGCTTTTCAGTGTGTGGAGGAACTGTACTCCACCCCCACCCCACCCCCGCCCAATCTATGGATTGTTGTCCTTGAATAACCTACATCTGAGTCTTTACTAAATTGCTTTATTTTTGTTCTTTGACAATAACAAATGAGGCTATGCTTTTACTTCCTCTCTTTGGTGCTACTGCCTAGAATGCAAGAGGTCTTCAAATAGAGAAAATGTGCCTTTATTTTTAATGACTATCTTGTTCAGTGTTTAATAAAATGCCTACTTACTGAATATTTAGATTCCTACCTACCTGTCAATCAGTCCGTCATTTTCACTCCTTCATTTTTAGTTGTTTTCTGCTTGAAACTCAATCTTTAGTATTTTGTTTGTAACAGCTTGTTATCAGGAAGAAGTAAATGCCCATCTGCAATGTTGGTCCTCTACGCCTTCAACAATTATCTTTTAAGAAGACACTTTTCAAAGATTGAAGAATAGCATTTTCATGTGCTCTTACATTTCATGGAAAATTAAATTTTATGGTCTTTTAATGTGTTCTGGCAAGAGCTATCCCAAAATATTAGTGACTCAATGTTTAGTTATCCAAAGGCATCTTCCCAATGAACGTAGGTGGCTCACTTCTGAACACCAAGAGTGTGCATTTGTAGCATCTAGGATCTGTTGAAAGGGTGAGTCAGATCAATAACAAACTTACAGTTATGATCATTTGCAGCCACAAACAGTATTGGCCTGTGATTAGTTTTGGTTTAAGTTTGTATTCTTTATTTCCATTTCAGAAGCAATTGACCACTTTTAAAAGGCAACAGAGATGAAATGTTGCCATTGCTGGTGATAAATCCTGCATTCAATCCTCCAATAGGTACAGACACAAATCAATGCAAAGTCTCATTAATCATACAAAAAATGGGCATTATGGAAAAGAAATGACTTTCTGAAAGGCATGTTAAATTAAGTTATATAATTTTAGCACTTTCTATATAGCTAAAGAGCTCTCCTCCCTACCTCCTGCCCTCAGAAAAGAAACCTGTGAATTTTGAAGGCTAAGAAAATAATAGTAAAAAGGGCATTCAAAAGGAACAGCAGAGGGCTTCCCCTGGTGGTCCAGTGGGTAAGGACACCGCCTTGCAGTGCAAGGGGCGCCGGTTCGATTCCTGGCCTGGGAAGATCCCACATGCCCTGGAGCGGCTGGACCGATGTGTCCAATTGCCGAGCCGGAGCTCTGGAGTGCATGCGCCCAGAGCCGGTGCTCTGCGACAACAGAGGCCACCGCGATGGGAGGCCCACAGGAGCCGAAGAACAAAGACGGATGAAAATAGAGAAATGAAAGACCACTGGAAGTGGCCTGCCCATCCCCCCCTCCCCCCCCCACCCCCCAAAGGATAAATAAATAAAATTTAAAAAAAAAAAAAAAAAAAAAAAGGAACAGCAGAGATTGTGTGTTTCCAATTATCTTCCTCATTATTAAGGACTATTCTTTTCATATTTTTGTGCATCAGCTTTTAGTGAGCTGAGCTGCAAAGCAATTTCACGTTGCTCTAGGAAAATATGAATCTGAATCCCCAGTTGCAGAAAAGGCAATGTGTACTAACTATCATTATTTAAGCATACCTCTAGTTTGGGATCTGTTTAAAAATGTGAATAGCAGTGAAACATAAAAGAAGCTATTCTTTCTGCTCCTCTGAAACCAGGAAGTGATGAATCCCGCTGGAGAGAGCTTGTTTTTCCTTGATTCTAAATCCAGTTTTCAGATGAAAGCCCCTTGGTGAGGTGGAGCAAGGCCTTGCTTTGTTAAGCAAATGGTCGGCTTACCTCCAAAGCTTCAGCCAGCAGGCCTTGTTCTTTCTATTCTGTTCTGAACCAGTTTCAAGAGCAAAAGGATGTTTGTTGTTTCAGGACTGGATGCTATGAAGGATCTTTGGAAACCAAATAGTCTCTAGGACATGTTCTTGCGTACCAATGTCTCCAAACTCATCCTGCTTTCACAGACAATTTAAGGTTTCGTGTTCTAAAATAGTTGAGTATGTTTATCTCTTGCTATAGCACATTTTAAGGGAGCAAAGTTAACTAGCTTCACATTTGAAGAACTTAAAAATTATGTTAAAAAATAAAATAAATGTAAAATAGGACTCTAGATATAAAAAGAATAACTTCCCTCTTTTCACTATTTTGGAAATGAAGACAGCATGAAAAGAAAAGAATTGAGGTCCATGGGAAGGAGGAAGAGTGAAAAGTGTAGAAAAGATGTATAAAATCCAGATAATGGGTTGTACCTATATGAAAGAAATAAATATTAAGGTATGCGATTAAAAAAACCTTGAAACATTTTCACATTGTTTCTCTTTACCTTCCTCCTGCATATCAGAGCTGATACACTACAGATTCCTGTGAATACAAGTAATTCAATCAGAACAAGACCACTGGGAAATGAGGCCTAAGAGTTTTCTAAAGCCTGTCATCATAAAGCAGAATGGAATGTACCAATTAAGAAAATTTCTACCCAAAATAACCTCAACAACCATTTAATATACTTATTTCCCCATTCTAAACTGTCACATTTTCAGCAATTTAATTTGCTGGTACATTGATAATGAATCTCTCTTTAATCAAAATTTACCCAAGGTTCTCTGAGCCCTACCCACCTTAACATTGACCTGCTGAGCTCAGGTTTAGCAAAAATCCCACTAAACCAGTTTATGAGGAATACGCACCCTTAATATCTAATCAGGTACCTCTTCTCTCTCACCCTGGACGCCTAATTAAGTTGCTTTCCACCAACATCTTCACCTTGCCCATTGGCTACACGTTCACGCTTGTAATTATTATTGTATTCAGGGTTGAGTTCAGTATCTCTCTCCTATTACAGTAGTCTTAAGTAAGATCTTCCTTGCCATTTTAACACATGGACAGTGGTTTTTTCCCTTGCTCTAGTGTGTACTGTTAGATTGTAAGTCACCAAAGTCTCAAATCCTGCTCCAGCAATAACAAGCCCTCAATCTTGCTTCTCAGAAGCTTCTTTGAGTTCTTAGCATTGTGATATTTTATCTTTATTTTTAAATTATGTCTTCATAATTCAAGTTTTATATCCTTTCTTAAGCATTTATATCTTGAATAGGCAATAACTTCTAATTGCGTCCCCTTCTCTTTTCAACAGAATGGACTAAGGTAAAGGAGAGATTCTGGAAGAACAAAGAGGTGAATAAAAACCCAAATAAACAACATGTTAAAAATAGTAGGACTCTAGATATAAAAGAATAACTTCCTCTTTTCACTATTTTGGAAATGAAGACAGCATGAAAAGAAAAGAATTGAGGTCCATGGGAAGGAGGAAGAGTGAAAAGTGTAGAAAAGATGTATAAAATCCAGATAATGGGTTGTACCTATATGAAAGAAATAAATATTAAGGTATGCGATTAAAAAAACCTTGAAACATTTTCACATTGTTTCTCTTTACCTTCCTCCTGCATATCAGAGCTGATACACTACAGATTCCTGTGAATACAAGTAATTCAATCAGAACAAGACCACTGGGAAATGAGGCCTAAGAGTTTTCTAAAGCCTGTCATCATAAAGCAGAATGGAATGTACCAATTAAGAAAATTTCTACCCAAAATAACCTCAACAACCATTTAATATACTTATTTCCCCATTCTAAACTGTCACATTTTCAGCAATTTAATTTGCTGGTACATTGATAATGAATCTCTCTTTAATCAAAATTTACCCAAGGTTCTCTGAGCCCTACCCACCTTAACATTGACCTGCTGAGCTCAGGTTTAGCAAAAATCCCACTAAACCAGTTTATGAGGAATACGCACCCTTAATATCTAATCAGGTACCTCTTCTCTCTCACCCTGGACGCCTAATTAAGTTGCTTTCCACCAACATCTTCACCTTGCCCATTGGCTACACGTTCACGCTTGTAATTATTATTGTATTCAGGGTTGAGTTCAGTATCTCTCTCCTATTACAGTAGTCTTAAGTAAGATCTTCCTTGCCATTTTAACACATGGACAGTGGTTTTTTCCCTTGCTCTAGTGTGTACTGTTAGATTGTAAGTCACCAAAGTCTCAAATCCTGCTCCAGCAATAACAAGCCCTCAATCTTGCTTCTCAGAAGCTTCTTTGAGTTCTTAGCATTGTGATATTTTATCTTTATTTTTAAATTATGTCTTCATAATTCAAGTTTTATATCCTTTCTTAAGCATTTATATCTTGAATAGGCAATAACTTCTAATTGCGTCCCCTTCTCTTTTCAACAGAATGGACTAAGGTAAAGGAGAGATTCTGGAAGAACAAAGAGGTGATAACCTAAAAAAACCTAAATAAACAACCTAAAAAAACAAATAAATGGGAAGGAGGGATGAGGACTACACAGAAAGAGACAATATTTGGTATAATTTTAGGATTGATCCACCCGCCTGACATGATTTTCCTCTTCTATTGAGGAGTCTTCTGGGTCAGGCTATTCAGAATTGGGTAAAAACAATTAAAACATCAATTCCTTCTCAAAATGGCCTAATCATATTGACCAATCTCCCTAACATATTAAAACATCAATTCCTTCTCAAAACGGCCTAATCATATTGACCAATCTCCCTAACATCTGCCTTCATCAGAGCTTAAACACGCCTGCATTTTATTTCAGTGGAGTTGATTCAATTAACCCCTATTGCAATACTCTCTCCTCCTCTGCCTTGGGGGTGGGGGTGGGGGTAGGGTGTTGTTGCTTTGTTGTTTGTTTTTGGTTGTACTGTGAGGTTTGCAGGATTTTAGTTCCCATATGAGATTCTGGCTTGTTCTCCCTGCAGTGGAAACATGGAGTCTTAACCATTGGCCCACCAGGAAAGCCTCTGCAATAGTTTTGAATAGTCTTCCTTGCCATTTTTTAACAGCATCTAACGTGACCTTTTTTTGATACTGTGAATATCTCAATTACAGTTTCTTAGGCCAGAGTGAACGAATCTTTATTCTGGCTCTTAGCTTTGGGCTCCTTCATCGGCCCTTAGGAATCCTAGATTGGCTGACCTAGAGATAACATTAAATGAGATACCAGTTCTCAAAGAAATGCATTGGCATATAATGGCTTTCAAATGTTATGCCAGATGAAAATGAAAATCCTGTGCTTGGTAGGTTTTTTTTAAAAGATGTTCTCTTAGCAAATGTACCTGTTTTCCTTTTTTTCTTTTTTTGTAAGCAGTTCATAGTGACTGAGTAATTGCATCAATTTGGCAATCTGCTGTTAATATCAACAACTTTGACACTTGTCTACTTGTCCAAGGTTGAAAACAGTATTTGTCAGAGCTAAATTGGCTTATTTAACTGCAATTTTTTTTTGGGGGGGGGGGGTATGGAACCATTTGAGCAACTATATTCAATTGAAAACAGACTTTGAATGTGCCTAAGTAGAGTTGTTCAAACCATCATTTAAATGTTTTATAAAGCATTACTTTCTACCTTAAAGAAAACCGTCACTTTTGAAACATTTATTATACCACATATCACTGATCTTTACCAAGATACCTTTAGAAGATGAAAGCATTTTTTATAAAGTTTGCTAAGTCCCTCAAATTTTTCTAAACTATGTATCTTTGTTCTCAACTTGTTAACTGATTCAAAAAAATTTTGAAACATTATAACCTTTCAGTTTCAGAATGGGGTAAAAACAATTAAAACATCAATTCCTTCTCAAAATGGCCTAATCATATTGACCAATCTCCCTAACATATTAAAACATCAATTCCTTCTCAAAACGGCCTAATCATATTGACCAATCTCCCTAACATCTGCCTTCATCAGAGCTTAAACACGCCTGCATTTTATTTCAGTGGAGTTGATTCAATTAACCCCTATTGCAATACTCTCTCCTCCTCTGCCTTGGGGGTGGGGGTGGGGGTAGGGTGTTGTTGCTTTGTTGTTTGTTTTTGGTTGTACTGTGAGGTTTGCAGGATTTTAGTTCCCATATGAGATTCTGGCTTGTTCTCCCTGCAGTGGAAACATGGAGTCTTAACCATTGGCCCACCAGGAAAGCCTCTGCAATAGTTTTGAATAGTCTTCCTTGCCATTTTTTAACAGCATCTAACGTGACCTTTTTTTGATACTGTGAATATCTCAATTACAGTTTCTTAGGCCAGAGTGAACGAATCTTTATTCTGGCTCTTAGCTTTGGGCTCCTTCATCGGCCCTTAGGAATCCTAGATTGGCTGACCTAGAGATAACATTAAATGAGATACCAGTTCTCAAAGAAATGCATTGGCATATAATGGCTTTCAAATGTTATGCCAGATGAAAATGAAAATCCTGTGCTTGGTAGGTTTTTTTTAAAAGATGTTCTCTTAGCAAATGTACCTGTTTTCCTTTTTTTCTTTTTTTGTAAGCAGTTCATAGTGACTGAGTAATTGCATCAATTTGGCAATCTGCTGTTAATATCAACAACTTTGACACTTGTCTACTTGTCCAAGGTTGAAAACAGTATTTGTCAGAGCTAAATTGGCTTATTTAACTGCAATTTTTTTTTGGGGGGGGGGGGGGATGGAACCATTTGAGCAACTATATTCAATTGAAAACAGACTTTGAATGTGCCTAAGTAGAGTTGTTCAAACCATCATTTAAATGTTTTATAAAGCATTACTTTCTACCTTAAAGAAAACCGTCACTTTTGAAACATTTATTATACCACATATCACTGATCTTTACCAAGATACCTTTAGAAGATGAAAGCATTTTTTATAAAGTTTGCTAAGTCCCTCAAATTTTTTCTAAACTATGTATCTTTGTTCTCAACTTGTTAACTGAATGTATTCCAAAAAATACTTACAAAAAGGTAAGTGCTTGAAAATGCAGTTATAACCTTTCAGTTTCAAGTACTTACCTTCAAATAAAAAAGCTGAAAAATTCATGGGATTTCCCAGACAAAAATACTGGAGTGGGTTTCTTCCTCCAGGGAATCTTTCTGACCCAGAGATCAAACCCACATCTCTTGTGTATCTTGCATTGGCAGGCAAGTTCATTACTAGTGTACCACCTGGGAAGTCCACAAAAGTGAATATATATGCATATACATATATATATATTATTATATATATATATTTTTATATATATGAAAATAAAATATAAATATATATATTTATAATATATATAAAATATAAATATATATTTATATATATATATATATATATATCTTGCATTGCATTGGCAGGCAAGTTCATTACTAGTGTACCACCTGGGAAGTCCACAAAAGTGAATATATATGCATATACATATATATATATTATTATATATATATATTTTATAAATATAAAAATAAAATATAAATATATATATTTATAATATATATAAAATATAAATATATATTTATATATATATATATATATATATCTTGCATTGCATTGGCAGGCAAGTTCATTACTAGTGTACCACCTGGGAAGTCCACAAAAGTGAATATATATGCATATACATATATATATATTATTATATATATATATTTTTATATATATAAAAATAAAATATAAATATATATATTTATAATATATATAAAATATAAATATATATTTATATATATTTTATATATATATATATATAAAAGTGTACATAATTGAGTACATTGCTGCTGTTACTATTTTGAACAAACTGTTACTAGTTAGATCAATAAGAAAAAGAAAAGGTTATATTTTACCCTCAATTATCTTTCTTTGGTATTCTTCCTTCCTTTGCATAGATCCAAGTTTTTTCCATATTTAATTTTATTTCTCTTTAAAGATCTTCTCTTTTTCTTTTCAATGAAAGTATAGTTATTAACATTTTTTGAAGATTGCTTCTAAGGCAGATCTATGAGCAACAATTCCCCATTTTTGTTTGTCCAAGAAGTCTTCACTTTCTCCTCACTTTTAAAGGATAATTTTGCAGTGTACAGAATTCTATGTGGGTGAATTCCATCAATATTCTAATATTTCACTGTACTGTCTTCTTGTGTGCCGAGTGTTTAAGAAATGAGATATAGCTAACATCTTTGTTTCTCTATAGGGAAGGTGTTTTTCCCTCTGACTTCTCTCAAGATATTTTCTCTATATTTGGCTTTCTCTAGTTTGAATATGATATGCCTAGCAGTAGTTTTTTAACCTTTATTTATATTTATTTTTTGGCAGTGCTGGGTCTTCTCTGCTGTGTAGGCTTTCCTCTAGTTGCATCAAGTTGGGACCTGCTCTTTGTTGCTGTGCTTGGACTTTGCATTGCAGTGGCTTCTCTTGTTGCAGAGCATGGGGTCTCGGGGGCACAGACTTCAGTAGTTGTGACACATAGGCTCAGCAGTTGCAGCTCCCAGGCTCTAAAGCACAGGCTCAATAGTTGAGGCACACAGGCTTAGTTGTTCTGTGGCATGGGAGATCTTCCTGGGATGGAACCTATGTCTCCTACCTTAGTAGGTAGATCGTTTCCCACTTAACCACTGGGGAAGCCCCCTTACCCACCCCACCCTACCCCTTGAAGTAATTGTCTTATATTTACCTTGCTTGGTGTTTTCTGAGCCTCCTAGATCTTTGGTTTGATGTTTAACATCAACATGGAGAAATTCTCAGTCACTTGGTTTTGAATAGTTTTTTCTGTTCTTTTCTCTGTCTTTTCTTTCTGGGATTCCCATTACATGAACTCTGAGTAGTTGTCTCACAGTCATTGAATATTCTATTCTGTCTCTTTGTAGTCTTTGTTTACTTTTCAGTTTTAGAGGAGATTCCTATGGAGATAGGCTCATGTTCAGACAGTTTTTCCTCAGTCATGTCCAATCTACTAATAAGCTCATAAAAGACATTTTTCAAAATCTCTCTCACATTTTCACCTTTTTTTGGATGGGGGAGGGTTGTTTCTTAGTATTTCCATTTCTCTGCTTGCATTGCCCATCTTTCCTTAAATACTGTCTACTTTATTAACTAGAGTCCTCAACGTATTAGTCATAGTTGTTTTAATTCTTCATCTGATAATTCCAACATTCCTACCAAGACTGGTTCTGATTCTTGTTCTGTCTCTCCAAATTATATTTTTTTGCCTTTTGGTGTACCTTATAATTTTATTTTATGTTTTTTGAAGATGGACTGGTGCATCACATAAAAAAAACTGCTCTAGGGGCTTCCCTGGTGGGTGAATTCCATAATTTTTGTTGCTTTTCTGTTTAAGAAATGAGATATAGCTAACATCTTTGTTTCTCTATAGGGAAGGTGTTTTTCCCTCTGACTTCTCTCAAGATATTTTCTCTATATTTGGCTTTCTCTAGTTTGAATATGATATGCCTAGCAGTAGTTTTTTAACCTTTATTTATATTTATTTTTTGGCAGTGCTGGGTCTTCTCTGCTGTGTAGGCTTTCCTCTAGTTGCATCAAGTTGGGACCTGCTCTTTGTTGCTGTGCTTGGACTTTGCATTGCAGTGGCTTCTCTTGTTGCAGAGCATGGGGTCTCGGGGGCACAGACTTCAGTAGTTGTGACACATAGGCTCAGCAGTTGCAGCTCCCAGGCTCTAAAGCACAGGCTCAATAGTTGAGGCACACAGGCTTAGTTGTTCTGTGGCATGGGAGATCTTCCTGGGATGGAACCTATGTCTCCTACCTTAGTAGGTAGATCGTTTCCCACTTAACCACTGGGGAAGCCCCCTTACCCACCCCACCCTACCCCTTGAAGTAATTGTCTTATATTTACCTTGCTTGGTGTTTTCTGAGCCTCCTAGATCTTTGGTTTGATGTTTAACATCAACATGGAGAAATTCTCAGTCACTTGGTTTTGAATAGTTTTTTCTGTTCTTTTCTCTGTCTTTTCTTTCTGGGATTCCCATTACATGAACTCTGAGTAGTTGTCTCACAGTCATTGAATATTCTATTCTGTCTCTTTGTAGTCTTTGTTTACTTTTCAGTTTTAGAGGAGATTCCTATGGAGATAGGCTCATGTTCAGACAGTTTTTCCTCAGTCATGTCCAATCTACTAATAAGCTCATAAAAGACATTTTTCAAAATCTCTCTCACATTTTCACCTTTTTTTGGATGGGGGAGGGTTGTTTCTTAGTATTTCCATTTCTCTGCTTGCATTGCCCATCTTTCCTTAAATACTGTCTACTTTATTAACTAGAGTCCTCAACGTATTAGTCATAGTTGTTTTAATTCTTCATCTGATAATTCCAACATTCCTACCAAGACTGGTTCTGATTCTTGTTCTGTCTCTCCAAATTATATTTTTTTGCCTTTTGGTGTACCTTATAATTTTATTTTATGTTTTTTGAAGATGGACTGGTGCATCACATAAAAAAAACTGCTCTAGGGGCTTCCCCTGGTGGTCCAGTGGGTAAGGACACCGCCTTGCAGTGCAAGGGGCGCCGGTTCGATCCCTGGCCTGGGAAGATCTCACGTGCCGTGGAGCGGCTGAACCCATGTGTCCAACTACCGAGCCGGAGCTCTGGAGCGCATGCGCCCAGAGCCAGTGCTCTGCAACAACAGAGGCCACCGCGATGGGAGGCCCACACGAGCCAAAGAACAACGATGGATGAAAATAGAGAAATGAAAGACCAAGAGAAGTGGCCCGCCGGCTCCCCTCCCTCCCCAACCGGACCCCCGCCCAAAATAAATAAATAAATAAATCTTTAAAAAAAAACTGCTGTAAATAAGTCTTTAGGAATAATGTGGCAAAGTATGCAGGAAGGAGAAGCATCTTATTGCTACCAAGTCCAAACTCACTCTGCTGTTGCAAGATAGGTCAGTGAGTCCTAGAGACAAGGTGTTGAGACAAGGAAAATGACTTTATTCAGAAAGCAGTTGACTGAGAAAATGATAGGCTAGCTGCTTCTCTGGTGGCTCTCCTGCGATGTGGGACACCTGGGTTTGATCCCTGAGTTGGGAAGATCCCCTAGAGAAAGAAATAGCTACCCACTCCAGTATTCTTGCCTGGAGAATTCCATAAAAGAGGATCCTGGTGGGCTACAGTCATTGAATATTCTATTCTGTCTCTTTGTAGTCTTTGTTTACTTTTCAGTTTTAGAGGAGATTCCTATGGAGATAGGCTCATGTTCAGACAGTTTTTCCTCAGTCATGTCCAATCTACTAATAAGCTCATAAAAGACATTTTTCAAAATCTCTCTCACATTTTCACCTTTTTTTGGATGGGGGAGGGTTGTTTCTTAGTATTTCCATTTCTCTGCTTGCATTGCCCATCTTTCCTTAAATACTGTCTACTTTATTAACTAGAGTCCTCAACGTATTAGTCATAGTTGTTTTAATTCTTCATCTGATAATTCCAACATTCCTACCAAGACTGGTTCTGATTCTTGTTCTGTCTCTCCAAATTATATTTTTTTGCCTTTTGGTGTACCTTATAATTTTATTTTATGTTTTTTGAAGATGGACTGGTGCATCACATAAAAAAAACTGCTCTAGGGGCTTCCCCTGGTGGTCCAGTGGGTAAGGACACCGCCTTGCAGTGCAAGGGGCGCCGGTTCGATCCCTGGCCTGGGAAGATCTCACGTGCCGTGGAGCGGCTGAACCCATGTGTCCAACTACCGAGCCGGAGCTCTGGAGCGCATGCGCCCAGAGCCAGTGCTCTGCAACAACAGAGGCCACCGCGATGGGAGGCCCACACGAGCCAAAGAACAACGATGGATGAAAATAGAGAAATGAAAGACCAAGAGAAGTGGCCCGCCGGCTCCCCTCCCTCCCCAACCGGACCCCCGCCCAAAATAAATAAATAAATAAATCTTTAAAAAAAAACTGCTGTAAATAAGTCTTTAGGAATAATGTGGCAAAGTATGCAGGAAGGAGAAGCATCTTATTGCTACCAAGTCCAAACTCACTCTGCTGTTGCAAGATAGGTCAGTGAGTCCTAGAGACAAGGTGTTGAGACAAGGAAAATGACTTTATTCAGAAAGCAGTTGACTGAGAAAATGATAGGCTAGCTGCTTCTCTGGTGGCTCTCCTGCGATGTGGGACACCTGGGTTTGATCCCTGAGTTGGGAAGATCCCCTAGAGAAAGAAATAGCTACCCACTCCAGTATTCTTGCCTGGAGAATTCCATAAACAGAGGATCCTGGTGGGCTACAGTCCATGGCGTCGCAAAGAGTTGAACATAACTGAGCAAATTTCACCTTCACTTTCAGCACTTGAAAATAATCATCTTAAAGTGTCTGACTGCCAGGTTCTTTTATGGAAAAGAGACTGCTGGAAGAGTGCGGGGTAAAGAAGCAAAGTGAAAAAGGTCATTAATCTTGCCAGCATCTCCTAAAATGGCAAGCCTTAGGCAGAGTATGTGTTAATGTCTCTCACAGGTGGACAAGGTTCTGAACAAAGGCACTTTAGTTTACAGTCAAGCAGAGGGGCAGAGTCCTCCAGGCAAGCCATGCAGTATGATTATAATAAGAAAAGCAAGTCAAGGAAACAGTTTCCAACATGGGCTCAGAACTGGTTTCCTCCCTATAACACTATCATTAGGTCTCAATCTCTCTGAAAGTCTGTGCCTCCAGACTGTGAATTCACCAGTGTTCTCAGGGTTGCTTTCTCTATCCTTAGGTGGGAGCAGACAGCTAGAGGATGCTAGCTTTGGGTATTTCTCTTTACCCATGTAAGTTTGTTGTTGTTTAGTTGCTAAGTCATGTTTAACTCTTTGTGACCCCATGGACTGCAGCATACCAGGCTTCCCTGCCTTTCAGTATCTCCTGGAGTTTGCTCAAACTCACGTCCATTGAGTCAATAACACTATCCAACCATCTCATCCACTGCTGCCCCCTTGTAGGCTCTGATAATACCATGGGTGGCACTAGTGGTAAAGAATCTATCTGCCAGTGCAGGTTTGATCCTTGGGTCGATCCCCTGGAGCAGGAAATGGCAACCCACTCCAGGGTTCTTGCCTGGAAAATTCCATGGACAGAGTAGCCTGGAAGGCTCCAGTCCATGGGACTGCAAAGAGCCAGACATGACTGAGCATCTCAATGCAACAATACCACAGTAGGCTGTTTCTTTTGAGGACAGGCCTTTTTAAGAACACCAAATCTTGTGAGCCTCATGAGGTTCAGTAAGCAGCAAGTCTTTGTAATCACCAGACTGTCTCTCCAATTTTAGGAGCAATGATTTGCTTTGTGTCCTCCCTTCCAAGGATTCAAAAAGAGGTGCTGATTTACCAGTCTGTTTAGCTTTCTGCTCATTAGGACAAAGTGGCAGCTTCCAAGTTCCTTTCTTGAGACCCACAACTATCATTTGCTTTGTTAATGGTTTTTTTTGCAAAAAAGGCTATCCTTCTTTATGGAAAAGAGACTGCTGGAAGAGTGCGGGGTAAAGAAGCAAAGTGAAAAAGGTCATTAATCTTGCCAGCATCTCCTAAAATGGCAAGCCTTAGGCAGAGTATGTGTTAATGTCTCTCACAGGTGGACAAGGTTCTGAACAAAGGCACTTTAGTTTACAGTCAAGCAGAGGGGCAGAGTCCTCCAGGCAAGCCATGCAGTATGATTATAATAAGAAAAGCAAGTCAAGGAAACAGTTTCCAACATGGGCTCAGAACTGGTTTCCTCCCTATAACACTATCATTAGGTCTCAATCTCTCTGAAAGTCTGTGCCTCCAGACTGTGAATTCACCAGTGTTCTCAGGGTTGCTTTCTCTATCCTTAGGTGGGAGCAGACAGCTAGAGGATGCTAGCTTTGGGTATTTCTCTTTCCCATGTAAGTTTGTTGTTGTTTAGTTGCTAAGTCATGTTTAACTCTTTGTGACCCCATGGACTGCAGCATACCAGGCTTCCCTGCCTTTCAGTATCTCCTGGAGTTTGCTCAAACTCACGTCCATTGAGTCAATAACACTATCCAACCATCTCATCCACTGCTGCCCCCTTGTAGGCTCTGATAATACCATGGGTGGCACTAGTGGTAAAGAATCTATCTGCCAGTGCAGGTTTGATCCTTGGGTCGATCCCCTGGAGCAGGAAATGGCAACCCACTCCAGGGTTCTTGCCTGGAAAATTCCATGGACAGAGTAGCCTGGAAGGCTCCAGTCCATGGGACTGCAAAGAGCCAGACATGACTGAGCATCTCAATGCAACAATACCACAGTAGGCTGTTTCTTTTGAGGACAGGCCTTTTTAAGAACACCAAATCTTGTGAGCCTCATGAGGTTCAGTAAGCAGCAAGTCTTTGTAATCACCAGACTGTCTCTCCAATTTTAGGAGCAATGATTTGCTTTGTGTCCTCCCTTCCAAGGATTCAAAAAGAGGTGCTGATTTACCAGTCTGTTTAGCTTTCTGCTCATTAGGACAAAGTGGCAGCTTCCAAGTTCCTTTCTTGAAAAACCCACAACTATCATTTGCTTTGTTAATGGTTTTCTTTGCTTGTAAATAACTTAATTTTTATGTAGTCAAATGTATCAATTTACTTAGTGTCTCTAAATTTTGAATGTAATTTAAAGCCTTTCCCCGGCAATGACGTTAAAGAGGAACCTGTGTTTTCTTCTATTACTTGTACCTCCCACTCCCACTCATGTATCTTATGTGTAGTATGTTTAGACTATTATAGGAGTTTATTCTTGTGTATAGGATGAGGTATGTATCTACTTTTATTTTTTCACAGTAATCTCAGCACCAGTTTCTATGAAGTTCATCTTTCGTATAGTGATTTGAGACACCCCTTTTATATTATAGTGAATTTCCACATATGCTGGGTCTATTTTTGGATTTTCTCCCCCCATTCCATTGCTCTATCCTGTTTGCCTATTCATGAGCCAGTATCACACTGATTTAATTGCGGGGAGCTACCCTGTTTCGAGGGGTTTCCTTTAAGGAAACATAGCCCTGGGAGCTACCCTGGCAACAGGGGCTGATAACAGCATAGCTCTCTCTCCGGCCACCCCAGGTGTTGTGAAGCCGTTCCTTAGCTATCATAAAGAACACCTGGAGCCTCTTTACAGGGCTTGAGGGGCATTATGACCCAGAACCATTGTAATAACACACCAGGAGGTAACACCTAGTTTATGATCCACACCTGGCCTAAAGCACGTGTACACAATTACTTGTTGAAGTATAAATGGGATGAGCGAATTCAATAAACTTGTCAGCAACTTGTCAGCAACCTGTAGAGTTGTCTGCCTTCTTGCTGTCCCTCTCAACCCCATCTTTTCTGTCCTTCTTTCTTTTCTTAGCCTATCTGCCACTCTCTTCAGGACCTGTTCGACTGCCGGCTGGCCCGGCATTTAATTATAGTGACTTCATGAGTCTTTTAATGTCTAGTAAAGCTAGTTCCTCTCACAGTTTTACCTTTTCAGTGTTTTTCTGGCTATTCTTAAATTTTGTATATATCAATTTGTCTCTATTAAAAATGTTTGCTGGTGTTTTTATTGAACTGCATTAAATTTTTAAATTTTAATTTTAAAATTAATTTTTAAATAGCTTCCGGACAATGAGCTTCCAAGTTTTGAAAACCCACAACTATCATTTGCTTTGTTAATGGTTTTCTTTGCTTGTAAATAACTTAATTTTTATGTAGTCAAATGTATCAATTTACTTAGTGTCTCTAAATTTTGAATGTAATTTAAAGCCTTTCCCCGGCAATGACGTTAAAGAGGAACCTGTGTTTTCTTCTATTACTTGTACCTCCCACTCCCACTCATGTATCTTATGTGTAGTATGTTTAGACTATTATAGGAGTTTATTCTTGTGTATAGGATGAGGTATGTATCTACTTTTATTTTTTCACAGTAATCTCAGCACCAGTTTCTATGAAGTTCATCTTTCGTATAGTGATTTGAGACACCCCTTTTATATTATAGTGAATTTCCACATATGCTGGGTCTATTTTTGGATTTTCTCCCCCCATTCCATTGCTCTATCCTGTTTGCCTATTCATGAGCCAGTATCACACTGATTTAATTGCGGGGAGCTACCCTGTTTCGAGGGGTTTCCTTTAAGGAAACATAGCCCTGGGAGCTACCCTGGCAACAGGGGCTGATAACAGCATAGCTCTCTCTCCGGCCACCCCAGGTGTTGTGAAGCCGTTCCTTAGCTATCATAAAGAACACCTGGAGCCTCTTTACAGGGCTTGAGGGGCATTATGACCCAGAACCATTGTAATAACACACCAGGAGGTAACACCTAGTTTATGATCCACACCTGGCCTAAAGCACGTGTACACAATTACTTGTTGAAGTATAAATGGGATGAGCGAATTCAATAAACTTGTCAGCAACTTGTCAGCAACCTGTAGAGTTGTCTGCCTTCTTGCTGTCCCTCTCAACCCCATCTTTTCTGTCCTTCTTTCTTTTCTTAGCCTATCTGCCACTCTCTTCAGGACCTGTTCGACTGCCGGCTGGCCCGGCATTTAATTATAGTGACTTCATGAGTCTTTTAATGTCTAGTAAAGCTAGTTCCTCTCACAGTTTTACCTTTTCAGTGTTTTTCTGGCTATTCTTAAATTTTGTATATATCAATTTGTCTCTATTAAAAAATGTTTGCTGGTGTTTTTATTGAACTGCATTAAATTTTTAAATTTTAATTTTAAAATTAATTTTTAATTAGGGAGAACTGACAACTTTATGATGCTGACTCATCCTACCTAAGAGCAGGGCAATTTTTTTTTTCTTCTTTGCCCAGGTCTACCTCTGTGGCTTTCAAGAAAAATTCATTCATACATACAAAATCATGTAGGTATATATTAACAAATCAAAGACAACAACAGTTCTTGTTCACAAGTCAAGTCCATATCCCTCATGGATGTACCCTTAAACCCAGGGCCCAGAAATCCATGGATGGACTTCAAGACCAAAATGAGTCCCTGAAATTATATACAAAACTGTGTATGTGGGTGTGGATGGATGAGAATGAATATGTGTGTATCTTAAACTGGATTTTTATTTTATCATGTTTTCTCTGAGAGATCAGTACATTTTCCTCTGCATTCTCATTCAGGTAAGAACTTTATAGACTGTGAGATTTCCCCAACAATAGCAATCCTCTATGTTTACAAGAAAGAAACACATGCATAACATGACTCTTTGCATTTTCAATACTTCCAAGTCCAATAAACCAAGCAGCAAATAGTTTGTCTCCACCAAGAACTGAGCCAAGCAATCTGACAGAAAGATCTATAATGATCCTATTACTCAAAAAACCTGCAGACTTATTCGCAACAAAACACTAAACTCAAGTAGATAAACATAAAAGTCGCATGCAATCCAATTCAACAAAAATTCGGTAACAATGAGAGAGGCAGGTATCAGAGCACTCTGTCTGCATAGAAGTGCCTTACACCCAGTCTTTTCCTTCTAGAAAGGAGAGAGGAGATTCCAGATAACCTGATACAGGTTGTGTTATTTCTTGCTCCCAACATTTCCTGCTTTAACTTCTCTCCCAACAGTGATAACCGCATTGAAGGTTTAGAATGGAAGGCAAAGAAAAATAAAACAATTCTTTTTTTAAACAGAGAATTTTTTTTACATGACTAAATTTTCCAAAAACGACAACATCTTGCGTTTGTCCATATCTCTGCCACTTGATTTGCTATTTTCTGTGTTTTTTTCCCTCATATCTTCTACCCTCTCTTCTTTTATGGTCTCATTTTTCCATTTGCATCTTTTTCCACTCCAGATTTTCCCCACCTTTCATCAGTGTTAGGAGCACTATTTGTCCTCATTAAAGGCTTTTAGCTTTAATAGTCTTTTTAATTATCTAGGTCAACAATTCTTAATCTTGTTTGTGCAACAGAATTGCCCAGAGCTTTTTAATCAAATACTGAGAACTGTGTCTCACCTGCCGAGACTCTATTTAGTTGGCCTGAGTGGGTGAGGCCCCGCCATTGCTGTAATTTATAATTTTCCCCAGTGAGCCTAGTATGCAACCACAATTGAAAATAGTGACCCAGAACTACTGCCCATCAACAAACTAGAACGGAAAGTAGGGTCCGGCTCCTTGCTGCTCAAAAGCCAATAAAGAGGTGAAAGTGTTCTCCCTCGGACTGAGACTGAAGTCCAAAACCCAGTTTGGGACTCAAACCCTCGTGGCTGGGGCTTGAACCCAGCCAAAATCCTGCCTGGGACTCGAACCCACGTGGTTGGGGCTTGAACCCAGCCGAAACCCTGTTTGGGACTTGGACCCACCTGGCTGGGGCTCAAGCCCAGCTAAAATCCAGTCCAGGACTTGAACTCATGCAGCTGGTACTTAATTCAGCACTCACCCAACATCTGGACCCACTGAGGTTCAGGTTCTTCATGCCTCAACACAGAAGAATTCAGCAAAAGGCAGAGTGATAGGCAAGAAGAGGATTTATTAATATAGGACGCTTGTAAGAGATGCAAGCAGACAGGCAGGAAAGCTCTGCTGCCCCCAGTGCGTAGGCACCAATATATATATATATGGGAGGGCAGAAGACCGCCTTCTTCAAGTAGACGTAGATGCATACGTAAGGCATACATCATTAGCTCCTCCCTCGCTAGCTCTTTCACTAGCTATTTATACTTAGTCAAGCCTGCTTTATTGAATAAGGAGCAGCTTTTTCGAGTTATCATTAACTTATTGGCCTCCTGACTTTTCTTAGGTTTTACCTTTCTACCTACAGTCCCGTACTAGGACTTTACAACTACCTAACTATTCTATTCTGTCCCTATCAGAGGCAAGTTGGTGGAAAGGAAAATTTGTTTTATTTTAGATCCTGGCAAAGCGGGAGGTGGGCTCTTGTCTGAAGGCCAACTTACTGCACTGACAACCAGTGGACGAGAGCTTTTATGGGTGAAGGGAGGGGCTACACGTATTAATAGAAACAGCACAGTCAGCTCTGAAATTGGCCATGTAGTTGTCTGATCAGTGTTCTCTTGATTGTTTTAAGTACAGTTAATCTTCAGTTCCAGAGGTAGGAAATTGTTCCCATTCCTTGAGGCCAGTTCTTAGAATTGTAGCAGCTTATGTCATGGTTAGCCTGGCCATCATGTACTGAACTTCTTACACCTGGTGGGAGTTTCAGTCTTTACAAGGGAACTCAGAGGATATGCCTCCAGAACTAAAGGTCCTTGACTTGGCTTAATGACTAAACTAATATTATGTGGTCTCCTTGAACTGTTTTCCTTTGTTTCTGCATTTTGTCACTTCTCTGATTAAACGTATCCTTTGGATAAAGTTTTCTACAGATGAAAGGCAAGCTGGGGACACAGGAGACAAGAACCATGGTGTCTGGCTTGGTTTCAAAACTGGTTCTATGGAAGGACCTATAAGTTAACTTTTCATAAGTTACTCTCTTTACCAACTTTTCATAAGAAAACTCTCTTAGCTTTTATCTTTCCCCAGTTGAACTTCCAATTATTTTTTCCCCTCAGTCTGTAGTTGTGTTTGGCAATCACAGAATTTTGGAATTGTGATATTCATAGATATTATCCAGTTCACTGTCATTCCTTAGAGAAGTAACCTAAAGACTACTAAGAGAGAAGACCTTACATATAATCACACATATGTGAAGTGCCAGGACTCCATTGTGTAATTGCCTTTGAAATCAAGTTTTTCCTTCTTGTGATTTTAGATTACCCTAGATACATGAGTTATTGTTAGTTCTCTCTCCCCAAATCTCTCATCTTCCCTTCTATTAATACCTTCCAGCTTGTATGCTCCCAACCCTATAAGGTAAGGTTATGACTTTCCATTTAGGAATTTTAGAATCCAAGGCATTAAGGCACATGCTTCCTTTTATCTCATATCACAAATTCTCTATCATATATGTTGTTCCTTCTAACAATTTCATCCCCAGACTCTACCTTCAGCTGTAAAACAAGAATACAAAATCATTAGGTAAAGTCTTGTCAACCTGGAGGACTATCTAAAGATGACAAGACATAAAACATCATATTGCTTTGAGTTAATTATCTCTATTAGGAAATTGTGAGGTTTTTCTCAATAGGAAAGTCTAAAAGCAAAAAATATGCTGTGAGGCCAGTTCTTAGAATTGTAGCAGCTTATGTCATGGTTAGCCTGGCCATCATGTACTGAACTTCTTACACCTGGTGGGAGTTTCAGTCTTTACAAGGGAACTCAGAGGATATGCCTCCAGAACTAAAGGTCCTTGACTTGGCTTAATGACTAAACTAATATTATGTGGTCTCCTTGAACTGTTTTCCTTTGTTTCTGCATTTTGTCACTTCTCTGATTAAACGTATCCTTTGGATAAAGTTTTCTACAGATGAAAGGCAAGCTGGGGACACAGGAGACAAGAACCATGGTGTCTGGCTTGGTTTCAAAACTGGTTCTATGGAAGGACCTATAAGTTAACTTTTCATAAGTTACTCTCTTTACCAACTTTTCATAAGAAAACTCTCTTAGCTTTTATCTTTCCCCAGTTGAACTTCCAATTATTTTTTCCCCTCAGTCTGTAGTTGTGTTTGGCAATCACAGAATTTTGGAATTGTGATATTCATAGATATTATCCAGTTCACTGTCATTCCTTAGAGAAGTAACCTAAAGACTACTAAGAGAGAAGACCTTACATATAATCACACATATGTGAAGTGCCAGGACTCCATTGTGTAATTGCCTTTGAAATCAAGTTTTTCCTTCTTGTGATTTTAGATTACCCTAGATACATGAGTTATTGTTAGTTCTCTCTCCCCAAATCTCTCATCTTCCCTTCTATTAATACCTTCCAGCTTGTATGCTCCCAACCCTATAAGGTAAGGTTATGACTTTCCATTTAGGAATTTTAGAATCCAAGGCATTAAGGCACATGCTTCCTTTTATCTCATATCACAAATTCTCTATCATATATGTTGTTCCTTCTAACAATTTCATCCCCAGACTCTACCTTCAGCTGTAAAACAAGAATACAAAATCATTAGGTAAAGTCTTGTCAACCTGGAGGACTATCTAAAGATGACAAGACATAAAACATCATATTGCTTTGAGTTAATTATCTCTATTAGGAAATTGTGAGGTTTTTCTCAATAGGAAAGTCTAAAAGCAAAAAATATGCTGTGAGTGCCATCTCCTGGAGAGATCATGCCAACTCGTGAGCACGCCATCCTCTACTGCCACGTGGAGTAATTTTTATTGTTTATTTATTAGTTCATTCATTTATTGGTGTTTAGTAATATTAATAGACTTTTGAGGGCTTCCCCAGTGGATCAGTGGTAAATAATCCATCTGCCAATGCAGGAGATACGAGTTCAGTCCCCGAGTCTGGAAGATCCTCTGGAGGAGGAAATGACAACCCACTCCAGTATTCTTGCCAGGGAAATCTCATGGACAGAGGAGCCTGGTGGGCCACAATCCATGGGGTTGCAAAGAGTCGACAGGACTTAGCGACTAAACAAAACAGCAAATAGACTTTTCGTAGCTTGCAAAATATACGAACAATAGAAAAGTAAAAACTAAATTTAAAATCATGAGAATCAAGAAATAAACTTAGAAAGGAAGGTATGGAAGAAGGAAGAGAAGGAAAACATTGATAAGCAGAGTTCTCACACAGAGCTTTACATTTTACTGAAGAGTCTGGAAGGGTTAAACAATGAGGTTGTTTTCTTTTTTTTTAACAATGAGTTTATTCTGTGTTAAGTTCGAGTTGCCTGTAGGACATCGATAAGGAACTGTCAAGTATGTGTTTGGGTGTTTAAGGATCATGAGATATATTTGAAAGTGGTCAGCATGTGGTTAGTGAAACACTGGGCTACCTGGAATTTCCCAGAAAGAGTCAGGAGAGAGAGAATAACATAGGGTTCTGTAGAGAACCCGAGCAATACTTATATTTAAGGTACAGTTCCGATCTAGTTTTTCTCTCTCCCCAAATCTCTCATCTTCCCTTCTATTAATACCTTCCAGCTTGTATGCTCCCAACCCTATAAGGTAAGGTTATGACTTTCCATTTAGGAATTTTAGAATCCAAGGCATTAAGGCACATGCTTCCTTTTATCTCATATCACAAATTCTCTATCATATATGTTGTTCCTTCTAACAATTTCATCCCCAGACTCTACCTTCAGCTGTAAAACAAGAATACAAAATCATTAGGTAAAGTCTTGTCAACCTGGAGGACTATCTAAAGATGACAAGACATAAAACATCATATTGCTTTGAGTTAATTATCTCTATTAGGAAATTGTGAGGTTTTTCTCAATAGGAAAGTCTAAAAGCAAAAAATATGCTGTGAGTGCCATCTCCTGGAGAGATCATGCCAACTCGTGAGCACGCCATCCTCTACTGCCACGTGGAGTAATTTTTATTGTTTATTTATTAGTTCATTCATTTATTGGTGTTTAGTAATATTAATAGACTTTTGAGGGCTTCCCCAGTGGATCAGTGGTAAATAATCCATCTGCCAATGCAGGAGATACGAGTTCAGTCCCCGAGTCTGGAAGATCCTCTGGAGGAGGAAATGACAACCCACTCCAGTATTCTTGCCAGGGAAATCTCATGGACAGAGGAGCCTGGTGGGCCACAATCCATGGGGTTGCAAAGAGTCGACAGGACTTAGCGACTAAACAAAACAGCAAATAGACTTTTCGTAGCTTGCAAAATATACGAACAATAGAAAAGTAAAAACTAAATTTAAAATCATGAGAATCGAAGAAATAAACTTAGAAAGGAAGGTATGGAAGAAGGAAGAGAAGGAAAACATTGATAAGCAGAGTTCTCACACAGAGCTTTACATTTTACTGAAGAGTCTGGAAGGGTTAAACAATGAGGTTGTTTTCTTTTTTTTTAACAATGAGTTTATTCTGTGTTAAGTTCGAGTTGCCTGTAGGACATCGATAAGGAACTGTCAAGTATGTGTTTGGGTGTTTAAGGATCATGAGATATATTTGAAAGTGGTCAGCATGTGGTTAGTGAAACACTGGGCTACCTGGAATTTCCCAGAAAGAGTCAGGAGAGAGAGAATAACATAGGGTTCTGTAGAGAACCCGGAGCAATACTTATATTTAAGGTACAGTTAGGTAAGCAGTGTAATGAGTGTGACTTTCGGAGCCAGACTATCTGGTTTACATCTCAGCACTTGTACTTATTAAAGTTAAAATTTAGGACACACTAAAAAGATGCTTTAAAGTCCATTTTGCATATCATTTCATGATATTACATAGATTTGTAATCTTTTTTTAATGGAAATATAATTGATCTACAATGTTGTGTTAGTTAAGCTGTACAAAAACATGAATCAGCTTTATGTGCACGTAAATCCCCTCCCTCACATGCCTCCTTCCCACCTCCCCCCATCCCACCTTTCTAGACCACCACAGAGCACTGGACTGAGCACCCTGTGCTATACTGCAGCTTCCCGCTAGCTATTTTGCGCACAGTAGTCTATACCAACGCTACACTCTCAACTCCTCCACCCTCTCCTTCACCCCTGTGCCCACAGGTCTGTTCTCGACATCTGTGTCTCTGTTCCTGCCCTGCAGATAGCTTCATCCGTACCATGTTTCTACTTCTGATACCTAAAACTCTAATCTCTGACCTGAGAAGAGTCTCAGCCAAGTGTTTCAAGATAATTGTATCTCATTATGTTTATCCCTAAAAATGGGTGTCAGCTGGGCTAACTGGCTTCCTGTCCTTCTCCACCTGCCTTTCAGGCTGAAAATTCTGGGTCAGGAAAGACACACTGCTCCTTTCTTCCTCTCTACACTTTCCAGCAGACCTTCCTGGTCATCTTCTTGGCTGTAATACAACTTCCTGATTTGGAGAGGGAATGGACAAAGAATTGCTATGATTTTTCTGGCTATATTTTGTTTTCTTAGAGTTATTGAGAATACGTCTTTGCACTTGTAAAATATATTGGGTGGCTATAATTGTTGCTTGCTTCGTCAAAAAACCCATTTCAGTTATTTTCCATGGTGAGCCAGATGAACTTTTTCACTGGAATGGTCAGCATGTGGTTAGTGAAACACTGGGCTACCTGGAATTTCCCAGAAAGAGTCAGGAGAGAGAATAACATAGGGTTCTGTAGAGAGACCGGAGAGATCCTTATACTTAAGGTACAGTTAGGTAAGCAGTGTAATGAGTGTGACTTTCGGAGCCAGACTATCTGGTTTACATCTCAGCACTTGTACTTATTAAAGTTAAAATTTAGGACACACTAAAAAGATGCTTTAAAGTCCATTTTGCATATCATTTCATGATATTACATAGATTTGTAATCTTTTTTTAATGGAAATATAATTGATCTACAATGTTGTGTTAGTTAAGCTGTACAAAAACATGAATCAGCTTTATGTGCACGTAAATCCCCTCCCTCACATGCCTCCTTCCCACCTCCCCCCATCCCACCTTTCTAGACCACCACAGAGCACTGGACTGAGCACCCTGTGCTATACTGCAGCTTCCCGCTAGCTATTTTGCGCACAGTAGTCTATACCAACGCTACACTCTCAACTCCTCCACCCTCTCCTTCACCCCTGTGCCCACAGGTCTGTTCTCGACATCTGTGTCTCTGTTCCTGCCCTGCAGATAGCTTCATCCGTACCATGTTTCTACTTCTGATACCTAAAACTCTAATCTCTGACCTGAGAAGAGTCTCAGCCGCAAGTGTTTCAAGATAATTGTATCTCATTATGTTTATCCCTAAAAATGGGTGTCAGCTGGGCTAACTGGCTTCCTGTCCTTCTCCACCTGCCTTTCAGGCTGAAAATTCTGGGTCAGGAAAGACACACTGCTCCTTTCTTCCTCTCTACACTTTCCAGCAGACCTTCCTGGTCATCTTCTTGGCTGTAATACAACTTCCTGATTTGGAGAGGGAATGGACAAAGAATTGCTATGATTTTTCTGGCTATATTTTGTTTTCTTAGAGTTATTGAGAATACGTCTTTGCACTTGTAAAATATATTGGGTGGCTATAATTGTTGCTTGCTTCGTCAAAAAACCCATTTCAGTTATTTTCCATGGTGAGCCAGATGAACTTTTTCACTGGAATGGTCACATTGTCTCATTGAATTTCAGGTCACTTGCAATTTCTTTTTCTTAATTCCACAGAGAAAAGAGGACAGAACTCCTAAAAAGCCTGCCCTGCTCTCACTCACACTCCCTTGGCGGAGCTCAATTTCAGTTACAATTCTCATACATCCCTTCTGTTCAGGAATCTAGTCAACAGAAATACCTTCTACAGGGCCAAAAAAAAAAAGGTGGTTAAATGGTTCTGTACCTCTTTTTGACTAATTTCTTTTGTATTTTCTCTGTCAAAGCTCTGCAATAATTTCTAAATGGATTTAGTACTGTTATAAAGTTTCTTAATCTACTAGAATTTTCTATGCCTCTGAATATTTTAATCTATTAGAAAAGTATGTCATCTCTTTCCATCTGTGCCAATAGCATAACCAGCTGCTGGTGTTTCTTCTAGTCTGGGAAACTGTTGCATTCTACCCTAGCATCTTCCATATGTTCACTTCATGTAGAATTCTCTATTTCAGATCTCTTTTGATTCAGTTCCACATTTTAATGATACACTTCCTTTCTAAGGTAATATTTAGTGTATTTTCTGAATCTCCTTTTTCAACTCAGGGATATATATTTTTAATTTTGGCCTCTTTTATTGATTATTTATTTTCATCTGTCTTTATTCTTTGGCCTCTGTGGGCCTCCCATTGCAGTGGCCTCTCTCATTGCAGAGCACTGGCTCTGGGTGAAAGCGCTCCAGAGCCCTGGCTCATGATTGGACACAACAGTCCAGCCACTCTGGGACATGTGGGATCTTCCTGGGCCAGAGATCAAATGAGTGTCCTTGCACTGCAAGGCAGAGTCTTTACCTACTGGACCACCAGGAAAGCCCCACTAAGGGATAATTTTTAATGTGGGATCTTAGTATATAAACAGCCAGGGACTACATATAAATTTTTTTTTTTTTTTTTGGCCACTTCTATTGATCTTTCATTTATTTATTTTCATCTATCTTTGTTCTTTGGCCTGTGTGGGCCTCCCATCGCAGTGGCCTCTCTCATTGCAGAGCACCAGCTCTGGGTGCATTCGCTCCAGAGCACTGGTTCTGTAGTTGGACTCATTGGTCCCGGCGCTCCACAGCACACAGGATCTTCCCAGACCAGGGATCAAACTGGCACCCCTTGCACTGCAAGGCGGTGTCTTTACCCACTGGACAACAGGGAAACCCTGCATATAAATCCTTAATGTCAGTAATATTTGTTTAATAAAATGAAGCAAACAGAATTAAGCCACTTAATAACCAAAAGATAGGAAAAAGATACTGTATCACTTATTATCCTATCGATAATTTTGATGAAAACAAGAGTTGTAAAGTTACAGGAAAGTATAAGATAATACAGTGAAAAATGACTTGTGTGTTAAACTGCTTGAGTCATATCTGACTCTTTGTGACCCTGTGGACTGTAGCCTTCCAGGCTCCTCTGTCCATGGGATTCTCCAGACAAGAATACTGGAGTGGATTGCCATGCTCTCTTCCAAGAGAAAAAAATGACTTAGCAATGTTTGGGTTTTGTTTGAATAAAATATTGAGTTTGCATAGAATTTACATTTTTTATAGTATTGTGGTTATGCATTTTCTAATTATCAAGCATGAAGGTTTTAAAGTTTTGTAGTATGTTTCTGAAAAAAACATATAAATCATGTTTAATGTCCCCAGATCACTTCTCATCAGTGAAGAGATCGATGCAAATCAAATTGACATGGAGGTGCTAGTCAACTTGAACTACAAAATCAGCAATTGAAAGTAAATTCGATTAATCTGCAGCAAACAGCTGTGTATTTCCTCTACCTCGGAATTTGAGAAATGTCCTCTTCACATAGAGAACATGCTATAAGAACTAGCTAATCTTAGAATCGTAGAATGCCACAGTAGAACAGATGACTTACGTGATCTGAGTATTATTTTATCACTGAGGAAATGGAGGCCTTATCCAATATAGTGCCTTATTTGAAATCACACAGCTCGTGAATGCAGTGTAGATCAGGTCATAATTTCCTGCCTCTCAGACAAGTTTCCCTTCCATTCTGCTAGTGCAGCCCCATAAGCTAGTTCCCAGCAGCTGGAACTCCTCTGTTGAAAGGGACCGGGCCTCTACTATAGCTGTGCCTGACTAAGGTCAGTCTTGTCTGTCGTTTCTTTCTCTCCCGGGCATTTACCTAAGCTTTTGCCTGCTGTGATCCTGCTCACTCCTTCCTCACTGAGGCTCATTAATCCTTTTCTTTTTCTTTAAATTTTTATAGGAGGAGTATAGTTGCTTTACAGTATGTTAGTTTCTGTGCTACAGTCACAGGAATGAGTTATAAGTACCCATATATCCCCTCTTTTTTGGATTTCCTTCCAATTTAGGTCACCACAGAGCATAGCGTTCCTTGCACTGTATATAGTAGGCTCTCATTAGTCCAATAGTGAATATATGTCGATCCCAATCTCCCAATTCATCCCATCCCCACCTCTTCGTCTCGGGGTGTATATACGTTTGTTCTCTGTGTCTGTCATCTCTATGGAATTCATTGATATAGACAATCTTATTTACAAAGCAGAAATAGAGTCACTGATCCTTTACCTGATTCCCAATATGTCCAAAGTGGTCATCCCAAGTCTGATGCATTAACCAGATCAATGTGCTCAGCAAGAGACCTCAAAAAAGTTCCCCATATGCATGTGGCTTCTGGATGGCCATCACAGATGAATCCCCTGTCTGTGATCATGGAACCCTGTGTCAAGCAACTGCCATGAAGTTCAACTCGAGAAAATATTTAAAAAACCTTTAGAGACTCCTTTATTTTTCCAGTAGTGTGAAAATAAATGAACTAATGTCAGTGGTCAAAATGTATATTCTTATGATTTAGGTCTTTTGACTTGCTTTACTAAGTAGAAAAATATTTTTGAGAAAGTGACATTAATCTTAACCAAAAAATATTAGAGCCCGAGGTAGGGAACAACTGATTAATACAACGTTCTGATTTTTCATCCAAAAATTAGATCACTAACCATGTCTTGAGGTCAGGTAGCCCCAGAGAACATGCTTAGAAAAATCGTAGAATGCCACAGTAGAACAGATGACTTACGTGATCTGAGTATTATTTTATCACTGAGGAAATGGAGGCCTTATCCAATATAGTGCCTTATTTGAAATCACACAGCTCGTGAATGCAGTGTAGATCAGGTCATAATTTCCTGCCTCTCAGACAAGTTTCCCTTCCATTCTGCTAGTGCAGCCCCATAAGCTAGTTCCCAGCAGCTGGAACTCCTCTGTTGAAAGGGACCGGGCCTCTACTATAGCTGTGCCTGACTAAGGTCAGTCTTGTCTGTCGTTTCTTTCTCTCCCGGGCATTTACCTAAGCTTTTGCCTGCTGTGATCCTGCTCACTCCTTCCTCACTGAGGCTCATTAATCCTTTTCTTTTTCTTTAAATTTTTATAGGAGGAGTATAGTTGCTTTACAGTATGTTAGTTTCTGTGCTACAGTCACAGGAATGAGTTATAAGTACCCATATATCCCCTCTTTTTTGGATTTCCTTCCAATTTAGGTCACCACAGAGCATAGCGTTCCTTGCACTGTATATAGTAGGCTCTCATTAGTCCAATAGTGAATATATGTCGATCCCAATCTCCCAATTCATCCCATCCCCACCTCTTCGTCTCGGGGTGTATATACGTTTGTTCTCTGTGTCTGTCATCTCTATGGAATTCATTGATATAGACAATCTTATTTACAAAGCAGAAATAGAGTCACTGATCCTTTACCTGATTCCCAATATGTCCAAAGTGGTCATCCCAAGTCTGATGCATTAACCAGATCAATGTGCTCAGCAAGAGACCTCAAAAAAGTTCCCCATATGCATGTGGCTTCTGGATGGCCATCACAGATGAATCCCCTGTCTGTGATCATGGAACCCTGTGTCAAGCAACTGCCATGAAGTTCAACTCGAGAAAATATTTAAAAAACCTTTAGAGACTCCTTTATTTTTCCAGTAGTGTGAAAATAAATGAACTAATGTCAGTGGTCAAAATGTATATTCTTATGATTTAGGTCTTTTGACTTGCTTTACTAAGTAGAAAAATATTTTTGAGAAAGTGACATTAATCTTAACCAAAAAATATTAGAGCCCGAGGTAGGGAACAACTGATTAATACAACGTTCTGATTTTTCATCCAAAAATTAGATCACTAACCATGTCTTGAGGTCAGGTAGCCCCAGAGATACAAATTACTTATCATTACAAATCCACTGAGGGTTTTAGAACTAGGACTTTCAAGCCAGAAATATGGAAAAGCAGGCTTTGGACAGCTGAGTGGCATGTATTTATTATATGGGAAGACAGCTAGAGTCTTCCTGAGATTACATGTATTCATATATCCACAGAACCTACCTTGGTGGTATTTCATAGTCTCTAAACACACACACACACGAACATGAGTACAGGCAAACATGAGCCTTCAGCAAAAGGCTGTGAACCCAGTGGGTTTCAGCTTTAACCCTCAATGAATCCATCTAACAAGATACACTTGTTCCTTCATCTTGTTCATTTTCTCAGTAAAACGTTTGTTGGACATAAGTTGGGACAAACATGCACACACACAATAACAGAGAAACAAGAGAAGGACAGAAAGTAAATGGACATTGTAAAGTTTCATTTGGCCCGTGTATATGAAACCATTGTCCCAGCCAGGTGACCATATGCCTATAACGTGGCAGAGTTGTTCTCTGGGCACCAATTCAAGACTCCAGCTACCATCCTCTAATTTGAATTAATAATTCATTGTATTATCTGAAAAGGTTGCAAAATATACCTAACCAGCTGAACCACATATTACATATATAGAATAGAATCACTCATCCCAAGTCACACACAGTTTTCAATACTACCTTGCAAAATAAGCCTCCACCTTAATCTATCAGGAATAACACCCATTCATTTAATGAGATTGTGAAAAGACTCTATTGAAAGTGACTTAGCTAGAAGTTCTATGAGGAAGAAAGGTAGGGAAGAGAGGAAATGAGAATAAGAAAGGAAATCAGTATGTTAGATGCCTGCCAAGTGCCAAGCATCTGGGAACATACAATCCTCATGACAACACTGTGAACCTGTAATGGTATTCCCATTGTAGAGCTGAGGAGATTAACATTTTTTGTTTGTTTGTTGTGGAGTTGTTAAGTGGTATCCGACTTTTTTGTGGACCCATTGACTATAGCCTATCAAGCTCCTCTGTTCATGGGGTTTCCCCGACAATAGTACTGGAGTGGGTTGCCATTTCCTTCTCCAGGGGATCTTCCAGACCCAGGGATCACACCCATGTCTCCTGCATTGTCAATTGGGTTTTTTACCACTGAGCCACCAGGGAAGCCTCATTAAGATATAGGAAAGATAAGGTAAGCAAATCACCAGTTTTTATTCCTCTAATCGGAAGGATTCCAAATTCTTCATGAAAATGACCAACTGAATGGGCAAAGATATATATCTGAAAAGGAAAAAAAAAAACTAGAGAATTGCTTCTAGGCAACATATGAGCAGACATTTGATATCTGGCACAAACTGAGTGCACAAGTGCTAAGAACATTTCAAATAGTAATATTATTCAAATAGTGCTAGTAAGAATGAGGCAGAATGCTTCATGGAGATGAGGCTTGACATGGCTCCAAAGCTTCTCAAGTTTTTAAATAATGAGTTGTTCTATATTTAAATGCTGACCTAATTCTCAAAGCCGAGGAGCTCCAGATGGATGTGAAACTTAAAAGGATTCTAGTTTGAACAGGAAAAGATCCAGGCAGGCCAGAGTAAAAGGTTAAAGATAACATCTCACTTCTGTATGAGAAGGGAGGAAAGAAGCAGAGAAGACAGCTTCTTCCTCTTCTAGCAGAAACCTACCCAGTTGGCTGATAAATCACATTTGCAGCAAGATACGACTCTTCTTTTTATTCTGTGTAATGATTAAAATTCACTCTTGCAGATGTATCACCACTGTGCACTTTAAAAAGTCACCAGCGGGCTTCCCTGGTAGCTTAGTTGTAAAGAGTTCACCTGCCAATGCAGGAGACATGGGTTCAATCCCTGATCTGGGGAGATCCTACATGCTGCGGAGCAACTAAGCCCATGAGCCACAACTATTGAGCCCATGTGCCCTAGAACCCAAGTTCATAACAAGAGAAGTCACTGCAAAAAGAAGCCTGTTCACCTCAACTAGAGAGCAGCCCCCACTCCCTGCAGCTAGAGAAGAACCTGTGGCAACAGGGAAAACCCAGAATAGCCAAAAATAAATAAATACACAAATAAAATTATTTTAAAAAGTCGCTAGTACTAAGAATAGGATTGTCCTTATGGCAAACCTTTCTCGGCTTTTAATATCCATCCTTTGTAAAACAAATTATTCTGAAATTCTAGAGTTACTGATGTTTTTAAAAAAGACTGGCTATCGTGAAGGTCACAGAGGAGACTTATTTGACATGCAAAACCCAAGTCATTTTCCTCTGACCTCTTATTGAAACCATTTCACTTAGCATCACAGATTTGCATTGATTTATCCTGATAGAGAGATGGTCAGATGAACAGCGAAGACACTTTTGGCAACATGACATTTCATGTCTTTCCCTTGACTATGCAAACAGTACTGCAAGTGCTTGGGAAGGAGGACGCCTTGAGTTTTCACATGTTCAGTTTTCACATCCATCATGGTTGGAGGTGGAGGGCAGTGCTGGAGGGGGTGATGTACATGATTCTTTCCAGATGGGACATTCTGTGGTTCTACAGAACAAGCAAGATAAAGATTTTAAAGTCTTAGCAAGCAGACAGTCAGTGGTAACAATAGAGAGCAATTTCGGTGTCCTAATTTGAAGCAAGGGTTTGGAGTTAGATGAGGAAGGGAGGGCCCCGCTGAGATGACTTGCACTGAGGTGTGAGTGGGGCAGGCATGAGCAAGTGGAGACACGGACAAGTCATTGATCTTTTATTAAAACCATATTTATTTATTTTGGGCTGTCCTGGGTCTTCATTGCTGTGCAGACTTTTCTTAAGTTGAGGTGAGTGGGAGCTGTTCTCTAGTTCTGGTACACAGGCTTCTTGTTGTGGTGGCTTCTCGTGTCGCAGAGCACAGGCTCTAGGCAGGTGGGCTTTAGTAGTTGTGGCTCCTGGGCTCTGGACCACAGGCTCCATAGTTGTGGTGCATGGGCCTAGTTGATCCATGACATGTGGGATCTTCCCGAATCAGGGATCAAACCTCTGTCCCCTGCACTGGCAGGTGAATTCTTTGCCGCTGAACCACCAGGGAGCCCTAGGCATTTATCTTTAAGAGAAGAAAAGCCTGTTCACCTCAACTAGAGAGCCCACTCCTGCAGCTAGAGAAGAACCTGTGGCAACAGGGAAAACCCAGAATAGCCAAAAATAAATAAATACACAAATAAAATTATTTTAAAAAGTCGCTAGTACTAAGAATAGGATTGTCCTTATGGCAAACCTTTCTCGGCTTTTAATATCCATCCTTTGTAAAACAAATTATTCTGAAATTCTAGAGTTACTGATGTTTTTAAAAAAGACTGGCTATCGTGAAGGTCACAGAGGAGACTTATTTGACATGCAAAACCCAAGTCATTTTCCTCTGACCTCTTATTGAAACCATTTCACTTAGCATCACAGATTTGCATTGATTTATCCTGATAGAGAGATGGTCAGATGAACAGCGAAGACACTTTTGGCAACATGACATTTCATGTCTTTCCCTTGACTATGCAAACAGTACTGCAAGTGCTTGGGAAGGAGGACGCCTTGAGTTTTCACATGTTCAGTTTTCACATCCATCATGGTTGGAGGTGGAGGGCAGTGCTGGAGGGGGTGATGTACATGATTCTTTCCAGATGGGACATTCTGTGGTTCTACAGAACAAGCAAGATAAAGATTTTAAAGTCTTAGCAAGCAGACAGTCAGTGGTAACAATAGAGAGCAATTTCGGTGTCCTAATTTGAAGCAAGGGTTTGGAGTTAGATGAGGAAGGGAGGGCCCCGCTGAGATGACTTGCACTGAGGTGTGAGTGGGGCAGGCATGAGCAAGTGGAGACACGGACAAGTCATTGATCTTTTATTAAAACCATATTTATTTATTTTGGGCTGTCCTGGGTCTTCATTGCTGTGCAGACTTTTCTTAAGTTGAGGTGAGTGGGAGCTGTTCTCTAGTTCTGGTACACAGGCTTCTTGTTGTGGTGGCTTCTCGTGTCGCAGAGCACAGGCTCTAGGCAGGTGGGCTTTAGTAGTTGTGGCTCCTGGGCTCTGGACCACAGGCTCCATAGTTGTGGTGCATGGGCCTAGTTGATCCATGACATGTGGGATCTTCCCGAATCAGGGATCAAACCTCTGTCCCCTGCACTGGCAGGTGAATTCTTTGCCGCTGAACCACCAGGGGAGCCCTAGGCATTTATCTTTAAACCAGCTTGGTGCAGAGAAGGCGAGAATGAAGATAGATGGATGACAATATCCATTTGGGGAAATCAGGGAGGTTGGTCACTTGCTTGCATTTGATGATATGGGAAACATAAGCACAATTAGGGCGGCCTAGGTGACCCTAGTGATAAAGAACCTGCTGGCCAATGCAGGAGGTGTACGAGACACAGGTTCAAGCCCTGGTTGGGAGAATCCCCTGGAGAAGGCCATGGCAACCCACTCCAGTATTCTTGCCTGGAGAATCCTATGGACAGAGAAGCCTGGCAGACTGCAATCCATAGGGTTGCGAAGAGTTGGACATGAATGACTGACTAAATACAGACAGAAGCACATTTAAATGGTGAAAGGAAAAGCATTCTTTCTAGAGAGAGACAGGTAGAAAGTATAAAAATTATAAAGACTCTGAAAAGGTATGGATGGATAGGTTTCAAAGCATTTAAGCGCAACAGTTTGCTTTGGAGAGAAGGAAGTGATAAAACAGTTCAGGAAAGTAGTTAAGGCCCCTGAAGGTTGAAATAGTAACTCCACACGAAAATGAGACTTTATAGAACATCAACAGTTCTTCTACCTCCTTTTCATACCAAGATAGAATTTCCATGCATTTCGGCACCAAACAATAAGATATGAATATGTGTGTCACAGCTGAATAACTGTATAGAACTAGGTAGAATTAGAATGTGTTTGCACATGAATTTAATGCAGGAGATCAATGCTTAAGTTTCCCCTTCTCTATCTCAAAGTATTGCTCTCATGAATAACAAGGGCAGAAATAGATTATAAAACTGATCATTAATTCTCTTTCCTCTGTATTAGAATCACTTCCTTTTTAGACTTTCTTTTATTTAAAAAAACTATATAGAGACAAGAAAAATTACTGGGTTAGTAATTCAAACACATGGATACTATTTGCTGCTATTTATGGTTTGGTTAAGTTTGGACAAATCATTATAGCAATACAGGCTTCAGTTTTCTCATCTGTTGGGGCCTAGTTGATCCATGACAGGTGGGATCTTCCCGAATCAGGGATCAAACCTCTGTCCCCTGCACTGGCAGGTGAATTCTTTGCCGCTGAACCACCAGGGGAGCCCTAGGCATTTATCTTTAAACCAGCTTGGTGCAGAGAAGGCGAGAATGAAGATAGATGGATGACAATATCCATTTGGGGAAATCAGGGAGGTTGGTCACTTGCTTGCATTTGATGATATGGGAAACATAAGCACAATTAGGGCGGCCTAGGTGACCCTAGTGATAAAGAACCTGCTGGCCAATGCAGGAGGTGTACGAGACACAGGTTCAAGCCCTGGTTGGGAGAATCCCCTGGAGAAGGCCATGGCAACCCACTCCAGTATTCTTGCCTGGAGAATCCTATGGACAGAGAAGCCTGGCAGACTGCAATCCATAGGGTTGCGAAGAGTTGGACATGAATGACTGACTAAATACAGACAGAAGCACATTTAAATGGTGAAAGGAAAAGCATTCTTTCTAGAGAGAGACAGGTAGAAAGTATAAAAATTATAAAGACTCTGAAAAGGTATGGATGGATAGGTTTCAAAGCATTTAAGCGCAACAGTTTGCTTTGGAGAGAAGGAAGTGATAAAACAGTTCAGGAAAGTAGTTAAGGCCCCTGAAGGTTGAAATAGTAACTCCACACGAAAATGAGACTTTATAGAACATCAACAGTTCTTCTACCTCCTTTTCATACCAAGATAGAATTTCCATGCATTTCGGCACCAAACAATAAGATATGAATATGTGTGTCACAGCTGAATAACTGTATAGAACTAGGTAGAATTAGAATGTGTTTGCACATGAATTTAATGCAGGAGATCAATGCTTAAGTTTCCCCTTCTCTATCTCAAAGTATTGCTCTCATGAATAACAAGGGCAGAAATAGATTATAAAACTGATCATTAATTCTCTTTCCTCTGTATTAGAATCACTTCCTTTTTAGACTTTCTTTTATTTAAAAAAACTATATAGAGACAAGAAAAATTACTGGGTTAGTAATTCAAACACATGGATACTATTTGCTGCTATTTATGGTTTGGTTAAGTTTGGACAAATCATTATAGCAATACAGGCTTCAGTTTTCTCATCTGTAAGAAGACGTGGTAGACTTAGAGAATTATATAAAGCCCTTTTTATGTCTAAGAATTCTCTGGCTCTAAACTAGGGAATACTTTCCAAACAATGAATAATATGATTTTAACCAGGCAAACAAATAAAGGAAATATTTCTCTTGGATTTTCACCTAGAAGTTAGTACAAATATATTTGTATATGTTATATATATATATATATATATATATATATGTGTGTGTGTGTGTGTGTGTGTGTGTGTGCTAATATATACATAATATGTTATTTACATAACTTATATATATAGCATGAGTTATAAAAAGGTACAGTAGAGACTTACATACCAAATGACCAAATATTTAAAAATGATAAGTCTGGATACCAAATTGCAAAATATCACAGACAAATGAATTTGTTATTGTACATATCTAGGTGTTCTGCTGAAAAGCAGTTTTTGGATGACTAACAAATGATGATACATGGAAGCAATAAACAATATGTTCCAAAAATCAATTATTGCTCTCATTTCAGCAAAATTGCTGATTATATTGTTAGAATCAAAATGTCCACCTAATTTGTGTTTTATCAATGGTAATGCTAAATTAGACAACCACTTTTGAGTTATGACATTTCTGAAATAATATATTTGTATGTCAATTTGGACAAACTTTGTGTTTATGAGGCAATGACAACAGGAATTATCCATAACTCATAAATGAACCAAGAATGTTATATACCATAATTCAGAATGTAATGGAGGGGCGGCTTCCCTGGCGGTCCAGTGGGTAAGGACACCGCCTTGCATTGCAAGGGGCGCCGCTTCGATCCCTGGCCTGGGAAGATCCCACGCGCCGCGGTGTGGCTGGACGGATGTGTCCGGTTACCGAGCTGGAGCTCTGGAGCACATGCGCCGAGACCCGGTGCTCCGCGACAACAGAGGCCACCACAATGAGAGGCCCACACGGGCCAAAAAAAGATGGATGAAAATGAATAAATGAAAGACCAGTAGAAGTGGCCACCCATCCCTCCTTCCCCACCCAAAAAGAGCTGGAGTCTACAAATGTTTTTTAAAAACTATATAGAGACAAGAAAAATTACGGGGCCTGCTATTTTTTTGGTTTGGTTAAGTTTGGACAAATCATTATAGCAATACAGGCTTCAGTTTTCTCATCTGTAAGAAGACGTGGTAGACTTAGAGAATTATATAAAGCCCTTTTTATGTCTAAGAATTCTCTGGCTCTAAACTAGGGAATACTTTCCAAACAATGAATAATATGATTTTAACCAGGCAAACAAATAAAGGAAATATTTCTCTTGGATTTTCACCTAGAAGTTAGTACAAATATATTTGTATATGTTATATATATATATATATATATATATATATATATGTGTGTGTGTGTGTGTGTGTGTGTGCTAATATATACATAATATGTTATTTACATAACTTATATATATAGCATGAGTTATAAAAAGGTACAGTAGAGACTTACATACCAAATGACCAAATATTTAAAAATGATAAGTCTGGATACCAAATTGCAAAATATCACAGACAAATGAATTTGTTATTGTACATATCTAGGTGTTCTGCTGAAAAGCAGTTTTTGGATGACTAACAAATGATGATACATGGAAGCAATAAACAATATGTTCCAAAAATCAATTATTGCTCTCATTTCAGCAAAATTGCTGATTATATTGTTAGAATCAAAATGTCCACCTAATTTGTGTTTTATCAATGGTAATGCTAAATTAGACAACCACTTTTGAGTTATGACATTTCTGAAATAATATATTTGTATGTCAATTTGGACAAACTTTGTGTTTATGAGGCAATGACAACAGGAATTATCCATAACTCATAAATGAACCAAGAATGTTATATACCATAATTCAGAATGTAATGGAGGGGCGGCTTCCCTGGCGGTCCAGTGGGTAAGGACACCGCCTTGCATTGCAAGGGGCGCCGCTTCGATCCCTGGCCTGGGAAGATCCCACGCGCCGCGGTGTGGCTGGACGGATGTGTCCGGTTACCGAGCTGGAGCTCTGGAGCACATGCGCCGAGACCCGGTGCTCCGCGACAACAGAGGCCACCACAATGAGAGGCCCACACGGGCCAAAAAAAAAAAGATGGATGAAAATGAATAAATGAAAGACCAGTAGAAGTGGCCACCCATCCCCCTCCTTCCCCCACCCAAAAGAATGTAATGGGATTGCATATGAAAATTATCATTCCACAGAAAACATTATAAAATACAGTAATTTTATCATGTCCGTCTACAAATGTGTGTTTCACTTTTCTTCACTTCTTTTTACAATATCTAGAACCTCTCAGTTCTATAATCAGCATCTTGCATGCTACCATGCACATTATGTATTTATAAACTATATAAATTGTCCATTACTGTAAAATGATGCTTTCCCACTATGCACCACTTTTCTAAGTACTGTACAATTTATGACTTCCTCCGGAGTCACAAATTGAAGAAGTTGAAGGGGGGGTAAAAAAACACAGCAGAAATCGTTCCCTACTCTAAAGCACATTTTATGGTTCAAAATTCTATTGTACTCAATGAGGCTGAGAGAAACATTTGACAATTAAGTGAGTCTTTTCACTTACCCATGAGCTTCTACTTGCCCAAGCCCACCCTGAACCTTAAAACAATGCCAGTCTCTGCCAGGAAAGAGGCACAACCTCATGGGCACAGCTGCTTTGGCTTTCAAGGACATAAGGCATGTGATATGAAGAAGCGTTTCCCTAAGGACTGAATTGTGTTAGTCACAAGAATGGATGTTGAGAATGTCGGTCCTGCTGTGCCAGTGTGGAGTGCAGGCTGCCAGTTGACAAAGGTGCCCTTGAGGTCTTTAGCAAATTGATTTTTCTTATGTGAGTGTGTAATCTGTGGAGCCCAGGTGCTTTAAGGAGTCCACAGCAGGAGTCCCCCTTGTCTGCAACTGTGAACATAAGAACTGGAGAATCTGGAAACACACACCTCTGTTTCTCAATGAGCCATACGGTCTTGGTCCTGCTTCTCTGCATGGCTGCTATATTTTCTTGATTCCTTTTGAAAATTGACTTTCTATGCAAGGCGCCGCCGATCCCTGGCCTGGGAAGATCCCACGCGGTGTGGCTGGACGGATGTGTCCGGTTACCGAGCCGGAGCTCTGGAGCACATGCGCCGAGACCCGGTGCTCCGCGACAACAGAGGCCACCACAATGAGAGGCCCACAGGGGCCAAAAAAAAAAAAGATGGATGAAAATGAATAAATGAAAGACCAGTAGAAGTGGCCACCCATCCCCCTCCTTCCCCCACCCAAAAGAATGTAATGGGATTGCATATGAAAATTATCATTCCACAGAAAACATTATAAAATACAGTAATTTTATCATGTCCGTCTACAAATGTGTGTTTCACTTTTCTTCACTTCTTTTTACAATATCTAGAACCTCTCAGTTCTATAATCAGCATCTTGCATGCTACCATGCACATTATGTATTTATAAACTATATAAATTGTCCATTACTGTAAAATGATGCTTTCCCACTATGCACCACTTTTCTAAGTACTGTACAATTTATGACTTCCTCCGGAGTCACAAATTGAAGAAGTTGAAGGGGGGTAAAAACACAGCAGAAATCGTTCCCTACTCTAAAGCACATTTTATGGTTCAAAATTCTATTGTACTCAATGAGGCTGAGAGAAACATTTGACAATTAAGTGAGTCTTTTCACTTACCCATGAGCTTCTACTTGCCCAAGCCCACCCTGAACCTTAAAACAATGCCAGTCTCTGCCAGGAAAGAGGCACAACCTCATGGGCACAGCTGCTTTGGCTTTCAAGGACATAAGGCATGTGATATGAAGAAGCGTTTCCCTAAGGACTGAATTGTGTTAGTCACAAGAATGGATGTTGAGAATGTCGGTCCTGCTGTGCCAGTGTGGAGTGCAGGCTGCCAGTTGACAAAGGTGCCCTTGAGGTCTTTAGCAAATTGATTTTTCTTATGTGAGTGTGTAATCTGTGGAGCCCAGGTGCTTTAAGGAGTCCACAGCAGGAGTCCCCCTTGTCTGCAACTGTGAACATAAGAACTGGAGAATCTGGAAACACACACCTCTGTTTCTCAATGAGCCATACGGTCTTGGTCCTGCTTCTCTGCATGGCTGCTATATTTTCTTGATTCCTTTTGAAAATTGACTTTCTATGTTTTATATATTTTCTTGTTAGTTGCTCAATCTTGTATGGCTCTTTAAGACCCCGTGGTCTGTAACCTGCCAGGCTCTTCTGTCCATGGATTCTGCTGGCAAAAATACTGGAGTGGGTAGTCATTCCCTTCTCCAGGCAATCTTCCCAACTCAGAGATGGAACCTGGGTCTCCTGCATTGCAGGCAGATTCTTTACGGTCTGAGCCACCAGGGTCTCTGGGATCCCCCCCGCCCCAGATTTCAGCTAGTGTATTGCTTTGGCATGCAACGCTCTCACCCACTCTACTGAATCTTCCAGTTTAAATTCCTTTCATTAGGTTTCTTACTCCAAAACAGTCTGACCCATCCTGTGTCAGTTGAACTCTTGTTCAACTGAAGCTAATAAAAAGTGTAATAGATAGCATGCCATTAAATTTATACATTAATCATTTGAAAAGTTAGAATTTATGACCTATTGACAATCAGAATCCATTTTTTTACTGAAGAAGAACACTATTCAAAAGTCAAATATTTCATCTCATGTTTTACCATTTGGAAAGTGAAAATTTTATCAAGAAAATGATAAAAGCATGAACTTTTTAAAAGTTGATTTAGCTACTGAAATTACCAGATGCAAGGCAGTGGCTTTGCTGTTCTGATTTTTGTATTTCCAGTGGAATGTGTTAAACAAATGAAGGAGTTAATGAGTGATGACTCTCTTCTGCATTGTATTGTATGTGTTTGATGACATTATGTAAAGTGCGACTGAGGACTTCTATGACTATCTGTGCATCTCCAGATAAGTCATTTACTTCATCTTTTCCCCAGAAAAGGCCAACCTCTTTTTCCTGCCTTAATATTATTTCTGCCTAGACTACTCTTCCCAATAACTGTAAAACTCATTCGTTCGACTGTGATATTTAGCTACTCGCTAAACGTATAGACATCATTTGGGCATTAATAGGTCTTAATCACAGGAAGTCCCATGGACACAGGAACCTGGTGGGGTACAGTCCATGGGCTCGAAAAAGAGTCAGACATGACTTAGTGACTAAACAACAACAAAATATTCTTAATTATTATTTGTTTAATGAATTAATTATGAAATAAGTACTAAAATCAAAGTGACAAGACATAAACCATGGCAGACAATCAAAGTCATAAGATTGTAAACTCTAGTTATACAATATAATTATTGGGATAAAATTGATACCAAGAAGTATGGAGGAAACAAGTCATTGAGTAAGAAGTTAAGATGTTGCAAGAGGTAGAGACTGCACAAAATCTTCAAGATAAGTAGACTGATAGTATGCAATATATTACATTAAGTAATATATAATTTTAAGTGTTTTTTGTTCTGTTTATAATGTGATTATACAAGTATTAATTCATAAATATGACGCAAGTCTACAACATGCTTGTTGAAAATGTTGACCATTGGATTAGTTGCTTAGTCTTTAAAAGTAGAGAATTTCATTGATTAAGCTAAATCAACTCACTATTTCCAAATTATAAGAATACTGCCTATTATAGCAGTTAAAGGGTCAAAAGGAATGGAAACTTATATAGTTCACATTTCATATTGCACAACTGAAAAGGGTAATTCAATTAGCATTAATGCCAAGAAGAGAATAATTATCAATTTGTTGATTAAACAGGGAGATTTTCCTGGTTGAGATTTTCTTCAGCCTCTTTATGGCATTGATTTGTTAATGGCCTCTTTAAGATTAAAGGCAAATGCTTTCAGTATCCCCTGACTGAAGTAAATTTTAGAAACCTGTTTATTTGACTGTGAGACTGTCATATTTATCTTTGACCCTCCCCTGTGTGCATGTTAACTCTCTTTAGTCGTGTCCAGTTCTGTGCAACCCCATGGACTATGGCCTGCCAGGCTCCTCTGACCATGGGATTCTCCAGGCAAGAATACTGGAGTGGGTTGCCGTGTCCTCCTCCAGGGGATGTTCCCAATTTAGGGATCAAACCCAAGTCTCATGTGGCTCCGGCAATGCAGGCAGATTCTTTACCGCTGAGCCACCAGAGAAGCCCAATCCTATATTAATAGCATGTAGAATATTTCAGGTAGTTAATGTTTGTTTCACTGATAGAAAGTCAACTGTGAAAATAAATATAAAACAATATATTTTGGACTACTATGAAATTGATAACGTTGATCTAAGTCTAAAAGATAAGTCACTTTGCCAAGTCACTAAAACAAAACCCTGCAATCATGTGTTTTATACTATCAATATAGGTAGGATAAGATTGTAAACTCTAGTTATACAATATAATTATTGGGATAAAATTGATACCAAGAAGTATGGAGGAAACAAGTCATTGAGTAAGAAGTTAAGATGTTGCAAGAGGTAGAGACTGCACAAAATCTTCAAGATAAGTAGACTGATAGTATGCAATATATTACATTAAGTAATATATAATTTTAAGTGTTTTTTGTTCTGTTTATAATGTGATTATACAAGTATTAATTCATAAATATGACGCAAGTCTACAACATGCTTGTTGAAAATGTTGACCATTGGATTAGTTGCTTAGTCTTTAAAAAGTAGATAATTTCATTGATTAAGCTAAATCAACTCACTATTTCCAAATTATAAGAATACTGCCTATTATAGCAGTTAAAGGGTCAAAAGGAATGGAAACTTATATAGTTCACATTTCATATTGCACAACTGAAAAGGGTAATTCAATTAGCATTAATGCCAAGAAGAGAATAATTATCAATTTGTTGATTAAACAGGGAGATTTTCCTGGTTGAGATTTTCTTCAGCCTCTTTATGGCATTGATTTGTTAATGGCCTCTTTAAGATTAAAGGCAAATGCTTTCAGTATCCCCTGACTGAAGTAAATTTTAGAAACCTGTTTATTTGACTGTGAGACTGTCATATTTATCTTTGACCCTCCCCTGTGTGCATGTTAACTCTCTTTAGTCGTGTCCAGTTCTGTGCAACCCCATGGACTATGGCCTGCCAGGCTCCTCTGACCATGGGATTCTCCAGGCAAGAATACTGGAGTGGGTTGCCGTGTCCTCCTCCAGGGGATGTTCCCAATTTAGGGATCAAACCCAAGTCTCATGTGGCTCCGGCAATGCAGGCAGATTCTTTACCGCTGAGCCACCAGAGAAGCCCAATCCTATATTAATAGCATGTAGAATATTTCAGGTAGTTAATGTTTGTTTCACTGATAGAAAGTCAACTGTGAAAATAAATATAAAACAATATATTTTGGACTACTATGAAATTGATAACGTTGATCTAAGTCTAAAAGATAAGTCACTTTTGCCAAGTCACTAAAACAAAACCCTGCAATCAGTGATTCAATATCATGTTATTAAACAACCAGCTGAATCGTATCACTTTAACTTTTCAAGCACAGTCTCCAACATAGATTCAGTTCTTTTAATTTAGTCACTGTTAAAATTTAATAAATATCATAAAGATACACCCACAAGCAAATCCTTTTTGTCTTAATAATTGGCTAATGGAATATTTAATAGGAAAGAATCATACTCATACTTTAAAGAAACTCTGTGAATCAGTCTGGAAATTACCAAAAGGCTTAAAAAACCATCATCCATAAGTGTGAGAAAATGGCAATTTTCCAGTACTCTTCAAAATTATTAATGTACTTTCCCTTTATCCTAGATGTCCTTCATCTTAGAATATAGATATACTTGTACATGTGTGAAATGACATTTGTACAAGGTAGTTGATTTGGTATAATTTGTACCAACATAATATCGGAAACATCCTAAGTATCTCCCTACAAGTAACTGATTAAATATATATATTCAGTACATTCATATAATGTACCTTGTAACAGTAAATAAAAATAAGTACTATGCAGAAAAATTAAACTGCAAAATATATGCTTCGATTTATGTACAAGAGAACAAAAAGAATATATGTGTTGGTGTGTGTGTGTGTTTACGTTGTACAGAAAATATCTCTGAAAGGACACAGAAGAAACTTGATCGTGCCTTTCTGTCCAGAGGAAACCAAGTGGCTAGAGGATAAATTTGAGAGGAAAATTTTTCTCTCTACTCCCTTCTCTAGTTTTTAATTAAGAACCATGCAACCATATTGCCTAGTCAACATAAATATTAATTCCTTTTTTGAAAGAAATATAAAGCCAAGTGAAAAATAATTTCTTCCTATATCTGTGATCTAGATTGCACTAATTTCCCCATAATCTTTTCCTTATTTGATTCACTTACTTGCCATTATCACTGCCGACTTCTTAAAAGTAAATCTCTATGAATAGAAAGGGGGAGAAAACTTGTAAATTAGACGCAGAGATAAGAAGAGAAGAAAGAGGTGAAAGAGTAGCAAAAAGAGAAGGAGAGGTGGGGAGAAGGAGAATAAGAAATAAAACAGCTTTCTACAAAGACAGACAGGAAATCCTTCTGACTCTTCTAGCCAAGGTTTTGACAGACATACAGCATCTTCAAAATTCATTATTCAAATGTTCCATTTACCTCTTTTCACCTTTCAATTGAAACTCCTACTGTTTTCCACTTCAAATATGGAAATATTTTCAATGAAAAAATATTCACTTTAAGATTTATTTATAAGTTGGCAATGATGATGGCATCGGTGAATCAAATAAAATGATTATTAGAGCACCAATCTAGACCATGACTGTAGGAAGAAACTATTGATATTTCTCACTTGGTTTTCTTTTCTATCTTTCAAACATACATTTAATATTTATGTTGACTATATAATATTGGTCAATGTATTTCACAGTATCATGATGTAGGTGTCCATAACTTACATGACTAATACTGAAGTCTGAGAAACCATTAATCAGAAAATAAACTCAGAAACAAATACCACCCTCTCTTGCCCCATCCACCCCCGCACAAAGCAATGTTTGAGTTGCGTAAAGGATGGAGATAAGATAAGTAATAGAGACTACAATTATTCGTTTGTGTTTTATTTTGTCGATTGGTTGGTTGGTTTCTGTTTCAGAAATAACTTGGTGCTGTGCTAATATTGGACCAAATGCCAGTTCTGGTTCCAATACTAACATCAACTGGGCATTACTAAGCACCAGCCATTTGCTTAGTAATGAGGCCCTGGTAATATACAAACGGAGAAAACAGCCTCTACCTTTGAAGGGCTTATCCTCTAACAAGAAGCAAAGATTTGCAGATAACTAACTGAAACACAATGTGTTACATATCCACTGGCAGAATACTTTGCTATAAGTAGCTGAGAAGAGAGCAAAGTTCAGCTGGCTTTGGGGAGCAGAGTTGTTAGTATAAAGAAAGTGATACTCAATCCCTGCTTTAAAGTATAAGCAGATTTCTTTTTCCAGACAGTGAAGGCGTGAAGGACATCTCTGGCTGTGTAATATAATAGTAAGTCCCTTAAGAGTTTTATCATGGATAAGACATGTGAAATTCCTAGTGTGTTAAATGTAACTGTACTCCTTTTCCTCACTCAAGAAATGGCATTGAAATGCAAGCAAGGGAGAAGGAGGTTACTGTTAGGTCGGTGGAGGCCCATGGGCCTAGTCATTCCAGGAGGCAGTGGTCTCAAAAGATTTCCCGCTGACTCATCACGGGCTCCATCTGCATCTGGAGTTTTCCCGCCAGACCCAGTACAGCTCCAACAAAGAAAATGCCTCTGCGCAGGAGCAAGACCTTGCCCCTCCCCTGACTTGACCCTGAGCAGATAAAAGCCCCCTACCCCCACCTCTGGGCGCGACATCACTGGCCCACCTCTTGGACCCATGAGCCTCACCCAGGAGCAAGATCCCAGTAAAACTTAACTTTTGCTTATAATTTGGCCAATTTGCCTGTCTCTTGCTGCGCTGAGATCTTACAGTTACTATTAGCAATAATGGCCTCTGCCATACCAAATACCGGTCAATAATCATTTGAAGGATATGAGTTGTGCCTTTGGTATTTGAAAACCCTTTTGCTTATCCATCTCTAAGGTCATTCCACTCATATTAAGACTTGTGTGAAAGGAGAACATGTTGTTTGTATCATTAAAATTTCCTTTGCACTCCTTCACCCTCTCTCCACTCTTGGTATGTGTCCTGAAATATAAGACAAATAATGGCAAGAAATTCACCAAGAAAAACAGGGAGGTCACTTAATTTATTGTGTGACCGAAGGTGTGAAACCTAAGATGCATGACTTAAGATGTGGACAGGCTCCGGCAGATGGTGAACGACAGGAAATCCTGGAGTTCTGCAGTCCATGGTGTTGCAGGGAGGCAGACACGACTGAGCAACAGAACTGAAGATGTGAAACAAGTCTGAGAGATGAATAACCACCATCTCCACATCAGAGATTCATTTATGATACACACATAGCAGATTTTCCAGGGCCTGACGGGGCTTCTCAGGTGGCTCAGTGGGTAAAGAATCCACCTGTAATTCAGAAGATGCAGGCAGCACGGGTTTGATCCCTGACTTGGTAAGGTTCCTTGGAATCAGAAATGACAACCCACTCCAAGTATTCTTGCTTGGAAAATTCCATGGATAGAGGGTCCTCGGGGGCTATGGTCCAGTGGGTCGCAAAGAGTCAGACACAACTGAGCACACACACACACACACACACATGGCATGACATGTTGCAAATAAGATGTTTCATCTTATGAGTAGATGGTATTTGTTAACAAGTACTTGGCCAGGAAAATCAGTGAAAAATCTTGGTAACAATAACATTTTAGCCAAGGAATGATCCTAGTACCTGTTTTTGTATGCCTGCTAAGTTTCTTCAGTCGTGTCTGACTGTTTGCAACCCTATAGACTATAGCCCATCAGGCTCCTCTGTCCATGGTATTCTCCAGGCAAGAATACCAGAATGGGTTGCCGTGCCTCCTCCAGGGGACCTTCCTAGTACGAGACACTTTTAACTTCAGCAAAATGACAGGGATCTCTGGCCACAGATTTCCCCCGAGCCAGATCCAGCTTTCTAACATCTCCAGAAGAAATGGAGGGAGAGAATGTCAACAACTCTGAACCGCTACTTCCACACTGGCAAAATGACTCAGAGATTACACCAACCACTCAATGATTCATTCAGAATTTGAGTGGGAAAAGAAGTTAATCAACCAGCACATGTTTGGTGTGGAGTATGGCAGTGTTCATTCCAGGCTGGAGGGATTTCAGCACTGTCTTATTCTCTTCATGGTCCCAAAGGTGAATGTCTTTAACAAATTCAATTTTTTTGGCCACTTTTATTGGTCTTTCATTTATTTATTTTCATGCATCTTTTGTTCTTGGGCCTTTGTGGGCCTCCTATTGCAGTGGCCTCTCTTGGTAGTAGAGCACCAGCTCTGGGCGCATGTGCTCCAGAGCACTGGCTCTTAATTGGACACATCGGTCCAGCTGCTCCACAGCATGTGGGATCTTCCCATGCCAGGGATCGAACCCCTTGCAGTGCAAGGTGGACTCTTTACTCACTGGATCACTAGGGAAGCCCAACAAATCCATTTTAGTAATCCATAGGCGAGTGGGGAACTTGGGAGGATAGTAGAGTCATATGTTAACTTCTCATCAAACGTTTTATTTTCTTCGCTTCTGGATAAAGTATTGTTTTTCTTCTTTTCTTTTCATTTTTTTTTTAGAAATGCATTTTATTTATTTATTTTTGACTATTCTCGTTTTCACTGCTGCTGCAGGCTCATCTCTAGTTGCAGGGAGTGGGGACTACTCTCTACTACTTGAGGTGAGTGGGCTTCTTGTTGCGGTGACCTCTCTTCTTGAGCTGTAGGGAACACAGGCCTCAGTAGTTGCAGCACATAGGCTCAATAGGTGCAGCTCCGGGGCTCCAGAGCACAGGCTTAGTCACTGTGGCTCTCAGACTGAGCCGCTCCGCAGCATGTGGGATCCTCCCAGATCAGGACTCGAACTTGTGTCTCCCGCATTGGAAGGCGAACTCTTTTCCACTGAGCTACCAGGGAAACCCAAAGTATTGTTTTTCTTAATAACTGAATCCTAGCTGAATCATCAGTCTCATTAGTGCCTTTTAATAGCTAGACTACTGTTTCCACCACCTACTAACAGTCATTCTGCAATTTAACCTCCTCAGCTTCCTGAGGAAATGTATTTGGACATGACGCGGAATCAGCAGGGTTCTAGAATACAGAATGACACAGCACATCACTTCAAATGAGCAGCACCTATAAACTGGGGACAGGGAAACCAGAATCATTCTGTATTTTCTGACTTTCTCACTGATCAGACTCAGTTTCAGCACTGTCTTATTCTCTTCATGGTCCCAAAGGTGAATGTCTTTAACAAATTCAATTTTTTTGGCCACTTTTATTGGTCTTTCATTTATTTATTTTCATGCATCTTTTGTTCTTGGGCCTTTGTGGGCCTCCTATTGCAGTGGCCTCTCTTGGTAGTAGAGCACCAGCTCTGGGCGCATGTGCTCCAGAGCACTGGCTCTTAATTGGACACATCGGTCCAGCTGCTCCACAGCATGTGGGATCTTCCCATGCCAGGGATCGAACCCCTTGCAGTGCAAGGTGGACTCTTTACTCACTGGATCACTAGGGAAGCCCAACAAATCCATTTTAGTAATCCATAGGCGAGTGGGGAACTTGGGAGGATAGTAGAGTCATATGTTAACTTCTCATCAAACGTTTTATTTTCTTCGCTTCTGGATAAAGTATTGTTTTTCTTCTTTTCTTTTCATTTTTTTTTTTAGAAATGCATTTTATTTATTTATTTTTGACTATTCTCGTTTTCACTGCTGCTGCAGGCTCATCTCTAGTTGCAGGGAGTGGGGACTACTCTCTACTACTTGAGGTGAGTGGGCTTCTTGTTGCGGTGACCTCTCTTCTTGAGCTGTAGGGAACACAGGCCTCAGTAGTTGCAGCACATAGGCTCAATAGGTGCAGCTCCGGGGCTCCAGAGCACAGGCTTAGTCACTGTGGCTCTCAGACTGAGCCGCTCCGCAGCATGTGGGATCCTCCCAGATCAGGACTCGAACTTGTGTCTCCCGCATTGGAAGGCGAACTCTTTTCCACTGAGCTACCAGGGAAACCCAAAGTATTGTTTTTCTTAATAACTGAATCCTAGCTGAATCATCAGTCTCATTAGTGCCTTTTAATAGCTAGACTACTGTTTCCACCACCTACTAACAGTCATTCTGCAATTTAACCTCCTCAGCTTCCTGAGGAAATGTATTTGGACATGACGCGGAATCAGCAGGGTTCTAGAATACAGAATGACACAGCACATCACTTCAAATGAGCAGCACCTATAAACTGGGGACAGGGAAACCAGAATCATTCTGTATTTTCTGACTTTCTCACTGATCAGACTCAGTTTCAGCTTCTCAAATCAAAAAAGGACTGTTCTAAGGATATTATATCAAAATTGGTATTTGCATGCGCATGTATCACACTAGCTTCCCAGGTAATGCAGTGGTAAAGAATCTTCCTGCCAATGCAGGAGGCACAAGAAACACAGGTTCAATGACTAGGTTGGGAAGATCCCCTGTAGTAGGAAATGGCAACCTTCTTACCTGGAGAATCCCATGGACAGAAGACCTGGCAGGCTACAGCCCATAGCGTTGCAAAGAGTAGGACACAATGGAGTGACTGAGCACACACACACATATCACATAATATGTATAGTTTTATGTTACCTTTCACATAGTCTATATTATAAAACTATTTCATTTATTTAGTTTTATGGAAAAAATGGAACTGTCTAACAGCAGTGGATTTTACCAAAAAGCAAAGCCTATCACTTTAAATGGCAACACCTTTTTAAAGCATTGCCACTAATTTTTATGGAATTCTTTCAAAAAGAAATTACATGTGTTCTTATTAAGCAGTTGCTAATGGGTATTATTTACTTTTTTTGGCTGACTTACAGCCTTGATTAAGAATAGATCTCATTTGAAATGTATGTAGATTGAATCTGTCTCCTTTCTTATCTGCTGTTCTTGTCTTCCTGCTCGTTTTCTGTTCTAAATTTCTACTCATAGATAAAACATATAAAACTTCTTATAGCCATGAACACTATACACACACACATCGAGTAAAAAGTCAGTAAGCTCAGTGTTGTGGAATCAGTAATAGTTAAGGGCATGGATTCATTACAGAAGTTTGCGAGAGTTATTTAGAAGACTTAGAAGTTTTTGCCATGTAATTCAAATTTGGGACTCTATTCCAAAGTGTTTAGATGACTGACAAGGTGTTAATGTAGTTTTATGCTACGTAAAAAAACCCTCTTTTATTCAAAGTTTTGACACATCTACAGTAAAATAAGTAAAAGACAATTCTTTGTGAATCTGGAAAAGGCTTCCTTCCTTACATACCAATCAAGGACATCCTAAATTAGAATATCACCGTTAAGCCCTGAAGGGTAAACTGTAATTTTTTTTTGGATGCATAATGGATTTACAAATATGTTACTACGGCAACTTGAAAATATATAGTATCTTGTTCAACAAAATTTAGGAATTATTAGCAAACCTTAATTTATTCTGTTTGTAGGTTCAAAGACAAAGGATAATTTCTGACTTATCATTTTAAGGGTAATTTCCATAAAAACTGATTTTGAATGATTTTTAAATCATCTAATATTAAATATATTTGAACATCAGAATTTGGGGGTATGTATGTCAAATGTCAACTTTAGTAATTATTTGCAGGTATTCTGATATGAATCCACATCAGAATCAGAAGTATCACTTGGGCATTTATGTTTAAGCATGTTTCTAAATTGTTTCTCTGTTTTCTGTACAAAAATACAGTATCAATATCAATAAGCAAACATCTAAATGCTCGTCTGAAATAAATACTAAAACGCCTTAAGTGTGACTTCCCGGGCAGTCCAGCAGTTAGGACTGCACTTTCACTGCAGAGGGTGCCGGTTCAGTCCTTGATAGGGAACTAAGTTCCCACGAGTCGCCTGCTGTGGCCAAGAAAAGAAAAAAAAAAACTTAAGCAATCATCTCTATTTTCATTTTATCTAGCTTTCTATGAAATTATGCTGCCTCTGACATACTCACAATACAGTTCATAGACCCAGAGACCCAGTCCCAAACGTTTACAATTCTACCTCCAAGAATTCTGAACATCATCACATCACTCTGTTTCATGTGTTTGCAGATGATTAGATTCGATCTGAAAAGATGCTTGCAGAGATAGACTAAACCTTGTCTTGCTGTACACCCAGAGTGACCACAAAGTCTACTGTATCCAAGGCAGTGCCTGTTTATATCAACTATACTATCTAATCTTGATAATGTCCCCATTCCATGCAAAATGTCTCCATTTAAACAACCAATTTTATGGTCACTCAGTCTATTAGGTTAATTCAGAAACAATACAAGAAATGGAATGGTTTTGCTTCTCTAGCCTAAACCTGAGCAACTAGGGTTCTTGAGAGGAGAGACTAGAGGCACCAAGAAAGAGGAAAGGACAGAAGAGCATGTAAGAATCTTTAAATTTCTTTAAAAAATCTTTAAATTGTTCATTAAAAAAAAATGACCTTCACGTTGAAAAGACCACGTTATCACTCAACATATCTCATGCCTGCTTATAATCTGGGAGATCAGTAATATATGGCATATTTTCCAAGAATCCGAATACCATATAGAGTAAGAAGGTGCTTAGAAGGGTCATATTGGGACTTAGGTTTGTGAGAATTTCTGAGATAAATTCTTAAGGTGATATTCTACACTCATCATTTTGGAAAGTGCCCTTTATCTAGTAATATGTCTTCTAATCCAAGACTATACAAAAAGTAAAAGACAGATTATTACCTAGTTTGCACTAAGATCACTTATAGTTTTAATAAGCCCTTGTCCTACTTTCGCTGGCTATTTTTTGTAACAAAGGACTGATGTTGCTAACGATGATGGTAGTGGTGCTGGTGGTAGGAAGATGAATAATGTTTCCCAGTCATACACCATAACAGATAGCCAGGCGCACATTTGGGGAAAGTACTAGGAATAGCATCCAGAAACTTAATGTTTAGTCTGTCATTTATTAGTTCTGTGAACATGAACAAATGAAGGTCAGATCACAGCAAGTCACGGTTCTTTAAAATTCTGTGAAACAGGATGATGGACCTTCAGAAACAGACTTAGCTCAAACAGTCTAAAAATTTCTTGAGTTTAAGGGTACAAGCAAAAAATGTATATATTTTCTTTTGCAATCAGACAATCTTCACATCCAGCACATAACCCCCAAATTTCCTCCTAGAGTTTACCAAAGGCTCCTCTCATGGAAACAGTTACAATGAAGATGCAATCACTGTCTGCCCAGGAACTGCCTTTTTTTTTTTTTTTAAATCAATCATTCGTTCCTTTCCCCTTCATTGAAATTCCAGAGTGAGTCCAACTTCTTTGTTTCCAATTGTCTGTCCTATCTTGTTTTACAAAGATACCAGCTAGTTATTAACTGTGATATTTTCTCTACAGTCTCCTTCCTGACCTTTGATCTGTCTTCGTCTCTAATTTAGAGTTTAGTTCCCTGAAGCAGAATCTAAGCCTATAACTCGATATTTAGTAACAAATGTGTTTGCTCTGAAACTATAGCTTCTGCTCATTGTTTTTATTTGGGGGAGGGGTAAGATTGATTATTTCATTTCCAGAAACACTCAACATCTTAAGCTGTCATACTGTTAGATAAGAATTTGTGTTAACTGAACTAATTAGTCCATTTAAAAAAATATGTGATCAAAACCCCTGCAGCATAAAATTTACCAACTTAACCATTTGAAAGTTTACAGCTCAGTAGTGTTAAATATATTCATATTGTTGAGCAAAAGAGCTCCAGAACTATTTCATCTTTCACACTGAAATTCTGTAACCCATTAAATACCTCCCTATTTCCCCCTCCTAAAAAGGGTCTCAGTAACCACCATTCTATGTTCTGTTACTATAAATTTGATACCCTAAATACCTTATGTATCATTTTTAATAAAAATATATGTATGAAGTCATAATTTTTGATGATTTAATACCTTATGTATACAGTACCTTAATTCTTTTCAAGCATTTTCGTAGGTAGCCTCCCTTATCCTCAGAGGATATATTTCAAGATTACCAGTAGATGCCTAAAACCACAGATAGTACCAAACTCTGTATATACTATCTCTTTTCATCTACACACATATCTTTTTTATGATTAAAAATTTCTGTGAAACAGTTACAGATGAAGATAGCAAGCAAAAAATGTATATATTTTCTTTTGCAATCAGACAATCTTCACATCCAGCACATAACCCCCAAATTTCCTCCTAGAGTTTACCAAAGGCTCCTCTCATGGAAACAGTTACAATGAAGATGCAATCACTGTCTGCCCAGGAACTGCCTTTTTTTTTTTTTTTAAATCAATCATTCGTTCCTTTCCCCTTCATTGAAATTCCAGAGTGAGTCCAACTTCTTTGTTTCCAATTGTCTGTCCTATCTTGTTTTACAAAGATACCAGCTAGTTATTAACTGTGATATTTTCTCTACAGTCTCCTTCCTGACCTTTGATCTGTCTTCGTCTCTAATTTAGAGTTTAGTTCCCTGAAGCAGAATCTAAGCCTATAACTCGATATTTAGTAACAAATGTGTTTGCTCTGAAACTATAGCTTCTGCTCATTGTTTTTATTTGGGGGAGGGGTAAGATTGATTATTTCATTTCCAGAAACACTCAACATCTTAAGCTGTCATACTGTTAGATAAGAATTTGTGTTAACTGAACTAATTAGTCCATTTAAAAAAATATGTGATCAAAACCCCTGCAGCATAAAATTTACCAACTTAACCATTTGAAAGTTTACAGCTCAGTAGTGTTAAATATATTCATATTGTTGAGCAAAAGAGCTCCAGAACTATTTCATCTTTCACACTGAAATTCTGTAACCCATTAAATACCTCCCTATTTCCCCCTCCTAAAAAGGGTCTCAGTAACCACCATTCTATGTTCTGTTACTATAAATTTGATACCCTAAATACCTTATGTATCATTTTTAATAAAAATATATGTATGAAGTCATAATTTTTGATGATTTAATACCTTATGTATACAGTACCTTAATTCTTTTCAAGCATTTTCGTAGGTAGCCCCTCCCTTATCCTCAGAGGATATATTTCAAGATTACCAGTAGATGCCTAAAACCACAGATAGTACCAAACTCTGTATATACTATCTCTTTTCATCTACACACATATCTATGATAAAGTTTAATTTATAAATTAGGCACACTAAGAGATTAACAATAACAACAAGACAATAATAATAAAACAATTATGGCAATATATTACAGTGACAGTTATGTGAATGTGGTCTCTCTCTTTCAAAAATATCTTATTGTACAAATGTAATGCCTTTTCCATCTTAACTGAGTCCTTACTAGACTCTGGCCATAACTTTTGTAGTCTGAGATATGACAGCAAAACCAGCATGAATTTCCTTTTCCTTCATCACAATTTCACAGATGAAAGGCTTATTCTATCTGTAGATCTTAAAACCTCATCCTTGCAACGTTTTTCTTCCTTACTGAGTTGATAACTTCCACCTTTTCACTTAAAGAAAACACTTTACTACTTCTTGTTAGCATACAGGAGTTGCCAGTATCGCCACTCTCGTGATTTGGACCCACTGTTAAGTAAAATAAGGGCTAATTGAACCCAAGCACTGGGATACCGCTACTGGAGATGAGGGTTCAATCCCTGGATCGAGAAGATCCTCTGGAGGAGGAAATGGCAACCCACTCCAGTATTCTTGCCTGGAGAATCCCACGGACAGAGAGGAGGCTGGAGGGCTATAGTCCATAGGGCTGCAAAGAGTAAGACACCACTTAGCGATGAAATAACAACAACTGGGATACCTTGGCTGTCCATCTGATACCTGAGAAGCCTACTAAGTGACTAACACTACTAACCTACTAATGGGGGTGGGGGGTGGGGGAGGTATACTCTGAACAAAGAGATGACTCAGGGTCCTGGGGCACCCAGCTGCTCAGAATGGCTTGCAATTTAAAATATATTATTTCCAGAATTTTCCATTTAATATTTTTGGCCTTCAGGTAACCGCAGGTAGCTGAAGCCCTGGAGAACAAAACCACAGATGAGGGGGTTACTGTTTATTTTCAACCCTTTTTATTATTCTGTACCTCCTCTCCTGCCACTCTCCTTCTCTCACTTTCCATGTGTTCAACCTTTGCTAACTTAAACCAAATAAATACACTTTATTCACTAATCTTTAATGTAGAGCCCAGACTACTTTCCTTTTTATTCATCTATTTTTTAAATTTAACTTTATTTATTTTATTTTTAATTTTTGACGGGACTGTGAGGCATGTAAGATCTTAGTTCCTCAACCAAGGATAGAACTCACAGCCCCAGTTATGGAAGCATGAAGTCTTAACCACTGGACCACCAGGAAAGTACCCACAGTCCTCTTTGTTCTCTTACAACTCACATAGTCCTAGGCCATAGGGATGCAATGTGAGGAATATATTAGGTAATAATAGAGGTCCAAACTCAGATCTAACTTTAACTTTAAAAAAAGGTTTCTTATGAACTTACATAATTAAAAAGAGGCATTCTCAAATATACAAATACATATCAGTAATATCCTTCCAACCCTCAGCTACTATTTCTACTTGTCCTTGCTTGAATCAATTTTCTCTGGATTCTGTTGCAATTTGATTTAACTAGAGGTGAATAAATGGACTGAAAAACTAGGTACTATCCATAAATGTTAAAGGCTCAGCATCACTTAAGGACAGCTAATGTAGGCTTATGCCTTTTTCTACTTTCCAGTAAAAATCAGGAGACCGTGACCTAAGTTAATTGCGATAAGTGAGGGGTAAACAGAATCAGAAATGATTTTTTGTACTAACTGGTCTTATGCTTTTCTACACCAACTTTAATGAAACATTGTATATTAGATTTCAGTACAAAAATGAAAGATTCAGTCTATCGACTGAAAAAAAGGTACAACCTAAAAGTTGAGAATTATATTCAACTGATATTCAGGGGACTTCAAGCCCAGATTTTCACCTCTCAGAGAATTCTAAAGATCTCCTTTGAAGAAGTAAAGGAAGAACCAGGATGTATAGGAGTTTTTTTTGTTTGTTTGTTTGATTTTTTAAAATATATATTTTATTTATATTTATTTGGCTGCATTGGGTCTCAGTTGTAGCATGTGGGCTCTAGTTCCCTGACCAGGGTTTGAACCCGGGCCCCCTGCATTGGGAGCACGGAGTCTTAGCCACTGAACCACCAGGGAATTCCCCTGTATAGGAGTTTCTGTAACAAAAACCAAGCAGTCAAAATATTAAAAGATTCCTGTTAATTAAATAACACCAGGTTGACTGGGGGTTGGAGGGGGTCTGGGAGAAAGGCATCGTACATACTGCTATATTTTAAATGCATAGCCATCAAGGACCTACTGTACAGCTCGTGGAGCTCTGCTAAATGCTATCTGGCAGCCTGGCTGGGAGTGGGGTTTGGGGGAAATGGATAAATGTATGCATGTGGCTGAGTCCACTCTGTTCACCTAAAATAACCACACCATTGTGCCAATCTGCTATGCTCCAATACAAAATATAGAGTTAAAAAAAATAATAAAGAAATCCAGACATCTCAAGTTAATGAATTTAGTGCTTTTCTATGTACAGGGAGATGCAAAAGTCTGGGTTCATTGAGGTCATTCCTTCAATACATGCCTCAGCTATCAGGGGCCAGAATTTCATGCTTTCTCATCTTGAGTCTCCTCAGGAGGAACACTGGAGGTGAATGGAGTAGCTGAATGCTAGATGAGGGTCCCCTCACCCCCGAGTTTCCTCAGAGCGCACGTGTGGGCATCTGTGATGTGATGTCTTAATGGCTGAAACATCGTTTGTTTACTGATGTGACAGGCAACAATTGTTTCTCTGAGCCCATTTATTTACTCATCCAGCTTCTGTTCCTCTGTAGACCCCAATAAGATGATGATAATAAACTATTATTTAAAATTATAAAAACACAATAAATAAAGAACAAGAGAAAAAAATCCAAAAACATATTTCAACATATTTATGGAACATGGAAGCTTGGAAAGAATATTTTCTGCTAAAGCTTGGCCCAAACTGAAAAGAGAAGGGAGCTGCAACAGCTATGGGAAACAACTTGCCCAGCAGAAATCCCGAGATGCTTCAGATTAGAGACTGCAGACAGAAGAGCAGGAGAAAATGGAACTGAAAGCAGGAACATCATTGAAGACCTGTATATAAAACACTCAGATACCTATCTTCTCAACTGGAATAACCTTAGTCAAGCATTACACACTGATTCCAGAAAGCACAACCTTCCTCTTTCTGGTACTTGCCAACAGCAAATGTACTGGGGGACTTCCCTGGTGGTCCACTGTTAAGAATCCACCTTTCAATGCAAGGGATTTGGGTTTCATCACTGCTCAGAGAACTGAGATGTCTCATGCTGCAGAGCAACTAAGCCTGAGTGCTGCATAGAGAAGCCTAACAGCCACCCCTAGGGAAAGCCCACAGACCACAGTGAATGCCCAGCACAACCAAAAGTGAAAAACAAAAGCCAGCTGGCTCCCTGCCTACTCACCATACTATAAAACTTCCTGCCAACAAACCTGTTTCACATAGGACACAACACCATCGATGTTATAATTCCTTTGGCTGTAAATATGAACAGACAAGGAATGATCACCAAGAAATGGAACAGAGGCAGCAGGTAATAAAGACCAAGATGAATAGAAAATTGTCCCCTGCCCAAAGAGTTTTCAAGAAGCAGAGAAGAGCTTTAAGTAAGACTTTAGCATCCTTAAGTAGGAAAAAATACTGTATTCAAAGACTAGGAACACAAAGTTATGAAAAATAAAAAAAACCAACCAAACAAGCAAGAGTGTACATTCAGAAATTAACTGAATGATTTCCCCAACCCAAAACAATGATTTTAAGATTTGAAAGATAAAGCACATGCACTTTCCAATAGGTGAAGAGCAAAAGAAAACAAAGAGAAAAATAAGAAAATGAAAACCAAAAATTGATAAGAAGTCTAATTATTAGACATTCTAAAGAGAAGAGATCATTGTATGCCATGTGCTCAGTTGTGTCTGACTCTGTGATCCCATGGACTGTAGGTCACTAGACACCTCTACCCCCATGAAATTTTCCAAGCAAGAATACTGGAGCAGGCTGTCATTTCTTCTTCCAGGGGATCTTCCCAACTCAAGAATCAAACCTGCATCTCCTGTGTCTCTTGCATATTACCTGCTGAGCCAAAGAGAAGAGGGAGGATTATCAAAGAATTAAAACAAGAAAATTATCCAGCAATGGCTCATATCTGGTCGGGCCTACCTAATACTGATAGGATAAATTCAAAAGGAACAACATTATTATACCAATTCAAAACTCCAAGATTTAAAAGATACTGAAAGGCTCCAGAGAAGGTTGGGGAAAGACGATTGGATATACAGAAATTAGAATCAGAAGCACTGATTTGATTTTGTGTTTGTTAATAGGAGCAACACAAAATCGTAGCATGAAGACTTCGAGATAGTGTGGGAAGGTTTTTTTCAAGCTAGAATTCTCTACCCAGCCAAACCATCAAAAGTCATGTCCAACTCTTCTGCGGCCCCATGGACTGTAGCCTGAGACTCCACTGTCCATGAGACTTCCCAGGCAAGAATGCTGGAGTGGGTTGCCATTCTCCAAGGAATCTTCCCAACCCAGGGATCAAAATCACATCTTGTGCATCTCCTGCATTGGCAGGGGGATTCTTTATCACTGAGTCTCCTGGAACACTTCTACTCTCAGTAATAAAATGGTGTATATTTCAGGGCTTCCCTGGTGGTCCAATGGGTAAAGAGTCCACCTTGCAGTGCAAAGGGCACTGGTTTGATCCCTGACCCGGAAAGATCCCATGTGCCATGGAGCAGCTGGACCAGTGTGTCCAGTTATGAGCCAGCACTCTGGAGTGCATGTGCCCAGAGCTTGGGTTCTGCAATGAGAGAGGCCACTGCAATGGGAGGCCCACATAGGCCAAAGAATAAAGATAGATGAAACTAAATGGATGAAAAATCAATAAAAGAGGCCAAATTTTTTTAAAAATGATGTATATTTCAATATTTCAAAATATTTCCAGGGATATTCTTTCTGAAGTTTTATAGTTAGGGTTTTATTTTTCTGCTCAGATTTATTAAACACACAAATACACACACACACACACACACACACACACACAAAAGACCCAGTAGCCATACCATAAATTTTTTGTATCATTCTTTATAGACATTTTATCATTCTATTAGTATGTGTTTAGTCTGTTATTTCAGAGTATTTCTAAAATGTCATAAAATATCATAAAATATCGTAAGTCACTGGATTTCAAATCTTCACTTGGATCTGTGCTCAAAATCTCAGATAGGTTGGTTTCATTGTTTTGTTTAAAGTAGTTTTTTGGTAGCCCACCAGGGACCAGATACTTCGGTTATAACCCTGAGAGTGAGAATGAATCTATATATTCCTCTCTCTTTCTGTGACTCATTCTGTGACTCATTCTTTGGCACATTCTAGAATCAGCACAGTATAGGAGCAAGAGAACTAAACTGAGGGGCCAGATCTCTGAACGGGGAACTTCCCTGAGCAACCAATCAGTCGTGTAACCTTAGCCACAGCGCTTCCACACTCCAGAACACAGGTTTTTCTCAAGATCTCAAGTGACAGGAGATAGACAAGATTCTGACACCCAGAACAGCCAACTGCAAGTCTGCAGCCTGGAGCAGAGACAGCCTGTCTGTCACATCAAAGTTCAGTCAGGGCGATTGCCCGGTCACAGGTCCTAGTCTGCACATAGCTCAGCGATGGCGATGGGTTTGTCCCCTCAGAGTCTATATTTTTACAGAATTTTGTTTCAGCCACGTTTACTTGGACTCATTAAGTTCTTTTTACACATAGATAACAATCAATCAGTTAAAACAATTAATACACCGAACAGCATAAGACGGAGGGGTTCCAATCACTCATCACCTTTCAGAGACTTTTTCCTGTTCATGTATTTCAGAAGTTAAACGTCCACATTTCCTCAGTGACTTGATTTTTCAAGTGAACTATATGGCTCGGGATGCTCTTCCTCGTGTTCATCACACTTTTATACTTTTCCAAAATATTATCCTAACACTTTGTTTTAATCATAACATATAAACAGAAAATCAACTTTTATGAAATAAACCTAAAATATTTTTCAATGCGCTGAAATGTACCCAAAACTTAAGGAAAATTTCTTTGAGTAATAAGGTTTAAAAATCATATTGTTGGTACTTGCCTGGTGGGAAGACTCTATGTTTCCAATGCAGGAGATGCAAGTTCAATCCCTGATCAGGGAACTAAAATCCCACATACTATGCAATAGGGCCAAAAAAAAAAAGGTACAAATACCGAAAGCTATCAAAACCTGCCCGAGAACGACTATTTACATCCTAGGTGTAAACATTCCAAGAAGGAAAGGCACAGTGTTGATTTGCAAACTGGACAGGGAGGGCAAGGAGAAACCAAGGCAGGAGACAGACCACACCAGGTCAGTTGATGGCAGGTTTACAAAGTAAGAGAATATAAGGATGAGGTTCGTCTTGGGATTCCATTGGATGAGTAGATCTCTATGGCCATCTGCCAGAATCTTAGAAGTTTACACAGAGCTCTTAATGAAGGTCAGTCACGTATCCAGTCCAGATGGTCTCAACAACACATTGCTGTCTCAAGGTTGTGAACTAGAAAACAGCTCCCATGGGGGAAACCAAGGACAGAACATACATTCTAAAGACAAGGATGAGAGTGAGGACCCTCCAAATGTCAGGGTCCAGCTCACAGGTCAACTGGTGGTCACATCATCTTCATGACCTCCTCTAAGACCCAGTGAAGCAGTAATCAAAATAATCACAGACTCCTCTCTTTTTCTTGAGTCCATTTCAACCAGAGGCGATGAGGACTACAAAATCTAGGCAGAGAACAACACAATCTTCATTGTAGATGAAAAAGTTTTCAGTTCCCTGTTCATCTCTTATTCCATGATGATGGTGGGCTCAGAAGCACCTTCAAATAGGGTCCTCTGTTTTCTTGTGTCCTTTTCAGTATGAATGCTTCTTGGAAATCTATCCTTAGTTTCTTATTCCATTTCTGATTTCTATCTGTTAAACGTCCACATTTCCTCAGTGACTTGATTTTTCAAGTGAACTATATGGCTCGGGATGCTCTTCCTCGTGTTCATCACACTTTTATACTTTTCCAAAATATTATCCTAACACTTTGTTTTAATCATAACATATAAACAGAAAATCAACTTTTATGAAATAAACCTAAAATATTTTTCAATGCGCTGAAATGTACCCAAAACTTAAGGAAAATTTCTTTGAGTAATAAGGTTTAAAAATCATATTGTTGGTACTTGCCTGGTGGGAAGACTCTATGTTTCCAATGCAGGAGATGCAAGTTCAATCCCTGATCAGGGAACTAAAATCCCACATACTATGCAATAGGGCCAAAAAAAAAAAAAGGTACAAATACCGAAAGCTATCAAAACCTGCCCAAGAACGACTATTTACATCCTAGGTGTAAACATTCCAAGAAGGAAAGGCACAGTGTTGATTTGCAAACTGGACAGGGAGGGCAAGGAGAAACCAAGGCAGGAGACAGACCACACCAGGTCAGTTGATGGCAGGTTTACAAAGTAAGAGAATATAAGGATGAGGTTCGTCTTGGGATTCCATTGGATGAGTAGATCTCTATGGCCATCTGCCAGAATCTTAGAAGTTTACACAGAGCTCTTAATGAAGGTCAGTCACGTATCCAGTCCAGATGGTCTCAACAACACATTGCTGTCTCAAGGTTGTGAACTAGAAAACAGCTCCCATGGGGGAAACCAAGGACAGAACATACATTCTAAAGACAAGGATGAGAGTGAGGACCCTCCAAATGTCAGGGTCCAGCTCACAGGTCAACTGGTGGTCACATCATCTTCATGACCTCCTCTAAGACCCAGTGAAGCAGTAATCAAAATAATCACAGACTCCTCTCTTTTTCTTGAGTCCATTTCAACCAGAGGCGATGAGGACTACAAAATCTAGGCAGAGAACAACACAATCTTCATTGTAGATGAAAAAGTTTTCAGTTCCCTGTTCATCTCTTATTCCATGATGATGGTGGGCTCAGAAGCACCTTCAAATAGGGTCCTCTGTTTTCTTGTGTCCTTTTCAGTATGAATGCTTCTTGGAAATCTATCCTTAGTTTCTTATTCCATTTCTGATTTCTATCTGTGTCCTTTTACTTGTGTGGTCTCAACTTTCATTTCACTGTACACTCTAATACTTATGTTTCTACTTCCTTCTTTGGTGTTCTTTTGTACTATCTGGTCATCTCTTTTAACTAAATTACCTGTACCTGAAAGGAAAACTCCTGTATATTTAGGGATTTATTTAGGAAATAGCAAATACTACAAAAGTTAGCACAAACCCTTTCCTCACAAAACTTACAGTCCAAAGGAAACAGTAAACAAAAATCATGATAGTGGTAAACACTCTGAAAATGCATTATCAGGTGTTCTAGAAATATTTAGTTGGAGCACTAGAAACTGAATTCTTCCACGTCTAAATCATCATCTTCAAAGCTACACCCTTCCGTGCAATTAGTGGCACCATTCCACTGGTCCCCTAAGTTCTAAAATACAGGGATAACGTCTGATCTGTTTTCACTTTTCATGTAAATTCATTGCCATTCTACCATTGCCATTGCTATGATGGAAATATTAAATGGAAATGCTATGGATATGGTTCAAAAGAAGTATTACTTCCTCTTCATGGACAAAATTCTAAATATTTAAGTTCAGCCTCTGAAATGTTCTCACTTTCCTATAAGTCTGCAGATTTTAGCAGGGGGATTATAAATGAAATGAATGTTAGCGCTTATATGAGAACATGTATAAGATTGTAAATACATCCCTTGCTATGTTATAGTAAGCTGTTTGGGGAATAAAATGCAAAGTGACTTCTTTAAAAGAAGCCTTGCAAGCCAGCACTCCTATTTTTTAATAAGCCAAATGCTCAATTTGCATTTTCTAAACAGCAACTAACTTATTTATAAGACTACTTAGCATTTCAGGCAGTTTACCACTATAATGTCAAGTTTTCCTTGGTAGCCATTTTGATTCAATTATGATGCCTCTATTTTTAGTGGTGGCATGATGGAACTTTGATTTTCCTTTTTTTTCAGTTCCCTGTTCATCTCTTATTCCATGATGATGGTGGGCTCAGAAGCACCTTCAAATAGGGTCCTCTGTTTTCTTGTGTCCTTTTCAGTATGAATGCTTCTTGGAAATCTATCCTTAGTTTCTTATTCCATTTCTGATTTCTATCTGTGTCCTTTTACTTGTGTGGTCTCAACTTTCATTTCACTGTACACTCTAATACTTATGTTTCTACTTCCTTCTTTGGTGTTCTTTTGTACTATCTGGTCATCTCTTTTAACTAAATTACCTGTACCTGAAAGGAAAACTCCTGTATATTTAGGGATTTATTTAGGAAATAGCAAATACTACAAAAGTTAGCACAAACCCTTTCCTCACAAAACTTACAGTCCAAAGGAAACAGTAAACAAAAATCATGATAGTGGTAAACACTCTGAAAATGCATTATCAGGTGTTCTAGAAATATTTAGTTGGAGCACTAGAAACTGAATTCTTCCACGTCTAAATCATCATCTTCAAAGCTACACCCTTCCGTGCAATTAGTGGCACCATTCCACTGGTCCCCTAAGTTCTAAAATACAGGGATAACGTCTGATCTGTTTTCACTTTTCATGTAAATTCATTGCCATTCTACCATTGCCATTGCTATGATGGAAATATTAAATGGAAATGCTATGGATATGGTTCAAAAGAAGTATTACTTCCTCTTCATGGACAAAATTCTAAATATTTAAGTTCAGCCTCTGAAATGTTCTCACTTTCCTATAAGTCTGCAGATTTTAGCAGGGAGATTATAAATGAAATGAATGTTAGCGCTTATATGAGAACATGTATAAGATTGTAAATACATCCCTTGCTATGTTATAGTAAGCTGTTTGGGGAATAAAATGCAAAGTGACTTCTTTAAAAGAAGCCTTGCAAGCCAGCACTCCTATTTTTTAATAAGCCAAATGCTCAATTTGCATTTTCTAAACAGCAACTAACTTATTTATAAGACTACTTAGCATTTCAGGCAGTTTACCACTATAATGTCAAGTTTTCCTTGGTAGCCATTTTGATTCAATTATGATGCCTCTATTTTTAGTGGTGGCATGATGGAACATTTTTTGATGATCCTTTTCCTCAGAAACCTGAATAATTTTATCTGATCGCCCATGCCTCTTTTTCATCCACTTGACTTCATTTTAGCATCCAGCAACATGTGCAGAAACAAACAAACAAAAAAAATGGAAAAAAAAAAATGATTCCTCCTCTTCTGAAATGATTAGAGTTTTATTTCTTTATATAAAATACACTAGACCTTAAGCTCGGGTGTCACAGCAAGGTCAGAAGCTTTAGCTAAAGCTTCAATTTGATAATGATGCATTTTCATTTAATTATCACTTAAAGTAAATTTATGGTTTGGGTATTTAAGTACTAACCTTTGCCTTCTCAAAAATTATCTTTTCCTCTCTATGAAGGAAAAATGTAAACTTTAAGCTAAATATATCTAGGTTCTAGGCCTGGCTCTATCACTAATAGGATATATCCTTGGGCAAGTTATTTAGCATCTCTGAGCTTTCTCCTTCTGCAATATAGATGTCATAGACTTTATAACATGGCTTCTCCACTTACAGACTATCAATCTTTTGTGTAATTCTAGTCAATTCTTTTTTTTATTTTTTCATTTTTTGGCAGGGAGCAGGTTGGGGAGTGGGGGGTGGGCGGGTCACTTCTATTGGTCTTTCATTTATTTTCATCCATCTTTGTTCTTTGGTCCGTGTGGGCCTCCCATCGCAGTGGCAGAGCACCGGCTCTAGACACATGTGCTCCAGAGCTCTGGCTGGGTAGCTGGACTCACCGGTCCAGCCGCTGCGCGGCACGTGGGATCTTCCCAGGCCAGGGATCGAACCTGCGCCCCTTGCACTTCAAGGCGGTGTCCTTACCCACTGGACCACCAGGGAAGCCCTAGTTATTTCTTTGTTAAAAGAAGCTATCCTGTGCATTGTAAGATGTTTATCAGCGTCTCAGTTTATCTGCTCTCTAGACGCCAGTACATTCCCCAGTTAGAACTCCAATTTCTTTCCAGACTTACCCCTTGGGAAGAGAAATTGTCTCTTTTGAGAACCTGGATTATTGAGTGGGATAAATACAATTATTTACAGATAATTTATCACATGTTGACATATAGCATATACACAGTAAATGTAATTGCTTCATTATTGATAAGCTTGGATTCTCAATAAGAATAATCACAACCACATTGTACTATATAAAAACAAAGAAAAGAAATCAGAGAAAGATTGTTTTATTGCCCAGAAAAATATTGGCCATTGTTCTGAAAGCAAATAATTTAATGTGTTTGATTATATTTATAAAGTTATGGTTGTACCTGTTTGGTGGGAAAGAAGGGTCCTGAGTAAGTTGAAGTATTCATGAATTCAATAGATATCAATGTCAACATGAGCTGACATTTTTTTTTTAAGCCTCTGAAAATACAGCCTTTGGAACTTCAAATTAAATTCAAGGCTTTCCAAGTGTCTGATGATGTAGAAACGGTTTTGCATTGGTAGACAGACAGATCTTGGATCAAATCTCAGCTTTTAAGTTTTGGATACGCTAAGACCTTTGGAAAATTTTTCTGAGTTATTTCCACATCTGCAATTTAAGGTATAATAATAATAATACTAAATTGATAGTGCTTTATGAATATTCTGTGTTTTATCTGGCAACATAAAATAGAGCTAAAAGACTAGGCATCTGAGGATCTACCAAGTCTAGAAAAATGAGCACCAACACAAAAAGCAGTATCTTGAACAACAGCATTTAAAACCCATCATTTATTGTGCTATTGTTCAGTCACTAAGTCATTTCAATTCTTGGCAATCAACCCCACCCCTCTCCAGGGACTGCAGCACGCCAGGCCTCCCTGTCCTTCACTATCTCACAGAGTTTGCTCAAACTCATGCCCATTGATTTGGCAATGCCACCCAACCATTTCATTCTCTGTTGCCCCTTTCTCCTCCTGCCCTCAATCATTGATTGTGTATCTGCTACAAAACAGGCATTGGTCTAAGAGCTTGGCAAAAATGATTTAATTTTTTAAAAGACTTTGAAATAAGTATAAAAGTAGCCTAAGCCCCATTTTAGAGAGGCACCAAGGCACTAAAGAACTTGCCCAAGGCAATATGACCCAGTGATGATGAAGCTAGAATTATAGCTTTCAAACTCCAGAGCCCAAACTTCTAACCACTAAAGTGCCCTAGCTTTTATCCTCACCTAGTTAGATAATTATAGACACAGAGTCTGCATGGGTCCTCTAAGCTGATGAAAATAACTTTTTGAATGGGCTGTTAGGTTCAATAGATAAGACACAGGCACAAAAATTCAGATTCCAAGCTCTGGATCCAAAGTCTGATGAAAGTTTGTATCCCAGTGAAGGAAAAGAGTCTGGATATTTAACAGACCTAGAAAGAAAAATGATTAAGAACTCACAACAACCAAATATCTAGGATCTGGGATTCAACTGCTTAAAAAGCAAGCGCATCTTTTCTAATGAGTCATTCATAAATCTTTTAACAAAGTACGGAAAGAAAAGTTGAAGCAGAAGCATTTAACTCTGAAATGTTCTCACTTTCCTATGAGTCTGTGGGTTTTAGTGGGAATATTGTAAATGAAATGAATGTAAGTGAAAAAGAATGTACGTGGCTTTTATTTCTTGACAATTCTAGTCCAGGGCTAGATCCCTGCTTAGGGATCTAGATCCTGTGTGCTACAACTAAGACCTGCTGCAGCCAAATTAAAAATACATACATATTCACGTTGATGTGTGGCAGAAATCAAACCACTATTGTAAAGCAACTATCCTTCAATTAAAAATAAATCAAATTTTTTAAAAAGAATGCTAGAATAGACAAGCACCTCAGAATGAAAGTCCTACATAGTAGGGCAACCACATAAGATAAGACCTGGGTACCAGAAACTATACCACCACATGATCCCAGACATCTACTGGACATTATTCATAGGAGAAAAATAGCTTCCCTCTGTTTAGACCACTAATAGTCGAGTGTTCTGCTTTTTAAAACAAAACCAAATCAGAACTAGGACACATAACGTTATCTCACTTAATCCTCATAACAACGCTGTCATCCCTATTTTAGAAGTGAGAAATGAGGCTAGGGCAAACGAGGGGAGAGGTTTACCCAAGGTCATTCAAAAAGGAAGTAGCGGAGCTAGGACTAATCCAAGCAATCCGATGGCTGAGGCTACACTCAATACCGCCAAGCTTCGGAAGACCATCTAGCACTCTGACCCTTCCAGAGGCACTCCAGGCAGATGAACATCAGATATTCTCTCTCTCGTTTTTAACTCGTTATTAAATTATAATGCGGGCTTCCCTGGTGGTCCAGTGAGTAGGGACACCGCCTTGCAGTGCAAGGGGTGCCGGTTCGATCCCTGGCCTGGGAGGATCCCACGTGCCGCGGAGCAGCTGGACCGATGTGTCCAATTACTGAGCCAGAGCTCTGGAGCGCATGCACCCAGAGCCGTGCTCTGCAGCGACAGATGCCACCGCGATGGGAGGCCCACAGGAGCCAAAGAACAAAGACGGATGAAAATGGAGAAATGAAAGACCAACAGAAGTGGCCCGCCCACTCCCCTCCCTCCCCAACCCGACCCCCGCCCAAAAATAAATAAAAAAAAAAATCTAAAAAAAAAAAAAAAAAATTATAATGCATACCCGAGAAAAGAGAGGAAAGAGCACATCTTTCTTTTTAAACAAAGAATGTATTTGATCAAAGTGTTATTTTGTTTCCAGCCTGTATTTTTTATCATATTTTATGTGCTTATTTTCCCTTCTCCCCAAATAAACACAATGTAACCATCCTTTCCGTGATTATTTTATGAACCACGTTATTAAAGTACCGTGGAGACTGCTCTTCTGTAGACTCAAAAACCCTGGATCCTAACGCCTTTCTTTATAGTGAAGTTCCCAACTACATGAAGTATCCGCACTGTAAATGTTTAAATATTCTTTAATCCCCCTCAATTTTTACCTCTGTACTGTTGCTAATGGCAAATTAAGCAGCATATATGGCTGGAGAATGAGTTTTTCACAGCACTTCCTTTGTACCAGGCCAGGATTCAGGCGTTAGCCCACCCATCATACTGAGGAGATTTAAATACTTGGTGAGTTAAGAGGTTCTTTCTGTTTAGACCACTAATAGTCGAGTGTTCTGCTTTAAAACAAAACCAAATCAGAACTAGGACACATAACGTTATCTCACTTAATCCTCATAACAACGCTGTCATCCCTATTTTAGAAGTGAGAAATGAGGCTAGGGCAAACGAGGGGAGAGGTTTACCCAAGGTCATTCAAAAAGGAAGTAGCGGAGCTAGGACTAATCCAAGCAATCCGATGGCTGAGGCTACACTCAATACCGCCAAGCTTCGGAAGACCATCTAGCACTCTGACCCTTCCAGAGGCACTCCAGGCAGATGAACATCAGATATTCTCTCTCTCGTTTTTAACTCGTTATTAAATTATAATGCGGGGCTTCCCCTGGTGGTCCAGTGAGTAGGGACACCGCCTTGCAGTGCAAGGGGTGCCGGTTCGATCCCTGGCCTGGGAGGATCCCACGTGCCGCGGAGCAGCTGGACCGATGTGTCCAATTACTGAGCCAGAGCTCTGGAGCGCATGCACCCAGAGCCGTGCTCTGCAGCGACAGATGCCACCGCGATGGGAGGCCCACAGGAGTCAAAGAACAAAGACGGATGAAAATGGAGAAATGAAAGACCAACAGAAGTGGCCCGCCCGCTCCCCTCCCTCCCCAACCCGACCCTCGCCCAAAAAATAAATAAATAAATAAATCTAAAAAAAAAAAAAAAAAATTATAATGCATACCCGAGAAAAGAGAGGAAAGAGCACATCTTTCTTTTTAAACAAAGAATGTATTTGATCAAAGTGTTATTTTGTTTCCAGCCTGTATTTTTTATCATATTTTATGTGCTTATTTTCCCTTCTCCCCAAATAAACACAATGTAACCATCCTTTCCGTGATTATTTTATGAACCACGTTATTAAAGTACCGTGGAGACTGCTCTTCTGTAGACTCAAAAACCCTGGATCCTAACGCCTTTCTTTATAGTGAAGTTCCCAACTACATGAAGTATCCGCACTGTAAATGTTTAAATATTCTTTAATCCCCCTCAATTTTTACCTCTGTACTGTTGCTAATGGCAAATTAAGCAGCATATATGGCTGGAGAATGAGTTTTTCACAGCACTTCCTTTGTACCAGGCCAGGATTCAGGCGTTAGCCCACCCATCATACTGAGGAGATTTAAATACTTGGTGAGTTAAGAGGTTCTTTCTGTTTTCCAAAGACAAAGAGAGCTTTGTGTTACTGCTGAAAAGCCACATGAATAACTTGAAAACAAAGAGTTTGTCGATTACAATCTGTTCTTTATGTTTTCAGAATTTGTATTTGGCTAACCATAATCCACTAAAATTCTTCTATGACCAAGGAGGGCATGGGAAAGAGGGATGAAACCATTTCTTCCTGGAATAGACCCAGTGGACTGGCAGACAGGAGTGTGCATCAGCCTAGGGAGATAAATTCAGAGCAGGGCAAGTGACACTGGTTAGGTGTGAGAAGTAGTAAGCTCAGAGAATACAGCTTGCTATCACACACAGAGATAAAGAAAAGAGATCTACGGTACAGTGAAATTCTAAAATTAATTAATTCATTTCCAAATATTTGTATAAAAATTTCTCAGCAAAGGAAAATGCCTCTTGGCAAAAACGAGTATTCTTACAGGTAAAATTATTCTTGGTAGAATTTTGGAAGGTCCCCTAAAGATGCTTCAGGGAAGATTAGACAGAAGGGGAAATTCTTCAACACTGTATATTAATTGGAGGAAAGAAATAACCCTATGGGGTGAGAAATTAAAGGGAGTATCATTACATGCAAATAGATAGATAATGTGAAAGATCTGCAAGTTCTGGAGACACTATCCTTGGAAATAATGTTTTGTTTATTTCTCTCATATAGTGGTGGGGACACCAAATTTAGATCCAGAAGTCTCGTGCATTATACAAAGAATGAATTTCTCTAGTAAATAAGAACTGTTGCCAATAAATTGTAAAAGGCCTATCAACCCAGTGGAAAGGGATATGAACAGATAGTTCACAGAAAAGACAAATGGTTCTTCTATGTTTAATATAATGCCCTCTGTACTCATAATATAATTAAAAATTAAAACTACAATGAGATACTATTTTTTTACCTATCAGTTTGGCAAACATCAGAAAATGTAATAAAGCACCACTGGCTAAATTGTGTGAAATAGGCCATTTCATAATTGCTGGTGGGACTGCAGTTGATGTGCTTCTTTGGACAATCTGGCAATAGCTAGCAAAGTTTACACACATATTTTTTATCCTTTTACTTATTTCTGTTTTCCAAAGACAAAGAGAGCTTTGTGTTACTGCTGAAAAGCCACATGAATAACTTGAAAACAAAGAGTTTGTCGATTACAATCTGTTCTTTATGTTTTCAGAATTTGTATTTGGCTAACCATAATCCACTAAAATTCTTCTATGACCAAGGAGGGCATGGGAAAGAGGGATGAAACCATTTCTTCCTGGAATAGACCCAGTGGACTGGCAGACAGGAGTGTGCATCAGCCTAGGGAGATAAATTCAGAGCAGGGCAAGTGACACTGGTTAGGTGTGAGAAGTAGTAAGCTCAGAGAATACAGCTTGCTATCACACACAGAGATAAAGAAAAGAGATCTACGGTACAGTGAAATTCTAAAATTAATTAATTCATTTCCAAATATTTGTATAAAAATTTCTCAGCAAAGGAAAATGCCTCTTGGCAAAAACGAGTATTCTTACAGGTAAAATTATTCTTGGTAGAATTTTGGAAGGTCCCCTAAAGATGCTTCAGGGAAGATTAGACAGAAGGGGAAATTCTTCAACACTGTATATTAATTGGAGGAAAGAAATAACCCTATGGGGTGAGAAATTAAAGGGAGTATCATTACATGCAAATAGATAGATAATGTGAAAGATCTGCAAGTTCTGGAGACACTATCCTTGGAAATAATGTTTTGTTTATTTCTCTCATATAGTGGTGGGGACACCAAATTTAGATCCAGAAGTCTCGTGCATTATACAAAGAATGAATTTCTCTAGTAAATAAGAACTGTTGCCAATAAATTGTAAAAGGCCTATCAACCCAGTGGAAAGGGATATGAACAGATAGTTCACAGAAAAGACAAATGGTTCTTCTATGTTTAATATAATGCCCTCTGTACTCATAATATAATTAAAAATTAAAACTACAATGAGATACTATTTTTTTACCTATCAGTTTGGCAAACATCAGAAAATGTAATAAAGCACCACTGGCTAAATTGTGTGAAATAGGCCATTTCATAATTGCTGGTGGGACTGCAGTTGATGTGCTTCTTTGGACAATCTGGCAATAGCTAGCAAAGTTACACACATATCATCCTTTTACTTAACACCTTCATTTCTTGGATTTTATCCTTTACATATATATTTTTTCTAAGATTTATGTTTAAGGCTTTGATATTATAATATTATATAAACATGTAATATTATATAAATCTTTCATATATGTGGGCATATAAGTGAAAGACTTATCTTTAAGGCTTTAATACTGTAGCATTTTTTACTATGGCAAAAGATTTAAAATCATTTAAATGACCATCAATAAGAGCCTCATTATATGACTCACTCAAACAATGAAACACTACTTAGCTGTTTAAAACAAAAATGGAAGTTCTCTACGGATCAATTAGGAATGACTTCTACACAAAGTTAATAGCAAAAAAATTAAGATTAATAGGGAAAAAAGTAAACTGTAGAACAAAAGTATACTGTATATTAGAATCATCATAAAAAATGTTAGGGAGGTTTCTATTCACTTTTATATGTATAAAATATCTCAGCATGGCAGCCAAGGGACTCATACTAAACTAAGAACATTGTCCCAGAGGAAAATATGTGAATGGGAGACAAATGTCAGAGGGAGTGCCTGTCTGCTTAGCTTTCTATACATTTATAAATGTTGAAGATGTGGAAGTATTCAGTGGTTTTCAATTTTAAAAAGTTCATACAAAATCATCTAGACTGGTGCCCAGCTTCCCCAGGAGTTCTTTTAATTCTTGAAATACAACTTCCCTATTTTGGATTTTCCCTGTCAGTAAATGGTTCATCTTGCCTATCACACATTATTTCAAGGAACCAATGATATAAATATGAAAGCAGTTTATAAACTATGAAGTATTATACGAATGCAAAAAAGACAAACAGAAAAACACAAAAAATCCTGTGTTTGCACATAATAGCACTGACTGAGCCTGGACCCCTTCTGTGAAATGTATAGTGATATTTCTAGTGCTTTTGTTGAAACTCAATGTTGAACCTTTAAGAATGTTACAGAAATTCTAACCCATTTGCTTGTTAATTCTGGCTCCTCAGAATGAGTTTTTTAACCTTAAATACAAAGTTTTTATATTCAAAAATAATTGTGAGCTCAGATAATACAATCTGGCAATAGCTAGCAAAGTTACACACATATCATCCTTTTACTTAACACCTTCATTTCTTGGATTTTATCCTTTACATATATATTTTTTCTAAGATTTATGTTTAAGGCTTTGATATTATAATATTATATAAACATGTAATATTATATAAATCTTTCATATATGTGGGCATATAAGTGAAAGACTTATCTTTAAGGCTTTAATACTGTAGCATTTTTTACTATGGCAAAAGATTTAAAATCATTTAAATGACCATCAATAAGAGCCTCATTATATGACTCACTCAAACAATGAAACACTACTTAGCTGTTTAAAACAAAAATGGAAGTTCTCTACGGATCAATTAGGAATGACTTCTACACAAAGTTAATAGCAAAAAAATTAAGATTAATAGGGAAAAAAGTAAACTGTAGAACAAAAGTATACTGTATATTAGAATCATCATAAAAAATGTTAGGGAGGTTTCTATTCACTTTTATATGTATAAAATATCTCAGCATGGCAGCCAAGGGACTCATACTAAACTAAGAACATTGTCCCAGAGGAAAATATGTGAATGGGAGACAAATGTCAGAGGGAGTGCCTGTCTGCTTAGCTTTCTATACATTTATAAATGTTGAAGATGTGGAAGTATTCAGTGGTTTTCAATTTTAAAAAGTTCATACAAAATCATCTAGACTGGTGCCCAGCTTCCCCAGGAGTTCTTTTAATTCTTGAAATACAACTTCCCTATTTTGGATTTTCCCTGTCAGTAAATGGTTCATCTTGCCTATCACACATTATTTCAAGGAACCAATGATATAAATATGAAAGCAGTTTATAAACTATGAAGTATTATACGAATGCAAAAAAGACAAACAGAAAAACACAAAAAATCCTGTGTTTGCACATAATAGCACTGACTGAGCCTGGACCCCTTCTGTGAAATGTATAGTGATATTTCTAGTGCTTTTGTTGAAACTCAATGTTGAACCTTTAAGAATGTTACAGAAATTCTAACCCATTTGCTTGTTAATTCTGGCTCCTCAGAATGAGTTTTTTAACCTTAAATACAAATAAGAATTCACCTTATTACACTATATTCAAAAATAATTGTGAGTAACTCAGATAATACAAAATCTACTACAAAAACTTGTGATCTCAAAAAATTCTATGTGAGGATTTGCTTATCAAGGAGAAATTTTATAAACAAATATCCTAATTGTGAGAGTATAACTGTATAAATGCTGATTTCTATATATATATAATATATATATTTTTTAAGACTTATTTATTTATTTATTTTGGGCGGGGGTCGGGTTGGGGAGGGAGGGGAGCGGGCGGGCCACTTCTATTGGTCTTTCATTTCTCTATTTTCATCCGTCTTTGTTCTTTGGCTCCTGTGGGCCTCCCATCGCGGTGGCGTCTGTCGTTTCAGAGCGCCGTTTCCAGGCACACGCACTCCAGAGCTCCGGCTCGGTAATTGGACACATCAGTCCAGCCACTCCGCTGCACGTGGGATCTTCCCAGGCCAGGGATCGAACTGGTGCCCCTTGCACTGCAAGGCAGTGTCCTTACCCACTGGACCACCAGGGGAAGCCCTGATTGCTATATTTTTAATCTCCCTAAAGAGAGATAAAAGTCTCAAATACATTCTAGAATGGCAATGCAAGTAGGACTCATTTTTCTTGCCAACTCCTGAGGACTGATAATGTTTTCCTAGACCACTCTTTTAAATAGGATTCTAAGGCAAAATTTAGACTTACTAGGAAAGAACACTGCAATAATTATGCCTGGCTCATACAGAAGAGTGAGGAAGGGTGGGTGGGACCTGACACAGTCACACTCGCTCTTCATGTCTCCCTGTCTTTCCCCTTCCTTCTTCCTTTATTTCCTCTCCCTCCATGGTTTCCCACAGACAGATTTCTAGGCAACAGATTACATGACAAAAGGATTTATAAAGCTTAGTATTGAGAAAGAAAGTGACGACCTCCTCCCTAGAACTCCTTAGCAGCAGGTAAAAATGGAGAAGTGGAAGAAGAGCTTGTTTAGAGCTTTGTTAGATGTTTTTAACTCTGTTAAAATGTGGAAGAGTTGGCAAGATACACATGACCAAGCTGATATAAACATAACTAGACTTTATTTACCTATAATGGTCTTTCCAGCTGTCATGTGCAGATGTGAGAGTTGGACCATTAAAGAAGACTGAACACTGAAGAATTGATTCTTTTGGACTGTGGTGCTAGAGAAGACTCTTGAGAGTCCCTTGGACTGGAAGGAGATCAAACCAGTTAATCCAAAAGGAAATCAACCCTGAATATTCACTGGAAGGACTGATGCTGAAGGTGAAGCTCCAATACTTTGGCCACCTGATGTGAAGGGCTAACTCACTGGAAAAGACCCTGATGCTGAGGAAAATAGAAGGCAGAAGGAGAAGAGGACAGCAGAGGACGAGATAGTTGGATAACATCACAGATTCAATGGACATGAGTTTGTGCAAACTCCAGGAGACAGAGGAGGACACAGAAGCCTGGTGTGCTGCAGTCCATGGGGTCCCAAAGAGTCAGACATGACTTAGTGTCTGAAGAACGGCTAATTAAGGAAGTTTGAGAATTGCCAAATAGCTCACAGGGGCTTCCCTGGTGGCTCAGATGGTAAAGAATCTGCCTGCAGTGCAAGAGACCCAGATTTGATTCCTGGGTTGGGAAGATTGCCTGTAGAAGGGAATAGCAACCCACTCTGGTATTCTTGCCTGGAGAAACCCATGGACAGAGAGAGGAGCCTGGTGCGCTATACAGTTCCTGGGGTCACAAAGAGTTGGACACGACTGAGTGACTAACACTTTCACTTAAACTTTTCAAACATATCAGCATCCACAGATGTTGACTGAGTTCTCTCTCTGTGCAAGTTTTTATGCTAGGAGCTACAAAAATGTGAACAGCATTTGTGAGTCAAATGAGTTTTCAAAATGCCAGAACATAGGCATGAGATATCTTGAAAAATTCAGTTTAACAGAGCAGGACATAATGAAACTTTATGGTGACATATGGGCAACAGAAATACTTCAGGCAGGTGTACCCAGGCCTGGCTCTGAGAAAGGTATCAACATCCTCAGGCCTTGGAGAATGGATGGGATTTGCTGAAATAGGAGGAGCTCTTGGGGAGGCAATTGAAAGTGAGTGGAAGAAACGAGCTTGGAAAAGTAGGTCACTATGTACTCCTGATGATCAAGTGAAGGAACTTACAGTTTCTGCTGTAAATCACAGAAATCATTTGAAGGTTTTTGAACAGGATAATGAAAATTTCAAAGTAGAGGGAGGGTATGCTGATAGCCATAACCAAGGTCAACTGGAGGAAGACACTTGGACTAGTATGGCAGTTCGTGAATGATTGGAATAGTCCTGGCCAAGGCAGTGGCAGTCTGGATGGGGGTGACAGAACTGAAACTGGAATGGAGACTATAGATTATGAAAATGTTTACAAAAGACATTGAAGAGTAAAATATGTGTGTGTATGTCTTTTTGAGACCCCAGTGCACCACAGTCTGCCTGGCTCTTCTGTCCATGAGATTTTTCAGGCAAGTATACTAAAGTGGGTTACCATTTCCCCCTTCATGGGAGGATTGAACCCTGTCTCCTGTGTCTCCTTCTGGGCAGGTGGATTCTTTACCTCTGACTACCTGGGATGCCCTTATGGTGAAATAGGCAAGACCTAATCACTGCTGGAGCTCCCAGGTAGCTCAGCGGTAAAGAATCCACCTGTCAAGCAAGAAACATGGGTTCAATCCCTGAGTCAGGAAGATCCCCTGGAGAAAGCAATGGCTATCTACTCCAATATTCTCCCCTGGAAAATTCCATGGAGAGAGGAGCCTGGCCGATTACAGTTCATGGGGTAACCAAGAGTTAGACACAACTTAGATAGTTATTCTATTATTCTATGTCATAATAGTTATTGTTCAGTTTTTCAGTCTCTATCTACCTCCCTCACTAGACGGTGAACAGCTTGAGAGTAAAGACTGTGCTTTAGTTTTGCTATCTCTGGCAAGAGGTGTCTGTATGTGTACAAAACAGAAGGGAGCAGGAAAGGAAGAATTATTTCAGAAGAGATGAGCAATGGACATTTAGACATGGAGAAGTGGATGTTACAGTGTATCATTCAAAATAATGCATTTAGATTTTACTTAATCATATTAGAGTTTTTCAAAGATTACCTTCATTACCATCCACTCAGTACATTACAACCTATGGTACTGCATTTCCCAAACAACCATTCTCAAAATCAAGATTCTACCATAAGGCCAACCTCCCACCAGCCATGATTTCCTAATTGCATCAGAAGGAAATACTTATTCTACAAAAGTTTTCAAATGTTCCAGCAAGGTTTCTGGAGATCTACTTAGCAATAATCAACAAAGTCTTAAAATGTGCATATCTTTGACCCTCCAACAGAATGTTAACCCACATCTCCTGCAAAAGTCTTTACCAGAATCCGTTCCAGAAGCACTTGGACTAGTATGGCAGTTCGTGAATGATTGGAATAGTCCTGGCCAAGGCAGTGGCAGTCTGGATGGGGGTGACAGAACTGAAACTGGAATGGAGACTATAGATTATGAAAATGTTTACAAAAGACATTGAAGAGTAAAATATGTGTGTGTATGTCTTTTTGAGACCCCAGTGCACCACAGTCTGCCTGGCTCTTCTGTCCATGAGATTTTTCAGGCAAGTATACTAAAGTGGGTTACCATTTCCCCCTTCATGGGAGGATTGAACCCTGTCTCCTGTGTCTCCTTCTGGGCAGGTGGATTCTTTACCTCTGACTACCTGGGATGCCCTTATGGTGAAATAGGCAAGACCTAATCACTGCTGGAGCTCCCAGGTAGCTCAGCGGTAAAGAATCCACCTGTCAAGCAAGAAACATGGGTTCAATCCCTGAGTCAGGAAGATCCCCTGGAGAAAGCAATGGCTATCTACTCCAATATTCTCCCCTGGAAAATTCCATGGAGAGAGGAGCCTGGCCGATTACAGTTCATGGGGTAACCAAGAGTTAGACACAACTTAGATAGTTATTCTATTATTCTATGTCATAATAGTTATTGTTCAGTTTTTCAGTCTCTATCTACCTCCCTCACTAGACGGTGAACAGCTTGAGAGTAAAGACTGTGCTTTAGTTTTGCTATCTCTGGCAAGAGGTGTCTGTATGTGTACAAAACAGAAGGGAGCAGGAAAGGAAGAATTATTTCAGAAGAGATGAGCAATGGACATTTAGACATGGAGAAGTGGATGTTACAGTGTATCATTCAAAATAATGCATTTAGATTTTACTTAATCATATTAGAGTTTTTCAAAGATTACCTTCATTACCATCCACTCAGTACATTACAACCTATGGTACTGCATTTCCCAAACAACCATTCTCAAAATCAAGATTCTACCATAAGGCCAACCTCCCACCAGCCATGATTTCCTAATTGCATCAGAAGGAAATACTTATTCTACAAAAGTTTTCAAATGTTCCAGCAAGGTTTCTGGAGATCTACTTAGCAATAATCAACAAAGTCTTAAAATGTGCATATCTTTGACCCTCCAACAGAATGTTAACCCACATCTCCTGCATTGACAAGCAGCTTCTTTACCACTGAGCTAGTAAGACCCAGATTACAGAAACCATGAACAGGACAAAACAACTGGAATAGCAGGAAGTGATGTTGTTGAACTTCAGTGTAGAAATATAGATTAAGCATTCACAGGAATATGTTTGCATATCATACTCATTTTCCTATTATATAACCCCACCTTCTATTCTCGTATCAGTACCAGATAGTAACCCACTCCACAAAGCCACATTTGTCCAAATAAGTAGTCATTTACTAATTTCTAAAAGAACCCAGAAGAAAAGAAGGGTAACATAAGTAAGTAAATACTGAGATAAAAAAAGTATAAAAAAAGACTTTGTAGATGGATGATTAAAACAAAAGCATGATAACAAAAGGGAGAGGATAACTAGGGAGAAGTTAATTTACCAATCACTGGATGAGTCAATTAATGCTGGGACTATAGACGGACTGGATTGCTTTTCTTATTAAATCAGCCATCTTGAAGTTATTCAAGATGGCTTCAATACAAAATAGTAGGAGATAAAAACAGTATAAAACAAAGAAACTTAAAGTTCAAATGGAAACTGCTTCACAGCTTGGCTTTTGACTTATTAGCTGATACAATGAGCAAGCAACTTTTCTGCTTTGATATATGTTGTATATTTATAGTTATAGTGTATATAAATATATAACATACATATTTCCAATATATAACATACAATATTATAAATATATAATTATAAATATATAACATGCATAAATATGTATAAATATATATGTAACATATATCTAATTTAATATATGTTAAAAAATAAGAGAAACATTGTACAAAGTACAAATATGTGAGGGGCACAGATGCTAAGAAAGGATTCAAGAGGTGGTATTCATTAACTGTGATAATGTGTTACCAATAAGCCCCTAGTCAATGCAAGGGAAAATTATTATTCGAAAGAAACTGCCTCTTATTTTTTTTAAAAAAGGAATTAACTTGCACAGGGAAAATAGCCCCCCTGGTGCACCTAAGGTAAGGTACATGCAAATAAGCACAGATGACACAAAGAGAATATTTCTGATTTGATATTGCTCAAAGTGAAATTTTATTTTTTAAGCAAGCTTTATTAACACAATTTACTGCTGTTTTTCAAGATTTATGAATGAAATGAATTTGGTCCAAGTCTGGGCCTTGAGAGCCCCATTCAAGGAAATCTTAACACACATCAATCCGGGAAAAATAAAAAAATGATGATTGTTGAACTTCAGTGTAGAAATATAGATTAAGCATTCACAGGAATATGTTTGCATATCATACTCATTTTCCTATTATATAACCCCACCTTCTATTCTCGTATCAGTACCAGATAGTAACCCACTCCACAAAGCCACATTTGTCCAAATAAGTAGTCATTTACTAATTTCTAAAAGAACCCAGAAGAAAAGAAGGGTAACATAAGTAAGTAAATACTGAGATAAAAAAAGTATAAAAAAAGACTTTGTAGATGGATGATTAAAACAAAAGCATGATAACAAAAAGAGAGGATAACTAGGGAGAAGTTAATTTACCAATCACTGGATGAGTCAATTAATGCTGGGACTATAGACGGACTGGATTGCTTTTCTTATTAAATCAGCCATCTTGAAGTTATTCAAGATGGCTTCAATACAAAATAGTAGGAGATAAAAACAGTATAAAACAAAGAAACTTAAAGTTCAAATGGAAACTGCTTCACAGCTTGGCTTTTGACTTATTAGCTGATACAATGAGCAAGCAACTTTTCTGCTTTGATATATGTTGTATATTTATAGTTATAGTGTATATAAATATATAACATACATATTTCCAATATATAACATACAATATTATAAATATATAATTATAAATATATAACATGCATAAATATGTATAAATATATATGTAACATATATCTAATTTAATATATGTTAAAAAATAAGAGAAACATTGTACAAAGTACAAATATGTGAGGGGCACAGATGCTAAGAAAGGATTCAAGAGGTGGTATTCATTAACTGTGATAATGTGTTACCAATAAGCCCCTAGTCAATGCAAGGGAAAATTATTATTCGAAAGAAACTGCCTCTTATTTTTTTTAAAAAAGGAATTAACTTGCACAGGGAAAATAGCCCCCCTGGTGCACCTAAGGTAAGGTACATGCAAATAAGCACAGATGACACAAAGAGAATATTTCTGATTTGATATTGCTCAAAGTGAAATTTTATTTTTTAAGCAAGCTTTATTAACACAATTTACTGCTGTTTTTCAAGATTTATGAATGAAATGAATTTGGTCCAAGTCTGGGCCTTGAGAGCCCCATTCAAGGAAATCTTAACAACCACCTTCAACTTTCCTGGTGAAAATTAGGAGCTCTAAGAAACTTCCCAGACAAAAAAGAAGGGCTGAAATGAAAGCTAACAATATAACAGGATATATATAAAAAAAAAAACAGCAGGAGGAGCTACAAAAGGAAAGTTTCCTGATACTCATGGGACTCCCTGGTAGTTAGAATATCTGAAAAGAGAAGGAAAAGGAGTCCAGTTTAAAAAGAAGTCACTTTGCAAAGGCACAACAGGGCAGATTTCTAGGATGATTCCCTAACAGTGTTGTATTCAAAAATGTTTATGCTCTGTTATTCAGTCTTTCTGTATTTGGCAACAAGCAATAATAATCGCCTCTGTTTAAGCAATGTATAGAAAAATTCTTTAATTTGAAACGCTAGTATGCAATAAAAGAAATTAAGAAAGAAGAGATTATGTAAAATAAATGAAACTGTACAAATATGTGCACAAATCTTTTTTACAAATATAGGAATTCCCTGGTGATTCAATGACTAGGATTTGGTGTTTCACTGTTTAGCTGGGTTCGTCCCTGTCCCTGGTTAGGGGACTAAGATTCCACAAGCTGGGAGGTGTGGCAAAAATATTAATTAGTTAATTCTTTAAAAGGCATAATAAACAGACCTGACTGTCATTCACCCTCCTCAACCTCCCTCCCTTCCTCCACTCTTAACACACACTAGGATGAGAATCATTTCAAGGAAACTCAGTACCAATCCTGATTCTTTATTTTCTTTCCATACTCTAAGCATTCCCCTCTTGGATTCCAAACTGGTCCTCACCATTCAATTACACAAACCCAAGATCACACAACACCAACAGCTTATTGTCTCCATGGTGTGACTTTGACTGTCTTCCTTAGCATGACTCTTTACAACGCCACTATCTTCACCAAAACAGCTATACTATTCTAGGATGCTCTAGCCCAGGCAAAACATATACTATTTATTTTCTTAAGTGAAACTCTCATTTAAAACCTTCACCTTGCTATGTATACCAGTCCTCAAGCATTATATCAAAACTGTCACCCAAGTCTAAACAAGCCCTGGTATTGAAAGACCTATCTTCAGTTAGACTCCAAAAAGATCATAAATGGCCCAACATTGTCCTCCCTACTCTAAGATGCTATTAAGATTTTGCAAGAGTCAGAGCTTTCTTGCCATGCAAGCAACAAACTCAGTTTGGCTTTGCAAGGCTCAGTGGTGGTATTTTTAGTGAGCTAGCATTCACTGTACTTGCTCAGGCCCATTGGTAACTAACTCTATTTCACGACAAATTTGGTGAACCTGATGATTTGATGAGCCTGATGATTCAGTCCCTAGCGTGACCATATCCACACGCTGACTTCTAACACTTGTCAGAAGAAATCTGCAAAGGAATCACATTCTAACGAAGAAGCTTTTAAAAATCAATCATAACTTTGGACTTACTCACCTGTCAATGTCACCTGAACATCTTTTCTCTTCACTACACTTATTTCTCTCTCTTCCCTAGCTCACCCACAATTTAGAAACACAGATTGTAATGCTGAAGTGAGGAAGGGGAGAGAGGGAAGAGAAGCTGCTTTAAAAATGGAGGCACTACCTCAGAATTTTAATTTTCCCAAAGGGGTAAAAAAATTCCCCAGAAAGCTTTCCAAGCCAGTAAACATCTGAACTTCTTACAAATTAGAACGGTCACCTAATTTCTGCCTAGACATGATTTGCAGGGTTTTAATGGCGGTGGAGGGCTGGGGTTGTCAGTATAATTTACCTCTAAGGTTCACTCCAACATTAAGCCTGATTCAAACTTGGAAAAAAAGCAGTGGAACATACCACACCAAAATCCTGGATTCTTCCACCCTCTCCACCTCTACATAAGGTGGGGGCGGCGTGGAAATTCCTATTCTGTTCTCTATTTCACTCACCATTTCTGGGATGACCTAGTTCTTCTGCAAGGAGAAAAGGCGGCACTGGGCTGTTGCCAGTGTGAGCAAAGGTACTATTCCTGATTTAAGATAAAGCAGTGCCTGACCCTACTGACCTCCAAACATTTCATTACTTCTGGAGGTACCTTCAGTTCCCTGGCCTGGAGCAAACAAACGGCTGCCAGAGAGATTGATAAAGTGGACCAAGTCCCATGGGCGACACTTCCCACTGCAGGGAATCGCCGGGGCGGGCCGGCCTGGAGTCTCCGGTTTATCCTGTGTGGCTGGGACACAGCTGGCTTTGAATAAGCACATTAAATAGACAGCACCATAGTTTGGTCTCGGGCCCAGGCCCTGGTCGGTGGCACTGGGCCATCCGTCTTCGCCATCCAGGCCTTCGCCCTGGTTCCCCAGATAAAAGGGATGCCCTCCCGCTCGCAGTCACACCTGTTAGGTATTTTTCTCCACTCGGTGCCTCCGCCCCAGGCAACGCCTCCCGTTCGGCAGGGGAGCCGGGCGCAGAGCAGGGGACCGGGTGGGAGAAGCACGGCCGGGCCTTCCCCAGCGGACCCCGCGGGGCTCGGCGCGGAGGGCCGGGGCGGGAAGAGGGGGGCGGCGAAGGCGGGAGAGGTCGACACGGGCCGAGAGGGCCATGGGGAGGGCCGAGGGAAGGGGCGTCGCTGCTTGCGTTACGCTTCCAGCGCCTGCAGCAGAGGCGGCGGGGCTGGGCCGCGGAGGAGATGGGGTTTGCACCAGCTTCTGCTTTTCTCCTCGCGGCCCCGGCGCCACCGCCCCTCGCCGGGCCTCGGCGCCCGATAGGCCGCGCAGGGTGAGCCCGGGCGCCGGTCGGCGGCACCTCGCCCGGGACTGGAGGCGAGGGCGCCGCGGGGCCGCGGCGGGGGAGCTCCGCGAGCCGGGCGGCCCCCGCGTCCGCGGATCGCAGCAGCTCCGGCCGCCGCCGGGCCGCGGCCGGGACGGAGCTTCCCGCGCGCGCCCCGGGGGCCAACAGCGGCCGGAGGGCGGCCCGGGGCTCGGCCCCTCCGCCTCGCAGCTCGGCGCACCCGGCGGCGGCGGCGACGTGGGATCGGGCGCCGGGGCCGTCTCCGAGCCGATGGCCGGCGACGACGCGGACCACGAGGGTCCCTCGCGGAGGGGCGGCGCGGCGAGGCGTCCCGGAGCCCCAGGCGGGCGCGGAGGCCAGGCTGCCGCCAGCTGCCCGGAGCCGCTGTCCACTGCTGAAGCTCCGGCCGAGGGCGCCGCGCTGCCCGCCTGGATGCGCCTCTACTTCTACGGGATGCACGGGATCACCCTGGACGTGCTGCTGTCCGCCGCGCGGCGCTTCGCTCGCCGCCCGGACCTCCGGATGCTGGGCTTCTCCTCGCCCTACCGCTGCTTCCTGCACTCGCTCACTCACTTGGCGCTGGAGAAGGTCTACCTGCAGCAGCGGCGCTGCCCCAGCGCCTTCGTCTTCAATTTCCTCCTCTACCCCTCGGCCCACGTGGGGCTGCAGACCCTGGCGGGCGCGCTGCTCAGCCGCGGCGGCGGCCCGGGGGGCGCCGTGGCCCCCGGCGCGCTGGACCTGGCCCTGCAGTACTTGCTGGCGCTCTACCACTGCCAAGTGTTCCTGAAGCGCTTCCTGCGCTTGCGGTACCAGCGGCCGCCACCGCAGCAACAGCTGAGGGGCGCGCCCCCCGCCCCTGCAGGCGCCCCGGCTCCAGCGACCGCCGGTGGTCGGCGGCGGCGACCTCGTGGCCCCAGGGTCGCCGCGGGCGCCCCCAGCCAGGGGCTGCCGGACCTGCTCCGCTTCCTTTTCTTCGGAATGCACGGTCTTTTGGATGAGATCTTCTTCACCTTTTTCTTTAACCTGCTAGGGCCGGGGGACGGGACGAACGGCGGCCACACGTCGCTCTGGTCCTTCTTTATCTATGGCAGCTGCAGTTTCGTGGTGGAAAAGCTCTACTTCCACCTCCACTACAGTCGGGGCTGGGGCACCTGGAAGCGCGTGCCCCTCTATGTGATCGTCATCTACGCCTGGGAGTTGTCCTGGGGTCTTGGACTCCGCGCGTGGGGCGCTTGTTCCTGGGACTATTCTCAGTATCCGCTCAATTTCATGGGTCTTATCACGCTGATGTATTTACCTGGTTGGATACTTATTAGTTTGTATCAGGACCTACTTTCCAATGTGTTGTGGCGAGTGCAGTACGTACCAACTAATTAAGACCAAAAAAGAAAGAAAAATCACTGGATTCCCATGAATAGGATTTATTTTTAC